>OZ012737.1:633716299-636116299 GCA_963859935.3 Lathyrus sativus
GTATTGAGATCTCTTACCTCTCAATTTGATTACATTGTGGTAGCAATAGAACATTCCAAAGATCTGAGTACCATGAGAATTGAAGAGCTGCAGAGCAGTTTAGAAGCACAAGAGCTGCGTTTGACTGAGAGAACTTCTGAAAGGGAAGTAGAGCAGCAGGCTCTGAAAGCAACTTCTGATAGGAGGTATTAGAAGCAGTCAGAAGGCAAGAGAAGATCTGATGGTGGTCAGAAGTCAGAAAGCTCAATCTCTGATAGGCAAAAGAATCTCTGATGGTATGACAAGCAGAAGATCCAATGTTACTGTTGTAAGAAGTTTGGTCACTTTGCTAGAGATTGTTGGTCAAACAAGGAGAAGAAATCAGAAGAAGAAAATATAGCCAGAAGTTCTGATGACGAATCTGTGCTATTGATGGCCTCTGAATCTGATGATATGGATCTGACAGACTGGTGGTATATGGACACTGGCTGTTCAAATCATCTTACTGGAAATAAGAAATGGCTGGTTGACTTTGACTCTGAAAAGAGGACAAAGATCAGATGTGCTGATGACAAATATCTTAATGCAGAAGGTATGGGAAATGTCAGAGTGACTCTGAACAATAGGAAAACAGCATTGATTCAGAACGTGTGGTATGTACCTGGCATCAGAAGCAATCTGATGAGTGTGGGACAATTAATTGAGAAAGGTTTTTCAGTTACCATGAAGGACAATCTTCTGAAGCTGTATGACTACAATCAGAAGTTGATTATGGAGTCAGAACAGGGAAGGAATAGAACATTCAAGGTGAATGTCAGAACTGCAGACTCAGAATGTCTTAGTGCAACATGTGCTGAGAAGGAGAGTGAGTTGTGGCACAAAAGATTTGGTCATTTGAATTTCAGAAGCCTAAAACATCTGAATTCAAAGAAGCTGGTACATGGAATTCCTGCAATTAAGAAGCCTGAGAAGTCATGAAAAGTTTGCATGGAAGGAAAACAACCACATTTGCCATTTGCGTCAGAAGTTGCTCTAAGAGCAAAACATGCCTTGGGAGTTGTACATTCTGATGTGTGTGGTCCATTTCCAGTAGCATCAATTGGAGGGAATAAATACTTTGTGTTATTTGTTAATGAATTCATAAGAATGACATGGGTATTCCTTATTAAGTTCAAACACGAGGTGTTTGATGAATTCAAGAAATTCAGAATGAAGGCTGAGAATCAGAGTGGTCAGAAGTTGAAGATTCTTAGAACTGACGGTGGAGGTGAGTATAACTCCAAAGAGTTCCAGAAGTTCTTTGAGGAGAATGGAATTGAGCATGAGGTTACTGCTCCTTATACCCCTCAACACAATGGTCTTGCTGAAAGAAGAAACCGCACTTTGCTTGATATGGTGAGAAGCATGCTAAAGGAGAAGAAGCTTCCTCAGAAGCTCTGGGGAGAAGCTGTTGCCACTGCAACGTATGTACTCAACAGATGTCCTACGAAGAAGTTGAAGGAAATAGTTCCTATGCAGAAGTGGACTGGAGCCAAGCAAAGTGTTAATCATCTGAAGGTGTTTGGTTCTGTTTTCTATAAACATGTTCCAGAAGCCAGAAGACAGAAGCTGGATGATAGAAGCAAAGTGATGATTCTGATAGGGTACCATAGTACAGGTGCATACAAGCTCTATTGTCCAGAAACCAATAAAATTGAATTCAGCAGAGATGTGATTGTGAAGGAATCAGAAGTTTGGAATTGGGATAAGTCTCAACCTGATTCTGATGTTAGAACTTCTGAAGAAAGGTCAGAGTTAAGAATTTATGAAGTTAAAGTAAACTCTGAAGTTGATTCTGACTCTGATAGTGATTCTGACTCTGGAGAAGACTCAGAAGATGAAGGTGACTCTGATGATCCAGACTCTGATGGTAATCCAGATTCTGGTGGAAATTCAGACTCTGAAGATGGCCAAAACTCTGAAAATATGCCAGATCTTGAAGATGGTCAAAGCTCTAGAGGAAGTCAACCATCTGAAGCTGGAAACTCTGAAGCTCAAGACTCTGAACAAGTTCAGAGACCACAAAGAATCAGAAGCGTTCCCAAAAGATTTGCAGAATTTGACATGCTGCAAGACACTGGAGTAGACTCTGAAGGAGAAGTTATTCAGTGTGCCATGTTAGTAGACTCTGAACCTATAAGTACAGAGGAGGCTCTTAAGCAGAAGCTCTGGCTGAAGGCCATGAAAGAAGAACTTGATGCTATAGAGAGAAACAAGACTTGGAAGCTGACAGAACTTCCAAAAGACAAGAAAGCCATCAGCGTCAGATGGGTTTTCAAGCAGAAGTTAAAGCCAGATGGCTCAATTGGCAAACATAAAGCAAGGTTGGTAGCCAGAGGATTTCTACAAAAACCTGGGCTGGATTACTCTGAAGTGTTTGCACCTGTAGCAAGACATGAAACAATCAGAATGGTGATTGCAATAGCTGCTAACAGGAATTGGCCTCTGATGCATTTAGATGTAAAATCTGCATTTCTGAACGGTCCATTAGAAGAAGAAGTTTACGTGTCACAACCTCCTGGATTTGTGAAAAAGAATCAGGAAGGGATGGTGTACAGATTATACAAAGCTCTATATGGATTGAAACAAGTGCCCAGAGCTTGGAATCAGAAGATTGATTCATTTTTCAAGAAGCAAGGCTTTCAGAAATGTGAGATGGAGTACGGTGTCTATGTTCAGCATACTTTTGAAGGCAATATGACTCTGGTATGTTTATATGTTGATGATATACTGCTGACTGGAAGTTCTGAACAGGAGGTAGCCAAGTTCAAGAAGGTTCTAATGAATGAATTTGAAATGACTGATCTAGGCAAAATGACATACTTTCTAGGGATGGAGTTCAGATATTCTGAGAAAGGTATCATTTTGCATCAGCTCAAGTATGAATTAGAACTTCTGAAGAGATTTGATCTAAAGAATTGTAAGATGGCTGTCACACCTTCTGATACAAATCAGAAACTGGATTCAGACTCTGAAGGAAAGGATGTGGACGCTACAACCTTCAAACAGTTGGTTGGTTCTCTAAGGTATCTATGCAATACCAGACCTAATATTTGCTACTCAGTTGGGATGGTTAGTAGGTTCATGAGTAAACCTAAGTGGTCCCATTACCAAGCTGCTGTCAGGATTCTGAGGTATATCAAAGGAACTCTGAAGTATGGAGTGTTATTTCCCTCTGGAGGAAATAATGAGTCAGAACTTCTGAGTTATTCAGACTCTGATTGGTGTGGAGACAGAGTTGACAGAAGAAGTACATCTGGGTACTTGTTCAAATTTCTGGGAGGTTCCATTTCTTGGTGTTACAAGAAGCAACCTGTTATGGCGTTGTCAACCTGTGAAGCTGAATACATTGCAGGTGCTGTTACTGCATGCCAAGCTGTGTGGATTCTGAATCTGTTGCAGGATCTGAAGATTAAAGTAGACAAACCTCTGAAGTTGATGATTGACAACAAGTCTGCAATCAATCTTGCCAGAAACCCAGTGTTTCATGGGAGAAGCAAGCATATTGAGACCAAGTATCATTTTCTAAGACATTAAGTTCAGAGTGGAGTGTTAGAAATTGTACACTGCAACACTCAGAAGCAGTTGGCAGATGTTCTGACGAAAGCTATCAAGACTGATCAATTTCTCAGACTAAGGGATGAAATTGGTGTTACAAGTTTTGATGAAATATGAATTAAGGGATGGTATTAGAATATTAATAGTAATTCATATTTATTTAGTTGTACTATTTTCTTAGCCCCTAAGTTTGTTAGAGGGTATTTTAGTATTTTATCTTATTCCAGTAACCCTAGTTTTAGCTTATAAATAGGGTGACAATCATTGTAACTTTTATTATGTTTTTTTAACCGTCATTCTTAATAGAATATTTCCTTTGTTCATCATTTATTCACCTTTGCACCAACAAGATAGACATATCATACAAAATTTAAAATATTAAAACAATTAAATTTTATTTTAGTGTAATCATGTATATAGAAAGCTAACTATATAAATAAAAAAATTACTTTAGTGGATCGTTTTTTTTAAAATATTTTTATTTTAGTGGATTCTTTTACTAAGTTTGGAAGAAGATAATTTTTTTAGGCATATAGAAAAATAAATATAAACAATCATCAAAAGGTAAAGTATTTATTTTATTTTAATTTTGGTGCATTTTTATTAGATTTTGAAGAAGACAAAATTTCAAATCTAATAATTAGATTTTCGAGAATACATGGCTAAGGAATAGTTATATCATGTTTGTTACAAGGTTGAAAAAAAATATTTTTATGTATCAAGATTACCAAGGTTCTTAAGAATGAAAAAAAATAGTGGAAGTTAGTCGATAATGATGAAATTAGTGAGAGAAGTGAGTTAGTGTTAATTATTATTTTTTAGTATGATATAAAAGTTAATTAATACACTAAAGGTATTTCGAGTCACCTATCCAACAAAACTAATTATTTTATTTATTTTATTTATTGAGATATTATATATAATCTAAGTTTAAAGTTAGTTAGCGTTTAGGGTTTGCTATTTACTTAATAGATAAGTTAGTTGTATATAAATATATAGTTTGTATACTACTACAGAAAACATATACAACAACGGTTTAAAAAGGAATACCATCACATGTGACTCATTGTGTGAAGTAGCGTGTGCTTGTATATGTGTTACTTAGAATCACGGTCGTATGCCCGTTGTAGAAAACCTGAAAGCACGCGACAAATTATCACAGTTGTTTTAACTAACCGTTGTAATATATTAAAGGTCACAGGTGTCGCGGTGAGAATCGGAGACCATAGCTATTGAGTTAGCTAGGCTTCATAAATCTTAAGATATCACCATCGATCTTTAATTTATCCAAGGGAAGGGGTAAAGAAAGAATAACCCATAAACATGCAATGCAAAAACAAAACAATAAAGAGATATAAGGTTCGAGGGTTGGTTACACTAAGGGAAGGTATTGGTATCCTAAGTATCTATAATATCCTATAGAAACCTCTTGTTGTATCGTATTATGTAAAAGTTGTTTGTTATGGATTGATTGTGGAGATGAGGAAAGAAATGTTTTTTTTATTGTTTTTGTGTTTGGCAAGACACAAAGTCTTGTGCCTACGTACCAATAAAGGATCAAAACCTCGTAGTTCGGGATATAAATTGAAAAGGGTTTGTTATGGTGGATTTTAATAAAGAAGAGACAAGTTGTCATCTTAAGAGAATACTCAACTTAAACCACCACAAATATGTGGAAGAGGGATCTTTACTTCACACTGGGAGATGGACTCCGACTTGGATATATAATCAACAAGTATGCCACATACCTCTCTCAAGTGGAAAAGAATCAACATCTTTCTAACCAATGAAATGGGGTAGGAGAATTACATCTCAACTAAGGATGTCTAATGTATAATCTATTTGAAAAGGGTTTAAATTGAAAAGTCAAAGTGGAAAAATGTTTGATTTGAAGTTTGTGTCTTTTAGTCTTTGTGAAAGAGTTTGAATATGCTTAAGATATCTTGAAGCATTTGCTTAAGAAAATGAGTTTGAAAAAGTCAAATTACCTAATGTCAAGGTTTCTATTGAAAGAGGTTTTGAGTTTATGAAAGGGGAAAACCTAATTGAATTGTCTAAAGTTGAATCAATCATAAGGAAAACTTTATAAGGAGTAAACATCCTAAGGATAGCAAGTCAGGGATAACAGCATGTAAAAATATGTACAAGAAGATGTAAATATTCATATGCAAAATGATAATGATGTCAACAATGAGTCCCTCTCTTAGATTAGGCAACATGTATATACAAGTGTAAATAATCATTCAACAAAGAAGATAAACATGTGGAACATGATATAATTGAGGTTAATATGGATCAACAAACATGTACAAGGTTCACATTTGATCAAAGCATGCTTGGATACAAGTTAACATTCTCAATATGGACAAAATATGGATACTTAAATCATTAGACAAATTTCAACCAAAATGCTCATCAAGATATGGAGAAAAACATACATAGAACATGGTTTACAAGAACAAGATTCAACATGAATTATCTAAGATAAACATGACACATCATCATTACTTACAACATGTATACACAAGGACAAATATCAACACAAAGGCGAGAGATCAAGACATGGTTTTCATCATGGATTTTTAGGTCAAGAAAACAAATTCTAAACACATGGATAACCTTTGAAACAAACATGAACAAATGACAACCATTTAAAGCATTCAAAGCAAGACAAAAATTGGCATTAAGCATATCATCATGGTCATGCAATACCACCACAATACAACATTTTCACATGAGCAAAGATCAAAGGCATGGGTCAAAGATCAAACAAAACCCTAAACAAAGTATGAATATCACATCTTAATAACAAATTGATCTATGCTTCACAACAGGAGAGAAAACATCATTGAAGTTAACACCTTCTTTCTGAGTGAACCCCATAGCAACCAATCTTGCCTTGTATCTCTTCGACGCCACTCCTTCGGTTCCTTCCTTAACTTTGAAAATCCATTTACAGTTGACTAACCTGGCTCCAGCAGGTTTCTTGATCAGTTCTCAGGTGTTGTTATCATGAAGAGATTTCATCTCATCATCCATGGCCTTCAGCCATTCAGTCTTCTTTCGATTCCTTATAACTTCCTTATAGTCTCTAGGTTCTTCATCTAGAATCTCACTAGTAGAGATTAAGGCATAAGCTATAAGATCTGCATACCTAAGTCTCTGAGGTGGCTTTATGACTCTCCTCGACCTGTCTATTGCTAGCAGGTATTCATTATCAGTCTCCTTATCTTCGACAACATCTTTTGCATCTTCTTCAACTTCATCTGGGGTACGTAATTCAGCATCAACATGCTCCACCTCAACAGGAATATCTCCCTGTTCCAGCTCTTCGTCAACATCATTAATTTTCTTGAAAGTCATCTCTGCTTCATTGAAAACTACATCTCGATTGGTGATACACCTCCTGTGACCTGGCTCTAGGCACCATAACCTATAAACTTTGACTTCTTCAGGGTATCCCATGAACATGCATTTCAGAGCTCTAGGTTCGACATTGTCTTTCCTAATGTGAGCATAGGCCACACATCCAAATACTCTCAGTCTGTCGAGACTCGGTGGATGTCCCAACCAAACTTCTTCAAGTGTCTTCATTCCCAAGGCAGTCGAGGGACATCTATTTATTAGGTAAGCTGCTGTCGAAATAACTTCTGCCCAAAACACCTTTTTCAATCCAGCACTAACCAACATGCATATAACCCTTTCAAGGATTGTTCGATTGAATCTCTCAGCTAAGCCATTTTGTTGAGGAGTACCTGCTACAGTCTTATGCCTTGTAATCCCAGACTCAACACAATAATCGTCGAATGCTTCATTGCAAAATTCAAGGCCATTGTTGGTTCTCAACCTCTTAACCTTTCTTCCAGTTTGAGTTTCGACTAGAATCTTCCAACTTTTTAAATTCTCAAAAGTTTCATCCTTCTTCTTCTGAATGAATACCCATAACTTTCTATAATAGTCATCAACGATGGATAGAAAATACCTTGCACCTGAGTGTGAAGGATTCCTTGTAGGCCCCCAAAGATCAGCATGAATGTAATTCAGGGATCCATGTGTTCTTTGCTTGCCTTTGTTAAACTTCGTCCTACTGGATTTACCAAATATACAAGATTCACAAAACTCCAACTTTTCGATTTTATCACCTCCTAGCAGGTTCTGCTTCCCCAACTCGACCAAACCTCTTTTGCTAACATGGTCCAATCTCATGTGCCATACTTTTGTCTTCGACACAGGTTTCGTGGATGCAACATTTGTCGAACCACTTACAACCTCGGCCTCAAGGGTATACAAGCCTTGTTTCTTCACACCTCTCAAGACTTCCTTCGACCCCTTCATGACTCTTAGGATACTTTTCTCTCCTTGAAAAACATATCCCTTTTTATCGAATTCACCAAGAGAAATCAAATTTCTCTTCAAGTCAGGTACATGCCTGACTTCATTCAATAACCTTATTGACTCATCATGGAGCTTGAATCTCACATATCCAATACCTGCAACTTTGCAAGATTTTTTGTTTCCTAGCGGCACAGATCCACCATCTTGATCACTTAGCTCCTCGAACAATTCTCTGTTTGGAGTCATGTGTTAAGTGCAACCTGAATCCATAATCCACTCTTTTCTCGAGTCGCCACTTGAAACCACAAGAACATCAGACAAGTCGAAGTCATCTTGAACAATGGCTGCGTTGCCATTACCTCCATGATCTTTCAGGCGTTCAGGGATAACCTTTCTTATGTGACCCTCCTTCTTATAGTGATAACATCGAATACCAGATGTTTCACCATTATAAGACTTTTGTTGACTTTTACCTTTCTTCTTGTCGAACTTACCATCCTTTCGCAAGAATTTTCCATTAACGGCCAAACCTTCGCCCACCGTCGAAGGTTTATGCTCTTTTCGTTCGTTCAAGTCCTTAAAATACAAGGCCGATTGAACTTCTTCAAAGGTCAGGGACTCCCTTCCATACAAAAGAGTTACTTTGAAGTGAGCATGTGTTCTGGGTAAAGCACACAACAACAACAGTGCTTGATCTTCATCGTCGATCTTCACATCAATATTTTCAAGATCAAGAATCAGCTTGTTGAACATATCTAACTGCTCAGCCAACATTTTGTCTTCACTCATCTTGAATGAATATAAAGCTTGCTTCAGGTAGAGTCGATTCACCAGAGATTTGGTCATGTACAAAATTTCAAGTTTCACTAATAATCCCGATGCTGTAATCTCCTTTGATACCTGTCGAAGAACCTTATCATAAAAGCTTAACAATATTGCGATGTGGGTTTTCTCGATCACGCCATCTTTTCTTTTGCCGTTAACGCATCGTCCATGGTTGCCTCGCCCTTCAACGCTTCTAAACAATCGTGCTGAACCAGTAGGGATTTCATCTTCAAGCGCCACAGACCGATATTGTTCACTCCGGTGAACTTTTCAATCTCATACATTGTTAAAGGCATCTCCTCCACACTCACCACACCAATTTGTTGTGAATCAGATACCTTGAAACAAAGTATAAACAGTTTCTTCCTTATCAAGAAACACACAAGGGTTAGGGTTTAACAAAGAAAACAAGGTAAAACAAGGATTGATTATAAACAGTTATTCTTTCATTTCTCTTAGAACAAGATTACAAGTATACAAGAATAACAAAATAACCTCTCTCTCTCTTGAAATTAGGATTTTATCTTCCTATTTTTCCTTATGCCAAGATTGAGAAACTAGCATCATATTTATAATAAAAATAGCACACTAACCTAATGAGCTTTTTAACAATTACCCATTACAAGCTAACTTAGGGTACAAGCTAACTTAAACAATCTGGCTTACAATTAAGACCCAATTCAACATGCTAACAATCCTAGAAATATTGACTAATGCATGTTAGAATAAACTTCGACTACAACACGCATTACTCGCGAACAAACTTCGACCATACTAGAGTTCGATCCAACATCTCACAAATATTTTACTTTTGCATTAACTTTTAGGTTCATGCATGAGATCTGTGTTGAGAGGAAATAAAGAAAATATTGTTTCTTATACCCATTCAATATTAAATTTCAACAAAAGGGAGAAAACGCTATCAAGATGTACATGCAAAATAAGTTGGTTGATGAGAACAAATAATGTTACTTGGGACCCTTTTAGAATGCTTAAGAATATATTAATTTGTGCTTTCTTTAATAAATCAATTTTATACACATTATTAATTATTCTGAATATTTATGCAGTTCACATTGGCAACTAGTGATTATATGCCCGAAGCAAAATGTTATAATTGTGTTACTCGTTACACTATAATCTTAATGAAACGATGCATGACATTTTGAATGGGTATGTGATATTAATTTTAATACTCAGTTTTTACCTTTAATTATGAATTATTTTATTCATGTTTAATTTTAACCGACATGTAGAGCTATATAGGGATACAATTTTGTGAAAGATAATCTAAAAGGTAGAAAGTCAATATTCTTTTTCCCAACAGTAAGTATTACTTGTGTTTTTTGGTATTACTTGTGTGTTGTGTATATTAATTAGTAACTAAAAATTATTTGTAGTCACGAAAATAACCTGATACTTTTTCGTGTGAATACTATGTTATGAGACATATGTTAAATATTGTCTTTGAAGATATTATCAATACCTGAATTAAAGTATTAACTCTATCCATATACACGTAATTTATTTATATTTGTTAAGTTAATGTTGTTTTTAGCTTATCATAATTTTAATTTTGTTCAAAATATAGGTGTTTAGCGAGTAAACACCATTCCCACAAGAAGATATAGATGACATCAAATCACATTGGGCCGATTCCTTCTTATCTCATTATGAATATCAACAACACTAGTTTTCTTAGATGTTGTAAGCATTGTGTAGTGGTTTTGTCATTATAGATTCAAATATGTATATGTGCAAATATGTACAGGTTCTCTTGCTAGAGGTTTTCTATATCCCAAATGTCATTATGGGTTTTGTATGTATTATATGATTTTGTTTTCAAATATGTATAGGTTCTCTTGGGGTACCATTTTGGATATGTATACATTAGATTTTGTAAACAATAAAAATTGGTGTTCTATGTATATTTATTTATGTTCTGATTCAGTCACAAAATTTGTAGTTTATATATAACTAAAATACAAACTAGTCAAATTGAGATTTAAAACAAAATATATATGAAAAATAAATAGGATATACCCCTTGGTTAATATATATAACCAATGTAAATGCTATCCTTTTCCCTCGGATATTTAAAAATAAACTAAGAGATGTGTGGTGTTCGCTTTATATTTTAAAAAAATGTTGTTGTTAGGGATTTAACCAATAATCTTTACAATTGTCCCCTTCAGTTTTTGGTAAGAGGGTAAGTTTTTACGACGCCCTTCGTTACCTCGCATGTGAAACTGGTGTAAAAAAAAATTCGCCACCGAGGTAAAATGTGTTTTTAGAAGTAGTGTTAGAAAAAATGAAGCTTGAAGAAACGATTGAAGAAAATGATAATTATATAAATTCGATGAATTGAAGAAATGCAGGACCTAGAGATGAAAAGAAACTTAGTATTAACATGAATCACCAAAACTCATTAAAAACAATTGGCGTTCACATATGAAATAAATGTTTACAATTTACGCAAAGAGTGGAAACGTGACTAGAAAGATGAAGAAACTTTTATGTAGTTGGGTGAAGGAAGTAAATCATCACTCCTAGATAAAAGAAGGTGGGCAGATGAAAAACAACAATGGCATCTGCCTCAATATTGTAACGACACTCGAGTATATCGAGAATCATATAGGGAAGCGCCACACCATAGGTAAAGGAGTTAGTGATACATGTAACAACAATCTTGTAAGACGTTTCATTGATAAGACTAGTATTTAATGCGCATGTTCTCAAAATCACTAAAGTTGGCTCTCAAAAATTTTCCACTTCTTCAAACAATGAGCTTGGCCCAATTTTCTAAATACTTCCCGTTGTTACGCCACAACAAGTCTTGATGGCAACTATTCTGAGTTGCCCATAGGCCTTAAAAGGTGAGGCTCAATTATCAGTCCAAGTCATTCCACCATTCATATATAAATCAATCTCGTGTGAAATTTGAAGTTTCTCTCTCTCTCTCTCTCTCTCTCTCTCTCTCTCTCTCTCTCTCTCTCTCTCTCTCTCTCTCTCTCTCTCTCTCTCTCTCTCTCATCGATAACTCATTCTACTCTTTATTCTCTTACTGACTTGTGTTTTAAAGTGCTAACCTTATAGATCCACCACCATACATCTGTATTGAAAACCTGCTTCGCTGCACCAAGATCATACTTCATCATTTCACCGATCATTTTTAATTCTCAAATGAAATAATAAACACTCTTTTAATCTAATAATATGTTCTGACTGTGATTTCTGAATCTCAACTCACCTAAAAAAAATTTTGTAGTAATATTTATCCCACAATATTAATAATTTTTTTTCTCTCAAAACACATTGAAATGGAGTATTATTTATATAAAAAATAACATACGCAAGCTGGTCAACTTTAAAGCAAAAAATAGTTTTTTTTTGGTTGACAAAATTTAAGACAAGATTGTTAGTGATAATTAACCACCAAACTATATACCTACTTCACATGTAAGTTTCTTAATTAGTTTATAATTAAATAATATCCAAATTTGTATGTAATTAAACCTTCCTTTCCATGTGGTGTCATGTGTTTCACTAGAGAGTCCACATTTCTTCCTAGTGATATGCTATATTTTCTTAAAATATAATTGCATATATGTAGTCAAACAAGTTTCATAACATGTGGTAGTTAATTGATACCAATACATCATCAATAATAATATCATAAGCATCTAATCCTTCAACCATGTTCTTTTGGTAAACGGCCGGTCATGTTCTAACTACATTCAATATCATTCTTCCTAACTATATCTTGATACATATAATTATTAATTTGTATATACTAAAATAATGCATCCAAGTTTCTTTTAAATTCGTTACATATCTTTGCCGTTATGGTAGTTAGTAGTTAATAGTAAGTGTTAGTATGTAATTTATAATAAAGTAATGTGACTGATTATATAACATGCAATTAATTAAATGGAACAAATCAAGTAGTTGTAGGAAATTATTTAAATTTCAAATTCATATGCAATCTAATTTGTCGTTGTGTGCAACGTGAATCATAAATGAATAATTTGCATGTAATTCAAATGGATTATAGAAATGCTCTATATAAGTTGTTGGTTTATACACTTATTTATGTAAATACAATTTGTAAGGAAAAACAAAGACGATTGATGATTGCTTATGTTTGACCATTGAATTATCATACCAAACATTTATGAAGAAAGATTTCAACTTATCTCCCAACATCACTAAATATGGATTTAATCAAGTTTTTTAATTAACTTTTTGTTATATTAATACATTATTATTAAAAATATAAACAATTATTATTGTCATAGATTGAAAATTGTACTAATAACATATAATTATCTACCTCAAATCAGTTGAACTATCTATTACTCACACTCTTTAAAATAAATATTTAATTACATTTCACAACACTCTAATACAAAAGTATAAGAGAATAAAGAAAATCAAATACAAACTAAAAGTGTTTTTGACCGATACATCTTAGAATGAAGGAACTTAAATCTTATATATAGCATTGAACTCATTTCTTCACAAAACTAAGCGATACGAGGCTTTAAAGAAATTGTATTTTATATAGTCTCAGACTCTCTCTTTCATAAAACTAAGCGATGTGACCATTTTTTAACATGTATATTTTCAACCAGCCCCAACAATCTCCATTTTGATTGAAAATAATAAATAAGCTTTCATTGTCTTCATCGACAATCATACTCCACCATAAAGAGTATCAACATGTAAATTTTCAACCAACCCCAACAATCTCCACCTTGATTAAAAATAATACATAAAATTTCATTATCTTCACTGACAATCATACTCCACCATAAAGAGTATAGTCATTTGAAGCTACACCACTCCAAGAATTTTCATATTGTCTTCACCAACAATCATAGTTTTAAACACCATCACTCTCTTTGTCAAAAATAAAAATTATCATACTCTCTCATGAGGAATATATTTCACTTGAAGATAAATCATTTCAAGAATTTCACATTGTTATTAACGACAATCATATACTTTATCACGAAGAATAAATTTCACTTGAAGATAAGTCACTACAAGAATTTCAAATTATCTTCACTGATAATCATACTTTTTAAAAACTACCATACTCCACCTAAAGAAGAGTATACTTTACTTGAAGATAAACCACTTCAACATTTCTCACATGTCGAAAACCAGATTCAAAACTTATGGTGTAACTTCCTTGTTGGCCGGAAGCACTTCAACCACTAACATAATCTTGCACCTTATGTAATCTTGATTGTATCAACACATCTTTGATTTGAACTTTCCATAAGTAAAAAAAAATCTTTCATCAATTATCTCTAGCCTGAACTGGACAACGGAAATTTTTACTGCAGCTCAACAACTTTTTCGCAACACTAATTTTCTTTTCTGATGTGAAAGTTCAGACAATTGCAACCACAGAGCGTACTAAGAATAATTATTCTCATATTGAACCAAAAGCTCTAATCAGTTGTTATAAAAAAACAAAGCATAAAGAAAAACAGGAACACAACCACAACACAAGAACATTATGTGAAAACTCCAAAATCAGAGAAAAAACCACAACTGTTGTCAATAGACAACTAGAGAATAATACTATGTGAAAATTGTTACAACACATAATATATCCTCAACTAACCCAGGCCCCATAGTACATCCACATCTTTCAAAAAAAAAATATTTAACTACATCTCACAACACTCTAATACAAGAGTATAAGAGAACAAAGAAAGTCAAATACAAGCTTAAAGTGCTTTTGATTAGTGCATATTGAAATGAAGAACTTGAATCTTATATATAAGTTTGGACTCTCTCTTCCTTAACAAATTAAAGCATTATGGGAATTCAAAGAACTTGTATCCTATATATAGCCTTGGACCATCTCTTCATTCACAAAACCAAGTAATGTGGGACTTCTTCAACATGCATATTTTCAACCAACCTCAATAATCTTCACCTTAATTGAAAATAATACATAAGTTTTCATTGTCTTCACCGACAATCATACTCCACCAAAAAGAATATCAACATGTAAATTTTCAACCAATTCATTTTACGTCTCCCTCTCTTGTGGTCCTGAAGCATTAGTTTCATTGGTGCTCTCTACTCTTCCAGACTCCTCAAGAGTGGTATCAGAGCCGTGGTTCGGCTTTGTGGGGGAGTGGGAGCTAGATCCGGTGTTGGATCCTATTATAGGATGTGGGGGAATCACACTTGTGGGGGAGAATGTGGGGGAGAATGTAGGGGGCAAGTGTAAGTGGTTAAAGTCTTACATTGTCTATGAATGAGTAAAATGTTGGATTTATAAAAGAGAGAGCTCATTTACCTAGAACCTTAAGCTTTTAGGTTGAGAAGTGGCGTCTCACTCTCTTGTGGTTCTGGAGCATTAGTCTCATTGGTGCTTCCGACTCTCCTGGACTCCCCAACAAGGCCAAAGTACATAAGAGGAGGTCAGAAGATGCATAATCGATATTAAAGTAACCAAACCAAAAGAAAAGGAGCGAACACAACTACACATCACAACCACCAATGTCTAAAATAAGAAACGAAACACAAATATAATAAAGAAGAGAAAATAAAAAAGGCCAAAAATAGGACATTCGATAAAGAGTTCCCCAACCTAAGACTAGCTAAAACAACAACCAAACTCCATTAAAGCAACAAGAACACACCAAGAGGAGGCCGAAGACACTTAAGTTGTTATTGGCTCAGATCTTTGATAGGTTTCTTGAATCATGCCAAGAAAGCACAAGTGTTCCCCACATACCTACCAAGATATTACTTCCAAGCCAATAAAAACACTCATTTCATCCATACCCTTCGCAATCACCTAATTTTTCTAAAAATACAATATCATGCAAAATTTCCAGATCGACCAGATCACATCACAGCAAATCATAAGACACCCCAAAAGTCTAAAACGATCCCCAATATAAAAACATCTAAGAAAGAATCAGGGGATATCTGGGAAATGGTACAGACAAACCCAACCAACTAAAAAACTTATACCAAACATAAACCACTACATCACAGGTCACAAAACGATGAGCCGACGACTCTTGGATTCTAAAGAATAAAGGACAAGAGATACCCTTTGAACCAAATAAGATCCATATTTTAAGTAAATTATCTCTGATAAGAATCATATCCTACCAAAGTTGTCAGGAGATATTCATAACTTTAGATGAGACTCAACTACTCAAAATACTAGACAACACCAAATCCACTAACAAGACATGTCAATCACTAAGAAAATCATGGATGCGAAAAAAAAACACACACTAAAGCCACTGAGTAAGAACTATTTTTAGAGTGGCGTAACCACCATTTATCAAAATGGAAGTAGTAAAATCTCTAACAACTAAGAGAAGATCCGTCACCCACACATGATCATACTAAAAAATATGATTTCTTCAACATCTTAAAATTTCAAATCTAAGTATGAAATGAGAAGATCTATAAATTTAATGTCTTAAAATTTTGAATTAATATATAGGATTCCAACTTATTTAAAGTGAATGTTAAAAGTTCAATGTAATAATACTCTAATTCCCTTGTGACCTAACAAAACCAACACAAATTTGATAAGAGGGAAAAAAAATACTTCCTCCATCTTACAATTGATGTCATATTTGAGATTTTTACAATTTTTAAGATAATACTTAATTGTGTTGATTTTAATGATAAAAAATACTAATAATAAAATAATTTTATATAAATTAAATACAATAAATAAGAATAAATTATCAAAAATAAATAATAAATATCATTACTATTCTAAAAAAAAAATAATAATTTAAAATAAATAAAAATAAGATGGACGATACTTATCATGAGATGGAAGAAGTATGTTTTTACACTCATTTTATCAGGATCCCCTTAGATTAAAATATTTTTTATATATAGGAAACTGTGAAATTAGTATATTCCTACATGCATGTCTTGAGTTTTCTTTGGTATCGCCCCCGAAACAAGTAATAGAAAAACTAAAATAAAAGTGCATAGGATATATACGTGGAACGTGCATGAATCTTCATGCACCTAAACCATCCACGTAGACAATTTAAATTCAAAAGTTTAAAATACTTCCCTTTCTCTATCCTTTACTCTCCACTATTTCATTCTGACACCAAGAATTTTCTAGGAGAAACAAATTGCAACAATAATAAAAAACTCTTACCCACTTTTCAAAATAATAAAAAATTGTTACTCTGCGTGGCTGAGATGATCGAGTAGATGAGTATATGAACCAGTTCTGAAAATGCGTTTTGATGAGTTCGTAATGAGTGTAGGTAGTACAATGGTTATGGATATTAAATATGGAATCACATGTTGCGGTTAGTGATTCACTTAACTACCAAGAATAACTTTGGTATTCGCATACATTCATTTGTTAAAGTTTAGCTACATTATTTACATACATGCTCCTAACTAGTGGGATTTATCTAAATTGATTTGTTTATTTATATAGTTAGTCAACATATTTCTGGCTATTTTTTTAATTATTTGGTCTTGAATATTGGCAAAATAACTTAAAGACTAGAGTCAGGTACAGGTGAACAAATTAATCTCCCAACAACACTTAGCGAATTTTCAATGAAATTAATGAAATTTTATATAATAAAAATTATATGGTAAATGAACAACTAACTGAATTATTATTTTTTTAAGTAATAGAATTAATCCTTAAAAACTAGATCAACTCATTTAAGAAATACAATACACATGATCCACTATTTTAGTGTTGAGAAACCAAAAATATATATAAATGGCGTAAAAACTTGCATATTGTGGGAATGTATTTTTTCATGTTTGTTCGTTGTAGTTAAAGTGTATTGAGGTTGTTTGTTTTACCGCAAAATCTCAAGTTCTATGTTTTATTAGTGAAAAAATCTCAAATACACGCAACTATGTTTGCCTCTTATCCAACTCTATACTAAAATATTTAATAATCTAATTATCAGTATATCCTTCCGTTCGAAGTCTGAAAACTCTTTACAATACATTTGTATGTTTTTCACATATCCAAACACATCTTGTGACAAATAGGATAAATCTCGTCAATAAAAAAATGAGACAATCATAAGATGATATTTAAAAATAATACAATACTCTATCAGTAACATATGTTAGCATAACCTATCAATAAAAATAATAAATAAAAAACCTTAAGCTTATGTGGCTTACAAATAATTAAAAAATTGTTTTTTTTTTATCTTTTGATCATATCAAATTATATTTAGAACAGACTTATCAAATTATATTTAGAATAACAACACTAAAATGATTCAAAGCTCTGTCAAAATCATAATTCATGTCATGTATCTCATTATCTTTCAATATACGAGACAATCTCTATTGCTAAATACAAATTCAATTCCCAACCTTTAATGTAATTTAACTTGTCAAATAAGGATGAGATTGTCAATCTAGTCTTAAAATCTAAAAGGAAACACTAAAATTTAAAGAAAAAATATTTGTGAGGTTAAATTATTATTTAATATTGTTGGAATTCAACCATAACTTATGGAGATTTTCGCTCAATCTTGATCTCAAGATTGTTATCAATCAAACAATGATAATGAAAAAAGTTGAGAAAGAAAGAAAGAAAATAGCGTTGGAGAAGAAGATGAATATTTTCTGCAGAGTTTCTCTCTTCCCACAAACAGTGGAAACTTCTTTATTCACTTGTAACTGCAAATTCTGTGAATACAATGTTATGAGTTGTTTACAAAATAAGGATTGCTCCCTATTTATAGATTTAGGTTAACTTGAAACCAAAGGCAAATCTCAAAACTATAAAAGCCTAAAATAGTTAACATTACTAAAATAGGCCTAAGTCGAAATCCTGCGTGAAGCAACTTGCTTCGACACATCGACACACTAGGCAACTCGACACACACACACACACATTAGGCTAATTCGACTAAATCTTGTTTCCGTCAAGCTACACTACTTCAACACAAGGAATTACAAACTTAAGACACCATCTAATTCATTGTGTCTAAACTATCTACATTCATCATAGACCTTAGCTTCTTGAACACTTCGACTTGCACTCCTTTTGTCATGATATCTGCAATCTGATTCTCAATTCTGCAGTGCTCCAAATTCATCTTCCCTTCTGCTACATGCTCCCGAAGATAATGGAATCTCATTTTCATGTGTTTGTTTCGACCATGTGCTATAGGATTCTTCGCCAAATTGATTGCTGACATGCTATCGATCTTCATGGTAATTGCTTCATGATTCTTCGTTGTAATCTCTTCGACCAGGTTCACCATTCATGTTGCTTGACATGCACAAAGAGAAGCATTATGTATTCTACTTCGCATGACGACAAAGCCATTACTGGCTCCTTTATCGAACTCCAAGCAGTTGGTGCACCACCTAGCATAAACACATAGTCAGTTGTAGATTTTCTATCCTCGAAATCACTACACCAACTTGAATCAATGTATCCCACTATCTTGCATTCTTTTCCTTCATCAGCTGCAGGAAATGAAATTTCGTAGTCGAGAGTTTCTTTCAGATACCTCATTATCATCTTCATCACTGTTAGGTGTGATACCTTTTGCTTCTGCATGAATCTACTTAGCATACCCATATTGTATGCTAAGTTAGGCCTTGTGTCACAAAGGTATCGAAGTGACCCAATAAGTCTTCTATATTGAGTTGGATCGACATCATATGAATCTGAATCTTTCGACAGTTGCAATCTGGTCTCAGCTGGAGTCGAAGTTGGATTGCAATCTTGCATCTCAAGTCTCTTGAGTATTTCGCCTGCATATCTTCTTTGGTGTATCATCAAACCTCTACCACTCTTGTAGAATTCGATGCCAAGGAAATATGAGAGATTTACCAAGTCTGACATTTCAAACTCCTCACTTAGGTCATGTTTGAAATTTCGATCTCCTTCTTGCAAATTCCTGTTATAAACAAGTCATCGACATAAAGACATAGTATAATAAATTCATTACTTTTTCTCCTTACATATACTTCATGCTCATTTGACACTTCACAAATTTATTCTCCATTAGAAAGTCGTCGATCTTCATATTCCAAGCTCTTGGAGCTTGCTTAAGTTCATACAGGGCTTTATGTAGCCTGTACACCTTTCTTTCTTTGTCTTGTTTCATAAACCCAGCTGGTTGTGCAACATAAATTTCTTCGTCTAAGGGGTCATTCAAGAATGCACATTTCACATCCATCTGACATATGTGCTAATTTTTCATGTTTGCTAGACCAACAACCAACCTGAGGGTTTCGATCCTAGCAACAAGTGCAAAAACCTCGTCGAAGTCGATTCCTTCCTTCTAAAGAAATCCTTTCGCCACAAGTCTCGCCTTGTGTCGAGTTAATTCTCCTTTAGGATTCACCTTCACCTTGTAAACCCATTTCACATTAATTTCCTTCTTTCCTTGAGGTAATTCGACAAGTGATCAAGTGTTGTTGACTTCGATGGACTCTAGTTCTTCATTCATTGCTTTCACCCACTTCGAATCTTTCAATGCCTCAGCTGCATTGACTGGTTCGACATCTGCATATAAAGCATAGTGTACTACGTCACCTTCTTCGTCGACCACATCATCTGATGTAATCACACATTCTTGCAACCATGCAGGCATGTGTCTTGTTCGTTGAGGTCTGCTTGTGCCTGCTTCACCTATGACTTTTTCTTGTCGAACTTCTCTTTCGACTTCACTAGTTGGTTCTTCACATAAGAATCTCACTAAATCCTTCTTATCATTCTCATTTCAATCTCATTCCTTAAGCTCATCTATGATCACGTCCCTGCTGACCACTACTTGTTTGTTCACTGGGTCAAACCACTTGTATCCTCCATTTGAATGATATCCTATCAGGATCATTTGAGTCGACTTGTCATCAAGCTTTCTTCTCTACTAATCTGACACATGTCTATGTGATCTAGATCCAAACACTTTCAAATGACTTAGGTTAGGCTTGACACTAGACCAACATTATTCTGGCATGATTCCTTCTAGCTTTTTCGTCGGACATCTATTCAAGAAATATGTTGTTGTTGACACAACATCTCCCCATAATTCTTTGGGTAGATGCTTTTCTTTCAACATACTTTTCACCATATTCATGATGGTTCTATTCTTCCTTTCTACAGTTTCATTTTGCTATGGAGTGTAGGGTGGCACCACCTCATGTAAAATCCTTTCTTTCTCATATAATGTATCGAAATCTTTTGACACATACTATCCACCAACATTAACCCTCATAATCTTTAATTTTCGACCACTTTGTCTTTCGACCATAGATTTAAATTTGGCAAATACCTCAATCACTTCACTTTTCTTCTTGATCATGTAAGTCCACAGCTTTCGAATGAAATCATCTATGAACATGAAAAAGTATTTGTTACCTCCAATTAAATCCACCTGGATAGGACCGCATATATTAGAGCATATGACTTTGAGAATTGCCTTCAACTTGCTACCTACATCCTTGCTAAAGTTATTCTTGTGTTGTTTTGCTTGAATATATTCTTCACATACTTCACTTGGAATGTCAATTTCTGGTAATCCTAAAACCATATTTCTTCTCTTCAAATCTCTGATGTCTTTGAAATTAAGATGTCCAAGTCGATAATGTTATATTCGTTCATCTCTGTTGGCTGCAGTTGCAAGGCACTTATGCTTCATCAAATTTAGTTCAATCTTAAAGGTTTTATTCTAAGACATCAGAGTCTTCAAGATTAACCTACCTCTTGAGTCTAGAACTCTCATCATCTTGTCTTTGATCGAAACCTTGTAGTTCTTTTCGACCAACTGTCATATACTGAGCAAATTACTCTTCATGCATAGTATGTATAATACATTGGAAATTAATGACCTCTTGTCATCTTTCATCATAATCAGAACATCACCAATTCCTTCAGCTGCTAGAGTATTGTTATTTGCAAATTTTACCATATTCTTCATTGAGGGCTTCATGTTGACAAACCAACCATTCCTATCAGTCATGTGTGATGAGCATCCTGATTCCAAGTACCATTAGTCCTGAAATCTTTCTTCATCTCTTGTTGTAACAATCAACAACATCTCTTCTTCTTCCTCTTTTCTAGACACTCTCTAAAATAGTGATCATACTTCTGACAATTGTAACACTGAATGTGACTTTTGTCAGGTTTTCAACCACTACCTCTTCCTCTACCTGCAGCACCACCGTTTTGGTTGCCTTGGTTCCAGGGTTTTTTTTTAATTCAACCAGTTACTTTCCTACTGATTTTAACCAGTCAAATTGTTGTAGCCTCTTTTGCCTTTGTTGTCATCCCAACTTCCTTTTCCTTTCTTTTCTTTTTCTGCCTGCACCTGCAAAGCCATATCACTCTTTGACTTTCTTGCGACTCTTTCAGTCATCCTTTGCTCATGAGATTCAAGCGTCCCTTGAAGCTCTTCCTTCGTCAATGTTGACAAGTCTTTTAACTCTTATATGGCTACTACCACGTGGTCGAACTTTAGAGCAATGACTTCAAGATAATTGCAACAACTGATCTTGATGTCAACACTTCTCCACATACCTTGATTTGATTCACCAGTTTAGTAACCCTAGTGAAGAAATCTGTTATACTTTCACTTTTTTCCATGTGAAGCAATTCATAGGTTCTCTTTTGAGTTTGTAACCTCACCTGTTTCATCTTCTCTGCTCTTCCAAACGACTTCTCCAGAACTTCTCACGTTTTCTTCGCTGATTCTACATCACTAACATTTTCAAAATTATCTGGATTAACACATTGATTGATTATAAAGAGAGCTTTATAACTTTTCTTCTTCAATTCTTTGTGTGCAGTCTTTTCTTGATCCATCACGTTTTCTGCAAGCGGTGTTACGCCTTCCTTCACAAGATCTCAAAGATCTTGATAATAGAAAATCACCTTTATCTGCTTGAATCAATTCTCATAATTATCTTTCTTGAGAATCAGAAGGTTTGTCGGAAAATGTCTGTTTGGATGATTCATCGCCATCACGGTATTACTTCCTTGAATCGCAATCGGAACTCTAGATACCAGATGTTGAAATTTAACCACATCCTATGGAGAATTTTCCTCAATCTTGATCTCAAGATTGTTATCAACCACGCAATGACAATGAAAAAGGTTGAGAAAGAAAGAAAGAAAATAACGTTAGAGAAGAAGATGAATATTTTCTCCAGAGTTTCTCTTTACCCACAAACTATGGAAACTTCTTTATTCACTTACAACTGTAAATTCGGTGAATATAATGTTATGAGTTGTTTACAAAATAAGGGTTGATCCCTATTTATAGATTTAGGTTAGCTTACACCTCAAGGTAAAGCCCAAAATTATAAAAGTCCAAAATAGTTAACATTATTAAAATAAGTCTAAGTCGAAATCCTGTGTGAAGCAAACTAATTCGACACTTCGACACACTAAACAACTTGACACACACATTAAACTAATTCAGCTAAATCTTATTTCTGTCGAGCTACACTGTTTAGACACAAAAATTTACAAACACAACAAATATTATTATGAAAATAATTTTTAAGAATGTAAGGTAAATTATCATGCAAAATTCAAAATTTATCATTCAAATAAAATTTCATAAAATATACATTGAAATTAAACAATAATTAAATAAAATCTAGTATCTTAAATGTCACAAAACGGTTCTTGCTACTAATGTTATTTAATTCTGAAAGTTATGGTTAAACACTGATAAATTAGTTAATCAACATTGCGGACCACCATGTTGAGCACAAATATTAAAAAGAAGAGATGATCTAAAATAGTGTGAGGAACGTGATAATTTTGCTATAACCATGCCATGAGAATTGAGAAAGGTCTCTGAGGGCGGCACCTAGAATAGAGTGAATAGAAAAGAAAACCGCATCTTAAGGTAAGTAATCTTAAAATGAGAGCAAAACTTGCCACATGCGAGGCCTTGGTCTTGCCAGGTGCATTGCTTCTATCACCATTATGCAGTGACTAATAATGCAGCTCCTCGATAATCTATCTCATTCCTTTCTTTCTATTTATGTCATGTTTATGCCAATAAATATACATCCATCAGTGAAAGGAAATTTTTTAGTATTGTTTTACTTTTTTTGATTAAAAAATGGCGATGACTACATGATCCATCAAAATGTGTAAGTTAGCTAAATAATATGTTACTACCAACTAAAATCTGTGGATTGATATATTATTAACAATGTAATTCTAGTCAAGCCAAAAGGCCTAGTAACACTTGCAAACCCTAATCCAAAGCATCATCGTTGAAGGCCAACAAACAGCTGGAGTTTTGCTGGAGAACCAAACATCTAATCCAAGCTAAGCTACTAATAGGAGCTTTTAATTACTTGTTGTATATTAATCCGGTCACGTGTTATTATTTTATTCTCACTCTTTTAAAGTATTCTGTTATTATTTTCTTAACTTGAATGTTGGTGTGTTTATCTTTCAAGTCCACGTCACTCCATTGCATTGGAGATTTTTGCCACCGAACCGAAAAAACTCTCTCCCTTCGTATCACTATATATTCTTTCATCCCATGATCGAAATAGTGCACCGCCGGTAAGAAGTGATAACTCACTATGTGTGAGGTATTATAGCCCTTAGCATTTGATTTTATCTTTTATTTTAGTAATTTATTAAGTTAACTTTAGTGAATTTTTGTTATTCTTAAGTTGTGAAGAGCACAATATGTGCTCTCATTTGTGAGTTTTTAAGTGTTTGCTAAATGTGTATGATGACTTATGATAAGTCCTAACATGTCAGAACTGGAACACCACTTTAATCTCAATTTTAAGTTGAGAGCAAAATGCAATGGAGATTACAAATAGTGGATGTTCACAGCTTTAGGGCACGTGACATCAACCATAAATTTGGAGTGCATTTGAGTAAAAGAAAGTTAAAGATATAAGATCAAGACGCTAGAAGAAGACAAAAGACAGCACAATAGTACAACAACTACAACACGTGGCTTGTCCCATCTACATAGCAGGTTTTTCATTGTACCTTGTCTGTTACTGGTACGAAAGAGAAAAATGGAGGGAATATGCTGATTTTCATGGGCCAAAAGTGATGGATAATCAAGAAGTCCACGATCCAATACCTCGCAAAATCTTAGAAAGAGATGATTATAAAAGGACCTCTTGGATGATATGAAAAGAAGGTTCAGACTCAAAGAGAAATACTTAGTTGTAATTGGTGTAAAAGTAAGCTGAACCAAAGTGGAGAATTTATGTTGTGAATCTTGTTGTGAATTACAACAAAATTCAATATTAATTTGTGAGGCAAAGAACAATAGCAACCAAAATAAATAGTCTTTAGCAATAATAATCTGTACATAGATAATATAACAGAATAAGGTAAGAAAAAACTGAAGGCTTGTTTACCCAGTTCGATTAAATGATCTACTCTGGGGGAGAGAGCAGCTCTCCAATTCACTATACTCAGAAAGTTTTTACAAGAGATTACATATGCGTTACAAGAAAATAGCCTTCGCCTTCAGGTTTCCAAGAACAATCCTGAAGGCGCCCAAGAACAACCATATTTTCTACCCAAGTATTTCCCTACCTCTCTAACTCTCAATATATGAATCACTCAAACCCAAGTTGTAATCCAAAGTTTTCTTTGTGCATAGCTGAAACCCTATGCTACACATTTAAACCCTTGCTCTCCCTTGTTGGTGTAAACTCTAAGATTATCACACACCAAGCATATAAGAGATACATATTTATAATAGCAAATACACAACAAACAAAACTCAAAATCACATGGATCCATAGAATGAATCGGAAAAATCCCGAAAACACTATTCATTGTACGGACAATACTATTCACCGTACAGATGTTACTATTCATCCGTACAGATAACACTATTCACCTGTATGGATGACATTATTCACCGACCAATATTTTTTCCTTTTTTCTCGACTTTTTGTCTGATTTCCGCGGTAAATGCAATCTCCAAAATATGTTTTCTTTCTCTTCATCAACAAAGGTTTTAAGGCACATTTACAACAATCTCCACCTGGACTTTAAACCATGTTGATACCAATTTAACAATCAACAACATTGATGCTTTATACCAAGTTGAAACTTTAATCAATAACTTTGATCAAATTCAAGCAACCCTTGAATCTTGATCTTGAAACTTACATCCACTTGTTCTCAATTATCCTTTTCTGCCTAGGTAATTTAACATGCCTACAAGTATGATTTTTCAACCACCCTTGACTCCACCTATTTTCAAATGCCTCCCTGAAGGTTTTTCTTCTTTTATTTTGCAGTCTTTTAGCCACATTAGAAACATAATATCCAAGACTAACATAATTGTCCCTTTGAGATGCTACAATAATCCTCCTTACCTTATCATGAGTCAAATGATAATCAGAGATCCCTATAACCATTTCCTCACTACTGCTAGCATCCATAGTAGGAAACTCCACCTCAAATTGAGTTTTCCCTGTTATAGTTTCTCCCAGGTTTCTCCCTTGGTTTTCACTATTCTTCTTTTGAAGAAATTCTCTACCAACCAAGTTAGTTGTTATAACCTCAGCTCTTCCCAAAAACTCAATAACAACTCAGCGGTAATATGCATTTTTATCCCTTGATTTCTGCAAAATTCATTATACTCCTCTGAAACTTTCTCAAGGCATTCATAACGCCTTAAAATCAAATCTCATAGCTTTTCCTTGTCATGAAAGCCTCCACTAGTTAACGATGAATGAATAATAACATTTTAACCTTCTAAAATATATAGACCACATATTTTAGACCCTTTAGCAATAATCAATTCATCACGCGAAATCTTCAACACTCCATGTTCAACTCTAGTACAATAGCATAGATCATCAAACATACTTATAGATAACAAATTTCGCTTGAGTTCTAGAACATACCTCACATTGTGAATGAGAAGTTCACGATCATTAAACGTTTTAAATTTGATCGTACCAATAACATAAACCTTACATGCCTTATTATTACCAAGGTGGACTACTCCACCTTGCACCATCTTCAAAGTTTCAAAGTATTTTATTCTTGGACACATGTGATAAGAGCAACTGAGTCAATGACCCAACTATCTTCAGTTTCCAAACTCGATACTACTAGTGCTTCAGCATCCTTATAACTTTCCTCACCCAATGCAACTACAGCTTGAACAAAATCTTCATTGATCTATCTTTTAGGAAAATCCCTTTTAAAGTGACCAATGTTCTGACAATTAAAACATTTTACCTTTGACTTATGAGACCTCTTTGATTCGGACATCACTTTACGCTCACCTCCTCCTTTTGACACATTTAAGCCTTCACCACTATCTTCAATCATCAAATCTTTCAACTTTGAAAATTCTTTGGATTTCACCGCCGTCTGGACTTCATCCAAAATAATAGTATCTTCCTTACCATAAAGAAGGGAATAATTAAAATGCTCAAAGGATCTGGGTAATAAACTCAACAGGAGCAAAACCTTGTCCTCATCATTAATCTTCCCTTCAATATTCTCAAGATCGTCGATAATCTAACGAAATTCTATGAGCTGCTCAACTATGGATTTGTTCTCCATCATATGAAATGAATAGAGTTGTTGTTTCAGATACAACCTGTGAGGCAAAGACTTTGTCAAATACAATGATTCAAGTTTTTCCCACATAGCAATCACAGTTTTCTCCCTGGTGACTTCTCTTAGAACTTTATCCCCGAGGCACAAGATAACGGCACTCCTGGCCTTATCCACCATCTCGGTCTTCTGTACCTGTGTAAATCGTGCAGGCATCAATGCTTCACTCTTCAAAGCATCGATACATTTCTCTTGAATTAAAATTGCTTGCATCTTAATTTTCCACAACTCGAAGTCGTTGTTACCGGAAAATTTCTCGATCTTCAATCTACTAACCATGGTGCTCACTTGTCAACAACATCTCTTTGCTCCACGCTCACTGCACCACTTGTTGTGAATTACGAAAAAATTAAATATCAATTTGTGAGGCAAATAACAATATCAACAAAAATAAATAGTCTTCAGCAATAATAATCCGTACGCATATAATATAATAGAATAAGGTTAGAAAAAACTGAAGGTTTGTTTACCCAGTTCGATCAAACAATCTACTTTGGGGGAGAGAGCAGTTCTCCAATTCACTATACTCATAAAGTTTTTACAAGAGATTACAGATGAGTTACAAGAAAATAACATTCACTTCAGGTTCCTAAGAACAACCCTGAAGGCGCCCAAGAACAACCTTATTTTCTACCCAAGTGTTTCCCTACCTCTCCAACTCTCAATATATGAATCACTCAAACTCAAGGTGTAATCCAAGGTTTTCTTTATACATAGATGAAATCATATGTTATACCTTTAAACCCTTTCTCTCCCTTGTAGGTGTAAACTCGAAGATTGTCACACACCAAGCATATAAGAGATACATGTTTATAATAGCAAATACCCAACAAACAAAACCCAAAATCACATGGATCCATGGACCGAATCAGAAAAAGTCCAAAAACTCGAAAATACTATTCACCTTACAGGCACTACTATTCACCGTACGGACGCCACTATTCATTCGTACTAATAATACTATTCACCCGTACGGGCGACACTATTCACCGACCAATTTTTCTTTTTTCTTTTTTTCTCGACTTTTCGTCCGATTTTCGCGGTAAATGAAATCTCCAAAAATATGTTTTATTTCTCTTCATCAACAAAGTTTTTAACGCACATTTTACAATAATTTATAATCTCTTCATCTAAAGTATAAGCTACCAGTATCTAGCGTGACATAACTCGTATATTGCTAATTGAAGATTGCATGAAGATGAAGAAGTTACTCTTATTTTCTAATACAATTTTATCTATCATGTCATAATTTTCTAATACGTTTTGGGAAGTTATATATTCGATAAGTGATTGGAAAAACACTCAAACCACATAATATATAATAAATTCATATTTTAAACAGACATTACCAACAACATTCATCAAAGTGATTCATCAACAATAAACAATAACCAACAAATATGATACAACAAACATATCAAGGCATAAAATGCTTCAGAAACATATCATACATGTCAAGTCTCATAATGGCATGTCAACAATGAAATAAGGATGAAGAAAAAGTTAGACCAGCAAACTTGTGTATATTTTGAATGGATGTCATTTTGAATCTTTGACACAAGTTTGACAGACTAAATTTATCTTCGTCCTCTTTATTATATTAAGCATATATACCTACAAGAGGAAAAAAGAAGAAAGTTCAAACATCATGTAACAATATATTGAAACAGATTTTGGAAAAAAAACTACATAGAAAATGAACCTGTAAATACTCATTGGCTAAGAGTTGTCGTTATGGTTTCGTTTTGTGGTATCAATATGAGAGAGACGGGTGATAAAGTTGTTAGGGTTTCGCTTTGAGAGACGAGTGAAAGAGTTGTTAGGGGTTTTTTTAGTGAGACAACTGTTATATACTAAAACAATAGATAATCTCGGTTATATATTAATAAATATCACGTTTCATCATAGTTGGAAATAAAAATCGTGGTGATATACATGGTCAATAACGTTTTTTATCACGGAAAATGGCTAATTGTTGGTGATGGGATTCGAACCATTTCACTCCGTGTACTTTTCATTATGGTTGCTACTTCTGACCGTTGTAACGTGTCATCTAGTAAATAAAAAAAATGCGCCCATGATAAATCTATTACCACGGTTAACACTATGTCTGTCGTAATATTGGTGTTACGAAAGGTTTGTTTTGTAGTAGTGCCTAAACCAAAAATCTAATATCAAAATATCATACAATCCTTAATTAACAAATGAGAATGGTTATTTAGGCATAAACCCTAGCGAGAACTCCAACGCCGCCAACCCTAGGTAAATTTCTATGTCATCGTCCTTTTCTATTCCTTTCTCTGTTTTCGTTTCTTGTGATCTCTGAAGAAGGTTATGAGTGGCTTAGCTCAGAGCTATCTCAAGTTCAAATGATGAACCCAGGTAGTTCTTACAATGAGAGCTTTAGAGGGAGGGTGAGGTTGGATTTGTGCAGAGGTTTAGAGGGATTTTCTTCGTGTTTAGAGAGTGAGCACGAGGCTCAATTTATAGGGAACTGAGTGATGGATTGGTGAGAAAAAGATAGGGAACGAGAGTTTGTTAGACTAATTTGGAGGGAGATTTTGGTATAGCAATCCATGTGAACTTTTAGTTGAAGGGCTGAGATCAATTAAATGTGAAGAATTTGTTAAGAATTGGAGGGAGATCATGGTGAGTACACGGTTCATTGCTTGATTTTTATTTTGGATGATTTGTTTGATTATTTGTAATTTTCAATTTAGCATGTATGTGTATGTGATGTTTATGTTGTTTGTTGGTATGATGATATGGAAATGCTTCACGCGAGGTTTGCAATGCTGCTTTGAGGTTTTTTTTATTTAATTTATTTAATTTCAACTTTGATGCATGTTAATTTGTGAAAGGATGTATGTTACTAATCTGATGGTGATGATATGGATGAATAGGTTCACACGTTTGTTGCTTCTCAAATGTTCCATTTACTTTATTTTAAAATTCAATTTTCATGTATGCTAATTGATGCTTATGGATGTATGTGGACATAAGGTTGCAACTCGTGTGTGCTCTTTAACTTTTCTCATTATTTTCACTTTAGTTTTCAATTTCCCAACTTATTGATTTGTATGTGTAACACATGGAAGTGTAATAATGAATGTATAAGCATGAGATAGTGAAGGAGATTATGCAAATATGATGGAGTAATGGCTTGAGATGATGGTGGCAACCTAACATGGAACCTGTGTAGAAGAAAATAACTTGTATTTTTTTTTATTTTTTATTTATCACTTTTTTTATCCTCCCTTTTTGTATATATATTTTTAAATTAAAATGTATATGGTGATGTAAATGTAAAAAACTTATATGTAACATTTGCAAATGTAATACAAAAATGCTATTTTTAGCAATTTGTGTAAATTTGTCTAAAACAATTTCTTTCAAATCGACTTACTTTATTTAAAAATGGAAGGATCAAAACCTTCTTATTCTCCACATAAGGTGCATGCCCAAAAAAGATGTAGTAAATTGAAAAAGTTGCAATGCGTTAAAAAAGTATGAGTGATAGTGTTATGGTAATTCAAATAAAACCTTAAACTAAGTTCACAAACCATGATCACATGTAGGTTTTGCTAAAAGAAAAAGCATTATTCTTAATGAAGTTTAAATTCAAAATATAATGACTAGCAAAGTAAAATCATGATTGACCATGGCCATAGGCCAAATGGCTTGTTATGGATGCAACGTAAAAGGAACATGAATACAACTAACATGATTTCAAAATGATATAATGTAATACAATATGAAGCCTAAAAAGTGTTCATCAGTTCCAACTAGATCCAGACCTAAAAATGCAAAAGGTGCAAAATGTAGAAAAGGTTAAAGAATAAATAGATAGTAGGACAAAATTGGAGTATGACAGTTTCCCCTATTTAATCACCTTAAACATTGTAGGATGAATAGACGTAGTTTTCATACCTTAAGGGTAGAAGTCAATTAAATACGAAAATACCCAATTTTTGTCTGAAATAGTAAAGTGTGGTGAGATTGATAAAAATAAGATTATTTGGATAAGATATTAGATTAATATCAACTCGTGAGTTGATATTTGTCAAATCCCAAAGATTTCCATCATCGAAAGGTTGAAGGTAAGATCACGGATTGCAAAGATCGCCATCGACAAAAGAACGATGGAAAGATAAAAACTGCAAAGTTCACCAACATCAAAAGGACGACTGCAAGAGCATAATTGCGAAGATCTTCGACATCAAAAGGATGAAGGTAAAATCACAACTGCAAAGATCTCCATCGGTGAGAGGATGATAGTAAGATCAAAACTGCAAAGATCGCTGACATCGAAAGGATGAAGGTAAGATCAACACTACAAAGATCTCCATCATCAAAAGGATGATGGTAAAACCAACACTGCGAAGATCGCCATCGACAAAAGGACGATTGTTAGACCATAATTTGCAAAGATTGCCATCACCAAAGCATGATGGTAAAACCATAACTGCAAAGATTTCCATCGATAAAAGGACGATGGTTAGATCATAATTTGAAAAGATCGCCATCATCAAAAGGATGATGGTAAGATCATAACTACAAAGATCTCCAGCAAAAAAAGGACGTTGGTTAGATCACAACCTGCAAAAATCACTATTGACAAAAGGATAATGGTAAGATCATAACTTCGAAAGATCGCCATCGATGAAAGGACGATTGTAAGATCAAATGCTGAAAAGATCAGTTACATTAAAAGGATGATGTTAAGATAAAAAACTTGCAAAGATCGCCATCGAAAAAAGGACAATGATTAGATCACAACTTGCAATGATCGTCATCGATGAAAGGACGATGGTTAGATCACAATTTATAAAGATCGACATCACGAAAAGGATGATGGTAAAATCATAACTACAAAGATCTCCACCGACAAAAGGAAGATGGTTAGATTATAACTTGCAAAGACTGCTATTGACAAAAGGACTATGGTAATATCATAACTTGCAAAGATCGCCATCGACGAAAGGAAGATAGTAAGATAAAACATTGCAAAGATCATCGACATCGAAAGGATGATGATAAGATCAATAACTTGCAATGTATGCCATCGAAAAAAGAAAGGTGGTTAGATCAACAAATTTCAAAGATATTAATGATCAAAACAATGATCGTAATTAAGCTCTCAAAGATTGTCATCGACGAAAGGACTATGGTAAGATGAAACACTACAAAGATATTCATGATCAAAACAATGATCGTAATTAAGCTTTCAAAGATCTCTATCAACAAAAGAACGATGGTAAGATCAAACACTGCAAAGGTTGCCAACATCTAAAGGATGACAGTAAGATAAAAAACTTTCAAAGATCGCCAACGACAAAAGGACGAAGTTTAGATCACAACTTGTAAAGATCTGCATCAATGAAACAAAGATGGTTAGACTTGTTAGGGAATATGATTATCAACGAAAGGTTAATAGAACAAACTTGTTAGGGAGTATTGTAATTAACAAAATTATAATAGGTAAGACTTGCTCGAGGATTCATCAACAAAAGGTTGAAAGAAAAGACTCATTGGGGAAAGTTCAATGAGAAAGCATGCAGAAGTTTTAGAAGACTCATTGACTATCTCTCTGTGAAACACAACCTTATCACATTAGGTTAAAGAGGTAAAGTTTTATAAGATTCAACGATCGTAGCAGAAACTTTCCATTAAACGGAGGATCGAGTGGCTTTGGATGCCGCCATTCTTAATGCATCTGATGATATATCTTTTGGAGGTAGGAGAAGGTGGAAATTTTAAATAAGAAGATCAAGAAACAAAAATTTGAACCTTCTAGAAAAGGATATATGAATCTCTACATCAGAAGAAATCTAAATGTGGAAAGTCGTGGGATTCAAATGTCGATTTCCACATACGACACTAATATTGTGTTATGGAAACAAAATGTTCGGTTAACGGTGGAATGCAATTATGGTACGGTGGAGCACATTCTCGATCCGATATAGAGGGATATGATATATAAAATTAGTACTTCAACAATCAAATCAACGAGAGAATGAGAACTAAAGTGAATGTGAGAATTGATTTGAACAACTTAAGTGACACCTTTTTCTCTTTATATAATAAGACCGGTTTGAATTTAATCAAACAGTGATAGACGTGTCGAAAGGATGAAATTGTTTATTAATAAATGAATGAAAGATCACCTCGGCACACATTCACCGTTGTGGTATTTTTTATTTTTGTGCTTTCTATGAGTTTAACTCTATAAAAAAAAAGAATTTAGGAGTTTAAGAATGAGGTTCATAGGCAAATAATGTTTTGTGTTTTGATTACTGTTCTGCTTTTTTAAAATATTTTTATAAATAAAATCAAAATAAATATAATATTACATACAAGAAAATATACCATTCATTCAATTATTTTTATATATAAAAAATTATATTTATTAATCATATATAGACTAAAATAATTATTTCTTTTAAAATAATAAACTCTTGATAATTTTTTTTTGTATTTTATCATATTATAAAAATAAATATGCGTAACAAATCAGTACACGTGCCACTACGCCAGAAATGACTTTTAGCAGCGCAACAAAAGACAGCGCTTTCTAAAAAAGCGCTGCTAAAGGGTCATGAAAAAAAAAACAAAAAAATAGCATACCTAAGACAGCGCTTGTTAAAAAAGCGCTGCTAAAGGGGGGGGGTCAAAGAAAGCGCTTTAAAAAAGCGCTGCTAAAGGGGGGGGGGGGTCTACGAAAGCGCTTTTAAAAAAGCGCTGTTAAAGGGGGTCATAAGGCAGACCTATAGCAGCGCTTTTAAAAGCGCTGCTAAATGCAAAAAAAAGCGCTGCTAAAGGGGGTCCTAAGGCATACCTATAGCAGCGCTTCTAAAAGCGCTGCTAAATGCCAAAAAAAAACGCTGCTAAAGGAGGGGTCTACGAAAGCGCTTTTAAAAAAGCGCTGCTAAAGGGGGTCATAAGGCAAACCTATAGCAGCGCTTTTAAAAGCGCTGCTAAATGCAAAAAAAAGCGTTGCTAAAGGGGGTCCTAAGGCATACCTATAGCAACGCTTTTAAAAGCGCTGCTAAATGCCAAAAAAAGCGCTGCTATAGGTTTAAGTAGCATAAATTTAAAAAATTCCAATATTTTCACAGAATCAGAACAGTCTTCTTCTTTCTTATTTCCACTCGCGAACGTTGCCCTATTCAGAATTAGAACAGTCACCGTCGACGCATTCCGTCCGCGCCTCCGTCCGACAGCCTCCGTCCGTCGTCTTTCCTCCGGTCATTCTGTCGTCACCTAATTCTGCCGCCGTCCTTCCATTGTTACGGTATTTGAAGTTTTTCATTTTGCATTTTTCTGGATTAATGTCTTAGTATTTCATTTTTTTGGATTATATGATGTTAGTGTTACTTCTTTTCTGAGTTTTTGACTTGTTTTTGTTGATACCGTTGATGAAAATTACTTGTTTGATATTGGCTTGAGTTTTGTATACAAGGTGTTTGTTGAAATGTCACAATGAATTTACTTATGTTAACTTTCATTATATCTAGCCGTATACAAGGTGTTTGTTGAAATGCCACACCTTATATGAGTTCTTTTTACTAATAATTTTTATAAGGGAAATACTGCACATATATTCAATGATTTTTTAGATTATGTTGCTTTAGAAACTTCACACTATTTGTGATTTAGATGAAAGCTTTAAGTTTTTGTTAATCTTGAAATTTATTTATTTTTCTTAATCCTTATTTTTCTATGAAATAGTCTAAATTCACAAATAATCCTTATTTATTTATCACTGTCAGCTTGGATGTGTTTCATTTCAACATTACAATCAGCCGTAGTGACAGTATTCTTGGAGCCAGACCTTAATGCATGGAAGATTAATTCTCTACTTCAATTTGGTTCCACTTTATATGCGGTAATTTTTCATGATGATACACACCAATATTTATACATCATAATCCTAGATAATTTGTAATAAATATATTTTGTAGGGAATTATGGGATCAGCGGTTATGTTTTGTCTTCAAGCATGGTGCATAACACAGAGAGGACCTCTTTTCTCTGCATTGTTTAGCCTTCTTGTGACAGTGATTGTGACTGTATTGGCTGCTTTGGTATTTCATGAGGAAATATATATTGGAAGGTAATGATAATGAAGATTAATTCTATAAATACATATTTAATTATTAATCTGATTAACAGAAACTTCAAATAATGATAAGAACTGAAAATTTCATAGAAATCTAGTACTTAATGATCTACATGGGCCTGTTCAAGTGTATTGTTACTTATCTATTATTGTTTTTCCTTGTGCTGTTGTTAAGATGAATCATGTTCTATTGAATTAAGCTTGGAAGACATTCAATTGAATAATGATACAAAGCTTGAAGAAAACCGTGTATTTGTGGCTGATAGTGAACTCCATGCAGTCTCATACAGAATTCAATAGTCAAGTAAAGATTGTTAAGTTTATTTCTTCCTAATGTGACATCTCATATTGTATCTATTTGTAAAGTTATCAGATTTGTAATTATATGTGAATTGATTGTATATGTGATTTTGTTCTGAGGATCGGACTGTGTTGTAATATATTTAAGCAGGTTTATGTGTATAATATTTCAAAGTGATGAATTATAATGTATACTTTAGTTATTGTGTATAATATTGCAAATTGATGAATACACAAAAATAAGGCCAAAATAATTGTTATATATAAGGCCAAACTGTTGAACTAAAGACCTGAATTATAAGCAGGGAATGTATTTGTTATAAGCAGGTTTATTGAAAAATATATAAAAAATGTGATTATTTTAAAAAAAAAAATTCAAAATCGTGAAGAATAGACAGCGCTTTTAAAAAAAGCGCTGCTAAAGGGGCAAAAAGAGGTATAAAAAAGCGCTGCTATAGGTTGGAAAATGAGGGTCTAAGAAAGCGCTTTTAAAAAGCGCTGCTAAAGGGGGGAGATGAAGGGGGATTAGGCAGCGGTTATGAAAGCGCTGCTATAGGGTGAAAAAAGCGCTGCTAAATGCCAAAAAAAAAGCGCTGCTAAAGGCAAAAAAAAAAACGCTGTCTTTACCTTTAGCAGCGCCACTTTAGGCAGCGCTTTTAAGCGATGCTAAAGGTCTTTTTTGGCATAGTGTGCGAACAGACGAGTATCAAACTAATTTTGTGTGTTAAAACTAAACTCTCAATTCAAAAGCTTAAGATTAGACATACATGTATTAATAAATAATTTAAATACAAACAAAAATTTATCATAATTTACGAATTTAATATACTATGATCTATTAAACTATCTATGAGTTTTTAAATTAAAAAGGGGAAGTTTATGATCAATTTTCGGATCAATATATGCTTTCATATTAACAATAGAATAAAATTACAAAATGATTAAGCAATACTTAATTTTCACCAAAATGATTCCATCTAGTCATTGTTTTCTTGACAAAAATCCCAAGCAATAATAAAATAGTGATAATTTAATACCAATCATATTTACTAAGATTTTGTCATATCCAAACACATGCCAGAAAATATTCCACCCTTGAAAAGTTGGTATATCACTACCACACTCATGAAAGATTATAGTTTGTCACAGGGAGTGATGTGATGAAATTTAAAACAAAAATAATTAAAAAATTCGGGAAAACGAAGATCTTTTAAAATCTTTTAAGGTTCTAATTATGCCCTCATAGATTTGATTTGTATATTTTATTTTCTTTATAACGGTTATGATGCTAAACCATGTGACTCAATCACTGCATTCCGCATTAGTAATTCAAGAGATTAACTCTTATACACTAAAACGTTTAATATGATGGACATATAACAGTTATATGCTTAATCAACATTATAAAATATATCTTTACATTGTATATTAATAATTTTTTTATTGAGTGTTTAATGAATACACAATTTTAAAAGATTTTAGTTGAGGTTTTTCATACAGCGATGAAATAATAAATTAGAATTGAGAAAAAAAAATAAAAATTGGAGAAACATAAACTTAACATAGAGTAGAAAAGAAAAGAAAAGAAAAACAATTTTTTTATATTACATGAAATTTCTAGAAATTATGTAGTTAAACTTTTTTAAACATATTTAATTTTAAAGATCACTTATATAAAAAACTTTTCACTCGTAAATTTCTCTAACATTTTTATTCTTTAGATTTTAAAATATCTTCATATATATATATATATATATATATATATATATATATATATATATATATATATATATATATATATATATATATATATATATATATATATATATATATATATATATATATATATATATATATATATAGAGAGAGAGAGAGAGAGAGAGAGAGAGAGAGAGAGAGAGAGAGAGAGAGAGAGAGAGAGAGAGAGAGAGAGAGAGAGAGAGAGAGAGGGGGAGAGAGAGAGAGAGAGAGAGAGAGAGAGAGAGAGAGAGAAATCTAAATGAGAGAATATATATATATATATATATATATATATATATATATATATATATATATATATATATATAGAGAGAGAGAGAGAGAGAGAGAGAGAGAGAGAGAGAGAGAGAGAGAGAGAGAGAGAGAGAGAGAGAGAGAGAGAGAGAGAGAGAGAGAGAGAGAGAGAGAGAGAGAGAGAGAGAGAGAGAGAGAGTGTGTGTGAAAGTTCTAGTAACCTTACTTCTTTAATTCTCTCTTAATCCTCGAATCATGGAAAATGTGATTAGGAACCGTCTCACCCATATGTTATCCGTTGTTGGAACTGTCTTGCCATAGTGTCTCATACTCGTCCAATCACAGGAAATGTGAGAAAAGATGTTCCTCGATTAGAGGAAAGTCAAGGTCAGTTGGTCGATCCACATGTTCTTAGGAAATAGGGATTCGACGATCCCTTATTTACTGAGTGTGCGATTATTAATCCCTAGAAAATCATAGGCCAAAAAGCATCTATAAATACCTTTCTCCCCTTGAAGGGGAGGGGGACATATCATAATACCCTTATCATAACACTTATTGTCACAACTGCGAAAAAACAACTGGCAAAAACAAACAGAAGAGTCGCCACCGAATGTTATTTATCCCAAAGGAGGAAAAGGAAATGATCAAAGAAAACCTAAAATAAAGGAGAAGACAAGGTTAGCGCAACCAAATCTTGGGTTCGGGAGTCGGTTACGCAAGGGGAAGGTATTATCACCCCTCACGTCCGTTGTACTCAACGGGATCCACGTTTTTTGTCTAATCAAAAGGGTGTGTCATCTAAAAGCTACTGCTAAACGGAAACGGAAGCGAAAAAAGAAAAAAGAGACTCAATAAGACATCGTCATTCTAGGCCTACGTATTCTCTCGTGCAATGGGAAAGTCCGAGTCAACATAGTTCGAGAAACTACGGGTGATGGGAGAAAGGTTGCTCGCCAAGACATCATCGTCTTGTGCCTACGTATCCTCATTTGGTATGAGAAATCAGAGCAAATGTAGTTCGCACTAACAAAACCACAAGTTGGTTAAATGTTTTTTATGAGCGACATTTAGTTCTCATTCCAGCAGTTCGGGTCGATGCCTATTTGCAGTATAACGCAAAAGTAACGTACTCTTTCTGAAAATGAGGTTGAAGAACAAATCCCAAAGGATAAAAGGTTTGAATTTTGTTTGTGAGTTTTAATGAAGTGAATTGAATTGCTTTGTGATTCACGTTGCACTAAAGACTATGATATAGGAACGAATGCGTCGCATATCGCCCCCAAACGGAACGTACACTAAACACTCTAGACAAACGAGAGGAGACCCCTCACTCATCATTTCCCATATACTTAAGGCTTGTGGCGCACAATTTTCATCGTCTTTATTAAGTGTGTTAGAATTTTTTTAAGATGAGAAGAGAGACGCACGAAAGGTCTAAGGGAAACTCGGTCCTAACATTGTCATGCAAATTTGCCCTAAGGTCGGGATGTGAAAGGAGATTTTATCCTAATGTTAACATGCAAAAGATGGACCTACGATTGAGGTTTAAAAAGACCAACCTACTCCTTATCATGCATGGATTAAACTCCTAATGTCTATTCTACTCCAAGCTTAATCGGAAATTAAGTTGGACTAGGAGGTCTTAAGGGAGCATGCAAGAAAAAGTCAAAAACAAAGGAAAACAAGCAAAAACAGCAGCTACAACAGCGCTTCCAGCTCAGAATAGCTATAAAAAACAGCAAGGCAGCACAACAACATTTAACAGCTACTAATCCAGCACAAAAAATAGGTGTAAAAGGCTGGCAACAAGCAAGGCAACATACAACAACATGCATTTTCTAAATAAAACAACTGTAGAAAGTAGGGCAACAATCATGCTTCAACACAATCAACATGAACAAGCATCAATCATGAACAAGTATCAAGCAAATATGGACATGCATTAACCATTAAACACAAGTGTTCAACAAGATTGCGTCATCAAGAATTCAACAAGAACAACATATTATGCACATCAATTAAACAATTCAAACGATCATGCAACAAACGGAATCGGAAGTAAATACGAACATGCATCACAGGTCCAGCAAGATAATCATCAATAATCAACAATTAACATGATACAAATGAGCAAAGCACATGATCATCACATCAAGCAACAATATAAGCATTCCAAGCATTTATCAACGTAAACCAAAAGTCGCGCGTTGAAGAATCACATTCAAATCATCAAGCATGATGAAACAGGTTAAAAACCGTCCACACAAATACATCATATCTATCCATGAAGGTTAGAGGTGGGAAAATCAAAACATACTTGAAAACAACCAAAAAACACATTCTGGTCCAGTGTTAATCGTTTAACCATTTGCAGTGCAAATATGGTCAATCGATTAACCATTTGAAATTAGCTAAAAATGCACTGGTTAGTCGATTAACCAGTTTTATACTGCAACTGGTTAATCGATTAACACTGCACTAGAAGCAGAAAACCAACAATTCAAAAGCACTTCCAGCAATTAATCAATTATGCAATCATCAAAATGATCATGTATTCAATTATGCACGAATTTAACACCAAAAACCAGTGGTCAAACATCAATAAAACTTATCCAAGCATTGAGATCATAAATCACATAAATCAAATCATCAAAATCAATTAAAATTGAGGATCTACATTTTGATTATCCAAATAAGCTCAAACCAAAAGTGGGTCTAGAATTAACCAACCTTCAAAGCTGAGAATTGCTTTGGTAAGTGTTTTTATACTACAAATGATAGATCTAAGCTAGAACCCCAAGAAAACTTCAAGATCTAAGAGCTTTCTTGCAAGAGAAGTGAAGAATGAGCCAAATAAGCAAAAGATGAACCAAGAATCACTTAAAAGCTTGCTTCCAAAACCAGATCCAGATCCAAACAAAAATCAAACGATGAATTGAAGTTGATGGAGATGAATGATGGAGTTTAAGCTCTAGAGTTTAAGGATTCCAATGAAGAATCAAAGAACTCAAGTGAAAGAGCTCTAATGGAGTTTTGGAGTGTAAGGGAATTGAAAAAAGTTGAGAGAATTTGAGAGCAAATTCTGAAAAATGAAGGGTGAATGAGTGTGAATTCTGAAATATGGTGAGGTTTGGAGTGAATTAGCTTAAATAAGCTTTGAGTTAGGAGTGAAATTGTGGTTTGGAGTGAGTGTTTGAAAATTGGAATGGGATTAGGAATGGAAATTTGGAGGAAAATTGGATTGGTTTTGAAAAAAAAATCAAAATTGGAGTGATTCTAGATCCTTCTACTAATGCAAAAACCAATTCACAAATGATCAAAATGGACCCCAAAAGTGGAAGCATTGAAAATGCACGTATCTGGGAAAAAATTGATTTGGTTAATCAATTAACCATTTGCTAGTGCAAATGGGTTAATTGATTAACCCTTTACAAATTTGAAAAATTATGCCATTTGGAAGGAAACTTGCATAATTGTCCGTTTCCATTCGTTCTGAGCCACGTTAAGCCTCTGAAACTTACCTTTTGATATTGTATCTGTGAAAAATCCTGAGATAACCGGTGACCTGTCTCCTGTGTTAAAAATAACCTGCTGAAAAAATAAAATCGACACCCAATTGCTGGGCAAAATAAATGCCGAAGCCACTGATGCTTGCTGCCTGAAAACTTGCAATAAAAGAAAACCTTGAGCCAAAGAAACATCTTGATCCCATGTCTCAAGAACTAATTCCATGATATGCAGGAATGAAAAATGCAAAGAAACACAAGCCAGTAGATCAAGAAAAAGATAAGGCAAAGTTTGAGGTGTTACACTTATACACAGATAATCTCACCTCAACGTGAGTTGAACCTCTCTTACCACCGTAAACATCACCAAATATGGTCTCTCAGAACAGTGAGAAAACCATACCCACCCTTAACTATAAAGAACTATGAGTATCTCCTACCCGCGTACGAATACCACACACTTTTGTACTTTTTGACAAGTATAGCGGTGTCCACCGTGGGGCCCTAGTCAAATTAAACTGAACCACACCTCTTTCATCATTATCCTTTCCATCTTCCCCCGAAGATGGCCAACAAAACTTTAAAATTCATAATCAACAACATATTTATATGTTTCTCCTGCGGAGGAAGTTCCAACTCCTTCCAGAGAAGATACACCAGACAGGTGTTAATCATGAACTTAATATCCTCTGGGTTCTCTAGTGGGGAACATGGAGAATTAAGAATCAACATCACATTTTCTAGCAGCGATGTTGTCTGAATCCTCCCTCACTATAATGACTTTATGGTCATCAATGTGTAACACAAAAACTAAGGTATCAAACTAGTCCTGATAGATCTTAGGAGCTCTATTGACGTCCTGTTTCGGGATGCTTTCCAGAAACTTCAGCTCAATCCTAATGAAATCAAAGTGTTATAGGATTTGTTTATTGGATTTTCAGGTGTATACGTACAAGTGATGGGACATGTAACCCTGGAGATGACCACTAAGGAAGGAGAAGATGTCAAGGAGATTGAAGTGAACTACCTCATAGTAGATGCCATGTTGCCCTACAACATCATCATTGGCCGACCGTCATCAGTGTGTTAGAAATGATTATTTCCATCTAGTACTTACTCCTAGAAATATTTATTACCTTGGGGCGAGTGTCAAAGCAGTCTAGCAATGGGAAGGGAATAACCCGCCCTTGTGGACGCCCCCTCCCGAGGCACCAAATACAAACATAGATTGTTGGGATCCCAGGTTGGGCTAGATAACGAGAGAATCACGCCTATGAAGGACTTGAAGGAAGTCATGATAGGCTCTTCATCCCATCAGGTGACAAAAATAGGCACCTCACTTGTCGAGGAATAAAAGCGTAAACCAGATGACCAACTTATTAGAAACATCAATTTTTTTACCTCGCCCCCCTCAGACATGTCAGGGATAGACACCAGAGTGGTGTCTCATTGCCTCGCCGTCAAACCTTTTACCAAGTTGGTGGCACAAATAAAGGGTAAAGTTGGCGAGGAGAACAGAATTTCCATTGACAAGGAAGTAGGCAAGTTTTCCAACGTTGGGTTCATCACAAAATTAAAGTATCCAACTTGGATGCTAACATTGTGTTGGTGAGGAAAGCGGAGAACAAGTGGAATATGTGCTTAGACTTCACCGTCCTTAATGTCTCTTGTCCTAAAGACCCATATCCCTTACCGCATATTGACCACCTTATTGATGGCTCCTCAGGCTACTGCATGTTATACTTCATGGATGCCTACACTGGGTACAACTAGATTCGAATGGATCCCCTAGACGCTTCTAAGATTACCTTCATGAAAAATCATTGCAACTACTTCTATAATGGCATGCCCTACGACCTCAAGAACGATGATGCCACTTACTAATAACTCATGGACATCGTGTTCTCCCACTAGATGGGGAAGAACTTGGAGGTCTATGAAAACGACATGATAGTAAAAACTGCCGAAGTACATAGCCAAGTTACATATTTCTAAGATGTCTTGCAATCCGTCAGAAAATACAATATGTCTCGGAATCCCGTCAAATGCTATTTCAGGGTTCAAGCTAGGACGTTTCTTTGGTTCGTGCTAACAAAGTGTGGCATTGAAACCAATCTAGGTAAATGACAAACGATCATCTTCATCGCCTTGAAAAAGAAATAGAGGTTTGAGTAGGCCATAAAATGCGAGGAGGCTTTCTCAAAGATAAAAACCTTTCACACATCTCTGCCTATTCTAACGCGTCAAAGAGAAGGACTATTGTTGCTCCCCTATCTCTCTATTACATATCAGGCGATGAACTCGGTACTCATCTAGGAGACATATAAGGTAGAAAGGCTCGTGTATTTGTGAGCAAATTGTTCAAAGGCGCTGAGACACATTACCAAAAGATCGAGAAGCTATTTCTAGCCTTCATTTTTGTAGCGAGAAAATTGTGGCCCTATTTTTAGAGTCACATAATCCTTGTGAAAACCAATTATCTTGTTTCATAGGTTCTAAAAAAATCAGATATGGAAAAAAGAATTGTATCTTGGGAAGTGAAACTCTCAGAATAGGATATTCAGTATGTCTTGAGAGGAAGCATCAAATCTTAAGCTCTAGTAGATTTCGTGGCAAAATTTAGCTAGCATGCAGACAAAGAGACGCTCCCATAATGGACACTATAATTAGATGGTGCCTCAAACTTGAAAGGGAGCAAGGTAGGAATAATCTTATAAGGTCGTGGCGACATACTATTCGAGCGGGCACTAAATTTCATATTCAATGCCAACATTAATCACACGGAGTATGAAGCTCTCATTACAAGCATGATTCTCGCCTAGTAATGTGAGCATCCAAATTTAAAGCCAAAAGCAACTCCCAATTAGTCACCAACTAAGTTATTGGATATTACAAAGCCAAAGAACCTCATTTGATAAAATACCTAAATAAGGTACAAAGTCTATTGACATATTTTACTTCTTTTGAAGTAAAACATGTTCCCCGGGATAAGAACTTTAGAGCAACTCTCCTGTCCAAGCTTGCTAGTTTAAAAATGGTGGGGTTCAACCGAATAGTAATTCATGAGACTCTCATCTGCCCCTAGCATTAAGGAAAGTGAGGTTTTCTCTTTAGAAGTCACCCTTGAGTCGATTTGGATGTCCCTCATACTACGATACCTACAAGCAGATGAGTCCTCTTAAGATGAAGGGGAATCAAGGAAAGTGCGGAAGTAGCCCACAAAGTACATTGATGACTTCTTGACAAGTGTACTAATAATACCATAGTAATAAAAAGATTGAACCCATAAATATTATGTTCGAGAAAGACAATGATTTTTGTAATTTAAAGTAAAAACAGTAAAAAGGGGTGTTTTTGCAAGTTTCAATGCAAAAGGTAAATAAATGAGAAAATAATGTCACGAAAGCAATCAGGTAGTGTTTTAGAATCCCTTTATCCTCTCTTGTTGATGTATGATGCCTTGTATGAATGGTCCTATCCTTATAATTTCACGACGAATTAACAAAACCATTATAGTAAGTCCCCCACAAAATAAATCACTAACAACTACTCAGAGCTTTTTATCCCTAGTCTGCCAGCGTAAGCAATGTTAGGCGATGTACAAACTGTTAATTCCCTATGCAACTACTCGGGGTCTTCTATCCCTGTTCAACCAGCGTAAGTAAAATAGTTTCCTTAGGTCTAACACATAGGATATAGGTCAATAATCCCTATATATCTAACAACATATTAATAGAGTATCTCAAATAAAAAGCATTAAGCATAGCAACAACTGAATAAAATTATAATTCAAAGGATTCATACAAAGTCAAACCAAAGTAAAATACCAACAAGATTGAATAAGGTTCATCATCACACAACCTAACCTAAGATAATTTAGCTACACATTATTAGAAGAAAATACCATAATCTATAGATAAAAATAACATGAGAAGTCCCTTAAAGAGATGGGCTCCAATGACTTCAAATGCTTTAAAAATCTCCTTTTGTGCTCCTAAATTCATGTTCTCCTCTCCACAATTCGTAACCCTTATCAAAAAGCAGAAAATCCCCTGTTAAAGTTGTCAGAATAAGTTAGAACGCGTCAGAAAAGCCCAGAAAAAGCAACCATTGTACGCATTATATAAGCATCACGCGCACGAAGCAGATTTGTCACCTCTATCGCGCACGCGATGGCGCGTGCTGGTGCACGTGATTATTTTAGTAGCTACTTGGAAAATAACCCTTTTACACCAAAATTTTCACTAAGTCTCATTCTTCTATACTTGGCTATTTTTACTCATTCTTGGGTTTTCTTCATCAATTTGGCTCATCTTTTGCTCATTTCCCTCAATTATTCGATTAATTAGATGCAATGACAGACTGTCATGATAACCCCAAACTTAAATCTTTGCTTGTCCTCAAGCAACTCACCTGCAACTGCACATTTTAACAAACAATAAGTCGCACAATAACAATTGAACATCACCATATATGTTTCATTTCCTGACCTTTATTTCGTCTTTTAACTTCCATTTGGTTACCTGGCCATTAATCCGTCTTCCAACTTCCATTTTGTTACCTGACCATTATTCCTTCTTCCAACTTCCATTTCGTTACATGACCATTATTTCGTATTCCAACTTCCATTTGTAAATCTGAAGAAAAAAAATAGTTGTACACAAGTTTATTAAGACATATGGATCTTCCTGACAAGCTTCTTCTTTAGTAGCTAATTCCTCTTGTGGATGGTTTTGAAATAACATCAAAGTAACTTTTGCACACAAAAAACTAATTAAAAATTGATGGGTTGCCTCCCATCCAGCGCTTCTTTTTCGTCATTAGCTTGACGGGTCATGCTCAAAACACGTAAGGCGTAAGAGATGCCCTCACGCCGGTAAAAACTCCTTTTCCCATTATTTTTTCAACTCCACCACCTCTTTCTCCTAATTTGTAATATATCTCTAGATCCTTCACATATGGTGTCCATTCATATGCATTAAACACCACCTTCTCCTTATTAAACTTTAAAAATAATTTCTCAGTCTCCATATCTATCTTTTCCTTTCCGGTTGCCAAGAATAGGCGTCCAAGAATCACAGGCCCTTTCGAATCATTTATCATGTCAATCACCACAAAGTCTGCAGGGAAGGTCAAACCATCAATATGAACTAACACATCTTATACAATACTGTCGCTACTGTGAAAATCGGCGCCGGCTGACAGAAGAGTCGCCACCGTGCGTTATTTATCCCTCAGAGCGGGAAAGGAAACGCTCGAAGTAAACCTCGCAAAAAACGGGGAAAAGGTATGGTCGTCGCAACCATAGCCTGGGTTCGGGAGTCGGTTACGCAAGGGGAAGGTATTAGCACCCCTCACGTCCGTCGTACTCGACGGGATCCACGCTTGCTTGGGTTGTCTACTGGATGCAAAACAATCTATCTACGGCTGCTAAATCTAAACGGCAGGGAATTGACTCGATAGAGCGTCGCACTCTATGCCTACGTATTCTCAGGAGAGAAAGTCAGAGTCAACGTAGTTCGGGACTACAGGGAAAATTGGCTCGCCAAGACCTCGCGTCTTGTGCCTACGTACTTCCACTGCATGGAAGATCAGAGCTTTACGTAGTTCAGACTAACTACGGCTAAACAAACATTCTCACACAGCAGTGAGAAAAACAACTGGTTTCACAGGGTCGGGAACCTATGGGCAAAACTACGGCTTGGTCTCAAATGCGCTCGGGCAAGAGAGAAAAAGGGATATCAATTAGTCGTCAGCGGGAAAGTCTCGATCGCACAGCAGCGAGAGAACAAAAGTTAGTCGTTAGTGTGCTCGCTAGGATATCGCATCCTATGCCTACATATCTTCGTCTGGTACGAAGAATCAGAGCAGCTGTAGTTCGGCTACTACGAGACCACAGCTCAAATCTCGTTTTATTCATCTCTGAAAAATGATTACAATGGTTGCATACTGCAAATAAATCTCCTAGGAAACGCTATCCTATTCTATCCTAAAAATCGAATGAAAAAAATAGCCCCCTAACAAGTGGGCTTCTAAGCTATCCTAAAAAGGAAAATAAACTCGGTGAAAATATATCCTAGAAGAAAATGCACTTAAAAATATTAAATCGACACTTTAATATTTTTTCCTTTTTTCTTCTTTTCTTTTCAACATATTTTTCTTCATATTTTCTTTCTCAATATTTTTCTCTATTTTCTCTTTATTTCAATATCTTTTTCTCTTTCTTTTCTCTTTTTCTTTTTCACTTTTTCATAATATTTTCTCTTTTCTTTCTTTTTCTATTTTTTTCAAATATAATTTTCTCTTTCTTTTCTCTTTTTCAAATATCTCTTTATTTTTCCAATGTATTTTTTCATATTTCTTCAATATATTTTCCTTCTTTTTCTTCAAAAGAATAAAAATAAATAAAAAAAAATACAAGAAAAGGGGAGGGGGTGTAACTGGTAGAAGGGATATAGCAGAAAATAAAATAGAAAACTGAAGAATTGGGCCCAGCCCACTCTTCCTCAAAAAAACGCAGAAGGGGGGTGTATGAGTGATCTGGGGCGTCTGGCAAGTGGTATTGGGCCCAGCCCACTCTTCCTCAGAAAAAAACGTGATGTGTGTGTCAAAAAAATGATTGGGCCTGAGGCCCATGACCCTTCTCTCCTTCTTCCTCTCTCCATTCACTCTGAGTTTCTGAAACCCTAATCTTCTCTAACACTGTTCACCCACGCACCAAACGGCGCCGTTTCCACGCTTCTCTCCTTCTCAGATTTCTCTCCCAGAATCAACCTACCTCTCTTCCTTTCGTCTCCCTCTCTCTTTCAATCTCACAAACACCTCGTGTCCAAACGAGTTTGAGTTCAAACAATGCTCACCCTGACGATTCTTGGATGTCGAAGATGCTGAAGGTTGAGGAACATGATGAAGTTTCTTGGGGAATGATTTTTGTGATGCAATCTGGAAACAAGGACGGTTGAGGATCTTAACGTTGCTTGAAGATCTCTAGGGTTCGAAGTTGAATTTTTTTGATAGTTTGTTGGTGGTTATTGATGAACTGAAGATCTCTGGGGAAGATCCATGGTTGATGTTGATCGGAAAAGAAAAATGAAGGTCGGAGACGAAAGAAGAGAAGATTGGATGAGAAATGAGTTCCAAGTGTTTTTGGATTTTCCGGCGAATTCAATGGTGGCCGGAAGTTGTTGGAGGTGCCGGAAGTTGTTTGGGTGCGGTGGCCACCGGATTTGCATGTCGGTCAGGGGGATTTCCGGTGAGAGCTGAGGGGTAGACACTTGGCAACGGTAGTGGAGGAGTTTGTTGCATGGGTTACACGTGGAGATGGGGGAGAGAGAATCTGTGGGCTAGGTGTCAGCATGCCATAATTACAAAATGGGGTCCTCTCTTTGATTCAACACATGTAGCTTTGACTTTATAGGACTACTTTGACTGCAGACTTCTGGACTTGCATTAATGGGCCCTGAATGCAATTAGCTGGATAATGAGCCCAAACAAAAACGCTGATAATGGATTAAATGTGATTAACGAAAATGATATGGACTAAATGACTAATGAATGTATCAACGTGGATTAGACTAATTAATGAACTAACAGCCTAATGGATTAATATGGAAATGATGATTTAATGATGGACTAAAGTGGATTAGTGAAATGGACTAATGTGTGAATGATTAAACTGAATTGATTAACTAATTAAAACCTAATTAATCTAATCTAATCAATCAATATCTAAAACTATTAAAACTAATCTAAAAATTAAAATCTATTAATTCTATTTAAAACCTATTAAATCCTAAAAATGATTTTAAAATCTATTTAAACCCTAAAAAATCCTATAAAATCCAGAAAAATCACCATAATTCCCGAACGACACCAAAATAATCGGTAAAAATAAACGGGCACCGAAATATCCCAAAAATCGATTCTACCTATTAAACTGATTAAAAACACCCGAAACACGAGACGAGAGCTGTGATCCCTGATAAAATCAAAACAGATGAAAAATGCAATGTATGCAATATGCAGATGCGAATGCGGTTATGCGTCGAAACATCGAGCCAAATGCGAGACCCGGTTGGTCAAATTTTGGGGTGCAACAGCTGCCCCTATTCAAGCGGCTTCGACCTGAGTGGGTGAAGAGCGCTCAGCCTTCAAACATTCAAGGTAGATGACGGTTGAATACAAATGGAACCTTGAAATTTGCCAACTGCAAGAATATACTGCAAAACTGCTTGAGGAAAAGCTTCCAATAAACTGAAGTTTGGTTGTCACGGCAGCAACTGGTCAATTTTCTGATAAATTTTCTTCTCCTTTTCAATACCTGTGTAACGCCACAAGTATCGAAATAATGCTTCGGAAAAGCAAACGACTTGATTCCCATCTCTCTCAAGGGATCAAATCTGGTCACGTCACAGTTCACTGTGAACTTGAGGACAATTTTCCTGGGGGAATTCTGAATCGACTGCTTGGCACCCATTCTGTCAACAGGCCGCAGCTTCAGAAATCTGATATATGTCAATCTTCGTTGTTGTTGTTTTTTTTCCGATGCTGATGTAACAACCAAATGAAGAATCACTCCGCTGGGGAAGAGAAGCTTAACCAAACAACTCTGTCGGTGAACAAGTTCGAAATCCAATAGGTAACCACTCTGGTCCATGTTTCGACATGCGTATGCTTGATAATGATGCAATGCCCTATATGACATGAATATGCTATGCGTTTTGTTTGAAAATGTGATGCCCAGACGGCATGGATATACTATATGCTTGTATAAATGCTATGACTATATATGCAAATGCTAATGCGAGCTCGAGCTGCCAGAGAACACCAGGTCTGAAAACCACTTGGCAAAATAAATGCCGAAGGTAACGCCAACTCTACTGGGGATGACCTGAAGTCACAGAACCGTCTCAGCAAAATAAATGCTGGAAACGAGAAATCAAATCCGCTGGGGATAATCGCCCTGTTGGAGAAATGAAAAGGCAACCCTGCTTGGCAACTCTACTCGGGGATGCTTTCTTCAAACCATTGGCAACTGATTGTATTCTGCGGGGATTGACCCAAACTGAGGTTGATTGCGCGCGGCACACTGCTGGAAATGCCCTTACTATCCAGGATATCAATTTTAATCTGCTGAGGATACTCCTGATCCTACTCTGATACAGGGTAAAATATGATCTCGACTTTTCCGGGATAATAAGCAACTTTCATCTGCTGAAGAGTGGTAACAACATCCACAAGGAATTCAAACATTAATCGGGGCACTGGTATCTGCCGAGCTTCGTATTGGGGAACATGACAACAGGCGGGTCATTGGGAAATACTGTGTCAGATACCTTTAGGGTTTTTTGTTTTTCTGGTTTAGAATAAACATGGACTATGTACACAGTGGAAATATGGGAATACTAGACGAGAACTAGCATTCAAAGGTAGACTACCAGGCGAGAACTGATAGGAAAATAGATTATCGGACAAGAATTGGTTTTTGGTTTTTGGAATGTCAGACAGGGCTGACTGGATAACAGACTAAGAACAAGACAACCAGGCGAGAACTGGCTGAAAGCTAACGTACACCAGGCGAGAACTGGTATAACACATAGGGTTAAAACACACGATGACCAGGCGAGAACTGGTTATGCAACGGTATGTACCAGGCGAGAACTGATACAACACTTGAAGAAACGGTGACCAAACGAGAATTGGTTACCAATAAACTGCACCAGGACGGGAACTGCTGCTTACAATAAACTGCACCAGGACGGGAACTGCTGCTTACAATAAACTGCACCAGGACGGGAACTGCTGCTTACGGAAGGTGGGCCAGACGAGAACTGGTTACCGATTTGCCAGGCGAGAACTGGACTTTGGAAACGACTGGTTACTGACACGCAACAAGTTTAAACTGCAGGATAATGATCCAATGACAACAAGACCTTCTTATTTGAAAGGTCCAGGTTTTGATAAGGGTATTGACATGATCCCCGATACTCAACTCCGGCTGGGGATAAACAAACTGCCTGAATAACTTGCTTCAGTACACTCAGCTGGGGATAAAAAGACTGGCTTGCAAAACTTGCCCCAGTACAATCCAACTTGTCCCAATCTATCTCTTGGGAATATTGCTCTGAACAGCTTGCTACGAGACGACTTCGAGAATATTTGCCCCGGCATCTGCACGACAACAGAATTCAATCTTCATCAGACAGTTGATTTCAACATTCTCTTGCGATGACTTGCCCCTGAATGAGCGTTCTAGCGACTTAACCCGATCTGATTATCGATCTGAAGTATCTGCTTTCAAATCTCAACGCTCTGGATGATTGCCCCTGATTGGCTCTCGAGAAGACTCACTTCTGATCTACTGCTTCTCAAATAAACTGCCCCTGATTTCCTGAAGTCTCGGGACTTGTCCTCAGACTAACTGATACTGAACTTACTGGAAGTCAATGCCCCTGATTCATCGGGCTTCACAACATACACCATTCTGGTTCAGACTGCTGAATTATTCAGTCCTGCTTGATTATTCCCTGTTGGAATTTCTTTCATGCCAACTACTAACCTGCAATCAGAATCGTCTGTTCACGAATGGTAATCTTAATGCAGCGGTTATGCAGATCTTGAAAAAATTTTGAGCTGTCACTCATTTACATGCAATGATTGTGAGTGACGAGTGAACCAAAGTTCAAACGTAGTGCTTACGTGGTCAGTGAAAAAATACAACAAGGATGTGACTAGCAAGTCAGGAAGGAGTCAGGTTACTCAACCTTATCATAATGCGCTTCAGACTAACCCTACCTCAATTAGGTCTTTTAAGGGTTGTATCGTGGTCGGGTTCACGGTTCGTGAAACAAAGGATATTCGGCTCAAATTTTGATTTGTACCCACCCCGTCTACGTGATGATCTCCGATCCTAAGGTTCAGTTAACCTGGCACAAGCGCTCGCCTCTTCAAGAGGTATGTTGAATGGTAAGAACCATAGTTAAGGAATTCACAAGGATTTCTTCCAGAGTGATAGTTACTCCTTCTTCGCTTTCGGTGTCTGTGTACACGACTTTGTGATTTGCTGGGGAAAATTTCTTTTTCTGCCCCCTCTTTTCCATTCTTTTGATTCCCTAACTTTTGCCTGGACTGACTCATTTTGAGTTCTTTTCGATTTTCCGATTTCTTTTGAAGTCCAGCGGGATGCCCTGATTTTTGCCTAAGTATTAGCTTTCCAGCTTTTCTTTCTTTTTACTTAGCGGGCTTTCTTTCTTCTTTCTTTTGGAACAAAGTCGTGTGACACTGGTTGTCTTGATTGCTCCGAAAGGATTGTAACCGTCTCACTCCTGATTGGTGAGGTTTGACCTTTTGAAAGGTATAAACTGTTTGGTCCTCGAAAGACAACACTCCTCTGCAAGACTTGAACGCTCGGTCAAGCTAACTGACAACTACCCTGCCCCGGGTTAAGATGTGAGGGTTTAAAAGTCCGAAAAAACTTCTACTTCCTGGCTCGAAGTGGTTAACAAGGGACTAACTCCTTATATCTCCAGTGTTTGGGGAATTTGAAACAATGCCTTGTACGTCATCGGTAAGGTCTTATCTGAAAGCATACAATCATCGGTTATGAGTTTCAGTTTCGTCATCCTCCCTCCTATCTTTGCTAGTCACAGTGAAAAAGTGGAGTGAATAAAAATGCAAGTGTCAGTGCAATGCAATAAATGAGTGACAACGACATAACTAATTCAGAAAAATGCATAGTCACTTTATTATTACCACCATTCAAAACATACAATGCTTAAAAGCAGGTAGTAACTAACAGAAAAAAGAAACTACAAATGATGAAAAGTCCGAGGACTGCCAATGCTGAGGCGCCTGCCTGTCTGAACCACTGGCTTTTGCTGGGGGATACTTCCCGAGTCTATGAGCTTAGACAGCTGAACGGTTGGGATGAACAAACAGAAATCCTTCTCGAAAGGAAATGCGATCCTGATCAATCAACTGCTGTACCTTCGCCTGAAATGCTTTACAATCTTCCGTTGAATGCCCCGGAGAGCCACCATGATAACCACACTGAACGTGGGGATTGTACCCGGGAGGGTAAGGTTCTGGAACTGGCTTAAGAGCTTTAGGTTCGACCAGAGACTTCTGGATCAAAGATGGTAGCAACTGGCTATACGGCATAGGCACTGGGTGAAAAGGAGCTTTCCTTCGTTCCAAGTTGTTGCGAGGTCGGTTCTGATTCTGACGCTGATTCTGATAACCTCGGCCACGAGCTCGCTGATTTGCAAGAGGAGCGACATAAGATTCCTGATATGGTGCCCCAGGCACAGCTGTCTGTTCAGAATAGCGAGACACAGAAGATACTGACCGCTGAGAAGACGGAGAACCAACAGATTTCACCGGTTCGACTTGAGGATATCCAACATCTGTCAGGACCGCATTGATCATAGCTTCATCTTCAGATTGAGAGCTATAGAGAGATTCAGTTTCACTGGCCTGACCTCTTGAAACATACGGGATTCTTCCAGTCTTCACACCATACTCGATGTGCTCTCCCGTTCTTACCAACTCAGTGAAATTTGGTGCGGCTCCAAGCATTCTTTCGAAGTACGGGCTCTGCAAGGAGTTCACGAACATGCCTTTCAGCTCTTGATCTAGGAGCGGTGGTTGCACTCTACCAGCAAATTCTCTCCATCTCTGAACATACTTTCTGAAAGATTCATTGTTCCCTTGAGACAATTCTTGCAGCTGCATGCGAATAGGAGCTTCGTCCAGATTATAGTCGTACTGCTTCAGAAAGGCATTGGCTAAATCCATCCATGATCGGATCTGATCACGCCCTAACTGCATATACCAACTCAGAGGTGCGCTAGTCAGACTATCTTGAAAGCAATGAATCATCAGCTTGTCGTTGTGCACAAACGAAGTCATTCTTCGGCAGAACATCACCAAATGTTGCTTCGGGCAACTATCTCCTTTGTACCTTTCAAACCTCGGCATTCTGAACTTCGGAGGTAACACTAGGCCAGGAACCAGACACATATCTGCAGCACTAGGAGTGACAGCGTCTTTACCCTTCAAGGCTTTGAATCTCTCCTCTAATGCGCGAAATCTTTCAGCATACACGGGAGCTAATGGGTCTTCATTCTTGGCTGTCGGAACCTCTCTTCGGGGCTTTGGCACAGGGAAGGAAAAACCCTGGTAGTCTGAGACATCAACAGAAGGAGAACGTTCACCTCGGACAACAAACTGCTCACGCAGACCTTGGTCTTCAACAGATGGTTGCACAAGCTGAGCTGCAGTAAGGTTGTTCACTTGCGGAAAGTCTTCGTCGCGCGGAGATCCATACAGAGGATTGGACGTCACGGTGAATCCTGACAAGGTATCAACAAACTGGAAGCTGCTCTCTGACATAGCTACCAATGGTCTTCAGCTGACTTCGATGCTCGATTCTGCTCAAATCTGCTTTAAATCTGCTTCAACCCCTTGGTCGTCTTCAATATTCACCTTCAGGATCAAAATAATGGCTGGATCAGATCTCTGACTAGCTGGCGAATAGTATGCAATATGATGCGAAGATGCCTATGCAAATGCAATGCAATGCAACAAACACGGGATCACAGCCCCCACACAATCTAAATACTGTTGCACTGCTGACGGAGCACGGTTGCTCTGGAGAGAAGACCAGAATAACGGGTAGGTTGGAAGTTAAGTTTCCTGCACAAAAAAACCCCCCCACTCACAGGTGTGGACCTATATCTGACAAGGTACGGCATCCTATGCGATTGTCAGCGTCACAGACTTTCAGAACTGACGATACGATTCCCAGGAGGAGTGGCATCATCGAGTCCTGAAGAGGCCTCACTTAGCTAACTTCCAAATGATCGGTTCCCAGAGTCGACAATCCACCAAACCAGCAACCGTCTCAACCCAAAGGGTTGAAAGTGAAGCCAACCGGATGAATCTCGTCTGAGCGTGGATTTCATGAGACACTAGTGCCTACAAAGCAAGCACGCGCCCACTAATTTCCACTCTAAGTCTAAGGTGCACTCCAAGCCCAGGTCCGGCTTATCTCAATATCATAGAACACCCGTAACACCCCAACAGCAACAGATAATATCAATAAATAAGCCCCAAATAGACAAGCAAACGAGCGCTAGGATTGACTCTCTCTTAGGGGACGTTGGATCCCAAAATTGACTCGCTTTCGGGACGTTGGATCCCTAGGAAACTAAGTGTTCCCCAGCAGAGTCGCCAGCTGCTGGGGATTGCCCCAAACAGCCAGGAAAAAACTCAGGCGAAGGGAACCGTTGGAGTCCCCAGCAGAGTCGCCAGCTGTCGCTACTGCGAAAATCGGCGCCGGCTGACAGAAGAGTCGCCACCGTGCGTTATTTATCCCTCAGAGCGGGAAAGGAAACGCTCGAAGTAAACCTCGCAAAAAACGGGGAAAAGGTATGGTCGTCGCAACCATAGCCTGGGTTCGGGAGTCGGTTACGCAAGGGGAAGGTATTAGCACCCCTCACGTCCGTCGTACTCGACGGGATCCACGCTTGCTTGGGTTGTCTACTGGATGCAAAACAATCTATCTACGACTGCTAAATCTAAACGGCAGGGAATTGACTCGATAGAGCGTCGCACTCTATGCCTACGTATTCTCAGGAGAGAAAGTCAGAGTCAACGTAGTTCGGGACTACAGGGAAAATTGGCTCGCCAAGACCTCGCGTCTTGTGCCTACGTACTTCCACTGCATGGAAGATCAGAGCTTTACGTAGTTCAGACTAACTACGGCTAAACAAACATTCTCACACAGCAGTGAGAAAAACAACTGGTTTCACAGGGTCGGGAACCTATGGGCAAAACTACGGCTTGGTCTCAAATGCGCTCGGGCAAGAGAGAAAAAGGGATATCAATTAGTCGTCAGCGGGAAAGTCTCGATCGCACAGCAGCGAGAGAACAAAAGTTAGTCGTTAGTGTGCTCGCTAGGATATCGCATCCTATGCCTACATATCTTCGTCTGGTACGAAGAATCAGAGCAGCTGTAGTTCGGCTACTACGAGACCACAGCTCAAATCTCGTTTTATTCATCTCTGAAAAATGATTACAATGGTTGCATACTGCAAATAAATCTCCTAGGAAACGCTATCCTATTCTATCCTAAAAATCGAATGAAAAAAATAGCCCCCTAACAAGTGGGCTTCTAAGCTATCCTAAAAAGGAAAATAAACTCGGTGAAAATATATCCTAGAAGAAAATGCACTTAAAAATATTAAATCGACACTTTAATATTTTTTCCTTTTTTCTTCTTTTCTTTTCAACATATTTTTCTTCATATTTTCTTTCTCAATATTTTTCTCTATTTTCTCTTTATTTCAATATCTTTTTCTCTTTCTTTTCTCTTTTTCTTTTTCACTTTTTCATAATATTTTCTCTTTTCTTTCTTTTTCTATTTTTTTCAAATATAATTTTCTCTTTCTTTTCTCTTTTTCAAATATCTCTTTATTTTTCCAATGTATTTTTTCATATTTCTTCAATATATTTTCCTTCTTTTTCTTCAAAAGAATAAAAATAAATAAAAAAAAATACAAGAAAAGGGGAGGGGGTGTAACTGGTAGAAGGGATATAGCAGAAAATAAAATAAAAAACTGAAGAATTGGGCCCAGCCCACTCTTCCTCAAAAAAACGCAGAAGGGGGGTGTATGAGTGATCTGGGGCGTCTGGCAAGTGGTATTGGGCCCAGCCCACTCTTCCTCAGAAAAAACGTGATGTGTGTGTCAAAAAAATGATTGGGCCTGAGGCCCATGACCCTTCTCTCCTTCTTCCTCTCTCCATTCACTCTGAGTTTCTGAAACCCTAATCTTCTCTAACACTGTTCACCCACGCACCAAACGGCGCCGTTTCCACGCTTCTCTCCTTCTCAGATTTCTCTCCCAGAATCAACCTACCTCTCTTCCTTTCGTCTCCCTCTCTCTTTCAATCTCACAAACACCTCGTGTCCAAACGAGTTTGAGTTCAAACAATGCTCACCCTGACGATTCTTGGATGTCGAAGATGCTGAAGGTTGAGGAACATGATGAAGTTTCTTGGGGAATGATTTTTGTGATGCAATCTGGAAACAAGGACGGTTGAGGATCTTAACGTTGCTTGAAGATCTCTAGGGTTCGAAGTTGAATTTTTTTGATAGTTTGTTGGTGGTTATTGATGAACTGAAGATCTCTGGGGAAGATCCATGGTTGATGTTGATCGGAAAAGAAAAATGAAGGTCGGAGACGAAAGAAGAGAAGATTGGATGAGAAATGAGTTCCAAGTGTTTTTGGATTTTCCGGCGAATTCAATGGTGGCCGGAAGTTGTTGGAGGTGCCGGAAGTTGTTTGGGTGCGGTGGCCACCGGATTTGCATGTCGGTCAGGGGGATTTCCGGTGAGAGCTGAGGGGTAGACACTTGGCAACGGTAGTGGAGGAGTTTGTTGCATGGGTTACACGTGGAGATGGGGGAGAGAGAATCTGTGGGCTAGGTGTCAGCATGCCATAATTACAAAATGGGGTCCTCTCTTTGATTCAACACATGTAGCTTTGACTTTATAGGACTACTTTGACTGCAGACTTCTGGACTTGCATTAATGGGCCCTGAATGCAATTAGCTGGATAATGAGCCCAAACAAAAACGCTGATAATGGATTAAATGTGATTAACGAAAATGATATGGACTAAATGACTAATGAATGTATCAACGTGGATTAGACTAATTAATGAACTAACAGCCTAATGGATTAATATGGAAATGATGATTTAATGATGGACTAAAGTGGATTAGTGAAATGGACTAATGTGTGAATGATTAAACTGAATTGATTAACTAATTAAAACCTAATTAATCTAATCTAATCAATCAATATCTAAAACTATTAAAACTAATCTAAAAATTAAAATCTATTAATTCTATTTAAAACCTATTAAATCCTAAAAATGATTTTAAAATCTATTTAAACCCTAAAAAATCCTATAAAATCCAGAAAAATCACCATAATTCCCGAACGACACCAAAATAATCGGTAAAAATAAACGGGCACCGAAATATCCCAAAAATCGATTCTACCTATTAAACTGATTAAAAACACCCGAAACACGAGACGAGAGCTGTGATCCCTGATAAAATCAAAACAGATGAAAAATGCAATGTATGCAATATGCAGATGCGAATGCGGTTATGCGTCGAAACATCGAGCCAAATGCGAGACCCGGTTGGTCAAATTTTGGGGTGCAACAAATACCAAGCGGTTCATTTTCAAATGAATCACCCATAATGAGTGTCGTGTTGCTCGGTATAATCTCTCATATCTTCATCTCCTTGAATTTGCTCAACGACATAACATTGATGTTTGATCCTAAATCACATAAAGCATGTGGGATTTTTACCCCGCCAATGGTGCACGCAATGTTTAACTCCCCTTGATATTTCATCTTTTGTGGCATCTCCGACGATTCTGCCGTCTCATCTTTCTCTGTCAAACTGACTTGCTCGTGAATCAACTTCTGCTTTCTAAATTTTAGAAATACATGCATAAACTTGGAAAACTTGGGAATTAGTTATAAAATTTCATTAAAAGATATACTTACTTGAAGTTGTTTTAACATCTCTTTAAAATTTTCAAACATCCCCCATCATCTTCGGGTACTCGTTTCTTCTTAATAATTGGGTAAGGTGGTTTCCTGTAATCGGGTAAAGGTGGGTTTGGTTCACTCAGGTTTTTCTCCTTTGTTTTCTCCCATATAGGGTTTTCATCTATGCATTTCTCAAGTGTAACTTTTCCTTTTTTTATGATCCCCTTGAGGCTCTTTCTCCTTTATCTTAATTGCACCTTCCTTTTTCTCAATTTCATCCCTTAGAACTTTTCCAAATTCCTTCTTTTTAGTTACTACCCCTAAATTGTCCTCACAACCTTGCATGTTTCATTCTTCAGATTGTCTACGATGTTACCTGAGAATTCTACACTTGAACTAGGTAAAGCCGTTAGTTTTCTTGATAACTGCCCAATTTGAGTCTCCAACTTTTTATGGAAGCATCATGGTTTCTGCTCATGGTTCTTATTCACCTGTTCCAAGCTTAGGTGAGTGGCTTTCATAAAATTTTCCAAGAGCTCTTCCAACTGTGAGGGCCTCCTTTGGAAATCATAAGCGTGTTGATTTTGTTGCATAACATGGTTACCACTTTGATTTTGGTTGTTGCTCTAATGGAATTTAGATGATCTCTCCATCTCGGATTGTAGGTGTTGGAAAAAGGGTTATTCTTTTGAAAATTAGCATACTAAACCTCTTCATTTGACCCTTCCAAAGAGTACCTTTCGTTTTCATGTGATCCTCCACAAAAGTCACACCTAAGTGCTTGTACCTGACTCACATTAGCTTAATTTAAGCAGCTTTCAGCTAGTTGCTTATTTAACAATTCAATTTAAGCTAATAATGCAGTTTGAGTATTAACAATTAGCATAACTTCGGTTGTAGCTAATGTCTCTACTTTTACTGATCTTTCATTCTTAGTGCGGTACTCGTTCATGCACATCATCTCAATTAGGTCCTTGACTTGTAGCTCTATCATTTGTCTAATTGTGCCTTCCGCAGAAGCATCTAGCAACATGCGTGTCTGACTCTTGATGCCTTTAGTGAAACTTTGCATCTGCTCCATATTATTCAGATTATGGTTTAGACATCTACGTAGCAATAGTTTGAACCTATCCCATGAGTCATATAGGGACTTCACATCTTGTTGCTCAAATTTTAAAATTTCAGCCCTTCTTTCAATAAACTTGGTGATGGTGAAAAATCATTCTAGGAACTTATCCTCTAGCTCCTTCCATGTCCGAATGGTTCCATTTGGAAGACAGAGTATTCAATTTTAAGCCCTTCCAATAAGAGAGAACCCAAACAACTGTAACTTCACTTATTCCTCCATAACATTATCCAGCTTGCACATCGAAGTAGTTTCATAGAAAAGATTGTCTCTTAGATCTAAAAGCACATTATTTTTAATATCAAAGTTAGCAGGGTCTGCCAGTACAAACCCTCTAGAAACTTGACCGTCATCGGTCCTTTTACCATAATCTCCCATGATTGGGAATGGTGGAACAACAATGTTATTCTCGTCTTCAGAATCCGAAGAAAGTGTTGGTGGATCTACTTTGGGTTGGTCTTCTTCAGCCAAAATTACTTCTCTAGTTGTTTTTTTAGAGCACGTGTGGTTCTTTCAATTTTTGGATCGAATGGTAGTAATGCTAATCCTAAACTGAGCATACACAAACAAAAAATACCTCAGTAGCACTATGATAAACAAGAAAACAATAAAAAGCAATAAAAACTAAAATTAAAATAAACCAAGAAAAATAATGTTGCACAATGCATTTCCATGTTGTAATCAACAGTCCCTAGCAACAATGCCAAAAACTTAATAACTTTTCAGCAAGTGTACTGATAATGTTCCAGTAATAAAAATATTAAACCCACAAGGATTGTGTTCAAACAAGACAATTATTTGTGCAATTTAAAGTAAAACTGGTAAAAATGTTGTTTGCAAGTTTCAATGAAAAAGGTAAATAAACAAGAAAACAATGTCACAAAAGCGGCCATGTTATGTTTTAGAATCCCCTTATCCTCTCCTGTTGATGTATGATGCCTTGTATGAATGATCTTATCCTTATCTCATGATGAATTAACAAAACTGTTATAGCCAGTCTCACACGAAATAACTCACTAACAACTACTTGGAGCTTTTTATCTATAGTCCTCCAGCGTAAGCAGTGTTAGGCGATGTACATACTGTTAATTCCATGTTCCACTACTCGGGGTCTCATATCCTTATTCAACCAGCATATGTAGAACAATTGCCCTAGGTCTAACACATAGGTTATGGGTCAGGAGTCCCTATATGTCTAACAACATGTTAATAAAGTATCTCAAATAAAAATCATTAAGTATAAGCAACAACTGAATAAAATTATAATTCAAAGGATTCATACAAAGTCAAACCAACATATATTTCCAACAAGATTGGATAAGGTTCATCATCACACAACCTAACCTAAGAAAATTTAGCTACACATTAATAGAAGAAAAAACCACAATCTATAGATAAAAATAACATGAGAAGTCCCTTGAAGAGATGACCTTCAATGGCTTCAAATTATTTAAAAATTTCCTTTTTTTTCTCCCAAATTCGTGTTCTCCTTTCCAAAATTCATAACCCTTATAAAAAATTTAAAAAAAAAATCTCTTTTTAAAGCTGTCAGAACGGGTCATAACACATCAGAAAAGCCCATAAAAAGCAATCATTGCATGCATTATATATGTATCTTCCGCGCGATAGATCTCTGTCTCCTTTATTGCGCACGCGATGGAGCACAATGGTGCATGTGATTATTCCAGTAGCTGCGTGGAAAATATCCCTTTTGCATTAGATGTGCTAATGATATGTATCTGAATGCTGGAGGAATGAGAAATGTTAAGGTCAAAGTAAAGAATGGAAAAAATGTTCTGATTAAGGATGTTTGGTATGTTCCTGACATGAAGATAAATATGATGAGCGTAGGTCATCTAATTGAGAAAGGTTTCTTAGTTACAATGAAGGACAATCTCTTGAATTTGTATGATTTTGATCAAAAGTTGATTATGCAGTCTGAACAAGAAAGCAACAGAACATTCAAGGTGAATGTGGAAATAGCTGAAACTAAATGCCTTAGTGTATAAGGTGTTGAAGGTGACAGTGAGCCGTGGTGCAAGAGATTGGGACTGAAGGTGAGAAAAATACACAAGATGTGAAGGGGGTTGAATTGTGTTTTCTGTCTCTTAACTTTTCCTCTGATCAGAAATCATAATCTAAATTGGTGTTCAGTTTCTGATTATATGTTGCAACATAATGTTAACAAAAGAAAATAAAAGATAAAGAACACACAAAGATTTATATTGGTTCCTCTCAAAAGAGAGTAGTTCAGTCCCCTTGCATCACAAGAGATTTTCACTATAACCAAAACATGATTACAATCGCTTATGCACTTATGCATAAGACTTTTCTTTGCTCTGACCCTTAGCTCGAGACTTCTTGCTTAACCCATCAGGTCTTATACTACTGCTTAGGTTCCACGAACCCAAGATTTCCTTGCTTAAGCCCATCAAACTCAATACTTTTGCTCAGGCCCTAATTCTAAGACTTCCCTGCTCAGATTCCACGAATCCAAGACTTCTGCTCAAGCCTAACACTTCCTTGCTTAATTTCCACGAATTCAAGACTTCCTTGCTCAGGTTCCACGAACCCAAGACTTTTGCTCAAGCCTCTTAGGCCTAAGACTTTCTTTCTTATACCATCAGTCTAAGACTTTATGCTCAATCAGCAAATGATCAAGACTTTCAATGCTCTAGCACATAGCAGGAGACTTACTTGGCTCAAGCCTTTCAGCAAGAGACTTTTATGCTCAAGCACATAACAAGAGACTTTATCTAAACTACTAAACAATCATGTTTAGAAGAATAGAGAACAAGGTGTACTTGATATAGAATCAGAGGTACATGGTAATCACCTTAACAAATACCTATAAGCACTTAATATTTCTATGATATTCAATGTTTAAGAAATCTTATTACAATTTACAGCATATAACGGAAAATCTGCATACTCGATTGCGTTGCTTAATGTATGATCTTGTTATTCCTCCATCCAAACAGAAATGTAGAACACTTCTATCCTTCTTGGCTTTTCTTCTATATTTTCCCTTTTGATTGCTTTCTGCAGTACATATAACTCAAACTTTATTACTAATTCTGAATGTACATCAGAAGCTAATACAATAACTTAGTATAGAGAGAATATGTTGCTCTTCTGATACTGAGGTCTTCAACTTCAGAGTCTACGCCAAACATCACTTAGATAGTGTTCTTCAGGTTCTGATCCATCATAAGCTGGTATCTCAGCTCCTCTAAAATTTGTCTTTATATCAGAATCTCAATGTCTTCTTTTCAAGTCTTAGAACCTGCATACTTGGAACACACATTAGATAACATTATTGTTTTTTTAATACTTTGTTATCATCAAAACCCAAGAGATATATGTCATGAACAAATCTTGTTATAACATGGACATCTTAACTTTAGAAACTTAGGGCATCTGTGTTCTACGAAGCTCGTACAAGGCATTCCTAAGATTGTAAAGCCTAAGAAGTCATGTGAGATATGCATGAAAAGAAAGCAACCAAGGTTTCCATTTGCATCAGAAGTGTCTCCAAAAGCAAAACATGCTTTGGGAGTAGTGCATTCTCATGTACGGGACCATTTGAAGTACCTTCACTTAGAATAAACAAGTATTTTGTGTCTTTTTTGGATGAGTTCACAAGGATGACATGGGTAGCACTCATCAAGTTTAATCATAATCTGTTTGTTGAGTTTTAGAAGTTCAAGGTGAAGAATGAAAAAAAGAGTGGTCAGAAGCTGAAAATTCTCAAAACTGATGGTGTATGTCAGTACAACTATACAGAGTTCAGAAGGTTCTGTAAGGAGAATGGAATTGAGCACGAGGTTATAGCTCCATACATTCCTCAACACAACGAGATTGGTGAAAGCAGAAACAAAACTTTTCTTGATATGACAAGGAGCATGCTGAAAGAGAAGAAACTCCTTCACACCTTGTGGGAAGAAGCTATTACAACTGCAACATATGTGATTAACAGGTGTTCAACCAAGAAGCTAAAGGAAAATTTTCCTTTAGAGAAGTGGACTGGAGATAAGAAAAATGTGAGCCATTTGAAGGTGTTTGGTTCTATTTGTTATAAACTTGTTCGAGATGCTAAGAGAAGGAAGTTGGATGAAAGAAGCAAAGTTGTGTTCCTTGTAGAGTACCACAATACAGGTGCCTTTAAGCTCTACTGTTCTGTCATTAACAAAGTTTAATTCAGCAGAGATGTCATTATGAAGGAATCAAAAGCGTGGGATTGAAACAAGTCTCAAATCTAACTTTGGTACAGTGTTAACACATGAGTTAAGTTTTGAAGATATCTCAGAGTCTGAAGAAGAATCAACCTCTGAATGAGACTCTATGTCTGAAGATGAGTCAAAGTTTGAAGGTGACTCTAATGCTGAAGGAGAGTCTGAAGGCAAGTCTGACTCTGAAGGTGAATTTGATTCTGATCCAGATTCGAATGATGATCCAGAATCTGGTGGTAATCATAACTGTGAAGGTAGTACAATATCTAATATTGTTCTAGCATCTGAAGAAGATTCAGAAAAATTTTAGAGACCACAAAGAATCAGACAAATACCAAGAAGATTTGCAAAGTTTGACATGTTGCGAGATACTGAGATAGACTCTAAAGGAGGAGTCATTCAGTGTGCCATGTTGGTAGACTCTGAACTAATGAGTGCTGAAGAAGCTCTCAAGAAGAAAGTGTGGTTAAAGGCCGTGAAATAAGAACTTGAGGCTATAGAAAGAAACAATACTTAGGAGTTGACTGAGCTTCCAAGGAACAAGAAAGTTATCAACGTGAGATGGGTTTGCAATGTGAAACTAAAGCTAGCTAGATCAATTTTCAAACACAAAGCAAGGTTAGTAGCTAGAGGATTTCTACCGAAATCCAGTTTAGATTACTTTGAAGTGTTTGCACCTGTAGCTAGACATGAAACAATCATATTAATTATTGCTATAACTGTTAGTAGGAATGGTCTCTGATGCATTTAGATGTGAAATCTGTATTTATGAATGGCCCGTTACAAGAGGAAGTGTATGTGTCACAACCTCTTGGATTTGTGAAAAAGAATCAGGAAGAGATGGTGTACAAGTTACATAAAACCTTGTATGGACTGAAACAAGCTTCTAGAGCCTGAAATCTAAAGATTGATTTATTTTTAAGGTTCAAAGATTCAGAAAAGTGTGAGATGGAGTATGGTATTTATGTTCAGCATACATCTGATAGCAATATAATTCTGGTGTGTCTTTATGTTGATGGCATATTCAGAATTTTGTTCTCCTTTGATTTTGAATCTGAGTCAGAGTTGATGTGCTATTCAAAAAATTTTTGGTGTGGAAACAAAGTATACATAAGAAGTACTTGTGGATACATCTTTAAGTCTCTAAGAGGTCATATTTCTTGGTTCACCAAGAAGCAACTAATAGTTGCATTGTCAACCTCCAAAACTGAGTACATTACATGTGCTTTGTCTGCCTGTCAAGCTGTTTGGGTTCTAAACTTCCTGCAGGATCTAAAGATTAAGGTGAGCAAGCCTGTGAAGTTGATGATTGACAAAAAATAAGTTATAAGTCTTGCTAAGAATCCAGTGCTGCATGGAAGAAGCAAAGCACGTTGACACAAGGTTTCATTTTCTGAGAAATCAAGTTCAAAATAGAATACTTAAAGTTCTGCACTATGACACTCAGAAGCAGTTGACAAATTTGCTGACCAAAACAATAAAGACCGAACACTTTATTCATTTGAGAAATGTAATTTGTGTTGTTGATTTTATTCTTGAATGTAGATTAACGATGATATTATGATGTAATCTAGTTGCATTTGGAGTTAATTTGAGTTTCATTTTAGGCTCTAATAATATATAAGTTTTAGTTGTAACATAATTATTTTATAACTAATTTCTCTGTTAAAAAATTAGTTACAATTTTTTTCTCTTCTCTCTTCCATCTTTATCATTTTCATCTTCTTTCTTCTTGTACACCCACACAAATAAAAAAAAAAGTGATACAAAGATTCTTCTTTTCTTATACACAAAGGACACCTTTCTTTTTGACTAGTGTAGATCATCCCTTGCCTTTTAAATACCCCTTTTACTCAAATTAATCTTGCATTCAAGTTAATTAACTCTTATACAAATAATAACAAATAGTAGGGTTACACCCTTTATCTCATAAAGGTTTTGATATAGAATATATTGTATTTTATATATTGTTAGTACCTTCATACCAACACTTGAAAATTTAATTTGAACAAGTTGACATACATATAAAAGACTTTTTACTAAGAAGCAAATAACAAACATCCCCCTTATGCATTTGCAAGGGACAAAGCATAGAAACCAAAAACTTTATTAGTGTGACACGCCTTACTCGGTTTTCAAAACCTTCTCCACCTCCAACCAACGTCGTTCCACTCACGTAGAAATTTCTTAGCAGCAAAACAAAGAGATAATATTTGGAAGTGGGACTCATAACCTAATAATTAAATATATAAACTAAAAATTCGTACTAATTGGCACCGCCATTTAGCCATATTCCAATGCAAATGGGTTAACTTTCTGCTAAGTGTGAAGTTGGCAAATGAGATTTTTCAGCAATCCAAAGTCAGAGACCTTATATTTATATTTTCCAATCATTTCTCCTTTTATGACTACGCGTGAACTTAGAATCACATTATATTAATTCTACTTTACATGCAACTATACTTTAATATTACTTATAGCCACACTACATGTTTTGTGACACTATATTATATAAATGACATAAGGTTGTATACTTATACTTCTAAATTAAAAACGCGTTTAATTCATAATTTATTTCTAGTGTTTAAGTTATTTAAGCATTTTGCTATATATAAAGATCAACATCGCCGACGGTGCTGAAAACTTAATGACTAGTTAGCTATAGTAAACTATTTTTGTCATGCATGAAATTAAAGCCCTAGCTAGGTAGGATATCAATTACTATATTGTTTGTATAATTAAACAGCATAAGCAAGTAGTTAGAAGGAAAGTTGAGTATGAATCAATTTTATTATTAAATAACAATGTTCATTGACTTTTTCTATGCTTTTTCAACTTCACATTTCAAATTCTAATTGTTTATTTTAAAATATAATATTATGTTTCACCTTTTTCTCATTAATGTTGTTTCATAGCTATTTATTATGTAACTTATCTTAGCTTCTTCATATTTTTACTCTATCAAATATTTTATTAATTTTATATATATTCGTGAAGTTAATTGTTCCGATGTATAGAGTCAGAGGAAATTTAAAATAAAATAAGGATAGTTCAGGTGAGAGTCAAGTAGTAGTCAGAATAAAACCTGGTTTTATTAGATAATAAACAGAGTTAGAAGTAATCATATTATTGAGTTGTGAACTTTGATAGACCGAGGTTATCATCGGTGTAGGACATTATCTGGAAACGGTCTCGGAAGACGAATGGTCATAACGATACTGTTATGAAAAAAACGTTACAAACCATTAAGGAATGGAGTTAAATGATAAAATGAGTATGCAGGAAGAAAGAGGAACGAATTCGTCATGATTGTTGAGGGAAAAGATGGGCCTATATAAAGGATGTCATAAATGTAAAATATTATTATACTATCAACCAATCCGCGACATGTATTCCGCTAAGTCACGCGTTTAATTTTAAAAATGGTGAAATGTTATAATTTTATTGGATGATAGTGTAAAACTAATTTATACTGAAAGTGCACAATTGATAGTTTGTGGTGCATTGGTCTGAGCAAAGCATTCTTCAAGATCCACCCACACATTTTGAGTCGTTAAAGCATGTGAGATATTGTTATGTAGATTTGATTATGTCGTATTGATCAACCAAGCCGCCACATTGATTCCTCCTTCTCCCAATCATAGTACACTTCAAATTGACTTGATTGTTTATGAATGCTTCCATCAATGAAACTCAGTTTCGTCTTTGCACGCAAAGCCGTCTTGATCGATCTTGCCTATCTGCGGTAATTTTTTTCATTCGGCAATGCTGTCACAAGTGGAGTTCCAAGTTTATCAGAGTTGTTTAGAAGATAGATTTGTGTATTCTTTGTTATGTTCTTTGTTGCAGATTTTGAGGTATTTTTCTTCTCTAATATATCTTCTAAATCGGAACCGTGTTCGAATATCATAATAGAAAGTTAACTTGAAAAATATATTATATTCTTATTGTTTTTTTTATTACACATAACATACCTTTATATATAGATTGATGATCTATCTTTTAAAACTTGAAAATATGATCAACTCTAACAAACTAATAACAAACCTAATAGACCCTAACAAACTAATAATAAACTATTAACTTTATCTATAATAAAAAATCCACCACTTTAAAAGTAAGAATCAACTCGTCATAACCAATGAAATATTAATTAAAATATTTTTAAAAAATATTTTACACTTAAAAAAATTAACTTAAAAATGTTTTTAAAAATTTTTAAAATGTTTTACACTTTAGATATTAATTGAAATATTTTTAAAAATTAACTTAAAAAATAATATTATAGAGAGAATTGATTGGTTATATATATATATATATATATATATATATATATATATATATATATATATATATATATATATATATATATATATATATATATATATATATATATATATATATATATATATATATATATATATATATATATATATATATATATATATATATATATATATATATATATATATATATATATATATAATGTGGATGTTTAGATATTAGTCACATAAAATATCATGAATGGTAATCAGATAAAATATCATTACATATATTTTGTTAGTTATAATAAGAAATAAAACACATATCTGGATTCATATAATGCAAATGGGATATGACTAGTAGAAAGAATGATATATCAATTTCATTTGATATCTCTTTTGTCTACATTCCCTCTCTCATATATCTCTTTGGTGTGTAGCCATTTGTAGTATTGTTTTTTGGAGCATTAATTTGATAGTATTAACTGGTGCAAGATTGGAATGATGAATGGCTAGCTATAGTTCCATCCATATATTCTAAAGCATGTTTAATATAATATATTAGAGAAACGCCAAGCTTGTAGCTTACAATCTTTTCATGAAAAGGAGAGACTCCTATGATGTTTAAGCCTCATGCACATGCTGCCCTCTCCTACCCATCAAATTTTAACCATTTCTCTAAGTGGAGATGTGGGGTACTCCATTTTTCCATTAAAAGTTTTTCATATGCAGCCACAGACTTGTACTTGCATGTATCTGTCATATTCATGTTATTAAACTTGATTATGTTTTTGTAGGTTTGAGTTATTATTTATTTTGCTCATTATTATTTTCTTGTGAAAGGTTATATATAGTACATCTTCTATTTTAAAAATTAATTTTATATGGCCCTACCATCACATATCTTTCAACTAAATCCTTTAGAATCTTATTTTTAATTTGCTATAATATCTACGATTTAAGAATGAAGTTGAGGCGAAAAAAAGTAATATTATAAGTTTTGATAAATTTAAAGAAACTTTGAAGCCATTAAGAAATTTTATGTCTTTTTATTTTTAATGAAAATGGTAAACTTTAAGTGAAAATAATTTTAAAAACAATTTAATCAATTTGATTTGTGAAAATTTTAAAAATAAATGAAAATATTATGGATTGAATTAATAATAAATAAAAGTGTAAAGACTAAAAATGTTTTTTTAAAAAAAACTAGAATCAAACCAGAGGACTTTTTAAGATTTAATTGTTAGACTAGTTTAAAGTCTATGTTCTATTTTTTATTTATTTAAAAAAAATGGAATTGAGCAATTGAGTACTACAACCCTTATAAAAAACAATAGAAAATTAATTCTGAATAATGCAATTGAGCATAGACGCGAACCACTCATAATAAGTATAAAAGCTAGAGTGCACAACAACCTTCAAGTTAAGAACTTAATACTATTAACCTCTTCTAAATTTAAGAGGTTCTTCTCTAAAAATATGATTATTTCTACTCATTCAAATGCACCAACAAGAGAAAGCCTAAATAAAGTAACATATATCCTTACCAGTCCGATTACGCATTCTTCTACCGAAATCAAAGAAAGAAATAGCAGTTAATTGTCTCAAATCAACTGCTAGCCCTGTCCAAATCTTCACATCATTCCAAACATTATCCTCGATCTAGACTTGTTGTACCACGTGAGTTTCCCTCCAATAACAAGAGCATCAATGCAATTGATGTTAAAAATGAATCTACTGAATCCCTCCATCTCACTATTCCTGATCCTATCTAACAAACCTTTCCTTTCAGAACGACAAGTCACCGCATTAAAATCGCCTCCTATAATCCAATCACCTCTATTGAACCTCGTATTCTTTTTAATTAACTCCCTCCACAACACTTGTTATTTATCTTTTTTCTCTTTTCTAGACTTTTTAAATAGTGATAACTTAAACTTGCTTATTTCATTGTATCTACATCCGTTATGTTTACAACATGTTTTTATCATGGTTATAGTATTATCTTTAACCAATAAGGTCAATAAAGATATTTCAGGATTGGGTGCATGGATCCAAATATATTTTGTTCTTAAATTTGTTTTTGATCAAGCGTTGATAGATGTGAGTCCCGTAACTAATTGGAGAGTGTTTCCCACAAACAAAGATAATAGGGTATGTAGCCAATCATGCACTGTCCCTTCCACGGATGTTTGTTTCCATAATAGGCTACCGTCTTCCTTTCAACTAATTTGAAGTCAGTGTATTGAATCACTTACTAATCACCCCTTCATAGTTGCATCTTGTGATCTAAGCATTCCTTAAAGTTTTCTAGAAGTTGTGTGAGTATAAGTGAGAGGGGCACTACTACAAAAAAAAAACACATACAACAACGGTTAAAAAAGATATATTATCACACAGGATCGGCCATTATTATGTAGCCCGTGGTTGTATATGCATTATTTACAATCACGGTAGTATGACCATTGTAGAAAACTTAAAAGCACGCTACCTATAGTCACGGTTGTTTTAAATACCCGTGATGAAAGGTCTGTCAGTATTTTTTATACTTTTGCCACATGCTTTTCCTGACTACATTTATAACTTTCATCACAATATTAAATATTAAATATTTTAACACAACATCATCAAGAACAACAAGATTAACAAGAATAGTAAGAACAATAACAAGAAGAATAAGAACAACAACAATAACAATAACAATAACAACAAGAACACCAAGAACAACAAAAACAATAACAAGAACGACAAGAACAACGAGAACAATAACTATAACAACAAGAACAATAGTAACAACAAGAACATAAATAAGAATAACAACAAGAACAAGAAGAGCAACAAGAACAAAAAGAATAATAATAATAACAACAACAACAACAACAACAACAACAACAACAACAACAACAACAACAACAATAACAAGAAATACAAGAACAATAAAAATAATAACAAAAACAACAAAAACAAGAAGAAGAACAAGAATAATAACAATAACAAGAACAAAAATATGAATAATAACAAGAACAACAAGAGCAACAAGAAGAACAACAAGAAAAACAAGAACAAGAACAACAATAAGAACAAAAATAAGAATAATAACAAGAACAATAAGAGCAACAACAAGAACAACAACACGAACAAAAAAATAGAATCGTTAAACAATAACATTTTACCTGTAGAATCGTTAAACAAGAACAAATGTAACATGTTAATGGAAGTAATGTTTCTGACTTTCGTTGTGGAAGAAATTATGTTTTCAAGTTTGGTTTAGTGAATGAATAATGTTTCGTAAATGGAAGAAGTTTGGAGGCAGAAAATGAAGTTTTTCTAAGTACGTCTAGGACAAAAGTGAATGAACTAAGAGCGTTATATATATATATATATATATATATATATATATATATATATATATATATATATATATATATATATATATATATATATATATATATATATATATATATATATATATATATATATATATATATATATATATATATATATATATATATATATATATATATATATATATATATATATATATATATATATATTTAAAAAAAAGGTGTCACCTATAACCATAGTTGATTTAAATACCCGTGGTGAAAGGTCGGTCACCTATAACCATGGTTGACTTAAATACCCGTGGTTAAAGTTTTGTCAGCATTTAAAAAAAAATAACAAAAAATGTTAGTGCTAAGATTTGAACTCATGACCATACACCACTTTTCACCACGAGTATTAAAACAATTATGGTTATAGGTGGTTAAATAAAATTTAAGAATATGCACGCGGCTAAATATCACATATTACAATGGTTGATTCAATATCCTTAGTAACACGAACATTCTTATATGTGTTCTTTGTAGTAGTGGGATTATCATATTTAGGGAGAGACCTAAATAGAAAGTCACTAAGATTAGGAAGAGACATATAACTTCTTAGGGTTTAGGGGTTCTTATAAGAATAATTGGTCTAATTCAAAGTAGTGAATTTCGTTTCTTGGGTAAAGTTCCCTTTAGACATAGATGTGGTTTCACCGAACGGAGTTACTAATCTCTTGTGCTCTTTATTGCTTTCTGAATTGCGTTATTATTGTTGTCATATAGTTGTATTACTAGTTTAAGAAGTTGGACCAATTGTTCCAACATTTGTCTCCTCAGAAACAAAATTTCACTCCTCCTACTACTTAACTAACCCTGTCGACAAAGACTTCCCTTCATAGTTAATGTAGGGTTGTTCCCTAGTTAAAAAATCCTTCAGATTGTGTTTCTCATGGCGTCCCGAATTTTCTCAAAATGCATAATCTGGTATCAACCTCTATTCAAAAATCCAATACCTATGTATTTCATCTGAGCATCCAACGACCACATCCACTTTGGTTAAGCGGCTAATGTACCTGCATAGGGTTTCTTTCTTATCATGCACTACCATGATAGTAAGTTGCCTCTTCCTGACGGTGAAATGGGTAAGGAAAACTTTACATAGGTCTGACCAAGAGTCTATGCTCACATCGAGTAACGACTTGTACCAGGTCATGACTAATTTAGCCAAGGTTTGTGCAAAGGATTTGCATTTCATGGACCCTTCAGCGTGATAGTAATCCAAATGACCATTTACATGTTGGACATTTTCATCAAGATCTCTAGTCTCGTTGTAGCTCTGAAGCTTTTGTGACTTATCTAGTGATTATAGGGGTTTTGTTATCCATGAAGCGAGCGAACAAGGGTTTTTTCTTCCGTGTCTAGACATGAGCATCTTCCTCATACCTTTCCTTCCTCATAGGGAGACGAATCTCAAAAGGAGTTTGGCTACTGCCTCCTTGCTTAAGACGGGGGAATTAGTATGGTGCATGTGTTGTCGGAAGCTTGTTGATTTATGGATCCCTTATTGGTTCAAGAATGAAGGTTTTATGCAAAGTTGCATTTTGTACAATATTATTCTTCAAATTAGGATTGTGTAAACTTTCTTCAATCTGACTCAGCCTCTCCACCAAGGTTGGAAGTTCTTTTGGTGCACCACTTGGTAGATGCTATTTAGCAGGTTCTTGGCTCCTTGCAAGCCCAAATTAGCCTTCAAGAATTGAAAACTGGGAAACATTTCTTGCTTGGACATTGTAGGCAATGGTAGAGGTTTGAATCAGGTTCATCTAGGTGAAGATGTGGTGCAGATCCAAATAACGAGGAAGGTCGAAAGGCTCCCTAATATGCCCTAGGTTTGACAGGATCTTATCATCAAGGAATAAATAGATCGATAGTCGAGATTTTATTTTTCACTCCTTGAGGAGGAGGCAGAGGATTTCTGAAAGCTTTAGCGGCAATGACGACTTACCGTTAGGTCAAAAAATGAGTAACTTTGAAGGCCTCCGTTTTTTACGCATCTGATGGAAGAGAGTTGAATATGAACCTTATGGATTTATGTGCTTGCAGATATGGAGCTATGGATCATGATATTGCTAATTATCTCAGTGTTTTGATAACGACAAATTTGATGATTGTTGAAGTCGGTGGTGACATCTTTCCTACTCTTTGATGATGGTGATTAACTTGAAGGTACCTCAAGTCTTATAAAGTAGAAGATTCAAAGATTCCAATGAAGTACTTATATGATCGTCGTAACTGGAAAATGAACTTGAAAGCTTTAAAGTTGTGAAATATATGAAGTGTGAAAACTCGTTGGATCGTGCCTATATGAATTACCAGAGTCTTGTAAAAGTAGGGGAGTAACTCCTAAGATACTAAGGCAACTCACAGATACACACACTTAGAATTTTTAAGACCCCTCTTTATTTGATAAAATCACCATTTTTTATAGTCTAGCCAATTGATAAGGAGACTGCCTGATTGATTAAAATACCTTTTCCAACTAAATAATCAATTAGACCAATTACCTAATTGATTATTTTCTCTTGGTTAAGTCTAGAATTAATTGGAACAGTCTTTTAATTAAAATACCTTTTCCAACTAAATAATCAATTAGACCAATTACCTAATTGATTATTTTCTCTTGGTTAAGTCTAGAATTAATTGGAACAGTCTTTTAATGATTGACAATTACAAGAAATAAAAATATTCCTTTATGGGTCAAATAATTGATTAGGTCCTTATCTAATTGATTATTAAGTCAAATAATCTATTAGGTCCCTTATCTAATCGATTAGATAACTTATTTTTCATCGAATGTTTCCAAATTTAGATCACGCTTTGTCCTATAAATATAGAGCTTTTCTATCACTTTTTCACACCAGAATTCAAAGTTTTTATAATTCTAAACATTTTATCACTCTCTTATCTCTTTAAATATTTTCTTTTTCCAAAGTTATTTTAGTGCCTTGTGAATGAAAACTATTTGTGAGAAAAATGTCGTACTAGTATCTTGTCACTATCTTATTTCAACAGTGCGATACTATTGAAGGATCGAATTTGGTCCTTGAGATCAATCATTAAAAATCTTTGTTTGATTATATAATTGACCAAGTAAAAAGTTTTGTTTGGTTATTGAGATTAGCCGATGAAATCTCGACTTGATTTGTGAGCTCATCTTGTAGAAAAGCTCTTTTTTGATTGGGGATAAGCCAATGCAAAATATCTTGATTTCCTTGTATCAATAGTTTATGGGCATATCCTATAGAAGTTTAAGATTTTAGTGAACTCTCAAGAAGATCTCTTGGGGTCATACACAAATATTCGATCAAATATGTATAAATCTTGGTGTCATGTCTCAACCATATCTCTTTAAATTCTATTATTTAAATTTCTGTTTTTTTTTTTAATTTCTTTCTGTTGTTTTTCTCTCTGAATTTGTGAATACTAATAAACATTGTTTTTTTTAAAAGTAAATAAACACTTAAATTAATCACAAATTTTAAAGACTACAATTCTCCCCTTCTTGTATTTGAATTCATTTGTCCAACAAACCTAACAAGAAGGATTATGAAATTGAGATTTGTGGTTCAACTGAAGAAAATTCAATTGAATCATGAGATGTTTGATTTTAGAGAATTGTATGAGTCTGAAGTCAAATCTCATAAACGGAGTCGATGTTCCATGCTAGAATTATATTTGATCGAAAAATATTGATTTTGAGTTTGTTGTAATTATTTAGAATTTCTAATGTGAAAGATATGGAGCCGACTTACAAAACTAACATTCAAACACTGAAATTTATAAGAGAGTAAAAATAATGTTTGAATGAAAAATATTTTTAATATCTCTTTTAAGTGACACATTTTAAGAAATGAGTGATAACCACACACATGTAGAACGATGTGAAATGACACACATAATATTTTAGAGTCTTGGAACAGTCTATAACACATAAACTTATTTATGTTTAAAGTAAGAAAACTATATCTATAATGCAGAAATGAATCATTTACAACAAACCTAAAGTAACATACTTCAATCATTTCTCTACCTTCCACTTCCACGTAGGAGTATGGCATAGTGGATTAAGCATAGCATTATTAACTCCTATGTCCTTCCAATTAAAGTACATGAAAGTGAAACTATACGTGCCATTTGCCTATAATATAACTATATTATGCAGTAAAAAGATAATAGTCCAAAAGCTTACCTAAAAAATATTTAGTCTAGACTCTGATTCTATAGTACTGCGTGCACTATTTACTGTATTTAATCATTTTCATGATTGCTTATCATAATGAACTTGTATATATTTATGGGAGATACTACTTTAAAGCCACGAGTTAATCAAATGTATACTTTTATTTAATTCGTTTATTTAACTCTTCAAAAAGTTTAAAATTAATTATTTATTACAAAAAATTTATTTATATATAACGTGTATTCTTATGCTTTATCCAATCTTTTTAAGTGTTATTTTGTACTTTTAATATATATTAAAAAATTTAATTAATATTATTACTTTTTAAATAATAATTTTTTTATCTATAATGTTTTTAATTATTTAATATATTTTTCTGTAATAAAAATTTAAGGGAAAATTATTTTAAATTTTATAAGTGATAATTAAAAAGGAAAAAAAATTAAAAAGTGATATTTAAAAAAGCAACAGTCAACAGAGAAAGTTAATGAAGTAAAGATATTTGGCAAAATGATAAACAACACATGGCAACGGTGAGGCTGTGAAAATCAGAAATCGCCGCAGGAAGAATTTGCCTATGGTTATAGCGACTGGTATTTATTGATTTTTTATTTTTAGATAAAATATTTTTTTTCCTTTAACAATATTTTTAGATTTAAATTGGTTTTTCAATTATTTTTTTAAAGTTAGATAGTCCTTTAATTCTTTAAAATATATTATATTAATTATTTTTATTTAATTAGCGACGGAAAAAATTTAAAAATATATCACTAAATTCGTTGTTAATGAGACAAAAAAACAAATATAACACGTTTTAAAGAGTTAAGGAATTAATCTAACATAATACATAATTAAATAATCAATTTAAATTCAAGAGTATAGTTAAAGGAAAAAAATATTTTGCCTTATTTTTATAAAAGGCAGGCATATTGATATGCTCTTTAATGGAATTTTTTTACCTAAATAATCCAATTTTTGGAAAAATTTCTCAAAATACCTCACTTTTCAAAAATATTTTTAAAATACATCAGGGTTTGGGCTTACACAATGGTGTCAATCCAATTGGCGACCCTTTGTTATGGGCATAAGGGTGACGCCAATTGGTCTGAAAACACCTCATACAATCTCCAATCCAATTGGCGACTTGGTTATGTAAATTAAAGGGTGTCGCCAATTCATTTGGAGACCCGTTATATTTTGAAATTTTTTTCCGAAAAATAAATAATTATAAAAATGATTAATAAAATAGTTGATATTATGAATATTATCAAAAATAATTATTTACTTTTTGAGATTTTTATATATCTATTGTTATATAAACTAAGTCAGAGGGGAAAATAAATATTATCATTAATTAAAAAAAGTATTACATAAACTAATGTTGGCGATCGGGTTGGTCATACCGGTCACTGGTTCCACATCCCCTAGCCACCCTAGCTCGTTGCGCTTGTCCCCCTCGCTGCTGATTCACGCCAGGTGTTTGAGGAGTTGAAGTCTCAGAAACATTCCCAGATGGTTCTCTAAGGATTTCTTGCATTTCCATTAGGTCCTGTGTGTTGAAACTGAGCGTGCGACCCATGCCAAAGTAGTTCATATGTGATGAAGGGGTCATTGGTCTGCGGCATGGACGGTTGAAGGGAGATATTGGTGTGAATGATTCGTTGGTGAAAGGTTGAAATGGTAGTGGTGTTTGAAAGTCATAAGGTTGTTGAGATGGATGAGTGTGTGGTCCAGGGTATGATGTCAGAGCATTTTGGCTATGGAAAGATGTTTGGGCGTTTATGGCTATGATATGATGTACCATCGTTATGGCTATATCTTGATGTTGTGTTGGGGCCATAGCCATATTGGGTTTCTAGGTAGTAGTCAGTGTGTTGGAGATGGTATGGGGGACGCTCTTGGTACTGTGGTTGGGTGTTTGGCATGTTTGGATGATGAATAGGTTGGTAACTATGTTGGGTAAGGGGTTGTTCGTAACATGGAATTTCTAGTGGGTTAGACGTTGAAGCCTCTTGTGTGTAGGTGGTTTGGTGTGGGTCGTATAAATACCTGTCTTCGGAGACAAACCCAGTTGCAACCAATCTGTACCAAGCCATATAATTAATAATTGGTATAGACAAGGTTGTTATCACCGAGTCACGTAAGACATGGGCGTCGCGGTTCATCCATTTACGACGCTCAGGTTTTGCAAAATCCTTCCAGTCGGGAAACCCCCATTGATAATTAACTTTTTTTAGATGCCATTTACTAATGTCAACAGGAGGATCTGGGATGTTTTGATGCATTCCAAATTGTAGTTTGACATGGTAACTGTTGTGCATCTCCACTATTTTAAATCTGATAATCGGGACGCATGCAGTCCAAACGGAAGCATCTTTTTCTCTAACATCATGTAGGTGTTCCATGTTTAGATATGGACGCCATATGAACTGAATAAGAGAAAAATATTAGATCATAAAATAGTTGATATAAAATGTAAATTGATTTGTTTATAGGACTTACATTTGCAGGTGTTAGGTAATCCAACAGATTGTTGTATTGAATGATACAATGTCTAAGGCATCTATTGTAAGTCATACCCTTAACCGACCATATAAACAATGAACAGTTCAAATTCAATTAGTTAGAAACAATAATTATTAAGGTGAAATAAACAAATATTAAGTTAGTAACTTACTTTTGTGCATACGGGAAGGAAAAGTCGTTGTGGTTAACGGCCGCTAGGGATGACAATCTAGACCAACCTCATGCTTGGAGCAAAACGGCGCATCCAGAAAAAGTAGATGTGTTTTTTTTGCGCACTTACACAAAGAGCTATATAAATAAGACAGACAAGCGGAACCCCAACTATACTCTCTTGTTTTAGTTAGGTCTCTCAATAAAGGTAAATACATTATGTGCATAGAAGAACCAGTGTCCTCGGGAAATAAAAATAAACCAATTAAAAGCATAACATAACACCTAGTTTTTATTATTTTCATTTCTTCTGTAGAATCTTCATCTAATATAAAACCGACGTACCATGGTTTTAGGTGCGAAAGTAAGATAACTTGGCCTCTTGAGTTCTCATTTAGCAAGTTGGCACCCAAAAGTTCCTCACAAATTGAACCATTAAGGTTTGTTGTTCCATTGATCGTCTTACCATCAATATGTAAACCGAGTAACATATACATATCCTCTAAGGTCACAATACATTCACCAGTTGGAAAAAAGAAGGTGTGTGTCTCTGGGCGCCATCTCTCTTGCAAAGTTAGTATAAACATTGCATCAATCGAGTAAGACATGATTTTGCTTACATGTGCGAAACCAGAGAGCTCAATATATGATTGAATTAATTCATCAGTGCAACATATTCATGGGCATGACATCGAAACTTAGAGACTTCCTACATAATTGTCAAATAAAAAAAATTAAAAGAGTCATTAAAAATTATAAGAGACAATAAAAATTAACATATACAATAAAAATGAACACTTACATACGTTGTGATATTTGTGACAGTGCCTCTATGCGTTGCACCCATTGTCAACAAAGCCATTATAACTGATTAAATGTGAATCAGATAACTGGTATACTGACACAAATAGAGTTGATATTACCTCTCTGCAACAAGTATGAATCAGATGATGCATTTACCCTTGCCTGTATCTTTCTTATATAGGGAATTCATCTGAACCATGTAGTTAGGGAAATTGGCGACCTCCTTTCCCATTAACAAAGGGGCGCCAGTCCAATTGACGATCCCTGGTAGATTCCATAGCTGGGCACGTAGGCTGAAATTTGCTGCATGCATGCATAGCATGTTGTTACCCACATGGCGACATAGACTCTTAAAGGCTGCACCATGTTGTTAATGCATGTGGTGCCTTCATTTATTGCTTTTGACTATCTCGCCAATCCATTTGGCACCTTCGTTTATCACCTTTGACTTTCTCGCCAGTTAATATGGCACATTAATACATGTCCCAAACACATAAATATGTTCACATGCATGCAGACATTCATAGAAACCAAAAAAGCAATTTTATTAAGTTTCTAACTAGTTCTTTTAGTATGTCATATGCACCGAGATATATTGTTAACGCCCACTACAAAGGAGAGACATATGTCTCCGATGTATCTGAGTTTGGTTTTCAAAACACCGACATTGTCCGATTCACAATCAATAGAAACACAAGTTTCTTGCATTTCAAGGAGAATTAGAATCAAAATTAGGGCTCGGTCCTATAGCACAAATAATATTTCAAAACCTAGTTTATTTCAAAACCAACCATGTTAAATTTTATCCACTTAAAGTGCGAGATGACGAAGATGTAGAAAATATGTTCATAAGTCACAGACATTCTGGTTTCAACTACATTGAGTTGTATACGTTCCTCCAACAAAATATTTCATCTCAACAGTCTCAGATCATCAATCAATCAACAGTTGTAGACTCAGATGAAACTGAATCAGAATACTCAGATGAAACCAAATTGGAGGTCAACATTGTTGAAGAAGAAGAAGAAGGAAGTGAGACGTTGGTAGATCAACTGTTGAACGACAACGTTGAAGATGACGAACAAGTGCCAATATCTCCAGGTCATGCATATTGTCTGCCTCAACATATGACCGACTTGGAATTGCAAGACGATGAGAGATCCACAGATATGTTTCACAACTCGTATATACGGTCAGAGAATAAATTAAAAGTTGGAGACCAGTTTCGTACCAAGAAGGATTGTGCACGAGCCATTAAAAAATATCGCATGGATAACTCTGTTGATTTCAATGTATAGCGAATTGATTCGAGAATGTATGTCATTATTTGTTGTAATCCACTTTGCAAGTTTCAGCTTGCTACGTCTTACAGCAAGAGAAGCGATTCTTGGAAGATAGCTTCCATAAAGCCACCTCAGAGTTGCACTGCCACAAATATTGTTCAGGATTACCGAAAGTTAAGCTCAAAATTGATATATCAAGACATTTTTCTGCTTGTTAACAAGGATCCTTCAGTCAAGGTGAGTATAATAATCACTTATATCATGACGCAGTATAATTATACTCCATCATACAAGAAGGCATGGATTGCAAGGACAAAGGTCGTTGAACAAGTATTTGGAAACTGGGAGGATTTGTACAAAGAATTACCGTGCTTTTTGGTAGCGCTAAAGACATACACACCGAGAACTATTACAATCATGCAGACTATGCCTGCAAGTAGGCCAGATGTAACTATTGTTGATGGAAATGTCATCTTTCACCTTCTTTTTTGGCCGTTTCAACAATGCATAAGAGGTTTTGCATTCTGCAAACCTGTTATTCAAATTGATGGAACATGGCTCTATGGAAAATACAAGGGAACCTTGCTTATGGATGTTGCACAAGACGGTAACAATAATTTCTTTCCCATACTCTTTGCTCTGGTTGAGGGTAAAATCGCTTCTGCTTGGAGTTTCTTCCTTAAGAATCTCAAAACACATGTTGCTCCACAAGCCAATCTCTGTTTGATTTCAGACAGGCATGCTATTATAGAGAGTTCCTACAATAACCATGATAACGGGAAGCATAATCCTCCTTCTACCCATGTATACTGCATTAGACATATTGCAAAAAACTTCATGCATGCAATCAAAGGTAAGAACCTTCACAAAAAAGTTGTGAATGTTGAATATGATCTAACTCAACGAACATTTCAATACTACTTTAACGAAATTAGGATGTCAAATGCAGATGCAGGAAGCTGGTTGGATAACATTCCACTCGAAAAGTGGACAAGGGCTTTTGGTGGTGGATGTCGTTGGGGCCACATGACGATAAACCTTGTGGAATCAATGAACGGGGTATTCAAAGGAATTAGAAACCTTTCAATCATCACTTTAGTGATGAAATTCTGGTATGCAGATCACATGTGTTCCAAGAACATTGATCTCTGCTCAACAAGGATGAGGACAGACCATGGCCAATTTAAATTTCTTTAAATTATCCCAATGTCACGACCTCTGTTGTGACATTTGCAGTCTGTCATACTATTTATCTAACCATTTAAAGTACAGAATTGTAAATGCAGAAAGATAAATAACACAGTAATTGTTCACCCAGTTCGGTATCAACAACACCTACATCTGGGGGCTACCAAGCCAGGGAGGAAATTCACTATTAGTAGAATCAATTCAAAGTCAAACCTCCAGTTTGCACTTCTCACTTAATCTCTACCCAATAAAAATTCAACCTAGAGACACTCTAGACCTGAGTATACCCACTCACTCCCCCTCAATCACATAACAATGATATCAAACAATTACAGAATTTAATATGAAGAGACACTTCATACACACCTTGATCTTGCTTCACAGTTTTGATTAAGGAACTCACACACTCTTGCTTCACAGCTTTGAGTGAGACACAATCTAGAATCTACCTAACCAAAACAATCATCAACCAGACAATTGCTTGGATTATAAGTATTCCTAAACAGACTTTATACGTGAAAACTAGCCTTCTTCACTTACCAATATGTCTACCTCAATGTATCAAAAGATACAAAGGGTGACTTACACACAAGGGACTCTCAACCCTATACCTTTATTTTACACTCTATTTTTTCCTGATGTGAGTGCTTGCTTTTCTCTTGCTTCTGCGCCTCCTTTTATAGCACTGCAGACTGGGCTTGGGCTGTGCAGAAGTAATAAATATTAGTTTTAATAAAGTAAAACTAATTTCCACAATTCAAGGTGCTGTCAAATTAGGTCATGATACTGCCTAGAATCTCGTCTGAGATAACTCAAGAGTCATAACAGTTTCCTGATATTTAGCCTGAGATATATCAGGTATCATAACAGAGAAACAAACCCAACCCGTCTGATGTCATACGATCAATGTCATGACATTCAGTATGACATTCAGCTTTTACTCACTCTTAGCTAACCAGCTTGCTCTGCTGCACACTTCTGTAGAATCTTCTTCATGACAGTAGAAACAAATTTTTATAGTTCCCTTAAAAGGTATCAAAGATCCTTTTTGTGAACATCCATTAAATCTGCACTTTGTTTCTAACAAATCTCTTTGGCCTGTACATACTGATGTGGAATATCCAACAGGACCAAAACACTTCTGTCAAGAGATATAACATAGCAGCCCCTGCTGTACCAGGCATGATGTCATACAATCAATGTCATGACATTCAGTATGACATTCATGATAGCATTTTTGTCATCAACTCCTTCTGCATCCATGACAGCAGTTCTGTCATCTGCTCTTGTTAGCTCCTGCTGCACCAGATGTCAACACATGACATCAATTCTGTTATCAGCTCCTGCTAGCTCCTGTTGCACCACTACTCCTGCTGTTTCTCACACATGACAGCAGTTCTATTATGACAGCAGATGGATATTGTGATGGATGTCACGACATTCAGCATGACATTCACATTAAAACACTCCACAACAATTCTTTCACCAACTCCTGCTTTCTCCTTTAGTGATGTCATAACTATGGTAATGACATCCTGCTTAACACTAGTGTAGAGTCATGTTTTACCAAAATTTAGCCAATCATAGAACCATGAACAATTCTATATCATAGAACCATGGAACTAACAAGTGAGATCAACATATTATAGGTTGGCATCATTTTTTGCAACAAGAGGCGAAAGATGGAGTGTCGTGTTAACGTCTAGTTAAGTATTCAGTGAAAGCATAATAAAATTGATGAAAGAGGATACTATCAGAGCTAACACACAAGCAATTACAGTCTTCGACCGTGGTAGGAAAACATTCAGCGTACAAGAAACAATGGACCATAATGAGGGGAGGTCCAATTTATCCTATGCCGTCAGACTAAACAGATGTTGGTGTGACTATGGAAAGTACCAGACCTTCCGTGTACCTTGCTCACATGTAATTGTGACATGCGCACATGCTCATCGGGATGCTTATGGCTATCTATCTGATGTTTACAAGGAGATTAATGTTATGAACGTATAGAACGAAGACTTTGCAGTGCTACCAATGGAGGATTATTGGCCTCCATACAAAGGTGACATAGTTTGGCACAACGATGACACGAGAAGAAAGAAAAAGGGATGACCAAACTGCAACCTTATAGAACCGAAATGAATACGGCTGATAAAATGATAAGATTATGTAGTATATGTCGTCATCCCGGACACAATTGTAAAAATTATCCTAATGTCGAAGGCACATCTGCTTCATGAGTTAGCTTATCGTTTCATTTATTGTAACTAAATATTTTCATATATTGATAATTCTTTGTTACAACGGTCTTAACAACAAACAAGACTAACAACACACAACAAATACTAATTTCATTAAACATTAACTAGGTGATTACAACATTCTTAACTTATTACAACAATCAAACTAATTTCATTCGATCCAAACATGATTTCCCTCGCATCTTTGTCAGTCTTAACACGAACCCATCCACGCATCCGATCAAGTCTCTCGATACTACAAATTTTTCCCCTTCACCAAGGTTTCCTTCCAACCACCGATTCAGCTCCCTCTTAAGTTGACTGAAACTTTATATGTTCCAAAACAGCATGTCCATCGGAGACTTCTCTCTCGAATAAATGAATTTTCCCCACCGGCGACGATATATATTATCAGTAAAATAAAGATATCAGAAGAGATGTGAAAGTAAATGATCAGAATACCTCTATTTATAGAAAAAAAAATTCAAAATATAAGGGGTCTCCAGATGAATTGGTGACACCCTTTAATGTACATAACCAAGAAGTCAATTGGATTGGAGACTGCATGAGGTGTCTACAAACCAATTGGCACAATCGTTATGCCTTTAACAAAGGGTCGCCAATTGGATTGGTGCCCTTGTGTAAGCCTAAACCATAACTGGGGTACTTTGGAAATATTTTTGAAAAGTGGGGTATTTTGGGAATTTTTTCCAAAAATTGAGTTATTTGGGTAAAAAAATTCTTTTTAATGCTCTCAAATTTTTGAAAAAGGTTGGCTTACAAAATGAAATGACATGTTATGTGCCACTCACAAGATCAAAGGCGAAAGATCGTAGAACAGTTAGGAAGACTGCAGAATCGTTAAAATTGGTTAGTTTCGTCAAATTCAAAAAATTATAGGATTTGAGTCTTAATAATTAGAGTATATATTTTTGTGAGTTTTTTTAGTCTAAACTTAAAAAATCCACTATTCATTAGAGCTAATTCGTATGAACTGTGGCTAGCACATTAAACCCGTATATTATAAATTTAACAAAACTATATTAATATTTATGTTGTCTCGCATTAAAATAACACATTATTTCTATCATCTCACTAAATTTTATCTCTATTCTATTTAATATTTCTCTTTTAAATATTATGCATTAATATAATCAAATTAGTATTCAATTGTTTTGTGTTTTACTTCACAATTTTCTCATATTTTATTAGTTTCTCTTATGTTAAATATTTAATTATTATTATATACAATTTAATCATGTATTGTATTTAAGAACATATTGCAGTATTTATAAAATATAGTATACTACTTAAAATGTATTACCTTTAAAATAATATTTTTTTATTGTATTATAATTATGGTGAAGTTTTTATTTTAATTGCTATATAAAAAATAATTTAAAAAATAAGCTCGTTTACGGTCGGATAGCCCGAAACTCGTATAGGGTCAGGCTCGGCTGTTAATTTTATAGCCGATAATACAATAGAGTTTTTTTTGCTTCAATCCTAAAAGTCAAAGGTCCGTCAAAGTCAGTCCGTTTAGGGTCGGGTAACCCGTTTTGACAGCTCCACCAATAAGTTAAGCAAAGTTAAGCAAATATGAAGAACAAATATTTTGTCATTCTCATCTAAAGTAGACAACGTCGTCTTCTGAGATAACATTCATCTCTAGATAAATCAAACCACTGCCTGCGGTGTACGTCGTATTCTTTGCAAACAGTTTTAACCGCTTAGACTAAATAGGAGGAAATTGTGTCTTTTTTAGATATTCAAATTTATTTTCACTCTCACATTACTTCTCATTATTTCATTGACTTGGTCATTGGAGTGCTAATTTTGCAGGTCAGTTTCCTCTCCACCGCACCCGAAGCTCAAGTTCTCGCATTAAAGTACTACATTGTTTCACCAAACATTTCTAGTTTTGAACTAAACAGTGACACCGTTTGTGAGAATCAACATTTGATTCTCACAAATTTCCACATCTAGATTTCTTTTAATCCAAAAAATTACATTTTCGTTTCTTATTCTTCCCTCTTGAATTTCCAACATCTTCCTTTGAGAGATTCATCAAGTATAGTGTATTCTAAAACCACTTAATCTATCGTTCAACGACAAGATGATGTTGAAGCTATTAGGCCTCATTCTCCTTCTCCTCGGGTATAAGACAACCAAGTTTCGTTGGAATCTCTTTCCAACCCTACGCAACAAGGTCATCCTCCATCAAGAGTTAGTCAATGAGCATTCTAAGCTCTCTCGTTCTTCGTATCTACACATCAAATCCACCAAACTCCTCAACTGCTGGTTATACCTAACAAAAAAATGCTTCCTTAGCTTCACCTCTTACATGTCAATCTCAAAGTATAAGGAGCCCTCGGCCTGGTGAACAACATTTATAATCTAATGCGCTATCATAATTTATATTTCTTAGTAGAAAGGCTATTCAGAATTGAAGAGAGCTTGCAACATATAAGACCAAGGAATAACCCTGTATGAAAAGCGACAACCAAGAAATCAAAGTGATTTATTTGAGATCTCTATTAAGACAACAACACCAAGAGGAGAAGCCCAAAGTTTTCCAACCCAAGACCAACATCAAAGACATAAATTTTTTTCACCAAACCCTGTAGGGAGGACCGATATCCATACTACCCCTAAGGTTCTCCGTCCTCATCATTAACCATTGCAACAACCTCGGAGGAGGGAAAGGTACGAAGAAGTTATTCTAGAGCAAAAAAAAGAACTCGTTGTTTGCTCGCATACTTGATAATAGGATCTCAAAGTCATTGGAGAAGCATCTAAAACTATAGAGTTATGACAAAACCGGGGATTCAACCGAGCATGTTGAGCATGTAAGCAACCAGTTGAACTACTACCACACCCAAGGGAAAGTAAAGTGCAAACTCTTCGTACTGGCCCTGATTAAAGTTGTGATGAAGTGCTTTAAAATCCTCCCAGATGAGAGAATAGACTCACAGCAGAACCTCTATGATGCCTTCACTGTCCTACTCACCGCCCAAAAGCGGCAACCCACAATCATGGTCGTGTTGGGTGAGAATATGAACACAAACATGTCTAGAAAGAAGGAGGGGGTTGAATATAGATTTTCCCAAGTAGAAAATTTTAAAAACATTTTAGGTCCCGTAAAACAAAACTAGAGACTTTAAAATAGGCAGAAGGAAAACATAACACTAAGAGAGCTTGGAAGTTTCTCAATGGATTAATCCTACAAAATTATTACAAGATATTACTAGAAGTGTGATTTTTTCTAATACAAGTCGATTAAAAGATAACCAAAACCACTTTAAACCAAGAGATTTAAAAACACTTTACATAGAAATTCATTCAAGACATAATTGGATTTATGATGATTCAATATATTTGATGCATTGCAGACATAAGTTTACACATTAAATCACTATAAGTAAGGTTTAACCTAAATAAATTACAAGTGATACAATGATGCAATAATGTAATAATGCAATAACTATAGTATTGAATGCAAAAAAATTAAAGAAGATAAGGGAAGAGAGAAAGTTACATAATGGTTTGACGTTTGTCCTCACTTTTCCTACTCCACTTTTCAATGGTGTTAAAAACCATTGGTAAATATTCACGATCTTCCAATATTTGATAATTTTGATTCAAGCATTTTGATTACAGCAAAATGTCACACAATAATTTCCTTTGTTAATGCAGACGCTCAAACTTCTGACAAACACAAGATTATCAATGATCTTGATCCAAAAAACTTACTATCCATAATAATCATGCTCCAAGTCTTCGTATGTGGGAATCCATCTTGATCCCACTGATTTCTTGTCCGAGTGATTTCCATAGCTAAACATAAATTTAACAACTCACAACTTTTTCTACGAATAGTCTTTACACAACTTCACCAAAGTTGGATAGGTTCCAACTTTTCCTTACAAACAATTTGTAATCAACCTTGCCAAAGTCTTCAATGGAGTATAGTGAAACTCCCCTCTTGATGAATAACATACAGTCCAAACTGCATTCGAGAAACGAAAATACCTTTCACCATGGTCTATAATGGAAAACATTATTAGACATACCTACATTTAATCATAGTCATTTATAACAACCCTGGTGAAAAGTATAACTTACATTTAAGCAAAATTTAGATCATTCAGAACAAAACACAACCATCTCGTTCAAAATAGAGCCCTAACAATCTCTCATGCCTCATCCTATCTCCATGAACGGTTGTATCTCTTATGTATCAAGGAAAGGTGTTACACAAAAATCATTTCTTTCACTTCCTCGTGACATTTCATGTACATGTTTCCATATTTAATGTTGTTGTTCATTTTGCTTTTGTTGATATATGTTGTTTAAGGTGTGTTATTGTTGATTTTAATTTTGATATGTTGTATGTTAATTATTTCGTTTTTGTTTATATATGTTGTATGTTGTTGTCAATGTATGTTGTTATTGATAAAAGTTTTATGTTGTTTAAGGTATGGTGTTGATGATTTTCATTTTTGTTTATATATTGTGTATATTTTATTAATATATGTTGTTATTGAAAAAAATTTTATGTTGTTTAAGGTATGTTGTTGTAGATAAAAGTTGTATGTTGTTGGTAATGTATGTTGTAAGTTGTTTATGGTATGTTAATGTATGTTATAAGTTGTTTTTGTTAATAAAAGTTGTATATTGTTAAGGTGTGTTGTTGTTAATAAAAGTTGTATGTTGTTAAGATATGTTGTTGTTAATAAAAGTTGTATGTTGTTGATGTATATTGTTGTTAAGGTTTGTTTAATGATATACCTTCTAAATTGTACTTTCATTACGTTTAGTAAACATGTCATAAAAGAAGATTTTATTATATCCTATGTGGTTTAAACGGTTTTCCAACCCCTTATTGAATATATAACCTTTTGAATTAAACTAGAAAATTATAATATGAGAAATTAAATTATATTAGAAAACAAATTACTCTTATCAATGTTATACAAGATTTCTTCAGCCCATTATCCGCATTTCTCTCTTTAACGGTTTGAACTTGACTTAATACTTCTAGTTTTTCAACCGCCCCTTCTTTCACCTCTAATTATGTTTGAAAAGTAAATAATATTTTTCAAAATAAACTAGAGGTGAAGGAAAGGGTGGTTGAAGAAACAAGAGCATTGAAACAAAATTTAACCGTTAAAGAGCAAAATCAGATTATGGACTGCAGAAAGCTTGTACAACAATGGTTGGTGTAATTTATTCTTATAATATAACTTCATATCTCATATCATATTTTTCTAAATCAGATGAAAGGTTGTATGTTTAGTGAGCAGTTGGTGAAATAAGCATTTCACATAATTTATAATAAACTCAAGTAAACATATCACTATTGTTGTAATCAAAGACTGTGGTGATATGTTGTGCAGTAAGTCTTTCACCAGGGTTAGAGTCTAGGACTTTGGTGAAATGTGTTGAAATCTGAAGAAAAAAATGCAGGCGCTAAGAATCAAACCCCATACCACAATCTTTTATTATGGTTTTGTAAAATAACCGTAGTGGTATGTTACACGGTACAATCTTTTACCACGACTAGTTGCCCGTGGTTGTAAACAAGCCATATACAATCACATGCTACCTTACCACAGACCACCATTCATAGTAGTATCTTTCTACCAACCGTGGTTATATATGTATTTTGTAGTAGTGCTCACAGTTTTTGGTGGTTTCTTTCTAAAGCATCTATAATTATATCCTAGGGAGACCTTTCAGAGAAACCTTAAACGTGGTAGCTTCCCATGTCCATCTCAAGATGAAATACCATAACATCCATAATGAACCAGTGACGATAAATTTTGACTAATTAGGGGAAAAATGATATACAAGGTTCTGCAACGAGATTAAAAGGAGGGCGGGGGAAAAACTCTGGAGATCAACATAGTCTCCCTTGTCATGTACTTAAAGGGCATACCAATCAAGCCCCTGACAAGTAAAGCAAACTATTTTGACCACACATGTGCTAGAGAAGAATTTAGCTGAAGTCAAAGACAACTACGACATCTCATACTAATGCCCCTAACGACCACAGTGTTTGGTTAAATTTAAGCTTATGCATTTGCAAGTACAAACATTGTTGCAATGTATGATGGAATTTTACCAGAGAATAAATAAATTTCCGGTGAATCGGGGATGATGCCATAAACGTCATAGACGTATGACCAAATGAAATCAAAGTCGTATCACAAATGACTTAGTGGTGTTGTCATAAACATCATTGGCATATTACTAAAACAAACAAAGCCCCACAATGTCAATGCATATATATATATATATATATATATATATATATATATATATATATATATATATATATATATATATATATATATATATATATATATATATATATATATATATATATATATATATATATATATATATATATATATATATATATATATATATATATATATATATATATATATATATATATATATATATATATATATATATATATATATATATATATATATATATATATATATATATATATATATATATATAAACAAATCACAAAGTGGAAACTCAATGCTTTGGTCAACTCAATGCTTAAAGTCAACAATTTAATCCTTTGTTTGAAGACCATCTTGCAATACTCTACTCCTTTCATCCCACAGTGAGTGACACAGTTGATCATTTTACACATATTAAGAAAAATGAATAATTTAAAGAGAGAGAATGATATTTTTATTAAAGTACCCTTATCATGTATTAGAAATGATGAAAGTAAGTATTAATTAGAGGGTAAAGTTGGAAAAGATGCATTAGAAATTGAAATGGACCATTTATTTTGGAACACTTTTTTATTCTAAATGGGTCACTCATTGTGGGACGGAGGGAGTACTAAGTTCGTTCCTATAATGACAAGCAATGAAGTTTATTCTCAAGATAATAAATTTTGATGATTTCTCTCTCAACGTTAATATTTTAAATTTGAGAGATAAATAAGCACTAATACATAAGGTACAATATCCTGCGCAATAAGACATGTTGTGAGTATATAAACATCATTTAGTTTATTGCAATAGTACAAAGATTACAATGGCTACTTTATCAAAGATCAAACAAACGATCAACAAAATGTAAGCTATATAAAGAATTATGTTTTCTCTATTTTACTCCCCAATTTAGCAACTTGAATACTTTGAATATTTGAATAAATATTTGCGAATCAACTTGAAAAAAAAACTTTCAAAGAAAGAAAGTCTAGAGAATAAGTTATATTGAAAGAAAGAGAGAATTAAACAAACAAATGATTTTATTGTATACATTTTCTGTTAAAGGATTCATACACTTGTATTTGTTCTTATATTTGTTTACTTCATATGTTAAGTGATATTTGTAAACATCATATCAATTATATATTTATTTGATTGTATTTTAACAAAGGATTAAGTGTTAATTATATTATTTGAGACGACAAAGAGATACAATTGAGATCAATTCTTTGTGTTTGAGAAATTTAAGATATAGATTAGTTGGACCAAGAAATATCTTAACGATATTGTAATCGATTGAATTTCAGTGAAAATCTCTCTATGTGAGGGGGATTAAATGTAATTTTGAGTTGTAGGGTTGAATCATATGATAAAAATAAGTCTTAAAAGATTTTTAATTGTCAACACAATTCAAATCATGTATTATTTTGGGTTTTTCTCACTTCCAAATTTGTTGCTTAGTTCATAACAAGAGTAGTTTTTTCCTTTTAGTTTGATCGACTGTTTTTGCTCTTATAATTTTTTTACCCTTTTATTTAGTATTATTGCTTGTCTTAAGTCCTATTTTATTAGATTTTTAATGTTGGTTAATTTTGGTCTATCCACCTCGGTTATGATAATCATTATTGTGTAATATTTCAATTCGTAAAAAAAATTAAAAAAAAACTTAAATAAAATAAAATAGATTAGTTTATATATTAAATTTGATCAAATTATAAATAGTAGTATTCAATATTATTAAGTGAATGAGATTTTTTTAATTTATTCTAAATTATAGTCTTTAAATTGAATATAATTTAATGATTAATTTCATTTAATTAACCATTAAATTATATTCAATTTAAAGGCTATGATTTATAGTAAGTTAAAAAAATTTACTTTTGAAATAAATTGATCACTTCTTTCATTAAATTAAATATTATCATTTTAATTTAAATTTGTAATTAAAACTACACATAGTCATGAATATATATTTTTAGTGATTATTATAATTTTCGTATGTCTATTAAAAAAAATCAAATTCAAACTGTGAGATTTTGGGTCGAACTCTATCTCTGTTGAGGAATAGCTTTCATGTGTTTCGACTGGAGACAAGCATAAAGTCGATGTTGGATCACATGTTGATGTCGAAGGATTACATACATTAGTCGAAGTTAGTTATAGTATGTAATGTCGAAATATATATTGTTGACTTATTATGTCGAATTGGGCCTTGTGTTAAGTATCCAATTGTTTAGTTAGCTTGTATTGTAAGTTAGCTAGTCAGTCTATATATATGCTAGATCGCTCAGGTTGTTGAGTGAGGCCAATTGTGATATTCATTTGTAATCATTTGTAAACCCTTATGAGAAAGTGAATAGTAAACAATTTGCTCTAATCCTTCTTCTCCTTTCTTCTTTCTCTCTTTGTTCTAACCGTTTTCATTGTTCACCCAAGAACTCCATTTCTTAATCTCTATTTTTTGAAAGGTATCATTTGTGATCACAACAAACTGGTGCGGTGAGCATGGAGAAGATGTCGTAAAAAAATTTCGAAATTGAGAAGTTCACCGAAGTTAATGACTTTGGTTTATGGCGTTTGAAGATGCGAGCCCTTCTTGTTCTACAGGGTTTTCTAGAAGCGTTAAAGGGAGAAGATGCCATGGATGCTACATTGATGGAAAAGGAAAAGATAATGATGATCGAGAAAGCCCACAGTGCAATTATATGATCTTGGTGATAAGGTTCTCATGCAGGTTTCGAAAGAGAACGATGACAATTGGTGGTTGGCTGAAACTCAAAGGATTGTATATGACAAAATCCTTAGTGAATCGTTTGTACTTGAAGGAAGCTTCGTATTCATTCAAGATAGATGAAGATAAAGCATTGACGAAGCAGCTGGATACATTCAACAAGTTGATTCTTGATCTTGAAAATATTGATGTTACCATCAATGATAAAGTTCCAGCGTTGTTATTATTGTGTTCTTTACCTAAGTCACATGCTCACTTCAAAGAAACCCTCTTGTATGGAAGAGATTCCCTGACCTTTGAAGAAGTTCAAACAACCTTGTATTCAAATGATTTGAACAAAAGAAAGGAGCAGAAATCATCATCATTAGTTGGTGAAGGGTTGTCCATAAAGGAGAAATCATTGAAGAGAAATGGTAGGTTTGAGAAGAAGAAAGGTAAAACTCAGCAGAAGTCTTATGGTGGTGATATTTCTGAGATTAAGTATTATCACTATAAGAAGAAGGGTCACACAAGAAAGATGTTCCCTAAGTGCCTGAATAATCATGGAGGTAAAGACAATGACAATGCAGCTGTTGTGCAAGATGATTAAGAGTGAATTATGAATTCTGGATGTACTTGGCTTATGACTCCAAACAAGGATGTGTTTGAAGAATTATATGATCAAGATGGTGGATTAGTGCTGCTGGGAAACAATAAAGCTTGCAAGATTGCAGGTATTGGATATGTAAGATTCAAGCTCCATGATGAGTCAATAAGGTTATTGACTGGGGTTAGATATGTGTCTGACCTTAAGAGGAATTTAATTTCTCTTGGTGAATTTGACAAGAAAGGGTATATCTTCAAAGGAGAGTAAGGTATCCTGAAAGACATGAAGGGGTCGAAGGAAGTCTTGAGAGGCGTGAAGAAACAAGGCTTATATACCCTTGAGGCCGAGGTTATAAATGGTTCGACAAATAATGCATCCACGAAACCTGTGTCAAAGACATAATCACGACACATGAGATTGAGCCATGTTAGCAAAAATGGCTTGGTTGAATTGGGGAAACATAACCTGTTAGGTGGTGACAAAGTCGAGAAGTTGGAGTTTTGTGAACCTTGTGTATTTGGCAAATCCTATAGGGCAAAGTTTAACAAAGGTAAGCAAAGAACACATAGGTTCCTTAATTACATTCATGATGATCTTTGGGGGCCTGCAAGGAGTCCTTCACATGCAGGTGCAAGATATTTTATATCCATAGTTGATGACTATTTCAGAAAATTATGGGTATTCATTCAGAAGACTAAGGATGAAACTTTTGAGAATTTCAAAAGTTGGAAGGTTCAGTTCAAAACTCAAACTGGATGAAAGGTTAAGAGGTTGAGAAACGACAATGGCCTTGAGTTCTGCAATAAAGCTTTCGACAGTTACTGTGTCGAGTCTGGGATTGCAAGGAATAAGAATGTAGCAGGTACTCCTCAATAAAATGGCTTAGCTGAGAGTTTAAATCGAACAATCCTTGAAAGGGTTAGATGCACGTTGGTCAGTGTTGGATTGAAGAAGGTGTTTTGGGTGGAGGCTGTTTTGACAGCAGCTTATCTGATAAATAGATGTCCCTCGACTACCTTAAGAATGAAGAAAACTGAAGAAGTTTGGTCGGGTCAACCACTTGATCTCGATAAATTGAGAGTATTTGGATGTTTAGCCTATGCTCACATTAGGCAAGACAAAGTCGAACCTAGAGCTCTGAGATGCATGTTCCTTGGATATCCTAAGGGAGTCAAGGGTTATAGAACCATGTCACAGAAGATGTATCACAAGTTGTGATGTAGTTTTCAATGAAGTCGAGATGGCGTTCAAGAAAACTGGCGATGCTGGTCAAAATGCAGAAATCTCTGAAGAGGAACTGGAAATGTAGAGATTCCTGTTGAGGTGGAGCATAGTGATGCTGAAGTGCATAACCCAAATGAAGTCGAAGAAGAAGAGTAAGATGCTGAAGAGACTGAGGAAACTGTCGATGACTACCTACTGGCAAGAGATAGGTCGAGAAGAGTCATCAAGCCACCTCAGAGACTTGGTTATGCAGATCTTATAGCTTTTGCCTTAATCTCTGCAAGTGAGGTACTTGAGGAAGAACCTAGAGATTACAAGGAAGCTATGAGGAGTCAAAATCAGACTAAATGGAGAAAAGCCATGGATGACGAGATGAAATCTCTTTATGATAATAACACTTGCGAGCCGATTGAGAAACCTGCAGGAGTAAGGTTAGTCTGTTGTTAGTGGATTTTCAAGGTCAAGGAAGGAATCAAAGGAGTGATGTCGAAGCACTTTAAGGCAAGATTGGTTGCTACGGGTTCACTCAGAAAGAAGGTGTCGACTTCAATGATGTGTTCTCACCTGTTGTAAATCATAAATCCATTAGAATATTGCTGGCCATGGTGGTGAAGTTCGACTTGGAACTTGGGAAAATGGATGTGAAGACATCATTTCTGTATGGTGACCTAGACGAAACAATCCTGATGCGTCAACCTGGAGGTGTGTAGAAAAGGATAAGGAAGATTATGTGTGCAAGATGAATGGGTCTTTGTATGGCCTGAAATAATATCCTCAATAATGGAACAGGAGATTCGATAAGTTCATGGCACACATTGGTTTCACTAGGAGCCAGTTCGATCACTGTGTTTACTTTAAATTTTGACTTGGAAATCCACTTGTTATTTTGTTGCTTTATGTGGATGTTATCCTCATAGCCAACAACAGTGTTGAGGATGTAATGGAGGTGAAGGCTGAACTCAGTAAGGAGTTCAAAATGAAGGATCTGGGAGCTGCCTCCAGGATTCTTGGGATTAACATCCGGAGAGATAGAAAGCAGTCGAAGTTGTGCTTATCTCAAGAGACATGCATAAGGAAGCTTCTCGACAAGTTTAATATGTCGAATTTAAAGCATGTTGTGACTCCGACAATTCCTCAGTTTAAGCTTAGTATTACTCAAAGTCCGAGTACTGAAGTTGAAAGAATCTATATGAGTAGCATTCCATATGCTAGTATGGTAGGTTCTTTGATGTATGTTTTGGTCTGTACGAGGCCAGACATAGCGTATGAGTAGAATTCACTATGTTTGGCCCAACAATTAGTTGGAAAGAAATGCTTCAGAAGGTTGTTGCCTTATCAACCACTGAAGCAAAATATATTGCCATCACTGAAGTTGTGGAAGAAGCATTGTGGCTTGAAGGTTTTGCAAAGGAGCTGAAACTTCAAGGTTGAAGTATCACTGTTAAATGTGATAGTCAAAGTGCAATACACCTGTCGAAGAACTTAGCCTATCATGAGCGAACCAAACACATAGATGTAAGGTTTCACTTCGTCAGAGAGATAATCGAGCATGGTGAAGTCCAGGTGCTAAAGGTTTCAACTAATGACAATGTTGTTGATATGATCACCAAGACGTTGGCAAGTTGCAAGTTTTTCTACTGTATGCAGTTGATAAAGTTGCATGATGAAAGTTAGTTTATTCCCTGTTGTTCTAGAGTTAGATCCAAGATGGAGATTTGTGAAATTTTGGGTCGAACTCTAACTCTGTTGAGGAATAGCTTTCATGTGTTTCGACAGGAGACAAGCATGAAGTCGAAGCTGGGTCACATGCTGATATCGAAGGGTTACATACTGTAGTCGAAGCTAGTTCTAGTATATAATGTCGAAATATATATTGTTGACTTATTATGTCGAATTGGACCTTGTGTTAAGGATTTAATTATTTAGTTAGCTTGTATTGTAAGTTAGCTAGTTAGTCTATAAATAGGCTAGATCACTCAGGTTGTTGGGTGAGGCCAATTGTGATATTAATTTGTAATCATTTGTAAACCCTTATGAGAAAGTGAATAGTAAACAACTTGCTATAATCCTTCTTCTCTTTTCTTCTTTCTCTCTTTGTTCTAACCGTTTTCATTGTTCACCCAAGAACTCTGTTTCTCAATCTCTATTTTTTGAAAGATATCATTTGTGATCACAATATAAACAAACCTGAAATCATCCTTCCTTCCATCAAAGTATGTTATCACTCTTTTACTAATGGAGGTATGTGAAGCTCTCATTATTGCAACTCTATCATCCCCTTCATGTGAATCTGACTCTTCTTATTAAGGGTGACAAAATGGATCTGATACGTTGTGTATGTCTGTTTTAGTCGCATTTGTTTGCAGAATAATCAAGGTTTTAAATTCACACTCTTTAATATGTCTGGCTCGTCCCGCTCCATTTTTTCAGTTGCAGATGCGGACAATAACATGAAAATTTGCAATTTGTTTACTTAAAAGATACAATGCCCACATGCATGTTTTGCTCCACACTCATTTTTTACGAAGTGGGACAAAATTTTAGACTCGCACCCTCAACAAAGCTCATCCTGTCTAGGGATGTAAATGCATATCCATGGAAACAGATATTATGATATTCGTATCCGTCCCATTGGATAAGTATGTTTTATATATATATATATATATATATATATATATATATATATATATATATATATATATATATATATATATATATATATATATATATATATATATATATATATATATATATATATATATATATATATATATATATATATATATATATATATATATATATATATATATATATATATATATATATATATATATATATATATATATATATATATATATATATATATATATATATATATATATATATATATATATATATATACGCCCAATATCCATGCAAGTATCCGTTAAGCGGGTAATCCGTAAGTTTTACGGTATCCGTAGATGTTTACCAATGTCCATGGATAATTTTTTTTTTTGAAATTTTTTTAAACTTCTTTTAAAGACACAAAAAGTTATTATCACTTAACATCTATACAATTCACTCTTAATTTAACAATAAAATTTTGTCATATTAATTTTCTTCTTATTCACCAAAACATAATTAGATCCAAATATAATATTCATACATTTCATTTTTAACCAAACAAATAAAAGATATTGTGATTGTGAGTTATGATGGAAGATCGGGCGACATAAGAATAGGAAGTGATACACTGGTTCGATAGAGAAGTGACAACTACTAGTTGGTTGGAATATGAATTTGTTGAAGTGAGGTATGAAGTATTGAAGAGTTTAAATATGAAATAGTTAATCGAATTTGAATGAAATGTGAAATATTTTCTTCAAAGAAAATTTCAAGAAAAAAGAAAGAAATATAAGACTAATTTTTTCAAAAGATAAAAAGATAAAGTATAATAAACTAATAATATTTAAATAATTTATTAACGGGTATGGATATCCACGCGCACGGATACTTTAAACATATATATATATATATATATATATATATATATATATATATATATATATATATATATATATATATATATATATATATATATATATATATATATATATATATATATATATATATATATATATATATATATATATATATATATATATATATATTTATTTTATCCGTAGATATCCATTAAACTTTTTGCTTCATATTTGCGACGGATTTTATCCATGAATACTAATTTTTTTTGTCATCCCTAATCATATTTTTTTTTATATTAATATGCTCACTTGCCTCTCATACTTCTTTCTCTTCACATCTCTTGCCACCTCATATATTTCGATAATATTTGATTATTTTTTCTTCTAAAAACATATAAACTTGATTGATATAGGTGTGCCCACCCTTTTTCCGCGTCTCTCACTTTTGTGCTATCTTTTATAATAAAAATATCTTCTTTTTTACTTTCAAAAAGTGTTTTATTGTTTTTAAATAATAAACATGTCATAATTCATTTTTATATTTTAGTCTAAGGTCTACACTATGATTGGATGGCCATATATTTTTTGGAAACAAAATTATTTTTTTCTTTCAAAAAACTATATATTTCCAACATTATGATGAATATTATAATTTTCCAAATTTAAAATATTTCATATTAATTCAACTAGATTAATTAATTAATTTTAACAAATAAATGAATTAAATTAAAAAATCATTAATAATAAAAATTGGTTTTAGCCCTCAACTTCTTAAATTTGTATCCTGATCAAAATTAAAAGAGTAAACTATAAACCATCATTTTGAATCTTAAAACGGTAAGTATTTGGCTATACGTGACCTCAAATTTATAAAATATCTCTCTAAATTGTTATTTTTGATCATTGTAAAATAAATGAATTTATGTCTCAGTTCTAGTAAAAATTATTTAACTATAAAATTATCTTTTTATCCTAAATTTTTATTTTATAAAATATGAATAGAATATATTTTAGAACTCACAAAATTAAAGTATAATAATTAAAATGATCATGATTAAAATATTTCTAAATATCATAATATTAAAACTTGAAGAATTTATCTTAATTTAAAAAAAATCAAATCTTTTTCAATATATTTTCGAGTATTAATTAAAAAAGTCATATTAAAAGATTGTGTATTGACAAAAATAAATCTTTCATTAAATTGGAAAAAGACATTCATATTTTTCTCCCTAGAGTCCTTTTCTCCTAACTACTCTAAAACATAATTTTCTTTCAAAGTTTAAGGATGAGAGGGAGGGGAGAATTTAAGAATAAAGAATGAGGAAAGAAAAAAGAGATTGAATTACACACCTTCTAAGAAATGTTGTAATATTTAGGACATTAAACCATGAACCTTCCTCTAAGAAGTATCGGCTTACACATTTTCCTACTCCAATAAGATGCTTTCATTAAACTAATTAATTAGCTATTAAAATTTAAAAATCAACACGATTAGGGTTTTAGTTTGATCACTAATAATACTTCAATATTATTTTATATATATTTTTTTTAACTATTTTTTAGACCGTTCATAAGACAAAGTCTCAATCACGAGAAGATGCAAGAAACAGCTGAGCGCCAAAAATACAATCACGACCTCCAAGCTATTTCTTAGTGTCATATCTAATCGAACAACGATTTATATAATACGTTGGATTTGTTGAGAGCACTTTAACTACTCACACCATATAAATTCCACATGCACTAGTTTTAAGTATCTTCGCTGACTTGGGTGTTTGAGTTTTAATCTCGCAGGTTCACCTCATTCTGCTGCATTGAAATCAATCATCGTCACACTGAAAGATCCTTCTACAGTTTCATTCCTTATTTATGATTGTATAACATAAAATTGACACCGTCTTTAGGACCCTTCATCTGATTTCCTGGAATCTCCACGAGAAATCTTCGTTTCTCTACCGCAATTTAGTAACGACCGATCATCTTCTTGTTCAAACCATTAATCGATCTTGTCAAAGTCACGGTAGCATTAAAATATGCTTGATTATCCGCTCAATGTGACGTCTTTGTTGCAGTCGCCACAACAATCAACACTCATGATCCCGCGATCAAGGTTCCACTTCCTCCTACAACCAAAGATGATCTAGTTCCTCCATTGATCGACTGAAGCACATTCTAAATTTTCCTGATCTTTCAGTCTTACCAACATCTGCTTCAAGTCAAAACCTCAACTCAACCTCTAACACCACCACATATCCCTAGACAGTAGATGCTTTAAAGCCTCAAACAACTACAATCCAACTTAGGTTTTCAAGGGGCTATTGATATGCAAAATAATGTTTATAACCTAGTGCAGCAACATAATTCACATTTACTGATTGAGATATTTCTCCAAATCAAAGATAACCTACAATAAGCTCCCTTCAAGGATCAGTCTATATGTGAAACAACTTCATGTGGCAATCAAAAGTTGCACCAGAGTCGTTTTATTCTGATGTCACTTCTCCACGTGGAAGAGTCTCTAGATCACCAAACTGTATCAAGCACTGAGAACCCCTAACTCCTTAATATGACTCCAGAGAAGAGGTGGCAGTCACGCTCCACGAAAGAGTCTCCCTCCCTATTAGTCAACATTTCAACACACTTAAAGAAGTGAAGAACATGACACTGAAGTACGAGCTCCTAAATAGAGGAAGGGTGTGTTCTCCAAGCACACCCTTAATAACTACAACAACCCGGGAGATCCAGATGAACACGTTGTACATGTAGAAACTATGTTTAACTACTATCATGATCATGGAGTTGTGAAGTGTAAGTTGTTTGTATTGAATCTCAAATGGTCCAATATGAAGTTGTTCTTGAATCTACTCTATGGTTGCATAAAATCCTAGTAGGAACTCTATGTCTCCTTCATTACCTAATTCACTGTCCAAAAGCAGTAATCCACTCATATTATTGACCATCTCACCACAACTAAACAAGGGAAGAACATGACACTAAAGTACATACTCTTGAACGAAGGAAGGGCATGTTCTCTAAGCATATCCTCGACAACAGGATCCCAAAGTCCCTCAAGAATCCTCCTAATTTGGATAACTACAGTGTCTTGGGAGATCCAAATGAACATATTAAATATGTAGAAACAATGTTTAACTACTATCGTACCTTTTGAGCGGTGAAATGTAATTTATTTGTACTGATTCTCAAAGGATCCACTATGATATGCTTTTAGACTCTACTCGATGGTTGCACCAATTTCTTGAAGGAGCTCTATAACTCCTTCACTACCTAGTTAGTTGTCCAAAAGTGATAATATACTTCAATAGTCGTGCTAAGTATGATCCAACAAAAGAATAAAGAAACCGCATTATACTACATAGATCAATTTACCAAGGTGGTGGAAAAAGTCAGGGGATAAATGATAGAGTGAAGTGTTGGTTATTCAAAAAGGGGATGAGGGCGGAGTGCGTGTTCCATTAGAAGCTAGGAATGGAAGGTGCCTGAATCCTAAATGATCTCTTAGCTAAAGCCCATTCTTACATCTACTACAAATAAAAACTCTTGTCCATAAAGATAGAGAAAGGTTAAGGGTCGGGGAACTCAAAAAATAGTCGAGCATGAGAAAAAGACCATAATCTTCATGAAAATAATGGGAGACGATCTTGTAGGAATGGGTGATCATTCACTTCAAGGAAATCGAGATAAAGATCTTTATCTAATAAAGAAATCACTTAATAGGGACAAAACAAAGTTACTTATTTCCATAAGAGTCATGGTCACAAGACGGACAGATAAACACATTTGAAGGACACAATTAAAAACTTAATCAAGAAAAGGAAGCCTACCAAGTACACCATGAAAGACGGTTGAAGAGATACTCGTGAGAGGTAGAAATAATACAAGAAGTAAAATGTATCACCAATGAAAAATGGTCCCCTCACGAAGGAAAATAGTGCCCTAAGAAGTCCATTGAGGTAGTGAGTGGAATCAAAGGGATGCAAGATATATAATAGTGAAAAAGGAAAGGAAGACCAAATGGGTGAAGGGGGAGCTTTTTGCATGTCTCTAACACATTTAGGGGGAGCAACCTAAATACACTTATTTTGTTGTTTGTCGTATCACTTTCGTTTATTATCATTTATTGAGCCCCCTTCATGATTGCACATCTTTGAATTATGTTTAAATCAATTCATTGTTCCTTTTAGAATCCATAAACCAATGGTTATACTTGAACTTGATCGTGATGCTTTTAGTAAATTGCATGAGTCAGTGGAATAAAAACTATATGTGTCTTTGATTCAAGTTAGATGCAAAGAAAAATCTCAAAGTTCTTTTAAAACTCTGAAAATTTGATATTTTGTGTGTTTGATTCTGATCAATCAAATCAAGCACACCTTCTTATTCAAATCAAATTGAACAGAGGAAAAATAGATACTTTTTAACAATTTGATTCAAATCACAATTTACACTTGATTCGAATCAAGGATTTCCTGGTCACCCATGCTTGATTTGATTCAAATTAGACTTTAATCCTAATTTGAATCAAACCATTTTTCAGCATTTTCTATTAGGGCCCACTGTAGTTATTCGAATCAACATTTATACATGGTTCAAATCACGAGGTCTTTGATTCGAATCAAAATTTGTACATGATTCGAATAAAGTAAGAAACGACTCAAAAATCTGATTTTGTTTTATTCCATTCGCTTGCTCATTTGACTCAAACCATGTATTGCTCTTGATTTGAATTTAAATAACTTCTATCATTCTTTTTTGTTCTTAATCTCAAGCACATATAAAACATTTTGTCAACACTTTTCATGTAATGAATTTCATAATCATCTTATGATTTTCAATGAAATCAACACGCTCTCACTTTTGAAAAGTTCAAAACCCTTGCATTCCAAATTCTTTTTTACTCAACCTTTGTTTTCATTTTAGATTTTAATAGTGAGATATTTGTAATTGATTAAGGGATACATTGTATTGAAACTAATCGCAATTGAAGACTGGTTAAAGATTACACAGAAGAGTTTGGCGTTGTGATATATACAAGTGAAGATCCAGATAGAAGATTTATTTTCTTCAGCATTATTGTGGACTTGTGATTGTATGAACTCTTTGAATATTTTTCAAAATAAAAGGAAAAATGCAGGTTCCAATAGGAAAACATTGAATAGTGCACGTAGACTCACGCGATGATGAAAAAGTCAAAGCACTATATATCCCAGTGTCTTCTCACTCTCTTTTGCTTTTGCGTTTAATTTTCGTAGTATTTCATGCTTAGGTTTTCAATTCATATTGTAGTTTATCATTTATTCAATTGGTAGTGATTTATTATATAAGGTTAGATTTTGTTAGAATTGGAACCTAATTGAGCTTTAGCGGGGATTAAAACCTGAGAAACTTGTTGAGTCTAGAATTTGTAGATTGAATCATTGTATTAACACAATTCGTGAGACATACAACAGAATCAATAGTATACCTCATGTATCAGTATTATATAATTTGTGAAATGATTAAAATTTTACGCAAAACTATTTCTATACAAGTATAATTTCCATATTTTCGCTCTAAAAACTTCTGCGCACAAACACTGAAAACTCTGATAATTCATTTATGAAAAATTGATTGATTTTTATTTTTAACTCTATTCACCCCTAGACTGTTTTCTTACTCCATATTCTCACCCAATAATGGGAAAATGCCAAAACATCACATCTATCATGGGAGATCTTCATAAATCAAAGAGCACGTTTAGGGCCATTGTTAAGAGAAGATTTGTCGAGATGATGGATATTAGCAATGTGTGAGGTATAACCTCCGGCAAAAAAAAAGATAGACCCATCTTAGGTGTCGCGGTGAGAATTAGATATCAAGCTATTGGATAACTTGAATCACAAATCGTAATTCACCACCGGTCTTTAATTTGCCCAAGGGAAGGGAAAAAGATCGAATAACCCATAAACATGCATTGCAAAAACAAAGCAAAAGAGAATCTAATGTTCGAGGGTTGGTTATACCTAGGGAAGGTGCTAGCATCCTAAGTATTTGTAGTACTCTACAGGAACCTCTTGTTTTATTGTGTTATTTGTTATTTTGTCTGCTCAGGGTGAAAAGGAAAACGGGAGACCTAAGGTGTTATTTCTAAGTATGCTCGACAAGAATTCGCATCTTGTGCCTACGTATCCTGACGGGAGTGGAGTCCGAGCATTTGTAGTTCCCCTAAAGGGATTGAGGAACTCTTGGCAGTGGCCAAGGTTCCAGGAGGGAAGTTTGTTGATTGATTTTAGGAAAAGAGACAAGTATTCATCTTAGGGAGAATACTCAACTTAAACCACCACAAGCATATGGAAGATGGTCTTTGATTCACTTTGAGAGCAGGGCTCCAACTCAGATTTTGAATCGACGAGTATGCCACATACCTCTCTCAAGTAGAAAAGAATCAACATTTTTCTCAACTATGTCATGGGGTAGGAGAATTACATCTCAACTAGGGATGACTCACGTCTAGTTCTCTCATGGAAAAGGGGAACCTAATTGTAGGTTGTCTAAGTTAACATCCTAAGGAAACTAACCTAATTTTATGAATCTAAAACCTATACTGATTCAATTTATTGAAGATAAGGTTGACACAATATTCTAAGGGATCATGAGAAAGAATAATTATCTATGCACGCCAAATCTTGAATTCCTATCTTAATCACGATTCACCAGGGAGTGTCACAACTTTAAACCAAGCAATCAATGTGCTCGGGAAACTATCAAACAATCAATCATAATTCTCAAATAAAAATCCAAATATAAAGTCCCCATATATTAATTAGAATTTAATCACCAATAAACTTAAAAAAAAAAGACGTCCTAATCTCCTATTAAAACTCCTAATTAGTAAGAACAAACTATTCAACAACGAACTAAAATTCTAATTAAAACACATTATAATTTCAAAATTAGAATCTAATAAAAGAATAATTAAATGTAGTAATAATTAAAAGTTGAGAAAAAAACAATATAGTGTAAGATAAACAAATAAGGGTGTGTTAGAAAAAAAAAGAAACATGGGCTATGGGACTATGTTCACATGGACCCACATCAACAACAACAATGTTGCATGTCGAAAAAAAAGGAAATGAACAAAAGACATTGCCTAGTACTCTCTCCCTCTCACACGTGGTTTGTCTCGATCGGACGAACCCCTAAACTAATCACCAAACAAATATTTTCATAATATTCATACAATGCCAATCAAATTGGAGCGAATAACACAAGTTAAAGAAGAAACAACAACTGAGCAACGCACGAAGGTGAAGGGAACTTACCTGTCGAAGTTCGTCAGACGCGTCTTCGGCGGTAATGCGAATAAGATGAAACTTGGGCTCTATATAGGTATGACTCAAATGCCCTTCCTCTTTATGCAGCAATTTCTTTTGTGAGCGTGTGATAGTTGTTGTTGTCTCTGCTTTTGCAATGTATGCACTCACCCTTTGTAATGCATGAATAAATTATGCGTGGGAGTGATTCTCTTGTGTGTCCTCTTTGTTTTTTTTCTAATGCATATATATATAGGACTAAAAAATAGACGAGAATGATAATAATAATTAATACAATATATTTTGTTTGTTTTTTATAATAAGATAAGAATAAAAAAAAGGAATTAAAAATCTTGTTTTTGTGTTTTTTATGATAAGACAAGAATAAAAAGAATTAAATATCAAGTTTTTATGTTTTTTATGATAAGACAAGAATTAAAAATTATGTTTTTATATTTTTTTATGATAAGACAAAAATAAAAAGAGTTAAAAATCATGTTTTTATGTTTTTTAAAAAGAAAATTTTAATAAACAAATTAAAAATAAAATTAAAATTGTACATTAAATATCTAATTAAATCTAAATAAATTAAATGATTATTTAAATAAAAATGATTAAAAAATGAAATAAAAAGTCGGGCAGAAAAGTGCTCGAAAAAACAAAATGAACACACCAAAATGATCAGCGCGAAATAAACATATTGGAAAAATACAACATTTGGTTAGATTTTGAAATAAATTTAGATCGGTTTGTTTGTAAATCCAACAAATTTATTCTGACTGACATTTCAGACACTATGCAAGATGAAATGCATGTTATGCAGATGATGCAAAATAGAATCTTAGGGTCAAAAATTAGGGTATGACACTAGGGTTTTACAATAGCAAAAAGGTGGGTGGTAACCTGAATAAAAATTTTCCTCTAATGATAACAACAACTATGACAAACATCGATGTGTCGAGAATCCTCATTGACGATGGAAGTTTGTGCCACATCATGTATGCAAAGCTTTAAGATACTTGGGATATATATATATATATATATATATATATATATATATATATATATATATATATATATATATATATATATATATATATATATATATATATATATATATATATATATATATATATATATATATATATATATATATATATATATATATATATATATATATATATATATATATATATATATATATATATATATATATATATATATATATATATATATATATATATATATATATATATATATATATAGATAGATAGATAGATAGATAGATAGATAGAGAGAGAGAGAGAGAGGTTATCATCATATAAGGGATTCAACATCCAATCCTCAAAAAACACGGCAACTCACCTATAGGGTTATATCGAGCTGATGGTTACTTTTTGGGAGGGGAGAGATATACCAACATGATTAAGAATTATTTTGTTGAACATATCTAACTGCTTCATCAAGACTTCTATAAGATTTACGAAATATTTAGTCATGTACAAACCTTCAAGTTTCAACCACACACTTGCGACAATTTTCTCCTTCAAGACTTACTGGAGAAACTTATCACCAGGGCTCAAGATGATTGCATTATAGGCTTTCTCTACCATCATTTTATTCTCTTTCTCTATTAAGGAAATATCCATGGCTTCAGCTCCCTTCAACGCCTCTAGAAAACCCTTTTGAACAAGAAGAGCTCACATCTTCAAGCCCCATATTCAGAAATCATTAACTTTGATAAATTTCTCAATCTCAAACTTTGTTGACGACATCTTGATCCACGCTCACTGCACCAGTTTGTTGTGATAATTGTTGCACCAAGAATAAAGCAATTACGTGAGAAAGATAAGTTTTCTTGAACAAACACAAATGATTCAGTTACGTGGAGAGAGAAGAATATATAGTTGGTTATAATAGTTTTTACTATTCATTAAAATTTGGGTTTTTAGATTACAAGTGAATAATAACTTAACCACTAATGTAACACACTAGAGTACAACCAATATATAAACTCCTAGTATATGTATGTCATTTATGATGGTAACACTCATATATGACATACATAACTATTACATAACAAAGTATATAACTAACATAAGTCATTTGCATGCTCGAACTAACTTCGACCACTACATGCTTGAACTGTCTTCGACTATAACATACACATCCCAGTCGAACCATGAAGCTTTCCATGATGAGACTAGGGTTTGATCCAAAATACTACAATAATGACTAAATCTCAACCCTATGATATAAATTTTACAATGCTCTGCGATATACATCACATATGATCGTAACTGCATAAATTTGTAAGAGTCGTATTCGAGTAAACTTTATAATAGAACATCTTTTTGGTAAAAATATGTATTTTCCATTAAGTTAAACTTTTAGAATCCCTTAAACCTTTAATTAATTTGAGCATTTAAGTTTTTTCAATTACACCTCTTTTCGACAAAGTTATCACTCTTCTTCACCACTTATCAACTACTTATGCCTTTGTTTTCAAATCCACTCTAGATCAATATTTTTCTTTAATTAAAATTTTATTTACAACTTTTAGCAAAATGACAACAAAAAATAGGGAAAGCTGAAAAGTGACAACAAAAAACAATTTTATGGAAACCCAATTGAAGGATAAGTGACTGAAAATTAGGGAATATGAAGAAGTTGAATATTTTTTAAGTCTACATAACTCCATGAAATTCGTGGGAGCATTTGACTCTATCAAAGTAAGATTTAACATTTTATTTGTGTTTCATGTTTATAGGTAACTAATTAGAGCAACTATTTGTACAAAGGCGTGTTCTAAGAAAGTAATGCATATGTGGATAGAGAAAACATAAAATTTCACCAAGAAATGAACTCATTTATTCCACGGGAAAAATGAAATTCTATTCACGCTGGTAAATTATATATGTCAAGATGTTTTCCTTTTTTTTTATAAGTAACTTAACATTCAACAAAGAGTAATAAAGGTACTATAACCCAAATACAATGCTAGAGAAACCTACCCAAACACAATATAGAATTAAAGAAAATATAATGGACATTTACACCATTCAGAGTAATTACATTTGATTATATCTTTGGACCTGATCGCCAGCCACCATCTAGTAACATCTTGGCTCTATGCACAATTACATTCGGGTCCCCAATTTCATCATGGGAAATGATATCATTTTTGGACTTCCAAATGCACCAACTAACATCATGCCAAATGACACACTCCCTCTTCTTGGAACACCTTCCTTTTAACCTCTCTATTATTTTACTAAATGATTGCAACACATGTCTTCATCTAGAAAAATCACTCCAAGCTAGACTTGAATTTTCTGCCAACCCAGCTTCATCCTAGGTCTTGAAGTCATAACATGATATATATCTTCATCCTGCCCAAACCAAAACACACAAACCCTGTCATGTTGATTATGAATAATCCCTCTTCTAGCGAGTTGATTCCTTATTGATAACCTATCCTGAACTAATCTCCACCCGAATATCTTAACTTTAGATGGGACCCTAGCTTCCTGAATCGGATTCAATGCTTTTTTGACCAACTGATCCATACCCATCTCTCCAACATTCTGCAGCAACTTTTCATAGCAGGTTTTAATAGAAAAGTTATTTAGATACCCATAAGGCCATAACATTACATCAAAGCAATTAAACTTTGTGCAAAAAACATGGGAATTAGAGGCTTTCAAACACCCATATCCCTCACACTTTTAGCTTTGTTATTAGAGGCTTGATACAAACATGGGAATTACATCAGTAGAGACCTCTGACCAATCCACCTTGAAGACCAAAATAGAATGTTAACTCCGTCACCTAGCCTATAAGTTAGTAGGTTAAAAAATTTGCAGCTTCAATTGAGTCCCCAATCAGCATAAAATACCTCCACCATAATGATTCTTGAGATTTATACCTAGTCCCATCTTTAAACAACAACCTCCTAGCAAGGTTCCCATGTCTCTCTTCCAATATTCCTACCCCAATTGCTTTCCCTTCCTTGATAAACCTTCTCAACTATTTACTTAACAATGCCATATTTTGGTCCCCTACTTTGAATATTTTTGAGATTTTTTTGGCCTCCTCTAAGATTTGGCTAAAGGGCAGAGGCTGTGTTGACCAATTTTAAAAATTGTATTGTCACATCATTTAAATCCACTTTTAATTAATTAATATAATTGAAAATCATTTAAAATAATTCTTTTATTTATAAAATAAAATCTCAAACTCATTCTTCCCCCTTTTCAATCGCGTTCTTTCCCTTTACACCCAGAAAACCCTAATTGTCCAAGTTTCCAAATTCTTCATCACACCACTCTTAGATCCAAATCTCCATTAATCCCCCCCTTCCCAAATTGTATGAAATTAAACCCCCACATATATGATGTTTAAATTGAAACAACAAAAAAAATTGTTCGTCTGCGGTGGTTGTTCACGTGGATTGTTACTTGGACAAAATTAGACAAGAGATGTACAAAACAATTGTATTGCATTGGATGTAGATTTTTAACCATATATTCTGTAATTAAGGGTAAATAAAGGTCTGATGTGAAAAAATTGTTCTAAACTGTCATGGTTAAGGTCAAATAAAGATAAGAATTGTTCTAAAAGAATTAGTTTGAGTTTCAGATTTTATTTTATAAATAAAAGAATCATCTTAAATAATTTTCAATTATATTAATTAATTAAAATTGATTTTAAATGATGAGGCAATATAATTTTTAAAATTGGTCAATAAAGCTCTGCCACATTATAAATAAGACTGCCACGTAGTCAAATCTAAAAGGGGACAAAAAAATTCTAAAACTTTTCAAAATAGCGGATCAAATATTTGAGTTTTTTAAAAGAGGAACTACTAAGTTAAAAAATTTAATGTAAATGACCAAAATTTAATGTAAATGACCAAAACTGCATTTAATTCAAATAAAATAGAACTAAAATTAAAGATTATTAGACGATAACTCAGATATCTTTCAATTTTTATGACAATTTTTTTATTTATAGAAAGAGAGAAATAAAGCAACCCAATACCCCATTGTAAGTGTGAATGTGATGATGATTAAAGACACCTTTCCAAATAAACAATAATTCTATATAAAATAAAATGCTAGTAATCCCATAGTAATCCCTCCCACATTATTTAAACCACTAGAATCTAATATTATATCAGCATAGAATATAATCATGTAAAATATTCACATACAAAAAACATATAACATTAAAATCAATATTAAGGATTCTCAATAACACATGATTATATGATTTGACAATGTACTAATCATACTTCATAGTCAATTTGACACTTAGCTCATTCCCACAAAAAAAAAATTAATAAAAATTCAATGATAAGAAGTTTATTAAACCATACATAAACTATACACTTCAATAACACACAATTTAATAATTAATGAAAGAGAAATAACTCCCCCCACCTCATCACATGCATTTCTCCTCTATTTAAGCCCTTCAAACTCCTCCTCTTTCTTCATTCAATCATCACTCACATTCTCAATCACAAACCAAAAGAAAAAGAAAACCAAACACTTTCTCTCTTTCAAGTTTCATCTCTTAACACTTCAAAAACCCACTTTGAAAACAAACTATCTCATCAAAGAAATAATCTTTTTCACTTCTTTAACAAACCCAACTCAACAAAATGGAGAATTTGTTTCGTCTAGCTGATCACCAAGATTTTATCTCACGCCGTTGCATTTGGGTCAATGGACCTGTGATCATTGGCGCAGGTCCATCTGGCCTAGCAACGGCGGCATGTCTTAGAGAACAAGGAGTTCCCTTCATTGTTCTCGAAAGAGCTGATTGTATAGCATCACTATGGCAAAGAAGAACCTATGACAGATTGAAACTTCACCTCCCTAAACAATTCTGTCAACTACCTAACCTTCCATTCCCTGATGATTTCCCTGAATACCCTTCAAAGAAACAGTTCATAGACTACCTTGAAACATATGCCAACAAATTCGAAATCAAGCCGCAATTCAATGAATGTGTTCAATCTGCTAAATATGATGAAACAAGTGGATTATGGAGGGTGAAAACCAATGAAGTTGAGTATATTTGTAGATGGCTTGTTGTTGCTACCGGCGAAAATGCTGAGTGTGTTACTCCTGATATTGAAGGACTTTCTGAATTCAAAGGTGAAGTTGTTCATGCTTGTGATTATAAGTCAGGTGAAATTTTCAAAGGAAAGAAAGTTCTTGTGGTTGGTTGTGGAAATTCAGGAATGGAACTCTCACTTGATCTTAGCAACCACCATGCTTTACCTTCCATGGTTGTTCGTAGCTCGGTAAGTTCTTGTGTCTGGTGTCTGTGTCAGTATCTTGGGTATAGAAAAAAAATCTAACTGGTTTGCTCTGTTTTTTGATTCACAGGTTCATGTGTTACCGAGAGAAATATTTGGAATATCAACATTCGAATTAGCCGTTATGATGTTAAAGTGGCTACCACTTTGGATTGTTGACAAACTTCTTCTAATTTTGACATGGTTCATTTTGGGTGACATGGAAAAGTTTGGTATAAAAAGGCCTTCAATGGGACCTTTGGAGCTGAAGAACACAGAAGGAAAAACACCTGTTTTGAATATTGGTGCCTTGGAGAAAATTAGATCCGGAGATATAAAAGTTGTCCCTGGAATCAAGAAGTTTAACAAAAACGGTGTAGTCGAGCTTGTTAATGGTGAAAAGATTGATGTTGATGCAGTTGTTCTTGCTACTGGATATAGGAGTAATGTCCCTTCTTGGCTTCAGGTGAAAACTTGTTTTAGATCTGTTAAAAATGACATTATCATACTTGACTTAGACTTAGAATATATCTTATTTATTTTTTCTATATTCACACCAGTTAAATCTTACTTGCTGGATTAATCTATTTTTAAAAAAATAGATTAATCCAACCGACTAAGATTTTAACATATTACACAGAAGAAATATCGTCAATTCAAACACCTTTTTTCTCAATGATTATAATTAGAATTTTGTTGTTGTTCAAAGGACTAATTTAGTTATGGTTATCTTATGAACAGGAAGGTGAATTTTTCTCGAAAAACGGATACCCAAAGATGCCATTTCCACATGGTTGGAAAGGAAATTCAGGACTATATGCTGTAGGGTTCACAAAGAGAGGGCTTTCTGGTGCTTCATCTGATGCTGTTAAAATTGCACAAGATATTGGAAACGTTTGGAAACATGAGACTAAACAGAAGAAACAGCGCAATACAGCTTGTCATAGACGCTGCATTTCACAGTTCTAAAGAACTTAACAAACACACAATCTTGCTTCTTTTTAGTCTCAGGAATTCTTTCTTGTATACAAACAAAAAACAATATCTTGTAAAAAAACAATACACACATGATAGCACACAGAAACAGAGCCCGATCCTAAGACCCAAGTTTTTTAATGTGGTTTTTTAAGGATGACGAGGCTTTTTCATTCTTTTCTTTTTAAGACGTTTCAATGTATTTCGTTTTGTGATTCATATATGTAACACAAACTTGGAAATTCTGCGTCTCCAACGTTATGCTGGAGTCGTGGACGATTCAAGTTCATGTAATATAATTTAATGTTTGAAATTCACCTTCGCTTTCGCTTTCCATGCTTTACTCTCTAGTCACTATCTATGTTTTTTCGACTTCATTGTGTTTTGTAGCTTTTCCTTTGTTTTAGGCAAAGAATCTTTGTTTTCTTGAATAGATGCAAAAGTTTTTTTACCTTGATTCACATATATAGTTAGCATGCAAGGACGAATAAACGAATATACGGTGGATACATCTTGTGATTGCCACACTTGATGAAGAGAAAGGTAGAAAGGTTAATAACTGCTTTCTATTTTGAACCTTGAGCTTTGATTGTCATGTTTTTTTCTTCCTTTTACAATTTCTTTTTAGTTTCAAATACGAAAGCGCAATGGTAGAAACTAGTTCAATGAGTCGGGAAAACAACTATAGATAAAAAAATATTCTCGAACATGCTACTCTTTATTATGGCTATGGTCGTTTTTAAGGGTAAATAATACACACTATTACGTAGAATTTAAAAATGATCTCATAAAATATTTGTCAGAATTAAACTGTAATAAAATATATAATCTATTCAATTCGTCATATTTAAACTGTGATTAATCTACATATAACATGACTGCATCTAAAAAAAATTAAGATAATTTTAACTGTGGAAACTTTTTATAATTTTATCATTTAAGAAAGAGATTTCATTAAATTGAAGAATGCGAGGAGCTCAACATCAAACATGTTATTATTGTGTGTCTATAAAGATCAACAGTAAATGCTCCAAATAAAAGATTGAATTAGAAAATACTATTTATATTCGTAATAATTCGTTACAATAAATCAAATTCACCTAAAAATATATTTGCCCCACATCATAAAAAGAATTTACTATATAGGGCAATTTTACCATACCAACATGAGTTCAGAGTGTATGAAAAAAGAAAGTGAAAATGACTTGTGGCAGATCAAGAGGTTAATATGTGATGTAGCATAAATAGTCTAACAGTGTTGCCTTCATAATAAAGACATATGAAACTAATTTTATTTTAAAACCTTATTTTCAGAATAAGAACTTGGTTCAAATGGAAAAAGTTGTTTTGGTATAAAAGCTCAAAGGTAAACCACATAATAGTCAATTATGAAATAACTAGATTTAAGTTCCGAGTAGTATTTTAAAATAATTAAAATTTAAAATGAGTTTTTGTTTTGAATTTTACAAATTTTAAAAAGCAATATCAATATTAATTTTGAGTTATGAAATATTTAAAAATTAAAATTAATTTCTAGTTAAATAAATAAATATGTATCATAAATAAATCTTAATTCAAACAAAACATATCATTGTAAAAGAATTAAAATATTAGAATGAATAATTTATTTTTTTAATAGTAATATTAAAAATAGTAGTTAAAAGTTATTGTTGTCCATAGGCGCTTGTTAGAGTGGTGATCGTGGTGGAGAGAGCGATAGTTGGTGATTGTGAAGGTAGATGTAGATGCTAGTCATCAATGACACTTAAGATGATAGTAATAAGTGGTGGACAACGATAATGGTCAAAATGGTGATCAGTTGTAGTTAGAATGATAGTTACCAATGGCCAAAGTAATAGTTGGTGGTGGCCAGTGGTAGTTACTGGCGGATGGTGGTGACCACCGATAGACTAAAGATAGATTGGTGATCAAAGATTGATAGAATAGTGATCGACGATGGTTGGAATGGTGTTTGACAATGTTCTAAGTGGTGGTTGATGATGGTCATTATGGTAGTCGGTGGTCGTTAAGTTGGTGATATGAAATGAATGAATTAGTGATTAATGGTGGTTATAGGATTGGTCGGTGATAGTTATGGTAGTAGTTAAGGGTGATTATATTAGTAGTTCGTAGAATTCAAGTTATAGATCTTATATGGATAAATTGATGACCAAAGGTGACTATAGTGATGGTTGGTAATGGTTAAGACGATGATTGACGGAAATTAGAATAATGGTTAATGGTGATTGAAGTAGTGATCAATAGTAGTTATAATAGTGGTTGAAATAGTAGATGATAGTCATAGCGATCATTGGTACTAATGTTTTATTATTAAAATAAAACATAACTATGCAAAACAAACTCTTATTTTATTTTATTTTATATTTTATTAAAATTTTATTTGAAACTAAGGTTTAGTTCGGGGTAATTTTCTATTTTTTGTTTTTAAATTTTTAAAACTCAAACTAGTTTTTGTTTTTAGTTTTAAAATTTTCAAAAATCAAAGCGGGTTTCAATTTTTAGTTATGAAATTTTAAATAACAAAATCATTTTCAAAGATAAACATAAAAATTAATATTTACAATAAACATGTATTTTAATCCAATTAATTTATACCATAAGATTTTCAACATAATTAAAATACACAAATATATATTGGTTTTTTTAGTAATAATTTCAATAATTGGTTAAAATTCGTGGTTATAGACGGATTCTTGTAAGAATAATGATTATTGATCATTAGAGTGGTGGTAGTTTGTAATGATTATCATTGGTAATTTACGGTGGTAAGAGTGGTAATTAAGTGATAGTCGATGGTGGTGACTGGAAGTCAGATTGTTGATCGACATTGATCAATATGGTTTTTAATGGTGGTCAACATGGTGGTTGACAGTGATCAACGTGGTGGTTGTTGGTGAACAAAGTGGTTGATGACAGTGGTCAACATGGTGGTTGAATGTGGTCAATGTGGTGGTTGGTGGCGACCATAGTGGTCAAATTAGAGATCATAGGTAGATAAAGTGATGATCATATGTGATCAAATGTTATGGTCAAAAGTGGTTGATGATGGTCAGAAGCGGTCAATATGGTGGTCAGAATAATGGTCAGATTTAATTGTCAGAGCGGAGGTCGAAAATGGTCGATGGTGGCTTGTAGTGGTCGGTGTGCTGGCCGACGATGGTCATAATAATTGTTGGAGTATTGGTCATTGATCATTAACAAGTGGTGTCTTAACTTTAAACAAAAACGAAAAATTTTAAAACATATTTACTTATATAGTTTTAGTAAAAATACTGTTTTAAAATGAAATAAAATATTTAATAAAAGTCTTTTTGAACAAAATTTCAAAATCAAAAACTCACAACCATCCTGAACAAATTAAAGTATATAAAATCCCAATTAAACACCATTTCAATAAAAAGTATTTTATTTTTGGTTGGTCAAAAGGTCATATAATTATGACCAGATAGCAACATGGCTCACTAAACTGCATGCGAAGTAGTTACACTGTCTTAAACGAGAAATTAGGCAACCTCGATCCAAGGTCAATTGGACGAATCCCTGCATCTCTTGTTATCTATTAGGTAAAAGGGAGAACGCACAATTTCTTAGATAATTTGAACTCAAATCTAATTTACTTCATCTTACTCTCATACTGACTTGGGCGTTAGAGTGTTAACCTAGCATGTCAGTCCTTCCTCTACCGTTTTGAAAGTTCGAGTCCATTATTGTGATCCACATCCATCCTTCACTGATCAATTATAGTTCCACTGTAGAATACTGATGCCATTTGTGCAATTCAATATCTGATTCCCGCATTTCTCACATTTGAACATTCATCTCTCGATTCATAGAATTGACGATTTATGAACCTAGAAATTCAGATATCATAAATATGAACTTTAGGTGTCTATTCTTGATCCTATCTAATTGAAGATTAATACCATTTCTCAAATTTCCACCTTGATTAGTCAACAATGGTAGATTCCAAAGCTATTCGCTCCGTTGCACAAAGCAAATGAGTCATCGCCGCTTAAGCTTCCAAAGATCCACCACTTTCTTGTCAAATAATAGTGATTAAGTCCTTGTTTATTCTTAATATGCACCATTGGCTAAAGATATCGTCCAACCTAGGATATTTTACGGAGTTTTTCAACCTTTCATGTTCCTAGGATATGCTCTGCTAATCCAACCCAAAGAACGATGGCTTAGGCCTTTAGCACCAGAGAAATACCGAGACCGGAAGCACTCCTCAGTTTCTAGTTTTAATAAGATAACCTCAGTGTATAAGGTGCTAATGATTTGCAGAACAACATTGTAATATGGTTCGACAATAAAGTTTGCAAGCAGTAGAGGAAAGATTACTTCGCATCAAAGAAAGTTTGTATCACACAAATTTGAAAAGTAAAACACTACAAGAGGCTGTTGCTAGGAGAAATCAAACTACCATCCTCCAATCAGCAACTTCTTAATAAGAAGCAGCTTTAAAATCTCCAAGGAAACAAAGAAGCCATAAACATGAAACTCCTTCTCCCGGTCCTAAAGGGTAAGGGGTCGTTACCCTTAGCCTGAGGTCCTCCACCATCAAAAGGAGGAACAAAAGATGAACGACCTATGATCAGATACCGAAATTATTGGAGATGCCTCCAAATCTCTTAAGTTACAATGGAAAAAAGGATAGGAATGAGCATGTGCAGCATGTAGATGATCATCTATATTACTATCATGTTGATGACATTGTGAAGTGCAGACACTTTGTACTAATTCTAACTAGATAAGCTATTATTTGGTTCAAATCCGTGTCATACAAAAGCATAGATTCATGGATCGACTTGTGCGAGAATTTCACTGCTTATTTCTTCGCCTGGAAAAGGCAAACTATAACAATAGTCGTGCTCAGCGGCATCACCCATGGAGAGAAGGAGAGTTTGTAAGTGTATATCAAATGCTTTACAATAGTAGCTATAAAGATAGGAAGCTCCGGCAAAAAATTGAAATGCTAGATTTTCGAAAATGGCTTGAGGCAAGGCAACACCTTCAGAGAGAAGTTGGGACGTAAATAAGCCTACAAATTACAATAGTTGATGAATAAGGCTAAACCCATTACTAATTATGAGGAGTAGCTTATTGCCCTTCTGGACAACAAAGCATCAGTAGATGTAGGTTTGTGTCAGTCATCCGGGAAGGAATCCATTTAGTGAAAAAAGGAAGGTGATCGTGAAACCCGCAACCGATTTGACATATACACTTCCATCAACACCTCCTGGGAGAAACTCTAGAAAGAATGTTCCAGCAAGCCCAACATAAAATTCAAGAAAGCATGGATAAAGAATCCCTTATCGGTTAGGGAATCTTCTCGTATTGACAAGTCAAATTACTACCATTTCCATAAAAGTCACGACCATAACACCAACTACTGCATCCATCTAAAGGAAGCAATTGAAGTTGTGATCAAGATAGGATATCTATTAGAGTACACTAAACACGGAAGAAGTACTTATGCACAATTCAGGAAAGCATGGATAAATAGTTCCTTCTCGATTAGGGAATCTTCTTGGATTGACAAGTCAAAGTACTCCAGCTTTAATGTCGTGATTACGGAAGACGGACTGAGTTGATTCCTAAAAAAGTAATAAATCCCCATCCAAAAACATTGATGTCGTGATTGGGGGTAAGGAAGCAAGCAGCAAAGAAGAGGAGGTGCATAAAGCAATGCACCAACATATTACGTTCATCACGGGAGGAGACCCACTAGAAAATATCCTATTCAAGAGGACGATAAAAAAATTGCTAAACTAATGACTGTTAGTAAGAAAGATGGAGGTACTAAATTGATGGCCCATAAAGTAGATGCTTGGCTTCTGAGATAGTGAAAAAGCTGAGGGTATCCTGAACGAATTTTTTCGTTGGTCATAACAGTCACGATTTTCCACTTTGACATTTCCTAAATATTAATCTATGGTGACAACTCTTATGATGTGATGTATTAAGAAATTTTCGAGAAGATGGGTATAAATAAAGAAAACTTGTGGCCTTATGAAGGACCCGACTTGCAGGACTTCAATGACATCGAGTTGATGATTACCATAAGGGAAGGGAGAGATTCCAGAGCAATTATCCCCCAGTTTATTGCTGACCCATGCAAAAACGTCTACAACTGTATCCTCATCTAGTCTATTGTGGCATCCCTAGATGTTGTGATATCCCCGATCCACCTCAAGATGAAGTTTCACAGCGTCCTTGGTGATCCACTCACAGTAAACACTGATCTTTCTAGAGTGAAGATAATATCCAAGCCTTGAAATAAGACCAAAAAGAAGGGAAGTTCAAAGCCATGATTATTAATGTAGCCTCACTGATTAACCATTTAAGAGACATGGACATTCCTTTTCCCACAGGTAGGACAAGTCAATTTAACCAGACAAGCTAAAGTGGTTGATCCGAGCAAACTATAGGCGGAGGGAGCCCCCAGGTGCGAATATGCGGTCACAAGCCCACCTGAATATTTAATAGTTTTGTGTGAAACAAAATTACGTTATCATAATGTATTATGCCAATTTTGATTAAATAAATAATATTGTTATACTAAAATATATATTTTCTTTGTGTGTGTAAAAGGTAATGATGAGTCTGAGGTTTGATCGAGCGAATTGAAGCCCCACAACCAATACTTAAAAGTGTTATAACAAACGCCCCAAGCTTGTGATCAAAGAAATCAAAACCCCCACGACACAAAAAACACACACAAATAAAGTGGAAAAACCACTCACACAAGGAACGTGGAAAAACCACAAAATGGCAAAAGTTTCCCCCTCCCAGTAGCTAGTTATTCTAGAGGCTATGACAGGCATACCACGCATCAACCTTAAACTAGATCTTCATCTTGGAGAGAAAGGGGTACAAACCCTTGGTTGGATACAACCACAAAGACAACCTATAAAATTTGAGTTAAAACCTCAAAAAGTAAAAGCTAAGCCTTGAAGAAACACCTTTGGATCTAACACGCATACCTTAATCAAGTAATAACAATATTCAAATATCAAATTCATATATACATGTTCTCCCATACAGGTTGTCATACTTACATATGCACCATGTAAATCGAGCAGGAACATCCAAAATAAATTAAAATGAAATGAAAAATATCATGGCTTAATTTTTAGTGAAACAATCTTCCCATATTCAACTATATGATCTAGGCGGGCATGCTCTCTTAAAATGAGAAAGGGGGGGGGGGGGGGGGGGGGGTAAAAATCCCCACTTGCAAAATAGATTTTTTTTAAAAATCTCTTTTTGCAGCCCTTGAGGCAAAGTGATATTTTAAAGGCGTGAATTCTCGAGATCTCCTTGAGTCGTTGAAAGGATGATTTTGCAGTGGATAATGACACCTGACCTGAAGCTAATGTAAGAAAAAGATTGGTTCTGCATCTGGCCTTGAGTTTTGATGACAACTGCACATGTTATCTTGAAGAATAATTTGATACTCTATGGTTTCTGTATAGTGTGTAGCTTTTGCTAAATAGGATCTGACTCTGATAGAAAGGCGTGTGAAGTCATCCGACTTTGATCTAAACACTCTAGAAGAAAACATATGTTGTGTACAAGATAAAGTCAATGTTAAGAAATGTTTTTCAATACAATGGTTTTGAAGAAGATTTGTACTAAAGCTTCTGATTATGACTTTGTAAGTAAGTCTTGAAGGCTTTCTAAGAGATGTGCTGAAGATTCTGAAGACAAGGTTCTGTTGAACGAAGTTCTGAAGACTTTGAAGGCAAGTATGTGCTGAACAAGTTTTGAAGATTCTAAAGACAAGGTTCATTTGAACGAGTTCTGAAGATTCTAAAGACATCATTACTATTTCAACAAAGTTCTGAAGATTCTGAACATAAGGTTCTGTTGAACGAGTTCTGAATTTTCTGAAGAAATCACTTCTAAAATACCAAGTGATGAAGACTTTTAAGATAAGGTTCTGCTGAATGAAAATCTGAGACTCTGAAGACTTAGGTTCTGAAGTTACAAGTATTGATCTCTCTACACATGATTCATCAAATGTACATCTGAATACTCTGAAGATATAGAAGGTAGAATATCAAGAATGGTTGGATAATATGCTGAATATAAAAGTACAAAGTAGTTTGTAACCTCTACTAGATAAGGTGGCGCAAAGACAACTCTTTTGTATTATGATGTGACCATTCCTTCAAGTGAACATTGGGAAATTATAGTTGGAATTTGTTTCCTATTATACCCTCTAACTGATGTATTCTCAAGCTCTATATATTAAAGATCTGAATGCGTAAAGAATAACGACTTGAAGCTAGAGAAAATAATGAAGAAAAAGAAAAGAGAGAGTTGAAGAAAACATGACAGTATGTGTGCAAAGTAGGAGCATTAAAAGTAACTTTCAAAAATAAGATGCTCGATGCTCTAACAAAAGATAAAGTGTTTCTCTACAAGAAAATGAGAGAAGCATTAAAAGAAGCTTTTAAGCAACAAAACTCATGCTGATACGATGCAAATCTCTTGGAGATTATTCTTAAGATAGGTTTACATATTAGTAAGGAACTTTTGTTCATATCTTGCTAGAAAAAACTTTTGTGTTATTGTACTTAAACTTGTGTAATCTACTTATTTAGAAACATCTCTTTATACACACATTTGTAATCAACAATGGTTGAAAGTTCCTTGAGAGACTAGGGTATAATCAGGATTTTCAAGTAGACAATGAAGGTTATCCATTGTAATCAACAATGGTTGAAAGTTCCTTGAGAGACTAAGGTATAATCAGGATTTTCAAGTAGACAATGAAGGTTATCCATTGTGGTTTGCAACAAGGACGATTAATTTAAGTTGTGTTTTGCAACAAGGCCGATTAGACTTGTTGTAGCTTGTGTAATCTTTCTAGATTATTAGATTAAGTCCATTTTCTAAGGCGAAATCACTTTAGTGGGTGGACTGGAGTAACTTTGTTAACAGTGAACCAGAATAAAAATAATCGTGTCTATTTATTTTTATTCTATAGTTAGCATTGAAGTTTGAATTACATGAAAAGACCATATTTGGTGAAACCCAATTCAAATCCCCTTTCTTGTGTTTCTCGTCCCTTCAATTGGTATTATAGCTCTACTTCTGGTATAATGTATATCAAACAATTAATCGTGTCAGATAAAGATCCAGACAAGCTATGAGAAACACCTTGATGGTTTATACTCCTCCACCTACCATTCCAGTCTCAAATGTTCTTAGTTCTATCTTCCACCATTATTGGTGAAAAGGTTGAGCACTGGAAAGACAAACTAGAAAGTTCTTCCAAGATGGTGATACTGATTTTTGGAATATGGTAGTTTATAACTACATATCTCCCTCAGGTGAAGTTGGTAAAAGGCTGAAAGTAAATCTGAATGATCAATTGGAAAAGGATTACAAGAATCATCAGAAAGCAAGATTCCTTGTTTACTAAAAGTCAATTCTTACTAAGTATGAGATGTTTTTAAATAAAAGACTACTAAGTCTATTTTTGACTTTCTTAATGACTCATTAAGGATTATTTTAAGTCAAGGAAAAAAATGCTCGTGTTTTGATTCAGAAGCATGGAAACTTCAAGATGAAGAATGTTGAAGACGATTGAAATCTTGTTATCAAATTTTTAAACCATGCTTGCAAGACTTAGAGTTCTAAACATAGGTTCTTTCTTCGTTAGATCTCTTGAAAAAGACAATCATAAGCTTGCTATTCTGATGGAAGCTTATAGTAACTGCACCCAAGTTACAAAATATCTACAACAACCCTCCTAGAAGAACTGGTTAGTTCGTTTGATAAGTCATGAAGATTAATCTAAAACAATATAACTCAGATGAGAGGAAATCTGTTAGACTTAAAGATCAGAAGAAGACCAGAAGTTCAAAAGATGAAGAGATCAAGGATCAAGAAGAAGATTCCAAAGAAGATGAAGATAAAGTGTCACTGTGTCCAGAAGGACTAATCGTCTCAAGAAGAAGAATCATTACAATAGACTCAAAGGAACTAGTTGTTCTGATAGTTATTTTGAGTATACCTTAAGCCAAGTAAAAAGCTTTGATTAGCATGAAGAAAAGGCTGAAGGTAACACGGGATGATTCTATGTTCTCAGAAGATGACAAATATGAAGAACAAACTAATGTAGAACTATTGGCTAGTGTTAGAATATCGGATAAAGAAGATCCCTCTAGAAGATGAAATAGTTTCTGTTTCAAATACAATAGAAACAATCTCTGTTTCAGAAGTTCTCAGTAGTGCAGTTGAAGTACTGACCTTGTTACCAGGACTCTGATTGCTTGCACAAATTGAAGGTACATGTTCCAAAGCGTGGAACGTAAGCCTACAAGCAATAGTTTTTTAGGTGATTAGAAGGAAAATAATCATTGGCTTCAGAATAATCATCCTTTGGAGTTTTTGTACGCTGACATTTCTGAACCAGTGAAATACCATGGTATAAAGTATTGGATTAGTTACTGTTAAGATCTACAAGATAGACATGGGTAAAGGATCTTAACTCAAGGATAAATCTCTCTGCATTTTCTACCTTCTATACTTAAAGTACATGTATGGAAGTCTGAGATTATTCAAGATTAGAAATATTCTTGGTCAACAGTCTGAGAATAAACGGGCTTGAGAAGCTATTTGATGAGACTGAGGTCTTCATGTCCTAGTTTTTTACAACTAGATACAAATGTAAAAGGAAGAACATGATCTTGAAAAGAAATGGCTAGAATCATGATATATGAGACTATCATGACAAAGCTTTTCTAAGGAGTTGTAGCATGTTATTCAGAACATAATTCTTGTAAGATCTATTCAGATGCATCTTGATTATAATGCTAAAAAAAGCTACAAAGTATTTGGAATTGAAGTACTTATGCAGATAAGTCAAATTGATGTCAGATTTAATGATAAACTTTGTAGTTAAAAGCCTAAGCTTATTGGAAGATTGCAAATCTGGAGATTACCCTTTCAGATGCTGAAGGTAATGGAGCTGCTGAAGAAGTACAAGATAAAGAAATCAGAAGATGCTCAACCAAAAGTTGTCACTTTTCTTACCCCTATGAGAAAGCTTAGACAATCATCTTTACTTTCTGAAGTACTGATTCTAGGTGATAAGACTAAGCTAGTAAGAACAAAATCAACATTCAAACCCTTTGAAGAAATGTCTCGTGGTTTGATGTTAGTGATGATATCTGCATCTGTTGAAGAAGAATGACTGGTCAAAGATTGAACTCTGGTGATACAAAAAGAATTTAACTTATTCTTTTTATATATGGCGTTTGGTATTCTATATCAAACTTGGAAACTAATTGATTGAATCAAGTGGCCTTTTGGAAGCAAGTCTTAGTAAAGACAGAAGCGGCTAATCAAAAGAAGAAGAGTTAGAAGATAACTCAGTATCTTCTGATGATCTAGATTCAATAAACATCAGGATAGATGTTTCATCCATCAGAGTGAGAAGACCAAAGAAGTTATGAAGACAATATTGTCTCAATGCAAGATTCAAGGACTCCTATGTATCTTATTCGAGATATGATGAAAGGAAAAAGTTATTGTGATGTCACTTTCTGAATAAAATTTGATCAAGCAGCCCAACTAGAGATAATCATCAACAACATCCTCAACTGCAGAAGTTAATTGCGTTGATTTTGAAGGAGCACCTACATCTTCAAGATATAGAGTCAACTGGAAGACCACCAAATAATTGAGAGTAACACTTTTCTAACTCTTACTATTTTTTATTATTAAGAATATATTTTTACATTCTAGGATTATATTTTGAGATTTTGTTCAGAAAGGAACTATATCTTATGACCGTCATCCATTTAAAAATTCCTTGCTGAAAATTAAACTTGTTTTCATTCCAAAACATGTGAACTCGGTCCTATGTACAAAATCAAAAGGAATATCTTAGAATTTATTTCTTCTAGAATAGAAAAATAAGTTTCTAATGCTTGATTTGTACTGTGTTGCTTCTAGGATGTGAGGCTTCTGACAAAATGAAGTTCTCATGTATCTGAAGTATCCAAGGTCAGAATGCTCTCTTCTAATTGCTTTTTGTCCGTTGAAAATTGAAGAGTTTACTTCATTAACACGTTGTCAGTAAAATGGAGAGTTTCATGATTCATTATAAGACATCTGTCTTTTGATAAACCACGCTTAGTACTTAATGTGACACATTGGGAGACGAGAGTTTCTTGGGATTGTGTGATAAACCTTTTTAAACTTCTCTTTGTCGAATCGTTTGATCTTCTCTAGTTATTATAATCATTGCAAAATCTCTTATTTATACTCACTCACTTCACATCACGCACTTACGCTATAACTTCCCACACTTTTAAACTTTCAAATCCTTTTGCTCTCTAAACCCTAAAATCCCAGTGTGTGCCAACTTACTCGGAGCTAGTCAAAGAATTTTAGGAAAATGCATATGTCTCAAATGACAGCATGGTTCACTCAAATATTAAGGGACATAATATCTGTGTAAGTGAAGTTGACATGCAAGACTACTTCTTCATGACAATGTCGGTGTTACAACAAGAAAGTTGATGTGTTGCTTAAATCAATGATGAAATATTTGAAGATCATCTAAATGATCACTCCTACCATATTCAAGAATGGAAAGGATTCAACCTCAACAAAAAATCTCTTTGATAATCTAAGGGTTTGGTCCAGGATTATCATTGGTAACATCTATCATAGGTTCACAATAAATTTTGTCAAGCACATGAATATAGACACCAAGTACATGTTGTATCATTTGGCTAAAGGAGATAAAATCAACTTGCATGCATGTCTCTTCTACTATCTCTATTTTTATATCAACCATGCTAAGAAAATATCTAATAATCAAAGGACATGGATTCCCCATGGAAGATTGATTTCTGCCATTGTGACTGATAGCAAGATCTTGGAGTTATTAAATCCTCGAGCCACACCAGAAATTTTGTTTGGAAAAACCTTCAATAGTGAAGATTTGCTTGACATGTATTAAGTTACTAGTGTGATTAAGACACCTGAAGAGCAGAACCTAGAAACAATCTCTAGAAGAAAGAGAAAGAGAGAAGCTGCAACATCTGTTTTGTCTAATGAAAAGGAGAAAGAAGTTGGCAAAATGGTTGTCATTGAAAAAGAATCTGCAGAAACCTCTGTGGATCATACAGTTAATTCTGACCAGTCACTTCATTCTGAAGCTGATATTCTTCCTCGTCTGATGAACATTTTAGAAGAAACTCAGAAGGAACAGAAGTTGCTCAAAACTAGACTTGACAAGTAAGATGAATTCAACAAGAACATTCAGAACTTGCTTGCTCAGCTCATTCAAAGAACCCCTCATTCTTCCCTACATTAAGCACCTTAGGGTTACCTCGTTTTTTAATTTTCTCTATTTTATTGATTTTTTAAAGTTGAATGAAATTTTTCTTTCTTTATTTTACTATATTTTGGTTATTAAGTATCTTTTTAGTTCCTTCTTGATTATGTTTTTGGTCCCGGATATGCTTGATGTTTTTTTAAGGGAGACAAACCTCACCTCTTAGACTTCACAAATAGGACTTACAAGAAGCTTAAAAACCTCATCTCTAAGACTATTTGACACAGGGGGAGCTTACAAACCTCAAACCCTAAAAGTTTTTGGATGTGTTGTTATTTTTCCTAGTTGTTATGTTAATGTATTCTGTTTTCACTTGTACTTCTTCTATAATATGAATGAATTTTTCGGTTCTCTTCTTTATTCTGCTATCTTTTGGTTATTTATCCTTTATCAGTATTTATGTTATTGATCTCAACTGATAGACCTAAAATATACTGTTTATTTGACTCGATTTACGCACGTTATTTAGGATTTTATTTCCGTTTTCTTGTATGATGCCTTTGTTTTGTTTCTTTTTCAGGTTTTTTGCATTTTCAAAGCTACTTGAGAAGAAATGAAGAAAAGCGAGCTAAAAGACCTACATTCTGAAGAATTATACACATGGCTTCCATCATGGCGGGCGCCATAGGGGATGCCATACATTGGATGGAAGACAACTGCTAATAACTGCCACGTCTCCCACTCCTTTCCACCCTAGTTCATGTGGCAGGCACAAACTCGTTTCCCTCCCAAAAGGAGTTGGGGGGCATTCTTTTCCTTACCTGTACTTTCCTACCACTATAAATAGAGGAGTTATGTTTCATTTCTAATCATCCAAGTTTAGTTACAGAACTCAAGCCATAAATTTCACCTATTGTAAAGTGATAAACTTCTCACATCGAGGGGTTATCACACTGTCTAATCGAGTCTGTAATCGGGTTCTGAGCACTTGGGCAGAAGTTAATCCTGCCGCCATTTTATTTCTGTCATTTACTTCCAGTTGTACAAGATTTTAAAGCCTCTCGTTTAGAGCAGGTTTCTGTCTATTTATCGCCCTTTTATTTATCCGCTGTTATTTCTCGCACCACTTTTATTTCTCGCACCATTTATTTATCGCATCTTTACCGCACTTTATTTATTTACCCGCACTTTATTTACTCGCATTTATTTACCATGTTTATTTACTTTACCATGTCTGGCAAAATCTTAAAGGCTAGGATGCAAGGATTGTAGTCATAATAGTATTCCATACAGTTGTCGATAGAATTACTTAGGGGTTATTTTAACTTTTAACACTTATTTTCTGTACTTAAAATCTGTTGGGTAAGATCGAAAGCCGTCCAACCTTTAGATAAATTTGGTTAGTTTTAATTGTTCCAAGGAAGCGAAAGCACTTGGCTCAGTTACTTAGGAATCTTTAATGTTTAAGAAAACCGATTTTAAAACTATTTTCGGACGCGTTTATGGTGTTAAGGTTCGGTTCGCAAGAACCTCTTTTTGTTAGAAATTCCAGGTCAAAACACTTTTCAACTAAGTAAAGAAACTATATTTCTTAAAAATAGGTTTATTAATCCTAACGCAATACACACCTTTTTATAAGTGACAATAAGAGGGATCGATTAGGGATAAACTCGGTTCTGAATACGCGAAAGTGACAGTTCCCGTTAAATTAGTTCTTTTCATAAGTAGAAAATATTACTCCATAAGACATTCTATTTATACACATTTGGAATACTACGTAGCTATGTGAATTGCATCTATGCCTGTTGTTTTATTATTAAATTTATTTCCGCACTTTACTTTTATTTCGCACAACTCAACCTTTTATTGACTTGCCTTAGATAAACACCGTAACACTAGCAAACAATTGATTGACGTTTGGTCTCTGTGGGATCAATAATCTTTTATGTTACTCTGACGCTATTCGTGCACTTGCGAATTGAGCATCAAGTTTTTAGCGCCGTTGCCGGGGACCAATTACGTCAAAATTTCACATCCTATTGTTACACCGTCTAGACTAAGGCTATAACCATCGGTCAATACGAAAAGCCTGCAGCACCGGTACCCTTATAGATCCTTTAGAGGAACCTGAACGTTACACTCGAGCGCATATCTTATTTCGTAGAATTAAGAGAGCTATGGACGAAGACCGTAACCAAAGACCCCTTAGAGATTTCTCCCTACCATCTAATGACGAACCTAGTTCTAGTATTGTGAACCCCAATATTCCTACTCACAATTTCGAGCTAAAACCTTCCCTATTACAATTAGTGCAACAAAACCAGTTCGCTTCTCACTCTAGTTTTCTTTTCCTTTAAATCTTCACTCCTTCTTCTATTTGCTACTCCTTCCGTTGTTATCGCTTCTATGTGCTACGAATGGGTTAGCTCTGAGTAATTTGAAGTTTCAGGGTGAAGCTTTAGCTATTCAATGGTGAGAACTTTAGGTATGGGTTTGAGGGTAGATTCCGACAGGGTAACAGTAGATTTTTTGAGGTCCCTTTGTGAATGAGCAGTGGATTGCTTTTATAGAATCAGGAATTCGAAATATGGTACGTGTGAGGTGAGGTTTTGGGTACGCGTGAGGGAATAATTTCGTTAGAGGATAGGGAGGATTTACTGATTTTGTAGGATTTGGGTGATTGTGACACATTCTCCTGTTTTGTCTGTAGTGTGCTTCTGAAATATCTAATTTTTTAAACCGAGTTTTCACCGTCTAAACTTTGTGATTTTCACTGTGCTGATGTGGTATTTTTGCTTTAACATTGTTTTTTAACCACTTGTTGTGTTATACGACTTATTTGAATATTTATGCAAGACTTCTGAACTTTGCTGTGAATCCTTGGTTTTGTGATCTGTCTTGTTCATATTGTTAGAAGTATGACCATTAATATGTTGCTTGCTTGTTATTTGAAGGTATTAAGCCCAAGGAGCTTTAACTTGAGTAATGGACACCAAATGGAAGCTTGGTCATGGCAGGATGAAGGCTTGGCATCTAAGGGCACTCGGGAAGGACTTACGAAGTATGTAGGTAAAGAGCATTATTATTGCTTTGGTGGAACATTAGGCATTTGTTGAGGACTTGTAAATGTAGGATTTTAGCTTATGGCTTTGGACCAAAAGATAACTCCTTATGCATTGTGTGTTTTCATGATCCTTTTGCATTTTTTCCCTTATGAATGACATACTATTCTACTCATTATGCTGTGGATCCTACTTTTAGTTCTTGCTGCTGAAATGGATTTGAATGATGACTTTGAAAACTCTCCTGTATTTGTTGTTATTGTCTCGCATCAGTGATCTTGCCATAATGATATATGCGCTTTACAACTAAGTGTTTTATAACACTTTACACATTATGCAAGTGGTTCTTTTCTTTGGGTGCTTCTGTTTTGCTCACACTAATAAAATTATTTCATCTCTTTTCATGTATATCCTCCAATCTGGGTGCGAGGAACTTAGCATTGAGATTTGGCATGATGGAGACTTGGTGAAAATCTTTGCAGAAAAGTGAAACCACCTTTGCATTTGGTGAAAGACTTGGAATGAAGAAACAAATCAGGGGTTATTTTGAAGCTTGAAGAATGAGGCATGGAAATTTAGGTAGAGTTAGGCCTTGTATTCCTTATAGATTTAAGCCTTATGACATAACTTGTGACCATGAATTCAATTTAATGTTTTTTCAAACTCCAATATATGGTGTAACTCACTTTAATCTCTTGAACTGAATTATAAACTGTTGTGAATTGCAGACTTTTGTTCATGCTCTTTAGGACCATTTGACGGGCTAGGGCCAAAGGCTCATGAATTATGCAGATTACTTTTGGATTTTTTTTTTGAGTTGTACTGAACATGAATTGCAATGTTGTAGGTGCCAAGTTACATATGACATGTACCAGAAACTATCACCATTTCTCTTTTTGTAATAAATTTGATCCAAGAAGTACCAGGATATCTAACAATAACTATGGACTAATATTTTTTGGGAAAGCTCATTTGACACATGTCCTGTACATACAAACTATAAGATGTATTGCTCTTCACACTCATACATATCATAGATTCGTCGGACGCGTTCATGGCCTGTTCACATAGACCATTAAACTTGAATCCCTTTTTTTTTGCTGCTGATGTTGTGCATTTTATTTAGCATGTCCTGTGGCGAATACAAAGCATGGTGATGAGGCCTACGAGGAAATTTTTTTGAAGTATGTTGATAACTCCTTCAATATAACATCGTAGTTGTAGGGGGACGCGGTTCTGGAAAAGCAGGAATGACGGCTTTGTTTTGACATGTATTGATCTGTTTATCAACTTTCATCCCCTATATATTTTCACCCTCTTGTACAAAGACTTATTTCCCAATCCAGAACTTGACATGTTTCCAAATATAAGTCAGCTTGACTTTGCTTTATAGAATCAAGAAGCTGAGGATTGTACTACCTAAGAAATATTGCACGTGTATACTTTATGTGACCTTGACACATTATACACGACCTTTTGCATTTATTTCTAATTAACTCTTTTTTCAAACTTGTACTTGTAGTGTTGTAAAATGACACATACATGGACCTTTTGGAAAGGATTAAGACATGTATTTTGATTGGAACTTGAATGGTTTGAAATAAAATGGACATGGATTTTGGTTTGGATTTGGATATTGTAAACTTTAAAATGGATGTGGATTTTGATTTGTACTTGAAGTTTAAATGATGATGAACTCGAAAAGTAATGATGGATGTCTTCTTTCCAAACTTGCATTTCAATGAATCCACATGAGTTTCCTTTCATAACTTTTCATACTTAAGACTTGATTCATTTGAACCCAAATTTGAATTCAAGACACTAACATTCCTCTGAATGAGTGGTTCCCAATAATAATTTCAAATCAACTTGCTTTTTTTTTAATGAAAACTCCTAACTTCATCCTTGAATTCACATTATCTCGCTCTTGAAAGAAACCTTGGATATGAATAGTAACCCTTGAAATGCACAAAAGATCATGATCATGAAGACCTTTACTCTAATGAACCTCAGCTGATGGAATGTCAACCAACACAAACATAATGAGATATAAGTTATAATCCTCTTGCCATGGAAGCTTATTGATAAGAGATGACACGAGATATTAAGAATCGTCAAAACCCTAGTTCATAGCAGATCTTAGTCACAACCCAGATGAAACTCAAGTACTTATTGTCTTTGAGAAATCTTGAGGAAGAAGAACCCTTTAGCTTGAAACCCTGATAAAGAAGATGTCTGTGATGATGGGAATTCAGTCTTGCTTCAAACTTGAATGAAAGAGAATCCTAGTGGATAGGAAACCTGATTCAAAGAACCGCAGTAATCTCCTGTCTTGGAAGACCAATGCAATATATGATTAAGAGATTATGACCTAATGGGAGATGCAGATGATTGTGAGGCGAAAGCTAGTCGAGGTAAGAAAAAAGGTAGGACAAATTTGGGGTATGACAGATGTCTCTATCTAACTGTCTTGAACCCGAGAGAGAAAACTGTTGTATGATGCTCATTGTTTAGGGTAGAAGATAATTAGATACGAGAAGACCCCGAAATTTGTCTGACAAGCAAGTGAAATTCCGGAATGAAGCAAGAGATAATAGAATGGAGTAGCTGGATGCAAAATCTGAATAAAACAACTTGAGATTCTTTGGGTGGTCAAAGCAATCCCTTATCCACTAAGGTTCTCCGATGATACCAAAATAGTATCTCGAACACACCTGAGATTCTTCGGGTGGTCGAAGTAGTACCTTATCTATTAAGGTTCTTCAATGATACCAAAGCAATATCTCGATCAAAACATGAGATTCTTCGGGTGATCGAAGAAATACCTTATCCATTAAGGTTCTTCAATAATACCAAAGTATTATCTCGATCAAAACTTGAGATTCTTCGGGTGGTCAAAGAAGCACCTTATCCAATAAGGTTCTTCGATGATACCAAAGCAGTATCTCGTATGATAAATTTGTTGGGGATGATAGTTTAGCAGAGTTCCTTGTCGGAGGAACAATGTTGTCCAAATTCTGCAAGGGAAAAGCCTTCAAGAAACTTTTTAAGATAACCTCTGCTTGGGGAGTAATAAGAGAAACAACTGCCAAGAATTATCATTATCAACTGCACGGTTGAAGAATGACTTGCTGAGGAATAAAATTCCATGAGCACATGCGAGGTATCAACTCTTTAGAGAAATACTGCCGACTTCAAGGAAGGGTGGGCCAAGATGCTTGTGAGCCGATCCTGGATCCTGTTATGTTATTCCACTGGGGACAAGGATGCCAGGTATTATGTAGCTAAGATGCAACTGCTAGGGAATCTAATGTACGTGCAAATTCCTTAGATATGCAAATGCTTGATATGATTATGATATTATCCTGTGTGTCATGCTTATGACAATGCAAAAGACCAGGTACACTGGGGATATGTTTCTTGTTGGAGGTATCACCAGGAACGAGATTTGAAAAAAGTGCCAAATGGAATTGGGCTTTGGTTTTTTGGTATTTGCTAAATGAGATTGGAATTTTAGGTTTTATGAGGATGCCAATAGGATTGGACTTTTAGTGGTTGCCAATGAAAATTGGACTTTAAAAGGTAAATTTGAAGGTGCCAACTGAAGTGGGCTTTTTGTAGTTGCCAATAAAATATTGGACTTTAAGGTTTTATGGACCTGTGAGAGGATATGACTACTCGATATCCCAAATTTTGAGACCCAATGAGTGATTAGAGGAACTGATTTCCCCTAGTAATCTTTGGACTCAATGCTGGGGAACCATATTAAGCAGATCCCTGAGGAAAAAGTATTGTTTATGATGAAGAGCCTGGGCGGCCAATAATGAATTTGATGCCTTCGCGTGGTGAAGTATCCCTGGGGACCATCTAATTTCCTCCAAGATCTCCGAACACCTAAAACAAATTTTATTGCTTGTCAAATGTGGTTTTTATTAACTGAAGTTTTAAAACACAAATTTTCAAAAATGAAATTAATTTGCAAACAATTAGATAAAGTAAAAAGTAAGCACAATTTGATGAGAAATATCTCTTTATATTAATTTGACCCTTAAATGGGTAAGCATATACAAAGATGCAATTCCTTTACGAGGTAATTGCGGTGCAAGAAAAATATAATGGCAGTACAAATTATTGAAGTTCCATTGAGTTTCAGCACTGCTATAGTCCCTATGACTTAGAAGACCTCAACACCTCGCTTCGTGGGAAGACGGCTGAATTGATTTCTCTCTTCGATGACATATCGGGATCAAGTGAATGTGCAGACTAGATACTTTGCCTTGGAATTTGTCCCTAACTTTTTCATTGATCGCCCTTTCGGATTTTCAATCCACCGGGACGCCCTTTTTTTCTTGAGCCGCCCTTTCGGGTTTTCAACTCAGCATGCCTATTTTTTTGTTTTATCCCTAACTTTTTCTTGGACCGCCCTTTCGGGTTTTCAGTCCACCGGGATAGCCATTTTTCCCTAAGTCGCCCTTTCGGGTTTTCGACTTAGCGGCTTTATTATTCCACTTTTTTAGGCATAGTACTATTTGACAGAGTATGCATTTACCGGGTAGGGTAATTCATCACCATCCATAGTTGCGAGTTGCAGAGCACCCCCAAAGATGTTTCTATTACAACATATGGGCCTTCGAATTTGGCGTCCACTTGCCCCTGGATTCATTGTACATAGTCATGATCCTCTTGAGTACCAAGTCACATTCCTGGAATGTCCTGGGTCGTACCTTCTTGTCGAAATCTTTTTTCACGCGTTTCTGATAGAGCTGGCCGTGACATATAGCTGCCAAGCGCTTTTCTTCCATAAGATTAAGTTCATCAAACCTTGTCTTCACCCATTCTGCTACATCAAGATGAGCTTCCATTAAGACTCTCAAAGACGGAACTTCCACCTCTATCGGCAGAACCGCTTCTATGCCATAAATCAACGGGTAGGGAGTTGCCCCTGTTGAAGTTCGCACTGAGGTACGATAGTCGTGCAACGCAAAAGGTAGAATTTCGTGTCAATCCTTATATGTGACTACCATCTTCTGAACGATCTTCTTGATGTTTTTATTAGCTGCCTCGACGGCTCCATTCATCTTGGGTCTGTATGGTGTCGAGTTATGGTGTTCGATTTTGAAGCTGGCACACAACATCCATCATTTTGTTGTTGAGATTTGACCCATTCTCAGTGATGGTACGATTAGGCACCCTGTATCTGCATATAATGTTGTGTTTCAAGAAGCGGGCAACCACTTGCTTGGTGACGTTGGCGTATGATGCAACTTCAACCCACTTAGTGAAGTAGTCTATGGCCACCAATATGAAGTAGTGTCCATTTGAAGCTTTCGACTCAATCATCCCAATCATGTCTATTCCCCACATGGAAAAAGGCCATGGTGAAGTCAAGACGTTCAAAGGAGTGGGAGGCACATGGATCTTGTCAGAAAATATCTGGCATTTGTGACAAGTTCGAGTATGATGGTAGCAATCATCCTCCAAGGTAAGCCAATAATAGCCTACTCTTAATATATTCATCGCTATTATATGTCCATTCGCATGAGTGCTGAAGCAACCTTCATGAATATCCTTCAAGATCTTCTCAGCTTCATGCTTTTACATACATCTGAGTAGGATGGTATTATGATTACGCTTGTATAGAACATTCCCATTGAGGAAAAAATTGGACGCCAATCTGCGCAGAGTTCTCTTATCAACACCCAAGGCCCCTTCAGGATACTCTTGCTTCTCTAAATAACGCTTAATGTCATAGAACCACGACTTTTCCTCTGGTCCTTCATAAACAGCCAAACAATGAGCAGGTTTTTCAAACTGCTACAAATCAATGGACGACCTATGGTTGGGCTATATCAGCTTATAAATGGATACCAGAGTTTCCAAAGCATCGGCCATTTGATTTTCTTCTCTGGGCACATGGGTAAAAGTGATATCATCGAATATGGGGAGTAACTTTGCCACATACTCTCGATATGGAATTAAATTGGTATGTTTTGTGTCCCAATCACCTCTAATCTGATATATTACTAAGGCAGAATCTCCAAACACATTGAGAGTTTTGATTCTCAAGTTGATGGCTTCTTTCAAGCCTAGTATGCAAGCTTCGTACTCGGCCATATTGTTAGTACATGTGAAGCAGAGTTTGGCCATGAACGGCAGGTGAAAGTTCTTGGGAGATGTAATCACTGCCCCAATTCCATGTCCATAAGTATTCGATGCACCCTCGAACATGAGAGTCCATCGCTCCCCTGGTTCTGGTCCCTCATCTAGTCCTGGATCTTCATAGTCTTTTACTAATATAATATCTTCATCCAGAAAATCAAATTTCAAAGGCTGATAATCATCCACTGGTTGGTGAGCAAGATGATCTGCTAACACACTGCCTTTAATGGCCTTTTGGGTGACATATTGGATGTCATATTCGGGCAGAAGCATTTTCCATCTGGCTATCCTATCGGTGAAAGAAGGTTTCTCAAAGATGTATTTGATGGAGTCCATATTAGATATCAGATACATGGTATGTGTCGGCATATACTGTCTGAGACATCTGGTCGCCCATGCAAGTGCACAACAAGTCTTCTCAAGTAAGGAGTATCTTGTTTCGCAGTCGTTAAACTTATTACTGAGGTAATAGATGACGTGCTCCTTCTTACCAGTGTCATCTTGCTGCCCCAATACACAACCCATGGACTCGTCAAGCATAGTCAGGTACATGATAAGTGGCCTTTCAGGAATATGCAGTATCAAGATTGGCGATTCTTGCAAATATTCTTTGATCTTATCAAATTCCCCTTGACATTCATCATCCCACACAATTGACTGATCTTTTCTTAGCAACTTGAAGATTAGTTTGCAAGTGGCGGTGAGATGTGAAATAAATTTGGCGATGTAATTCAACCCCCCCAAGAAACCACGAACTTCTTTTTCAGTTCTTGGTGCGAGCATGTTCTAAATTGCCCTTACCTTATCAGGATCCACTTTAATCCCTTTCTGACTTACGATGAAGCCCAACAATTTTCCCGATCGCACCTAAAACGTACATTTGTTGGGGTTAAGTCTCAATCTGAACTTCCTTAATCGAGCAAACAACTTTTGTAGATTGATCAAATGCTCTTCTTCTATTTGAGACTTGGCAATCATATCATCCGCGTACACCTCAATCTCTATATAATCATGTCATGAAAGAGCGTTACCATCACGCGTTGATATGTTGCCCCAACATTTTTCAGTCTGAATGGCATTACCTTGTAGCAGAAGGTGCCCCATGGTGTGATGAAAGTGGTCTCTCCATGTCATTTGGATCCATCTTGATCTGATTGTAACCAGAAAATCCATCCATGAAAGAGAAAATAGAGAATTGTGTTGTGTTATCCATCAATACATCAATGTGAGGTAATGGGAAGTTGTCTTTAGGACTTGCTTTATTTAAGTCACGATAACCCACACACATGCGGACCTTTCCGTCTTTCTTCGGTACTAGAACAATGTTAGCAACCCATTGTGGATACTTTGCTACTTCCGGGAAACCAGCATCAAACTGTTTTCGGACCTCATCACGAATATTGAGAGCCATATCAGGGTGAGTCCTCCTCAAATTTTGCTTGATAGCGTGGCATTCTTCCTTGAGCGGTAATTTGTGTACAACAATGTCCATATCCAATCCAGGCATATCTTGATACGACCAGGCGAACACGTCAGCATACTCTCGGAGAAGTTCTATCAACTTGGTCTTGACTGTGTCTTGAAGAGATGCTCCAACCTTCACCTCCCTTGTATCTTCTTCAGATCCTAGGTTGATGACTTTGACGTCCTCTTTGTGTGGCAGGATGACCTTCTCCTCTTGTTGTAGCAGCCTCGCCAGCTCATTAGGGAGTTCACAATCTTCCTCGCCTTCTCCTTCAGCTTGGTAGATTGGGCAATCAAAGTCATACTGGCCTATAGCAGTGTTGTTATCAAGGACTTTGGTAGTGTCTCTGCATGTTTATGATTTATGCAGTTTATTTAGGAAAGTGTGTGCATAAAAATGCCATTTATTGTAAAAAGTAAAAGAAAAGAAAAATGAGCGAAAATTGAATGCAAACTTGTACTTATTAATGATAATTGTGTTTTAAAACATCAGGTGGCCCATACAATGATCCACTACACCTTGGGCAGAGCGTAGGGTTTTTGACAAATAATAAAAATTAGTTTTGGCGTGGGAAGAACTGAGGGATTTCAATAGTCTTCCAATTCTGAAGCTCTTCACCAGGCTTGGCTTGTCGTATCCAGCTTGTAGAGACTTCTTCATTATTAGTCTTGCCTTCTATAACTATAGCTGTTGTATAGTCAAAGATGTGTCCGACGCTTTGGAAGATATCCCTCACGGGGGGACTTGCTCTTTGTTGTATGGGACCGTTGTTGTATTGGAAAATAGATGATATCTTAGCCCAAATTTATCAAATTTTTCAACAACCTCCACCATTTTCCCCCAACCTTGGGCATTCCCTTCTTCCACTACTACTTTTGCTTCTCCATACGAAGCCATCGATGATCTTATTTCTTGATTATCCGGAACACGATGTACTGCCAGAGTACTTATTACCTCAAAAGACTGGAAATGTGTCTCGATCATTGCACGTGTATACTTTATGTGACCTTGACACATTATATATGACCTTTTGCATTTATTTCTAATTAACTCTTTTTTCTAACATGTACTTGTAATGTTGTAAAATGACACGGACATGGACCTTTGGAAAGGATTAAGACATGTATTTCGATCGGAACTTGAATGGTTTGAAATAAAATGGACATGGATTTTGGGTTGGATTTGGATATTGTAAAGAAAATGGTGTATGGATCCAAAGGTGAAAAATGGACTTTAAGTAAACTTTAAAATGGATGTGGATTTTGATTTGTACTTGAAATTTAAATGATGATGAACTCGAAAAGTAATGATGGATGTCTTCTTTCCAAACTTGCATTTCAACGAATCCACATGAATTTCCTTTCACAACTTGTCATACTTAAGTCTTGATTCATTTGAACCCAAATTTGAATTCAAGACACTAACATTCCTCTAAATGAGTGGTTCCCAATAATAATTCCAAATCAACTTGCTTTTTTTTAATGAAAACTCCTACTTCATCCTTGAATTCATATTATCTCGCTCTTGAAAGAAACCTTGGATATGAATAGTAACCCTTGAAATGCACAAAAGATCATGATCATGAAGACCTTTACTCTAATGAACCTCAGCTGATGGAATGTCAACCAACACAAACATAATGAGATATAAGTTATAATCCTCTTGCCATGGAAGCTTATTGATAAGAGATGACACGAGATATTAAGAATCGTCAAAACCCTAGTTCATAGCAGATCTTAGTCACAACCCAGATGAAACTCAAGTACTTATTGTCTTTGAGAAATCTCGAGGAAGAAGAACCCTTTAGCTTGAAACCCTGATAAAGAAGATGTATGTGATGATGGGAATTCACCCTTGCTTCAAACTTGAATGAAAGAGACTCCCAATGGATAGGAAACCTGATTCAAAGAACTGCAGTAATCTCTTGTCTTGGAAGACCAATGCAATATATGATCAAGAGATTATGACCTAATGAGAGATGCAGATGATTGTGAGGTGAAATCTAGTCAAGGTTAGAAAAAAGGTATGACAAATTTGTGGTATGACAACATGGAAATAAACACATGAACCTTGGAGTCTCTTGAATAAAATTCAATCAAATCTTGGGAGACTCTTGATCAGATGATTTTGAATTGGTTTGCAAATTAACTTTGACCTTTTTCAGATGAAATTCATTCGAGCTGAGGGATTGGTCTCGCAACTGCGAAAAAGGTCCGGCGGAAACAAACAAAAGAGTCGCCACCGAACGTTATTTATCCCAAAGAGAGGGACAGGAAACGATCAAAGAAAACCTAAAAGAACGGGAAAAGACAAGGTCATCGCAACCATATCTTGGGTTCGGGAGTCGGTTACGCAAGGGGAAGGTATTAGCACCCCTCACGTCCGTTGTACTCAACGGGATCCACGCTTGTTGTCTAATCTATGGGTGAAAACTTTATAAAACCTACTGCTAAACGGGGGTGGAAAGAAAGAACAGACTAGATAGGACATCACCGCCCTAGGCCTACGTATTCCCTCGTGCAATGGGAAAGTCAGAGTCAACGTAGTTCGGGAAACTACGGGTGATGGGGGGAAGGTTTCTCGCCAAGACATCGTTGTCTTGTGCCTACGTATCGTCATCTGATATGAGAAATCAGAGCAAACGTAGTTTGGGTAACTACGGGAAAAGGGTGGTTAAGTATGTTTTTGGGAGTGACGTTAAGTCTCCATTCCAGCAGTTAGGGACGATGCCTGTTTGCGGTAGAACGCAAAAGTAACGTACTCTTTTCGGGTGATGAGAAATGGAGGACTAAAGGTGGAAAATAAAGAAGAGTGCTTGCCAAGACATTGCCTTCTTGTGCCTACGTATTCTCATCTGGTATGAGAAATCAGAGCAATCGTAGTTCGGCCAACTACGAAAAAAGGTCTCGATCGCACCAGGGCGAGAGAAAAAGGTCCTAGGCCTGAAACGCCTGAATAGAAGTGAATCAGCTTGGTTTGGGACGCGTACTGCACTAAAATATAAGATGTAGGAACGAATGTGTCGCATATCATCCAAAGGGCATACGCTAAACACTCTAGACAAGCAAGGAGAAACCCCTCCCTCGTCATTTCCTATGTACCTAACGCTCGGCGCACGATACTCGTCGAATTTATTAAGTGTTTTGAATTAAGTGGTTTGACAGTGTTAGTGAATCGAATCGGGACAAATATGACGTTGAACCGTCGTAGCTCGACTTATGATGTAAGTCAAACTATAGGAGGTCGCGTGAATTGATATTCGTGCAAAAGACAAGACAGAGAAATGATATTGAGGATCATTCTCCGATTGAATCGTGTCGTATGGGCCAAAAAAGGTGGGACCTCGTCTTAATCGTAAATATTATGTCGATTAATTGAAGGTAGCCTATCACGATCCCAAAGTAAAGAAAATGATCCAAATGATAATTTTCCATATATTTGAAATTGCGAAGGCTATCGACTTCGATAAATCGACGCTCACAAATTGAAATACTTCATAGATCGAGGAAATTAAAATAAAATTGAAAATGAAGAAGAAATGAGGAGAGAAAAAGTGGTCTCGGACAAACCTCCATCTATCAATAATTTGACCGGTGATGATTTTAGGGTCTCGTCATTGACCAAAAAGAGACAAAAATAAATAAAGATGAATAAAAATAAAAAATGAACGGAAAATGAAAACTTTGTCTCAGATTTGTCGTTTCCATTAATAATTTGACGTATAACAACTTCGAGGTCTCTTCATCGACCAAAACGAAGTAATAAAATCTCAAAGATAAGTGAAAGCACTAAAATCTAAATTTAGAGAAATATATTTAAAAGCTCTAAAAACTAATTTTAGAACGAAATATAAAGAAATCTAAAAATTTATTAAGAAAAGAAATGTTATATAAAAGAAACTAGATTAGAACAATAATATAAAAAAATAAATTATATAAAAATCTCTAAAAAGCTAGATTTAGAAAATATGTTAACAATTTAATAAAAAGAGAAAAGAAAAATATTTAGGAAACTTTAAATTAAAAAACCGAAAAAGGGGGTTTAAGATTGACAAAAGGGGGGGGGGGAATAGGAAGAGGATCACTTGGCCCTAGGCCCATCACCTTTTCCCTCAAGACTCTAGCCAGCCAGCAAAAATAAACAAGAAAGCATGTGGTGAAAAGAAGGCGGGCTATCAGCTTTTAACAGGCCCAGTTGACCCAAAAAAAATTCCATCAATTTTAAGTCAAAGTGACAAAAAAAATTGAATGGGCTCCATGCAACCCAGGCCCACGCCGGTGCCATGGTCTAAACAAGGCCAATGACCATTTTAACCATGAAATAAACGAATGTAATCTGGTCTCCTTTTCTTAACGAAAAAATAAACACCCAACCTTAATTTTCAGTCGAATAAAAACGTGAGGATCACACCACGGTTACCGCCTCTGTCACCATTAATTTTTACCCTGGTTTCCTCTTTTCCAAATCGATTTAGAATCTCTCACTTCATCTCCTTCTACTTTTTGATTTCTGTTTGAAATGGGTTTCGTTTTATGTGTTTTTCTGGTTGTGGTCGAAGAAGAAAATGAAGGTTGTTAACTGATTTGGGACGCAAGGTTCAAGAGATTTGAAGGAGAGTATAAAATTTTATGGTTCACGAAGGAAGAAGTCGGTTTTGAATTGCTATGGTTTTGAGGTTTTATCGCCCCTTCTTTCTTCTCCTATTTATTCTTCTATTTCACTCTAAGATCATCTCTCTGTTATAGTTTTTCTGGGTTTTAAAACTAATTTGGGAATGGTTAATTTGGTTTGAAGGTTTACGGAAGTTTGGGGGAGAAGGAGGTGGTTATCGAATGGGTTCAAGGAGAAAAAGGAAATTTTGGAGGCGGGTTGTTGTTTCAAGGAAGAGAAAATTGAGAGGAGGATATGAAGATTTGGGGTTAAAGGGGTTTTTTGGTTTTTTTTTTGGAAGTTTGGAGGAAGAATGTTGGGAAAGTTTGAAGGTTGGGATTTGGAAGTTTAGTGTTCTTATACCCTGAAAAAACAACATGTGCCCTGTCCTTTTTTTAATTATAATTTTCCTTTAATTAATTTCTGTACTATTTCATTAATAAAACTAAATTAATTCCTAATTCTAACTAACTATAATTAAAATCTAATATACTTAAAATTCTAATTAAAAACTAACTAATTCCTAAACTCTAATTCTATCTAATTAGAAAAACTATCTTCTAATCTAATTAATTAATTAAAAAAAATCCAATTCTATCTAAAATCTTAATTCTAATTCTAAACTAATTAATTAATCTTAATTCTAAAGTATAAATTTAATCTAAACTAATTCTAAATAATTAAAATTAAAATCTTTTTGTATTTTCTCTTTTCTATTTCAAAATTCTAATTAATTATTCTAATATAAAATTCTAATTTCTAATTATTAATCCTAAATCTATTTTCTAAACTAATTTCTAATAAAATTCTAATTCTATTTAATTCAAAATTAATTTCTAAACCTAATTAATCAATATAAAAAGGGTCAAGCACTGAAATGCATCAAAATTATCAGCATAGACTGAACCACCAGGAAGAGAACAACCTTTCACTCGATTTTGAAATAAATCTCATCCTTTGAACCGGTTTAAACTGTAAAATGCGAACAAAGCGGTTGTAATCCCGATAAACCCATCCCGACTGATAACATGGACAGTATGCAAAAAATGATCGACGTAGATGATATGCAGATGAATGTGAAGCAAAAGTCAGTCAAAGTCAGAAAACGCGAGGGCAAATTTTGGGGTGCAACAGCTGCCCCTATTCAATCGACTTGGACCTGAAGGGATGAAGAGCAAGAACTTTCATACATTCAAGGTAAAAGGTGATTGAATACAAAAGGACCCATAAATTTGCAGTCTATTAGGATGTATGCAATTGGAGCCCAGTCACATGTCGTCGGAAAGAAAAGATACCCAAAGGAAACACATCGTCAATAGGAATTGATGGAAAGAAAACCATCTAAAAAACCACATCGTCAATAGGAATTGACGGAAAGAACGACATATCCAAGAACCATATCGTCAATAGGAATCAACGAAAAGAATGCCATATCCAAAGAGCCACATCGTTAATAGGAATCGACGGAAAGAAAACCATATCCAAGAACCACATCGTCAATAGGAATCGACGGAAAGAACGCCATATCCAAAGAGCCACATCATCAATAAGAATCGGCGGAAAGAAAACCATATAGAAGAACTACATCATCAATAGGAATCAACAAAAAGAAAACCGTATCCAAAGATCACATCGTCAATAGGAATTGATGGAAAGAAAACCATATCCAAGAACCACATCGTCAATAGGAATCGACGGAAAGAAACGCCATATCCAAATATCATCTCGTCTAAGGGTAGACGGGAAGAAAACCATATTTGGAGAAACACCTCAGTGAATCCCAAAGTCACATCGACAATAGGAATTGACGGGAAGAAATCCATATCCAAAATCACATCGTCAATAGGAATTGACGGGAAGAAACACCATATCCGGAGAACCACATCGTCAATAGGAATTGACGGGAAGAAAAACCTGTTGAGGATGTCATCTTCAAAGGGTTGATGGAAAAAGTACGACTAACGTATGATCTAAAACCCAAAAGGAAGGTACCAAAGCAGATGAGTTGATCAAAAGGCCGCTGCTGGAGATATGTCACTGTCTTGATTGAAAGGTGATTCAGGTTGCCACGAAAGCTAACAAAACTGACATATGCTTCACATGCATATGTTTGAAATTTTTTATGGCGTAATACTTCATACGAAATGGAAATGCTACGCATTTGAGGATGTAATGCAAAGATGATAACTATATGCAGATGCAAGCTCGGGCTTCCGGGGAAAGAAAGATTCCCCGGGTATGATTGGACTTTGCTGGTAAAGACAGGTGAAACCTGATGGTGATTGATTTTTGAAGGTGAAAATTTTCTGGGTACCAATGGGGATTGGATTTTCTGGTGGTTGCCAATTGGGATTGGACTTTGGATTTCCTGTGAATGCCAATAGGAATTGGACTTTAGGTTATCTGTGAGGGGTCAGGTACAGTTGACATTGGAAAATGTCCTGTCTAGATACAAGGTTTATGATTGAAGGGTCAGGGAATGGTTAACATGACTTTCCGACATTCGTCTTGAACTTGAAGGTTGATTGAACCTGCTTGAATAGCTCTGAGTAGCTCTAAAAATATGGAGAGAACAAGTTCCTTTGTTTCCAATTTTGCCCTAGCATGTGGGATCTCTGTAAAAATCTTCCTCGAAAGGGACCTGAAATCTCTGTACCCTGATGGTTTAAGATGAACTGCCTTAGCATTTTGAACCTCGGAGAGGTGCTTCAGATTAATTGCCTTATGGACAAGGAGTTGTGCTCTTGGGGTGGCCTGCCCCAACCTTGAAGTGATTTTGCCCCTGATTGGCTGATTTATGAAGGAGTGCCTCTGTCTAGCTGACCTTCGAGAGATTTATCGAATCTCGACCTGGTTGCCCCAGATTATCTGAAATTTGGAATGGATGACTCCCGTTATGAGATCATTTATCATGACTTGCCCCTGCTCAACGGAGTACTCAGGCGTTCTGTATCTTATCTCGATCAAACTTTCCATTATGGAAACTCTCCTAATGTCAAGTGCTTACTCGCAAGTAAAAAAATCATTTTGCAAATGATAATATTAACGCAGTGCATATGACAATTTTGGAATCCAAGTCTGTTCACTAGAAAAAAGTTGTGACATATAGTGAATGAATCACTTATCATAATGTCAACATCAATACCCACAGGGTAAGAAAATCCTTTTAGGAGTCAGTTTCGACGTGATCTTTACCGAAGTATGCTTTCAAAACAAACCTACTTCAATTAGGTCTTTTGAAGGTTGTAATGTGGCCAGGTTCACGGTTATAGAAAAAAAGAATATAAGGCTCAAAGTTTGTTTTAACCCACCCATTCTCCTTGAAGTTCTCCAGTCCTATGTTCAACTAATTCGACACAAGCGTTCACCTTTCAAAGGTTATATGACAGGAGTGATGGTTTAAGGAAACCACAAGTTTTCGGAATGACAGTTACTCACTTTTTCGTCTTTGGTGTCTGGAGTCACACGACTTGTTCTTCCTCATTTTTTTATTTCCCTATTTTGCCTGGACCGGCTCTTTTGAGTATATCTTTTTAGCTTCAAAGTTCAGCTGGATGACCTAATTTTTCCTAAGCCACTTGTTTTCAAGTTGTCGACTTAGCGGGCTTTTTATTTTTTGTTTGTTTTTGGGAATAAGTCGTGCGACACCGGCTTATCTGACTTATTTGAAAGGATTGTGATTGCCTAACTCCTAGGTTGGTGACAGATAACCACCGTAAGTTTTTTAGGTACGGCCTCTACAGGTGCGATTGATCCTCGAACGGGAACAGTCCTTTCGCAATTTGGATGTTTGGTCGAATTAACTGACACCTACCCTGCCCCAGGTTAAGATTAAGGTTTTTTTGTTTTCAGAAAAGAACTCCTACTACTAGGCTCAAAGGGGTTAACAAGGGATTATCTTCCTTATATCTTCGGTGTTTAGGAATTTGAAACAATGCATGTACATCATCAGCAGGGATTTATTCAAAAGCATACCATCGAAAGTTTTTGCATCTTTCAATTTCGTCATCCTCCCTCAGATTCCGCTTAAACAAGTGTTTGACATCAATAAAAAGTACAGAGTGAACACGAATGTATTTAATAAAAACATGCATATTCATTTCATCATCATTATCAATTGAAAACCAATAAGTTCTACAGATAAGTTCGCACTTTAACATAAAAGAAACTATAAATGCAAAGAAATGACATGATATAAAAGACCGCCAGCTTCGGGGAGCTGGACTTTCCAATCTTGATTTGTTACTGAGCTAGCCATCTTCAGAATCGCCTGTCGAAGTCAGCCTGATACTCTTCTGAACATCTGCTCTCGGTAAATTCCTCTATAACATGAACTGATGGACCCACATGACTGGATGAAGGAGGATTGTTGATCTGAATACCCTGAGGTGTGACTGAGAACATATTGGAGTCAAGCATAGTCTGAATGTTGCTCTTAAGCACCTTATATTCTTTGGTTGAATGCCCATGTGTCCCATCATGGTAATCACAGCGGGCATTGACATCAAAACCTGGTGGATATGGAGGGATCACTGGATTAATCTCCTTCGGCACTATCAGTCCACCTTTGGTCAAATCTGTCAACATCTGACTGTACAACATTGGCAACTGAGTGAAATGCTTCTCTGGCTTCTTTGGTCTTTGTCGAGCATGATAGCATGGTTGATGACGGTATGACTGCTGACTCTGAAGGGGAACAAATATCTGATACATAGACCCAACAGGTTGCTGACTCTGAACAACCGAAATGTCTGAAAACTGAATCTGAGGTACCGGGGATTCCTGGATAGAATTACTTTCTTTCTCCCATTCTCCTTGTGAACTGACAACTGATTTGCTTTCATAAACTAAGATGTCTGAGGTGTCTCGAATCTTTCCACTCTTGAGTCCGCTCTCGATATGTTTCCCAATTATTATTAAGTCAGAAAAGTTTAATGCCCCACTACCAATCATCTTATCAAAGTATGGACCTTGCAAAGTATCCACGAACAGGTCAACCAATTCTCTTTCTAGAAGTGGTGGTTGAACACGAGCAACTAATTCTCTCCATCTTTGAACATACGCCCTGAAAGATTCATTGTCCGCCTAAAATAAGTCTTGCAACTGCATGCGACTGGGATTCATGTCGAGATTGTAATTGTACTGCTTCACAAAGGCGTTGGCTAGGTCTGACCATGATCGGATGTAATCACTCTCTAACTGCATGTACCAGCTCAATGATGCCCCACTCAAACTATCCTGGAAACAGTGAATCATAAGCTTGTTGTTGTGGACATGTGAAGTCATTCTTCTACAAAACATCACCAAATGTTGCTTCAGACAACTATCCCCTTTGTACTTCTCAAAATTCGGTGTCTTAAACTTCAGAGGCATCACAAGGCCTGGAACCAAACACATGCTCGAAGCATTCAGATTAAGAGTATCATGACCCATCAGGGCGTCAAGCTTTTCCTCCAACAAATGATATCTTCTCATAAATTCAACAGTCTGTGAGTCCTTAGGATTAATCTTTGGAACAACCCCTTGGGAATCTGGCACAGAGAATGTGAAATTCTGATAATCTGTGTCATTGAGAGAAGATGAATGTCTATCTCGGACAATGGTACGCTCTTGTATAACTTGATCTTCAACAGGAATCTGCACAGACTGAGCTTGAGCAACATTGTTCACTGAAGGTGGAATAACATCCTCATTAACCAGAGTCCTCTGAATATTGGCCTCTCCCCTTGTCATAGCTATCATGGCTTCCATGAGTTGATCTAGCTAGTTCTTCATCAACTCAAACTCTGCCCTTGTAACAACCGAATTCTGCTCTCCTAAGTTCATGATTCTTCCAAAGGCTAATTCAAGTCTAATGCGAGTGTCAGGAAATCAACCGCGGGTTGGACAAAAGATGGGTGAGCTCTCTGTTCCCGGCTGAGGATGGATATGCAAGAATGAGATGCAAATGCAATGCAAAATGCTAATGCAATAGACAAGGGATCAAAGCTTCCAGAAAGCTCTGAATAACTGTTGCGTTGCTGACTGGATAAGTTCATAAGTCTGCTCTGAAGAGAATACCATAATACTGGGTTGGTTGAAATTCAAAGTTTCCTGCACAACCCTTCCCACTCACAGGTAAGACCTAGTCTCTGGCAAGGTACGACATCCTATGCAGGTCGTCAGTATCACAGACTCTTAGGTCGAGAAACGAGGATACGTTCACCATTTCTGGTTTGGCATCATGGTCAAACGAGGAGGCCTCAACTGACTTTTCAATGAATGGTCTCCAGAGTCATTAGTTTTCAGATCCGACACCCCCTCAATTGTCCAAAACACATAGGATAGGATGTCTTCAAAGAAAACCTCGTATGAACGCGAATTTCATGAGGGCTCTTGCATGCCAAACATGCAAGCCCACACTACTCTCCACATTAATGCTAGATGTGTACTCAAGCCTGGGTGTTAGGCTTATCTCTCAATGGAACACCTACCCAACAGCACAACAACAACAATAATAATAAAGTGCAGAAGGTAGAAAAGTAAATAATATACAAAAATACAACATACATACACATAAATAGACACACCCATAAATAAAACACACAAGTGCTAGGATTGATTCGCATAGGGAAACAACATCCCCAGTGAAGTCGCCAGCTGTTGCAACTGCGAAATAGGTCCGGCGGAAACAAACAAAAGAGTCGCCACCGAACGTTATTTATCCCAAAGAGAGGGAAAGGAAACGATCAAAGAAAACCTAAAAGAACGGGAAAAGACAAGGTCATCGCAACCATATCTTGGGTTCGGGAGTCGGTTACGCAAGGGGAAGGTATTAGCACCCCTCACGTCCGTTGTACTCAACGGGATCCACGCTTGTTGTCTAATCTATGGGTGAAAACTTTATAAAACCTACTGCTAAACGGGGGTGGAAAGAAAGAACAGACTAGATAGGACATCACCGCCCTAGGCCTACGTATTCCCTCGTGCAATGGGAAAGTCAGAGTCAACGTAGTTCGGGAAACTACGGGTGATGGGGGGAAGGCTTCTCGCCAAGACATCGTTGTCTTGTGCCTACGTATCGTCATCTGATATGAGAAATCAGAGCAAACGTAGTTCGGGTAACTACGAGAAAAGGGTGGTTAAGTATGTTTTTGGGAGTGACGTTAAGTCTCCATTCCAGCAGTTAGGGACGATGCCTGTTTGCGGTAGAACGCAAAAGTAACGTACTCTTTTCGGGTGATGAGAAATGGAGGACTAAAGGTGGAAAAGAAAGAAGAGTGCTCGCCAAGACATCTCCTTCTTGTGCTTACGTATTCTCATCTGGTATAGAAATCAGAGCAGTCGTAGTTCGGCCAACTTCAGAAAAAGGTCTCGATCGCACCAGGGCGAGAGAAAAAGGTCCTAGGCCTGAAACACCTGAACGGAAGTGAATCAGCTTGGTTTGGGACGTGTACTGCACTAAAATCTAAGATGAAGGAGCGAATGCGTCGCATATCGATCAAAGGGCATACGCTAAACACTCTAGACAAGCGAGGAGAAACCCCTCCTTCGTCATTTCCTACGTACCTAACGCTCGACGCACGATACTCATCGAATTTATTAAGTGTTTTGAATTAAGTGGTCTGACAGTGTTAGTGAATCGAATCGGGACAAATGTGACGCTGAATCGTCGTAGCTTGACTTATGATGGAAGTCAAACTATAGGAGGTCGCGTGAATTGATATCCGTGCAAATGACAAGATAAAGAAATGATATTGAGGATCATTCTCCGATTGAATCGTGTCGCATGGACCAAAAAAGGTGGGATCTCGTCTTAATCGCAAACATTATGTCAATTAATCGAAGGTAGCCTATCACGATCCCAAAATAAAGAAAATGACCCAAATGGCCATTTTCCATATATTTGAAATTGTGAAGGCTATTGACTTCGATAAATCGACGCTCACAAATTGAAATACTTCATAGATCGAGGAAATTAAAATAAAATCGAAAATGAAGAAGAAATGAGGAGAGAAAAAGTGGTCTCGGACAAACCTCCATCTATCAATAATTTGACCGGTGATGGTTTTAGGGTCTCGTCATCGACCAAAAAGCGACAAAAATAAATAAAGATGAATAAAAATCGAAAATGAACGGGAAATGAAAACTTTGTCTCAGATTTGTCGTTTCCATCAATAATTTGACGTATAACAACTAAGAGGTCTCTTCATCGATCAAAATGAAGTAATAAAATCTCAAAGATAAGTGAAAGCACTAAAATCTAAATTTAGAGAAATATGTTCAAAAGCTCTAAAGACTAATTTTAGAAAGAAATATAAAGAAATCTAAAAATTTATTAGGAAAACAAATATTATATAAAAGAAATTAGATTAGAACAATAATATACAAATCTTAAAAAATAAATTATATAAAAATCTCTAAAAAGCTAGATTAAGAAAATATGTTAACAATTTAATAAAAAGAGAAAAGAAAACTATTTAGAAAAGTTTAAATTAAAAAACAGAAGGGGGGTTTAAGATTGAAAAGGGGTGGGGGGGAATAGGAAGAGGATCACTTGGGCCTAGGCCTATCACCTCTTCCCTCAAGACTCTAGCCAACCATAAAAAATAAACAAGAAGGCATATGGTGAAAAGAAGACGGGCTATCAGCTTTTAACAGGCCCAGTAAACCCAAAAAAAATTCCATCAATTTTAAGTCAAAGTGAAAAAAAAAATGAAATGGGCTTCATGCAACCCAGACCCACGCCGGCGCCATGGTCTAAACAAGGCCAATAACCATTTTAACGATGAAATAAACGAATGTAATCTGGTCTCCTTTTCTTAACGAAAAACAAACACCCAACCTCAAATTTCAGTCGAATAAAAACGTGAGGATCACACCACGGTTGCCGCCTCCGTCACCATCAAGTTTTACCCAGGTTTCCTCTTTTCCAAATCGATTTAGAACCTCTCACTTCATCTCCTTCTATTTTTCGATTTCTGTTTAAAATGGGTTTCGTTTTATGTGTTTTTCTTGTTGTGGCTGAAGAAGAAAATGAAGGTTGTTAACTGATTTAGGACGCAAGGTTCAAGAGATTTGAAGGAGAGTATTAAATTTTGTGGTTCACAAAAGAAGAAGTCGATTTTGAATTGCTATGGTTTTGAGGTTTTATCGCCCCTTCTTTCTTCTCCTATTTATTCTTCTATTTCACTCTAAAATCCTCTCTCTGTTATGGTTTTTCTGGGTTTTAAACCTAATTTGGGAATGGTTAATTTGGTTTGAAGGTTTACGGAAGTTTGGGGGAGAAGGAGGTGGTTATCGAATGGGTTCAAGGAGAAAGAAGAAATTTTGGAGGCAGGTTGTTGTTTCAAGGAAGAGAAAATTGAGAGGAGGATATGAAGATTTGGGGTTAAAGGGGTTTTCTGGTTTTTTTTTGGAAGTTTGGAGGAAGAATGTTGGGAAAGTGTGAAGGTTGGGATTTGAGAACGACGGATAGGTCTTCTCCATGGAGAGGGTGAATTTCGGCGGTTGGCTAGGTATTTTTTTTCAAGCAAGAAGATGATGAACAGTGTTCTTATACCCTGAAAAAACAACATGTGCCCTGTCCTTTTTTTATATTTTAATTTTCCTTTAATTAATTTCTGTACTATTTCATTAATAAAATTAAATTATTTCCTAATTCTAACTAACTATAATTAAAATCTAATATACTTAAAATTCTAATTAAAAATTAGTTAATTCCTAAACTCTAATTCTATCTAATCAAAAAAACTATCTTCTAATCTAATTAATTAATTGAAAAAAATCTAATTCTATCTAAAATCTTAATTCTAATTCTAAACTAATTAATTAATCCTAATTCTAAAATAAAAACTTAATCTAAACTAATTCTAAATAATTAAAATTAAAATCTTTTTGTATTTTCTCTTTTCTATTTCAAAATTCTAATTAATTATTCTAATATAAAATTCTAATTTCTAATTATTAATCCTAAATCTATTTTCTAAACTAATTTCTAATAAAATTTTAATTCTATTTAATTCAAAATTAATTTCTAAACCTAATTAGTCAATATAAAAAACTAACTATAAAAATCTAATTAAAAATTCTAAGTAATTTCTAAACAAATAAAATAAACCTAAATTAACAAACGACATAAAAACGAATAAAAAGGGTCAAGCACCGAAATGCAACAAATTATTAGCACATACTGAACGACCAAGAAGAGAACAACCTTTCACTCGATTTCGAAATAAATCTCATTCTTTGAACTGGTTTAAACTGTAAAATCCGAACAAAGCGGTTGTAATCCCGATAAACCCATTCCGGCTGATAACATGGACAGTATGCGAGAAATGATCGACCTCGATGATATGTAGATGAATGCAAAGCAAAAGTCAGAAAACGTGAGGGTAAATTTTGGGGTGCAACAACTGGTACTTGATATCCTTCCTCCGAATTCTTCCTGAAAAAGTTAGTAAAGAAAAAACAAACATTTTTTTGGATTTTGAATTATGGTTAGTAAACATAAACATAAACAAATATCAAACAAACAAGAAAGCAAAGGTGCCCGGTGATCTCTCAAGAATAAACCTGCAGAGGAAGGCAAGAGAACCAAGGCTTACGATCTTGTTTGTAGGATGATATGCAAATGATATGTAAGATCTTAGGGGTAAAAATGAGGGTATTACAGTTGGTTAGCTTAACTCTGATTATGTGGTTTATCGTTATTACCCTGTACGAATTGCTCTATCAAAATACATGGTTTGTCATTATAAAAAAGGGGATGATTTTAAGAACAAGATAAAGTCAATGTTCATAAATGTTTTTCAATACAATGGTTCTGAAGACATTTTTACTAAAGCTTTTGATTGTGACTTTGTAAGTAAGCCTTGAAGGCTTTCTAAGAGATGTGCTTCTATCGCTACAAGTTCTGAAGATTCTGAAGACAAGGTTCTGTTGAACGAAGTTCTGAAGACTCTGAAGGCAAGTATGTGTTGAACAAGTTCTGAAGATTCTGAAGACAAGGTTCTGTTGAACGAGTTCTGAAGATTCTAAAGACATCATTACCATCGCAACAAAGTTATGAAGACTCTGAAGACGAGTTTCTGTTGAACGAGTTCTGAAGTTTCTGAAGACATCATTTCTAAAAGGCCATGTGCTAAAGACACGTAAGACAAGGTTCTGCTGAACGAAGATCTGAGACTCTGAAGACTTAGGTTCTAAAGTTACAAGTATTGATCTCTCTTCACATGCTTCATCAAATATACATCCAAAGCCTCTGAAGAACTAGAAAATAGAAGATCAAGAATTGTTGGATAATATGCTGAATATAAAAGTAGAAAGTAGTTAGTGACCAATACCTAGATAAGGTGGCGCAAGGACAGTTCTTCTGTATTATGATGTGACCATTCTTTCAAGTGAACGTTGGGAAATTACAGTTGGAATTTAATTCCTATTATACCCTCCAACGAATGTATTTTCAAGCTCTATATATTGAAGATCTGAATGCGTAAAGAATAACAACTTGAAGCTAGAGAAAACAATGAAGAAGAAGAAAACAGAGAGCTGAAGAAAACACGAGGGTATGTGTGCAAAGCAGATGCAAATGACCAAGTCGTAAGCTCAAAAATAAGATGCTCGATGCTCTAACAAAAGATAGAGCACTACTCTAGAAAAAAATGAGAGAAGCATTTAAGCAACAAAACTCATGCGGATACGATGCAAATATCTTGAAGATTATTCTTAAGATAGTTTTGTATATTAGCAAGGAATTGTTGTTCATATCTTGCTAGAAAACATTTTTGTGTTATTGTACTTAAACCTGTGAGTCTGGTTGTTTAGAAGCATCTCTTTATACACACATTTGTAATCAACAGTGGTTGAAAGCTCCTTGAGAGACTAGGGTATAGTCAGAATTCTCAAGAAGACAATGGAGGTTATCCATTGTGGTTTGCAACAAGGACAATTAGTCTAAGTTGTGCTCTGTAACAAGGTCGATTAGACTTGTTGTAACTTGTGTAATCTTTCTAGATTATTGTATTAGGTCCTTTTCTAAGATGAAATCACCTTGGTGAGTGGAATGGAGTAACTTTGTTAATGGTGAACCAAGATAAAAATAATCGCGTCTATTTATTTTTATTCTCTTGTTAGCATTTAAGTTTGAATTACATGAAATATCATATTTTGTGAAACCTAATTCAAACACCCCTTTCTTGTGTTTCTTGTCCCTTCATCTAAAGCCTTGTCTTTCTTTGCTACCTCTTATGCCAGTAGATTTACTTAATCAACTAAGGGGTCGTAGAGTCTGAAAGCACTTAAAATGGAACCTATCTCAATAAGATAAGTAAAAGTCCATTTTACTTCTGGCAGGTACATGTCATGCTGAAGGGTCAGATCACGAACACTGCCCTGCAGCCATTGTCTTTCCTTATGAAACCAATCATCCATAAGAACCTCCCTATGTTTGGCTCCACCTTACCAGAATGGTAGAAGCTCAATGAGTATAATACACCAGAGTTGATAATTCCTCTTTGAAATCTCTAGCAGTCAGGTTGGGAAGGTAAGAGGAATCCTCTTCCATGATGGATGCCCAACTCTCCCTTGGAGTATAAGGTCCCGACCAAGCGAATAGAATGAGAGATGAAATACCTGAGGATGAAGGTAATATGCTCATAGTGCATGATGTGGCTCAAGTATTCTCAAGAATTTTAACATCAGGGTTGGGAAATAGAAAGAGTCCTCCTGGAGGTTACGCTAAAACCAATAGCTATTGTTGGGTCAATTGCTTCGTTACTTCAATTAAAGCAGGGACATTGGCAGATGTTGGAGAGTTTAAAGGACCAACCATCGGCGAGACAACTCGACCTTTCATCTTCGATTGATTAATTTCTTTCTCATATTTTAATGATTCTAGATATGGCAATTGATAAATTGTAAGAAAATTTTTAGACAAAAATGACAGGCAAAGAAAGTCAGAAGTACTAAAAGCTGACCAAATTTTACCCTCCTCCCATCCTTAGTGTTAGAGTCGATCAACAGGTGAGTTTTCATGAGCTGTTTGGAGCGTTTCCTCGAGGCTTCATCTTGTAGAATGATGCCTTTGACGTAACCTAAGTCTTTGAAGAAAGTAACTAGTCGTTTCTTCAGGTAATGCTCCTTCTAGGACAAATCATCCTCCTTGTAGACATATGACCAATTCCTCGTTAAGAAGTGACCCTGACTCATGAACTTGCGAGATAAATTTGTACATCAATATAATAGTTTAGTCTCTATGATACATGTGTTTAAGTGAGCCTCTTTGTCAAGAGAACTAATAAAAAAGAACCAATCTTTGAAGTGTTTCACACTATAAAAATACACTTCATAGTATCAGGTAAACGACGTTAATGAAATTAAACCCTAACCCTGTGCATGATTTGTTGTACTACGTTGAACCTTGAAAAGATGAAACAAGAGTGATAAAATGGCTTTCCTTTTTGGTACTCACACTAATATTGGAAGACTTTGATGAGAGCTCGTCTCATGAGATTCAATTGCAAATGAGGAATCATCAAATGGTTTATAACCTCAACTTCGAAATCATTGAAAAGAAACCCAAGACCCAAAATCGAAAAATGTGCAATGGTAAAAAGGGACCACATACACACACATAAAAAAAAACATACTCACTTCATATCTTCTTGTCTCCCCCTAGGATCAATACACCCAATCGGACGAGGGACATACTTCAAGGAAAATCCTATTGTGGTTACCTTGATGGAAAAAATAGAATTGGTCGTAGAAATTTTAGGATCCACCCAAGCATCTGCAATATTCTCTTTCACTTTTTGACACATGGGTTGTACCATCTCTATTAGTAAAAATGATCATGTGCTGCAACAGATGCAGGTGACAAAAGAACAAAAGTTAACAATCAAGGAAGCCTAGTAAATACTCCCAAAGATCATACAATATCTTATGAAAGAGAAGGAAGTAAGCACTACCGAAAGTCCAAATTTTCTAAAGATACTTAAGTACTCTAATCCTTAAAGGTCGTCACTATGAAAAAGTGAAAAGACACCTAGGATATAATGTGCATTTAAGATCCAAGTTCCCTCTAAAAATGATTCCACTTCACGGTTTTTACTTGAACCGAGCAATGATTGGAAGAATAAGAAGACAAGATCACACCCTACAGAGAAGGGGTAAGGACTTCGAGGGAAACTGCTCTAGTTGCTAAGAAGTTCCAATAACTATGACCCAAATAGCAGTATGACTCACCAGATTGCCTGCGGAGTAGGTGCATTATCCTAGATAAGAAAGTAGACAATCTTGATCCAAGATCAATCGGACGGATGCCCGCATCTCCTGCAGATAGGCTAGCAAGTTGTTATAACTGTAATGATATATAAAAGCGAGAACACGCCTTTTCTCTGGTAGTTCAAATTTAAATCTCATTCACTTCATCTTACTCTCATACTGACTTGGAAGTAAGAGTATTAACCTTGTAGATCTGTCTCCCCTTCACTGTACTAAAAACTCAAGTCCATCATTACGATCCACATCCATCGATATATTTTGGTTTCAATGCAAATCAAGTGTTAAATTTAATAAATTTTCAAAACTAGAAATAAAAACTACCAACCACTCCAAACCAATTTTAAAATTAATAAATGGAGTTATATTTTGTAATTTTCATTCTCATTTTTTATTTAGCACTCATTCAATTATTCTCATACAAATAAAAAATATGTTAAACAAAACTTATTTTTTATTTTTTTTCTTTTTTTGTCCGTTCTTTTTAGTTTTTATTTTATGATTTTTTTAGTTTAATTACAATAGCGATCCATATTATTTGAACTTTGTTGCAATAAAATCTTGTACCCATTTTGAATTACTCAAAGCAATTAAATTCCTATTAAATAAATTGATTGTCTTTAAGATTCATTTACTTTAAACTTACTGATAAACCAAACCATAAAACTTAAATAAATATAACAGAAATATCATTTTTTCTATTTAAATAAAAATTCCATAAACTCTTTAGATTTTATAAACTAAAAACTATGGGAAAGACTTAGTTTTTAAAAAACAAAAACAAAAAACTTAGGAGACATAATTAGAGAGAATTTTCTATGTTTAGTCTATTTGTACATTTGTGATTTTTCTATGTTTAGAAGAAGTTTGTAGCATTGTATAAGAGACTGGTTTATTGATACCTTGAGTTGCTTTTAAACACAGCACCTGCTGTTAATATATAAGGAAGAAACATTAACAGTATCAAAGGTGTGTAAAGGGTTCTTAAAGATAATGTCGAACGTATGATTATGCCAACGCTTAATCCATATCAATGGCATATGTCAGTTGATGCTGTTGAGACAAATGTTGTGATCTAAAGCAAACATGTTTGGATTGTAATTCAACAACCTGCGTGTTATGAACAAGAAAATGAATATAGAAATTAGTGGTGTTCACGTTGCGTTGGAGTTTCACATTCTTTAGGTACTAATTACTATTAATATCTAACCATTAAGTCTGGTGCAAGTGATATTAATATGTTATAAATTTGATATGAGTTGGAAAGTAATTATGAAGGCATATGAATAGAATAGAATAGAATAGAATGCACTTGTGTTAAAGGCTATTCTGACCAAATTTACTAGCTAGGCCATCTATGTGAAGTTACGGTACTGTGTTTTATCACAGCATATGGACAAGATATATAAACAATATCAAGTATTCAACCAAAGTACGCTATGAAAGTGGAATCCAGTATATAAACACCATTAAAGAAAACATATTTCACATTTAATTTAAGAGGAATATTTGCTTCTTTAGTATACGAGTGACAAATTTGTTCAAGAATGTTAGTAATGTGCTTGAATTTAGAGAGAATACAATCTCTAAAAGAATAGGCTACTTCAGTCTCCAATAAGTAAAGAGTTCCTAAATTCTTAATATAAAATTGTATGGTTAATTATAATTTCAAATCATCAACCTCGTCAACATCATTTTTTGTAATAGTCATACTAGTATGATATAACGAGTAAACGATTATGAGAGGTGATCCTTACAAACAAAGCTAAATCATGATCCTTGAAGCGGAAGTTAAGAGATATAATAATAGTGGTAAAATTTTCAAATTAATCTAGTGGAGCTTGTTTCAAACCACATATAGCCTTTGTACTAGTATAGTTTTATTGTGCCCTAAAGAGGGATAATCTAAGAAGAAGAAGAAAGAGAGGCAAACCCACTCGACATTAGAACTAACTAGCCTAATTGGATAGTTGCTAGCCCAACCGAATACCTACTAGCCCAATCAGATACCCATTAGTCTGACATGGATAACTAATCTCCCAATTGGATAGTCGTTAACCCAATTGGATACCAATTAGATATCCATTAGCCTGACATGGATAACTAGTTTTCCAACTGGGTACCTGTTAGCCCAACATGGGTATCCATTTTCCCAATTTGATACTTGCTAGTCCAATTAGGTACCTGTTAGCCTAATCAAGTATCAGCTAGTCCAATTGAGTACCTGTTAACCAAATTGAGCTTGAGTTGTTCGAATTAACTTCATTCACACGATGAACATGGACAATAATTTGTGCCACTACAACAAACTTAGAGAGGAAGTCAAGGATGATAACCACTTCTTCCTAATTGAAGTGAGACTAAGTCTTCCACTAGTCCAATGATTCTCATCATGAAATAAAAGAAATCACTTTTTGGCTTTCTAGCCTAGGTCCAGTGGGTCTTCTATAATAAACCTAATCTCATCATTGAGAAGGAGAGATCCACTTTATCCCAAAAAGTATACATAAACACTATGTCAAAAAAAAACCTTTAGCAGCGCTGCCTAAAGTGGCGCTGCTAAAGGTAAAGGTAGCGCTTTTTTATGTAAAAAGCGCTCCTATAGACCCACTTTTAGCAGCGCTTTTGAAAAGTGTTTCCTATTTCCCCCATAAGCAGCGCTTTTTAAAAACGCTGCCTATTCCCCCTACCCCCCCTTTAGCAAGAAAAGCACTGCCTATTCCCCACCTTTAGCAGCGCTTTTGAAAAGCACTGCCTATTCTCCCCCCTTCCCCCCTATAGCAGCGCTCTCTATGCCCCCCTTTAGCAGTGCTTTTTCTTAAAAGCGCTATCTATTCTTCACGTTTTCTTATAAAAAAAAATTTTAAAAATCACTTTTTTATATTTTTTTCGATAAACTTGCTTATAACAATTACATTCACCTGCTTATAATTCAGACCTTTAATTCAACACTTTGGCCTTATATATACATTGTAATTCAACACTTTGGTCATAATCATTGTAATTCACATAAACCTGCTTATATATAATTCAACACAAGTCGATCCTCAAAACAACTTCACAAATACAGTCAATTTACATATAATTACAAAACCGATAACTTTACAAATACATTCAATTTACATATAATTACAAAACCGATAACTTTACAAATACATTCACTACACATATAGCGCCAAAACTACATACGACTTCCAGAAATATTATTATGCCGAATCAATATTTGACGATACATATACCTTATACAATTCTCAACTCAAGAATGTATTGACACCATTCCTCCTTAATTTATTCCAATCCTGCTTTCGAGTAAGTACCACACTTGAACTCATCAAAGTACTACATAATATAACAAAACATGCACGATTTAGTTTTAAAACTAATTACTCAGATCAAATATCGGTTAATTATTAAAATAAATCATATAACTTATAAATCAATCCATACCATGATTGGAATCTCTATTTGACCAGAATGAATAATTTTCTTCATAAAGCGCAATACAAAATATCCGCAATCAATCTCATTGCGCTGACGAAGACACTGTAAATGGAAAAAATAAACGAACATTTATCAGGATATATAGTTTAAATAGTTTTATCAAGTAGAATCACTATAACAGTAAAAAATGTGAAAATATACCTGCACTTTAATCCAGCTAATGTGAAAATATACCTTCTCTTTGGCACTATATAGCTCTAACATAATATAAACGAATATTTAGAACAATCTCACATAAAAAATAAAGATAATTATTCAGAACAGTATATCTCATCACTTATGTATCAACCATATTCTTCATATCAGGATATTTTGTTTGATCACCATCCAATGAATCTAGATAATACACTATTTCTTTCATCGGATTAATCGCAACCAACAACCAGTGTCCACTGTAAAATAAGACAAAAGTTTAGACGGAAATGTTATATAGAATAGCAAAAAACGAATAATTATAATAAATGAATTTAGAATGAAATCTAACCCATGGCCAATATTATATGGCAACAAGTACAACTTCTCTGTAGCTGCGACCATAAATGCTTGGACTATGTAATCTTTGACTATATCTGGAGTGTGATCGATTGACCGTGAGTTGATACAACTAGCAGATAAGAATGCGAATCTAGAAGTCAAATCATGCGGGACCAACAACTTGTCATACAAGAACCTTAAATTAAAAACATAATCAACATTAAAATATTCAGTTAAATGAGTAAATAAAATTTCCAATTATTTAATTAAAATTGATCGGAGTACCTGATGTAGGAATGTATAACACCGATGCTCAATTCAGAATGTTGGAAAATCTGGTCCAAATCCTCCTTAGCAATTGTTTCGGCATATTCAAAATCGAAAATACCTTCCTCCATAGGTATTTGACAGATGCCACCCTCATCCACATCTGTTGTTCCTACATATCTTTCAAGGCATAACCTAAATCGAGGAACAAATACTTTTTTTGGCTCGACCTTTTTTGGTTGGGCACCTTGCTAGATTCAGGCATCTTACCATTGCTGACTTGTTGCAACTGTTGATCATGAACCTAAAAGTCATATAAGTTCAGTAATTAATGTATAATAAGATAATCATGTAAATGTAGTAGTACCTATTTTTTTGATGCAGTTGAATCGGTTTCCCGCATAATAATTCCCTTATCTTTTGATTTAGATTTTGTAGGAATCTAAGATAATCATGTAAATAAGTAAATGTAAATGTAAGAATAACTTTCATGTATAGGTCATAAAACATTTAAATACTACAAGGTTCATAATGGTGTTCAACCTACCTCATCATCTATAAAAATGAGATTTGATGGCCATGCAACATACGATCCTATTGCGTCTCCCACCACTGTTGCGTCCGAAACATCATCTGGTATAGGCAACAACGCACCCCCTCTAACGCAATATCAACCGATACTTTCAAAAATCTAGCAGGGAGCGGTTTATGGTGAAGTAAGTCTCCCAAAGTGTTATGCATTTTTCCCTTGCCAACCATGTATAAGTCGGTGACGATAAATATAGCCGACAATGTGAAATGCCCTAAACAAATAATGAATATGATTATGTGTCAATTAAGAAAATTGTGCTAAATTAATTTCAATGTAATTTATACAATTACCTCTGGAAGCTTCTGCGGACAATTGATACTATCTTTGTCACTAGTATCTTTACACTCTGGACCGCGCCTTTCTGACATGTATCTCTCTTTGTCCTTTTGTAATTCACAAATCTGAGCTTTCAATTCCTCCAACGTCTCCATCACTTGTTTATTGCTAGGATTTTTATTCTTTGGCTGCTTATACAGTTTTAATGGAATGACACCAAATCCCTTACCCCTCACACGTCCAGAATACTCAGGAATATTTAACACTCGACTCAGTATGCTTCTGCAATCATCGTCCTTAGCTGCAGTTATAGTCTGGGATAGAGTCTCCTGAAATATAGATAAAAGCATATATAAATATATTATACACTTTTGAGTTTATGACATAACTAATGTTGTACTTACACATTGTTCAAATACTTGTTGAACTTCTTCCTGAACGACTTCATCTCTTCCCACACGGGCAGCCTGTAACACCCTTCTAACCCCACATGAAAATACATAAATAATCAGAGTAAATTAACATGCTTTCACAAAAGGGCGTCACACATAATTTCAAAACATCAAAACCACCTGTCATGCTTTAAACACTCAAATAAAATAATCATGCTTTTCAAAGTTCACTTTGCATGTAGCAGCGGATTCAATTTATATTCATAATTCTTTTCACATAGAATTCATGTTCATCTCATAATTCAACAATACTTGGGCACTAAGGCCAACATCACAATATTTCGATACATTTAAAACACGACTTAAAATACATAAAATATCTCTAAAGCAAAAACCCAAACGATCCCAGTGTTACATAACCAGAGCATGACTCGACCCAACATAATTAAAATACTAAACGACTGCACCAGCAGAGACCTCGCAACTACTAGCAGTACAACTCCAAGATACCTGCACGATGTCATAAAGAACATCATTCCAGCAGAAGGGTGAGAAATATTACCATAATAATCAAAGCACATAATCATATATAAATGCGCAAGTACAAAATACATACATTTCACATTTTCTCACCACAATGCATATTAACACAATAACCATGCACATAATATATATCCATAGCATCAAATACACATATTATACTCCTCACCACAATACCCCACATACCCACTAACATACATCGCAAAGCATATATGTATAAAACCAAGCATTTCATCATGCATACATTCGCAATTACAATTAATCCTCACAAACATACACGTTATGTTTCATTCATCATGAATCATATAACACACGCCATCATGTTTAATCATCAATTCATCACATACATTACACTGCATGTATATATATATATACACAACTAAGCATACTCATCAATCATGCTTCTACAATTCACATCATTTTCACACAAACATTTATAATTATATTTATTCATACATCTCAATCATTCCATACATCACAATGTATCCATATAAGTATCTATATATATAAATAAAACATCAAGCATATACAATATGCATTCACCAATGTTTACATCAATCCATGTAAACCCACATATATATATACATATCTTCAAGCATACTCACTCATGCCATTATCGCAATTCGCGTTAGTTCACATAAACATACACAATATGTTTATATCATCACCATTTCACATAAACACTCACATACATGTTTATTTCACCAATGCATCATATAAAGATGAATTATGCAACTCATAGAGACCGACTCACGACTCTATGCAGATGCAAATGCGGTACCGACTCAATTCAGCAGGTTCAATTGAAGAACCAAATGGAACCATCGCTCGTTACCGAAGTAACTCCCCGTCGGGCCTACGATGTTCACCCATTGCTCACACCCCACATGGGCACACAATGTTTATGGATTGCTCACACCCCACATGGGCACACAATCCGATTGCTCACACCCCACAAGGGCACACAATCGTTCTGCAGATTCTATGCGGAATCAAATATAGACCATCGCTCACACCCCACATGGGCACACGATGTCTCTGCAGATCCTACACGGGATCAAATAACACAAATGCATATCATGATGCTTCACATGCAAACATGACTCAATCAACTATAAACCATCACTCACACCCCACATGGGCACACGAGGTTTCTGCAGATCCTACGCGGGATCAATCAACACAAAATGCATACATGTTTACAAACATACTCATGCATCTATCACATTTCGCTGCATACATTTATTATGCATTCACAACATATATATCATAATGCAAATATATATATTCATCATTTATTTCACACTATTTCATACATGGTTCTCATACAAAATGACTCAATCAGTTATAGACCATCGCTCACACCCCACATGGGCACACGATGTCTCTGCAGATCCTACACGGGATCAATCAACACAAACTGCATACATATTCGCAAATATATTATCATGCATTCTTCACACATCAACACGTACAATCATCATGCACTCACAATGTGTATTATATTCATCATTCATCATAATTGCCATGCATTTTTATTCAATTATAAACAATGCATAATTTGCCCAAAGGCCACGATTCAAAATCATATTCATACACTAGGGTTCACGCCTTACGGCTACCTATAACACAATAATTAATAACACACAAATTATCCTTACGAGACGAGACCGATCGCAACCGGACGCTCTAGCTACTATAAGCTCTTCTCACTCAAAATCATTAATCCCGACTAATCGGTAAAATCGGCTAAAAGTTGGCTAAAAATAATATTTCTTTTCACCAAGTTGTAGAACATTTTATTAGCTTCAGTTTGATATAAAGAACGTCAAAATCCGATAAACGGTGAAAAAGTTATGAATTTTCGAAGTTTTGAAAATTAATATTTTCTCACACTTACAGTGTTAATCGGTTAACGTATATGGTTAACCGATTAACCACTCCAAAAACTCAGTTTTTACGCCAAAAACTCAATTTTTAGGCCCCCAACACTGTGTTAATCGGTTAACGTATATGGTTAACCGATTAACACCTGAAAAACTCAGAAAAACAGCTACGGGTTCAGGCTTAAAACCCTCAAAAACCCGACCGATTAAATAGTTTTCACCCGATTAAATACCTATCTATCCTTACTAATCATATACAGATATATTAGGGTCATAAAACTCAACTTTCGCGACATTCGATTTCCACTCAAAATCTTAACCTCAATTTAACCGAAAATGGTGAAACTCACAATATCACCCGATTTTCGCCAAACTAGTTCCAATAATCTTAGTCTAACATATCCCGACTAAGCTACGAAAGTTATTCTCGATTCTAACCGTCCGAACATCGACTTCTATCGATTTCTATCATTCCGACCTAAATGGAAACAAGGTTGGAAAACAACCAAACTCATCCACACACATACACAATCATACACAATGATTAAGATAGTAAGATTTCACACCCTTACCTTAGATTAATCGAAGCCAGAGGATGTTCTTGATGATTCTCCAAGTTTCCTCTTTTTCTCCTCTTTTCTCTTCTTCCTCTTTCTTTCCCTTTCTTTCTCTTCCTTCTTTCTTTCCTTTTTCTTTCCACTTCCTCATATATATATATATATATATATATATCTTTCCCTTTATTTCTTTCCACTATATTTCCTTTCTCAAAACATCTATCAATCCATTTAAACAATCATCTAATTATTCAAATAATTAGAATAATCCAAATAAATCAATTAATTAACACAATAATTAATTATTGAAAATTGGGCTGTTACAACTCTCCCCCACTTTAGGAATTTTCGTCCTCGAAAATGTTACCTCAAAGAACAGAGTTGGATACGACTCCCTCATCTCAATCTCTCAAATCCCACTTTCTCTAGTTGGTTCCCCTAACTGTCTTTACGGAAGAAATCTTCATTATCTCGAAGTTACCTCTTGCTCATCAATCCCTACTAGCAATGTCCCAACAGTCAAATCCTTCCTCACTTGTACACCATCCACCCAGATGAATGCACTTGCACTTCCTCGATTAGGCATATACCATATTATGTAAATTCACAAGCGACAACGGTAAGACAATCAAACATGATACTTCTCCCACGCTTCCGCTGCGCCCTCTGATACTAAGCAACAAACCACGGTGTGTGCTTCCGAGACTTCAAAGCTCGATCAACACCCGTCACCACTGAAACTCTCAGAACACGTCCTTTCTTAGATCTTCTTGATCTTCTCAGTTGTCTCTTACACAATCCTCAGGTTCGAGCACAACACTCTCGCCTGAATCATACCAATACAAAGGAGTCCTACACCTCGTACCATACAACACTTCAGATCCCTATCTGACACAATATTCGACGACACCTCATACAACTTCATCACCTCAGCGATATCCATCTCAACCAGCTCCAACATAGAATGTTTAATCCTCATTGGTAGGAAAAAAAAACAATCTAGCCATTCCACCCAAAATCACTCGATTAAAATCATACTCCTCAAATTCTCCGGAAAACCCAACGCAAAATCCATGGGAATACTATCCAATTTCAACTCTGGAATATACAACGGTTACATCAGACCCAACAGTCTCAGACGTTCATTCTTCGACTTCCGACAAGTCTAACCAGCACATACAACTAAACCACTTCTCTCTTCATCTATGGCCATCAAAAATAATTTTCTCAAATTCGGTTACATCTTTATATCACTAGGATGGATACTCCATCTACCACAATACTCTTATTCCACTTAATAATCTCTAGAACACAACTCTATCACGACATCTCATGATACCATTCCCATTAATACGAAAATCAGTCCTTCGACTTAATTCATTAAATTCAACCATCATCATCAGTATATACCAAATCTTAAATCGATGCATCAGCTACCGCGTTGCTCTACCCGAATGGTAATTCAATCCAAAACTATAATCCCTCAGAAGTTCCAATTGTTTTCCTCTGCCTCATATTCAATTCTCCCAATTCAAACCAATACCTTAAGCTCTTGAGATCACCAACTTTTACAAATCTCACACTAACCAATTTGAGCCTCCAACTCAGGCACAAACACAATAACAACCCACTCTAAGTTACTTGTCAAATAATCCCTCTTATATGCTTTAAATTTCCTCTAAACAATTAAACTTGTTGATGTTGCACTTAACATATCTCCCAATCATACCCCCATGGTATTCCACATATTACTTTCCTTAATAATCACCGAAAGTCATTATCCACTTTTATACTCTACTCCACAATCAGTTGTCGTAGCATACACACCAGACACAAGTCTCAAAACTACTCAATCAATTTTAATTCTTTGATCATCTAAACAGACATACCATATGGAGCTCTCAATATCTGACTAGTTTCCGCAACTAAGTCGATCACAACTCCACTTCACGTCCTGGCTGTATAACACTTATCTTGTCAATATAACTCTCAGGCAACCACAATCAAACGATAAACCGCCAACTTTCCACTTTCATTAATACTCAAAATTTTCATCAAAATTAAACATCTCATCACTGTCCTGCGCCGACTCATCAAAACAGTTCTTAAGCACTCGGCTTCACTCAAAACAATTCACTGCACCACGCCATCTAAACTTGCAAGACACATCTATCCCATCCAACACAATCCCAACTAATATCAACAAGAGATTAAGGATGATCAGTTCCTCAATTTGTCAATAGACAGCCGAAATCATGATGGGGTATAAACTATCTTTACCAAACTATAAGAGCATCCAACCACACTGAGCTACAACTCTACACTTGCAGCAACCTGGAGAAGCACAAGTTTCTCCCCCACTTTAATCATTCTCACTCCTTGCAGACAAAGGTTAGACAACCAACACGTATCGACAGTGTTTCACACACATGTCGCATACAAGGGAACAACTAACATTAGACAACTTGGCCGGATGGACCGACCTGCTCTGATACCATTAATGTAACACCCTTCTAACCCCACATGAAAATACATAAATAATCAGAGTAAATTAACATGCTTTCACAAAAGGGCGTCACACATAATTTCAAAACATCAAAACCACCTGTCATGCTTTAAACACTCAAATAAAATAATCATGCTTTTCAAAGTTCACTTTGCATGTAGCAGCGGATTCAATTTATATTCATAATTCTTTTCACATAGAATTCATGTTCATCTCATAATTCAACAATACTTGGGCACTAAGGCCAACATCACAATATTTCGATACATTTAAAACACGACTTAAAATACATAAAATATCTCTAAAGCAAAAACCCAAACGATCCCAGTGTTACATAACCAGAGCATGACTCGACCCAACATAATTAAAATACTAAACGACTGCACCAGCAGAGACCTCGCAACTACTAGCAGTACAACTCCAAGATACCTGCACGATGTCATAAAGAACATCATTCCAGCAGAAGGGTGAGAAATATTACCATAATAATCAAAGCACATAATCATATATAAATGCGCAAGTACAAAATACATACATTTCACATTTTCTCACCACAATGCATATTAACACAATAACCATGCACATAATATATATCCATAGCATCAAATACACATATTATACTCCTCACCACAATACCCCACATACCCACTAACATACATCGCAAAGCATATATGTATAAAACCAAGCATTTCATCATGCATACATTCGCAATTACAATTAATCCTCACAAACATACACGTTATGTTTCATTCATCATGAATCATATAACATACGCCATCATGTTTAATCATCAATTCATCACATACATTACACTGCATGTATATATATATATACACAACTAAGCATACTCATCAATCATGCTTCTACAATTCACATCATTTTCACACAAACATTTATAATTATATTTATTCATACATCTCAATCATTCCATACATCACAATGTATCCATATAAGTATCTATATATATAAATAAAACATCAAGCATATACAATATGCATTCACCAATGTTTACATCAATCCATGTAAACCCACATATATATATACATATCTTCAAGCATACTCACTCATGCCATTATCGCAATTCGCGTTAGTTCACATAAACATACACAATATGTTTATATCATCACCATTTCACATAAACACTCACATACATGTTTATTTCACCAATGCATCATATAAAGATGAATTATGCAACTCATAGAGACCGACTCACGACTCTATGCAGATGCAAATGCGGTACCGACTCAATTCAGCAGGTTCAATTGAAGAACCAAATGGAACCATCGCTCGTTACCGAAGTAACTCCCCGTCGGGCCTACGATGTTCACCCATTGCTCACACCCCACATGGGCACACAATGTTTATGGATTGCTCACACCCCACATGGGCACACAATCCGATTGCTCACACCCCACAAGGGCACACAATCGTTCTGCAGATTCTATGCGGAATCAAATATAGACCATCGCTCACACCCCACATGGGCACACGATGTCTCTGCAGATCCTACACGGGATCAAATAACACAAATGCATATCATGATGCTTCACATGCAAACATGACTCAATCAACTATAAACCATCACTCACACCCCACATGGGCACACGAGGTTTCTGCAGATCCTACGCGGGATCAATCAACACAAAATGCATACATGTTTACAAACATACTCATGCATCTATCACATTTCGCTGCATACATTTATTATGCATTCACAACATATATATCATAATGCAAATATATATATTCATCATTTATTTCACACTATTTCATACATGGTTCTCATACAAAATGACTCAATCAGTTATAGACCATCGCTCACACCCCACATGGGCACACGATGTCTCTGCAGATCCTACACGGGATCAATCAACACAAACTGCATACATATTCGCAAATATATTATCATGCATTCTTCACACATCAACACGTACAATCATCATGCACTCACAATGTGTATTATATTCATCATTCATCATAATTGCCATGCATTTTTATTCAATTATAAACAATGCATAATTTGCCCAAAGGCCACGATTCAAAATCATATTCATACACTAGGGTTCACGCCTTACGGCTACCTATAACACAACAATTAATAACACACAAATTATCCTTACGAGACGAGACCGATCGCAACCGGACGCTCTAGCTACTATAAGCTCTTCTCACTCAAAATCATTAATCCCGACTAATCGGTAAAATCGGCTAAAAGTTGGCTAAAAATAATATTTCTTTTCACCAAGTTGTAGAACATTTTATTAGCTTCAGTTTGATATAAAGAACGTCAAAATCCGATAAACGGTGAAAAAGTTATGAATTTTCGAAGTTTTGAAAAATAATATTTTCTCACACTTACAGTGTTAATCGGTTAACGTATATGGTTAACCGATTAACCACTCCAAAAACTCAGTTTTTACGCCAAAAACTCAATTTTTAGGCCCCCAACACTGTGTTAATCGGTTAACGTATATGGTTAACCGATTAACACCTGAAAAACTCAGAAAAACAGCTACGGGTTCGGGCTTAAAACCCTCAAAAACCCGACCGATTAAATAGTTTTCACCCGATTAAATACCTATCTATCCTTACTAATCATATACAGATATATTAGGGTCATAAAACTCAACTTTCGCGACATTCGATTTCCACTCAAAATCTTAACCTCAATTTAACCGAAAATGGTGAAACTCACAATATCACCCGATTTTCGCCAAACTAGTTCCAATAATCTTAGTCTAACATATCCCGACTAAGCTACGAAAGTTATTCTCGATTCTAACCGTCCGAACATCGACTTCTATCGATTTCTATCATTCCGACCTAAATGGAAACAAGGTTGGAAAACAACCAAACTCATCCACACACATACACAATCATACACAATGATTAAGATAGTAAGATTTCACACCCTTACCTTAGATTAATCGAAGCCAGAGGATGTTCTTGATGATTCTCCAAGTTTCCTCTTTTTCTCCTCTTTTCTCTTCTTCCTCTTTCTTTCCCTTTCTTTCTCTTCCTTCTTTCTTTCCTTTTTCTTTCCACTTCCTCACATATATATATATATCTTTCCCTTTATTTCTTTCCACTATATTTCCTTTCTCAAAACATCTATCAATCCATTTAAACAATCATCTAATTATTCAAATAATTAGAATAATCCAAATAAATCAATTAATTAACACAATAATTAATTATTGAAAATTGGGCTGTTACAACTCTCCCCCACTTTAGGAATTTTCGTCCTCGAAAATGTTACCTCAAAGAACAGAGTTGGATACGACTCCCTCATCTCAATCTCTCAAATCCCACTTTCTCTAGTTGGTTCCCCTAACTGTCTTTACGGAAGAAATCTTCATTATCTCGAAGTTACCTCTTGCTCATCAATCCCTACTAGCAATGTCCCAACAGTCAAATCCTTCCTCACTTGTACACCATCCACCCAGATGAATGCACTTGCACTTCCTCGATTAGGCATATACCATATTATGTAAATTCACAAGCGACAACGGTAAGACAATCAAACATGATACTTCTCCCACGCTTCCGCTGCGCCCTCTGATACTAAGCAACAAACCACGGTGTGTGCTTCCGAGACTTCAAAGCTCGATCAACACCCGTCACCACTGAAACTCTCAGAACACGTCCTTTCTTAGATCTTCTTGATCTTCTCAGTTGTCTCTTACACAATCCTCAGGTTTGAGCACAACACTCTCGCCTGAATCATACCAATACAAAGGAGTCCTACACCTCGTACCATACAGCACTTCAGATCCCTATCTGACACAATATTCGACGACACCTCATACAACTTCATCACCTCAGCGATATCCATCTCAACCAGCTCCAACATAGAATGTTTAATCCTCATTGGTAGGAAAAAAAAAACAATCTAGCCATTCCACCCAAAATCACTCGATTAAAATCATACTCCTCAAATTCTCCGGAAAACCCAACGCAAAATCCATGGGAATACTATCCAATTTCAACTCTGGAATATACAACGGTTACATCAGACCCAACAGTCTCAGACGTTCATTCTTCGACTTCCGACAAGTCTAACCAGCACATACAACTAAACCACTTCTCTCTTCATCTATGGCCATCAAAAATAATTTTCTCAAATTCGGTTACATCTTTATATCACTAGGATGGATACTCCGTCTACCACAATACTCTTATTCCACTTAAGAATCTCTAGAACACAACTCTATCACGACATCTCATGATACCATTCCCATTAATACGAAAATCAGTCCTTCGACTTAATTCATTAAATTCAACCATCATCATCAGTATATACCAAATCTTAAATCGATGCATCAGCTACCGCGTTGCTCTACCCGAATGGTAATTCAATCCAAAACTATAATCCCTCAGAAGTTCCAATTGCTTTCCTCTGCCTCATATTCAATTCTCCCAATTCAAACCAATACCTTAAGCTCTTGAGATCACCAACTTTTACAAATCTCACACTAACCAATTTGAGCCTCCAACTCAGGCACAAACACAATAACAACCCACTCTAAGTTACTTGTCAAATAATCCCTCTTATATGCTTTAAATTTCCTCTAAACAATTAAACTTGTTGATGTTGCACTTAACATATCTCCCAATCATACCCCCATGGTATTCCACATATTACTTTCCTTAATAATCACCGAAAGTCATTATCCACTTTTATACTCTACTCCACAATCAGTTGTCGTAGCATACACACCAGACACAAGTCTCAAAACTACTCAATCAATTTTAATTCTTTGATCATCTAAACAGACATACCATATGGAGCTCTCAATATCTGACTAGTTTCCGCAACTAAGTCGATCACAACTCCACTTCACGTCCTGGCTGTATAACACTTATCTTGTCAATATAACTCTCAGGCAACCACAATCAAACGATAAACCGCCAACTTTCCACTTTCATTAATACTCAAAATTTTCATCAAAATTAAACATCTCATCACTGTCCTGCGCCGACTCATCAAAACAGTTCTTAAGCACTCGGCTTCACTCAAAACAATTCACTGCACCACGCCATCTAAACTTGCAAGACACATCTATCCCATCCAACACAATCCCAACTACTATCAACAAGAGATTAAGGATGATCAGTTCCTCAATTTGTCAATAGACAGCCGAAATCATGATGGGGTATAAACTATCTTTACCAAACTATAAGAGCATCCAACCACACTGAGCTACAACTCTACACTTGCAGCAACCTGGAGAAGCACAAGTTTCTCCCCCACTTTAATCATTCTCACTCCTTGAAGACAAAGGTTAGACAACCAACATGTATCGACAGTGTTTCACACACATGTCGCATACAAGGGAACAACTAACATTAGACAACTTGGCCGGATGGACCGACCTGCTCTGATACCATTAATGTAACACCCTTCTAACCCCACATGAAAATACATAAATAATCAGAGTAAATTAACATGCTTTCACAAAAGGGCGTCACACATAATTTCAAAACATCAAAACCACCTGTCATGCTTTAAACACTCAAATAAAATAATCATGCTTTTCAAAGTTCACTTTGCATGTAGCAGCGGATTCAATTTATATTCATAATTCTTTTCACATAGAATTCATGTTCATCTCATAATTCAACAATACTTGGGCACTAAGGCCAACATCACAATATTTCGATACATTTAAAACACGACTTAAAATACATAAAATATCTCTAAAGCAAAAACCCAAACGATCCCAGTGTTACATAACCAGAGCATGACTCGACCCAACATAATTAAAATACTAAATGACTGCACCAGCAGAGACCTCGCAACTACTAGCAGTACAACTCCAAGATACCTGCACGATGTCATAAAGAACATCATTCCAGCAGAAGGGTGAGAAATATTACCATAATAATCAAAGCACATAATCATATATAAATGCGCAAGTACAAAATACATACATTTCACATTTTCTCACCACAATGCATATTAACACAATAACCATGCACATAATATATATCCATAGCATCAAATACACATATTATACTCCTCACCACAATACCCCACATACCCACTAACATACATCGCAAAGCATATATGTATAAAACCAAGCATTTCATCATGCATACATTCGCAATTACAATTAATCCTCACAAACATACACGTTATGTTTCATTCATCATGAATCATATAACATACGCCATCATGTTTAATCATCAATTCATCACATACATTACACTGCATGTATATATATATACACAACTAAGCATACTCATCAATCATGCTTCTACAATTCACATCATTTTCACACAAACATTTATAATTATATTTATTCATACATCTCAATCATTCCATACATCACAATGTATCCATATAAGTATCTATATATATAAATAAAACATCAAGCATATACAATATGCATTCACCAATGTTTACATCAATCCATGTAAACCCACATATATATATATATACATATCTTCAAGCATACTCACTCATGCCATTATCGCAATTCGCGTTAGTTCACATAAACATACACAATATGTTTATATCATCACCATTTCACATAAACACTCACATACATGTTTATTTCACCAATGCATCATATAAAGATGAATTATGCAACTCATAGAGACCGACTCACGACTCTATGCAGATGCAAATGCGGTACCGACTCAATTCAGCAGGTTCAATTGAAGAACCAAATGGAACCATCACTCGTTACCGAAGTAACTCCCCGTCGGGCCTACGATGTTCACCCATTGCTCACACCCCACATGGGCACATAATGTTTATGGATTGCTCACACCCCACATGGGCACACAATCCGATTGCTCACACCCCACAAGGGCACACAATCGTTCTGCAGATTCTATGCGGAATCAAATATAGACCATCGCTCACACCCCACATGGGCACACGATGTCTCTGCAGATCCTACACGGGATCAAATAACACAAATGCATATCATGATGCTTCACATGCAAACATGACTCAATCAACTATAAACCATCGCTCACACCCCACATGGGCACACGAGGTTTCTGCAGATCCTACGCGGGATCAATCAACACAAAATGCATACATGTTTACAAACATACTCATGCATCTATCACATTTCGCTGCATACATTTATTATGCATTCACAACATATATATCATAATGCAAATATATATATTCATCATTTATTTCACACTATTTCATACATGGTTCTCATACAAAATGACTCAATCAGTTATAGACCATCGCTCACACCCCACATGGGCACACGATGTCTCTGCAGATCCTACACGGGATCAATCAACACAAACTGCATACATATTCGCAAATATATTATCATGCATTCTTCACACATCAACACGTACAATCATCATGCACTCACAATGTGTATTATATTCATCATTCATCATAATTGCCATGCATTTTTATTCAATTATAAATAATGCATAATTTGCCCAAAGGCCACGATTCAAAATCATATTCATACACTAGGGTTCACGCCTTACGGCTACCTATAACACAACAATTAATAACACACAAATTATCCTTACGAGACGAGATCGATCGCAACCGGACGCTCTAGCTACTATAAGCTCTTCTCACTCAAAATCATTAATCCCGACTAATCGGTAAAATCGGCTAAAAGTTGGCTAAAAATAATATTTCTTTTCACCAAGTTGTAGAACATTCTATTAGCTTCAGTTTGATATAAAGAACGTCAAAATCCGATAAACGGTGAAAAAGTTATGAATTTTCGAAGTTTTGAAAAATAATATTTTCTCACACTTACAGTGTTAATCGGTTAACGTATATGGTTAACCGATTAACCACTCCAAAAACTCAGTTTTTACGCCAAAAACTCAATTTTTAGGCCCCCAACACTGTGTTAATCGGTTAACGTATATGGTTAACCGATTAACACCTGAAAAACTCAGAAAAACAGCTACGGGTTCGGGCTTAAAACCCTCAAAAACCCGACCGATTAAATAGTTTTCACCCGATTAAATACCTATCTATCCTTACTAATCATATACAGATATATTAGGGTCATAAAACTCAACTTTCGCGACATTCGATTTCCACTCAAAATCTTAACCTCAATTTAACCGAAAATGGTGAAACTCACAATATCACCCGATTTTCGCCAAACTAGTTCCAATAATCTTAGTCTAACATATCCCGACTAAGCTACGAAAGTTATTCTCGATTCTAACCGTCCGAACATCGGCTTCTATCGATTTCTATCATTCCGACGTAAATGGAAACAAGGTTGGAAAACAACCAAACTCATCCACACACATACACAATCATACACAATGATTAAGATAGTAAGATTTCACACCCTTACCTTAGATTAATCGAAGCCAGAAGATGTTCTTGATGATTCTCCAAGTTTCCTCTTTTTCTCCTCTTTTCTCTTCTTCCTCTTTCTTTCCCTTTCTTTCTCTTCCTTCTTTCTTTCCTTTTTCTTTCCACTTCCTCATATATATATATCTTTCCCTTTATTTCTTTCCACTATATTTCCTTTCTCAAAACATCTATCAATTCATTTAAACAATCATCTAATTATTCAAATAATTAGAATAATCCAAATAAATCAATTAATTAACACAATAATTAATTATTGAAAATTGGGCTGTTACACAGCCTTCCACAAAACATGGTCCGGGAGAGATGTTGCATCACTTTTCTCCTATTCTGACTACACATTAAGATAGATGATAAAGCATTCATATCCCATTATATATACTTACTATTTTTTGTAACTATATCATATTAAAGCATTTATATATACTTACTATTTTTTGTTGTAAGCGTGCATATCCCGAACACCATTTTTTGTATGGATATGCGGGTTTTGATGCCCGTTGCTGATTTACGTCACTCACAACCTGAAAAAATAAGTTTAAGTCATATCAGAACTCTTGTGGAAGAAGTATATATATATATATATATATATATATATATATATATATATATATATATATATATATATATATATATATATATATATATATATATATATATATATATATATATATATATATATATATATATATATATATATATATATATATATATATATATATATATATATATATATATATATATATATATATATATATATATATATATATATATATATATATATATATATATATATATATATATATATATATATATATATATATATATATATATATATATATATATATTATACATTGTTCATGATAAGTTGTACTTACACAAAATTCTTTGGTTCTTCGCTTGGCAACAAATGTCTCCCGTTCTTCATCTGAAATCAGATCAGCATACTTCTTTGGACGCTCTGATTCAACAAAATTTCCATCAGAATCTTTAAGAAACTTGTTCGTTAAAAACTCTCTAAATCCTCTCAGTCGTTTTCCGGCCAATTGAAGACAATATTTTCTCCTGCAATCATCAATATTATAAGATCTCTGCAAACAAATAAACATACATAGTATGTTAGTATAATTAATTTAAAGATGTAACCGTCGACATAATTAAAAAATATCAAATATCATACCTGTATCTCGCTCCAAATTTTGTCTTTAGCCGGTTGTAACGAAGGAATTCTCCAATTATCGCAAGTAATTGGAATTTGCAAACGAACAAGTGCTCCAATGTAACTTGTCAGTATCACACCGTTAGGCTCAATTAATTGATCTCTTTCATTCCAATGCACATCATACTTTACACCTTTATCTCTCGCACGGATGATTTTTTTCATAATCGTTATTCCTCTTTTAATATCGCCTTCCATGTCTTGTGCTGTTTCGTTTCCATCATGTGATTTTTCCTCATTGGTGGCCATAATACCTATAATTCAGAAAAACCAAATTATCAAATGAATGACAAATATGTAAATAAGAAATATATAAATAAGAAAAACATATATATAATTTTATTAAATGACATAATATGTAGTTTTATTGCATGATATAATATGTAACTTTATTGAATGAGACAATATGTAATTTTACAAGTACCTTTGTCACTAACATCTCTTTCTTTTCTTCTTTGGAACGTGGTTTACTTGTATTTTAACAACACGGACGGACGGATTGATCTAAATTCCCTCGTTATGATCATTTCTAATATATGATTCGTCCGCTCTAATATTCTCATCTGGATCATCTATAATATAAGATTCCTTTTCAACATCAACATCACCCTGATCTCCAATGTTATCATTGATTACTTTTTTGAAAAAAAGAACTATAGACCATTTTGTACTTGTCGGATCAGTGACATAGAACACTTATTTAGCTTGCGTGGCTAGAATAAAAGGCTCATCTTTGTACCCCACCTTATTAAGATCCACTTGCAAAAATCCTGACTTATCCATTCGTATGCCACTATTATTTTCAACTCACTTGTATCCAAAGATAGGAATCTGAAACTTCTCATAGTCAAACACCCAAATGCGCTCGATAACACCAAAATACGATAGATTTGCATATTTGGGGTTTAAGTCCTTCACACTTGAAATGTGCATTTCTTCGGCAAGCACGGTGACACCACTATTTTGTATTGTACTTTTATCATCTTGTTCTTTGGTATAAAATGTGTATCCATTAATTGCATATGCGCTATAAGAAAACACATGCAAACTTGGACCATATGCTAAACATCTCAATCTTTCTGTTATTGAAGCGGGATCAGAATAAAACTTTGAAAAAATATGATCCTTGAACCATGTTCTAAAACTTCGATTGTGCTCACGTACTATCCAATTTTCATTTCTATTTAGATTTAAACCTCGGAGAACGTCCTTGTGCATTTCAACATATGGCTCAACCTCAATGTCATTGTTCAGAACGTACAAATGCACTTGCTCCCGTTCATCCCTTGAAATTGTCACAACTTTATTTCCAATTAACTGTTTTCCTACTATTTTTTCAACAACATGAGATTTTGGGAGGCCAATGGATTGAACATTGGACAAATATTCAGTAAAAAACTCAATCGCTTCTTCAACAATGTATCGTTCAACAATACAACCCTCTGGTCGACTTCGATTTTTGACATACCCTTTCAATATTTTCATATAATATTCAACAGGGTACATCCATCTCATATAAGCCGGTCCACACAATTGTGTCTCTTTCACAAGATGAACAACTAGATGTACCATTATGTCAAAAAATGATGGAGGAAAATACATTTCAAGCTCGCACAAAGTAATAACTATTTCTTGTTGCAATGTTGGTAAGATCGCAGGATTGATCACCTTACTACAAATTAACCTGAAGAAAAAACACAATTTAGTTATTGTGCTTCTCACTTTTTCTGGTAAAATAGAACGTATACCTATTGGTAGAAAGTGTTCCATTATAACATGACAATCATGTGTCTTTAAACTCTTTAACTTGAGGTCTTTCATAGAAACAAGTCTTCTAAAATCTGAAGAGTATCCTTCTAGAACTTTAACTTCACTTAGAAACTTACACAATATCTTTTTCTCCTTTCTAGATAAAGTATAAGCAGCAGGTGATAGATATGTTTGATTTCCTTTTTCAAGGGTCCTAAGTCATTTCTTATTCCCATCGCTACCAAGTCCTTTCTTGCTTTAAGGTCATCCTTAGACTTTCCTTGTATATTGAGTAACGTACCAATAACACTTTCAAATACATTTTTTTCAATATGCATAACATCAAGAAAATGTCTTACATACAACGACTTCCAATACGGAAACTCAAACAAAATTGACCTCTTCTTCCACCCACGCGTGACAAGCGTATGAGCAAAAGGCTTGCGAAACTTAGTACTCACATCTTTCACCTTTTAAAAAATTTGTTCGCCGGTCAATGTAGGTGGAGCTCTACCTTGTTCTGAATTTCCATTGAATGCTTTTCTCCACCCACGGTAGTGATGATTGGAATTTAAGAATCTACGATGACCAAGACATTTTTCTGACCAAATTCCAATCGCGTCTAATCTGTGTTTTCTTCATAGATAGGACACGCACATTGACCTTTAATGCTATACCCCGATAGACTTCGTATGCTGGAAAATCATTAATTGTGCCAAACAACATCGCCCTCAAATTGAAACTTTCTTTCCGATATCCATCATAAACCTCCATACCGTTCTCCCACAAACTCTTTAAGTCTTCGATTAAAGGTGTCAAGTATATGTCTATGTCATTCCCTGGTTGTTTAGGGCCAAAAATTAACATAGATAACATCATGTACTTACGCTTCATACATAACCATGGAGGTAGGTTATAAATCATAATAATTACAGGCCATGTGGAATGTGAGATACTTTGTAGACCATGCAGATTCATTCCATCAGTTGATAATGCCAAGCGAAGGTTCCTAGCTTCTTCTCCAAAATCAGGATACTCATTATCAATTTTCATCCACTGTGGTAAATCTGTCGGATGTCGATACTTCCCATCTATAATTCTATCATCTGCATGCCAAGTCAAGTGTTTTGCATCTGTTTCACTACGAAACATGCGTCTAAATCTCGGAATTATAGGAAAATACCATAAGACTTTTGCTGGTGACAACGTTTTCTTATACCGAGATACACCGCATTTAGGACACTCGTTTAATGATTCATATTCATTTCGAAACAAAATGCAATCATTTGGACAAGCATGTATCTTATCATAGCTCATGCCAATAGAGCATAACATTTTTTAGCTTCATAGGTTCGATTGGGAAGAACATTATCCTCCTGAAGCATCTCTTTCATAAGGGCTAATAACTCTGTGAAGCTTTTATCCAACCATATATTACCCACCTTTATGTTGTACAACTTTAATACCGCAGACAATTTTATGAAAGTAGTGCAACCTTTATACAACGGTTTCTCTACATCGCTTACCAACCTCTCAAACATCTTGGAACAATCCTGAAGGTCTTCTTCAAGTGCTTCTACAATCTTTTCGACTCGACCACAATCATATGTATCCTTGCCATTGTCATTTGAAGCATACGTTGTATTATCCCCCGGTTCGACATTCTCGTTACTTATCTTACCATGTAATATCCAACATGTATAACTTCGATCAATTCCATGTCTCATTAAATGAGATTCCAACTGAATTGTGTCAATCTGACGCCTATAATAGCAACCTAAGCAAGGACATGTGATCCTACTAGGGTCTTTGGCGTGTTCAACAACAAACTTAATGAATTTTGACACCCCATTCTCGTACTCTTTTGACAATCGATTAGAAGACATTCATTTTTTATCCATACTAATTAAGTAGTGTTGCTACCGCGAAAGACGAGGCCGGCAAAACAGAAGAGTCGCCACCTTTCGTTATTTATCCCTCAGAACGGGAAAGGAAACGATCGGGAAAAACCTGACGCAAAGGTGTAAGACAAGGTCATCGCAACCATTGTCTGGGTTCGGGAGTCGGTTACGCAAGGGGAAGGTATTAGCACCCCTCACGTCCATCGTACTCGATGGGATCCACGCTTGCTGGTTTGTCTACGGGTGAAAAACAATCTATCTACGACTGCTAAATCTAAACGGAAAGAAATTGACTCGATAGAGCACCGCACTCTATGCCTACGTATTCCCTCGTGCAATGGGAAAGTCAGAGTCAACGTAGTTCGGGAAACTATGGGGGAATTTGTTCGCCGAGATATCGCATCTCGTGCCTACGTACTTCCACACGGCGTGAAAGATCAGAGCTTACGTAGTTCGGGCTAACTACAGCTAGACAGGGTGTTCTCGATCACACAGGGGTGAGAGAAAGGATTGACGATACTAGCGTACGCATTTTAGCAGTTTAGGTGTATGTTGCTCGCTCGACGAAGACTTAGGCGTTACCTGTTTGCGGTAGAACGGACGTAGTATGTCGGATTTTGAAGGTATGGGAACCTACAGGACTTAGAACTACGGTCTGGTCTCAATTGCGCTCGGGCAAGAGAAAGGATATTAGTTGCTAGCGGGAAAGTCTCGATCGCACGACAGCGAGAGAACAGAGAAGTTAATTGTTAGTGTGCTCGCTAGGATATCGCATCCTATGCCTACATATTCTCGTCTGGTACGAGAAATCAGAGCAGCTGTAGTTCAGCCAACTACAGCAACGGGGAAAGGGAGCTCGCTAGGATATCGCATCCTATGCCTACGTACTCTCGTCTGGTACGAGAGATCAGAGCAAACGTAGTTCGACCGAAAAATGAGTCTCAATTGCACGGGGGCAAGAGAAGGGGTCTCAATCGCCTGAATGCGAGAAGAAAAGGGTTTCAGTCGCACGGGGGCGAGAACAAAGGAGGAAGCAGGCGTAACACCTAAGCGGGAAGGAACTCGGGACACACACGCAAGAACCTAAGACGTAGGAGCGAGTGCGTCGCATGTCACCCAAAGGGTACCATACTAGACACCCTGGACGACTGAGAGGAAACCCCTCAACTGTCATTTCCTACGTATCTAACAATACAACTCACAACACTCGACGGTTGCCTGAAGACTTGAATAAGAAAGATGATAACGAATGAAGCGGCTCCGTTGGCTCCTGACATGCGCGCAAGCTCCATTCCAATCTTCTCCTCTCTGGATCCTTGATGATGACGCTCGAATCAGGACCACTGTAACGCTTAGACCATCATGGTTCGACTTATACGAGAAATCGAACTCTCAAAGGTAGCGTATTAATGTCCATGTCAAAGACAAGATAGAGAAATGATATCGAAAATCATTCTCCAATGGAATCATGTCACACAGCCAGCCAAAAATAAAATCGAAGATAAAATCGGATAAAAAAGAAACGAGGAGAGAAAATAGGAGCGAAATCCACTAACGAAAATAGTATGCTACTCCTAAAATACGACAATTAATTCCTAATAGAAAATATTCTAAAGAAATATTAAAAGGAAATTGTATAAAGAAAATAGAATATAAAATCTATTTAACTCTAATAACATCCTATAAGAAAATAGAATAAAAATTCTATATTATAAAATCTATATTAAAAATATGCAATAATATACTAAGAAAATAAAACTATAATCCTAAAGGAAAATAGAAAAATAAAACTACTCTATTACAAGCACACCTCCAATACAAAAGAAATTAAAAATTAAAAGGATGAGGGTACAGCTTGAAAACTGAGGTGTAAGTGATCGCGACTTTCTATGTCTAATACAACTAACTGCAAGTGCACAGTCTATCGCGTAGTAATAATAGATATCGATCCCACAGGGACTCGTAATCAAACTAGTGTTCTCGGGAGTTACTATGTTTAGCTAGGTAGAATATGTTTTAAGGGAATAAGATTGTCACTAAAAGAGGGAACTAAGATTACTGTTTAGATTTTGATTAATTGAATCGATACGTAGTAATTGTGTTCTTCAGGGATTTGATAAATTACTGGTGTATGAAATAGTTTTCACAGTTTATTTAAGCAGAAAATAGAGATTTGAAGACTCTCGTCTCACGATGGTTGTTGACGCTAATCATAATCCTAAGGGCCAAACGTACACTTTCGTATCCCGTTCGAGGTTAAAATCATTTTTTGGAAATCTCTAAGTTCTAATTCATTTTAAAGTGCTTTCGCTGTTATTAAAACAAATGCCTAGTGTTTACTATCTGACCTTACCGCAGCTTTCGCTTGTTGGTTCGTATCTTAATTAATTTCCCACTTTCGTGGCAAAACTACTTTTAAATAAGTTCTCGCTTTCGCGACGAAGTTTATTCAGTGAATCAATTTTAAACACTCAGACCATAAATTACTTTTGTGAAAAGAAAGTTTTCAAACAAGAGTTATCAAATCCCATTCGAATTATTACTACATATCGATTACCTAAGTTTAGCTAGACATGGAATTTGGAAAAACAAAACATAAATAAGAATAATAAATAATAAATTGCATTATAATAAAACAGAAGTCGATCAAAATGAAAACCTGTAAATATGCTAATTGGCCTTTGGGCAGGTCCTCCACAGATGTTGGCAGGATTCTGGTCTTTAGTGCCAATTTGATCGTACAGTGCAATAGCAATTACAAAAGAGCGGAAATGGGAATAAGGAAATGTAAAGGGAAATGAATACAGATAAAAACTGGAAAGTAAATTGCTCTGGAAATTAAATTCGGCAGCACTTCGTGGTATGAATGCAGCTCCTTTTTGAAGTCCCCTGCTTCCCTTTTTATAGAGGTGGAGTCCCAACGGTTATCTCTGAGGATGATGGACCTTGAGGCAGATAATTTAGGGAGTAGTGGTCCACTTAATGGGAATTGGAACTGCTCTTTTGACGTGTGATCTGAGTGGGGCGTTTTTGCCTGCATGACGGTCGTCACAAGGTGTGACGGTCGTCACCCGTGTGACGGTCGTCATGAAGCTGTGACGGTCGTCACATCAGCAAAAACTGGTTGTTGCGCTTTTCATTGTATTTTCACTCCTTTTTCGTCCATATATCATCTGAGATTGCTTCTTTTCTTCATGTTGCCTTGTTTAGACGTGATCGTTGAATACCTGCAAAAACATCAGACAAATACACGGAAATAACCCGAAATCGGATCGAAAATGGTTAGCTTTTAGTCGAATTATGCATGAAAATATCTATATGATTTCGTGTTATCAAACTCCCCTAAGCTTGAATCTTTGCTTGTCCTCAAGTAAAATGTGGAAAAGTCGGCAAGCACGAGGCTGCTTCTTCGTTCGCAGAGTTTAGAAAAGCCGGGATTCTTGGTAGGAACAAGACGAGTATCATGACGACACTGGACTACGAGTCTCCGGAGGTCTCCTTTTTATGCAAATCGGTCTCAGTCATGCTACTGTAGCTTGGTGTCAAGGTTCTCGCGGCAAGTTCACCCTGTTTGTTCTAGCGCAATCACATTAAGCCCGTTGTCCGCACACTTTCATGGCAAGTCGACCTGTTAGTGAATATGATCTCTTCATTTTTGTTTTTGATCTTCTTCATTGATCATAATTTTATGTCATTGATTTTCAATGAGTTTTTCGTGCCGTTGGGCTAAATGCTCGGGTGAGGAGCACCTAACTTAGAAGGAAACGTATCTTATATTCTTGGGCTTTTTAGCTCTCTTTTCATGATTTTTCATCTTTTTGGAGATCATACACTTATTTGCATCGTTCGCTCGCTTAGAAGTATTTTTAGGATGGTGCTGACTGCTAGTATAAACTACTTGGGGTTGAGTTTGCATAGACACTTGAGACTTTGGTACACGTAGGTGGTGAAACCGACTCGCATAAACTAGAGATCTAAGGTGTCTAAATGATACTGGTTTTCTTAGAACTGTCGTTTCCTCGGAGTTTCGAAACTTGTTTTGAACTCAGGTGCATTCTCGTGATGCTTTTGCTTTTGAGGAACAAATGAAAGTTTTTGTTTACGTTGAATAATGTGGGGATAGTTTGCGTAACGTGAAAAATATATAGACGAGCTTTATTTGCTAGAAATAGAAAGTGTAAAAATAGATATTACTAGAATTCAAAGTGCAGTGAAATGGAAATAAAGGAAATAAATGAAGTTCAGAGTACAGTGGAAATAAGGCTCCGCTCCCACACTATCTCGATCAGTGTCCTCACTGATTCTTGAAGCATGCGAGAGGGAGATACAACTGAAAATGAAAATACAGAATATAGTAAACAATGAAGGAAAAATAAAGGGGAATCTAGTCTCGGCCTCTGTCACGTCCATGTTGGCATCCTCTGGCTCTAGCAAGGGCTACTCTGTCCTCATAGCTCATGGCTCCGGTGTGGTAGACCGTGTCTCGGAGTCCTTCGACCTGCAGGGTCAGATTCGCTAGACTCTCAGTGATCGTAGCTTGGCCGGTGTGAAGTTGTTGCATTTGAGTCCGGTGCCAAGCCTCGAACTGGTTAGCTCGCTGGTTCTGCTGCTGCAGCATCGTGAGTATCTGTGCCTGCTGGTCTAGGGAGCGACGGAGGTCCTCTTCGGTGTAGTCGGGCACGGGATGGTGACGGCGGCGGCGAGAAGATGTACCTACTGGAGGAGGAGGCTGCGATGCCTCTGGCTGCTCGGACCTGTCCAACTCAGCTTGGATTTCATCGTCGGAATCATGAGTGGTTTCCTGAGTGGGAACAGCGGCAGCAGGAGGGGCAGTGAGGTCGAACAACCAGTTGGTACGGTCCTCTGGATGGATGCGGGTGCGGGACGGAAGGATGATGCTTCTGACGGTCTTGCCACGCACAACTGGATGGTATTTCCCGTCAGCTCGGGAGCGGATGAGATGGGAGGCCCTGCAGTGGTCGGTGTCAAGGAACACCGAGGGGATGGAATGGAGGTGCTAGAGGCGGTCGCCGAGGTTCAGCCCAAGTGCAATAGCCGTGACAATCCCGCCAAAGTAGAATGGCTTCGAGCCACGGTTGCAGTTGGCCTGAATGTGAGCCAGCAGAAACGGGGCAGCGTTGACGGGTTCATTGTTGAAGACGCAATGAAGAAAGAAGAGCTCCTTGGAGTTCACTTTGTGGTTGCTGTCTCTGGAGAAGATAGTGTTACTCAACGCTCTGTGAAAGTACCTGATGGCTGGGTTATGGATGTGAGTGGCGTGCAGGGAGTCCCAACCATCGGCATTTAGGTCGGTCAACTGATACCACGGCGCGAAGGCTTCGTGCTGGAACTGATCGGTGATGCGGCGATGAGCGTTGTCGCCGCGAGGTAACTGTAGGATGCTGGCAATCTGATTCTGATTCACCTGATAATTGACGCCAAACATCCGGAAGCATGCGGCACCTGTGTGCTGGTTGAGTTCGCCGCTGCTGGTGACGTAAGTGAACGAACTCAAGAACTCAAGGGTGAGTTGTTCGTAGGTTGGCTGGGGGTTGGTGCAGAGGTTCCAGATGCCTGCTCGTTGAAGCATCCAGGTTACACCTTCAAGGAGTCCGAGCTCCGTAAGCGATGGAAGGTGCGGGTAGTGGGTCGGCTGGAGTGACCTCTGATGAAATGCAATATACTGTGCTCGTTGTCTTTCGCCTAACTCTCCCTCAGGGAAGGAAATGTTGCTGACATCTGCGTTTCCGGCCATTGTTGAAGATGGAGAGGTTTCTGAGGTTTTGGGGATTTTCGGCAGAGAGGGAGAAATGACAGAACGGTGGTTTGGAGGTTGAATTTGGAGTTAAAGTTTATAGTTCAATGTGGGGAGGACGAAATTCGTAGAGGGGTATGAATTTGGATGTTTGAAAGTGATAATGGGGGGAGTGGAAGGGAACACGAACCCTGTTTTATCAGATAGCAGTTCTGGGCTGCGTGACGGTCGTCACAAAGGTGTGACGGTCGTCACCCGCGTGACGCTCGTCATGGGGCTGTGACGGTCGTCACAGCAGCAAAATCTGCAGAACGCAGAATTTTGCTCTGAGGGCGTACTCGTGGTGATTTTAAAGCTTAGTATTGATACGGTGATGTAGTATAACAGCCAACAAACAACAAATAATGCGAAAACAGAATAATTGCATAAAACTAGAATTGAAATAACATAAAATTGAAACAATTGTATGTAGTACATAATGAAAACTAACAATGCGAAAAATCCAAATAATTAAATTAACTAAACTAGACTAGACTAAACTGAAACTACTGCTACGAGCTAATAACTAATCTTTTCGTGCCTTCAACTCATCGAATTTCTGTGAATAGTAGTCGAGTTGGTCGCAGACTAGATCCATGAAGCCTACCAGTTCGCTGTGCATGCCTGCGATATCAGCTTTTACATTAGTCAGAGCTTTATCAACGTCGTCCAATCTGAGTAACACGGTATCCATTTTGTCGGTGGTCTCCTCAGGGATAGGCTCAGGATAAGTATTGTAGTGTGAAGGAGTCATAGGGTCTACTTCAGTTTCAGAGGCAGCGTCCTCATAGTACATATAGTCGTGTGCCTCAGAGATGTGGTCACTGTCATACATATAGTTCTGGGGTGTTGACTGTGGTGAAGGAGGTCCCATAGGCTCATCCAATTCGTAGAGCCAGTTATCCTTGTTGTGGATGCTTGTCATCAGATGATCAGGCAGTGTGAATAGCTGTACTGATTTTTCGTTAATAAGGTACTCATACGGTCCAGGTCCCATAGTCCCTAAGATGCGCCTGTTAAAGCAGAATTGTATGTTCATGGGTCTGATGGTACCAAAACGAGTGTTGGCATTTAAATGGAATCTAAGGCCAAGCTCGTGGGCAATCATTGTTACTAGTCCTCCTATAAGAATAGGTGTCTGAGGTTCCAGCGTGAGGCGTTTGAAAGATCGCATCATGAAAGGCACTGCATTTACTGTCCGTCCCTGAGAAGCACAGAACATGATGAATAACTCTTCCTTAGACACTGTGGTAATATTTTCTTCTTTTCCAAACAAGGTGTGAGCTAGTATCTTATGGAAGTATCTGAAGGTTGGGTTATGAATGTCATCATTGTACATTTTGTCTGGTTCAGGGTGATAGTCGCCTGTGATTCTACCCCAGAAGTGATCGAGTTGCAAATCAATATCGTCATCTTCTGCACTGATGAACACATGCGGTTCGCTAGGGAATCCTAGGAGGTTAGCCAGTGACATCCTGCTGTGGGTTTGGTCCATTCCAAATAATCGGAAGGTAATCAACTCTGTGCTGGATCCAAAACCATAGTTGGGTGTATATCTGAAAGAACTAAGGAATTCGTAGGTAAGATCCTTGTAGGTAGCGAAACGTGTTTTCAGAGCAGTGTTCTCCCAACCCAGTTGATTGAACAGGTATTGAATGCTATCTGTGATCCCTAGTTTATCCATAGTAGCCTTATCATAATACAGCGTTAAGGCGAATTCTCTTTCAGTCAGTGCTGTAAATCTTGCCTTTTTAGCGAGTCCTCTGAAGTGAACCTTTGTGAAGTCGTACTCGGCCATATTCGCAGGTAATTCGGAGAAAACAGAAGGAATGTTTTGAAGACTTTAAAAATCCTGAAAAGTTTGAAACAAGAAATTGAAGTCAGGATTTTTAAAAACGAAAAGTGGTAGAAGCAAAAGGCAAAAGAGAAAAAATAAAATAAGAATAAAAGTACGAAAATGAACGATAGTAGAAAGTAGTAGTAATTTTAGAATTTTTGTTGGATTTTTGAAAGTAGAATTTTAAAGAAAAAATGAAATGCAATAACGAGGGAAATTTGGGTTGCCTCCCAGTAAGCGCTGTTTTTAACGTCTAAAGCCTGACGATAGCTTGGTGAGAGGCTATGCGGGTGTCTGAGCCGGAGGCTCGAGCAATGTTACATTGCTTACTTGAGGAATGTTGTCGTTCTTATTGTAATGTTTTAGACGTTGCCCGTTTACGATAAACGGTGCATTTGTCTTATCGGTAATTTCAACAGCTTCACTCTGAAGTACTTTAGTCACTTCATAGGGTCCAGACCACCTAGATTTTAGTTTTCCTGGGAAGAGTTTTAATCGTGAATTGAAGAGCAATACGATGTCTCCCACACTGAATTGTTTCCTGATTGAACGTTTATCATGCCACTTTTTAGTTCGTTCTTTGTAGATACGGGCATTTTCATAAGCGTCTAATCGAAGTTCTTCCAACTCGTGTAAGTTCAAGATTCGCTTTTCTCCTGCCTCGGTGTAGTTAAAGTTGAGTTTTTTAATGGCCCAAAAGGCCTTATGCTCTAACTCTACAGGGAGATGGCAGGATTTACCATAAACTAATTTATAGGGGATAGTACCTATTGGTGTCTTAAATGCGGTCCTATAAGCCCATAAAGCTTCTTGTAGCTTCGATGACCAATCTTTTCTCGAGGTAGCGACAGTATTTTCCAAGATCTGTTTTATTTCTCTGTTTGAGACCTCTACTTGTCCGCTGGTTTGCGGATGATAGGGTGTAGCTACTCGGTGCCTGACTCCATATCTAGAGAGAAGTTTATCGAATATTCGTGATATGAAGTGAGATCCTCCGTCACTAATGACGAGTCTGGGTACACCGAATCTAGGAAAGATTGTGTTCTTGAAGAGTTTGATTACTACTCGTGCGTCGTTTGTTGGAGCAGCTATGGCTTCTATCCATTTAGACACGTAATCGACAGCGACGAGTATGTAGTTATTACCAAAAGAAGGAGGGAAAGGTCCCATGAAATCTATTCCCCAGACGTCGAAGATTTCTACCTCTAAGATTCCTTTCTGAGGCATTTCATCGCGTCGTGAGGTGTTACCAGTTCGTTGGCATCTATCGCACTTTTGCACAGCGATGTGAACGTCTTTCCAGAGATTAGGCCAGAATAGGCCGGCTTGGAGAATCTTAGCGCACGTCTTGGACGAACTAGCATGACCACCATATGGTGTTGAGTGGCATTGGGAAATAATATTTTCTATTTCTTCCTCTGGGACACAGCGACGATATATGTTGTCGGCCCCTCTCTTGAAGAGTAGGGGTTCGTCCCAATAATAGTGTTTCAGATCGTGGAAGAATTTCTTCTTTTGCTGATAAGTAAGATCCGGTGGAAGCACGCCCGCAGCGAGGTAATTAACGATGTCAGCATACCAAGGTAATGTGACTTGGGCATAGACGGCTTCTACGGCTTTTTCGAATTCTGGATCTTCCGAGATTGAATTGGGTATGTCACTTTCTAATTTGGCTATCAGACGTTCGTACGGGAAATCGTCGTTTATCGGTACTGGTTCATGTCTGATGCCCTCTATTCGGGATAAGTGATCCGCAACAACATTCTCGGTTCCTTTCTTATCTTTGATTTCTAAGTCAAACTCTTGTAGTAACAGTATCCATCTCAATAATCTTGGTTTAGCATCTTTTTTGCTTATTAGGTATCTTATGGCAGCGTGGTCTGTGTATATTATAATTTTTGCTCCTACTAAGTAAGAACGGAATTTGTCAAGCGCAAATATAACTGCTAGAAGTTCCTTTTCTGTGGTAGCGTAGTTCATTTGGGCAGGATCTAAGGTTCTACTGGCATAGTAGATGGCATGGAGTTTCTTGTCCTTCCTTTGTCCTAGAACTGCGCCTACAGCGTAATCACTCGCGTCGCACATGATTTCAAACGGTAGTCTCCAATCGGGTGGTTGCATGATTGGTGCTGTGATAAGGGCTGATTTTAATGTTTCGAATGCTTTTAAACAGTCGTCATCGAAGACGAATTCAGCATCTTTCATCAACAGGCCGGTCAGAGGTTTTGTGATTTTCAAAAAATCTTTTATAAATCTTCTGTAGAAACCGGCATGTCCTAGAAAACTCCGTATTTCTCGTACGGATTTTGGGGGTTGGAGATCTTTTATAATCTCTATTTTAGCTTTGTCTACCTCAATCCCTCTATCTGATATGACATGTCCTAGAACTATTCCTTGTCGGACCATAAAATGGCATTTTTCCCAATTTAGGACGAGGTTTACTTTTACACAACGTTCTAGTACCATTTCTAAGTTTTGTAAGCATCCTTCAAAACTTTGTCCACATACCGAGAAATCGTCCATAAACACTTCCATAATGTCGTCTATGAAATCTGCGAAAATTGCCATCATGCATCTTTGGAAGGTTGCTGGAGCGTTACAGAGTCCGAACGGCATTCGGCGGTAAGCAAAAGTACCATAAGGACAGGTGAATGTAGTCTTTTCTTGGTCATCAGGATGGATGGGAATTTGGAAGAATCCTGAGTAACCATCTAGATAGCAGAAATACGAATGTTTGGCTAATCTTTCTAACATTTGGTCTATGAAGGGTAACGGGAAGTGATCCTTGCGCGTAGCCTTGTTAAGCTTCCTGTAATCAATACACATCCTACTTCCAGTCACGACTCTTTTTGTTATTGATTCGCCTTTTTCGTTTTTAACTACTGTGACTCCTCCTTTCTTTGGTACGACATGAACTGGGCTAACCCATTCACTATCGGAGATCGGGTAGATGATTCCTGCATCTAGTAATTTCTTTACTTCATCTCTGACTACAGTGCTCAGGATGAGGTTTAGTCTTCTCTGATGCTCTCGAGAGGTTTTAGAGTCTTCTTCTATTGTAATTCGATGCATACAGATTGAAGGGCTTATACCTTTTAAATCGCTTATGTTATAGCCTAACGCGGTGGGGTACTTTTTCAGGACTTCTAATAACTTTTCGGTTTCTGATTGTCCTAAGTCGGCGTTGACTATCACTGGTCTTTTTAGTTCATCGTCTAGAAATTCATATCTGAGGTTTTTGGGTAGTGTTTTAAGTTCTAAAGATGGGTTCTTTGGACCTGGCATATGGTTTGGTGTCAGTGCTAAGCTTTCGCTTAGGCTGTCATCTTTATACGGTTTATGCCAATTGTCGTCTTCAGAAATATCGGGTATTTGAATCTTTATTATTTCTGAATACGTGGTCTCTTCATTTTCAAGTTCTCTTATGCATTCGTCAATTTCGTCTACTAAATAGCAGGTATCGTCTATTGCTGGTGCTTGTAAGAACTTGGTGAGAATGAACTCTATCTTTTCTTCTCCTACTTCGAATGTTAGCCTTCCTTTCTTCACATCCATAATAGCTTCGGCTGTAGCTAGGAACGGTCTTCCTAAGATAATTGGGGTTACAGTGTCCTCCTTGATGTCCATGATTATGAAGTCGGTTGGAATGTAGAATTGTCCTATGCGTACTGGAACGTTTTCCAGTATTCCGAATGGGTATTTCACTTATCTGTCAGCTAATTGTACGGACATTTTGGTTGGCCTGAGGTCTCCCATATTCAGCTTTTTGCATATAGATAAGGGCATAACACTGATACTGGCTCCTAAATCGCATAGAGTTTTGTCTATTACGAACTTTCCTATGACGCAGGGTATGGAGAAACTACCTGGGTCTTTTAATTTAGGAGGCATGCGGTTCTGAATAATAGCGCTACACTCTGCAGTAAGTGTAACTGTTTCGTTATCCTCGATCTTTCTCTTATTCGACAAGATCTCTTTGAGAAATTTGGCGTATGACGGCATTTGAGTTATCGCTTCTGTAAAAGGAATAGTAATATTCAGCTGTTTAAGGAGCTCTACAAATTTCTTAAACTGTCCTGAAGTTTTAGAGTTTATTAGCCTTTGCGGATAAGGAATAGGTGGTTTATATGGCGCTGGAGGTGTTTGAGTTTTTTCACTTGCGGTATCCTCCTTCTCGTTGTCCTCCTTCTTCTCTAACTCAGATTCCTTTTCTGCTTGTTCAGTTGGTTTCTGTTGCATGGCTGAGTTTTCGGTCCTCGGATCGATCGGTTCGTCCAATTCTTTTCCACTTCTTAGTATCACAGCATTTGCTTGGCCTTTGGGATTTTGTTCGGGTTGTCCAGGAAATGTGCCAGCAGGTGCGGCAGCAGATGCTTGTTGTTGAGCCACTTGCGATATCTGTGTTTCTAACATTTTGTTGTGGGTGGCTAAAGCGTCTACTTTTCCTGTCAACTGTTTAATTTGCTCGCTAGTGTGTATGTTTTGATTTAGGAACTCTTTGTTCGTTTGAGCTTGAGTAGCTATGAACTTTTCCATCATCAGTTCGAGGTTTGATTTCCTAGGTGCATTCTGAGCAGCTGGTTTTTGATATCCTTGCGGAGCAGTAGGCATTTGCAATGCATTTTCGCTTTTGTAAGAAAAGTTTGGATGATTTCGCCAACCTGGGTTGTAGGTATTTGCGTAGGGATTTCCTTGAGCATAATTTACCTGGTCTGGCGGGATTCCGGCTAGCAATGGGCATTCGGGTGCATTATGAGTGGTGCTTCCGCATAACTCGCAATTTGGAGTTACTGCAGCGACAGTTGCAGTGGGGTTAACGGTCAGACTATCGATCTTCTGTGCTAGAGCATCTACTTTAGCATTGAACTTTTCAAGGCTGCTGATTTCGTACATCCCACCTTTCGCTGTGGTTTTCTCAGTCGGAGTGCGTTCACCTCCCCATTGGCAATGGTTTTGTGACATGTTTTCTATTAATTGATAGGCTTCATCGTATGGCTTATCCATAAGTGCACCGCCTGCGGCAGCGTCTATTGTCAATCTAGTATTGTATAGAAGCCCATTATAGAAGGTATGGATTGTCACCCAGTCTTCTAGACCGTGGTGAGTACATGTTCTCATCATATCTTTGAATCGTTCCCATGCTTCGTAAAGAGATTCAGTATCTTTTTGTCGAAATCCGTTGATTTGAGCTCTAAGCATAGCAGTTTTGCTTGGCGGAAAATATCTCGCTAAGAAGACGTTCTTCAATTGCTCCCACGTCGTAACGGAGTTGGATGGTAATGATTGTAACCATGTCCACGCTCTGTCTCTAAGAGAGAATGGGAAAAGACGAAGTCTTATCGCGTCTGGAGTTACTCCATTTGCTTTCACTGTGTCTGCGTATTGTACAAACTTCGTTAGATGTTCGTTCGGATCCTCAGTTGCGTTTCCTGAGAATTGGTTTTGTTGTACAGCCGACAGCAATGATGGTTTCAGCTCAAAATCATTTCGGGTAATAGCTGGGGCAGCAATGCTACTTCTAGGCTCCATCTGAGATGGTGTAGCGTATGCCTTCAGCGGTTTGTTCGGAGGTCCTTCAGCCATCTCTGGTTCTTCTTCTTCTGATTTGGGAATGGGAGTGAGAGGTTCGGGAGTGTTATGTTTGAGTTGTTTGAGTTGGTACTCAATGATTCTACTTCTTAAATGTAAGAAGCGTTCTAGTTCTGCGATTGAAGGTTTTACAATATCGCTTTGCGGGCGATTTCTTGGCATACAATCGACAGAACTAGTAAAGGAAAAATGAAAATTGTTAACCTAGTCTATACGGCGTAACAGAAGGTTACACTGTTGACTAAACGGGTCCCCGGCAACGGCGCCAAAAACTTGATCGCGACTTTCTATGTCTAATACAACTAACTGCAAGTGCACAGTCTATCGCGTAGTAATAATAGATATCGATCCCACAGGGACTCGTAATCAAACTAGTGTTCTCGGGAGTTACTATGTTTAGCTAGGTAGAATATGTTTTAAGGGAATAAGATTGTCACTAAAAGAGGGAACTAAGATTACTGTTTAGATTTTGATTAATTGAATCGATACGTAGTAATTGTGTTCTTCAGGGATTTGATAAATTACTGGTGTATAAAATAGTTTTCACAGTTTATTTAAGCAGAAAATAGAGATTTGAAGACTCTCGTCTCATGATGGTTGTTGACGCTAATCATAATCCTAAGGGCCAAACGTACACTTTCGTATCCCGTTCGGGGTTAAAATCATTTTTTGGAAATCTCTAAGTTCTAATTCATTTTAAAGTGCTTTCGCTGTTATTAAAACAAATGCCTAGTGTTTACTATCTGACCTTACCGCAGCTTTCGCTTGTTGGTTCGTATCTTAATTAATTTCCCACTTTCGTGGCAAAACTACTTTTAAATAAGTTCTCGCTTTCGCGACGAAGTTTATTCAGTGAATCAATTTTAAACACTCAGACCATAAATTACTTTTGTGAAAAGAAAGTTTTCAAACAAGAGTTATCAAATCCCATTCGAATTATTACTACATATCGATTACCTAAGTTTAGCTAGACATGGAATTTGGAAAAACAAAACATAAATAAGAATAATAAATAATAAATTGCATTATAATAAAACAGAAGTCGGTCAAAATGAAAACCTGTAAATATGCCAATTGGCCTTTGGGCAGGTCCTCCACAGATGTTGGCAGGATTCTGGTCTTTAGTGCCAATTTGATCATACAGTGCAATAGCAATTACAAAAGAGCGGAAATGGGAATAAGGAAATGTAAAGGGAAATGAATACAGATAAAAACTGGAAAGTAAATTGCTCTGGAAATTAAATTCGGCAGCACTTCGTGGTATGAATGCAGCTCCTTTTTGAAGTCCCCTGCTTCCCTTTTTATAGAGGTGGAGTCCCAACGGTTATCTCTGAGGATGATGGACCTTGAGGCAGATAATTTAGGGAGTAGTGGTCCACTTAATGGGAATTGGAACTGCTCTTTTGACGTGTGATCTGAGTGGTGAGTTTTTGCCTGCATGACGGTCGTCACAAGGTGTGACGGTCGTCACCCGTGTGACGGTCGTCATGAAGCTGTGACGGTCGTCACATCAGCAAAAACTGGTTGCTGCGCTTTTCATTGTATTTTCACTCCTTTTTCGTCCATATTTCATCTGAGATTGCTTCTTTTCTTCATGTTGCCTTGTTTAGACGTGATCGTTGAATACCTGCAAAAACATCAGACAAATACATGGAAATAACCCAAAATCGGATCGAAAACGGTTAGCTTTTAGTCGAATTATGCATGAAAATATCTATATGATTTCGTGTTATCAGTAAGACAGTAAAAACAAAACTTTGGTCCCAGCCCACAATACAGCCTGGAAAAAAAAACAAAAAAAAAACCCATGCAACCAAGGGGGGGTACGCGCTGCAACTGAGGGGTGTGAGCCAGGAATTCGCTGTTGGGCTTGGGGCTCTAGGCCCATTCGTGACACACAAAGAAGAAAACAAACAAGGGGTGGGGGGTGTGCTAGGGAATATGGAGTGTATGGATCCAGCAAAAGCATGGGCCACAAGGCCCAATCAATCCAAAGGAGGGGAGACCATTCGTCTTCCTCATCCAATCTGAAACCCTAGCACTTCTCCTTCCTCTCGCTCACCGCCGTCGGCGCTCTCACCGTCTCCCCCTCTCAATCTCAAACTTCTTTTCCATCAAACCTCCATTGTCGTTTGCTCAACCTCCTTCTTTCGTCTTCTTCCGTCTCAACCCCCACCGTCCCTGTCTGTTCTTCAATCACTTTCTTCTCCATTTTTTCTCGTTCACCTTCTTCCATCAAATCAAACATAAAGAGACCGTAAAACCTAATTCAGAGATTGATGTTGATCATTTGGTGAGGAATCTTCTGGACGTTGTTGAACGAAGACGATGAGATCGTGGAGAGATTGTACGAATGGATGAGTCTGTTGCTGGAAAACGTTGAAGACGCGATGAACATATGACGAACGCGTACGAAGGTTTGATTGACATGGAAGAGATCCGGAAACAAGATGAACATGGATGAGGATTGTTTGAAGATTTTGATGAAGATTTGGAGATTCTTTGCGATTGGAGTTTGGTTTCTGGAAATCTTGTTCTTGATCCAAATCTGATGATGGTGAGGTTTGTTCTTGATGAAGATCTATGAAGATCTGGAAATACGGCTGAGGATTGATGAATCTGATGAAGGTCTTGAATGTTTCTTGAGGAAGAACATGAAGAACAACGGATGTATTACGATGAACATCGATGGAGTTATTGGAGATTTCTTGATGAATCTTCTGAAGATTTGACGGATGATTGAAGAAGATGACTCTTCACGATGAACTGGATGAACATTGTTGATGAGGATCTGGAAAGATTGATAAAGATCTGGAGGTTTGAGTGAAGTTTCCAGTGAAAAAATGTAGTTTCCGGCGAGTTGTTAGACTTCCGACGACGGTTGTGGCGGATGCATGGCCGGATTTGATTTCTCCGGTGAAGCCTCCGGCGGTTTGCATGCTGGCCGGTGGAAGGGGTGAAGGGAGACAGGTGTGAGACGCGTGTGGCAGGCTGGTGGAGGTGGGAGAGTGAGGTTGAGACGCGTGGCAGTGATGTGTCAAGTGGAGGGTGCAGAATGAGGTGGAAGAGAGAGAGTGAAGCATGTGGTTGCGTCTTATAGTAACATGTGGCAAGATTTGGACTGGTGGGCCTCCCAAAATTGGACACTTGGCCCACCGAAAATGACAATTAATTGATTAAAAAACTGATATTAAAGCTAAATCAATGAGGATTAAGACTAATAAACTCTACTAAAAACTAATTAACTGCACCTAATGATTAAAACCTAATTAAAAACTCAATTAAACTCTAATTAAAACTGATGTAATTAATTCCTAAACTAATGATGATTGATACCCTAATTAAAAATCTCAATTAATTTGGTAAACGAAAATCAATATTAATTGATCAAAAACCGCTAATTAACTAATTAAAATGTTAAAATCCTAATTAACACCCAATTAACATTCTAAAAAAAGATTGATTAATATCTATTAAATTCTAGAAGAAAAAAAACTATTTAAAAGAAAAATTAATCCTATTAATTTCTAAAAGAAATTAAATCTATAAAATGCTAAAACAAAATTAATATCTAAAGAAAGATTTAAAATCTATTAAATTCTAACCCTATTAAAAATAGAAAAAAAAAACTATTAAACCTATTTAACTCTATTTAACATTCTAAAAATTATTTAAAATTCTAGAAAAAGAGTTATCCTATTAAAACCATTTAAAAATCTATTAATATCGATTTAAAATTAAAAAAAAACAAATAATCCATTAAAATCTATTAAAAAATTCTAGAAAATAAGGAAAAAAATCTAAAAATGCAATAAAGCCGATTAAATTGATTAGAAAACAAATGCGCGACTATAGCGGAATAAGCGGTAAAAATCGGACACTGAAATGTCCTCAAAAATAACAGCGAGAGCTGAAAACACCGGGACGGGCACAAATTCTCAAAATAAATCCTCGTATTCGAACTGGCCTGAAATGCCTGGAACACCAAGAGAGGGCTGTAATCCCGATAAAATCAATCTGACTGAAAAAATGCAATGTATGCGGTATGCAAATGCAAAATGCAAAATAAGTCGAAACATAAGCCAACTGCGATAATTGGTTGGTCAAATTTTGGGGTGCAACAAGCAGGCTAAACTAAACTAAGAAAGTTAAACAAAAACAGTGAATACCTGTAGCACCTGTAGAGAAATCACCAACTTCTAGAACTACACAACAGAATTCTTGAAAACGATCACAATCTTGCTGCTCTTCACAAGTAACCCCTATAACAGACAAAGTTAATAACATCATAAACATTAAATAATTCTTGGAAACGATCAAAATTAACAGACATAAATAATTCATTTACTTTCATCAACAACATCAACATCATTAACATCAACACTAACAACATCAACAACAACATTATCGTTACTTAATTCAAGTTTCCATCAACAACAATAACATTAACATATATACGAAATTAATTCATTTGTTTTCATCAACAACATCAACATCATTAATATCAACACTAACAACAACAACATTTGTTTCCATCAACAATATCAACAACATCGTTAGAATCAACACTAACAACAACAGCAACAACATTAACATTATTTTTTTCCATCAACATTATCATTTTAACATCAATAACAACACTAACAACAACAACATTCCATTTTCACAACTAATACTTCACTAACCTCTAATTCAATTTAATTGCATCCTAACAACTAACTTTAATAGAATTTCTAACTTTGTTAACTCTCTAACAAATTTCTACATGGAATCCATTAACAGTCATGACTGCCCTAACAACTAACTTTAATAGAATATCTAACTTTGTTAACTCTCTAACAAATTTCTACATGGAATCCATTAACAGTCACGACTGCCCTAACAACTAACTTTAATAGAATTTCTAACTTTGTTAACTCTCTAACAAATGGAATCCATTAACAGTCACGACTGCCCCAACTTGAAACACTCTTTATTATTCATCAACAATCACAATCTAGAAATCTCTTAATCTCTCTTATTTTCTCTCTCTGCGACTACCTCTCTACTCTACTCTCTCCAACTCAGAGGCGTTCAACAATGCACATAGCAACAACAATGTATTGTACAAACTACACATTAGAAGGAAGAAGAAGAAGAACAATGTGGCAGAGGACGGTTTGAGATTCGAAGAAAACTTGTAGGACTCGTGACAGAGGAGGTGGAGGACGAAGACAGACGGTCAAAACGGGCGGACGGAGGCGGAAATGTAGAACACGACGGAAGGAAACGGAGGACGGCGACGGACGGAGGCAATGGACGGAAATGGTCGACGGTGAGTAGGGTTCGGTCGCGAGTGTAGAAGAATGCCAAAAACCACAAATGTTTCTGTTTATGAAATTTTCTGGGTTTTTTTTAATTTATGCCACTTAAACCTATAGCAGCGCTTTTGCATGGCATTTAGCAGCGCTTTATAAAAGCGCTCTCTAAGGTCTGCCTAAGACAGGACCTATATGTTGCACCCCAAAATTTGACCAACAATTATTTATTCATTGAGTGTTTGAAAGTTGATACATTCATCAGAAAGTTCAAGAGATCCTCAGAGGAAGTGGGTTGAAACCAGGATTGTGTGCTTCATAGCTTGAGAGTTGTGGGTGCTCCTCAAATGATTCTGAGACTTTGAGAATGAACTTGATGTTTTGAGAAAGCTTATGAGATGTCTTGATAGCCATCATGAAGCCCAGAGAGGTCATTAGGCAAGAATTCAGAAGATTCAACCATGAATGGTAGAATTAGGGTTTTGACTGGGTCAACCCTAGATCAGCTGAAGATTTGGAGAAGGTTGAGACCCAATCCAAGGGCCATGAGATCATGGAATGATGTATGGAGATGTTATAAAGATGATTCCTAGACCAACTCATCATGATTGAGGAGTTTGAGAAGTTTCAAGTCAGGGTTTCCAAGGATTGTCAGTGGAAAAACCCTAATTTGATCCCTATCTTCCAGGCAGTTTTAGCTCTAGATGTGATTGATATCTCATCTTCCCCACAACATGAATGTTGTAGAGCTTGTTCTTAGCTTTAATTTGAGTTGTGGAAGTCCTTGATAGGAGTTACAGAGCTCAAGTTATGGTTTTGACAAATTACAGGTCAGCAGAGGTATGTGAATCTGAGTCCTTGAAAGTCACCCAACTTGCAGACAACTTTTGCCCTAGTAGGATGATTCCTATGATCTCTTGGTCAACATGAATGTTGAAGGGCATCTCCTTAGCTTTAATTTGAGTGGTATAAGTCCTTGATAGGATTTATGGAACTCAACTTATGGTTTGAACAAGACAGGGGTATTTTGGTCATTTGTCAGTTATAGGTCATTTTAGCCAATGCCTAAAACTCCTATTTCCAAGCCTCAAATGGAAAAACTCAAAACATGAAAGTTGTTCAAAATGTGATTTTAGGTCTAGAAAGAAGGTCACAAATTGTTGGAAAAGCTCATAGCATGAAGTTACATGATTGGTCAAAAATGAACTAAAAATGGCATATAAGTTTGAAAAGTTGAATTTGAAAAGTGGTTTGGAGGATCTAGGAATCCAAAATAGGCCATCCAATATATCATTTTGATTGGAAACATTATTTTGAGAACTTTGGTTCAAATAGATTTTTCATTTGAGGTCTAAAAAAGAGACTTTCTTTGTAAATCTATTACTTGCATTATAAGGCAATGTTGAAAAACCTTACACAAGCCAAATGTAAGGGCTGATTTCCTTCATACACACTTAATATCTCATGTAAAGACATATTCAAGGGATTTTGGCAAAGTGTGAAAGAAGATATCATGATATTTCAAGTTCTCATGTGGTGATATTTTCAATACCTTCTAGAAAGATCTAGGTGATTCTAGCCTCTTCCATCACTTGTTATTTAAAGAGGGCCATGAAGAGAGTTCAAGGGTTGGTGAAAAGTTGTTGAGTTTAGTGGAGAGAGTGAGAGAGAAAGTGCCATTGTTGGATTTCTTCAAGATCAAGTAAGGTGCAATTCCTTCTTCCACAAGCTTCATCCACCTCAACTCTTGCAAACAGAAAGGTGTCCATTATTGGAGGAAGATTTAGAGAAGGTTTCAAGTGCTGAATCAAATCCTAACACCCCTCACCATTGAAGCTTAGCAGGTTGGTATCTTGATCTAGAAGTCCTTAATTATGAGCATTCTGTTAGAATCTTAGGTGTAAGATCAACATGCTAGGTTAGAGGAATGTTTTCTGAGAATTAGGGAAGGATCCATGAGGTTTCGTGGCAGGGTACCATTTTTTGCAAGATTGATAGCATGCGGGTTAATGTGTATTAATGGATATGAGGTGGTTTAGAATGGCTAGGGTAACATGTGGAACAGATTTATATCATTAGATTGAAGTTTGGTTAAGGTTGATAGCAGAGAATCGTGGTGGAACCCCAACCTTCGTGCTTTCTGTTAGAGCAATTCAGGAGGTTTCATGGCCAAATATTGATATCATTGTGTTCAGGGTAATTGGTAGAGCAAGATTGCTTTTGGAATTTCTTGATTTCACCCAGCCATTAGTGAGAACGATCGAGTGGAAGTTCTGGTTCGAAATTAGGGTTTTCTGAAAACCCTAGGGTTTGTGTGGAGAAGATGAACTCCAGCCGTCAGATGGGTCCAGATTCTTGACTTATTCTCACAATCCAACGGCCGTGGTTTGAACTCAAAGTGGAGGGAAATCTGAAGCCAGCGAAACGCAGCGTATCACTTAGCCAAACACTGCGTTTGGTTTAGTGACTGACTCTGGGCTAGCTGGGTCCAATGTGCTACGCGCACCCCCCTTGGATTCAGCCCAAATGAAATGAACTGCATCCATTTCTATTCTCACCCCCTCTCTCCTTCTCTTGTATTTTTTATTTTTCAATTTTCTTCACATTTCATTAATTTTCTAAAAATCATAACTAAATGAAAAAATGTTATTTTTAACTCATTCTTTTTTTAACATTTTCATTAAAATGTCTGGAAAATTAAAAAATATAAAAATTGCATTTTATATTTTAATTGGTATTTTTTGCATATTTTACAAATAAATGCACTTTTTTAACCATTCATTTCATACATGGATTTGTATATTTTTGTTCATGCATTTAGAAATAGATTTTTTGCCCATTCTTTTTTGTGGTGATTCATATTGCATTGTAGTACTCTCTGGATTTATTACTAGATTTGTGGATTAAAATTTGATGTATTTTGATTGTTAGACATTTAGGTGCTCTAATTAGGGTTTTAGGTTGTGTACTTGAACTTCAACATTTTATTTTTGGGGTTTTTAGGCCAAAGTAGTGTATGGGGAATATATGGGACCTAAGGGTAGTTAAATAGGATCCTCTAGAATTTATATTAGGAATTTGTAGGGTATTTTAGTATTTTTCATTGATTTTTGAATTGAATATTGTTTGTGTGGCCTTTAGGGCTAGTTTAGTTTTGTTTTGCCTTGCTTTGGAGTTGTTGTTGGCTTGAGGAGCTTGGGGCATCATGTGAAGGCCTTGTGAAGAGCTTGTGAATCATCCTTGAAGACTTGAAGACCTTGGAGAGGAGCTTAGCTTTTGTTTTGATTTGTTTATAGGATCATAGCATAGGCAGAGCCTTAGATAGATTAATTTTCATTCAATAAACAAGGAGTGTCTTGTTCACCTCCTTTCTTCTCTGTGACATAGAGTCCCTTAAGGGTATTCACCTCTCTCCTTTGGAGGGATTAGTGACCCTGCCCTATAAGGTAGAACTTTGAGAGAGCCTTTCCTTTGATGTTAAGTTCTCAATGGCATCCTTTGGAAGTCAGTGAGCACTGCAACATCCTCACCTCATCTTATTGACTGAATCCTGTTTGCTGGAGCATTTGAGCCATTGAAGATAGAAGCTGAGGCCTTGAAGAGGATGATTCCTTGAAGATTATTGAAGTCTGAAGACTCTGTGAAGACCAAGTGGATGCCTGAAGATCCCTGAAGCCTGAAGGTAGAGCTGATCAAAGGAGCTGAAGCTCAAGGGAGAAGATGAGTTGATACTCATGTTGTCGGGTTGATACCTGGAAAGCAAGTGATCTCTGAAGTCTGAAGACTGGGTTGCTGCTGGAGGAGCTGAGGCTTTCTTCTGTTTTCTTTGATGTATTGTGTGTATTGTCTGATTTGTCTGCTGCATTAGACTAAGCACATTTAGAATAAGTTCAGTCTAAGAGCATGAGTGCACCTGATTGTATTGTTACTGCCTGGCTTTGCTTGCGGGTATTCGGTAGAGCCCAGCTCCCTTGCCCATGTGTTTATTTTGCTTGATAGCATTTCATTTCTTTCATTTGTATGATTGCAGTTTACTGTTTTTGCTTGATAGCATGTTGTTTATTTCAGTATGATTACTGTTATTTCATGACTGGCTTGAGGTTGAGACGAGCTTGTGGAGGCTGAAGCCCCACACACATTTCCTCCCTCACTTGCATTGCATGCATTTTACTGTTAAAGCTGATGCTTTTGTCTGTTTTGGTGTATCATTGACATGATCCCTTAGGACTCTCATTTCCTTTGATAAGGACTTGATGATAGACTTTTAGGTTGAAACCTATGCATGACAACATCTAGGAGTTCCCTGTTCAAACCTCAACCATAGGATGAATCCATGGCATGATAACAGTAGGACTTGATAGTCTCCCTCCTAGTTGGGCCTGTTCTCTTCTCATCTCGAAACAGTTTAAGATACAGTAATCATGAATGATTTCTTTCGTACGTTACGAGCCTTAAGCTATCTGAGAAAGGATTGTGGGAGAGTTTCTTTTCCACAGTCTAGATGTTTAGTATGGTACCCTTTGGGTGACATGCGACACATTCACTCTCAGGTCATAGTCTCTAGTGCGGTTGAAATCGCAAACACAATAAAAAACACTTCTTTTAGGAGATAACTCGTAGTTTCCCGAACTACGTTTGCTCTGATCTTTCATACCAGATGAAAGTACGTAGGCATAGGATGCGACATCCTAGCGAGCAACCTTCAACCTTCAACCTTTCCCCGTAGTTAGCCGAACTACGTTGACTCTGATTTCTCATTCTCTGATGAGAATACGTAGGCATAAAGCGCGACGCTTTGCCGAGTCATTTTTCTTTTCTTTTTCAGCCAGCCTTGATAGGTAGATAGATTATAACCAACCCGTCCAAGTAAACAAACAAGCGAGGATCCCGTCGAGTACGACGGACGTGAGGGGTGCTAATACCTTCCCCTTGCGTAACCGACTCCCGAACCCAGACAATGGTTGCGACGACCTTGTCTTACCCTTATTCGTCAGGTTTTTCCGATCGTTTCCTTTCCCGCTCTGAGGGATAAATAACGAAAGGTGGCGACTCTTCTGTTTTGCCGGCACCTTATTTTCGCGCAAGCGACAGCTGGCGACTCTGCTGGGGACTTCAGGTGTTTCCCTATGCGAGTCTCGCCTTGGATTTTCTTCCTAGCTGCCTGGGACCGTCCCCAGCAGCTGGCGACTCTGCTGGGGACTTGATAGTTTCCTAGGGATCCAACGTCCCGAAAGCGAGTCAGTTTTGGGATCCAACGTCCCTTAAGAGAGTCAATCCTACCGCTTGTGTGTTTGCTTGTTGGGTTGCGTTTATTTATCGCATTTTTTACTTCTCGCACTTTATTTCCCGCATTTTATTTTCAGTATAATATGATTATTTGTGCTGTTGTGGGAGTTCTGATGAGTGAGAAGCCAGACCCAGGCTTGAGTGCACCATAGACTTAGAGTGGAAATTAGTGGGCGCGTGCTTGCTTTGCAGGCACTAGTGTCTCATGAAATCCACGCTCAGACGAGGTTCATCCGGTTGGCTTCACTTTCAACCCTTTGGGTTGAGACGGTTGCTGGTTTGGTGGATTGTCGACTCTGGGGACCGATCATTTGTGATTCAGCTAAGTGAGGCCTCTTCAGGACCTGATGATGCCACTCCTTCTGGGAATCGTATCATCAGTTTTGAAAGTCTGTGACGCTGATGAACGCATAGGATGCCGTACCTTGAGTCAGTCTAGGTTCATACCTGTGAGTGGGACTGGGTTTATTGCAGGAAACTTAGACCTTCAGACTACCTGGTTTTCTTGACAGTGAATCAGTTATGTTGGGTTCTCAGTTGCAGACATGTTCTTGATAGAGCAAGAGGTTTTTTGATCAGAGGATCTTGTCGCCGGGTGTTTGTCTGTTCTTGGTAGAGCAGGCTTTGATCAGTATGTTATTATCAGTGGTTTGTTCTGGATGGAGCAGATTCTGAGTGAGGTCTGAAGACCTCATCGGCAGATGTTATTTGTTCTTGATAGGGCAGATTTTGAGTGAGGTCTGAAGATCTCATCAGCAGCTGTGTGTTTGTTCTCGATAGGGCAGATTTTTGATTTGGGGTCTGAAGACTTCAACAGATGTTCCTTGATCTTGCGCCCGGGGTCCTTATTATCTGGCACTTACTCTTGTCAGGACAGAATTTTGGTCCTATCAGATGGTTATTCTCAGCAGATCAGATCAGTGGTTTTACACCGGGGTTTCGTCCTCATCAGTGACTGTTGATACCGAATCTCCATAGCGGCCACCTGGATATATTATTGCATACCTGCATCTTGCATTAGTTTACGCATTCATCTGCATTCCATTAACGTGTGTCTGTGTTGCAGGTACCGTTTTCCCGATCCAGGATTTCCCGTCTCCTACTGTTGTTATGGCTTCTCTCAGGAAGACTGTTGCGTACAAATTCCCGACCCCCGATGTGTCGAAGCTGACTGGTCTGATAGCCCTGGCAGGGAATTCTGTGAAGGATAGGTTCAGGAAGTCTTATGGCAAGTTGCTTAGTCTGGTCTACAAACCTTCCGCGTCTGAGTTGAATGGGTTACATGCTCTCCTGCAGTTTTATGATCCTCCCTTGAGGTGTTTCACTTTTCACGACTTCGTTCTCGCGCCGACATTGGAAGAGTATGCTGATATGTTGGGTGTGCCTATCAAAAGGCAGGTGCCTTTTGTCCACATGGATGCTGAGCCTGATCTGGTTAGCTTGGCTTCCTCACTCCATTTGAGCGCTTCTGAGTTAGTGGTGACGAGTTGGAACAAGGTCCCAGGGTTCTCTCTGCAGTTTCTGACAGCTAAGGCTCAGCAGTGTGCCAAGGACAAATGTTGGGACGCCTTCAGCGCCATCCTTGCTTTATGCATATATGGCATCATCCTATTTCCCAGCATGCCTGATTTCGTAGACTTTGATGCATTCCATATATTTGCCTCAGGGAATCCAGTCCCTACTCTGATCGGAGACGTTTACCATTCAGTGCATTACAAGAATGAGAACCGGAGAGGGAAGAATGTTTCATGCTGTGTACCGTTGTTGTACAAGTGGTTTGATAGTCATTTGCCCAAGAGGGGTTCTTCTGTCTTGTCTGCAGCCACAGTTGAGTGGCCTGAGCGTCTGATGAGCTTGTCGGTAGAAGACATTGTTTGGTTCGTTGACAGAAGCAGGTTAGGCACCGAGATGATCTTCTGTTGCAGTGGGTTTCCTAACGTACCTCTGATAGGTAGGAAGGGTTGCATCAACTACAACCCATCATTGCTAGTTCGTCAGTTTGCATATGCTTTGAGGAATCCACCGAAGGAAGAAGAGGTACGGGAATCTCTGTACCTCACGGGTATTCTAGAGGGGGAGTTGTTGTCCAAGCTTCAGTATGCGTGGAACAATATCAGCACGAGAGGAAAGTCTTTGTTGGGGAAGAGCGACAACCAAGCTTATCCTCCTTATTCAGATTGGGTCAGAGCCAGAGCCAGCGCTATAGGGATGCCATTCCCTCATGTCAGACCAGAGAGTCCTCCGCCAGTTGAAGAGCCTACCACTGTGTCCATTCATCAGCACAACCAGGTATTAGCCGAGCGTGATGAATTGAAGAGGGCAAATGCAGAATTAGAGAAGGAGTTAGCTCAGCTTCGAAGTGAGAGGAACGAAGCCATGCATGCTCTCAAAAAGCAAACAGAGTCGGTGAGCCAGCTGAGTGCAGACTTGGCAAAGCAGATTGCTGATCGGGAACGCTTAGGTCAAGACTTCAGAGCTGCTAATGATGTGCTGGCTACGAAGAAGACGCATCTGGAGGAAGCATACCGGAGAATATCTAAGTTCGACCAGCATTGGAAGACTTCCATGGCCACCAGGAAGGAGCGAGAAGACAAGCTGATGCTGCAGATTTCTAAGCTAGAGACGGAAGTGAAGGACAGTGAACGGAGGTTTGATGAAGAGACCGCCCGCAGGTACTCCGCTGAAGCACGTCTCAACAAAGCCATTGCTAGCCTGAAGGAGCATAAGCTGATGTTTGAGTCTAAGAAGCGGAAGCTGGAGGATTGCTTCGGCGAAGGCGCTTGGGAGAGTTCAGTTCAGGGACTTCAGCATACTATCAGGCAGAGGGAACTACTCGTCGAGGGGTTGCTCACTTCGCCAGATCATTCAGAGACAAAGGAGTTATTAGCAGAGTATCGCGCCCGTGGCCGTACTTGACTAGTTATATCCCTGTTGTTTTTGATCTTTGATGTATGTTGACCATCACCAGACTTGTTGGCTGAGGTCATGTTGTTGATTTGTACTCGCTGATACTGTGTATTGCCTTGACAGGCCTTTCCATATATATATATGAGATTGATGTTTCCATGATTGGGCTCGGATTTCTTCTTCCTGTTATTATCAGCACCGTCACTAAGGCACTAGGATCGGGGGAAAATCTCCCACGCACACAGACACACGCATGCATCTGCATGAAGCATATTTGCATGGTGTATATCTTATTGCTTTTCCTAACCTTTATTGTTGACAGGTTTTACAGGTTCCGCGCTGCTTTCGATCTCCAGGATTGATCAAAGACCCATCCACCGCTACTCGACTCGCGCTAATCATACGAGAATTATGGACCAGGTACAGTCAGATGTTCAAGAGCTCCGTGAGCGGATGGATCGTTTTATGGAGCTAATGCAGGTGGTCGCGAATGGTCAAGATCAGCTTCGTACTCTGGTTCAACCTCTGATCTCCAGGGTTGACAGTAATGGCATACTTCATGGAGGGGCCGTGCCTACTCCTCCTCAAGGGGATACTCCACAGAACGTTGTTCCTGCTGCCGGGGGCAACGGCAGTGCTAACGGCAATCTGATGACTAATCTCGGACTCAACGCGGCGGGCGCCGTCAATGGTAGTTTGGGAGCCAATGTTAATATAGGGCCGGTCAACGGCAATGCTGGTGCAGGAAATTTGGTGGTGCCTCAACCGTGGCTGGAGGACCATCAGGATGATATATTCTCTCAGAGAGGTATAGAGGCAGAGTTGAATGCCGAGGCTCGACTCAGGTTCAAGGCGCTGGAAGACAAGATGAGGAGCATAGAAAATCAGAACACATTGGGCGTTGACATGTCCAACCTCGGGTTGATTGCTGACTTTAAAGTACCCCACAAGTTCAAGGTGCCTACCTTTGAGAAGTATAAGGGCACCACTTGCCCCCGGGTCCACCTTCGATCTTATTATAGAAAGATGTCTGCTTATTCTGACGATGAGAAGTTGCTGATGCACTTCTTTCAGGATAGTCTTTCTGGCCCATCACTCGAATGGTATATGGGCTTGGAGCCCGCTGCTGTGCGCACCTGGAAAGAGCTTGCAGAAGCGTTTGTCCTCCACTATCAATATAATAGCGACTTGGCTCCCAACCGAGTTCAGCTCCAGAATCTCTCACAGCGGAGCAATGAAAGCTTCAAAGAGTACGCCCAGCGGTGGCGTGAACTGGCTGCCCGGGTTCAACCACCGATGGTTGAGCGTGAGTTGGTACAAATGTTCGTGGCTACCCTTCCCGGAATCTACTATGAAAAGCTGGTCAGTGGCATGTCGGGAACATTCTCGGCTCTTATCACTTTGGGCGAGCATGTTGAGAATGGTATAAAAATCGGAAAAATTCAGGGTGAATCATCCTCAACTGGAGGAGGTAGCAAGAAACCCTATACTGGCAAGCGTCGAGAGGGAGATGCCAGTGCTGTCACTAACGCTAGGAGAAAGGGCAAGGGCCCTCAGCCTCAGATTGCTAGCATAAACATCCCAGCTGCTCCGCCGCAGCCGCAGCCGCAGCCGCAGCAACCTCAGCAGCAGAATAATCAGGGGTATAAAAGATATCAGAATCGGGCTCCTATGGCAAGCCGTCAGTTTGATACTCCACCTATGTCATATGCGCAGCTTCTGCAAACTTTGCTGCAACTTCAGTTAGTTCAAAAGAGGACGTTGGCTCCCTTAACAGGGGCGCCACCACCGGGGTATGATGCCAGTGCTACTTGTGAATTCCATACTGGGGCACCTGGCCATACGATTGAGAATTGTAAAGCTTTTAAGCACAAAGTCCAGGACTTGGTGGACGCCAAGGTTATCAACTTTTCTGACAGCGTGCCCAACGTCACCAAGAATCCGATGCCTCATCATAAGGGGGGCGGGGTGAATGCTGTCATCACCGAGGAGAGTGCGGACTTGCTGACTGATATCAAAGATTTGAAGACGCCGTTGAGTTTTGTCAAGGCTAAGTTGCTGAAAAAGGGCTTCTTTCCTGGATGTGGGGAATTATGTATGGCTTGTGCTACGCTTCCTGATGGGTGCGAGCAGCTGATCGAAGGTATCCAAAGTCTGATGTCCGAGGGTATTTTACAGTTCAGCCGGAGCGTCGAGAGTGCATCAGGGGAAGTTGTGCTGAAGCAGGCAGACGAAGTTGCTACCATTACCATTCCTCGCCACCCTATCACTATTTCTGCGCCTCGTCCGCCTACTATTACCATCACCAGAGCCGGACCAATCCCATTCGAGAGTACCAATGCCGTTCCATGGCATTATGGCGCCGAGGTTTATTGTAATGGCCAAAAGATAGAGCTTGAGCCGTTCGAGTCAACTGTGCAAAATCTTACTGAAGTCAGTGGTATCACTAGAAGCGGTAGAGTGTTCGCACCAGCAGAGGTTGCAGCAGAGAAAGTGGTCCGGGCTGACGCTGTGGATAAGGGTAAAGGTAAAGCTGTCGAAGAGGTCCCTGCGGGGGCAGAGAAGGACTTGCTGGTTAAAGATGCTGAAGAGTTCATGCGACTAATCAAGAAGAGTGACTACAAGATTGTAGATCATCTTCATCAGAATCCGTCAAAGGTCTCGATTCTTAACTTGTTGCTGTGCTCTGAGGCGCACCGCAACGCGTTACTGAAGGTATTGAATGCTGCATACGTGCCGCAGGAGATATCAGTGAATCAACTCGAGGAAGTAGTAGCCCATGTCAATGCTGGTAATGGGCTGGGATTTACAGATCTGGAGCTGACTCCTAAGGGAAGAGATCACAACAGCGCCTTGCACGTCTCAATAGAGTGCAGAGGCACGATTATGTCGCACGTCCTGGTGGATACGGGTTCATCGCTTAATGTGCTTCCGAAGAAGGCACTGATGAAGTTGGATACCCGTGGACTGCTGTGCACGCCCAGTGATCTGGTCGTGAAAGCCTTTGACGGAACCAAGCGCCACGTCTTCGGAGAATTGACCCTGCCAATTCAGGTCGGCCCAGAGACGTTCAATGCGGTTTTCTATATCATGGACATCATGCCCGCCTATAGTTGCCTCTTAGGTCGGCCATGGATCCATTCTGCTGGTGCCGTGACGTCCACGCTGCATCAGAAGCTTAAATATGCCGTTGGGGGCAGCATAGTGACAGTCTGTGGAGAAGAGGACATCATGGTAAGCCACCTGTCGTCCTTTAAATACGTTGAAATGGATGGTGAGATCCATGAGACTCTTTGCCAGGCATTTGAAACCGTCAGGGTAAAAGAGGTGGCTCCGGTCGTCGCAGAGAGGCAAGAGTTGAACCTCTCCTCGTTTAAGGAAGCTAGGGCCGTTGTCGAAGCCGGTTCCACCCCAGGCTGGGGGCATGTCTTGGATATACCAATCAAGCAGGATAAGTTTGGATTGGGATATTCTCCTGAAGCTGGAGCTTCATCTTCTTCTGGCAACTCGTCTCGTGGGAAAGGGCCGATCCTATTCACCAAGGGGGGAGTAATCTTCGAGAGTATCAGTGCTGCGTCGGAGGACAGCGGGGACAGTGATTGCGATCTTGACGCTTGGATTCAACCGAGCAAGCCGGGCGAGCGCCTCCACAATTGGACCATCAAGGAGATTATCAAGCTGACAAGTGAAGAGTAATGATTTGCTTTTTACAATCTTTGTACAACCCTATGTCCTGCCCGGGGCATAGTGGTTTTACTGTCAGGGCCTTGTTGGATTATGTGTATGCATTTTTTTAATAAATAAAAGGCGTTTTCTTCGTAATCAAATATTGTGTTCTCTGTTATTCCTATTTTATGTTTACTTCGAAAAAACAGCAAAATGGCAACGAGGTTCGTGCAAACCTGCATATTCCTGCTTTAAACTTAACCCTTGTTATTGCAGGATCCACGTAACAGATGACGTCGACTCTGGACCCTCTACGGCTCACTACGACTTTGATTACCCGATCTATCAAGCCGAGGATGAGATTGATGAAGACGAAGACCTTCCGGAAGAATTGGCCCGCTTGTTGAGACAAGAGGAGAAGGTTATTCTGCCTCACGAGGAGGATATTGAGATTGTAAATCTGGGTTCTGAGGAGCTCGTCAGAAATGTCAGAGTTAGGGCTGCACTGCAGAATGACGTCAAGCATAGACTGGTCGAGATGCTTCGAGAGTATAGTGACGTCTTTGCTTGGTCGTATGAGGATATGCCCGGACTCGACACTGATATCGTGGTTCATCGCTTGCCGTTGCGAGAAGATTGCCCTCCAGTCAAGCAAAAGCTCAGGAGGACGAGACCAGACATGGCTGTAAAGATCAAAGAAGAAGTCCAGAAGCAGTTGGACGCAGGATTTCTAGCCGTTACCACTTACCCTCCGTGGGTCGCCAACATAGTGCCTGTACCGAAGAAGGACGGTAAGGTACGCATGTGCGTCGATTATCGGGATTTGAACAGGGCGAGCCCTAAGGATGATTTCCCGTTGCCACATATCGATGTGTTGGTCGACAATACAGCCCAGTTTTCCGTGTTTTCGTTCATGGATGGCTTCTCTGGTTACAATCAGATTAAGATGGCACCGGAGGACATGGAGAAAACGACGTTCATCACCCCCTGGGGAACATTTTGCTATAAGGTAATGCCCTTCGGTCTGAAGAACGCAGGGGCCACTTACCAGCGAGCAATGGTAACTTTGTTTCATGATATGATTCATCATGAGATTGAGGTCTATGTTGATGACATGATTGCAAAGTCCCAAACGGAGGAAGAGCATCTGGTCAATTTATTGAAGCTTTTTGAAAGGCTTAGGAAGTTCAGGCTAAGGCTGAATCCTAACAAATGCACTTTCAGAGTGCGGTCCGGAAAGTTATTGGGGTTTATCGTCAGTGAACGAGGTATTGAAGTTGATCCTGCAAAAATAAAAGCTATCCAAGAGATGCCAGCGCCGAAAACAGAAAAAGAAGTTCGTGGTTTCTTGGGCCGAATAAACTACATTGCAAGGTTTATCTCTCAGCTCACGGCCACTTGTGAACCGATGTTCAAGCTTTTAAAGAAAGATCAGGCGATTACTTAGAATGAGGATTGCCAGAAGGCATTCGACAAAATAAAGCAGTATCTTCAAGAACCTCCAATCTTGATACCCCCAGTGGCTGGACGACCATTAATCATGTACCTGACGGTTCTGAAGAATAGTATGGGGTGTGTTCTCGGTCAGCACGACGAGACGGGCAGAAAAGAGCATGCCATTTATTATTTGAGCAAAAAGTTCACTGAGTGTGAATCTCGATACTCGATGCTGGAGAAGACGTGTTGTGCATTAGCTTGGGCTGCCAAACGTCTACGACAGTATATGCTCAACCACACCACTATGCTCATTTCGAAGATGGATCCGATCAAGTACGTCTTCGAGAAGCAGGCTCTTTCGGGCAGGATTGCCAGATGGCAAATGGTGTTAACAGAATATGATATTCAGTACGTCTCTCAGAAAGGCATTAAGGGAAGCGTATTGTCTGATTACCTTGCCGAACAGCCAATCGAAGACTACCAGCCGATGAAGTTCGAATTCCCTGACGAGGACATTATGTTTCTCAAAGTAAAGGACTGCGATGAGCCATTGCCCGATGAAGGGCCAGATAGGAGATCTCAGTGGAAGTTGATATTCGACGGAGCGGTTAATTCCTACGGAAGTGGTATCGGGGCTATCATCACGACTTCTCACGGATCCCATATCCCGTTTACTGCGAGACTGACGTTTCCAGTTACCAACAATGAAGCCGAGTATGAAGCATGTATTATGGGTCTAGAAGAGGCAATTGATTTGAGAATCAAGAATCTAGACATATATGGCGACTCAGCACTTGTAATCAATCAGATTAAAGGGGAGTGGGAAACTCGTCAAGCGAATCTAGTGTCGTACATGAATTATGCCAGGAGGCTGCTTCCGTTCTTCGACCGAGTGGAACTTCATCATGTACCCAGGGCTGAAAATCAAATGGCTGACGCCTTAGCCACGCTAGCTTCAATGTATAAAGTCAATTATTGGAATGAGGCTCCAAGAATTACACTTTCGCGTCTTGATAGACCGGCATTTGTCTTTGCAATCGAGGATGCCACTGACGGCAAGCCATGGTTCCACGACATCCAGACCTTCCTTATGACTAAGGAGTATCCTGCAGGTGCGTCCACCCAGGATAAGAAGACTCTGAGGAGGCTATCTGGAAACTTTTATCTCAATCCTGACGGAGTGCTGTATAAGAGGAACCACGATCTCGTGCTACTCAGATGTGTGGATGAAAAAGAGGCGAGTATGCTCATGGAGGAAGTCCATGAGGGCACATTTGGTACGCACGCCGGCGGGCATTCCATGACGAGAAAAATCCTGAGAGCAGGGTATTACTGGCTGACTATGGAGTCGGATTGCTTCAGATTCGCGAGGAAATGTCACAAATGCCAGATTTATGCTGATAAAGTTCATGTACCGCCGTGCCCATTGAATGTCATGTCTTCCCCTTGGCCGTTCTCCATGTGGGGCATCGACATGATAGGCAAGATCGAGCCCACCGCATCCAATGGTCATCGTTTCATTCTGGTAGCTATCGACTACTTCACCAAATGGGTGGAGGCAGCCTCGTACGCTAATGTGACCAAGCAGGTGGTGGCTAAGTTCATAAAGAGGGACATCATCTGCCGCTATGGAATTCCCGAGCGGATCATTACTGATAATGGTTCGAATCTGAACAACAAGATGGTGAAGGAGCTGTGCCAGAGCTTCAAAATCGAACACCACAACTCATCTCCCTACCGGCCGAAGATGAATGGCGCTGTTGAAGCGGCCAACAAGAACATCAAGAAGATCGTTCAGAAGATGGTTGTGACGTACAAAGATTGGCACGAGATGCTGCCATTTGCCTTGCACGGTTATCGTACGACGGTGCGTACGTCGACCGGGGCAACTCCTTTCTCCTTGGTGTACGGTATGGAAGCTGTCCTACCGTTAGAAGTGGAGATTCCCTCTTTGCGAGTTTTGGTTGATGTAAAACTCGACGAGGCAGAATGAGTTACGAATCGCTTGAACCAACTCAGCCTGATGGACGAGAAGAGGTTAGCATCGATCGCATTTGGTCGTCTGTACCAAAGCCGAATGAAGAAAGCTTATGATAAGAAGGTGCGTCCCAGAAGCTTTCAGACGGGTGATCTCGTCCTGAAGAAAATTCTTCCGCCACACTCCGATCACCGGGGCAAGTGGACTCCGAATTACGAAGGGCCGTATGTCGTCAGCAGGGTCTTCTCAGGAGGAGCTTTGTTGTTATCCACGATGGATGGTGAAGACTTTGCATCCCCGGTGAACGCGGACGCAGTTAAAAAATACTTTGCTTGAAAGAGACCCGCTGGACAAAAAAGAAAGAGTCCAGGCAAAAAAGGGGCATCCCGGCGAACCAAAAACAGAATAAAAGGTTCGGGCAAAAATTAGGGATATATTGAAAAATGTACACCCGCGAAGTCGAAAACCTACACTGGGCGGCTTCGGAAAAAAAGGGTATCCCGGTGAACTGAAAACCCGAAAGGGCGGTTCACGCAAAAGTTAGGGATTTGAATAAGCAAATGACTGCGTTCCGCGTATGGACTTCCATTGTTTAGTGGTTCGGAAGACCTGAGGGCCGTTTATCTGAATCAATCTCTTCCAAAGCGAAGCGTCGGAGAGGTATCAAAGTCGAGTGGGTCTTAGAGGGATCAACTCATGGTGTTCGTCTACGCCTCGATTGCCAACATGTGTATATACTGATGTATATTTATGTTTTCTTTTGTCGTGCGGCTTCCTCATTCCAGGAGTTTGCCTCTGTTGTAAAACATTTTTGCCCATTCAGGGGTTCATCATCAATAAAATGCACATCATTCAGCAATTCTACTTGTCTGTTTAGCATTTATCTGTTTTGTTTACGAATGAAAGCGCCGATGTTTTTGATAAAATGCGCATACATAAACTTGCGGGCCTAGGCCCATTGATTGTTGAAACAATTGATTAACTGAATATTGTCACGAGATAATAACCTGGATAGAACCCTTTGAGGAGGGAATCTTGTCTTGTTTGTTTGTGTTGTTGCAGGTGTAGCACCTTCCAGAGGACATGCCGTGCGTATCCCCAAAGCAGGGCGAGCCCTCCTTCCCCAGCACCGGGTCACGAGTGCAGATTTCATAGAAGTGTTCGGATGCCGGAGCTCGTGTTTCCCCAGTAAAGTCTCCAGCGGAATCGAGATTCCCCACCAGAGTCATGTTCTCCCCCGAAGTCAGATGATTCTTTCTTCCCCGGCGAAATTGAGTTTCCTCATCGGAGTTGTACTCTCCAGTAAAGTAGAATGATTTCTCTCCCCGGCTGAGTCCGCAGAAAAGCAGAATCCTTGGAAGCAGTTGGGACCATGAGTGGATTTTCCCCCAGCAGATGTTGAACAGCTGATACTGTATCCCCCCAGGGTAGCGCTCTCTCCAGCGAAGCATAATGACTTCTCCTTCCTCAGCCGAGTTTGCAGATGTCCAGGAGGGCCGAGTCCTTGAAGGTTGATCAGATCATGATTGATCTTTCCCCAGTGGAGTGGGGAGCAGCTGAAGTTGTCTCACCACAGAGTTGTCATCCCCAGAAAAGTAGCCATGACGGCCACGCAGTTTATTCCCGCAATTGACATCGTTTTCCTTCAGCAGGTTCGGGTTCTCGTAGAGCTTCGTCCCCTGCAGAAACCAGTTGAAGTTGTTTTCCATGCAGCAGTCCGCGGAAGATCAGTTCCCCAGACAGAGCCTGATTGATATTGGCATGTCCACGTTCTCCTCAGCAGGATGATTCCTCTATCGGAGTAGTTCTTTCTCCTTGACAGGAGAATTCCCCCTCGGCATTTATTTTGCTGACGGGATCGCATCATTGTGCATGACTGCATAGCATTTAACACTGCATAGCATTTAACATTGCATAGCATTGTGCATGATTGCATGGCATTTAGCATAAACGCATATCATTCCCACCGTGTGGGGCATAGCGCAGAAGCATATGCATCATAAGCATGATCTAGGTCATTATTATTCTTGCCTTACGGGTGTTCGGCCGAAGGATCGGTTGCTCAGGATGATTCCTGATATTCTCTCCAACAAGGTCGCTTTCTTAAGATGGTTCTTAAGACCCCGGTGTAATCCCCACTGTCGCTCGCTCAAGGTGATTTTTGAGATCCCCAGCGAAGTCTTCAAGACGATTCTTGAATTCCTCAGCAGAGCCGTTTGCTTAAGATGATTCTTAAGACCTCAGCGCAAGTTCCCGATTGGTTTGCTCAGGATGATTCTTGAGTTCCCCAGTGGCGTCCCCAACAAAATTTGCCCAGGAAGATTCCTGGAATGCCCGGCAGAATAAAAGTCGCCAGAAAGGTTATCAGTTCAGGATGATTCTTGAAGGTGCCCGACGGAGTTGTTTGTTCAAGATGATTCTTGAAGTCCTTAGCAGCGTGATATGTCTGCTCCAACAGTGATGTCTAATCTGAAGATTGATTTCGTAAACGCCTGGAGGTGGTATCAGAAGGTTCCTGTGAGCTCAGATGTCCTTGTTGATGAATCAACGTGTGGCTGAAGACAAGGGTCCAAAGTTTGTAGATATAACAAGGTGATCTGTGTTGGTCTGAAGACCAAGTCAGTTGTCCTGAGGTGATGATTGATTGCAATCAAGTGGATAGTTTTTCTTCTGACTGAAGTCGAAGATGTTTCTCCAGCTGAAGCGGAGTTTTGCCTGAAGGCAAAGTGCTTGAATCCCCGTAGAGTCATGAATGGCTCAGGATACCATTTCTCTGACTGAAGTCACAGATTTCCCAAGCTGAAGCGAAGGTGCCTAAGGGCAAGGTTATCCCCAAGGTCATGAATGACCTAGGATTCATTTTTCGGACTGAAGGCCGAAATTTATCCCTGACTGAAGTCTCGGATGCTCTATAGCAGAGGCGGAGTTGCCTGAAGGCAGATCCATGTATCCTTGAAGGCCAAGGACCATTTCTTCAGACTGAAGTCGAAGATACCTCCTGCAGAGTTGCCGACGGGCAAAGTTTACATCCTTGAAGGCCAAGGATGCTTTTTCTAGCTGAAGCTGGAATAGCCGACTGGCAGGGTTTCATCTTTCTTCAGAAGAACTTGAGGATTCTCCAGCGGATCTGGAGTGGCCAGGGGCCAGGGTTTCATCTATTTTCAGAAATACTTGAAGATTCTCCAGCGGATCTGGAGTGGCCAGGGGCCAGGGTTCCATCTATATTCGGAAATACTTGAATATTTTTTTCCAGCGGATCTGGAGTGGCCAGGGGCCAGGGTTTCATATACCTTTAATGTTGAAGTTCTACGGCGGGCAGTGTGCAGCAGTATTCCGATGTTCGTTATGGTTCTGAGGGTGAACCCCAGATCAGAGTGTGCTCGGTTAAGTCTCCCATTCCCAGCGGAGTAGTTTCAAATACGCAAGTGTACCTTTTGTTCCATTCCCCAGGGGTGAACCCCAGGTCAGAGTTGTTCAGGGTTGCAAATTTGTCCAACGGCGAGGTTGGATGTTTGTTCGGCGGCGAGGTTGAACGTTTAGATTTGACGGCGAGGTCAGATCATCATTTGTCCAGCGGCGAGGTTGGATGTCTGTTCGACGGCGAGGTTGAACGTTTAGATTTGACGGCGAGGTCAGATCATCATTTGTCCGGCGGCGAGGTTGGATGTCTGTTCGACGGCGAGGTTGAACGTTTAGATTTGACGGCGAGGTCAGATCATCATTTGTCCGGCGGCGAGGTTGGATGTCTGTTCGACGGCGAGGTTGAACGTTTAGATTTGACGGCGAGGTCAGGTCATCATTTGTCCGGCGGCGAGGTTGGATGTTTGTTCAGCGGTGAGGTCGAACGTTTGGAGTTGACGGCGAGGTCAGATCATGTTTTGTCCGGCGGCGAGGTTGGATATTTGTTTGACGGCGAGGTCAGACTCTTTAAATCCCCAGTAAAGATGATGTTTGTACGACGGCGATGTCGAGTGTCTCTCAGAGCGATGTTTGTTTCCGACGGCGATGTCAGATTCAGCTTTCCAGCGGCGATGTTGGGCATGTCAAGGTGATCCAGTCTTCTGACGGCGATGTTAGGTGACGCAGATCCTTTAGTTCTCCAGCGGCGATGCGGGGTATTTTGTTCAGTGTTGTATTCTCTCCAGCGGCGATGCGGGGTATTTTGTTCAGTGTTGTATTCTCTCCAGCGGCGATGCGGGGTATTTTGTTCATTGTTGTATTTTCTCCAGCGGCGATGTTGGATATTTTGGTGATTCAGGTTTAGGTCTCCGGCGGCGATGTTGGGCGCTTGTTTCCCCGAGTTATGGTTGTTCTTGACGGCGATGTCAGATGATTTGGTGTTCCAGCGGCGATGTTGGGCGTTCCTCAGAATCTTGTTTGACGATAATGTCAGGTGGTTTAGTCTTCCAGCGGCGATGTTGGGTGATGTGGTTGTCTGAAGGCAATATCAGAAGAAGTTAACGAGGATAACTGGCGGCGATGTCAGATCAGTATCTCTCCAGCTAGCGGCCGTGCAGCTAGCATTGCAATATTCGAAGATTTGTTCCCCGCAGAGTATCGTGTGCTCGTGCAGTTGGCAAATTTTCGGGTTTACCGGTATTCAATCGTCTCGCACCTTGATTGGTTGAGAGCCGTTCGCTCCTCACCCAGTCAGGTTCAAGCCGTTTGAATAGGGGCAGCTGTTGCACCCCAAAATTTGACCAACAATTATTTATTCATTGAGTGTTTGAAAGTTGATACATTCATCAGAAAGTTCAAGAGATCCTCAGAGGAAGTGGGTTGAAACCAGGATTGTGTGCTTCATAGCTTGAGAGTTGTGGGTGCTCCTCAAATGATTCTGAGACTTTGAGAATGAACTTGATGTTTTGAGAAAGCTTATGAGATGTCTTGATAGCCATCATGAAGCCCAGAGAGGTCATTAGGCAAGAATTCAGAAGATTCAACCATGAATGGTAGAATTAGGGTTTTGACTGGGTCAACCCTAGATCAGCTGAAGATTTGGAGAAGGTTGAGACCCAATCCAAGGGCCATGAGATCATGGAATGATGTATGGAGATGTTATAAAGATGATTCCTAGACCAACTCATCATGATTGAGGAGTTTGAGAAGTTTCAAGTCAGGGTTTCCAAGGATTGTCAGTGGAAAAACCCTAATTTGATCCCTATCTTCCAGGCAGTTTTAGCTCTAGATGTGATTGATATCTCATCTTCCCCACAACATGAATGTTGTAGAGCTTGTTCTTAGCTTTAATTTGAGTGGTGGAAGTCCTTGATAAGAGTTACAGAGCTCAAGTTATGGTTTTGACAAATTACAGGTCAGCAGAGGTATGTGAATCTGAGTCCTTGAAAGTCACCCAACTTGCAGACAACTTTTGCCCTAGTAGGATGATTCCTATGATCTCTTGGTCAACATGAATGTTGAAGGGCATCTCCTTAGCTTTAATTTGAGTGGTAGAAGTCCTTGATAGGATTTATGGAACTCAACTTATGGTTTGAACAAGACAGGGGTATTTTGGTCATTTGTCAGTTATAGGTCATTTTAGCCAATGCCTAAAACTCCTATTTCCAAGCCTCAAATGGAAAAACTCAAAACATGAAAGTTGTTCAAAATGTGATTTTAGGTCTAGAAAGAAGGTCACAAATTGTTGGAAAAGCTCATAGCATGAAGTTACATGATTGGTCAAAAATGAACTAAAAATGGCATATAAGTTTGAAAAGTTGAATTTGAAAAGTGGTTTGGAGGATCTAGGAATCCAAAATAGGCCATCCAATATATCATTTTGATTGGAAACATTATTTTGAGAACTTTGGTTCAAATAGATTTTTCATTTGAGGTCTAAAAAAGAGACTTTCTTTGTAAATCTATTACTTGCATTATAAGGCAATGTTGAAAAACCTTACACAAGCCAAATGTAAGGGCTGATTTCCTTCATACACACTTAATATCTCATGTAAAGACATATTCAAGGGATTTTGGCAAAGTGTGAAAGAAGATATCATGATATTTCAAGTTCTCATGTGGTGATATTTTCAATACCTTCTAGAAAGATCTAGGTGATTCTAGCCTCTTCCATCACTTGTTATTTAAAGAGGGCCATGAAGAGAGTTCAAGGGTTGGTGAAAAGTTGCTGAGTTTAGTGGAGAGAGTGAGAGAGAAAGTGCCATTGTTGGATTTCTTCAAGATCAAGTAAGGTGCAATTCCTTCTTCCACAAGCTTCATCCACCTCAACTCTTGCAAACAGAAAGGTGTCCATTATTGGAGGAAGATTTAGAGAAGGTTTCAAGTGCTGAATCAAATCCTAACACCCCTCACCATTGAAGCTTAGCAGGTTGGTATCTTGATCTAGAAGTCCTTAATTATGAGCATTCTGTTAGAATCTTAGGTGTAAGATCAACATGCTAGGTTAGAGGAATGTTTTCTGAGAATTAGGGAAGGATCCATGAGGTTTCGTGGCAGGGTACCATTTTTTGCAAGATTGATAGCATGCGGGTTAATGTGTATTAATGGATATGAGGTGGTTTAGAATGGCTAGGGTAACATGTGGAACAGATTTATATCATTAGATTGAAGTTTGGTTAAGGTTGATAGCAGAGAATCGTGGTGGAACCCCAACCTTCGTGCTTTCTGTTAGAGCAATTCAGGAGGTTTCATGGCCAAATATTGATATCATTGTGTTCAGGGTAATTGGTAGAGCAAGATTGCTTTTGGAATTTCTTGATTTCACCCAGCCATCAGTGAGAACGATCGAGTGGAAGTTCTGGTTCGAAATTAGGGTTTTCTGAAAACCCTAGGGTTTGTGTGGAGAAGATGAACTCCAGCCGTCAGATGGGTCCAGATTCTTGACTTATTCTCACAATCCAACGGCCGTGGTTTGAACTCAAAGTGGAGGGAAATCTGAAGCCAGCGAAACGCAGCGTATCACTTAGCCAAACGCTGCGTTTGGTTTAGTGACTGACTCTGGGCTAGCTGGGTCCAATGTGCTACGCGCACCCCCCTTGGATTCAGCCCAAATGAAATGAACTGCATCCATTTCTATTCTCACCCCCTCTCTCCTTCTCTTGTATTTTTTATTTTTCAATTTTCTTCACATTTCATTAATTTTCTAAAAATCATAACTAAATGAAAAAATGTTATTTTTAACTCATTCTTTTTTTAACATTTTCATTAAAATGTCTGGAAAATTAAAAAATATAAAAATTGCATTTTATATTTTAATTGGTATTTTTTGCATATTTTACAAATAAATGCACTTTTTTAACCATTCATTTCATACATGGATTTGTATATTTTTGTTCATGCATTTAGAAATAGATTTTTTGCCCATTCTTTTTTGTGGTGATTCATATTGCATTGTAGTACTCTCTGGATTTATTACTAGATTTGTGGATTAAAATTTGATGTATTTTGATTGTTAGACATTTAGGTGCTCTAATTAGGGTTTTAGGTTGTGTACTTGAACTTCAACATTTTATTTTTGGGGTTTTTAGGCCAAAGTAGTGTATGGGGAATATATGGGACCTAAGGGTAGTTAAATAGGATCCTCTAGAATTTATATTAGGAATTTGTAGGGTATTTTAGTATTTTTCATTGATTTTTGAATTGAATATTGTTTGTGTGGCCTTTAGGGCTAGTTTAGTTTTGTTTTGCCTTGCTTTGGAGTTGTTGTTGGCTTGAGGAGCTTGGGGCATCATGTGAAGGCCTTGTGAAGAGCTTGTGAATCATCCTTGAAGACTTGAAGACCTTGGAGAGGAGCTTAGCTTTTGTTTTGATTTGTTTATAGGATCATAGCATAGGCAGAGCCTTAGATAGATTAATTTTCATTCAATAAACAAGGAGTGTCTTGTTCACCTCCTTTCTTCTCTGTGACATAGAGTCCCTTAAGGGTATTCACCTCTCTCCTTTGGAGGGATTAGTGACCCTGCCTTATAAGGTAGAACTTTGAGAGAGCCTTTCCTTTGATGTTAAGTTCTCAATGGCATCCTTTGGAAGTCAGTGAGCACTGCAACATCCTCACCTCATCTTATTGACTGAATCCTGTTTGCTGGAGCATTTGAGCCATTGAAGATAGAAGCTGAGGCCTTGAAGAGGATGATTCCTTGAAGATTATTGAAGTCTGAAGACTCTGTGAAGACCAAGTGGATGCCTGAAGATCCCTGAAGCCTGAAGGTAGAGCTGATCAAAGGAGCTGAAGCTCAAGGGAGAAGATGAGTTGATACTCATGTTGTCGGGTTGATACCTGGAAAGCAAGTGATCTCTGAAGTCTGAAGACTGGGTTGCTGCTGGAGGAGCTGAGGCTTTCTTCTGTTTTCTTTGATGTATTGTGTGTATTGTCTGATTTGTCTGCTGCATTAGACTAAGCACATTTAGAATAAGTTCAGTCTAAGAGCATGAGTGCACCTGATTGTATTGTTACTGCCTGGCTTTGCTTGCGGGTATTCGGTAGAGCCCAGCTCCCTTGCCCATGTGTTTATTTTGCTTGATAGCATTTCATTTCTTTCATCTGTATGATTGCAGTTTACTGTTTTTGCTTGATAGCATGTTGTTTATTTCAGTATGATTACTGTTATTTCATGACTGGCTTGAGGTTGAGACGAGCTTGTGGAGGCTGAAGCCCCACACACATTTCCTCACTCACTTGCATTGCATGCATTTTACTGTTAAAGCTGATGCTTTTGTCTGTTTTGGTGTATCATTGACATGATCCCTTAGGACTCTCATTTCCTTTGATAAGGACTTGATGATAGACTTTTAGGTTGAAACCTATGCATGACAACATCTAGGAGTTCCCTGTTCAAACCTCAACCATAGGATGAATCCATGGCATGATAACAGTAGGACTTGATAGTCTCCCTCCTAGTTGGGCCTGTTCTCTTCTCATCTCGAAACAGTTTAAGATACAGTAATCATGAATGATTTCTTTCGTACGTTACGAGCCTTAAGCTATCTGAGAAAGGATTGTGGGAGAGTTTCTTTTCCACAGTCTAGATGTTTAGTATGGTACCCTTTGGGTTACATGCGACACATTCACTCTCAGGTCATAGTCTCTAGTGCGGTTGAAATCGCAAACACAATAAAAAACACTTCTTTTAGGAGATAACTCGTAGTTTCCCGAACTACGTTTGCTCTGATCTTTCATACCAGATGAAAGTGCGTAGGCATAGGATGCGACATCCTAGCGATCAACCTTCAACCTTCAACCTTTCCCCGTAGTTAGCCGAACTACGTTGACTCTGATTTCTCATTCTCTGATGAGAATACGTAGGCATAAAGCGCGACGCTTTGCCGAGTCATTTTTCTTTTCTTTTTCAGCCAGCCTTGATAGGTAGATAGATTATAACCAACCCGTCCAAGTAAACAAACAAGCGAGGATCCCGTCGAGTACGACGGACGTGAGGGGTGCTAATACCTTCCCCTTGCGTAACCGACTCCTGAACCCAGACAATGGTTGCGACGACCTTGTCTTACCCTTATTCGTCAGGTTTTTCCGATCGTTTCCTTTCCCGCTCTGAGGGATAAATAACGAAAGGTGGCGACTCTTCTGTTTTGCCGGCACCTTATTTTCGCGCAAGCGACACTATAGCAGCGCTTTTATAAAAGCGTTGTCTTTTGTACCCTCTATAGCAGCGCTTTTTTAAAAGTGCTTTCTTAGACTGACACCTTTAGCAGCGCTTTTTGAAAGCGCTCTCATAGGTCACCCCTATAGCAGCGCTTTCTAAAAGCGCTTTCGTAGTGCCTACTTTTAGCAGCGCTTTTTATAAAGCGCTTTCTATTGTTAACAATGACTGCCACCTTTAGCAGCGCTTTTCTAAAAACGTTGTCTAAAGTCTGCTATTTTTTTCTTTTTTTTTCCTGACTCTTTAGCAGCGCTTTTTCAGAAAGCGTTGTCTTTTCATGCGCTGCCAAAAATCATTTTTGTAGTAGTGAAAGTTTCTCACCACTATGTGTGAGCTAATCCTACGTATCACCAAAATACTCAAAAAAAACTTGTGACAATCTTATCTCACATGGGACTGTTACGTATTATACTTTTAGCAAGTACAATTAACGTCCCCGTGAAATTATGTAAAATTGATTTAGACTTTAAGTTCAATCCAAAAGAAATTATCATATGTGGTGACCATGGCGAAAAATCTGACGGTGGAGAACCGTGAGAAAGAAATAAGTACAAGCTTATAATTTAATTTCATAAATCTCTATTATTTATTTTGATTTATTTGTTATAAGAACTTAATAAAATTAGCCCACAAAGTAAAAACCAGCATACCATGTCGCACTTTGAGTCTTCAAAGAAGTGGCGTCACTTGTTTTAGAGCAATAAGTTTTACTATAACAAAAAAAAAGGGCAGGTTTCCCAAAAAAGGGATTTTGCATGGCAATGTCATTGAGATTCAAGACATATATGTTTAGTCTTAAAGTCGTGTAATCAAAACTATCATGAAAAAATGTGCGGAGAGAGATGATTGTTTATAGTAAAATATCTTGAATTACATTTTGTTGAAAGATATAGGCTATGGTCAATTTGTTACCATGTATTATTCACTGACTATAGCAGTTTTTAATTCGCGATCGAAAAAACTCTTAACATATGACATTTAATTAAGTTCTAGGAATTTGTGTAAGTGGTTATATTTTAAGTTGAAGGTTTTCATATATGTATGTTGTAAAGTAAAATAGTTGAAAGTTGATATAAATCATGTTGGTTGCTTAATGACTGTATTTTTTAGAAAGTGATTAGGTATCAGTATTGAGAGTAACACATTCAATAAAATTATAAGTATCATTTTATCAAAATCACGATAATAATCTGCCACATTTAATGCTTCTTGTGTTTTGCTAGCCATTCATGTTTATGTCATCATACAATTTAATTTGCACAATCATACGATTTTAGCCAATAGAATATAGGCTATTTTAGTTTGATAAAATTGTTTCAAACACAAAATTTCATCTTTTTATTTCTCAAAGGATGTCATCATATTAGTTGTCTTTATGGCTAGAGTTTCGAATTGAGTTCATGACATTGCAAAATTCAGTCAGTTACCTCTGATTCCGGATGGTATTGTATATCAAATCATGATAGTCATAAATATTATATTTTGGTTTTACTAACAAAAAGATTAAGTTTATCATAGTGCAAGATTATTAATATACTAAAATAACTAAGCTATTATGCAAAAAGCTAAAGAATAGTAAGTCGCCCGCAAATAGGCGATATGTGCCATGTCATATCATGAGTATCAGAATAACAATTGAATAGGAAGGTAAGAAAAATACATAAAAAATGGGGGGTTGAATTGTGTTTTTTGTTTCTTAATTTTGCTTATAATTAGAGTTCAGAATTTAAACTGAAGTTTAGATTCTGATTAATATGTTTCAGCGGAATGTTAACAGAAATAAATAAAAGATAAATAACACATAGATTTATCATGGTTCCTCCCAACTGAGAGTAGTTCGTTCCCCTTGCAGTAACGAAGATTTTTCACTATAATCAAATCATGATTATAATTGCTTATGCACTAAAGCATAAGAATTTTCTTTGCTCAAACCTTCAGCCCGAGACTTCCTGCTTAAACCCAACAGGTTCAAGACTTACTGCTTAGATTCCACAAATCCAAGACTTCCTTACTCAAGCCCCTTAGGCCCGAGACTTCCTGCTTAAATTTCTCAAGTTCAAGACTCCCTGCTTAGGTTCCACGAAACCAAGACTTCCTCAATACTTCCTTGCTCATACTGCAACCTAAGACTTCCTTTCTCAGGTTCCACGAACCCAAGACTTCTGCCCATACCCTTAAGTACAAGACTTCTTCTCAGATTCACAGTCCAAGACTTTCTTCTCAATTAGCAACTGATCAAGACTTTCAATACTCTAGCACATATCAGGAGACTTACTTGGCTCAAGCTTCTCAGTAAGAGACTTTGATGCTCAAGCACATAGCAAGAGACTTTATCTAAACTACTAAACAACATGTTTAGTAGAATAGAGAACAAGGTGTACTTGATACAAAATCATAGGTACAGGGTAGTCACCATAACAAAGACCTTAAACACTTAAGATTTCTAAGATATTCATTGTTTAAGAAATCATACGGCTTTGTACAATTTACAACATATAACAGAATTTTGGTATACTCAATTGTGTTGCTTATTGTTGATCTTGTTATTCCTCTATCCAGATAGAAATGTAGGACACTTTTATCCTTTTTGGCTTTCCTTCTTTATTGCTCTTTTTTCCCTTGTTCCTTGTTGAAGATTCAGATTTAATCTTCAACAAATTATATAATAGTTATAGAAGACTAACCGTTGGAAGAGATAACTTGAACAAATGTCTTTGTTTTCATAGTATAAGAGATGTTAAAGATAGATACACCAAAAGATCTTAATCCATTGTGTAACATGTTTAACCATTGCTTCTTTCGTGTAATCTTGTACTATAAATTCATTGAGAGTAGATATTCGTAAAGCATGTCAACTCTTCTTGAGCGTTGTGAACATAGACTCTAGCTGAAAAACTGATTTGACAATGCAGTTTGCTTTCTGCGACATGGATAACTTTAGTTTTATTACTAACTCTGAATGTTCATCAGAAGTTGATACATTTACTAAGTGTAGAGACAATAAGTTACTCTTCTAATGCTGAGGCCTTCAGCTTCAAAGTATACACCAGACATTACTTAGAGAGTGTTCTTCAGATTATGAACCACCAGAGGCTAGTAACTCAGTTTCTCTCAAGTGCGTCCTTATATCAAATTCAGAATGTATTCTCTTTAAAATTTAGAATCTGCATACTTAGAACACACATTAGAGAACACCATTGTTCTTTTATGATCAAATCTTGTTCTAATAATCTCTCCTTTTTTTATTATGACAAACATAAGTATTTAAAGAACAATGTTGGGCAATTATAGTTTTCTTGGCAACATCAGGGTATGAGATTTGTAAGCCCCCCCCCCCCCCCCCCCCCCCCGAGTTTAATAGTCCAAGGTTGAGTTCTGTAAACTCCCCCTAAGTAAAATATTCAAGAAAAAATATTTTAATTTTCTTAGCAACATCAGAGTCTGAGGTTTGTAAGCTCCCTCTGAGTCTAATAGTCCATGGTTGAGGTTTGTAAGCTCCCTCTTAGTTTTATATTCAAGAAAACTAAAATGTATCACTCGGGAAAATAACCAAAAACTAACCAAAATAACAGAAATTTAAAAGTACATTAAATTATAAATGAACAATATTAAATATGAAAGGTCCGTATTCTTTATTAAATATTGTTATATCTTTCTCTTCCTTTTGTCACATCAAAAAGAATAAAAAGAAAAAGAAAATAATTACAGTCATAAATGTATAACAGAGCATCATTACGTGACCAGTTCTCAAGGAAGAGAAAACGATCAAGTAACAGAGATCATTAAAGAATTGTACAATGCATCTTTATTATTTTATTGGTCGTAACAGTTCCAAGAATTAAAAAAATGATTTTATTTCGGCGTTCGGGTCATCCAAACTCCATTATAAAAGAAACCGAAGTATTGGTCATTTTCATCAACATTCTACAACACAATATGGAGACAACAGCTGAGAGCACCAACATTTCTGTTATAACAGAAGTTCCAAACAGTGTTACTAATCCGGAGACTCAAGGTCTTCAGAAGCCAGCATATTCTGAATCATCTGCAGTTGGTCCTTTGTCTACTACACTAAAAACCTCTAATGAGGCTTCATCCTCAGCTTCTCAAAGACCTACTGAAGAAGGTCCATCAACTACTGATTTGAAACCAAGGAAGAAATCAATGAAGAAGAAAAAGAAGAAGAAGATCAGAGATGAGATATTTTATAAGCTGATTGTTTCAAAGCTAGAGGATAAGGATGTGGATGAAGATGAACCTGGCGTCGACTGGGGAAACTATATGAGTCGCAAGGCAATGGAGGAATTAGATTAGTTATAATCTTAGTACTGTCCAGTTCCTATTTTTTTGTAATCCTTTAAGTTGATTAATGAAAAAAATTATTATGACCATTTCTAATTTTGCATGTGCAATCTTTTAATTTTTCTCTATGGATTTTTGATAAAAGCATAAATGAAGTAAGAAGGTGAACAGAACCAACAATTGACTTGTTAACATAACAATTGCAATTGTTAAGAGAATCTTAATAGGACTGAATACTAGACATCATTTCTCAAGAGTTAGACGTTAAAATATTAATTTGTGTGTGTGTGTGTGTGTGTGTACACACACACACATACACACACACACACACACACACACACACACACACACACACACACACACACACACACACACACACACACACACACACACACACACACACACACACACACACACACACACACACACACACACATATATATATATATATATATATATATATATATATATATATATATATATATATATATATATATATATATATATATATATATATATATATATATATATATATATATATATATATATATATATATATATATATATATATATAACAATTAAGACACACATGAACTTGAACAAGAATAAGAACAATTTAAATAACAAGACTGCTTAATACAAGATATTTAATAATTACAAGGCATATATTTGCATAAATCAAACATCAAAATCTCTCATAGGTAGCATCAAGCTTTTCACTCTATATTTTAGAACAATCATCCTCTGAACTTATGATAACTCCTTGTTGGATCAGCAGTTCTGAAAGAACTCATCCATAAGGAATGAAGAATGTTTTTCTCTTGTAAAAAAAGATGAAAGAGTCTCCTTCAGATAGTTAAACATAACTTGAGGAAGATCAATCTGAAAGTGTGAATTTATAAGAAGTAGCAAATCCTTCTCAATAGGGTCCACAAGATCCATGTCTTTGTCCTTAGGTAGCAAGTTTAAGTTCAGAATCTAATTTCACATGATTGCATCAGGATGAAGATTTGAGACTTGAGAGATGTTTGATGGACCCACAAAAGTATGCCAAGTAGAAAGATAATATTCCAAAACAAGAGTTCTTGGAATTTCTTCAATCTCCTCACAGTTGATTACATTAGCAATCATTTTAGAGGTTACTGTTATAGAAACACCATAAACCTTGGAAAGAATAACACACCCAGAACTTAGCTCAATAATGGAAGTATTAATCAAAAACTCTTTGACAAGACTTGTATAAGTGATATCACAAAGCATATTAAAGTATACATTCCAACCTTGTTCAGACACAATCTTGCGAAAGTTAAAACCAAGCTTAAACACCTTATCAAAATCTACAAACTTTTCATTGATGACAACTAGTTGATTCAAAGAAGAATTGACTAGAGAATTTATATCAAGTTTGGTTTGAACAATACAGAAGAATACAATAAAAAATAATTGAACAAGACTCTTAAGGAATAAGAATTTTGTTAGAAGAACAGAAAGAAGACACGAAATGATGTTTCACAAAGACATGGTATAAAGACAACAAATATATATATAACAAAAACATCATTACCCTAACGTTCTTACCCAACAAATTTCTTGAATCCACCAAATGATAATCAACTTTATGGAGTTTTAAGTAAACAGAGTTACTTTAAAATGATTTTTACTTAAACTGGTTTATCAAAAGTAAAGATTCCTTTTTCTGAATTTCAGAGACTAACCATTTTCAGAAGCTATCTGTTATCAGAGTCTAGTAGGACTAGAATTCGAGTGAGACATCTTCTGTTAGTCATCAGTCCTTGATATTCTATTTAGAATCATGATTTTTCTCTTGGAACTAGAGTCATGATTGATTAATGAATATTGAATTGTTTTCTTTGACAACTAACTAGCTATAGTATCATCACAAAAGTTGAAGGTACTGGTTTCTTTGACAACTAACCAGGCAACCTGATGAGAACTAACAAGTTTCATCACTCGGGGAAACTTAACAAAGCTAAAGGTGCAATAAGATAGGATCAATTAAAAAATTTAACACAAACAAACATGGTAACAACTAAAGTTATATGATAATTATCAAATATCACGAAGGTAACACCCAACAAGGGCAAGCATGAAACATGTGTAACAACAATAGTTTCAATCGATGATATTCAAAAAACACTCATGCAAACAAGTTACAACTTGAATCAAACATAGTACATGAATCAAAAAAAGATAAGTGTAACAACATTTTATCATATTGATGACAATCAATCATGGATAGGCAAGAAAAGTAACAACAGTTCAAGCATGGATTCAAACTTCACAGATGGAAAGATAAATAAATTCATGGTAACTTCCAAGGCAAGAAACAACCCTAAACATGTTATGGTTCTAACAAGATACATAAACAAGTAATATGAGGTTCAAGGATCATGTTCATGAGGTTACAACATCAAGAACATATCATGATTCATAAAGAAGTTTCAAGGCATACCATTCACATTCAAGTATTCACAAAGGCAAGTATGATCATGGTAAAGAAAGGATCCAAGTGTTTTCAAACATATAAACATGTTAAACATTAAATAATGATTCATAAAAGATCAATCTTACAAGAGAAATCAAGTACCAAGTTAAGGAAGTTCATGAAAACCAAGAAAAAACCCTAAAAAGGACTATGTCGTTCAAGTGGACTAAAATGTTTCAAAAATAGAAATTCTTGAAATATTTCTTCACACATTGAAACTAGACATATTGAGGAGCATTGTTCAAAAAGAACGGCACCAAAATGATAAAAATCAAAGAAGTTATGTACATTTGAAAACTAGGTACCAAACTTGGCAAACTAGGGCAAGGCAAGGCCAAGGCTTAGGCAGATTTGCAAGAAGGATCATAACTTGCTCAAAACTTAACCAAATTGAGTGAAATAAAAAAAGGAAATTGTGTATTTTTTTCACAAGAAATTCAATGGTGGTGGTGGTTTTCTCAGATCATGCACTATGTAAAAAATTTGATAGCCTCATTGAAATGGTCATGTTATGTGCAAGAACAAGGTGACAATCCAAAATACATGTTCCAAGCAGCAAATAATGATTCAAAAACAACATATGAGACATATAGAGAGTGCTTACAAGCATCATACATCAATAGACAATCTTAAACAACAGATAGTATGTGAAGTGGTCAAAATGATAAGTTTGAACAAGCACATTGTGACAGTCAGAAATACACAAGTTCAACATCAAGTAAATGACCAAACATGTCACATATGACACATAAATGATGTTTACAAACACCAATCATCTATGCCTAACCAAAAACTACAATTTTCATATTGAAATGACATGTAAAGTGAGCTAACAAGAAAAAACCAAAGGATAGTCATGAATACACAAGCTTATGAGCAATAAATGGTTCAAACATGACCTATAAATGATGTCAAATATGTTCATGATCAATGTACATCAAAACTTAACATGATTTCAAAAGTAGCAAGTTGGAGCACTTACCTCTTGTAGCCTTTTCAAGTCAATGCTCAAAACAAGAAATACAGTTGATGGATGAGGATCCAATTAACTTCAATATGCTCTAAATGAGATGTTCAAATGATCCAAACTCCCTCAAAACCACTGCCTTGATAAAATGGCTCTTTTTGCAAGAAAGTACCAAAAGTTCCAAAGTGAAACTCAAGGAAATGGTGTTAAAGAACTTTGGTGATGCTTTGGACAGTTCAAAAAACTTATATGGAGGGCGTTTGAAGTGCTAGAGTGGTTAGAAAAGGGCTGGACAAGTTATGGTTCATGAAAGTGCAGAAAGTCAAAACATTGTTGTCACACCCTAATTTTTGACCTTAAGATCCCACCTCCTTGTGAATTTCATTCGCATATCATTCAAGTCGACCATGCATGCCTAACTAACCGTTCCACCCAGCTTGTTGGTATATTTTTTTGTTTGCAAGGTTAGGATTGCTGCTGAAGAAGTTTCACATGGTATGAAACTTTATTTATGCTCCTAGTTCTTTTGTGGCTCAGAAATCTCCCAAGGAAGACTAAGGTTTCCTACCCGGTCGGTTGCAAAGAATAGTTATTCGAGAAGGGGATGTAGTCTTTTGATCTATCAAGAAGAATGAGATTGACATGTTGGTTTAAAATAAGGGGACTTTGTTTATAGTATGCGCTTATGAACCAATTCAGAGAAGATGTTAAAGTACAACTTAATGTTTACATATATATTTAAGCTCTAAGTCCCGAGTCCATCTGAAGTTCAGATTCGGAAGGCCAAGTTACAAGAGTCTTTCAAATGGCCTATCTGTGTTCAAATACGAGCATTGAGTTCTATATCATGGGTGTATGTTGTTAAAGTTCAAAAAGTTATGCCGCAATTAAATCATGGTGCTAACGAATAAAACTCAAAGTTAAGCCTTGGTTCAGTTTGAAGTATCCACAAAATCATGACAAGGATTGGTTCAAGTTTTTATATCGTGACGAATTCACCAAGATGGGTGTTCAAAATCAAGATTGAAATTGGTGAATTAATGACATTCTCAAGCATTTTAAAAGAATTGACAATCCATTATTTTCTTTCAAAATTGAAATTCATCGTTATACATCATGCTACCGTGGCAGGATTCATAAAAGCAAGGCACTGCAAGCAAGGGACCTATTGATAATGACGTTAAAGTGTCATCATGATGGAATTTCAAAGGCTGTTATTAATGATTTCTAGAGTACATGAACTATTTTCCCATGGAATTGCCACTTTTCTCTTTCCTAATTTTTGGCTTATCATAAAAACAACTCGGTTGTATTTAAAGTACAAACATGTCTTTGACAGTTACAAAGCAATTACAAGAGGAATTCCCTAGACACTAAGCTGGTACATGTTTCACTAATATTGAAGATACTCATTCTAAACACATTTGCTTGTTTGTTGAAGTCGTTGGTTACACTTTGTTGGCCAAAACCCACAGCTTGTCGAGTGCAAGAGCTCACCGGCATCTGAACAAATAAAAAACTTCAACAACATGCCACGTTTAAAAGCAAAGACTAAGGAATGTACAAACCTTAGTTGTAAGAGTATGAAGATTCACAGTAATCCCTTTGTCACCCAAGCCAAAGCAATGATAAGCTGAAGCAAAGGCACGCATACGGCAGACCTGCAAAACCATTAGATAATTCGAACCAAATGTTCAATTTAGTTCTGAAAGAGGGATCATATTAATGTAATACAGAGCTAGAATTACTTACAACATGTTTACACGTTTGAGGTACAAAGAGTTCAAGCACACAGTGAGCTTTGATAATCTTCCTATGCTCAAAGAACCTCAAAACAATTCCTGAGATACAAGGTTTTAAGTTGCAAGCATTCGCCACAGTCTTGAAATTACATATATTCACCAAAGCGCAGTCTTGAAGCAAACATCATATAAGGCCTTATCACCACCGAGAGAATCTAAACCAACGTTCCCACTTGACGGTAGATGTGAACATGCAGACATGTCTTAATGGCAACATGGAAAAGGATTTTACCTTAACATATAGTATTGGCAAAAACAGAAATTAGCTTGATGTAAATGAAATTGACGGTAGTTAAAACCTGCAACTAGTATTTGTCAAGGAGGCTGACAATAGCTCAGTCAGTACCTGTTAAGTGTTCTGAGTCTGTTGATAAGCTTACGAAGAAATTCTCCTGACATAACCACAACCTGGCCAAAAATATCAAACATCATCAGATCATCCAATTCCTTTCCAAAACCGAAATTATGAGCTCAAGGCAAGAAATTGAAGACTGGCAGACAATACAATCAAACAGGGAAAGGAAATCTGGATTGTTTGGACATGTTTCTGTAAAAATGGAAAGATGTTAATAGATGTTTCAAACATTATCAAAACGAAATCACAGTTCATAAAAAAAACCTTTTCGAAAACAGGAATTGAAAGTTCATAAACATGTTTTAGACATGTTTGGTTTAAAATGGAAAGAAGCATTCATCATATATCCCAGTACAGAATCATTCACATTCAAATTCGAATTAATAATGTTTTTTATATTCAATCCACAGACTATATAAGAGGATTCGTATGCGTACATAGAGGGGGGAGAATTCACGACAAACACACCACAACACAGAAATCCACAATAACCTAAACCCTAACACACCAAAAAAATATCCCTAGTAAAAAAGCCCCAAAAATACAAAAAAGAGAGTTGTAAGCTTATCTTTCTCTTGCCGTCACCACGGACCCCCCACCTTCAAACGTCATCCGCCGCAAAGCCGTTAACGTTGTTTCCCTGATCCTTTCCGTCAGCGACATCACCCACCCTCAAGCGAGCTAACAACCGCGAAACACCCTTCGCGAACTGCCAGTCAAAACCTGTGAAAGAAAACATTAAACCGTTGAGTTTTACTAACCTTTATCTGTTAACTCTTGTTTGTTTTTTATAGGAAATCAAAAGAAGAAGAAGTATCGGAGTAAAGAAGAAGAAGTATCGGAGCAAGAAGAAGAGAAAGAAAAATGGCGGAAAAGAGTCGAAGAAGGAAGTTGCAAACGGAGGGCAATTGAGAGAAGAGAAGGGCGCCGCATTTGAGGATTTAGGGCTTCGAAACCCTAATCCTTTTCCCCTTCCATTTTTCAATCGGACCGGGTTCATCACCACTGGCCAAATTTTTTTTTTCATTTTTTTAGTTTTCGTTTAATTTTGTTTTTATTTCTGCAATATATTTTGTCATTGTAATTATTAATAATAAAAAACTAACACTAATATACTAACCACTAACCCTTTAAGTTAAAAAATCTGAAAACGTTTTTTAAAAATATAAAAAAATATTGATTGTGATGTTAATCTAAATTTCTTTATAAAAAAATAAAACAACAAAAATATGTAGTTTCAAGTTAAATTAACTTAATTTCAACATATAATAAAAATATTCAATCTAATAATTGAATTCAAAATTTATTTCTCTCTTTTCATCATAGACAAAATTCATGAAAGTATTTAAGAGTCTAAAAAACCTTTTTCCAATTAATTCAACCCCTTTTAAAATAATCTAGAACTTTGTTAGGATTTAATTAATATTTTGTTAATTAACTCAATTTTTTCTTAAAATTAAATAATATTTTCAACCTTTCTTTAATCCTCAACTTAATCAATTCCAATCTTATAGATATAGCTTAGTTGAATAAAATAATTAAAACTAACCATCTCTTGTTTAACTTAGGCTTAATTCATATTTACAAAAAAATTATAAAGATATTTGTTTTAATTAATTAATCCATCTTTGCAATTTAATTTCTGACATAGCCATAAAATTCTCAAAAAGTCTTTAGCTTCAAAATCAACTAAATCAAACAATTCATCCATATCTTATCACATTGCTCATTATTTTACATTTTCAATCACTTACTGCTTTAATTTTCCGTTTAACGTTTATTTCCATCCGATGGAAAGGTTCACCACTTGACCCCCGCATCAATGCCTGTACCCTCACACTAGCCTTAGGATTCGAGTCCCCGTACTCACCTTTTAGGCGTCCCGTCGTGGACACATCTTCACATTTTTTAATGCAACTTTTAACATAGATAGGAGTCTCCACACTCCAAGTAAGTGTTCCCATATGAAAGCTTATTTCCCGTAGGAACTTTGACCACAGTCAAAGAACTCCTTAACCCTTTAGGGGAACTACAGATACTCTGATTCTATTCCCGTCAGGATATGTAGGCACAAGATGCGACGTCTTGGCGAGTATACTTAGGACTAACCCCCTTAGGTTTTTCTCTTTACCTTTGACCCTTAACATTACTCTTAAGCAGATAAATTTTAGCAATAAGCAAACATTAAAACAAGAGGTTCCTGTAGAATACTACAGAAACTTAGGATGCTAGTACCTTCCCTAAGTTTAACCAACCCCCGAACCTAAAACTCTTTAAACCTTGCATTTGCATTGCATTGTGGGAATTTTGATATTTATCCCTTCCTTTGGACAAATCAAAGATCGGTTGCAAATGAATTAAAGATTCAAGCTAATTAATAGTTTGGTATCCAAATTTCACCGCGACAGAAATGGCGACTTCACTGGGGACCCCTTAGTGAGTTTCCCTAACTTGTTTATTTTTACTTGTTTATTGTTATATTTGATTATCTGCTTATTTGTATAATTGTTTATCTATTTACTTTTGGGTTATCATATTTGAGTGGTGAGACAAAGTCCTACACCCGGACTTGAGAGAAATTAAGATAGGATGGTGATATATTCGACGAGGCTTATAGGGAGTTGAGTCCCGACTAAGTTAAATCGAGAATCCCGCTCATTTGAGGCCCTCTCGAAATAGTACTGTTGCACGAGTAATTGTGAAGACACTCACTATTTTTGACCTTGGAGCCTATGATATTGAGGACCGTAGTTACCTTAAACCCACTTTGGCCTTTATTAGGACGTAGTGCGGGACTATGAGGGAGTACTCCCGAAATAGTGCTACGCGATGCTACACTCAAAAGAAGTTCTCTTGAGAATATTATTAATCCTCGAGTTAGTTGGAAAATTGATAATATCCGAAAGATGGACTAATGACTTTGGGAACCACTTTAGAACCTTGTTCTGCAGGTACAAACAACCTTTAGTCCACATCCTTTGGGGAATGGGTATACCCTTTGGCTCCATGCTCGTTGCAAACCTAGAGTCTCCTTGTTTGTTACCCTTATGTCCTTATGTGCTTACTTATGTTTGCGCATCCTTGCATATAGCATCATATTGCATAGGTCTCATGGAATCCAACTTTGTTTATAAACATTGTAGGACCAATATGGATTACAAAAGAAAATACTTTGATATATTCTTCTAAGAGTCCTAATTTGGATGTTCTAAGGAAGATGGAAGCTCTGTTTGAGGATCAAAAAAATTCAAATACAAGAACAACGGACCCTTATTATTCCTAAAGATCCAAGGGAACAACAAAACTTCCGACAAGAAAAGCAAGAGATAGAGGATTTATTTTCCTTTATCAGACTACTCCTTGGAATTTGATCATGGACAAGCTTGTACTCAAAAGGTCCAGCTAGAAGAGCAGTTCAAGAAGCAATACAAGACTTCCTTAGGACTTTATCAGCTTTTATTTAGCTCTTTTAAGATATTCATTTGTAATCTGATAGTAAATGAATTTTTCTTTGGTATTCTGTAAACATTTGAGTTCCATGAAACCTTTCATTCTGCATTTTAGCATCCTTCATTTAGCATTTGCATATGCATGTACCTTTGTTGTGGCTCGTCCAGCTTTCTGTCTTTGTCTCATCCGTTGACATCTTGACCGTTTGACCAAACTCAAAGCAACCATTGAAGGATGGTAAAGAGAACAAAAGATATGGATCCCATGATCGGTTTCAGGGTAATGATTAATCTGATATTTGACCTTCTCTCTAATGACAAAGTTCAACAAGTGGATATTCCTATACAATGTCAGCCTGTGCCAGATAACCTGTATGTTCAAGTTGATGAAAGAAATCCCGGTTTCCATGGTGTATACCACATCCTCAGAGTATTCATATTAAGAGGATCGACTCGAACACCAGCTATGAATTTCATAAAGGAGTAATGGGGCATTCGATTGAAGAATGAAAAGTTTTCCAAGAAAAGTTCAAGAGATAATCGACGAAAAATTGTTGACCTTCAGAGGAGAAAACTCGGTCTTAAATGAAACACTGTTGTGTTGATAAAATCTCTTAGAGGGGCTTGTGTGGTTGTTCATTTTGTTTGCTTATATGTATTTTATTTCTTTGATTATAAAAGCATAATTGGCATGTAGGAACTTGTTTTTTCTTAAACGATAATGCATTAGACATGTTTGTCTTGAAGAAATCCATTCGTTTCACTCATAAAATTATTTTTCATAATTTATAAAGCCAACTTTACCCAATCTCTTGCTTTGACAGAGAATTGGGAGGAGGATGACGAATAAAAACGTAAAAATTTCCTGTCATATGCTTTTGAATGAAACCCTGCTGATGATGTAAGGCATTGTTTCAAATCCTAAACACTGGAGATATAAGGAAGATAATCCCTCTTTAACCCCTTTGAGCCTTGAAGTAGGAATTTTTTTCTTTTCTGCAAAAACCCTCAATTGTAACCTGGGGCAGGGTAGTTTTCAGTTAAACTGATTGAGCGCCCAGACTCTCAAAAAGGAGGAGTGAACCTTCGAGAATCCATTTTATCTATCCCTAACATATTGGGAGGCTAGAAGTCAAAAGACACAAACGAATATCCCTCAACTATCCAAAGAGTGGGGTAGTCACAATCCTTTCAAAAAGATCAAAATGACTTAGGATCACACAACCTGTTCAAAATGATGAAAAATGAATGAAAAGGAAAGTTTACTAAGTCAAAACCTGTGAAGGAGACTTAAGCAAAATTGAGATATCCCGCTGGACTTCAAAGTCAAATTCAAAAGACTTCGTCCAGGAAAAAGTTAGGGAATACGAAAAATGCGAAAAGAAAAAACAAAGGATCACAAAGAAATATCCTTTAGTAAAGAACAAAGTCGTGTGATCAAACACCAAAAGAAAATAGGTGAGTGACTTCCATGTCCAAAGCCTCGATTGAGTTCTCGACCATATCAAAACCCTCTTGAGAAATGAGTGCTTGTATCAAGTTTAACTGAATGTAGGACTGGAGAACATCACGAAGAGAGGGCGGGTACAAATAAACTTTGAGCCTTTATCCTTTGTTTCTTAAACCGTGAACCAAGCCGCGATACAACCTTTAAAAGACCTAATTGAAGTAGGTTTTATTTTGAAAGCATACTCGATGAGATGACGTTCCCTGACTCCTATGAGCTATGCTCAATTTGATGTTGGCTCTATAAATTAAATCTGTATCCTAACTAGTGATTCGGTCACGAGTTATTGTGATATCTTTTTCAACAAAAAAAAAGAGAAAAAAAACTTCAAGACAAACATATATGTTGCATTAACGGTTTTGGAATTAACATTTCATGCGTGTTGATTTTTGCTTGATATCTTAGAAAGTTTACATATAGACATCGATGAAGAAACTTGAAGACCATGTTGAACAGGGGCAAGTAGTTTCCAAGTTTTCTATTAATGCAAGTCTGAATTTCTCAGAAGTAAGTTTTGAAGACTCAGTTATACATAACACCGTCAATTCGGGCCAGTTACGTCGAGATTCGACAATCTCTCCAAGAGTTTGAAAACAGTGGGGAGATTGAACTCCCTGTTCTCTGTAAAATCCTCTTGGAATGACTTTTTTTCTCATGATGCATGTACTCTGGGGCATTTGAGAAATGAGGAGCACGTCATCCACTCACAACACCTATTGTCCAAAATGGCGACTATTACAAAGCTACTTGGTTTTCACAACATTCTTCATGTCTCCAATGAATCTTACTTCTAGTGGTCATGATCCCTCCAATGGATCTCTATTTCAAGCAGTGATGATCAATACAAGAAACCTCCAGTGGGTGACTTGTTTGTTTCTCCAGTGATTTGCTCAACTTCACCTTCCCGAATGAAGTGAACGTTATTTCCCTCCCCAGCGGATCTTTCACAATGCCAGTTTTCCCCAGCAAGGTGGATGTTTATTTCATCCCCATGAAGTTTCGAATCCGATATACTCAAGAGGAATTATGAAGTCTTGAAGCAGGAGTGTGATCATGTATCTAGTTCTCCATCTATCCCCTAACAGTGCTTCTATCTTTGAGGATTGGTCAGATGTTTGTTCTGAGATGTTTATTTCATCCCTGGTTTCCTCTTTCCATTTGTTGTGTCAACGTCGGCATATAGCATACGCGTAGCATATAAATAGATAGCATGGCATATGCATTTTGCATCTTTATGTCTGTTTGTTCTGTCACTTTGGTCGCGTTTATCCCCCAAGGACTGGATTGTGTCTTCTCCTTCCAAGTAGAATTGTCATCCCTAAGCAGAAAGAGCACAATATTTCTATTTCCCCATAGAGTTCGATCCTCTTGGAAGACGGTTGCTTTAGTTAAATCCCATTTGAGTTCATACCTCAATGGTCGAGTCTTGCTTGACAGTTTCTCTTCAGTTACTTTCCTGAATTGAACTTCGGCCTTCGACAACCACATTTTCGGATATCTCTGACTGTTGAACATGGATTAAGCGTGCATTTATTTTGCATTTTTGCTCCCAGAGAGGAACTTTATTGGAGATCATAGTCAAAGATAAGATGCTTTCTCCAGTAGTATTACAAGATCTTCCCGACAATTTACACCTAGACTACAAGCAATCTCTTTATTGGAGCAACTTGTTTTGATCAGGTTTTCTATGAAAGACGATAAATGGCAGTCTCCTCAAGACAGTTTGTCCATCCCCAGTGGATTTATCAAGATTATTAAATGACATCTATCCGGAAATCCATCAAAGAAGTTTGTCGAGGACATTACAGATACTTCTCTTTATTTGAGAGTTCACAGAATATTTTACAACTACAACAAGGACGCTCCATAGGAACGTATTTCCCCAGTGAGTTCGCTATACAAGTCTAAATGGCATCATCAGAGAAGTTTGTCGAAGACACTACAAGACATCTCTCTTTATTTGAGAGGACATATTTTGCAAATTAATCGGCTTATATCTCTCCTGAAGATCCCCGGTGAAGTTTTGCAATCTACAATTCACCATTACAAGTTTTACATCTACAAGTTACATTTACAAAGTTCTACAAGTTACTCAACAGTTACAGTCTACACTGACAATTACAAACTACAATTACATCTACAATCTACAATACATCATGGCTCACAGCCAAGAAATCCTACACAGTTCTACAACAACAATTTACAATCCACAGTCTACAACGACATCTACAGTCTACAACGACATCCACAGTCTACAACAACATCCACAGTCTACAACGACATCTACAGTCTACAACGACATCTACAGTCTACAACGACATCTACAGTCTACAGTAACATCTACCGTCTACAGTAACATCTACAGTTTACAATGACCTCTACAATCTACAAAATTTACAACCCCTGTGAAGATGCTCTCACGAGTTTTCATCATTTCGGGAAGAGACTAAGACCAGCTCATAGCATCCAGATTATGACGCTCGGAGAAGTTCTACATCAGAGACTGAGACCAGCTCATAGCATCCAGATTATGACGCTCGGGGAAGTTCTACATCAGAGACTGAGACCAGCTCATAGCATCCAGATTATGACGCTCGGGGAAGTTCTACATCAGAGACTGAGACCAGCTCATAGCATCCAGATTATGACGCTCGGGGAAGTTCTACATCAGAGACTGAGATCAGATCATAGCATCCAGATTATGACGCTCGGGGAGGTTCTACATCAGAGACTAAGACCAGCTCATAGCATCCAGACTATGATGCTCGGGGAGGTTCTACATCAAGAGACTGAGACCAGCTCATGGCACCCAGACCATGATGCTCGGGAAGGTTGTACATTTTACTATTTCCAATTGGATTTCAAAAGAAAAAGAAAATAATATGAAAAAAAAAAGAGAAAAAAAACAAAACAAAACAGAACTGAATCATCAACTCAATCAGAAAATTCACTTTGGTTGTTACCATCGCCTAGGCTACCACATGTTGGTAATAGGTTATCCTTTGATTACCAGTTTCACATCTATTGTCTAAATCGCCATATCCTTGGTGTATAGGCTGCTATTATACTTTGGAGATTCCCCATTGATGGTTGTTTCCCGTCCCCGTTGAGTCCCGCTTCGTTGAGTCTGTTACTCATTTGTTTCTCGCATGTTGTGTCTAGTTTTCCCCTGTGGCATTTTTTCTCCACAGACCCCTCGGTCTTGCATTTCATATCATCTCATATCATAAGCACACGGTGGTTTCTTAAGGCCCAAAAATTCATGTTTTGTTTGTATTTAAGTCCCTCCTATCACGTCGAGACGAAGATTTCAATCTCCATATCTCCAGATAGGAGAAACTTAAATAGGGGCATCTGTCACACCCTAATTTTTTACCTTAAGATCCCACCTCCTTGTGAATTTCATTCGCATATCATTCAAGTCGATCACGCATGCCTAACTAACCGTTCCATCCAGCTTGTTGGTATATTTTTTTGTTTGCAAGGTTAGGATTGCTGCTGAAGAAGTTTCAGATGGTATGAAACTTTATTTATGCTCCTAGTTCTTTTGTGGCTCAGAAATCTCCCAAGGAAGACTAAGGTTTCCTACCCGGTCGGTTGCAAAGAATAGTTATTCGAGAAGGGGATGTAGTCTTTTGATCTATCAAGAAGAATGAGATTGACATGTTGGTTTAAAATAAGGGGACTTTGTTTATAGTATGCGCTTATGAACCAATTCAGAGAAGATGTTAAAGTACAACTTAATGTTTACATATATATTTAAGCTCTAAGTCCCGAGTCCATCTGAAGTTCAGATTCGGAAGGCCAAGTTACAAGAGTCTTTCAAATGGCCTATCTGTGTTCAAATACGAGCATTGAGTTCTATATCATGGGTGTATGTTGTTAAAGTTCAAAAATTTATGCCGCAATTAAATCATGGTGCTAACGAATAAAACTCAAAGTTAAGCCTTGGTTCAGTTTGAAGTATCCACAAAATCATGACAAGGATTGGTTCAAGTTTTTATATCGTGACGAATTCACCAAGATGGGTGTTCAAAATCAAGATTGAAATTGGTGAATTAATGACATTCTCAAGCATTTTAAAAGAATTGACAATCCATTATTTTCTTTCAAAATTGAAATTCATCGTTATACATCATGCTACCGTGGCAGGATTCATAAAAGCAAGGCACTGCAAGCAAGGGACCTATTGATAATGACGTTAAAGTGTCATCATGATGGAATTTCAAAGGCTGTTATTAATGATTTCTAGAGTACATGAACTATTTTCCCATGGAATTGCCACTTTTCTCTTTCCTAATTTTTGGCTTATCATAAAAACAACTAGGTTGTATTTAAAGTACAAACATGTCTTTGACAGTTACAAAGCAATTACAAGAGGAATTCCCTAGACACTAAGCTGGTACATGTTTCACTAATATTGAAGATACTCATTCTAAACACATTTGCTTGTTTGTTGAAGTCGTTGGTTACACTTTGTTGGCCAAAACCCACAGCTTGTCGAGTGCAAGAGCTCACCGGCATCTGAACAAATAAAAAACTTCAACAACATGCCACGTTTAAAAGCAAAGACTAAGGAATGTACAAACCTTAGTTGTAAGAGTATGAAGATTCACAGTAATCCCTTTGTCACCCAAGCCAAAGCAATGATAAGCTGAAGCAAAGGCACGCATACGGCAGACCTGCAAAACCATTAGATAATTCGAACCAAATGTTCAATTTAGTTCTGAAAGAGGGATCATATTAATGCAATACAGAGCTAGAATTACTTACAACATGTTTACACGTTTGAGGTACAAAGAGTTCAAGCACACAGAGAGCTTTGATAATCTTCCTATGCTCAAAGAACCTCAAAACAATTCCTGAGATACAAGGTTTTAAGTTGCAAGCATTCGCCACAGTCTTGAAATTACAGATATTCACCAAAGCGCAGTCTTGAAGTAAACATCATATAAGGCCTTATCACCACCGAGAGAATCTAAACCAACGTTCCCACTTGACGGTAGATGTGAACACGCAGACATGTCTTAATGGAAACATGGAAAAGGATTTTACCTTCACCTATAGTATTGGCAAAAACAGAAATTAGCTTGATGTAAATGAAATTGACGGTAGTTAAAACCTGCAACTAGTATTTGTCAAGGAGGCTGACAATAGCTTAGTCAGTACCTATTAAGTGTTCTGAGTCTGTTGATAAGCTTACGAAGAAATTCTCCTGACATAACCACAACCTGGCCAAAAATATCAAACATCATCAGATCATCCAATTCCTTTCCAAAACCGAAATTATGAGCTCAAGGCAAGAAATTTTAGACTGGCAGACAATACAATCAAACAGGGAAAGGAAATCTGGATTGTTTGGACATGTTTCTGTAAAAATGGAAAGATGTTAATACATGTTTCAAACATTATCAAAACGAAATCACAGTTCATAAAAAAAACCTTTTTGAAAACAGGAATTGAAAGTTCATAAACATGTTTCAGACATGTTTGGTTTAAAATGGAAAGAAGCATTCATCATATATCCCAGTACAGAATCATTCACATTCAAATTCGAATTAATAATGTTTTTTACATTCAATCCACAGACTATATAAGAGGATTCGTATGCGTACATAGAGGGGGGAGAATTCACGACAAACACACCACAACACAGAAATCCACAATAACCTAAACCCTAACACACCAAAAAAATATCCCTAGTAAAAAAGCCCTAAAAATACAAAAAAGAGAGAGTTGTAAGCTTATCTTTCTCTTGCCGTCACCACGGACCCCCCACCTTCAAACGTCATCCGCCGCAAAGCCCTTAATGTTGTTTCCCTGATCCTTTCCGTCACCGACATCACCCACCCTCAAGCGAGCTAACCACCGCGAAACACCCTTCGCGAACTGCCAGTCAAAACCTGTGAAAGAAAACAATAAACCGTTGAGTTTTACTAACCTTTATCTGTTAACTCTTGTTTGTTTTTTATAGGAAATCAAAAGAAGAAGAAGTATCGGAGTAAAGAAGAAGAAGTATCGGAGCAAGAAGAAGAGAAAGAAAAATGGCGGAAAAGAGTCGAAGAAGGAAGTTGCAAACAGAGGGCAATTGAGAGAAGAGAAGGGTGCCGCATTTGGGGATTTAGGGCTTCGAAACCCTAATCCTTTTCCCCTTCCATTTTTCAATCGGACCGGGTTCATCACCACCGGCCAAATTTTTTTTCTTCATTTTTTTAGTTTTCGTTTAATTTTGTTTTTATTTCTGGAATATATTTTGTCATTGTAATTATTAATAATAAAAAACTAACACACTAATATACTAACCACTAACCCTTTAAGTTAAAAAATCTGAAAACGTTTTTTAAAAATATAAAAAAATATTGATTGTGATGTTAATCTAAATTTCTTTATAAAAAAATAAAACAACAAAAATATGTAGTTTCAAGTTAAATTAACTTAATTTCAACATATAATAAAAATATTCAATCTAATAATTGAATTCAAAATTTATTTCTCTCTTTTCATCATAGACAAAATTCATGAAAGTATTTAAGAATCTAAAAAACCTTTTTCCAATTAATTCAACCCCTTTTAAAATAATCTAGAACTTTGTTAGGATTTAATTAATATTTTGTTAATTAACTCAATTTTTTCTTAAAATTAAATAATATTTTCAACCTTTCTTTAATCCTCAACTTAATCAATTCCAATCTTATAGATTTAGCTTAGTTGAATAAAATAATTAAAACTAACCATCTCTTGTTTAACTTAGGCTTAATTCATATTTACAAAAAAATTATAAAGATATTTGTTTTAATTAATTAATCCATCTTTGCAATTTAATTTCTGACATAGCCATAAAATTCTCAAAAAGTCTTTAGCTTCAAAATCAACTAAATCAAACAATTCATCCATATCTTATCACATTGCTCATTATTTTACATTTTCAATCACTTACTGCTTTAATTTTCCGTTTAACGTTTATTCTCATCCGATGGAAAGGTTCGCCACTTGACCCCCGCATCAATGTCTGTACCCTCACACTAGCCTTAGGATTCGAGTCCCCGTACTCACCTTTTAGGCGTCCTGTCGTAGACACACCTTCACATTTTTTAATTCAACTTTTAACATAGATAGAAGTCCCCACACTCCAAGTAAGTGTTCCCATATGAAAGCTTATTTCCCGTAGAAACTTTGACCACAGTCAAAGAACTCCTTAACCCTTTAGGGGAACTACAGATACTCTGATTCCATTCCCGTCAAGATATGTAGGCACAAGATGCGACGTCTTGGCGAGTATACTTAGGACTAACCCCCTTAGGTTTTTCTCTTTACCTTTGACCCTTAACATTACTCTTAAGCAGATAAATTTTAGCAATAAGCAAACATTAAAACAAGAGGTTCCTGTAGAATACTACAGAAACTTAGGATGCTAGTACCTTCCCTAAGTTTAACCAACCCCCGAACCTAAAACTCTTTAAACCTTGCATTTGCATTGCATTGTGGGAATTTCGATATTTATCCCTTCCTTTGGACAAATCAAAGATCGGTTGCAAATGAATTAAAGATTCAAGCTAATTAATAGTTTGGTATCCAAATTTCACCGCGACAATTGTGGTATGAGAGTTGACTTTTTGAGTGAGGGATTTTCTGGTGAAAGTGAGTGTTTGGAAAGCTTCAATACATCGTATGTGATGTGTTTGAAGTGTTGGTGGAAGTGTTTGATGGCTGTATGAAGTTTTGGCAGAGGTTTTGCAAAGATAGATTTTGCTTCACAAGGAAGCAAGTTCTCAAGCTTGCAAGAAGGTTGTGATCAGAGAAATAGGAGAGATTCAAATTGGTTTCTAGTTGATTCTGGTGTATTTTGGATGTGAGAAGTGTGTTCTATTTATAGGCAGTCTTGGAGAGTGAGAGGCATGGGCAGATTGCACTATTTTGCCAAGTTTGCCCTTTTCGGAGGCAAAATGAGCAAATCCAACTTGTGACCTTGTTTCTGAGCATGAACAAGATTCCTATGTGTTTCATCATCACCAATAGCCTTAAAATATTTGACATGAAGTGAAGGAAAAAGAGTAGTTGAAGTAGTAGTTGAGTTGTAGCAGGTTTTGCAAAAAGTTTCTCTCTAGTTGCCACTTGCATCCACTTGCATGAATAAACAATTCATTTAATCAAAAATCTTATTTTGCTTGTGGTAATCATTTTTAATATCATCAATAAAGTCCCTAAACATCAGAGGAGGAGTTAAACAAGTGATTAGAATAGGTTAGAGTGGTTTATGCATCAAAATGCAAGTGCTGAACTTGGTTTTGTGACATGGAAAAACCTCAACTTGCCCTCTTCGATTCTCCCTAACCACAAAGGCTGAGAAAATACTCTTGTACTTTTTAAAAATCCCAAAATCTGATCTACAATGTTCGTGTTTGTCCAAAGTTCAAAATCCAAAGGAAACTAGGTCAAAAATCCTCATGAAGTTGGCTGCAAACTTGACTTACAAGTCAAGAAACATGAAAATTTTCTAAATGTTGAAATCCTTCACAACTTGATGAGCTCACAACTCAAAATATATTCATTTTTTTCCCATAGGACACTTTTGTAGGACTTTTCAAGAGCTTTCTATCCAGCTTTGAACCACACAATTTGGATGTGTGGTTTGAGAGTTATGGTCATTCCAACTAAGCTTAAAATTAGGGTTTTTCCATGAACCCTAGTTTCTTGGTTTGCAAGTTATCCATCAATCCTTGATTAAATCTTCACCAAAGTCATTAGTTAGGCATAAAATGATGTTGAAAACCTTGATTACTTCAATTTGGGATCAAACCCTAAAAGTCAAAGAGTTGACTTTCCAAACAGACGAACCGAACAGTTGAAATCTTTAGGATCGATCCACAGTATTCTAGGGTCTTTGAACCTTTCATACTTATTGAGGGGGCTTCAATAATTCATAGAAGCATCATGGGTCATGGTTCAAGCTTTGGAAACCCATTTAAACCAAAAGTCAAACTACAGTTGACTTTTACAACTGAAAACCCTAATTAGGGTTTTGTACAACATTGCTTCAATTCTCTTGGTAACTGTTACACCCTAAATTTTGACTCTAAGATACCGCGTCTTTTTACATCATCTGTGTTGTTTATCATGTCTGATATCGGGTCAACATTTTTTGTGAGGAAACCCGGGAAATATTTCATTTTCAAATCCTCGTTATTCGCGAGGTCCCCAGCCTCGGTCTGATATCGGGTCACATGTTCGACAGGCCCGCAAACTTAGTGAACTTTGGTACTTTCCAGCCCCTTGGCAGTTTTGTTTGTAACACAAAATTCGGCAACAGGGACGTGTAGGCGGGCCATCGGAGGTTAGGGTTCACACCATTTCGAACCATGATGCATTCGACCATAGCTTCCAGATTAGCTTCGCCTCTGAGGTTCTCGTTTCTAACTTATCGGACTATGTGGTCGGGGTATTGGTCCCTGCGGGCCATTATTATGGGGGGCCTCTGGGCTACCCTAGGGATACGTTCATACTCAGGCGCTTGTGGCTCGTCTCTTTCCCCGATAGGCTCGTTTTGTCGAACCGGCGTCTCAGGACGATTTGGAGGAATTGGTCCTCCTACGTTCCTAGGTGCCCCTAAAAAGTCTCCTATTCGGGTTACCTAGGTTGCCAATTGTTGGTAACTTTGTTTCGAATCTTGTATTAAATGCCGCAGAATGGTGCCCATTTGTTGGGTTAACGTGTGCACCATGTCGTGATTGTTTTCGTCCATCTGTTGGCGCATGGTCGTGACAGAGCTAGTGATAAAAGTTAGTATTGCTGTGGGGAGTGACCCAAAACCTGGTGGCCCTCCTCCTTGTTGGATCACGGGGCCTAGGCTTTGATACGGCGAAAAAGCGGAGGTCGAATTCTCTCCCATGCCTATTCCCATGTAACGCTAGCTCGACATAAATTCTGGTAGCATCCCCAAGTGTTGGGGTGCCAAAGTGTTGAAACTATGTAAGCGTTGACAGACGATTCCAGTCGTAGCGAGCCGCACTTCCGGTCAACTTGGAGTCGTGAATGGTGCGGTGCCAACGGTCGAAGTGACTGTTGGCATGGGTCCAGTGTCCAGAACCGCTCCTGGAGAGGAAAACGTGTTTCCTTGTGAAGATGTTTCTTCGTTTGGTCACAGTGTCACCATCTTTCCGCTACGTAACTGCATATACCTAAACCAATGGGTCACACCAGGTGTGCCAATTTGTTCACACGTGATTTTTGCGCGGACAACCTCTGGCCTTCCTATGCGGATTTGCTTGCGGGATTGGCCAAACTAGTCCTAGGATGATTTGGTTTGAGGTGAATTGTTTACTTGGGTTATGGTGCACTTTGATGGTTATATATTTTGTGGTTTACACTCTAAATGACTAAGAGTTGACAAATATAAAGAAATGGCTGAAACAAAAACTTTATAGATACTCTGACAATAATGCATTGAATATCTTAAATACTTGGCAAAACTTAAAGTAAAACTTAAAGTGCAATATAAAAATACAAGGAAGAAGACAATTGGACGTATTCGTACATTTTGGAATGACAAAGTAAACTCTTTTCTCTATAGTGCGGTACTCAGAGTGTTTTTCTTCCAATCCTGACAAAAGACGCCCTCTTTACTAGAAAATATTTGCTTTATATAGGCGTACGAGGTACCTGCCAAGGGGCTTCAGGATGTGCCACATGTCATCCCACGTCTCTGGACAACTGCCTCCACGTTTCTCCTTTCAAACTGACTTCCCGCCAAGCCTTTTGCTTCTCTTGTTAAGAATACCCTTGTTGGCTTTCCTCTTTGTTCGATCGATGCAGGGCCTGTCGACTCATTCCTCTCATGTTGTCGAGTCAAGGTGTGTTGCTTGCCAAGTTTCAACGTTGTCGACCTTTGGCTGTCATGTAAGGAGTTGGTCGACCTTTTTTTTATTTTTTTTTTCCTAACTTCCGTCGAGGTCAAATGCCATGTGGGCTGATTCTCAGCCAACACTACGTTATCCTTAATTTGCGAGTTAGTACCTATCGATGTGACTTTGATCGAATTAAATTCTTTAGCCTATGATGATTACTTGTGTTGCTATTTTTCTTATTATGTTTATGATGTTTGCTTGAGAACAAGTAATAGTTCAAGTGTGAGAGATTTTGATGACACCAAAATACACCACATATTTGGCCCGACTTGCACATGTTTTACCTTTGTTTTATTTTTATTTCTAGTGTTATACTGGTATTTTGTCTAGTTTTCAGGTACATAGCCAAGAAAGAGCCATACTTGAAGAAACAAACAGAAACAAAGAAAAAATGGTGAAAATGAGCAATTTACATACACGTCGTCCATGATGGTGTTTTCCATGGAGGCAGCCATGTGACATATGACGTATCCCACGTGCCAACAGTCACAAAGACTAATTCTTGGAGGTTTTGTGAAGATGGCGTTCGCCACCCCTACATGGCGGTCGCCATCTTTCCTTTTGATGCCCTAGTCAATTGACAGTTGGAGAATCATCTCACTTTCTCCTTTTTTTCCCCTCACACAAATTCAGAAGTGGCTACTTGGTTTCCAAGACTTAGTACTAGTATAAATAGGACTTAGTTTGCACCATATGAAGGATCCAAGCTTAGTTACAACCTTAGGCATAAATTCACTGATAAAAGAAACACTTCTCCACACCGGAGGATTATTGCATCATTGTTGTATTTGAGTTTGGAGCACTCTTTATTTTATCGCTTTTAAACTTATCGTCATTTACATTCCGCCGAAGTTATTTCCTGTATCAGAATTCAAGTCTCTGATTGGAGCATGTTCTTATTAATTTATGTATTATTTACCTTTTATTCGCCTTGTTCACTTACTTACCTTATTTTATTTCCTTGTACGTTTAATTCACGCTTTACATTGTTTACTTTCCTCGCAGCGCTTTATTTCATTTATTTTATCTGCACTGCTTTATTTCGTTAATTTCATTGCACCACTTACTTTGATTACTTTTATCGCACGACCTTTATTTCAATCAAAACACTTATTATGTTTAATTTCTTTTTCCAAACAAAAGTCAAAATGTTTACCATTACCATGTCCAACTAATTTTGTTAGTACTGGAATGTGAGGATCGTCGTTACGACAATACTCTATAAGTTGTTTTTATAGAATTACTCTTGGGGTTGTTTTGGTTTTAATACAATTGTTTCGCAGTTAATTTGATCGGTTACATCGAAAGTAGAACTGTGACACGTCGGGTAAGATCGAAAGTCGTCTGACACTTAAGATAAAAATTTATTAGTTTTTTATTAATAAAAACCGTGAAAACACTTTGCTAATTAATTAGGAGAATTTAATATTTCTAGAAGGTGAATTATAAACTATTTTCGAACACATTTATAAGTTTAGAATCCGGTTGGTCGAGCATATGACGGAAACCCTTTTAAGTTAAAGTTTCCAATCAAGATTACTTTTCAACTGAGATAAAGAGGTGATTACTAAAAAAATATTTTTCTACTTGAACGCAATACGCAACCGATTACGCGTGAGAGGACGGTGTAGATTTAAAGATTAAATTCAGTTCCGAAAAATTGTAATGTGACAGTTCCTTTTTAATTAATTTCTTTGTTTTGGAAGAAAATATTGTCCGGTAAGTAGTTCTATTTAGAAATAATAGGAGTTTCGTTGATTGACGAAAGTCACATTCTAGTAATGCACTTTTGAATTTATTAAATTCTTATTTTATTTTATTTTCATTCCAAAATCTTTTTATGATCAGTAATACACTTTTGAATTTATTAATTTCTTATTTTTTTATTTTATTTTCATTCCAAAATCTTTTTATGACCGTCTTAGATAAACACCGTAGCAATTGAAGACGATAGATTGACCATTAAGTCTTTGTGGGACGATAGATTGACCATTAAGTCTTTGTGGGATTCAACAACCTTTTATACTACTCTGATACACTTTGTATACTTGCAGATATCACATATCAGTAGCAAAACATTAGTGGATGTGAGTTTAAATCTTTGGTCCGTCCAACAAAGAGCGAATAAAGTGGACATGTCCATAGACCTGTTTTGCCACCCGCCCAACATTTGACTTTCTTTTCCAATCTTTTATGATATTTATCATTTTTCTCATTCACACATGTAGTATATTCTCATTATGTACTAGAATAATTATTTTATTTAGTACCATTACAAACAAGAAATATAAGCAAAATGCAAAATTGTCAATTTCCCCTTAGGTTTGACTTAACTTAGTGCTTCCATGACCTTCATGGAAATTAGTAGACGTATTTAACTATGTTTGTACTCGACTAAACTCCATTGACAACCACTTTAAGTGTGTCTTGATAGACAAACAAAGGCTTTATTTGTTTGTGTCATCTCTCTCCATTCTTGCTATCAAGATTGGAAGTGTGTTTGAAATGCCATTACTACTAGTCATCTTTATTTGATTGGTAATGAATGAAGATTTCTGTATGTGTGTATTCTACACAATCAAGCATCCGATTTAAAATACCAATAGGTTAGAGCAAAGGTTTTCTTGCTCTACAAGAACCGAGGAAAGGAGAAGTAAAGAGATGAGTTGAGAAAAATCAAAGAGGTGAATTGCAATTAGACTTAATTGACCTTACACTACTAACTAAATTAATAATTAATAACCAATCAATGAGTTAATTATAACTTCCTAACCACCAACTTAACTAACTTCTAATAAACACTAGAGTTGAATTAAGTAACAACAAGAGATAGTTACTAAAATTATGAAGAAAAAAAAATCCCGGGATACATCGCATGACCAAACGGGTCCGCCAAAAGAAAATCACAACCTAACCACAGCCATGTATTATCTTCGGACAGATTCACAACCTATTAAGGAATAAACAGTTGTAAACTATTTTCACATCTGAACATTTACACACACATTTAGTGTAATCCATGGACACTTTAACCAGTGATCAAGCGTACCAAATTATTTTGTAAAAAGAAAAAGTGTCAATGAGGGAATACCAAAAACGAGAGAAAATTAAGTTACAATAATTTACATGTTATCTAGATTAGCTTGCAACTGGAACTGATAAAAAGGTCCTTCCGTTACACTACAAAACTTGGCATACTGTAGTTTGGGTGGCAGAAAATATAACTGCAATTTACACAATGCAAATACATTACTAATTACGCATAGTTATCCATGTTCTGTGAAATATAGCGTATTCGGAACTTACAATAATACTAGTAGTACCATTTCCGTAAGCCCTTGATTGTAACTATCAAATAATCATTTATCTCCAGAACATCATCAAGAAAAAATTGAGATACTAGCTGCCAAATTTGATACTGTATTATAAGGATTCAGTACAAATTTGAATTGAAGGTAAATTGATTCTGGAAAATAGAAGACTTGAGACGGTAAACAACACAGGCACACAGTAAGGCATATATCACAATCATTAAAACCCAAAATAATAAACCAAATCTGGCAAAATACTAGGTTAGGGTAGTTTACCTGACTGGCGGATTTCTGACTTGCTGACATCTGGTTGGTTCATTGCCTTATTCTACACATGGAAATGGACTCATAAATGTTTACATCATTGTGATCTTCTAATGGATCTCATGTTCAAGAAGTTACTTCACCTTCACACACTTTAAAATATTCCTAATCAAAAATAGTATTAGCGAACAAAATACCTGCATTAATTGAAACTGCATCTGTTGGGGTCCAAGGTATTGTTGATAAGGATCAGTGAAGTTTGGGATAGGTTGCTGATTTGCATCATGTGTTCCAACTGAGGTGGGCATGTTACTATCTGCCAGATTCGCTGCTTGCATTGTGAATGAATCAGGTGTAGGAACATGCGGCATGTGGAAAGGAGGCATAGCGAACCTTGGTCCGAAATTTGCAGGCAAAGTAGAAGCAGGCAACATGTTGGGAAACGGCATTACTGGTCTGTTTATTCCCATTCCAATTGGTGGGATATACTGCTGGATTCCAGGAAACATCATAGGTACCATGCCACATCCCATGGACATCATCTGCATAAGTTGTACTCTCTGTTTCAAGAATGAAACTACATGACCAATTTGCTACGATAGTGGCATGACCGTTTTTAAAGATCGCAAATACATAGAGGAGTCTACCTGAACTTGTAACTGTAGTGACCTCAAGTACTCAATTGCCTCATCCAGCATAGACGCTTTGTCAGACTATGAATTAAGAGTAGGAGAAAGATTAGAAACAAAAACGAAGAACTGGGAAATCTAAAAAATCGGTTTACCTTATTAGATTGAGGTATAAGTTCTTGCAGGGCTTTCATCTTTTCATTAATCCGATCACGGCGCCTCTGGATGTAAATGCAAAGTGAAAACTTTTAAGTTCACATAAACAGCATAAAATATGTGAACTCAAAGAAATGTTTGGACAGATAACAGACCCTCTCTGAGAGACTATGGACCTCGGCAGCACGAGATCTCTTTGTTGATGATCCATTGGTTTTATTTTTTTCTTCCGCAGATTCAAAATCAACATCCTTTTAAAGCAAGACAAATAGAAATAAGAAAATAGAGGTTGCAAATGAATTAGTTTGAACGAATTGGCGGAAAAACAATCAAAGATTAAAATAAAATGTTGTTGACCGTTTGATGCCTAAAGCACATTTCAATGTATATGACAAGATACAAGACTACAAAAAGAAGGGAAATTTTCGGATAAAGAATAAATGAGTGTTAGGTCAGCGTAGTAACGATTAATTAGTGGTGTAGTTTTTTAAGTAGTGTAAGGGGTTATCATGTACAAAAGGAGAAATATGTACACTAGATATCATGCATGAAAGGAGTTATTCTTTTTCAAGGGAAAGCATCCTTATGGAGAACTTTATTCTCCATACACTTTCTATTCTTTGATTCTTTCTTCCTTTCTTCCATTTAAATTCTGTTCCTGATAAATCAGTCCAAGATGCCATTGTGTAGAAATATGGAATTTTGGAAGAAGAACTGCAATCAGGGGGTTAGATTCCCATAATATGTTACATAGCTGAGATGAAAAGCTTCTAAAGAATTGAAGTTGTAAAATAACTGATCGTTACACCCAATCCTCGTCAGAGCCAAGCCGCCAACAGCCAACCTTTTCAACCATGTAACCTTCAACCTACTACGAATTGAAAGTTCATTCACCATAACAGCCAAGAGCAATTCCCTTCTAACTCAAGCTTACCAGAATTTTCCTGGTTCACAAGTAATTAAACCTTCAGCTCCTACTCAAACAACACCCTGCCCATATCGCTAACACTAAAGCCATAAGCCCAAGTGGTAAACTCACCACTAACAAGTAAGATATACTTAGTCAAAAAGTAAGTGCTTGTTTTTTTTTTCTATTTAAAATTGATTCTGGACCTTCCTGAAATTTGAGCAAGGAAAGAAAGCTAAGGATTCATCTTCAATTTTCATCTTCAATATTCATCTTCATACCTCACATATATATGTTTATACATCCACTTCTACTCAAATCCTAAAACCAAGCCATAAAGAGTGTTTTGAAGAAGCTTTTACTTTGACTAAGACTAAAAAATATGGTACATGTAATTGGGGACACTTACTCCACCATAAATTGTCAATTTGAAGACAACTAGCACATCTTGTTAGTATGCCTGGAATATATTGGAATGGGATATAATTAGATTCTATTGTTTGGATTTATAAATACTAGATTGAAGCGGAATTTCCATTATATTATTGAGAGTATAATTCAAGTTGTGTAACCCAAACTCAAGCCTAAGTTGATTAAGGTTAGGGGTTGTGATATTAGTTATTTAATACTCAAATTACTTAATTGTATATATACACGCATATAGTTGTAATTCAGTTTTTAATATACATTCAATAATAACAATCCTCATTCTTCATTCTCTCTCTTTTCTCTCTTCACTAAAAGTGTCTCACGCATTAACAAATTGGTATCTAGAACTACAGTTAGTTTCTTGATCGTGTTTTCAAAAATCACACGTCGGTGATCGTATTTTTGAGATTGTGGATTGTTAATTGTGTTTGCTGCAAAGATGAATGGTAACAATGACATTCCGAATTCTCTTCTAATTATTGACAGCAAGAATTGAATCTAATGGAGAAAACATATGCAATCACTGTTTGAATTTCATGAAACCCTAGAAGTGGTTACTAATGGGTCTCTGAGCTTGCTGAGAACGCAACTGATGCTCAGAGAGTCGCAAATAAGGAGGTTAAGAAGAAAGACTGCAAGACTGCGTTTTATATTCAATCGGTGGTAAATTCGGCAAACTTTGATCAGATTTCTAATGTTGAATCGGCGAAGGAGGTATGAGATGTTCTTGTCAAGTATTACGAAGGAGGTGAGAAGGATAAAGTCGTCAAATTGCAGACGTTGCGAAGGCAGTATAAATTACTCAGATGGGAGAAGAAGAAAATATTGCAGGCTATGTATCAAAGGTGCAGAAGCTTGTTCATCTCATGAAAGGTTATGGTGAAACCCTAACTGATAAGATGATAGTTGAGAAGGTAATGTGTATGTTAACCTCTCACTTTGATCAAGTTATCGTAGCCATTCAAGAATCCAACAATCTTGAAACTATGAAACTGAAAGATTTGGTCGGTTCGTTGGAGGCACATGAGATGAGGATCGTCGAAAGGAAAGGTGTTCAAAACTTGATACAAGCACTACAGGCTCAGACATGGAAGAAACATGGTGATTCCAACAAGTTCAAGGGCAAAGTAGACAAGACTCAGAGCAAGAAATCTTGGTCGAACCCTCAAAAGAATAAGGTCGATGATAGGCCTTCTAAATCCTCCAAAAGAGGAGAAGGAAAATCCTATCAGAAAGACAAAGAAGAGAAAAAAGGTGTGCAGTGCTATAACTGTGAAAAGTGTGGTCATTTGGCCAAGAATTATTGGTACAGGAAAGACAAGGATGCGACAAAAGGTAAGGAGGAATGAGCAAACATTGTACGCCGAGATTCAGGTGATTCTAAAGATATGGTGGTTATGGTTGCAGTTGCAGATGACCATGTCAACTCCAAAATTTGGTTCCTCGACACAAGCTGCTCGAATCACATGACTGGTAGGAAAGTGTGGTTGGCAGATTTCGACGAGTCGAAGAAGAGTAAAGTCAAACTTGCAGATAATAGCTCGTTGCAAGCAAAAGGTACTACCAACATAGTTATTCAAAGGAGCAATAGAGTAAAAGCTATGATCAAAGATGTACTCTGTACCTAGAATGAAGTGCAACCTGCTAAGTTTTGGACAACTGGTCGAAAAAGATTTCTCAGTGTTTATGAAAGATGGAGTCTTGGAACTATTCGACACCCAGAATAGTTTGGTCTTAAAATCTCCTCTGTCAAAGAACAATACATTTAAGATTATGATAAGTTCGACTGAGGTACAATGCCTCAAAGCAGTTGTCTGCCACAAGAATAATTGGCTGTGGCATTTGAGGTTTGACCACTTGAATTTTAGGTCACTCAATCAACTGATTACTCAAGATATAGTAACTAATATACCAAGTCTTGGGATGCCCGACAAACTCTGTGAAGGTTTATTAGTAGGAATCAATCTAGAAAGTCTTTTGTTTCGACTATGCCAATGAAGTCCTCTTGCATACTAGAAGTAATACATTCAGATGTATGTGGTCCGTTCGAAGATCATACCATTGTTGGAAACAGGTATTTTATCTCATTTGTCGATGAGTATAGTCGAAAGCTCTGGATCTATGTGATCAAGCGAAAGGACGAAGTATTTGAAATCTTTAAGAGATTCAAGATGTTTGTCAAAAACCAAAGTGAAAAGATTATCAAGGTTTTGCGAACAGATGTAGGTGGTGAATACACATCCAAAAATATTTGAAAAGTTCTGTGCAAAACATGGTATTGATCATGAGGTAACTGCTCTTTCCACGCCTAAACATAATAGAATAGCAGAAAGAAGAAACAAAACCATATTGGATATGGCGAGATGCATGTTGAAGTAGAAGAACTTGTCAAAGTCCTTATTGGGTGAAGTTGTCACCATAGCTGTTTATATTCTAAACAGGTGCCCTACCAAGAAGCTGAAAAATAAGGTTCCAGAAGAAGTTTGGAATGGTAAACGACCATCAGTGAGTCATCTCAAGGTGTTTGGCTCTATTTGCTACAAGCATATTCTTGATACTAGGAGAAGGACGCTCGATGATAAAAGTGAACTTATGATTCTAGTAGGATATCATAAGACTGGAACATACATGTCATTCAATCTAATGAACAATAAGATCATGATGGGTCGAAACATTATGATTGATGAGAATTCTTCCTGGGATTGGAATTCAGGTGATGTAACTAACAAGTCGTTGATGGACTATGAAGTTGATGAAGAAAGTAGTGAGCATGAAGAAATTTCAGTCGATAATGTTTCAGTCACTGTCAAAGTCAAAGCAAACAATCGAGAGGGTGTGGCTAGCACAAGGTAAAGACTTTAAAGAACCAGAGTATTCCTAATAAGGCTTCAAAACTGTGAAGTGGTTGGTGATGATGAAGTCACACCAGATGGAGATTTTGTTCATTTTGATTCAGTTGCAGGTGCTGAACCAATCAACTATACCGAGGCTTCAAAGAATAAACAATGGAAGCCAACTATGGTTGAAGAGTTACAAGCAATCGAAATAAACAATACATGAGAGTTAGTCGAATTGCCAACACATACAAAAGTTATCGAAGTGAAGTGGGTGTTAAAGTTGAAGCATAATGTTGATGGGTCGATAGCAGGATATAAGGTAAGATTAGTAACTCGAGGATTTCTTTAGAGAACAGGACTCAGATGCTCTAAGGTATATGCACCGGTAGCAAGATTGGAGACTGTTCGATTAATGGAAGCCTTAGCATTTAAGTAAGGCTGGTCGACATTTCACTTAGATGTGAAATCAACATTTCTGAATGGTCTTCTAGATTAAGGGGTATATGTCACACAACCTCCTGCGTTTGTGATACAGGAGGAAGCAAGGAAAGTATACAAACTGCACAAAGCGTTCTATGGCCTCAAGCAGGCACTTAGGGCATGGAATAAGAAGATCGACTCATACTTGGTCGAATTGAGATTCATCAAATGCAAGTCTGAGTATGGTGTCTATGTTCAGGTTGCAGCACAAGATATAACAATCATCTGCTTATATGTCGATGACTTACTTGTAACTAGAAATAGCATGAAGAACTTGTCGAAGTTCAAAGGGCTAATGAAGAAGGAATTTGAAATGTCAAATTTGGGAAAGTTGTACTTCCTAGGCATGAAATTTCAAATGTCAAAACAAGTTATGGTGCTACGCCAAAGAAAGCATGTCAAAGAGATACTCAAGAGATTCAGGATGGAAGACTCGAATCCTACATCCTTACTTGTCGAACCAAATTTGAAGCTGGAGAAGCATGGAGAGGAAGACAAATTCGATGTTACTTTGTTCAAAAAAATTTTTGGATCTCTGCGATATGTGTTCAATAGTCGACTTGATATAGGTTTCTCAGTCGGATTAATGAGAAGATACATGAGTGAACCAAAGGTATCACACATGAAAGCTGCAAGAAGAATCCTGAGATATTTAAAAGAATCGACAAACTATGGAATTCTATTTCTACGAGATTCTGAAAGCAAAGAAGCTGAGATTACTTGCTATTCATATGTTGATTGGTGTGGAGATAAGGAAGATCGAAGAAGCACAACTAATTAGCCATTACTTCTTTCAAGAATTTGGTGTTAATCTCATGGTACTCGAGAAAGTAATCTGTGGTGGAATTATCATCATGTGAGGCTGAATATATAGTAGGATCTTATGCTACGTGTCAAGCAATTTGGATCAGATCTGTGCTGGAAGAGATGGAGGTCGAAGTGAAGAAACCTCTGGTGCTGCAGATCGACAACAAGTCAACCATTAATCTTACAAAGAATTCAATTCTGCATGGAAGGAATAAGCACATTGAGAGTAGGTTTCATTTCCTAAGGGAGAAGGTAAATCAGATTGAACTTGAAGTGAGACATTGCTCAAGTGAAGCACAATTGGCCAACATTTTCCCCAAAGGATTGAAGATCGACATATTCCTAACTTTGAGAAAGAAATTATGAATAATTCAGATCGATTATTATTAGTTAGTGCTTAGTAACTTGAATTATAAGGGGCATGTTGATAGTATAATCCAAGTTGCGTAACCCAAACCCAAGTTGATTAGGGTTAATGTTTGTTATATTAGTTACTTAATAGTAAAGTTACATAGTTGTAAATATACTCACATAGTTGTAATTCATCTTTTAATATACATTCAATAATAACGATCGTTATTCTTTATTCTCTCTCTTTTCTCTTTTCACTAAAAATGTTTCACGCACTAAGACATATTCCATCAAATTCTTCAATTTTCATTTCCTCTAATTTGAAGTATATGTAATAACTTGAATTAGTTTTTTGTGTTCTATTCCGTCAAATTATAAAAAAAACACAATTAATAAAATAAAATTCATATGCCATTCCGCTTCACTCCACTTCATTTTATCATGTTCTATTTTACTTTGTTCTAGTACATTAATCTCCCTAAATGTTTATTAGTTCCAACCATAAGTTGATCATGATAAATATACACTTTAATCACTTTGTTTTCATTACCTTGGATAACAAATTACACACCAAATTTTAAAGATTTTTGATTAAAAAAAAATCAAAATTATTACATTTTTAATGTGATTTTTTTATAAAGTTAATATGAATTTTGATAAACAAGAAAATCAAAACTATTATAGTTTTAAAAATGTATGAGGTGAACACTTTAATACTTTGAATTTAGCTGGGTTCCACTTTCTTTCTGTAATCAAATAAAGATATTTAATGTCATATTATTTTTTTAAAAAATTAAAATTTTAAATCAATAAAAACTAAAGGTATATGTCCTCAATTAAAACTAATTTTTATTTTTTTTAAAGAGGGAAGGAGTGTAAGCTTAGAAAGTCGAACAATTTTGTCCTTGAAAAACGCATCAAATTTATGATCATACACGTGGCTTAGCCAAATTCAGTGGCGAGATGTATAACAGATCAGGTGAAAGCAACTGTTCCTAAAGGGCACCGCTCGAACAGATCAATGAACGGAATCCAAAAGTTAAAGCAATGATCAATGCAGCGGGTCGGTGTTTGACTACGATGACACAAACGCATTGGGAATGTGAGCAACAGATGAAAAAAAATGGAAACTGCCGAGTTAACTCACTCACCTCGCTATGATACTTCCATTCATCAGTATGCTTTCCCTTTCGCTTCCGGTCCAGCTCCTCTACCTTTCGAACCGGTTCTCCACTGCTACTCGAACCGCCCTGTTCATCAAACGTCGTCCATGGTGCCGATGCGCACGTCGCTCCTTCCGTTGGCTCCATCGAACTTCTTACTGTCTCTGAAATCGCCGCCGGCATCATAGCTGGAGTATCGCACGAATCTACAAGCGTGGATTCTCTCGCAGAAGTTCTCAAAATTGACGACGGTTCAGGCTCGGCTCTAACCCGAGACGGTGGAGTTTGCATGGTACTATTGTTATTAACAGCCGACGGCTGGTTGAGGAAATCGGCACAAAAGGATTGATCCAAAGGAGAATCACCATCGGTGTTAGGATAATGAAGCCACGAAGCCATTTCGCCTTCTTGCATAAAGAGATATTCATTCTCCCTCGGTGATGAAGTTCCGCCGCGAGTGGAGTCGTCGGAGTTTCTCCGCGGCGGTGGTTTATTGTTATACCGGTGATTTTGACTTTGCGTGACAATTGGTCCGTTTTGCCATAATAGCTCCACGATCTCATCGTCTGCACTGTTTCAATTTTCATAACTCTTGGTTAGGAAAATAAAAAATAAAATAAAAAATAATAATAATAATAGAATAGAATAGAAAGAAGATGAAAAAAAATGAAATGAGAAGTTAGTTACATGAAGGGTTTCTTAGGGCGAAGTAGCCCTGGTTGATCCATTTGCAAAAGACACCTCAATTTAAAGCATGCAAAGATGAAAAGGGAAATTTCAAGCTAGTTCAGTTCGGTATGAGGTGTTGTTATAAATTATAATGGAATTTTTGCGGTGTAAATTGAATAGTGTAATTGGAGTTGGATTTTGAGGTTGCAGAATATAACGTGGTGTGTTGAGTGATAGTTGATGTTGTTTGGCCTTGGAAATAAGAGAGATGTCACAACAGCAACAGAACAGAGCACGAGCGAGGCCACAGATACCCAGAGATAAGAAGATTTTTCTTTTTGAATAATGGTAAGCTAAAGGACGAAACACTTTTTTTGACGCTTTGTGTTTATTTTCTCCTCTCTTTTTTTCTTTAGAAACAACGTGTTCGGATGAGAAGCTTTGACGACAAAAGTATTTTTGACGACAAAAGTATTTGAATAAAAAAGAAATTTTTTTAAGAGTTTAATTTCTTGCGTAAAATGTTTTATTCGGTGTCACAATTATTCATACATTATTTTAAAAGCAATTAAAACAAGAATTAAATTAATTAAAAATTTCACATTGTTTTATTATCTAATTATTTACTTGTTGGCTGAAAAGAGCCAACTAAAAACATCGACAGCAAAGGGGTCGACATCGACAGGAAATAGGAAGAAATGTCTTAAACCAACAGTATTTGTTGGCTGAGAAAAGTCAGTAAAAGTTACTAGCAGCAAAGTGTCGAAGTTGACGAAGCTTAAGGGGCGCACCCTAAGTCGACAGCATAGGAAAAAGTGTGTGATCGACTGAGACAGGGGTTGGTCGACTAAGACGACAAAAGGGGCAGCTGACATAGGAGTTTGTTGCCTGACGAGAGATAGATTTGAAAAGAGAACAGGGGGAAGTTACGAAAGTAGTGGCCCGACACGTGGCGACACCAGAGGTTGTCTGACGGTTATTTCATTTTGCCTATATAATGCAGAGCTTAGTTTGAAGAAAGGGACGTTTTTGGTTAGCATTTTAAGAAAAAGACTCTGAGTATCGCACACTGAGAGAAAAGAGTTTCCCTTTCCTTACAAAATGTACGAACACGCCCATTTGTATTTCCCTTTTTTACGTTAAATTTATCAAGTTTTTTATGTTATGAAAATGATGCCTTTACTGTTATGTTGTTCTTCTAATATTTCTTTGTTTTACTAAAAACATTGTTATCTTTACTTACTTAAACTTATACACCTCCAAAAAAACAAACTGTCAAGTGTATCACAAATCCTAAGTAATTCACACATTGTAATACCCTAATTTTTACCCCTAAGATCCCACTTTTCATTTGCATCATTACATACACAAACAAGATCATACTTTTTGGTTCTCCCACCCTTATGTGTTTCTTACTTGCTTTGTGTTGTTTATGTTTACTAACCTCTAACCAAAATACCAAAAATATTTTGCAATTTTTTCTTGTTTCTTCTTCTTTGTGTGTTTAGGGTTTTGCAGGGAGATTCATGGTAAAGGAACGACTTAGAATCGAGTGTAGCTATTCATGTGCAATTAAGGCCAAACTATCAAGGGATTACTTCATTTGCAAGTATCTGTATCAGTGCTCTATTTTCTCAAGAGATGATTATTCAAGGTCAAGTGGTCTTGTGGAGAATCATTAGTTTATCGAGTAGTGTTTTATGAGAAGTTTGGTCCAGTTTTAATCTAAGATTCAGAGTTTTGTCTGTACGAATCAAGTTTGGTGGATATGCAATCGAGATCCGTTTTTATGGAGGCGTTTATTCAAGTGTATCATTTCCAAGTGATTCTAAAGCATGATTGAAGGTTGTCAAGAGTTCAACAAGACAAGATGATTGTCACAATTCAAAGTCCAATTTTCAAATGTCATTCAAGTTTTCAAGACAGGACATGCATCATACAAGTTTTCAAGATCATTTTCAAGGCATAGTTATTATTCAAGGTCTTTCAAATGTGGTTCGTGTTCAGCAGCTATCTGAACTAGAAGAGTGACAAATCAGAACTGGGATGTGGTGGAAAGTATGCGGTTGGCTTTAATGAATGTTGTAAATGTTGTTCTTGACAGATCCAATGATATTGTTGATGCTCAGTATTATGATTGGATAAAACTCTTGGAAGTCGTTTCAAGATGCAAGACATATATGGAAGTTTCTCGCTTGCGACCTACAGTTCTCATCTCAAAGGCTCCTTATCTGTGTTGGCAGTATGTTGCCTAGGCCACACTCCGGCAGTTGAAGATGTGTTATCGCTTGTCATAGGACCAAATTAGAGATCTTTGTTAGTGTCGGCGGCGATATATTCAGTTATACGTGGTTTCTCTTCAACAGTCATCCACCGTCAACATCTTGGAAATCAGAGAAATAGATAAGGATCTTGATTCAAAAGTAATTCTTCTATGGAGGTTGCTAGCTCATGCCAAGATTGAATTTGTAAAATCTAAGGTAGCTGTTAAAGAAAGGAAACTTAAGAACAAGAGCTGGTTTTCATTTAGATAGCATGCTGTTATGGGAGGCCACACTTTCTCAAACACCATCATTGGTGCCTCAATTGTTATCATTCTTTTCACGCCTTGTGGGGATTATGGAAAGAAACTTTGACCATTTGCAGGTTGCAGTGAACATAATTGAAGATTACATAATTTTGAGTGGAACGGTCACTCGTCTGACTCATCACCTGAATGGACAGATAGGTTAAAGCACAAGCTAAAGCATGTTCCACAATCAAAATATGGTATATTCTGGATGTCGTGGCAAGTTTTTCAGATTCATTTTTTATCAATATATATTTGTCGTATCTATCCATCAGAGATGCGTCATACTGTTCATGGTCAATGGCGTGGTTACCGTGCTGGTGGGTGTTAGGATTATGATACATGGCATCAAAATCCACAGTTCAAACTGACCGCAACTGGTCAAGATGCAACATTTCCAACTCATGTATTCATTACCCTAACTCAGGGTGTGATTTTCAAGAACAGCTGCCGGTTTCAGAAATTATCAATCCAGCCATGATTCGTTGATGTTCTACATCGGAATGAGGATTCTTAAAACTCGAGGCGCTCGATCTATTAACTCCGTTGAGAGAATTGGCCCACATAAATACTAATGTTACATACCATATGTGGTTTCTGGTATTTCCAATTGTCTGGATTACATTACATGAAGAAGAACCAAGTACAACTTGCTAAACCTATGATCACATTTCTGTCTAAAGATTACCATAAGAGGCAGTAAGCCAGCAGGCCACATGTTAAAGATTCAGAAAATGATGCTAATGAATGCTCTGGGAAACAGATGTTGCTTGAAGTTGTTGATACTAATGATGGGACTGCAAGCGCTTCATGAATGAAAGAACATGTTGTGAAAAGCACACTGGATGCATCTAAATCTAACCAACTTGTGACTCCTAGGGATATTGAGGATTTTGGCCGGTCTTTAAGACCAAACACTTTCTTGCATCATAATTTCTCTACACTAAATCAACTTCAGTCCAGGAAAAGTATGGATTTCAATCCTATTGATCAAGATGTCAACAAATTCAAAGTATCAAATGATGTTAGGGATAAACAGTTTGATTCTAATCATGGACAACGGTCATACGGATACAATTACGCAGTTGAAGATGTTTTGGGTAATAATTCTTCAGTGTCAGGTGATGGACGAGAAACTAATGGACCAACCTTTCATTGTGAAGAACCAATCTGCCAGTTTGCATCTTGGCAATTCAATGGAGCAAGAAAACATACTCAATAATACTGATCAGCATGCTCACGGCATACTAAGCCAGTTCCAAACAGTTGCTGCCAAACTTGTTCACAGGTTGTCCTCCTCCGCCGCACAGCTGCAGCTTACAATTCCAATATGTGCCAAACCATGTCATGCTGGCATCACGCAAGACAAATACCAAACCTTTGAAGGCACACGTGATAGGCAGAATAATCCCGAAGACGCCGGCTTTAACCTTGAAAATGGAACCATTTCATCGACTGCAACATGATGATGCTGACGGTGATGATAATGCTGATGATGAACAAGCAGGAAGTTTGATTGGAAATTGAAGGGTTACAACTTGCTATAGGTTCTGTTTTAGATATTCTTTCAGAGATGACCACCAAATTTTCCAAGGATACATCATCGAGTATTCCTGTTTTTCTCCAAGTAGTGTTCTCGTGCACAACTAAACCAGTTCCTGTCGTCACGTCTGCTATATCATTGATTTCATACTTCCGAGACCCTGTCATTCAACTTGGTGCTGTCAGGTTTATCTCAACATTATTTTCCACAACAGATTGTGTCCAATCATTTTCATGTGAAACCACATACTTTGCTCCAGATTATCAGAAGATCATAAATTTGAGGCACATCCATGACGGCAACATGTTCTTCATCCGCATTTGAAAAAAACCAAGCTGCTAACAGGTTGAAAATGAGTTCCACACACCTACTAAGAATTGATGATGGTGTTGAGAATGTAGTTCCAGTTTCTGGCTCAGCTGACACAAGTGCTAGAAATAACCTAGTCATGGTTGAAGAAGACACTATCACTTCATCTGTTCAATATTGTTGTGATGGTTGTTCTACTGTAACTATACTCGAACGAAGGTGGCATTGCACTATTTGTCCTGATTTTGATCAATTGGAGGCTGTTATGCCATTAACAAACGAGGCTAGGTGTTACTGGCTACCGTTAATGAGCAAACAATTGTGAATTTTATCAGTGGTCAATTAAACAATTTAGAGCTAGCAATAAGTCTTGCCAAGAGAGGAAACCTTCCTGGTGCTGAGAAGTTGGTAGTGGAACGTTTCCATGAACTATTTGCTCAAACAAAATGTAAAGAAGCAGTTGAGCTTGCTGCTCAATCTCCGCAAGGAATCCTTCGTACACCCGATATAATTGTCAAATTTCAGAGTGCACCTGTGCAAGCTGGGCAAACCGCACCACTTTTACAGTATTTTAGAACTCTTTTAACCAGAAGAAAGCTTATATCAAGACAGTGAATGAAAGGTTGAATTTGTACCAAGCTACTCTGTGTGAAAGAATCCAGTGGAAAGTTAATACTTATCCCAATGGCTATTTAAATGCATATAGTAAGAATGATATACAGTTGACATGATGTCAAGCTGATGCATTACATACACGGTGAATGGTTAGTAGATATAGCTCCACATCACTATGATTTGTCAAATTTTCCACAATGTGAGGCTAAGCGTGTTCTTGGAAAGTTGTGCGTGAAGAGATAAGCCATGAGTATTCTGGTATGAATGGTATTGCCGCATTACCGAACTCGATCCCTGCATGGTTCAGAACCAGCAACAACAGCAAAACTTCAGTCCTGCACCAGAGGAACTGAGTCCATCTGAAATAAGTGAAACGTAGCACTACTTCAGTCGTCAATCAATACGAGCCATACAACATACCACTGTTAAGGAAACTGCTGCTGATATTCTAGGAGCATTATTATAGATTCTTCAATGCAAAAGTGAGCCCTTTTTAGGCATGGCATGAAATGTGATTGTGAAGTCAGTAAGCGTTTTACCGAGTCAACAGTTGCATTTGCAGTTATTAAGATCTTGTCTATTTTTCTATCAACCTTGCCATTGGAAATGTTGTTCCAGAAGCAGAGCGAAAGCGGCTCGAAACTGAGGTTGAATTGCAGAGATATCAACATATGGAGAAGTTGTACAGAGCTACTCGTGCCGGCAGGGATTTCCAAAAAGAAATTGTTAAAGCCGCAGAAACATTTACAGCTATAAGTTATAAGCATTTTGAAATAGGGACAAAAACTTTCTGAGGAATGCTGTAGATATGAAGCAGAGCGAAAGCGGCTCGAAATTGAGGTTGAGCTAAGGAAATAAACACCACGTAGACCAAGCCATGCGAACTTTAAGTGATCCATGAAAGCCAATCCACGTCACATATTTGAATTTGAGCTGAAATCAAAAAGAAGGAATTACAACAAAAGCTAAATGAAAAATTACAAAACGACATGAAAAAATGTCACAACAGGTCACGCACAACTTGCATCACAAAATGCAGAAAAATCTCACAAACGGCAAATCATTTTCACTCACTCTCATCTATAAATACAACTCACATTCACTAATTTTCATTCAAGCTTTTCAAGCCAAAAAACCTCTGCTAATTTTCTTCTTCAATTCCTCACTACGAAACCTTTTGCTCACATTTCCCTTTCCTACTTCTTCCCACCAAATTCACTTCAATTAAGACAAACTCAGCCAGATTCAAAGAAGAAGAAGAAGAGAGTTCTTGTTTCATCGTTTACCTGAATTTGAAGGTAGTTTGAGCTTCACCGTCATTTTCGATCCGTTACTTTTTGTTGTGTTTCTTTGAAAATTGGTACTGTTGTGAAGAGCTCTTGATTTTGATCCATTCCGTGTGATTTTCGTATCCCGCCGCTCCAATTTATGGAAAGATCCGAAGTGATATCCATGGCGTGAACGGTGTTGTGTGAAAACTTGGAGAAGATGATGATCGATAAATTGAGTTTCTGATTTCATTTTTGTTTTGTTTTAAGTGATGCACTAATTTGGTTTGGACCGTGGAATTTTTATCCTCATTACCTCCTGTTTTTCTACTGAACCTCCCTTTTTTTAAGATTTTCTTTTAATTTCCTTTTAATTTTTTTTCTAATATTTGTTTTTGTTTTGAAATAATTTCTTAAAATAGATTTTTGTTTTGGATCTTGAATTTTGATAAAATCTCATCAATATCAATGGACTTTGGGTGTCGATTTTATCCACCAAGAGAGGTGATTGATATTGATGATGATTTAGTCGATTTAAAATTCAAATTGTGGTTTCTTTTTATTTTAGTTCTCTTTCTTATTTTTTATTTTGATCGATGAAATCTATGGATCATAGATTGTTGATTATCAAGGTTGTTTAATCTTCATTATTTCAAATCTATGGATGAATAATCATTGAGATAATTCTCCGTACTTTGGAATAGTGATAGATTACCTTTGATTAATCGATGAAAAATCTTGATTATGATGAGATCACTACCTCTTTTCTTTTTGTGTGGCGTGTTTTAGGAGAGTGATTTACATATCACTTCTCTAACATGTGTTAACACTAACATTATTATTGACTGGCCTCAGATAGTCGTGGTTTCTACATAAACCTGATTACGATTGTTTAACATAGCGCTAAAGTGTCATGTAATCGGAAAATGATCATTCGTGGCTCAAACTTATGTTTGAAAGTCCAAGTATGGTTAGTTGTTTGTCTTAAGTCCACTACCTATGAAACTCATTGTTAGGAGGCTTTGATTCTATCAATCCTCTAATGAGTTTTCGTTAACCTTGGTCTAAGTGCAAGAATTAACCATCGTTGATCATATGTTCTAACCACTAATCACTAATCCACTAACAATATCCTTGTATAATTTTGTTTATATTTCTTTCTTACCTCTTTACTTTTATGCTTCCATATTATCATTTCATATCATATCTTTGTTTATGTTTATGTCATTTCTCTTTTGTCCACTTGGACCATATCTTGTTCAAAACACTAATAAAGGATCCAAACATCTAAAAAACTTGGTTCTATTAACTTGGTGGTTATGCTTTTGGACCATTCTTGGACACTTGGACTTAGAATTAGGATTCTCTTCCCTATGCTTGAAGTGTTGTGGATCTTAGCCTTTATTTGGCTCGCTCATTAGCTTATGCTTTAAATCAGATGGAATTCTTTTTGCTTGCTATGGAGTGCACTTCAAGTTGGTTAGATCTTTCTTATCTCTGGCTTTTATTTTGGTTTCTAAGATAGTCACTTCATCCCCTCCTCTTCTTAAATTTTCAAAACCTTCTCCCTCTTTCAAAACCTTCTTGGTTTCAAACTTCAAAACCGCTTTCGCAATAAAACCTTGACTTTCGTCAAGTGATTTTCAAGCTTTGTTCTTCTTAATAAAAGTCAATCAATGTTAATCATATGTTGACCAATTTCAAAAAGATATAAAAAATACTCGACCTCATTCAAACTTTTTGTGCCTTTATGCACTTTTCACTTTAAAACTTTTCATAAAGTTTAGACATGATTCATTTCTATAGTTGAGATATAATTCTCCTATTCCCCATAGTATTGAGATTTTGACGTTTTCCACTTTGATGTTGAGTGATAGACTTAATGATAATCCAAGCAAATCTTCCATCTTTATGTGACGCAAATATTGTCTTATACTTGTGGGCGACTAGTCGTAGTTTTCTCCTTAAAATGACGACTTATCTTTACATTTAAAATCAATCAAAACTAACAAACTTTTGTTATTTGTACCATGAACTACGAGGTTTTGATCCTATATTGCACTTTGTGGATACGTAGACATGAGGCGATAAGTCTCTCCAAACACAAAATCTAAAAAATAATTCTCTTCTCATCTCCCCAATCTCTTTTCAAACAAACCATTTTCAAACCAAAAAGCGTAAATATTTCAAAGGGCTCCTATAGAGTACTATAGACGTTTTGGGTGCTAACACCTTCCCATTGCGTAACCAACCCCCTTACCCCGATCTCTGTTTCTTGTTCTTGTTTTAGAACTTTTTGGTTTTGTTCGCTCTTTTTTCCCTTCCTTTTTGGATAAAATAAAAGTGCGGTGGTGACTCTTGTTTTTTTGAGTTAAGTTAATTAATAGCTTACACTCACAATTTTTACCGCTACACGCACCCATAATCAAAGTCCTGGGACTAGTTTGGCCGGTCCCGCAAGCAAACCCGCGTCGGGAGGTCAGAGGTTGTCCACACGAAAAACCCGTGCAAACAACTTGGCACGCCCAGTGGGACCCAAAGGTTTGGATATATGCATTTATATAGTGGAAAGATGGTAACACCACGACAAAACGAAGAACCGTCTTCGTAGGAAAACCCGGTCTTACCACTGTTGACGGTTGTGAGCACTGAGTCCACAACAATAACTTCGACCACTCATAGCGGACCATTCACGACTCCGCGTCGACCTGAGGCAAGACCAGTGACGACAGAAGTCGAAGGGAAATACTTGCCCAGTTTTACTATGCCGGCACCTGTCAGATGCCCAACTTTGCTTATTTTAGCTATCAAATGTGGGCATCTTTCACTCCTTTTTGTCAAGAAAGTGTTAAAAATCACTCTTGCTTTGGTTGGTTTGCAACATTATGTGAAAGTGTCTTGGTACCTTTGATTTGTGTGTTATTGTGCAGGAATTAGGCATGAAAGAGTGGAAATTAAGACACAAATGAAGGTGAGAAAATACTTAGAAGGGGGGGTTGAATAAGTATATAGAAATAATTATGGCAATAAAAACACTATGATTTTTATCCTGGTTCGTTGAACTCAACTACTCCAGTCCACCCTATCAAGAGTGATTTGCCTTTCTCTACAAGGACTTAATCCACTATTAATCAAACTGATTACAATAGCAAACACTAAGAGCAACTATTCTTAGTCTTCTCAAGAACTACTGACCACAACTAGGTCTTCTCAAGGAACTTTTACAATCAATATGTAAAACTAAACAAGTGTTTGAATGCTTCTAAGAAAGCTATATCACAACTGTGATTTACACTTAAGTTTAAGAACTTTATGAAATAAATTCAGCAATGAGAATAAATTGTATGAGAGTTTTTTAATGAATTTCTTTCGATAATCGTCAACTGAAGAAGAGTGTTGGAGACTTGCTTTTATAGGCTTAGAAATCCAAGACGTTGCATGCTTTGAAGACCGTGTCTGCAAAGTAGCTGTAATCTTTTTGTCTTCACATCCCTTGACCTTTCCTAGAAGTAGAACGTTCAGAGAAATCCTTTTTGCCTGAGTTCTTGTGTCTAGCACAAATGAGGAAAGAGTCATTTGGTATAACCAACGGACATAACTTTGAATTCTTCTTCAACAAGTTTCTAATTCTCAGCAATTAACATCAGAGCCTTGAGTGATCAGAGTCTTTAATGTTCATCAGAGTTTGATGTATCAGAGCATTGCAGCAAGTGTGCTTCAACGTGTAATAAATCATAGCAGAGTTTGGGGATCAGATCCTCAGTACTTACAGCGTACAGTACTATCAGAGTCTTCTAAAAAACTGTGCTTGAAACTCTTCATACAAAATCTTCAGATTATGCTTCAGATGCTTCTGTAGCTTCTGCTTCAGATCCTTCTGTAGGCAGCGCTCAGAGTCTTCTATATGCAGCATTCAGATTCTTCTAATAGATGCTTTTGATGCTTTAGAGTCTTGTATAAATCAACGTTCAGATCTAATTTGCTTTCAGAGTAATATTAACTTTAATATCTGCAGCAAAAATACTTGAACAAATTTTAGAGTATATAATTTCTTAATACAAAATTTCGTAAGTGTTATCATCAAAACATAGAGATATAACTAAGAACCAATCTGTGTTCTAACAATCTCCCCCTTTTTGATGATGACAAAAACATAAGAAATTTTGTTCAATAAAGATATAATTATAACTCCCCCTGAGATTATGAATCTCCCCCTGAATTGAATACTTAGGAAGAATATAAACTTCCTTTTTTGCATGAGTATTCTTTTTAGAATCAGAGCCAGATTGTTCCAAGAAAAAAAATTAGAGCTTGACTTGGATGAATGTTTCAGAATCAGAGCCTGATTGGTTAAAACTTGATCTGGGGATCTCAGAGTTACTTTAAAGAAATTTTGTCAGATTTTTCATAAGTTCTGAAATACTAAGAGTTCACGTTAGTTATAATTGATATATCTGAATTCCATTCATGTAAAGTTTATTTGAACAGACATAATTTCATTTTCTCCCCCTTTTTGTCATAATCAAAAAGAAAACTTTTAAATACAATTAACAGGAAATAGAGAAAAGATGCATTCATGTAGAGAAAACATCAGAGTCATTCATTCATTCAAATAAGTATTCAGACAGAACAGACAAAAACATCAAATAATAAATTCAAGTACACGTGCACAAACATCAGATACAGAAAAAACATAAAACTAGGTTTGTTTGGAAAGAATCATCTTCAGAAGTTGAGTGATATCAGATGAGGATTCTTCTTGATTTGACATCCATTTTTCCATGTTCTCATTCTTCTGATCTTGCTTAGCCATCCATGACTTGATCTCAGATTGACCAACTTCTAACACAACAATCTTATCTTCTAATTATGGGTTCTCTTTCTTGATCTCAGAAGAAGTAAATGGAGCAGATTCTGATGCAGGAGCAGAGTCAATAACCATTTGAGTTGCAGAGTCTGGAGCCACAGATGCAGAGGGTTTGTCCACAGTTGTCAGAGCCAATGGATTTTCTTCAGAAGCAGATTCTGCAATGGTTTATGTAGCAGATACTCCAGAAGATGAAGGTACATCCTCAAGAAGCAAAGGTGCAGATCTTTTCATGTTCCATACCATGGTTCTGGCAGTCTCAGTAAATCTGAGCTTCGCATCATCAGAACAGATATTCTTCAGATTTGAGGCAACAGTATTGAATTTGGTAATGAAGCTATTCCAAATAGCATCAGATTCATTTGCATCCATGGTTGACAAGCATCTTATCTTCACAGATCCTAAATTCATCTTTATTTCTTTCATAAAAGTTGCAAGTAAATTATCAACGTTTAGCCTAACTTTTGGTTTAAGAAGGGTTTCCAAAGTGAATGGTTTGGATTGAACTGGTGGAGGTGGTATGGTAAATTTTGGAATGATGATCAGAGGGCTAGGATAGGCTGGTTTCTTTTGAGCAGGCATAATGCGAAAGAATGGTTTGATTCTGCGAATGGATGGGATGACAGCTTTTGGATTAACAAAATAAGGAATAAATGCTGATGGATTTGGTTTAGGTGTTGGCGTAGGTTCAGGAATGATAGCATCAGATGAAATAGGTAGATCTGGTTGGTTGGATTCATATTCTCTGAGAGAAGGGGGTGAGTTAACATCTGGATGAACATCAGATTCAGAGGAATCAGATGAGGTAGATGAGGTACAAGATGTAGAAGATACATCAAACATAGTCTTGAGGGGTTAGACATCCAGAATTTCAGAATCATGTATGTTTGATTCAGTAGGTTTGGTTTGTTCTGGTTGAGGATTAGAAGGTTTGGATGTTGGTGGTTCAGATACAACTGGTTCAGATGGTATGGGTTCAGGTACAGAAGTTTGTTGAATTTCAGGTTGTTGTTGTGTTGGAATTTGTTCTGCTTGTTTTGTTGTTTGTGGTTCTGATTGAGGAATGTCAGATGGAATTTGTGAATTAGGAATTGTAGGTGGTTCAGAGGTTTGAGATGGACAAGAAGTGGTTTGAGTTTTAGAAGGAGGGGGTTTTGGAACAAAGCTAATAGTTGATAAATCTACTGCAATTTCAGAAATAGAAGGTAAGGATGTTTTAGTACCTTTTATCTTGATGCGTTTGGTAGGAACAGAGGGAACTTCTCTAGAAGCTTTTCTCTTTATCTGCTTTTGTGGTTTTTCAGCAACTTTCTGTTTCTTCTGAGCAGCAACTTCTTCTGCCTCTAACTGTCTTCTTTTCCTCATGTTCTCCTCATAAACATCTGGAATAGGTTCTCTTGCACGTATCAGAATATCAGCAGGTACAGGTGTTCCATCTGCCTTGCACAACTCAATGTACCTAAGAATAATATCTCTAGGTTCCTCAGCACCAAAGATAGGAAAGTCTTGAACTGGAGTCCTTCTCTGACTTACTTCAGCAACATTCAGCTTTTTAGGAGCAGTTGTGAGTTCATCCACAACTTTTAGTCTTTGGAGACTCTTTCCATTCAAGGGTTTTCTAACTATTGAATCAAGTTCTTCTTTGACTCCAGCTTCATGTAGAGCAGCTACTGAAGGTGTGAAAAATACACAAGAAAGGGGGGGTTTGAATTGGGTATTTGGTTACTTAAAAACTTTTGCCATCTTCTTCTGTGTTGTTTCTAGATGTAGCAATGCGGAAGCATAAATAATAAACTAAACAAGTAAAGAACACAAGATATATCCTGGTTCACTTGAGCAACTCTCAAGCTAATCCAGTCCACCCTTCCAAGGTGATTTCGCCTTACTCACTGCAAGGACTTAATCCACTATAACCAAACAGATTACAGTTGCACAAGCTAACTGCAAGTGACTAACAACTTGACAATGACACGTTCAGGGATCCCTAAGGATATAACGTTCATTGACACCTTAATAGAATCCGATCACTAAAGATCTCCTATTAGGATTTCCACAAATGACTACTGTCACTTGTCATCTCAAGTATACTGATCTTAACAAGATCACTTGAGGAACCACTTAATTCTAAAAAGAATTTGTGTTGCCGGAGATTACATAAGTGCTTCTCAAGTAAGCAGATTACTCCTAATTAAGTTCCTAGCAAGTATTGAGCAACAGCTCCTTGCTTTCTAATATAAAAACTAATCTAATAATAAATCTCTAAGAGATTATTGAGTACAGTTTCCATATTGCTTAAAAGCTTTTCTGTGTGTGAGCACTAAGGCTTCTTTTCATTTTAAGCTTTTCTTCTTTCTTTCTTTTCTTCACTTCATGCTTACAAGCATGCTAACATTTGAATGATTCAAATGTTATTCCTTTATAGTACAGCTAATAGAGCCGTTGAGAGGATAAGGATGTTCATTCAAACTCCAACGGTCATATCTCAACGGATAGATAAGCACGTGTTGGATGACATCACTTTCTTGTCCTTTTCTTGCAACGGTAATATTCCATTTAACAGCTTGGACAAATTTGCTTCTGGCTTGGTTCTTCTTCTGATGTTACAGATGAGTAGCTCAGAAACTACTTTGGTATAGATAGCATAGTAAACATCAGATTCTGACTTCATCACTTTGTTCATTAGAGTTGATAGCAACAACTCATCTGATTGAACACGTCTTGTCTGGTGAAGCTTCATAATCTTTCTTCTTCAGAGTCTGGTCTTCAGAGTCTTTTGCACTTGGTCTTCAGAGCCTTCAGCCTTCAGAACTTCAAGTCATCAGAGTCTTCAGCACAAACTTCTTCATATGATTATATCTTCAGAGTCTTGACCTTCAGAACATGTCTTCAGAATCTTCAGAGTCTTGACCTTCAGAACATGTCTTCAGAGTCTTCAGAGTTTTGTCCTTCAGAACATGTCTTCAGAGTCTTGACGCACTTGGTCTTCAGAGCCTTCAGCCTTCAGAACTTCAAGTCATCAGATTCTTCAGCACTTCAGTTCTTTAGAGGGCTCACTCTTCAGAGACGCTCGTTAGCTTCCATATCAGATGCACAACTCAGATCAGAATCCACAGATGCATTGCAACTGCAATATCCAGCATCCTTGATTCTTTATTGAACATGATCAGATGCAGAAACAAACTTGCTTCTTTACTGAGCTTCATTTGCTTTTAGATCAGATGCACTTCTTCAGATCATAAACCACAGGAGCATTGCAACTGCAATATACAGCATCCTTGGTTCCTTACTGATGGTGATCAGATACATAAGCAAACTAGCTTCTCCCAAGCGCTTCATGACGTTACACATAGTAATTCCATATATTACTAGCTGCACACGTTGCTTTTGTTTGTTTGGACTAATATATTTAATTTAATATGACCTGCACATAACAAACATTAAACCATAAAATGGTTCTTTCACAAATACTCAATTGTTATCATCAAAACATAGAGATAATCCTGTAGAGACAAATCTTGCTCTTACAATCTCCCCCTTTTTGATGATGACAAAACCATGTATTTTGATAGAACATTTTATACAGGGTAATCACCAAGCATTAACCTATTCAGAGTTCTAAGCAACTGCTCCCCCTGAATGTGTTAATCTTAAAAACATTTTTATGCTTGTTCAGAGACATACTCTGATCCCAAGACTTACAAAAAATAACTTTGATAAAACACAATCAAATAGAATAGAATAGAAGGAATACTTCCCTACAATATAAGAGAGCATGAGTCTTCAGCATCTGGACTAGTTCAATCAGAACTTCCATCTTCAGATCTTTAGAACTTATCTTCTCTAAGCATTGTATCAGGGTCATATAACTTCAGAATCTTCTAAAGCATTTTCTCTTATTCTTCAAAACATCCTTCAGATGAGAAACTCCCCCTGAGTTTCATACTGGGTGAAAATCAAATATCCTGACTTGTGAACCTTCCTGGGAGAACTCCCCCTGATTACAATATGTCAGATATTTGGATCTTCTGATCTTGATACAGTCTTGATTCTGCTTTTTCAAACTTGCTTTCTTCTCAGATTCTTGATAGATTCTTGATTTCTTGAAGCAGTCTGATACCAAAAGAAACTAGTAGAATGTTTACTTCTGAATCTGATACCAATGTTGATTCTAAGACAGATACCAATACATGATACTCATGATTCTGAGTCTGAATCCAAATCTTGCTCTATGAAGATTTCTGATTCTTATGCTCTGACTGTCATTTTCACAGACAATTTACATCTTCTGAACATCATGATTCCAGATGACTTTAACTTTCAGATCTCTGAACAGTATTGGGTCCATCTGATTCTGAATCTATGTTCACGAAGTGTATAACTTCTATTATATGAACACCAGTTCATTTGAACTCAGATTTCTTTCATTTATCCTGTTTAGAATGCCTAGTGAACTTGTTCAGATTTCCTTGGAAAACATCAAACAGATAATTAGTAATAAACGCAGTTTATATGTTTTTGCATTCTCTTTCAGGTTATAGAATATATCAAAGTTATATTCTATTTCTCAAAAACATTTTCCATTTCTCCCCAAGTTATATTCTATTCTTCCAGATAATATCAAAATCATCTTTCATTTCTCCCCCTTTTTGACATCATCAAAAAGTTTGAGTTTTTCATCAAAACAGATTTTTTAAAAAATTTCTCTTTTTAAAGTCAGAATTTAAAAAGATAAGAGTTGAGAGATAGCACCTGAGAACTTAATCATCTTTCATTTCTCCCCTTGAGAACTTAATTCTTACAGGTTGATACCAATTAAGGTAGGTTGATATCTTTTCTCATATTTCATCTTCTATATCTCCCCCTGCTTCTTGGAGAGTGACAACTCTTCAGAGTTTGTAGAAGCATGCTCTGACGAGGATTGTTGACAGGTGTCTGTTCAGCAGAACTTTCTCTGACAACTTGTTGTACATCCTTCATAGCTTGTTGATCTCCTCTAAACTTACTAATGTCACGTTCTCAACGTACAAAAGTAGTTTCACAAGAAAATCCAACTACAACATTTTCCTTAGTCTTCTTAGCATCTTCAGCTTCTTGTACTAATCTGGAAGTTTCGTTTCTGAAATTTTCCTCTGCTAGATTTAGACAAGAAGGTTGAAAACTATTCTTCCTTCTAGCTTGATCTTGATACCAATAATTCCAGTCCTTAGAACAACTTGAAATGCATCCAATTTCAGAGTCTAATTACTTCTGAAAAATATCTCAAGAAGTCTCAAGTTCCAGAGTTGAAGTGCTTGTTCTGGCCTTTGCTTTGATTCTTGATTCTGCGCCTAGAACCTTCTGTATCTTCACTCAAACATCTTCTGAAGTTTTTCTCAGACACTTTGCTTCTGGTTGGATGTCAGAGACATGATACCAATTTAAGATGTAAGATACCAATTGAAGGTGTGAAATAATGAAATTATTTCAGCTCGTTTCTTCAACATCAAAACACTATACTACAGAAGTATCAATGTTTGATTTAACAAACCATCTTCTAATAGAATCTTTTATCCAGAGTTCCAGATAATCCAAATCTTCTGATAGTCTACGACTTCAGATTTGCTCAGATCTTTAGATATCATCTGATATCAATTGAAGGTGATGTGCCATATGATCCTTCAATCTTTTGTACATGAATGTCCTTCGTTTGACACTTCATCCAGAGCATCTGATACTTCAATCAGCATCTGATGTATTTTGCTTCTGTAAGGGATAGTGCTAACCAGAGGTACTTTTGCAACTAACTCTGACTTCAGTATCATCAGCATAACAAAAACCTACTAAAAATAGTTATCTGGTTTTCTGCAACACAGAGTCACGTTAGTAGTACCTTTCAGATACCTCAGAAATCTCTTAACAACTGTTAAATGAGATTCTTTAGGATCTGATTGGAATCAAGCACATACACATATACTGAAAAGAATGTCAGTACTAGAAACAGTAAAATACAGAAGAGTACAACTCATACCTTTGTAGAGCTTCTGATCTACCATTTTACTAACCTCTTTCTTTCTCAGAGTGTACGTTAAAAACATGAGAGTCTTAGATGGCTACTCTCTAACAGATTATCCTTCTATCTGCTACATTCTTTATCTGATTCCTCCTTTGGTCTTCATCTTCTGATCATCCATCTTTGGATGCCGATGATCATGCTTCTTTATCTTCAAGATGACTTGTTTCCAGATGAAAGCTATATCTTCTTGCACCAAGAATTTATCCTTTGGACAGACGTGGTTGATCATCATAAATTATCATCAAACCAAGATGAATTTCTTGAACTGATTTGAATGACAATCTTGTTCTTATCAATCAGTATCTGAGGGTGACTTCTTCTTCTAGAATTCTCGTACCAACTGAAGGTGTGAGAACTTCTGAGTACCAATAGAAGGAGTAGGATCTTCTTCTAAATCACCTTAGGTTTCTCCACCTTTGGTTTCTGATTCCAAGCATGTTATCAAAACTTGAATCTTAGCATCAGTGCTTCATTAGATAATACCTTATACCAATTGAGACAATGTTTCCTTTCTGAATTAGCTTCAGAAATCTTCAAAGCTTCTGCTCTAATCTTCTGAAGAGATTCTCTACACCAAACTTTATAACCATAACTATTTCTGTTATGTTAGTAAGTTCTTCTGATCATCAACAATCAGCCTTTGCCCAAAAGCACTTAATCAACAGATGTTAGCTCAATTAATAACATCAAACCCAGAAGTGCTTCTTCAGAAGGTTGGAGACTGATAACAGTCTGATACCAACTTTATGATATCCAAAGTAGACTCTTCTGATAGTGAAGTTGCAACCCAACTTATCTTGATAAGCATCTATTAAGTGAACAACTGTGGAAATGATTCCTTGCATTAGATCCTCTGCTTCAGATCTATGCAGCTTAGCTCTAGAGAATGATTCAACCAACCGTTCATCCAGAGGTATGCTTCAGATCAAACCAGATCTTCATTCTTCAGGTGTCCTTATTATCCAGAAGTGAGCTATGTTGCTGACATATCAACCAACTGCTCAGAGTCTTTTATAGAGTTGCTTCTCAACAAACTTTCAGAATCTCCTGTTAGCGTTGCTTCATCAGATTCTTCTGTAATTTTGCCTCTGTAGCTTTTCTTCTGAGTCTATACTGATACCAACTTAAGTGTCTTCAGTATCCTGCCTCAGTTGCTTTGCTTCTGATGCTTTGAACTATCTTCTATAGCTTTGCTTCAGAGTCACCAACAATTGAAGGAGAGATGTCTTGATTGACAGAGCCTCTACAAAATCAGTGTTACAGAACCTTCTGTACAGCTACTGATCTGACTTCACTAGCCTCTTCTAGAATGCTAGTTTTAGCTACTGCCTGCATACACTCAGCAAACTCCTTTCCAAGTGAAGTATATGGTTCTAAATAGAAGTATCATCAATGTAAATAAATCTGACAGATTTAAAATATCTTTCTTAATAGTCTTTAAGAAGAAGAGTAGTAACAACTTTACTTTTGACAAAATAATTTTCAAAAAAAAAAAAAACTGGGAAGTTGATAAACATATACTTCTTCTTCAATAAAACCATTTAAAAGTATTTTTAATATTCATCTGATTTATATTGATGTTATACTGATCAACGAACGAGATGAAAAGAATATGAATTCTAACCTTGTCACAAAAGCATATGTCTTCTGTATAGTCAAGAATTTCTTGCTGACAAACTTTGAGAAGAAAGAATCTTGTTCTTATGGAATCATCCTTCTTTCCAATGAATGTCTCTTCTGGAAAAGAAGATTTGATTCTGGGGGAAACTTCTCAGAGCTGATTCTTCAGAAACAGCTAATTGAATAGCATCTGGAGTAGCTCCTGATTCTTCAGCTGGAACACATTCTGCTTCTGATTCTCCAACATCTTGTGAGACAAACCAGTAACAGCAACTAAAGTAGAATATTCTGAATAACTCTTTTTGAACAGATCTCAATTCCTTTGTTAGCATTCTGCAGCATCTTCATCAACACAACAACATCCATTTGATTCTTGAGAGACATCCTCAGAGCACAGATAATCTGATCTTCATGTGTAGAGAGAATCTAGCTTCCATCAGGCTTCATCTTCTGAATTTTTCTGCTTGAAACAAATACAGATCCAATCTAGATACAGTTATCATCAAACTTAGATGCATCAAAAGACACAGTCTGACTGACAATTTTGCTCTTACAATGCTGAGCTAACATGTAAGGAGTTAGATTATCAGAGTTGACATAACATCTGCTCTTGAAAAAGAATGTTTACTGACTTATTCAAATTGAATAACCCCAGAAACTTAAATCCTTTTTACATTTGACAGAATGACTACTGTCATTGTATCTTTCCTCATATCTTTATTTCTCAAAACATTCATTATGAATTTCTGAAAAATAATGTCTGATAGCATCTGACCAATTTCAGTTTGTTCAACATCTCGAGTTAATAGAACTTAATTGTCCATGCTACTTCTAATGAGATCTTCTGAATTCATCATATCATCATAATCCAGATGAGTTAGAAACACTGCCTTTCTAGAAACCTCTGCAGAATTCTTTGAAGCTCTTCAAGGAGAGAAACTTTCAAATGTTTTGGATCTGAAGAAACATTTCTTCCAGATTTGAATATTTTTCTAAACTTACCCTTTTCTGCAGACTTCATTCTGGAGTTCTGATGAATAGGATTCATTAGCCAACAATATATCTTTTCTTACTTAAGATAAATCCCAATGAGTTGTCATGAGAAAGTCAAGTGTGGACTAATCCGTTTCTTGAAAACATCTCATACTCACCAGAATTAATCTTTAGAGATCAATAATTATTGCTTGCAGAAGATTTATCTTTGAGCAAATATGTTGTAAATCCAAACGTATTTTCAGATCAGCATTCAACAGATATATCTTCTTATCTGATGAATCTATCCTGTCAGCTGATTCTTCATTCTTCTTTCAGAATCTTCTGGAGGAGATTTGCTGTTGAAGGCTTCAACATTTCAAATTTCAAACTTCATAGAATCAGTGACTTGCTCAAGGTAACTCAATAGATTACAATTTTAGTACTCATTATCCTTAAAAACTGATATGAGACTGAAATTGTAAGAACGGTGAACTATCCCCAAAAGTATTTCTTCACACAGCCTATGGATCTTTATCTGACACTGTTAGGTGTTTGATATCCATCAATAACAGAACCGGAGCTCTGATACCAACTGAAGGTGTGAAAAATACACAAGAAAGGGGGGGTTTGAATTGGGTATTTGGTTACTTAAAAACTTTTGCCATCTTCTTCTGTGTTGTTTCTAGATGTAGCAATGCGGAAGCATAAATAATAAACTAAACAAGTAAAGAACACAAGATATATCCTGGTTCACTTGAGCAACTCTCAAGCTAATCCAGTCCACCCTTCCAAGGTGATTTCGCCTTACTCACTGCAAGGACTTAATCCACTATAACCAAACAGATTACAGTTGCACAAGCTAACTGCAAGTGACTAACAACTTGACAATGACACGTTCAGGGATCCCTAAGGATATAACGTTCATTGACACCTTAATAGAATCCGATCACTAAAGATCTCCTATTAGGATTTCCACAAATGACTACTGTCACTTGTCATCTCAAGTATACTGATCTTAACAAGATCACTTGAGGAACCACTTAATTCTAAAAAGAATTTGTGTTGCCGGAGATTACATAAGTGCTTCTCAAGTAAGCAGATTACTCCTAATTAAGTTCCTAGCAAGTATTGAGCAACAACTCCTTGCTTTCTAATATAAAAACTAATCTAATAATAAATCTCTAAGAGATTATTGAGTACAGTTTCCATATTGCTTAAAAGCTTTTCTGTGTGTGAGCACTAAGGCTTCTTTTCATTTTAAGCTTTTCTTCTTTCTTTCTTTTCTTCACTTCATGCTTACAAGCATGCTAACATTTGAATGATTCAAATGTTATTCCTTTATAGTACAGCTAATAGAGCCGTTGAGAGGATAAGGATGTTCATTCAAACTCCAACGGTCATATCTCAACGGATAGATAAGCACGTGTTGGATGACATCACTTTCTTGTCCTTTTCTTGCAACGGTAATATTCCATTTAACAGCTTGGACAAATTTGCTTCTGGCTTGGTTCTTCTTCTGATGTTACAGATGAGTAGCTCAGAAACTACTTTGGTATAGATAGCATAGTAAACATCAGATTCTGACTTCATCACTTTGTTCATTAGAGTTGATAGCAACAACTCATCTGATTGAACACGTCTTGTCTGGTGAAGCTTCATAATCTTTCTTCTTCAGAGTCTGGTCTTCAGAGTCTTTTGCACTTGGTCTTCAGAGCCTTCAGCCTTCAGAACTTCAAGTCATCAGAGTCTTCAGCACAAACTTCTTCAGATGATTATATCTTCAGAGTCTTGACCTTCAGAACATGTCTTCAGAATCTTCAGAGTCTTGACCTTCAGAACATGTCTTCAGAGTCTTCAGAGTTTTGTCCTTCAGAACATGTCTTCAGAGTCTTGACGCACTTGGTCTTCAGAGCCTTCAGCCTTCAGAACTTCAAGTCATCAGATTCTTCAGCACTTCAGTTCTTTAGAGGGCTCACTCTTCAGAGACGCTCGTTAGCTTCCATATCAGATGCACAACTCAGATCAGAATCCACAGATGCATTGCAACTGCAATATCCAGCATCCTTGATTCTTTATTGAACATGATCAGATGCAGAAACAAACTTGCTTCTTTACTGAGCTTCATTTGCTTTTAGATCAGATGCACTTCTTCATATCATAAACCACAGGAGCATTGCAACTGCAATATACAGCATCCTTGGTTCCTTACTGATGGTGATCAGATACATAAGCAAACTAGCTTCTCCCAAGCGCTTCATGACGTTACACATAGTAATTCCATATATTACTAGCTGCACACGTTGCTTTTGTTTGTTTGGACTAATATATTTAATTTAATATGACCTGCACATAACAAACATTAAACCATAAAATGGTTCTTTCACAAATACTCAATTGTTATCATCAAAACATAGAGATAATCCTGTAGAGACAAATCTTGCTCTTACAGCTACTAGACCATTCTCCGTCAGAATGCTTGAAATTAATCTTCCAAAAGGTATCCATGTTCTGATCTTCTGTCCCTTAGTCTTGACAGATTCTCTGGATACATTAATGTGATTCCACAGATGCATGAAGAGAATGTGTGGCATATCCACTTTGGTACTCTGACTTAAGCAGTACATGAAATAAATTTGTTCATTGTTCACATAATCTGGAGAATTTGTGGATTTTCTATGGTTGATGCAGCCCAGAAAAATCTTTGCCCAAATTTTGTAGTCAGGTTTCAGATCCTTGAACTTGTTGGAGGCTTGACCAGATGAAATAACTTCAGCATACACTTCTTCCATTTCAACATGCCCAGCTGGCAGGTGAGAAACTCCATAAGTTTCCTCATACCCAATGAGTTTTTTGATAAGATCTTCAGTGATTATAATCTCTTTTCCTAGAACAGAAGAGATGATGAACTTTGGGTAAACAGATGCATGAATCCAAAATTCCTTCACTAAGTGTGGATAAACAGGTCCAAATAATCTATCAAAATACATTACTCAGCCTTGAGCATCAATAATAGAACACAAATCAAATCCATTGTCAGCCAAAGAATCAAATTCCACCATAGATTCACAAATAACTTCAAGTTTATCAACAGGGGTTAACAAGGTTCTCTCAGGTTCCTTAAAAGGAGTAGCACCCATGTTTGATGATGCAACTGCAGCCATAGATGATTGAAACTGTGCTGAGGTTGAGGATGAGGTTGCCATTTTTGAAGAAGATGAAGGTTTAGGGTTTTGATGAAGACCAAAAAGCAAACAGAAATGCATATACGTGTTTGTGAAAGTGAAAAGTGTGAAATGGTGAGACTTGTGGTATTTATAAAGAGAAATTAGGGCACACAAACAGATACACAATCAACACGTTCTCAATTAGCAATTAATGACATTTAATGAAAAGAATAATAATCATTTCAAAGCATTAATTGATTCTGACAATTTGGGGGGGGGAGGGAAATCTAGAAATTAACTATTCAAACAATACCTCAAATGTCTCTTCAGTATTGTGCACGCCATCTTTTCAGATTCTGAGTGACACGTGTTTGCTTGCATGTGCTTCTGAATTCTCTTTGAGAAATGAAACGTTAGCCAATGTTCAGATCCTCTTAGACTTGTTAGTTCAAATACACACAGAAATAATAATTCAAGAAATCAAATAACTGACAGATGAAATACTTCAGAGTTTTAAACATTTTGCATCTGAGAAGTTTGCTTCTGATAAATATTATTCTAGACAAAATTCCATACCAATATTTTTCAGAATAAACTTGAACCTATCTTCAGCAAGGGGTTTTGTGAAAATATCAGCCCATTGATGATCTGTATCAACAAAGTCTAATTTTATAATACCCTTCTGAACGTAGTGTCTGATGAAGTGATGTTTAATTTCTATATGTTTTGCCTTAGAGTGTAAAATGGGGTTTTTAGACAAACATATAGCAGAAGTATTATCACAGAATATAGAAATATTACTCTCAAAGATCTGATAGTCTTCTAGCCGACTTTTCATCTAGAGCATCTGCATGCTACATCCAGCAGCATCAATATATTATGCCTTTGTAGTTGATAGTGCAATTGTAGGTTGTTTCTTGCTGTACAAGGAGATTAAATTTCTTCCTAAAAATTGACAACTTCCAGAAGTACTTTTTCTTTCCACTCTGTCTCCAGCGTAATCAGCATCACAAAATCCAACTAGTTTAAATTCATTAGATCTTCTGTAACACAAACCCACATTAGAAGTACCTTTCAGATACCTTAAAATCCTCTTAACAGCTGTTAAGTGTGATTCTCTAGGATATGATTGGAATCTTGCACACAAGCATACACTGAATAAAATGTCAGGTCTAGAAGCAGTTAAATAGAGAAGAGATCCTATCATACCTCTGTAGAGTTTCTGATCTACTTTCTTACTTACCTCTTCCTTACCAAGTGTGCTTGTTGGATGCATAGGAGTCTTTGCCATCTTACTATCAGCCATGTTGAACTTCTTCAGAAGCTATTTAACATATTTGGTCTGATGAATGTAAGTGCAATCTGGAGTCTGGTTGACTTGAATTCTAAGAAAGAATCTCAATCCTCCCATCATGCTCATCTCAAATTCAGCCTACATACATTGAGCAAACTCCTTTCCCAGCATAACATTGGTAGATCCAAATATAATACCATCTATATATATTTGACAAATTAACAGATCTTTCTTAAATGTTTTACAAAAGAGTGTTGTGTCCCCTTTGCCTCTAATAAAAATTTTCTCCAGAAGAAAATTGCTTAATCTTTCATACCAAGCTCTGGGAGCTTGTTTTAAATCATAAAGAGATTTCTTTATTTTAAAAACTAGTTCTGGAAATTTTTTACTTTCAAAACCAGGAGGTTGGTGAACATAAACTTCTTCTTCTATAATTCCATTTAAGAAGGCACTCTTAACATCCATCTGATATAGAGTGATGCTATTTTGTGCAACAAAAGAAATGAGTAAACGAATAGACTCTAACCTGGCTACAGGAGCATAAGTCTCTGTATAATCAATTCCTTCTTGCTGGCTATAACCTTGAGCAACAAGCCTTACTTTGTTTCTTTCAACTTCTCCTTTTTCATTCAACTTATTTCTGAAGACCCATTTAGTTCCAATTATGTTGAATCCTTTTAGTCTTGGAACCAAATTCCAAACGTCATTTCTTGTGAACTGATTGAGCTCTTCTTGCATGGCAATTATCCAGTCATTGTCTTACAGAGCTTCATCCACAGAAGTTGGTTCAATAATTGACACCAACCCAAATAATGACGCTTCAGATGATCTGAGGAAGGATCTTGTTCTTATAGGGTCATCTTTCTTTCTAATGATCACATCCTCTGGGTGAGAGACCTTGATTCTGGAAGATGATCCTCTAACACTTGATTCTTCAGAAATATTCAAGTTGTTCATTTGAGAAGCTAAAGGAATTGCATCTAGCGTTGCTTCTGGTTCCTTCACTTGAGCTTTTTCTGCCTCTGAGCCTTCAGAGTCTGTGAGAATTACTTCTCTATCTGCAGAACTTTCAAACTACTTTGGCTTTTCAATGCCAAGCTTATCATCAAATCTAACATGTATAGATTCTTCCACAATCTGTGTTTCAGTATTGTATACTCTGTAGCCTTTAGAGCATTCAGAATAGCCAAGCATGAAACACTTCTATGCTTTAGAATAAAACTTGTTTAGATTCTCTTTAGTGTTCAACATATAACATATACATCCAAAAGGATGAAAATAAGAAATTTTGGGTTTCCTGTTCCTCCATAATTCAAAGGGAGTCTTTTCTAGAAGAGGTCTTACAGACACTCTGTTCTGAATGTAACAAGCTGTATTTATTGCTTTTGCCTAAAAGTGCTTTGCCAGATTAGTCTCGTTGATCATGGTTCTGGCCATTTCTGCAGAGTTCAATTTTTTCTCTCTACAACTTGATCGCGACTTTCTATGTCTAATACAACCTAACTGCAAGTGCACAGTCTATCGCGTAGTAATAATAGATATCGATCCCACAGGGACTCGTAATCAAACTAGTGTTCTCGGGAGTTACTATGTTTAGCTAGGTAGATAATGTTTGAGGGAATAATATTGTCACTAAAGCGAACTAAGAATGTTAATTAAAGTATAATTAATTGAATCGATATGCAGTATTTATGTTCTTCAGGGATTTGACAAGTTACCCGCCTACGAAATATTTTTCAGAGTTTATTTAAGCAGAAAATGGTGATCTGAAGACTCTCGCCTCACGATGGTTATTAACGCAATCATAATTCTAAGGGACAAACGTACGCTTTCGTGTCCCATTCGGGGTTAAAATTATTTTTTGGAAATCTCTAAGTTCTAATTCATTTTAAAGTGCTTTCGCTGTTATTAAAATGAATGACTAGTGTTTACTATCTGGTCTTGCCGCAACTTTCGCTTGTTGGTTCGTACCTTAATTAATTTCCCACTTTCGTGGCAAAACTACTTTTAAATAAGTTCTCGCTTTCGCGACGAAGTTTATTCAGTAAATTAATTTTAAACACTCAGACCATAAACAACTTTTGAAAAAGATAGTTTTCAACCGGTTATTATCAAATCCCTTTCGAATTATTACTACATATCGATTACTTAAATTTAGCTAGACATGGATTTGGGAAAGGTAAAACATAAATAAAAACAATAAATAATAGCATGCATCATAATAAAAACTGGAATTACGATTGAAATGAGAAACCTGTAAATATTCCAATTGACCTTTGGGCAGATCCTCCACAGATGTTGGCAGGATTCTGGTCTTTGTGCCAATTTGATCGTACAACGGAAATAAAAATTACAGAAGGAATGAAAGGCAATAAAAAATAGGAAAGAAAATAAAACTGAACTTTTGCTCTGGAAATGGAATTGGGCAGCACTTCGTTGTATGAATGCGGCTCCCTTTCTGAGTTCCCCTTCTTCCCCTTTTATAGAAATGGAATTCTAACGGTTATAACTTGAAGAAGGTGGACTTTGAGGCAGAATTATCAGGGAGTAGTGGTCCACTATTTGGGACTTGGAACTTCTTCTTTCACGTGCATTTGAAGTGGGGCGTTTTTGCCTGCATGACGGTCGTCACAAGGTGTGACGGTTGTCACCCGTGTGACGGTCGTCATGGAGCTGTGACGGTCGTCACAACAGCAAAATCAGCAGTCTGTGTTTTTCATGTTATTTTCATCCGGTTTTCGTCCATATTTCATCTGAGATTGCTTCTTTTCTTCATATTGCCTTGTTTGGACGTGATCATCAAATACCTGCAAAACATCAGACAAATAACACGGAAATAACCCGAAATCAGATCGAAAACAGTTAAACTTCAGTTGAATTGTGCATCAAAATATATATGCAATTTCGTGTTATCAAACTCCCCTAAGCTTGAATCTTTGCTTGTCCTCAAGTAAAACAGGAAAAAGTCGGCAAGCACGAGGCAGCTTCTTCTTTCGCAAAGTTGGGAAAAACTGGGATTCTTGGTAAGAACAAAACGAGTACCATGACGACACTAGACTACAAGTCTTCGGAGGTCTCCTTCTTATGCAAATCGGTCCTAGTCATGCTACTGTAGCTTGGTGTCAAGGTTCTCGCGGCAAGTTCACCCTGTTTGTTCTAGCGCAATCACATTAAGCCCGTTGTCCATACACTTTCATGGCAAGTCGACCTGTTAGTGAATATGATCTCATTTCTGTTTTGATCTTCTTTATTGATCATAAGCTTATATCATTGATTTTTCAATGAGTTTTCGTGTCGTTGGGCTAAATGCTCGGGTGAGGAGCACCTAACTTAGAAGGAAACGTGTCTTTATATTTTTGGCTATCTAGTTTTCTTTTCATGATTTTTCATCTTTTTGGAGATCATACACTTATTTGCATCAGTCGCTCGCTTAGAAGTGTTTTAGGATGATGCTGACTGCTAGTATAAACTACTTGGGGCTGAGTTTGCGTAGACACTTGAGACTTTGGTACACGTAGGTAGTGAGACCGACTCGCATAAACTGGAGATCTAAGGTGTCAGGATGGTACTGGCTTTGTTGGAATTGTCGTCTCCTCGGAGTTTCAGAACTTGGTTTGAACTCGGGTGCATTCTCGTGATGCTTTTGCTTTTGAGGAACGAACGAAAAAATTTGTTGTTTACGTCGAATAACGTGGGGATGTTTGCGTAACGGAAAAGGGATATATAAACGAGCTTTATTTGCTAAAAATAGAAAATGTTTAAATAGAAATTACGAAATTCAAAGCACAATGGAATGGAAATAAACGCTCCGCTCCCACACTATCTCAATCAGTGTCCCCACTGATTTGAAAGAATGCGAGAGGGAGATACAACGGAAATGAAAGTACAAATAAACTGAAAATATAGTAAACAAATAAGGAAAATGATAACTAATCACGTCCGCTGCCTCGGTCACGTCCGCGCTCTCGTCCTCTGGCTCTGACCCGGGCGACTCGGTCCTCAAAACTCATAGCTCCGGTGTGGTAGACATAGTCACGGAGTCCTTCGACCTGCAAGGTCAGATTCACCAGGTTCTCTGTAATGGTTTCTTGGCCGGTTTGAAGTTGTTGCATTTGGGTCTGATGCCAAGCTTCGAACTGCTCTGCTCGATGATTCTGCTGCTGCATCATAGCGAGTATCTGGGCCTGCTGGTCGAGAGAGCGGCGAAGGTCCTCTTCTGAGTAGTCGGGCACTGGACGATGGCGGCGGCGGCGAGAGGATGTACCTTCGGAAGGAGGAGGCTGCGATGCCTCTGGTTGCTCTGGCCTGTCCAACTTAGCTTGGATTTCGTCATCAGAACCTTGGGTGTGGTCCTAAGTTGGAGCAGCGGCAGCAGGAGGGGCAGTGAGGTCAAATAACCAGTTGATACGATCCAATGGGTGTGTCCGGGTGCGTGATGGAAGGATGATGCTTCAGACGGTTTTGCCACGCACTACCGGGTGGTACTTGCCGTCGGCTCTGGAACGGATGAGGTGAGAGGCTCTGCAGTGGTCGGTGTCAAGGAACACTGAGGGGATGGCATGGAGGTGCTGGAGGCGATCGCCGAGGTTCAGCCCAAGTGCAATGGCAGTGACAATCCCGCCAAAGTAAAATGGCTTGGAGCCACGATTACAGTTGGCCTGAATGTGGGCCAGGAGGAACGGAGCGGCGTTGATAGGTTCGTTGTTGAAGACGCAGTGGAGGAAGAAGAGCTCTTTCGAGTTCACCTTATGGTTGTTGTCCCTGGCGAAGATTGTGTTGCTCAATGCACGATGGAAGTACCAGATGGTCGGGTTATGGATATGCGTTGCGTGCAGAGAGTCCCAACCATCGGCATTGATGTCGATCAACTGGTACCAGAGCGCGAAGGCTTCGTGCTGGAACTGATCGGTGAGGCGGCGGTGAGCATTGTCGCCTCAAGGGAGTTGTAAGATGGCGACAATCTGGTTCTGGTTCACCTGATAGTTTGTGCCGAACATCCGGAAGCATGCGGCACCGAGTGTAGGCTGAGGTCGCCGCTGGAAGTGACGTAGGTAAATGAACTCAGGAACTCGAGAGTGAGTTGTTCGTACGTCGGCAGTGGATTGGTGCATAGGTTCCAGATGCTGGCTCTTTGAAGCATCCAAGTGACGCCTTCAAGGAGTCCGAGCTCCATGAGTGATGGAATATGTGGATAGTGAGTCGGCTGGAGCGACCGTTGATGGAATGCGATGTAGTTGGCCCGCTGTCTCTCGCCAGAGTCACCATCGCTGAACACAATGTTGCAGATGTCTGGGTGTTGCGGTGGAAATAGGATCACAAACTATTAATGAGTTTGAATCACAATTCAATTCACAACCGCTCTTTGATTTATCCGAAGGAAAAGGTCAAAAGAGGGAAAACCTATTTTGCATCGTAAACACAATGCGGGGAGATTCTAGGATTCGGGGGTTGGTTAAATTTAGGGAAGGTATTAGCACCCTAAACTTCCGTAGTACTCTACGGGAACCTTTTGTTCAATGCTTACTATTTGCTTTATTTATTTGCTTAAGGTATATGTACAAAAGGATTAAAAGTGAGAAAAGAGACCTAAGGGGTTAATTCTAAGTTTACTCGGCAAGACATCGCATCTTGTGCCTACGTATCCTTACGGGAGTGGAATCAGAGTAATCGTAGTTCCCCTCAAAAGGGAGGTTAGAGACTTCTTGACTGTGGTCAAGGTCTCAAGGGGAATAAACGCATCTTAAGGACACGCTTACGCGGAGTGTAGGAACTCCAAATTTCTACGTTGAAAATTGTTAAGTGAATTAGGGTTAGGTTAGGGATTTCGCGGCGGGAAACCCTAAAATGAGCACGGCGGCTCTTTGACCTAGTGCTAGGGGTAAAATGGTAACTTTGTCTGCGGCGAGACATTTATGGAAAATTAGGGTTTGTAAGGGTGTAGTTTTGAGGTTTTGAGGTTGAGGACTATTGACACGACGGTCAAACGGCTAGACCTAATTCCTTCGGAGTGTGTAGTGTGACAGAATAATTGGTGAAAGTGTGAGAAATTGAATCATGCAAACAGAGATAAAATGCAGACAGTAAGACATACAAGCAGAAACTTAAAGACAGAAACTAAAGCGCGATTGTTAGGATTCGCGGAGTTACAGATGAGAAGCAGTCACAATAATAATGAAACTTAAAAACACAACGCAATAGTAGTAAACATGAGCTGCAAAAGATGAACACCGTTAGTAGGCAAAGTCAGACGGTAATTGGACGGGTCATGAGGCCAAAGTGCAATATTGGAGATTTTTGTTGTTTTTAAAGAAAAGGTTTTGATTTAAGTTAAAAAGATGTTTAAACATAAAAAAGGATTTAAGTTTAATTTTCGAAAAAAAATAGTTTAAAAAAAGTTTTACTTTTAATGTTTACTTAAAAAAAGGTTTGATGTTATTACTTTTAAAAAATGTTTTTTCTATTTATTATTTTTAAGAAAATTCTGATGCTATTTATTTTAAAAGCCATTTGAATATTTAGTTAAAAAAAAGGTTTTAAAAAAACAATTTTAATATTAAAAAAAGGTTTTTAAAAAACAATTTTTATTATAAAAAAAAATAAAAGGGAAAATAAAGGGGGTTGGGCCGGTAATCACTTCCGGACCCAACCCGGTCCGTCTTCATGAACAAAAGGGGCATGTATCTGTTTTTAGGGTTTAAACCCTAAATTTGCAGCATCCGCGGCGCCGATTATCTTTCTCTCGCTCTTGCTTCCGTCTCTCTTCGTTTGCATGCTTCGTTCTTCTCAACTATCCTGAAACACACACGAAAACATGATTAAGTATTGAAGCACAGATCCTTGTCTTACTTTTCGAAGGCTTCGCTGGCGAGGTTTTGCGTTGAAAAGCGATGATGACGATATGGTCTGAGCTTCAAGGGGGTTTGCCCGTTGTTGTACGAAACGGCGCCGGTGGACCTCCTTCGGTTGACTCGTCTGCGCTTTAGTGATGCATTTGATGATTTCTTCCGTTAGTTTCTTGTTCTCTGCTTGCGACCCTTCTTCGTTTTCGCCGTTAACCCGTTAGGGTTTTTAATCGGTGGTTTTTCGGCCCCCTCCGTCTAGGGTTTTCTTACGAGGTGATGTCCTTCCTTTTATAATCTTCTGATTCTCTTTGGGCTTGGATCATGATTACTGAGATTGAATGATATGTGATACATTTTTTGATTTGTGCGGATTTGATTGAACTTGATTGCGATTTGTAATTCTTCTGATATTGTTTCCTTCCTTTTCCAAACTTGATTTGATTTTGTTTTGTGGTAGTTCTGATTCGGTTTGATTGGATTTTCTGGATATTTGCAGATGTGGACTTGATCCCTGATGGATTCTCAAACGCGGCTTTTGCGATTTACTCGCTGACTTTCCTTTTTGGGTTCACTTGATTGGATTTGATTTTTATCGGATGCGGACCCTTGTGATTAGTCTGAAATTTGTTTTGAGTCACGTCCTGCCTGATGCGAGTTCACTAACATTCTTTTTCTTCTTTCAGATTTGGTATGGATGCTGATGCTTTGGTTGAGTCAAAGTTGCCGAGGAAGGGGTATACGACGATGATGACCTTCTGTCTGAGCCTGATGAGGGAATCGATGATGCCGCGGTTGCCTTTATCCATGTTTCGACAGTTGCTTTTGGCTGTTTGGTTCAGAACAGGGTTTCTGGGCTTGTGAACTGATATGGTTCTGATATGGTTTGGCCTCGGTTCTCATTAATTTTCCTTTTCTTCTTTCAGAACAGGTGCTAAAGTCCCGGTCGGATCGAATGTTGCCGAGGGAGGTCGTTGGTAGTGATGATATTTGTCTGAACCTGCGTTGGAGCCTTTGTGTGCTGATGTTTCATGAGTTATGGTGTCTAATTCGCCATTGGACTCAGTTTTCTGGTATCTCCTCTGTTTGCAGATGGTTTGTCTCAATTGATTCCATTATAGCTTGGGCAATGATGTTCTGAACTGAGCCCATGTCCCGTACTTTCGGTTTTTCCACTGTGAACTGATACGGTTTGTTGAACTGAACTGAACTTTGTTCTTTCTTGATCGTGAACTTAACTCTTCTATTTTCTGGTTTTTTCTGCTGAACTGGTTCTTTGAATTGATGCCGTATGCTTTTCGATTTTGCTGAGTATTTCTTCTGTGGTAAGAACTGGACTTGTTTCCAAGACTGTTTTGTTGTTCTGTGGATTCAGTTTTCTGATATGGACTTTGATTCTGATATTATTTGTTGGATTTTTGCAGACAAGTCCTCTCTCTGATCTGGGACATCCGTATGGTTTGGATTTTCTACATTCAGTTGTGGATTATCCATGGATCTAATTAGCAATCTGTTGGCATCCAGATTTACTTGATAGATTCCAATTACGTATTGGTTTCGAAGCAATCTTTCGGCAAAATCCATTTCGACCCGAAACTTCTTTTTATTCTTCATCTCTCGGTTGCCCCTTAGATAAGAACAGATGTTACCTGATCTGACGCTAATGGCGTGGATTGGTAACGGGGGTAGGATGCGACTTCGGTCGTGCCACTCCCGGCACTCGATGATGATGATGTTCTGAGAGTGTCAAATTCATCTTTTTAACATCTTTCTACTCTGTTCTGTTTTGTTTCTCTTATTTTTTGCAGGTGATCGGGAACTTCGAGGAACACTCAAGGGAAGGATACCATGAAGAAGCCTTAGGAGTTTTTAGGATTTAGGATTTTTTAGAGCAGATGTAACATTTGTAAATGTAATCTCACAGCAATTCAAATGTGAAATGATTCACTTCCTTTTGTAAAATGATATTCTTATGAAATAAAAATTCCATGATCATTTAACTTTGAATCTATTTATATTTATTTCTAGTTATAAATTATAAACATTTGTGAATAAATCCACAAATATTTAAATTCATTATTCTAGTCATAAACCATAAATATTCACGAATGATATTCTTGCTCATGTACTTGTCTCGTTGGTAGTCCTAATCTCATCACCTGACTTCATTCATTTGGATTCTAGCCAACAATATTCTCCTCATTTTCTAACCAAACGCGGATGTGCACCGTAATCACAACAGATTCAGTGTCAACGATGACATTGCCCGTAATTGAATTCCACTGACCAAATGATATGAGCAACAATCCAATGATACCCAATTAAACTGCGCCTTATTAACAGAAACGGAAATGCTCTGGAAATAAACCATGAGCGATGAAATGGACCTTAAATCTAGTTGTGTCCGACAAATTTTGATATCGAACACATCGGATAGACGCCTTGATATAATCAAACCATGTGATAAATAAACGCCTCAGAAATAGTGTCTCAAGTGTCTCACAGCTCAGTAACGGCCCGTCTTCAAAGAATTAGCGGAATCCACGTAAAATGACCAAAATACCCCTGGAACCAATCCTGCAAAACAAACACCTCCATGACTTGATAGTGGTTAGCAGATGCACAGATGGGATGCTATGCGAAATGACTGACTACATATAAGGGTAAAATTTGGGGTATTACAGTTGCCCCTATTTAAATAGCTACACCAGATGATTTGAGTGGCGGAGACTCGAGGAATCATGGTGGAGGGATTTAAATATAGATAACCGAAAATTTTGCCCTTATATGTGGCGATATGCAATGCTATAGACAAAACGAGAACAGACTAATGCAGACAATGATATGATGCGTATACTGGAATGATGAATTGCGAAAATGCTGACGAATACGACGACACAGGGACAGACGCTACGAGAAGAACACACGACGCGCTGGGACACAGTACAACACTGGGGAATTCTAAAATGATGGTCAACTGGTGCGAACACGACCAATTGTCATTTTTAGAAAAGGAACGAGATTCTCAAATGGAGATGGTACCTATGAGACGGCCTCCACTGGGGAATCTAAAAGTAAAACTGGATCATGTACGACTGCAAGATCGATCACAGAATGCTGGAGCATTGAGCAAAGAATAACATCCAAGCTTCTGTAAACTATCCCTCGTGACAGGATCAAACGGACTTTTCGGGAATCCGTAGCAAATATACAGGGTAAAGACCGGCTGTATGCCAAAATAAATGGACTTTAAGAATAAGATCCTTAAATGGAGGTGGCACCTATGAGATGACCTCCACTTGGGAATGTCTAATAATAAAACGGGATCTACACGACTGCAAGATCGATCACAGAATGCTGGAGCATTGAGCAAAGAATAACATCCAAGCTTCTATAAACTATCCTTCGTGATGGGATCGGACGGACTTTTCGGAAATCCGTATACAGGGTAAAGACCAGCTGTATGCCAAAATAAATGGACTTTGATAGGAAATGCCCCGATAAGCTTCTCGAGGGAGAACTGTCACTTACCTTTGGAAGGGACTTACATGCCAAAATGGATAAGCACTCAAATAAAGAGGCTGCTGCTTATCTGATATATAAATCTTTTCATATTTAAGGTCGGCGCCTGGAATACGATTCTGATTCTTCTTTTACTAAAGGATAAACTGAACTTTCTCATACTTCAAGATCGTGCTCTCCTGAATATGATTCCGCTCCTTCTTTTACTAAAGGGTAAATGAACTTCTTCATACTTCAAGATCATGCTCTCCTGAATATGATTCCGCTCCTTCTTTTACTAAAGGGTAAATGAACTTCTTCATACTTCAAGATCGTGCTCTCCTGAATATGATTCCGCTCCTTCTTTTACTAAAGGGTAAATGAACTTCTTCATACTTCAAGATCGTGCTCTCCTGAATATGATTCCGCTCAAACCTCCCCATACTTCGCGACGATAAGGAAAATGGAAGCCCAACTACTCAAATGGAGATGGCCATTTGCTGTGAGTCATAACGAAGATAGGATCGGCTTCTCAGGCGAGAAATGTCGCTTATTTTGCAAGAGTAGCAATAATAAGCTTCTCATGTAAGGACTGCTTGTAGAGGTGATAACAGATGATGATAAGCTTCTCGGCGGAGAACTGGTGCTGATCGATGATAAGCTTCTCAGGTGAGAACAGGTGCTGATCGATGATAAGCTTCTCAGGTGAGAAATGTCGCTGATCGATTGTGATAAGCTTCTCTTGGCGAGAACTGGCGCTGATCGATGATAAGCTTCTCTTGGCGAGAACTGGCGCGTATCTGGTTGTGTAAGGTTGTTATATCGATAGGCTTCTCAGGCGAGAAATGTCGCATACCGATGCTGTAAGATGTAGGGTTGTTATATTGATAGGCTTCTCAGGCGAGAATAGTCGCATACCGATACTGTAGGATGTACTGATAGATTTTCCAGGCGTGAACTGGCGTGTATCTGTAAAGGCTTTTGATTGATTTTCTTGAAAGATAGTGCAAAATAAATGCACATCCGGGTACAGTGATAAGCTTCTCGGGCGAGAACAGTCGCATATCTGCCAAGGTATGGTGAAAATTTTTAGACGCCGCAAAATAAATGCACGTCCGGTTGGGATCGACGACCGACAAGACTGAGATTCAATCTAGGATCGAGCTAGAAAGAAGACTGGTAATCAAGACTCCATCGAGGGAAGGATCTCGAAGGGTAAATATCTTATCCTGGCGAGGAAAGATAACTGAAGTAACCGTCATCCACGAGGATCGAGCTCTGTGGGGAAACTGGAAACGCATATGTATTTTATGCTTAGGGCTGACAATCTATTTGGAGAGAATGGACAAACCCAGTTACTCGGCGGTAACAATCAATGATGGCGAGACACAATGAACCTGTGAATGCTGACGCATATGTTACTGCATATGTTAATATGAATGTATGTTAATATCTATGTAGTTAATCATGCAGGATGTAATGGAATGAATATATAATGAGTATGTGAAATGAATATGTAATGAGTATGTGAAATGAGTATATGAAGTAGGCATGTGATGCTTATGCCCCTGCGTATGCTGACGAAACTGACTATAGACGGGACGAGAGATGAAATAAACATCTCGACGGAGATACCCTGCATTCTCTGCAACCAATATGTCAATCATGGGTGAGAAGTATCAATGGTAGAACCAAATCTAGTTTTAAAGTTCTGAATTCTCTGGGGAGAAGGTAATCTGCTTGGGTGCACAGTATCACGTCTTCGCATGGGGAGAAGAAAACCTGAGGGACACTTTCGAGTTACTCAAGAAAAAGTTGTCAGCTTATAGTCTCTCTGGGGACTGTGATGAGGCAATAGTTTAGGAGCCTGTTGCAACACTGAGATTTACTGGGGAACGAAGGCCGCTGTGAGTAAAATCCATCGGGTGCATGAAGAAAAGTTGTGAAACCACATGGTTTTGATCTTGAAGGACCTTATAGTAGTCGCCATTTGGTTCCCTTTTTTAGAAAACACGGTGCCCCAGGATACTTGCGTTGTGAGGTATGGTCATCTCAAGAGGATTTTATAGAGAACACCGAGTCCGGTTGCCCCATTGTTCTCAAACTCTTTGAGAGATTTGTCAGGTCCTGGCGTAACTGGCACAAATTAATCGTGTCACGACGAAATCTTCGAGAAATAGCTCCTTAAGAACGTCAACCTCGCGTTGGTAAGTGAACTGGGAAACTGCCTGCCCCTGTTTAGCAGGATCTTCAAGTTCCACGGGTTATGTCCATATGTAAATCTCTAAGATATCAAGCAAAGTCGTCATGCCTGAAATGCCTATCCTGAGCTTGTCAATGTACACATATATTTGTCTTGAATTTTTGTTTTGAAAGGGATATCGCAATAACTTGTGACCGAAATCACTAGTCAGGATATAAGTTTTAATTATAATGCCAACATGAATTTTTCTGAGCATAGCTCGTAGGAGTCAGGAAACGTGATCTTGTCGAGTATGCTTTCAACCGAAGTCCTACTTCAATTAGGTCTTTTAATGGTTGTATCGTGGTTCGGCTCACGGTTTAAGAAACAAAGGATATAGGCTCAAAGTCATATTTGTACCCACCCATTCTTCGTGATGTTCTCCAGTCCTAATTCAGTTAATCGGATACGAGCGCTCATATCTCAAGCAGATTTTCTATGGCCGAGAACTTATCAAGGCTTTGGATATGGCAGTCACTCACCTATTTCTAATGGAAATTGGTCACACGATTCTGTTCTTTACTAGGGATCCAAAAAAAAAACTACTGGTTTGTTCTCATTCCCTAACTTTTGCCTGGACAACGTCTTTTGATCTGACTTTGGAGTCCAGCGGGATGCCCCAGTTTTGCCTAAGTCTCCTTCACAGGTTTTGACTTAGCGGGCTCTTATTTTTTTTGAATATTCTTTCATGCGCAAGTCGTGTAAATCTTTTGAAAGGTTCGTGACTGCCCCACTCCTTAGGTAACCGAGGGATAGTCATTGTATTGGACTTCTTAAGATGCTAAGGATAAATTCTCGAAGGTTTGCTCTTCCTTTTTGAGGATCTAAGCGCTCGATTGGTTTAACTGAAACCTACCCTGCCCCAGGTTAGGATGAAGGTTCTTAAAAGAAAGGAAAACTCCTACTTCAAGGCTCAAAGGGTTGACTAGGGATTAACATCCTTATATCCCCAGTGTTTGGGATTTGAAACAATGCCTTACATCATCAGCGGGTTTTAATTGAAAGCATACGACAAGAGATTTGACGTTTTAGGTTCGTCATCCTCCCCCCAATTCCCCATCAGAACTAGAGATCGGGTAAAGTTGGCATTATAATTTATGAAAAATATATTTTGAATGAGTGAAACGAATGGACTTATTCAAGACAAACATATGCGTTGCATTAAGTAATCAAAGATAAGCAAGTTCGTACATGCTAAATATGCTTAATCAAAGGAGAAATACATATAAATAAATAAATGAACTGTCGGAAAAATCCTTCTAAATGTTTATGGAATCTTGCATTCAAGAGTAACAGTTTCCTTTGGCGGAGCCTCAATGGAAAGGACGTCTGGTTTATGGTCACTGCGAGTCGTCATGGCTTGCCCCAGTTATGTTGGTCACATCTTCAACAGTTTTCAGTCGTTGCTTCAAAATAACTTTCCCAGATTCTTTGTTGATCCCGGTCATATCATCTTGAGGGTTACTGAAATGAAGCGAGCTAGGCCTTTGAATAATTACTGGATTCGACTGATTTGCCACAGGAGTAGCATGCTTTGCAGAATTCGAACTCGACAAGTGAGGGACCCCGAGAGGAGTCTCGATCTTCAGCTTAGCATCGCTAAAAGACAACTTCTTCGTTTCTAGCAAATTTCTGACAACTTTCTTAAGAGCGTAACAATTCTCTAGATCATGGCCGGGCGCACCCTCATGAAATAAACAATGAGCGGCAGTGTTGTAACCTGCAGGTAACGGATTAGGCGGAGGACCCAAAGCACGGGTGGTAATCAGAACTTGTTGTACCAAATGGGAGTATAACTCAGTGAAAGTCATCGGAATTGGAGGACAAGGCTTATACTGACTCTTACGAAGATAAGGAACCTGATCCTGTGATTGCTGGCGGACAGGAGCGTTGGGCACTCGTGGACTGTTGACAGGAACTTGCATAGGCGGATAACCGAAAGGTTGTTGATAAACCGGTGCTTGATATACCGGAGCTGACTGCACAGGCTGGTATGTAGGAAACTGCTGATCGAAAGGAGGTGCAACAGTAGCTACATAGGGTTGTTGGACATAACCTTGAACATAACTCTGCTGATGTTGCCAAGGTTGAGGAGTAGCCATTTTGCGATTCCTCGAACGTGCAGGTCCTTTACCATGGTCGGAGTTAGGAGTTTTGCACTTTGGAGGGGTAGCTCGTCGAACTGGTTGAGCACTAGGAGGCACCAAACCGGATTGAAGACCGTGAGGAGGTACATTCTCGACAGTAACAGCTGGTTGAGGTTCCATAACGGTATTAGTAGTCTCAGAAATAACAGTAGACTGATCATCCACCTTCATACTAAGAGCGCGTAACATCTCCAAAATCTGCCCTACACTTCCTCGAAGATCTTCGAGTTCATGGCTGACACGGTCGATCTCTTGGTTCTGATCTTCCATCCTTTTGAAGGGTCGTATTGATGCAGAGAACTCAGGGTGACAAAACTGGAGGGTGAGAGAACCGAGTATGAGAAAACGGAAGACACATGCAATGCAAGAAAACATATGATGCTATGATGCAAATGCAAATGAAGATTTCATGGAATTCAAACATTTACGAATGTCGTGGGGTACCAAGAAAATTTTTTCTCGTTTTTTCAAAATGATGTTTGAATTCCGTGAAATACAATGCAATGGGATGCTTTATGGATGCAATGCATGAAAACACACAAAGTCCTATGTTAAAGGTACGTGAGCGGAGTCAAGGTCTACCCATCCCAAAAGGAGTGTACTATAGGTTAGTTGTACCTGCAAAACAAGGTTCTAAAAGGTGCCCAAAGTCATCAGCCCATCTTTCGGATATTATCAACCTTCCGATTGACTCGGGGGTTAATAATATTCTGAAGAGAACCTCTTTTGTGTGTAGTATCCCGTAGCAACCATTGTAGGACTACTCCCACATAGTTCCAGCACTACGTCCTAAATAAGGCCAAGGTGGTGTTAAGGTACTACGGTTCTCAATATCACAGACTCCAATCGACCATGGAAAAAGTTTTCACGATTATTCGTTCAACCGAACCATTTTCGAAAAGGTCTCAACTGAGCGGTGATTCTCGAATCAGCTTGGTCGGGATTCACTCCCTATAAGCCTCATCGAATATATCCCCATCCTATAATAATGTCACTAGTCCGGGCGTAGGACTTATATCACAACACAAGGAACCATCCGAAATCAGAGCACAATATATACATGCAAATGAATAGTAAAACAGATAGTAATAAATATGAACAAGTTAGGGATAACCCTCAAAAGTTTATGACTCCCCAGTGAAGTCGCCATTTTCTGTTGCGGTGGAAATAGGATCACAAACTATTAATGAGTTTGAATCACAATTCAATTCACAACCGCTCTTTGATTTATCCGAAGGAAAAGGTCAAAAGAGGGAAAACCTATTTTGCATCGTAAACACAATGCGGGGAGATTCTAGGATTCGGGGGTTGGTTAAATTTAGGGAAGGTATTAGCACCCTAAACTTCCGTAGTACTCTACGGGAACCTTTTGTTCAATGCTTACTATTTGCTTTATTTATTTGCTTAAGGTATATGTACAAAAGGATTAAAAGTGAGAAAAGAGATCTAAGGGGTTAATTCTAAGTTTACTCGGCAAGACATCGCATCTTGTGCCTACGTATCCTTACGGGAGTGGAATCAGAGTAATCGTAGTTCCCCTTAAAAGGGAGGTTAGAGACTTCTTGACTGTGGTCAAGGTCTCAAGGGGAATAAACGCATCTTAAGGACACGCTTACGCGGAGTGTAGGAACTCCAAATTTCTACGTTGAAAATTGTTAAGTGAATTAGGGTTAGGTTAGGGATTTCGCGGCGGGAAACCCTAAAATGAGCACGGCGGCTCTTTGACCTAGTGCTAGGGGTAAAATGGTAACTTTGTCTGCGGCGAGACATTTATGGAAAATTAGGGTTTGTAAGGGTGTAGTTTTGAGGTTTTGAGGTTGAGGACTATTGACACGACGGTCAAACGGCTAGACCTAATTCCTTCGGAGTGTGTAGTGTGACAGAATAATTGGTGAAAGTGTGAGAAATTGAATCATGCAAACAGAGATAAAATGCAGACAGTAAGACATACAAGCAGAAACTTAAAGACAGAAACTAAAGCGCGATTGTTAGGATTCGCGGAGTTACAGATGAGAAGCAGTCACAATAATAATGAAACTTAAAAACACAACGCAATAGTAGTAAACATGAGCTGCAAAAGATGAACACCGTTAGTAGGCAAAGTCAGACGGTAATTGGACGGGTCATGAGGCCAAAGTGCAATATTGGAGATTTTTGTTGTTTTTAAAGAAAAGGTTTTGATTTAAGTTAAAAAGATGTTTAAACATAAAAAAAGGATTTAAGTTTAATTTTCGAAAAAAAATAGTTTAAAAAAAGTTTTACTTTTAATGTTTACTTAAAAAAAGGTTTGATGTTATTACTTTTAAAAAATGTTTTCTCTATTTATTATTTTTAAGAAAATTCTGATGCTATTTATTTTAAAAGCCATTTGAATATTTAGTTAAAAAAAAAGGTTTTAAAAAAACAATTTTAATATTAAAAAAAGGTTTTTAAAAAACAATTTTTATTATAAAAAAAATAAAAGGGAAAATAAAGGGGGTTGGGCCGGTAATCACTTCCGGACCCAACCCGGTCCGTCTTCATGAACAAAAGGGGCATGTATCTGTTTTTAGGGTTTAAACCCTAAATTTGCAGCATCCGTGGTGCCGATTATCTTTCTCTCGCTCTTGCTTCCGTCTCTCTTCGTTTGCATGCTTCGTTCTTCTCAACTATCCTGAAACACACACGAAAACATGATTAAGTATTGAAGCACAGATCCTTGTCTTACTTTTCGAAGGCTTCGCTGGCGAGGTTTTGCGTTGAAAAGCGATGATGACGATATGGTCTGAGCTTCAAGGGGGTTTGCCCGTTGTTGTACGAAACGGCGCCGGTGGACCTCCTTCGGTTGACTCGTCTGCGCTTTAGTGATGCATTTGATGATTTCTTCCGTTAGTTTCTTGTTCTCTGATTGCGACCCTTCTTCGTTTTCGCCGTTAACCCGTTAGGGTTTTTAATCGGTGGTTTTTCGGCCCCCTCCGTCTAGGGTTTTCTTACGAGGTGATGTCCTTCCTTTTAAAATCTTCTGATTCTATTTGGGCTTGGATCATGATTACTGAGATTGAATGATATGTGATACATTTTTTGATTTGTGCGGATTTGATTGAACTTGATTGCGATTTGTAATTCTTCTGATATTGTTTCCTTCCTTTTCCAAACTTGATTTGATTTTGTTTTGTGGTAGTTCTGATTCGGTTTGATTGGATTTTCTGGATATTTGCAGATGTGGACTTGATCCCTGATGGATTCTCAAACGCGGCTTTTGCGATTTACTCGCTGACTTTCCTTTTTGGGTTCACTTGATTGGATTTGATTTTTATCAGATGCGGACCCTTGTGATTTGTCTGAAATTTGTTTTGAGTCACGTCCTGCCTGATGCGAGTTCACTAACATTATTTTTCTTCTTTCAGATTTGGTATGGATGCTGATGCTTTGGTTGAGTCAAAGTTACCGAGGAAGGGGTATACGGCGATGATGACCTTCTGTCTGAGCCTGATGAGGGAATCGATGATGCCGCGGTTGCCTTTATCCATGTTTCGACAGTTGCTTTTGGCTGTTTGGTTCAGAACAGGGTTTCTGGGCTTGTGAACTGATATGGTTCTGATATGGTTTGGCCTCGGTTCTCATTAATTTTCCTTTTCTTCTTTCAGAAAAGGTGCTAAAGTCCCGGTCGGATCGAATGTTGCCGAGGGAGGTCGTTGGTAGTGATGATATTTGTCTGAACCTGCGTTGGAGCCTTTGTGTGCTGATGTTTCATGAGTTATGGTGTCTAATTCGCCATTGGACTCAGTTTTCTGGTATCTCCTCTGTTTGCAGATGATTTGTCTCAATTGATTCCATTATAGCTTGGGCAATGATGTTCTGAACTGAGCCCATGTCCCGTACTTTCGGTTTTTCCACTGTGAACTGATACGGTTTGTTGAACTGAACTGAACTTTGTTCTTTCTTGATCGTGAACTTAACTCTTCTATTTTCTGGTTTTTTCTGCTGAACTGGTTCTTTGAATTGATGCCGTATGCTTTTCGATTTTGCTGAGTATTTCTTCTGTGGTAAGAACTGGACTTGTTTCCAGGACTGTTCTGTTGTTCTGTGGATTCAGTTTTCTGATATGGACTTTGATTCTGATATTATTTGTTGGATTTTTGCAGACAAGTCCTCTCTCTGATCTGGGACATCCGTATGGTTTGGATTTTCTACATTCAGTTATGGATTATCCATGGATCTAATTAGCAATCTGTTGGCATCCAGATTTACTTGATAGATTCCAATTACGTATTGGTTTCGAAGCAATCTTTCGGCAAAATCCATTTCGACCCGAAACTTCTTTTTATTCTTCATCTCTCGGTTGCCCCTTAGATAAGAACAGATGTTACCTGATCTGACGCTAATGGCGTGGATTGGTAACGGGGGTAGGATGCGACTTCGGTCGTGCCACTCCCGGCACTCGATGATGATGATGTTCTGAGAGTGTCAAATTCATCTTTCTAACATCTTTCTACTCTGTTCTGTTTTGTTTCTCTTATTTTTTGCAGGTGATCGGGAACTTCGAGGAACACTCAAGGGAAGGATACCATGAAGAAGCCTTAGGAGTTTTTAGAGCAGATGTAACATTTGTAAATGTAATCTCACAGCAATTCAAATGTGAAATGATTCACTTCCTTTTGTAAAATGATATTCTTATGAAATAAAAATTCCATGATCATTCAACTTTGAATCTATTTATATTTATTTCTAGTTATAAATTATAAACATTTGTGAATAAATCCACAAATATTTAAATTCATTATTCTAGTCATAAACCATAAATATTCACGAATGATATTCTTGCTCATGTACTTGTCTCGTTGGTAGTCCTAATCTCATCACCTGACTTCATTCATTTGGATTCTAGCCAACAATATTCTCCTCATTTTCTAACCAAACGCGGATGTGCGCCGTAATCACAACAGATTCAGTGTCAACGATGACATTGCCCGTAATTGAATTCCACTGACCAAATGATATGAGCAACAATCCAATGATACCCAATTAAACTGCGCCTTATTAACAGAAACGGAAATGCTCTGGAAATAAACCATGAGCGATGAAATGGACCTTAAATCTAGTTGTGTCCGACAAATTTTGATACCGAACACATCGGATAGACGCCTTGATATAATCAAACCATGTGATAAATAAACGCCTCAGAAATAGTGTCTCAAGTGTCTCACAGCTCAGTAACGGCCCGTCTTCAAAGAATTAGCGGAATCCACGTAAAATGACCAAAATACCCCTGGAACCAATCCTGCAAAACAAACACCTCCATGACTTGATAGTGGTTAGCAGATGCACAGATGGGATGCTATGCGAAATGACTGACTACATATAAGGGTAAAATTTGGGGTATTACACTGGGGTTTCGGTATTTCTCGCCATTGTTGGAAGATTGAGATGGTTCTGAGGATTGGGGTGGTTCTGCGAAGTGGGAAAAAAGTAACAGAAGTGTGGTAGGAAGTTGAGATGAGAGTTGAAATATATGGTGCAATGTGGGGGAAACGAAAAATTGGAGTGGGGAGGGAGTTCTGATGATTGGAAGTTGAAAGGAGGTGAGTGGGAGAGAGAATGCAACCCCTGTTATATCAGATAGCAGTTTTGGGTTCGTGACGGTCGTCACGTATATGTGACGGTCGTCACGTATATGTGACGGTCGTCACCCGCGTGACGCTCGTCAGGATCCTGTGACGGTCGTCACAGCAGCAAAATCTGCAGAACGCAAAATTTTGCTGTGAGGGTGTTCTTGCAGTGACTTTTAGGCCTATTAATGATATATCAATGCATTATAGTGGCCAATAAACAAAGAAACAACGTAAAAACAGAATAAATAGATAAAGACTATAATTGAAATAAAGAAATAAAAAGTAATTAGAAGAATTGTAATGTAATACATAAAGAAATTAACAATGCAAAAATCCAAATGATTAAATGAAACTAAACTAAACCAAACTAAACTAAAACTAGTATCTAGTCTTTTCGTGCCTTCAACTCATCGAACTTCCGTGCATAGTAGTCGAGCTGGTCGCAGACTAAATCCATGAAGACTACCAGTTCGCTGTGTATGCCTGCGATGTCATCTTTTACAGTAGTCAGAGCTGTATCAACGTTGTCCAATCGGAGTAGAACAGTATCCATTTTGTCGGTGGTCTCCTCAGGGATGGGCTCAGGATAGGTGTTGTAATGCGGAGGGGTCGTAGGGTCTACTTCAGCTTCTGATACAGCATCCTCATAGTACATATAGTCGTGTGCCTCAGAGATGTGGTCACTGTCGTACATATAGTTCTGTGGTGTTGATTGAGGTGAAAGAGGTCCCATAGGCTCATCCAATTCATAAAGCCAGTTGTCCTTGTTGTGGATACTTGTCATCTGATGATCAGGCAGTGTGAATAGTTGGACCGGTTTTTCATTTATGAGCTACTCGTAAGGTCCAGGTCCCATAGTTCCTAAAATGCGCCTGTTAAAGCAGAACTGTATAATCATGGGTCGGATGGTGCCAAAACGAGTGCTTGCATTTAAGTGGAATCTAAGGCCGAGCTCGTGGGCAATCATTGTCACGAGGCCTCCTATAAGAATAGGTGACTGTGGGTCCTGAGTGAGGCGTCTGAAAGATCTCATCATGAAAGGCACTGCATTTACTGTACGTCCCTGAGAAGCACAGAACATGATGAATAGCTCCTCTTTAGATACTGTAGTAATATTTTCTTCTTCCCGAAAAGGGTGTGAGCTAGTATCTTATGGAAGTATCTGAAAGCTGGGTTATGAATATCATCATTATACATTCTGTCTGGTTCAGGGTGATAGTCGCCTGTGATTCTACCCCAGAATTGGTCGAGTTCAAAATCAATATCGTCATCTTCTGCACTGATGAACACATGCGATCCGCTAGGAAATCCTAGGAGGTTAGCTAGTGACATCCGGCTATGGGTTTAGTCCATTCCAAACATTCGAAAGGTAATCAGCTCTGTGTTGGATCCAAAACCATAGTTGGGTATGTATCTGAAGGAACTAAGGAATTCATAGGTGAGATCCTTATAGGTAGCAAAACGTGTTTTCGAAGCAGTGTTCTCCCAACCCAGTTGATTGAACAGGTATTGAATGTTATCCGTGATTCCTAGTTTATCCATGGTAGACTTATCATAATACAGCGTTAAGGCGATTTCTCTTTCAGTTAGTGCTGCAAATCTTGCCTTTTGAGCTAGTCCTCGAAAATGAACCTTTGTGAAGTCGTACTCGGCCATACTCGCAGGTAAGTCGGAGAAAACAGAAGGAATGTTTTGAAGACTTTTAAAATCCTGAAAAGTTTAAAACAAAAGTTTGAAGTCAGGATTTTTAAAAACAAAAGGCGGTAAAAACAAAAGACAAAAAGAGAAAAATAAAAATAGAAATATGAAAACAAACGAAAGTAGAAAGTAGTAGTAATTATAAGTTTAGAATTTTTGTTAAATTTTCAAAGTAAAATTTTAAATAAAAATGAAATACAGTAACGAGGAAAAATGCGGGAAAAGTTGGGTTGCCTCCCAGTAAGCGTTGTTTTTAACGTCTAAAGCCTGACGATAGCTTGGTGACAAGCTATTCGGGTGGTTGAGCTGGAAGCTCAAGCAATGCTATACTGCAGACTTGAGGGCTGTTGTCGTTCTTATCATAATGTTTTAGATGTTGCCCGTTTACGATAAACGGTGCATTCGTCTTATCGGTAATTTCAACAGCTCCACTCTGAAGTATTTTAGTCACTTCATAAGGTCCGGACCACCTAGATTTTAGTTTACCTGGGAAGAGTTTTAATCTTGAATTAAATAGCAATACGATGTCTCCCACACTGAATTGTTTCTTGACTGAACGTTTATCATGCCACCTTTTAGTTTGTTCTTTGTAGATACGGGCATTTTCGTAAGTGTCTAATCGAAGCTCTTCCAATTCGTGCAAGTTCAAGATTCGCTTTTCTCCTGCCTCGGAGTAGTTGAAATTGAGTGTCTTAATGGCCCAGAAGGCCTTATGCTCTAATTCTACAGGGAGATGACAGGATTTACCGTAAACTAATTTGTAGGGTGTAGTACCTATTGGTGTCTTAAAGGCGGTCCTATAAGCCCATAAAGCTTCATGTAGCTTTGATGACCAATCTTTCCTTGAGGTAGCGACAGTCTTTTCCAATATCTATTTTATTTCCCTGTTCGAGACCTCTACTTGTCCGCTAGTTTGCGGATGATAAGGTGTAGCTACTCGGTGTCGGACTCCATATTTAGAGAGAAGTTTATCAAATATTCGCGATATGAAGTGAGATCCGCTGTCACTAATGACTAGTCTGGGTACACCGAATCTAGGAAAGATTGTGTTTTTGAAGAGTTTGATTACTACTCGTGCGTCATTTGTTGGAGCAGCAATGGCTTCTATCCATTTAGACACATAGTCTACAGCGGCGAGTATGTAGTTATTACCAAAAGAAGGTGGGAATGGTCCCATGAAATCTATTCCCCATACGTCAAAGATTTCTACCTCTAAGATTCCTTTCTGAGGCATTTCATCGCGTCGTGAGATGTTGCCAGTTCGTTGGCATTGATCACATTTTAGCACAACGATGTGAACGTCTTTCCAGAGGTTAGGCCAGAATAAGCCGGCTTGGAGAATCTTAGCGCACGTCTTGGATGTACTAGCATGACCACCATACGGTGCTGAATGGCATTGGGAAATGATATTTTCTATTTCTTCCTCTGGGACACAACAACGGTATATGTTGTCGGCCCCTCTCTTGAAGAGTAGAGGTTCGTCCCAATAATAGTGTTTCAGATCGTGGAAGAATTTCTTCTTTTGCTGATAAGTGAGATCCGGTGGAAGCACGCCTGCAGCGAGGTAATTAACGATGTCAGCATACCAAGGTAATGTGACTTGGGAATAGACGGCTTCTACAGCTTTTTCGAATTCTGGATCTTCCGAGATTGAGTTGGGTATGTCACTTTCTAATTTGGCTATCAGACGTCCGTACGGGAAATCGTCGTTTATCGGTACTGGTTCATGTTTGATGCCTTCTATTCGGGATAAGTGATCTGCAACAACGTTCTCGGTTCCTTTCTTATCTTTGATTTCTAAGTCAAACTCTTGTAATAACAGGATCCATCTCAATAGTCTTGGTTTGGCATCCTTTTTTCTTATTAGGTACCTTATGGCAGCGTGGTCCGTGTATATGATAATTTTTGCTCTTACTAAGTAAGAACAGAATTTGTCAAGCGCAAATATAACTGCTAGAAGTTCCTTTTCTGTGGTAGCGTAGTTCATTTGGGTAGGATCTAAGGTTCTACTGGCATAGTAGATGGCATGGAGTTTCTTGTCCTTCCTTTGTCCTAGAACTGCGCCTACGGCATAATCACTCGCATCGCACATGATTTCGAATGGTAGTCGCCAATCGGGTGGTTGCATAATCGGTGCGGTGATAAGGGCTGATTTTAATGTTTCGAATGCTTTTAGACAGTCGTCGCCGAAGACGAACTCAGCATCTTTCATCAACAGGCCGGTCAAAGGTTTTGTGATTTTTGAAAAATCTTTTATAAATCTTCTGTAGAAACCGGCATGTCCTAGAAAACTCCGTATTTCTCGTACGAATTTTGGAGGTTGGAGATCTTTTATAATCTCTATTTTAGCTTTGTCGACCTCAATTCTTTTATTTGATATGACATGTCCTAGAACTATTCCTTGTCGGACCATAAAATGGCATTTTTCCCAATTTAGGACGAGGTTCACTTTTACACATCGTTCTAATACCATTTCTAAGTTTTGTAGGCATCCTTCGAAACTTTGTCCACATACCGAGAAATTGTCCATAAATACTTCCATGATTTCGTCTATGAAATCTGCGAAGATTGCCATCATGCATCTTTGGAAGGTTGCTGGAGCATTACAGAGTTCGAACGACATTCGGCGGTAAGCAAAAGTACCATAAGGACAGGTGAATGTAGTCTTTTCTTGGTCATCAGGATGAATGAGAATTTGGAAAAATTCTGAATAACCATCTAGATAGCAGAAATATGAATATTTGGCTAATCTTTCCAACATTTGGTCTATGAAGGGTAACAGGAAGTGATCTTTTCGTGTGGCCTTGTTAAGCTTTCTATAATCAATACACATCCTGCTTCCAGTCACGACTCTTTTTGTTATTGATTCGCCTTTTTCGTTTTTGACTACTGTGACTCCTCCTTTCTTTGGTACGACGTGAATTGGGCTAACCCATTCACTATCGGAGATTGGATAGATGATTCCTGCATCTAGCAATTTCTTTACTTCATCTCTGACTACAGTGCTTAGGATGGGGTTCAGTTTTCTCTGATGCTCTCTAGAGGTTTTAGAGTCTTCCTCTATTGTAATTCGATGCATACAGATTGAAGGGCTTATACCTTTTAGATCGCTTATGTTATAGCCTAACACGGTGGGGTACTTCTTTAGGACTTCTAATAGCTTTTCGGTTTCTGGTTGTCCTAAGTCGGCGTTGACTATCACTGGTCTTTTTAGTTCATCGTCTAGAAATTCATATCTAAGGTTTTTGGGTAATGTTTTAAGTTCTAAAGATGGGTTCTTTGGACCTGGCATATGGTTTGGGGTCAGTGCCAAGCTTTCGCTTAGGCTGTCATCTTTATACGGTTTACGCCAATCATCGTCTTCAGAAATATCGGGTATTTGAATCTTTATTATTTCTGAATACGTGGTCTCTTCATTTTCAAGTTCTCTTATGCATTCGTCAATTTCGTCTACTAAATAGCAGGTATCGTCTATGGCTGGTGCTTGTAAGAACTTGGTGAGAATGAACTCTATCTTTTCTTCTCCTACTTCGAATGTTAGCCTTCCTTTCTTCACGTCTATAATAGCTCCGGCTGTAGCTAGGAATGGTCTTCCTAGGATAATTGGGGTAACAGTGTCCTCCTTGATGTCCACGATTATGAAGTCGGTTGGGATGTAGAATTGTCCTATGCGTACTGGAACGTTTTCCAGTATTCCGACGGGGTATTTTACTGATCGGTCAGCTAATTGTATGGACATTTTGGTTGGTCTGAGGTCTCCCATATTCAGCTGTTTGCATATAGATAAAGGCATAACACTGATACTGGCTCCTAAATCGCATAGAGCTTTGTCTATCACGAACTTTCCTATGATGCAGGGTATGGAGAAACTACCTGGGTCTTTTAATTTAGGAGGCATGCAGTTTTGAATAATAGCGCTACACTCTGCAGTTAGTGTAACTGTTTCGTTATCCTCGATCTTTCTCTTATTCGACAGGATTTCTTTGAGAAATTTAGCGTATGACGGCATTTGAGTTATCGCTTCTGTAAAAGGAATAGTGATATTCAACTGTTTAAGGAGCTCTACAAATTTCTTAAACTGTCCTGAAGTTTTGGAGTTTATTAATCTTTGAGGATAGGGGATAGGTGGTTTATATGGCGCTGGAGGTGCTTGAGTTTTTTCACTTGCGGTATCCTCCTTCTCGTTGTCTTCCTTCTTCTCTAACTCGGATTCCTTTTCTGCTTGTTTAGTTGGTTTTTGTTGCATGGCTGAGTTTTCGGTCCTCGGATCGATCGGTTCGTCCAATTCTTTTCCACTTCTTAGTATTACAGCATTTGCTTGACCTTTTGGATTCTGTTCGGGTTGTCCAGGAAATGTGCCAGCGGGTGCGGCAGCAGAGGCTTGTTGTTGAGCCACTTGTGATATCTGTGTTTCTAACATTCTGTTGTGGGTGGCTAAAGCGTCTACTTTTCCGGTCAACTGTTTAATTTGCTCGCTAGTGTGTATGTTTTGATTCAGGAATTCTTTGTTTGTTTGAGCTTGAGTAGTTATGAATTTTTCCATCATCAACTCGAGGTTTGATTTCCTAGGTGCAGTCTGAGCAGCAGCTGGTTTCTGATATCCTGGCGGAGCAGTAGGCATTTGCAATGCATTTTCGCTTTTGTAAGAGAAGTTTGGATGATTTCGCCAACCTGGGTTGTAAGTATTTGCGTAAGGATTTCCTTGAGCATAATTTACTTGGTCTGGTGGGATTTTGGCTAGCAATGGGCATTCAGATGCATTATGAGTGGTGCTTCCGCATAACTCGCAATTTGGAGTTACGGCAGCGACGATTGTAGTGGGGTTAACGGTCAGACTATCAATCTTCTGTGTTAGAGCATCTACTTTAGCGGTGAACTTTTCAAGGCTGCTGATCTCGTACATCCCACCTTTCGTTGTGGTTTTCTCTATTGGAGTGCGTTCACCTCTCCATTGGCAGTGGTTCTGAGACATGTTTTCGATTAGTTGATAGGCTTCGTCATATGGCTTATCCATAAGTGCACCGCCCGCGGCAGCGTCTATTGTCAATCTAGTATTGTATAAAAGCCCATTATAAAAAGTATGGATTGTCACCCAGTCTTCTAAACCGTGGTGAGGACATGTTCTCATCATATCTTTGAATCATTCCCATGCTTCGTAAAGAGATTCAGTATCTTTTTGTCGAAATCCGTTGATTTGAGCTCTAAGCATAACAGTTTTGCTTGGCGGAAAATATCTCGCTAAGAAGACGTTCTTCAATTGTTCCCACGCTGTAACGGAGTTGGATGGTAAGGATTGTAACCATGTCCACGCTCTGTCTCTAAGAGAGAATGGGAAAAGACGAAGTCTTATCGCGTCTGGAGTTACTCCATTTGCTTTCACCGTGTCTGCGTATTGTACAAACTTCGTTAGATGTTCGTTCGGATCCTCAGTTGCGTTTCCTGAGAATTGGTTTTGTTGTACAGCTGACAGTAATGATGGTTTCAGCTCGAAATCATTTCGGGTAATAGCTGGGGCAGCAATGCTACTTCTAGGCTCCATCTGAGAGGGTGTAGCGTATGCCTTCAGCGGTTTGTTTGGAGGTCCTTCAGCCATGTTTGATTCTTCTTCGGATTTGGGAATGGGAGTGAGAGGATCGGGAATGTTATGTTTGAGTTGGTACTCAATGATTCGGCTTCTTAGATGTAAGAAACGTTCTAGTTCTGCGACTGAAGGTTTCAAGATATCGCCTTGTGGGCAATTACTTGGCATACAATCGACAACACTAGTAAAGGAAAAATGAAAATAATTAACCTAGTCTATACGGCGTAACAGAAGGTTACACTATTGACTAAACGGGTTCCCAGCAACGGCGCCAAAAACTTGATCGCGACTTTCTATGTCTAATACAACCTAACTGCAAGTGCACAGTCTATCGCGTAGTAATAATAGATATCGATCCCACAGGGACTCGTAATCAAACTAGTGTTCTCGGGAGTTACTATGTTTAGCTAGGTAGATAATGTTTGAGGGAATAAGATTGTCACTAAAGGGAACTAAGAATGTTAATTAAAGTATAATTAATTGAATCGATATGCAGTATTTATGTTCTTCAGGGATTTGACAAGTTACCAGCCTACGAAATATTTTTCAGAGTTTATTTAAGCAGAAAATGGTGATCTGAAGACTCTCGCCTCACGATGGTTATTGACGCTAATCATAATTCTAAGGGCCAAACGTACGCTTTCGTGTCCCATTCGGGGTTAAAATTATTTTTTGGAAATCTCTAAGTTCTAATTCATTTTAAAGTGCTTTCGCTGTTATTAAAATGAATGACTAGTGTTTACTATCTGGTCTTGCCGCAGCTTTCGCTTGTTGGTTCGTACCTTAATTAATTTCCCACTTTCGTGGCAAAACTACTTTTAAATAAGTTCTCGCTTTCGCGACGAAGTTTATTCAGTAAATTAATTTTAAACACTCAGACCATAAACAACTTTTGAAAAAGACAGTTTTCAACCGGTTATTATCAAATCCCTTTCGAATTATTACTACATATCGATTACTTAAATTTAGCTAGACATGGATTTGGGAAAGGTAAAACATAAATAAAAACAATAAATAATAGCATGCATCATAATAAAAACTGGAATTACGATTGAAATGAGAAACCTGTAAATATTTCAATTGACCTTTGGGCAGATCCTCCACAGATGTTGACAGGATTCTGGTCTTTGTGCCAATTTGATCGTACAACGGAAATAAAAATTACAGAAGGAATGAAAGGCAACAAAAAATAGGAAAGAAAATAAAACTGAACTTTTGCTCTGGAAATGGAATTGGGCAGCACTTCGTTGTATGAATGCGGCTCCCTTTCTGAGTTCCCCTTCTTCCCCTTTTATAGAAATGGAATTCTAACGGTTATAACTTGAAGAAGGTGGACTTTGAGGCAGAATTATCAGGGAGTAGTGGTCCACTATTTGGGACTTGGAACTGCTTCTTTCACGTGCATTTGAAGTGGGGCGTTTTTGCCTGCATGACGGTCGTCACAAGGTGTGACGGTCGTCATGGAGCTGTGACGGTCGTCACAGCAGCAAAATCAGCAGTCTGCGTTTTTCATGTTATTTTCATCTGGTTTTCGTCCATATTTCATCTGAGATTGCTTCTTTTCTTCATATTGCCTTTTTTGGACGTGATCATCAAATACCTGCAAAACATCAGACAAATAACACGGAAATAACCCGAAATCGGATCGAAAACAGTTAAACTTCAGTTGAATTGTGCATCAAAATATATATACGATTTCGTGTTATCACAACTCCATTCTGTTGTGGAGTTCTAGGGCAGGAGAAATCATGAGCAACGCCATTTTCACTAAAATATTTTTCAAAAATATTTGTTTTCAAATTCTCCACCATGATCACTTCTGACTTTAACAATTTTAAAATCTTTTTCATTTTGGACTTGTTTGCAGAAGTCAAAGAACACAGAATGTGACTCATCCTTGTGTTTTAGGAATTTCACCCATGTTCATCTGCTATACTCATCAACAATGACTAATCCATACTTCTTGCCTCTGATGGATGCAGTTTTCACTGGTCCAAACAGATCAATGTGAAGTAATTCTAATGGTCTTGAAGTTGAAACAACATTATTAGTTTTAAAAGAATATTTTGAAAATTTTCCTTTTTGACATGCTTCACAAAGAGCATCTGAGTTGAACTTCAACTTAGGAAGTCCTCTGACCAGATTGAGTTTATTAATCTGAGATACACGTCTCATATTAATATGCCTCAATCTTCTGTGCCAGACCCATTGCTCATCATTAACAGAAATAAGGCCTTTAACATTTTGAACCTTAAGTTCTGAAAGATTGATTTTGTAAATGTTGTTCTTCCTCTTTCCATTCAATAGGATTGAGCCATCCTTCTGACTAACAGCTTTGCAACATTGTTGATTAAAGATTATGTCATAACCATTGTCACTTAATTGACTTATGGACAATAGATTATGCTTTAATCCTTCTACAAGTAAAACATTAGATATAGAAGGAAGGTTACCATTGCCAATAGTACCAGAGCCAATAATCTTGCCCTTCTGATTCCCTCCAAACTTCACTTCTCCTCCAGATTTAAGCTCTAGGCTTTGGAACATAAACCTTTCTCAGTCATGTGACGTTAGCAGCCAGAGTCCAGGTACCATGACTGGCATCTTGACTTTTCTGCTAAATACATCTGCAACAGGGATTATCTTATCCTTAGGTACCTAGATCTTTTTGGGTCCTTTTGGGTTAGTTACCTTAAAAGATTGTCTGAACTTTTGTCTTTTTACAACAGTTTTATTCTGACTCACTTTTGGTTTAAACACAGGAACATTCTGATCAGAACGTGTGTGTTTTATATCATTCAGATGACCAAACTTAAAATGAGAATATAAGGGAGTCTTCTTAATGATAAGTTTATCAACATGCATTGGATTTAAATCATTTCCAGAGGAAGATTCATATCCAATTCCTTTCCTGTTGTTTCTGCTAACTCCATAGATCATTGAAGCCATCTTGCTTATATCTATGCTTTTAGCCAGAAACTTCTGAAAGCTGAAGTCCTATTCTTCTAAAATATTTTTTCATTTTGACTTAGTTTCAGATTCAGAGTCTTGTTGTGCTTTTTCAAAAAAAAAAAAATTCATTTTCAAGTTGTTTTCTTTGAGCTCAGCAACTTCTGACTTTAATAGATTATTCTCAGATTCAAGATTTCATTTAAGCTTCTTGCATTTGAGCTTAATTTGGTTATAGTTTTTCAGGACTTCTGATAAGACTTTAATAAGTTCTTCCCTAGAGAGATCAGAAAGTACCTCTTCTGAGTTAGATTCAGATTCAGATGATCCTTCATTCTGATCTTCCACGCCTGCCATCAGAGCCATGTTGGCGCATTCATCTTCAGATTCTGATGAAGATCCAGATTCATCTGAATCATCCCATGTTGCCATTAGAACCTTCTTCTTTTTGTCAAACTTCCTCTTTGGCTTTTCTTTTAGAAGCTTTGGACATTCATTCTTGTAATGGCCAGGTTATTTGCATTCAAAGCAAACTACCTCCTTCTTTCCAGATCTTTTTGGTCCAGAGGGCTCCTTGCGTTGATCTGGCTTCTTGAAGTTCTTGAACTTCCTTTGCTTGTGCTTCCAGAGTCTGTTGATTCTTCTGGACAACAAGGACAGTTCATCTTCTTCTTTAAAAGAAGACCCTTCAGAACTTTCTTCTAACACCTGCAATGCTTTAACAAATTTGTTAGATTTTAAGGCAATTGACTTACCTTTCTTTTGAGGCTCATCTTCCTCAAGTTCAATTTCATGGTTCCTCAGTGAGCTGATTAGTTCTTCCAATGTGATCTTGTTCAGATCCTTAGCTAGCTTCAGAGCAGTAACCATAGGTCTCCATCTGATAGGCAAGCTTCTGATGATCTTCTTCACATGATCAGTAGTTGAATAGCCTTTGTCCAGCACTTTCAATCCAGTTGTGAGGATCTGGAATCTAGAAAACATAGTTTCTATAGATTCATATTCTTCCATTTTAAATGCTTCATACTTCTGGATAAGTGCCAGAGTCTTGGTCTCTTTAACTTGTGAGTTCCCTTCGTGTGTCATCTTCAAAGACTCAAACAAATCAAATGCAGTTTCTCTATTGGTGATCTTCTCATACTCAGTATGAGATATTGCATTTAATAAGATTGTTCTAGCTTTGTGATGATTTCTGAACTCCTTCTTTTGGGATTCAGTCATAGATTTTCTATCAACTTTCTTGCCATCCCAATCAGTGGGATGAACATACCCATCAATGACTAAGTCCCATAGATCAGCATCATAACCAAGGAAGAAACTCTATATCCTGTCCTTCCAATAGTCAAACTTCTCCCCATCAAACATAGGGGGTTTTGTGCTGATTCTATCCCTTTCTTCATATTTGTTGTTGTTGTTGTTAGATGTTGAAGTTTCAAGCATAATAAAAACCAAGAATATATATCAAAGTTTTCTCACTGGATCTTTTCTGTCACGGTGAAGTGATAGCACACACAGAACCGGAGCTCTGATGCCAACTGAAGGTGAGAAAATACTTAGAAGGGGGGGGGGGGGGTTGAATAAGTATATAGAAATAATTATGGCAATAAAAACACTATGATTTTTATCCTGGTTCGTTGAACTCAACTACTCCAGTCCACCCTATCAAGAGTGATTTGCCCTTCTCCATAAGGACTTAATCCACTATTAATCAAACTGATTACAATAGCAAACACTAAGAGCAACTGTTCTTAGTCTTCTCAAGAGCTACTGACCACAACTGGGTCTTCTCAAGGAACTTTTACAATCAATATGTAAAACTAAACAAGTGTTTGAATGCATCTAAGAAAGCTATATCACAACTGTGATTTACACTTAAGTTTAAGAACTTTACGAAATAAATTCAGCAATGAGAATAAATTGTATGAGAGCTTTTCAATGAATTTCTTTCAATAATCGTCAACTAAAGAAGAGTGTTGGAGACTTGCTTTTATAGGCTTAGAAATCCAAGACGTTGCATGCTTTGAAGACCGTGTCTGCAAAGTAGCTGTAATCTTTTTGTCTTCACATCCCTTGACCTTTCCTAGAAGTAGAACATTCAGAGAAATCCTTTTTGCCTGAGTTCTTGTGTCTAGCATAAATGAGGAAAGAGTCGTTTGGCATAACCAACGGACATAACTTTGAATTCTTCTTCAACAAGTTTCTAATTCTCAGCAATTAGCATCAGAGCCTTGAGTGATCAGAGTCTTTGATGTTCATCAGAGTTTGCTGTATTAGAGAATTATAGCAAGTGTGCTTCAGCGTGTAATAAATCAGAGCAGAGTTTGGGGATCAGATCCTCAGTACTTGCAGCGTACAGTACTATCAGAGTCTTCTAAAAAACTGTGCTTGAAAGTCTTCATACAAAATCTTCAGATTATGCTTCAGATGCTTCTGTAGCTTCTGGTTCAGATCCTTCTGTAGGCAGCGCTCAGAGTCTTCTGTAGACAGCGTTCAGATTCTTCTAATAGATGCTTCTGACGCTTCAGAGCCTTGCATAAATCAACATTCAGATCTAATTTGCTTTCAGAGTAATATTAACTTTAATATCTGCAGCAAAAATACTTGAACAAATTTTAGAGTATATAATTTCTTAATACAAAATTTCGTAAGTGTTATCATCAAAACATAGAGATATAACTAAGAACCAATATGTGTTCTAACAACAAAGAAAGATGGCAAAGAAACCAAGACAACATGCAAACAACAGTAAGTTCGCTAGGCGAACATGCTAGCGAAGCTGCCACCAAAACTTAACAAAGTTCGCTAGGCGAACTATGTAGCGAAGGCCAGGAATCCAAAACAGTAAGGAAAGGGCCATAAACTCGCTAGGCGAAGGAGGCATCAAAGAACTCGCTAGGTGAAGAGATAAAGAGTAGCCAGCGAACACCCCCAGACTTAAAACAGCAAGGAAATAGCCACAAACTCACTAGGCGAAGTTCACAGCGAAGGCTTCGCTAGGCGAAGGATTGTTCGCACAACGGACTTTTGGAAACTTGTATGGGGAGAGTTCACATGACACAGGCACTTCAGATGGCATTTTTGGTGTTCGCTAGGCGAACCATTTATTTGCCTAGCTAACGTGACAACTCAGTAGACCCTTCTATAAGTAGCATGAGCTACTTTTTGTAAAAATATCTAATTTCTTGTAATTGCTTTTGAGAGGATTTTTCTGACCTAAAAACCCATTCTTTCATTTCTCATCATCTCTTAGCAATATTTCACCAAAAGAAGGTGGATTCCCATCCAATCTCGATTATTCGACTCAGATGTTGATCAACCTTCTTCTGAAACTTGTTGCTCAAGCTATCATGGAAATGAGTGGCTAAATACCTCTCTTGTCAAGGTTAGGAGTGGTTAGTTCAGAATTTATGTATTCTTCTTGATCTTTTGTATGTGAACAAATATTGTGATCAATATAGATGAAGTTATTTGCTACTCTTTGTACATTTATGGTTTGGATTGCTTTAGACATGAACTTTCCAAGTCTTGACATAATTTCTTCATCTATCAACTATACAAATGCTAGACATAGATTTGAAAGTTGATATCCGCTTTGTATCGATCTTAATCACTATTGTTTCGAGTGTTATTTAGAGAGATCATTTAACGGTCGAAACAATAGCATTCACGAAATCGCTTTAGAGATGAACGTTTTTGCGAGGATACTCGGTTATGTTGGTTAAAACTTCGTTCACATATTTGATCGATTATATACGTTTAGGACGAACTAGCGAACCCTAATCTTAACATGCTTTTATCAAACTTAGACCGACTTTTATTCCGCTTTATTTCTTGCAAACTTTTGTTACGAAAATTGAAACCATTCTAAAAACCCCCTTTCTTAAATCATTAAACCGTTGAACGACAAGCATCTTTATTCTCATCAATCCCTGTGGATACGATAAAACACTACCACAAAATATTGTCTAACAAATTGGCGCCATTGCCGGGGATTGTTAGTAGAATATTGCAAGCTTTGCAATAGTTTAGTGATTTTAAAATTTTTGTATTGTGAATATCTTATCTTTGTAATTCTTTATGCTTTTTAATTTGTTTAGTTCGTGTGTAGAATTCGTTTATGCGTGCCAGGTTCGGCCGGAAAACCTTCTTTTTGATCCTGAGATTGAGAGAACCTCTCGGTGTACCAATAGTCGCACAAGGCAAAGACGACAACAAGCTATTGAAAGACAAGAGAACATAGAATCTTCTTTATCCACTCCACCTAATTCACCAATTATGGCAGCACCACCACCACCTCCACCTCCAGTTTCCGTTCCATGTACGAACAGTCCAAGACACACCGCTCAGTTCACGCGTAATCTTCAAAATGGAAGACAAGCCGAGATGAAGACGGGAATCCTTGCACTTATCTGTCAAAATCCTTTCATGGGATTAGATCACGGGGATCCGTTCACACATCTTATAAAATTCTGAGATTGCGGGTGCAACAGGAGCAACCGAAGCTGACGAAGAATCATTGTTCAGAAGTTTATTTCCGCATTCCTTGATTGGGAAAGCGAAGGAGTGGTATCTTGATCAATCTACAACAATCATGACGGATTAGAATCTTTTGGAAGAGAAGTTTCTTGAACGGTTCTTTCCATATAACCGTTTCATGTAAGCGAAAACTGCGATAGTTGTGTTTTCACAAGGAGCAAGTGAATCCCTCAATGAAGATTGGGAGAGATTCAAGTCTATGTTGAGAAAATGCAAACGACACGGTTTTGACGAACTCACTTAAGTTCATATTTTCCGCAATGGTATCCTTTTGGTTCATAAGACCTTATTGGATGCTACGGCGGGGGGTTATTTGATGTCAAAAAGTGTCGAAGATGCAATTGCAATTATTAACAAGATGGCACTTAATGATCACCAAGGGAATCATAACCGTGGAGTAGCTCAACGAAAACTAGGCGTGCTCGAGTTAGGTATGAATGATGCTATTCTTTCTCAAAACAAACTTCTTACGTAACAAGTGGAGCTTTTGACCCAAAAATGTCGAAGCTTCCACAACAAATCAAAGAGATGCAAGAAGTTCCTACTCAAGTTCAAGTGGCGAGTTGCGAATTGTGTAAAGGTGATCATCCTACCAGATATTGTCCTCCCATTTTGGAAGAAGCCAATTATGCCGGAAATCAAAATCAAGGATACCAACAAAGACCACCTTATCAATAAGAAAATCAAGGTTATCAAAAACCTAATCAAGGGTACCAACAACCTTGGAGGCCGCAAGAAGCCGGAACTTCAAACCGTCAAAAATATCAAAATTACACTCAACCTCCACAAACTCAAAGTGCACCGTCAAAGATGGAGGAAGCTCTTACTCAATTCATGCAAATGTCAATGTCAAATCAAAAGAACACTGATGCGGCTATTAAGAATTTGGAGACGCAAGTGGGCCAATTATCAAAACAATTGGTCGATCAACAAAAAAGGCCTTTCACGACTACAACTACTCCAAATCCTAAGGAGCATTGCAAGGTGATTCTCACAAGAAGTGGTAGAGAAATTGACATGGGCGTAGGTGAGGAGATAGTGGCAGAGGAAGTTGTAGTTGAAAAAGAAATTGAAAATGTTGAGAAAGAAGTAGAAAAAAATGTTAAGGGAGATTTAGTTGAAAATGAAAAAGTGAAAAAAAGTGAGGAAGGAGAGAGAAGTAAGAAAGAAGAAAGAGTGAAAAAGTCGAGAAAAGGAAAAGAGTGTGAACACTATACCAATTCAAAATTTTCCTTATACACATGCTGCGACAAGGAAAGACAATGCTAGACACTATTCTCGGTTTATGGACATATTCAAACAATTGCAAATTAATATTCCATTTTCCAAAGCATTGGAGCAAATGCCAAAGTATGCTAAATTCATGAAGGACATTCTCACAAAGAAGAAGCGGCATACGGATCAAGAAACGATCGTGGTGGATGCTAGTTGTAGCGTAATCATTCAACGTACTCTCCCGAGGAAAGAAAGTGATCTGGGATGAGTCATTTTGCCCATTACAATTGGAAATACTTATGTTGGCAAAGGGTTGATTGATTTGGGCTCTAGTATCAATTTGATACCCTTATCTATTGTAAGAGGTTGGGATACATGGAATTGAAATCTACTCAAATGATGTTGCAACTTGCCGATAAATCTACCACTCGCCCTCATAGTTTAGCCGAAGATGTGTTGGTGAAGGTTGATAAAATTTTGTTCCCAATTGACTTTGTGGTAATTGATATGGAAGAAGATGAAAACTCTCCCTTGATTCTTGGTCGACCTTTTATGAAGACCGCGTGCATGGCTATTGATATGGATGATGGTCTAATGAAAGTTAGAGTTCTTGATGAGGAGATTTGCTTCAACCTTTTTGAAGCCATGAAGCTTTCTAAGGACAAAACCGATTATTTTAGAATTGATGCCACGGAAGTGGAAATTAAAGAAGTCAAAGAGTTATTGCAAGTTTCCATACCATTACAACAAGTTCTTACCAATGCTCTTTCAAAAGTCAATAAAGAAAAAGAACGGGAAATTGAAAAGTGTTTGCGGGAACTTGAAGAACTAGAGGAAATCCCACCTTTGAAAGAAAGGGTGGAAAATTAAAAAAAAAAAAGAAGAGAACAATGAGGAAGGCAAGCTTGAGTTGAAGTTGTTACCATCTCATCTTAAGTATGTTTTCCTTGATGAAGAGAAGAACAAGCCGGTGATCATAAGTTCGGAGTTAACCATTGATGAAGAAAGGAAATTAATTGTTGTGTTGAAGAAAAATCAAGATGCAATGGGTTGGACTCTTTCCGACATGAAAGGTATAAGTCCTTCATATTGTATGCATCGAATATTCATGGAGGAAGATTTCAAGCCGGTAGCTCAACCACAAAGAAGATTGAATCCTACTATGAAAGAAGTGGTGAGGAAATAAGTTATCAAAATGTTGGATGCTGACATGATTTATCATATTTCCGATAGTCTGTGGGTTAGTCTAGTTCAAGTGGTGCCGAAGAAAGGTGGAATGACGGTTGTCCGTAATGAGAAGAATGAGTTGATTCCAATAAAAACTGTAACGAGATGGAGAATGTGTATCGACTACCGTAGGCTCAATCAAGCTACAAGAAAATATCACTTTCCTCTTCCTTTCATGGATCAAATGCTCGAGAGACTTTCCGGTCAAGAATATTATTGATTTTTGGATGGACACTCAGGGTATAATCAAATCATTGTCAACCCGGAGGATCATGAAAAAATGGCTTTCACTTGTCCTTTTGGAATCTTTGCTTATAGGAGGATTTCGTTTGGTTTGTGTAATGCACCAGCGACTTTTCAAAGGTGTATGCAAGTTATATTCTCGGACTTGATTGAGAAGACGATCGAGGTGTTTATGGATGATTTCTCAGTTTTTGGACCGTCATTTGAACTTTGTTTAAAAAATCTTGATGTTGTCTTGGAGATGTGTGTGGATACTAATCTGGTGCTTAATTGGGAGAAATGCAACTTCATGGTTATGGAAGGCATTGTGCTCGGGCACAAAGTTTCTTCAAAGAGATTGAAGTTGACAAGGCTAAGGTGGAAGTGATTGAAAAGTTGCCGCCACCTCTGAATGTGAAGGGAATTCGAAGTTTTCTGGGTCATGCAGGATTCTACCGAAGATTCATCAAAGACTTCGCGAAGATAGCAAAACCATTGAGCAACCTGCTCAATAAAGATAAGTCTTTTCTTTTTTATGATTCTTGTATGACAGCTTTTGATTCTTTGAAACAAAGCCTAATAAATGCACCCATAATCATTGCACCAAACTAGAAAAATGATTTTGAACTTATGTGTGACGTAAGTGATTATGCGGTTGGTGCAGTGTTAGGCCAAAGAAAGACCAAAATTTTCCATGCGATACATTATGCAAGCCAGGTTCTTAACGAGGCTCAAATTAATTATGCAACAACTGAAAAGGAATAGCTTGCTATAGTGTACGTATTAGAAAAATTTAGGTCTTATTTGATTGGATCCAAAGTTGTGGTGTACATCGATCATGCGGCGATCAAGTATCTTCTTACCAAATCGGATTCCAAACAACAGTTAATTCGTGGATTCTTTTACTTCAAGAATTTGATCTTGAAATTCGTGATAAAAAAGGATCCGAGAATTTGGTAGCAGATCACTTGTTCCAACTTATGAATGATGAAGTCACAAAGCATGAGAAAGAGGTGAGGGAAGAGTTCCCTGATGAAAAATTGTATATGGTGAAGTTTAGACCTTGGTTCGCCAATATGGCTAACCACAAAGCCACCAGATTGATGCCGAAAGGTCTAACTAGTCACCAGAGAAAAAAAATTTGTCTGACGCCAAGTACTTTGTGTGTGATGAGCCACATCTTTTGAAACTTGGTGTCGATAACATTTTGCGGAGATGTGTTTTTGAGGAGGAACCCAAAGATATCCTATGGCATTGTCACAACTCTCCGTATGGAGGTTATTTTAACAATACAACAGCTGCTAAAGTCCTCCAATCGGGATTTTATTGGCCGTCTTTGTTCAAAGATGCGTACGCGCATACAAAAAATTGTGACAAATGTTAGAGGATCGGTGGAATAACGCAACAAAATGAAATACCACTGCAAAGCATGATTGAAGTCAAGGTTTTTGATTGTTGGGGCATTGATTTTCTTGGTCCATTACCACTGTCATTTGGAAATGAATACATTCTTGTTACGATGGACTACGTCTCCAAATGGGTGGAAGCCATAGCTAGGCGCTAAGGCAGACGGGAAAACCGTAATAATTTTTTTGAAAAAGAACATATTTTCTCGTTTTGGTACTCCGAGAGTGTTAATAAGTGATAGTGGTTCGCACTTTTGTAACACTCAGTTAGCCAAAGCCTTGGAGTAGTAAGGATACAGACACTTCAGGTGGCATTTTTGGTGTTTGCTAGGCGAACCATTTGTTCGCCTAGCGAATGTGATAGCTCAACAGACCCTTCTATAAGTAGCATGAGCTACTTTTTATAAAAATATCTAATTTCTTGTAATTGCTTTTGAGAGGATTTTTCTGACCTAAAAACCCATTCCTTCATTTCTCATCATCTCTTAGCAATATTTCACCAAAAGAAGGTAGATTCCCATCCAATCTCGATTATTCGACTCGGATGTTGATCAACCTTCTTCCGAAATTTGTTGCTCAAGCTATCATGGAAATGAGTGGCTAAATACCTTTCTTGTCAAGGTTAGGAGTAGTTAGTTCAGAATTTATGTATTCTTCTTGATCTTTTGTATATGAACAAATGATGTGTTCAATATAGATAAAGTTATTTGCTACTCTTTGTACATTTATGGTTTGGATTACTTTAGACATGAACTTTCCAAGTCTTGACCTAATTTCTTCATCTATCAACTATACAAATGCTAGACATAGATTTGAAAGTTGGTATCTGCTTTGTATCGATCTTAATGATTATTGTTTCGAGTGTTATTTAGAGAGATCATTTAACGGTCGAAACAATAGCATTCACGAAATCGCTTTAGAGATGAACGTTTTTGCGAGGATACGCGGTTTTGTTGGTTAAAACTTTGTTCACATATTTGATCGATTAGATACGTTTAAGACGGACTAGTGAACCCTAATCTTGACATGCTTTTATCAAACTTAGACCGACTTTTATTCCGCTTTATTTCTTGCAAACTTTTGTTACGAAAATTGAAACCATTCTAAAAACCCCTTTTCTTAAATCATTAAACCGTTGAACGACAAACATCTTTATTCTCATTAATCTCTGTGGATACGATAAAACACTACCACAAAACACTGTCTAACAACACCCCAACACTTAGGAATGCTGACAGAGTTCATGTCAACGTTATGCTATAGTGGGCTAAGCACGGGACATAATTCCTCATTAGCATTCTCGCCATATCGAAACCTAGGGCCTGTGACCCAGCAAGGGGGGAGGCCACCGGGTTTAGGTTCATTTTCTCCCGCGATACCAGCTTTTATACCACCAATTCTGTCGCGGTTATGTGACAACAGATGGACAAAAGCAATCACGAGATGATACATATGGTGACCCAAAAAATGGGCACTATTCTGAGACCATTAATACAAGATTTGACTCAAAGTTACCAACAACTGGCAACTCAGATGACACAAATCTGAGACTTCTTAGGGGCCCTAAGGCTACAGGAAGACAAACACCTCCCAATCGTTCCGACACGCCTGTCCAACAGAACGATCTTGTCGAAGAAATGAACGACCTACAAGCGCCTGAGTACGAACATATACCCAGGGTGGCCCAAAGGCCCCCTATTGTGATGGTTCACAGGAACCAAGACCCAGACTACGTGGTCATACAAGTTATGAACGATAATCCGGGGGGTGAAGCTAATCTAGAGGCTATGGTCGATCGTATTATGGTTCACAACGGTGCGAACCCAAGCCTTCGATGGCCCACCTACACGTCCCCTCTACCAGATTTCGTTTTGCAAACGGAGTTGCCAAGGGGATGGAAGGTGCCAAAACTCACCAAATTTTCAGGAGAAACGGAGGAATCAACCGTCGAAGACGTCACTAGGTATCAAACCGAAGCCGGGGACATAGAAAATAATGAAGACCTAAAAATGAAATATTTCCCTAGTTCCCTAACCAAGAACGCATTCACATGGTTCACCTCATTATCCCCACAGTCGGTCCATACGTGAACATGGTTAGAAAGATTGTTTCACATGCAGTTTTACATGGGACAATCAAAGATCAATTTGAAAGAACTAGCCAACGTCAAACAAAAGGCACCAGTGTCCGTAGAGCAATATCTAAACATGTTCAGACTATTGAAGGCGCGATGCTTTACACAAGTCTTTGAAAATGAATTGGTCGAAATGGTTGCAAGAGGTTTAGATCATTCTATTAGGAAAAAGATAGACACGCATTACCTTAGGGATATGGAACATTTGACCGACCGCGTCCGGAAGTCGAACTTTTAAGGAGTGAGAAATCTCAGGCTAGTCGATACTGTAAGAAAGAAAAGGTTGTGTTTGTGGCCACCGACGGATATTCATCTAACGACGAGGAGCTCGTCAAAGAAAATGCCATCAACGTGGCCGAATTAAAAACTGGGCCCCTATATGCATGCATATTGCTAAAGCCATCAAACGGAAAAAATCCAGTCGATACAGAAAAGATGGATAAATATGCCGCGAAAACATACTCTTTCGATGTGTCAAAATGCAACGAGATATTTGATTTGTTGGTCAAAGATGGTAAAATTATCGTCCCGGTTAGGACAAAAGATCCCCCTCTGGAATAAAAGAAAAAGAGGAGATTTTGCAAATTTCATAAATTCCTTGGTCATAAAATAGCTCAATGTGTTCTTTTCAGGGATTTGGTGCAGAAAGCTTTGAAAGAAGGACGACTCTATTTTGGTGAAAGACCAAAGATGCAAGTGGACACAAACCCTTTAAAGATGTAAGAAGCACTCTAAAGTGGTAGAATGCATGATGATCGAGGCTACTGAGTGCCTTGCAGAACAGGTGACAACCTCGATGCTCGAATGCATGATGATCGAGGCTACTGAGGGCCCCGACAAGAGAGCAGAAAGGGATTTCGAGAGAATCTACCCTCAACTTGGAGAAAGCTTAACTGAGTTTTAGGAGAAATGCAGAGTTAACGACTCTAAAGCCGCCATTTATCCCAGATGCCATGTTGTGTTCAACCAGAAAGCATCAGACAGATTCGAGTCGGGCAAACCGCCAGTCCCAAGGTTCGTGTTTGACAAAGATGAGGCTTCTCGACGAAACCAGGAATACAGGAATCTGTTACAACAGGCAAGGTCCAAGAATTTTGTGCCCCCGTAGGACACCCCGCAGGATAAGTGGATGGCTCCCATAACACAGAAAGGGAGCAAGAGGCCAAAGTGGAAAGTGTTGGATCTAGAAAGAGAGGCAAAAGCCTCTGACAAGAATGTTGAGCCTAAGGGATATGTGGTGTCCCCCAACTACAAAGGCAAAAACCTAATGACAAGGATCCAATGGAGGCGCCATCAGTGGAACAAAAGGCTACCACAGAAGCATCGACTTTGCTACTACGGCCTGTCGGAAATCCCAGATCGAAGAGGCAACCCCCGAAAACCAGATGGGTCAAAAAAGAGAAGATAATGGCAAACCAAACCATAGCAGTAACCATGGGAGTCTCTGGAGGAAAGGCGTTGGTGTCGACCCAGAATTTGACATTTACCTCTAAAAAGGAAAGCATGAAGGAGCCAGAATACACCCTTCAATCGGATGAGGACGAACCTGAGTATACACCTCAATCAGACAAGGAATACACCCCATCTCCGGAAGATGATTTGGATGTAGACATGTACGACGAGACAAATGACAACACCTACGATGAAGACTTTATGGTAAACTCGGGATCTTATTGATACTGCCGGCGGAATATGATAGGGTATCTGAAGTCTCAGAGTCAGAGGATGATTTCTTGCCAGACGAAGCTGCAAAAGATAAGCCATTGTGTTATCATGTGATGAATAATGGTGTGGTAGAAGAGCAAACTTCCATGTTCGAAAGACCCAACCGATTGATGATGTATCATTTGAAACTGTTGTTCATAAAGGCAAAGGTCGATGGCGTGGCAATGAATAAAGTGTTCGTGGATGGAGGAGCAGCGATTAATTTAATGCCCCACGCCTCATTTAGGAGGATCGGGAAGACTGAATCTGATCTCAAGCAACACAACATGGTTTTATCCAACTATAAGGATAAAACCAACAACATTCTAGGAGTGGTCTAGGTGGACCTAGTAGTGGGAACCACCACCAGGTCGACACTCTTCATGGTCATAAATTCAAAAGCAAATTTTAATCTTTTATTAGGACATGAGTGGATTCATGGAATCGGGGCGGTTCCTTCAACCCTACACCAAAGACTAACTATTTGGAAAAAAGACGGCGTCGTTGAGAATGTAGAGGCCGACCAGAGTTATTATAGGATCGAAGAAGCTAAGGGGACGAAGAGGTCTTTCGACTAACACCTGGCGCACGTAGCACCATGTGACGACAAGACAGGGTCTTATACCTCTGCCAACACCGGTCGTATCCTGAATTTAGACCCGAATTATGGTTTCGTATGGGACTCACCCGACACCCTAACGGAGTCATCACAGAGTTGCCCACCCACAGAGTGGCCCCCCATAGATTAAGATGATTGTTGAGTTAGAAAGTCTATATTGAATTTCGGCCTATTTGGAAGAAAACAAACGAAAAACGGTGCTCGAAAAGGAAAAATACAAAAGTACCGCCAATAATACATGTACAAGTGGTCGACAAGGCCAGGCAACAACTTCAGAAAGTCGGAGGCTCGACTGCATTTATGATGACGAGCCTTTGGGGTTTGAGAAAAACCCAACCTACAACGTGCAGAAGATACAGGCGCATGATCTACTCGAAGAGATTGATCTAGGGGAAGGAAACGCAAAGAGACCTACATACGTAAGTACCAAATTTGGCTCGAAGATGAGAGCCAAGTTGATTGAGATATTGGAAGAGTACAAGGATTGCTTCACCTGAGATTACACCGAAATGTCAGGGCTAAGTTGAGAGGTTGTAGAACACCGATTTCCCATCCAACCAGGGAGGAAGCCAGTTAAGCAACAACCACGGAGATTCACCCAAGAAGTTATGCTGAAAATCAAGAGGGAAATCGAAAGGTTGCTACAGAGTTGGTTCATCCGCACATCAAGATATGTTGAGTGGTTGGCAAGCATAGTCCCGATTGTCAAGAAAAATGGCACTTTGAGAGTTTGCATCGATTTTATGGACTTGAATAGTGTCACCCCTAAATATGAGTATTCAATGCTCGTGGCGGAGATGCTGGTCGACTCGGCCGCTAATTTTGAGTATCTAAGCATGCTCGACGGATGTTTTGGATATAAGCAGATCTTCATAGCTGAGGAAGATGTTCCTAAAATGGAGTTCCGATGCCCAGAGGCATTAGGAACGTATGAATGGGTGTTAATGCCATTCGGTTTGAAGAACGGTGGAGCAACATATAAAAGGGCTATGAATGCTATTTTTCATGATTTCATTGAAAAATTTATGCAGGTATATATTGACGACATATTCATAAAATCATCATTAGATGTCGGCCACTTGGACCACCTTCTACGCTCATTTGAGAGGATGAGGAAATATGGATTAAAAATAAATCCACTAAAATGTGCTTTTTGCGTACATGCAGGAGATTTCCTAGGCTTTGTCGTCTATAAGAAGGGCATCAATATAAATCAAAATAAAACAAAGGCAATTCTGGACCTCAAACCTCCTTCGACTAAAAAGCAACTCTAGTCATTGCTGGGAAAGGTCAACTTCTTACGAAGATTCATATCAAATCTAAGTGGCAAGATGAACGCATTCTCGCCATTATTGAAAGCTAAGAAGGAAAGCGAGTTTTGCTGGGGACGGGAGCAACAAGAGGCTTTCGACACCATTAAAGAATATCTCACAAAGCCTCCTGTCTTGTTGCCACCACGCCCAAATAAAAACATGAAGTTATATATTGCAGCATCCGACACAACTATAGGAAGCATGTTAGCTCAGGAGGACGATAATGGTGTCGAGAGGCCCATTTATTACCTTAGACGAATGTTAGTTGATGCTAAAACTAGGTATTCCATGATTGAGAAGTTATGTTCGTGTTTGTATTTTTCATGTACGAAATTAAAACAATATATTAAACCAGTGGAAGTTTACGTTTCATCACATTTTGATGTTATCAAACATATTTTGTCTAAACCCATTTTGCACAGTCGAATTAGAAAATGGGCCCTGACACTAACTGAATTCTCCCTTACCTATGTCCATCTGAGGGCTATGAAAGGGCAGATCATGGCAGACTTTATGGTTGACCATTGCGTGGTCGAACAACCGCTTTGCACGATCAACAACAAACCCTGGAAGCTATACTTTGATGGGCCGAGCCACAAAAATGGAGCCGGAATAAGCGTCCTAATAATCTCCCCTCAGGGTCATCCGACCAAGTTTAAGTGTAGGGTCGAAGAAAGGTGCTCTAATAACGAGGTAGAATACGAAGCTTTGATTGCCGGATTGAGAATTCTCAAGAGACTATGCGCCAAGAGCATTGAAATAAAGGGCGACTCTGAACTGGTCATCAGGCAGCTCACCAAAGAATATAATTGCATCAAGGAATATCTGGTAATGTACCTCACGATGGAGAAAAGATTGTTGGAACGCTTTGAGGTGGTCAACATTGCGCACGTGCCCAGGATGGACAACCAAGAAGCTAACGAGCTGGCACAAATTGCATCTGGGTACAAAGTCTCAGAAGACAGGTTGAAAGAATTTATCAAAGTTAAAGAAAAAGTAATATCCAAATCATTTGGTGGGCATGGAGACGAAGAAATGGGTGATCCAACAGAAATTTGGAGCAACCATTGGATGAGTGGCACCATTGATAACGAGAAAACGCATCGATTATATTGCTAGGTTTCATTAACGTTTTATCGCATATTCACCGTTTTAACACTCGATTTCTCGAGTTTTTCTTACCATTTTGCAGGTACATCATTATATGGAGCTAAATCATGAATTAAGAGCAAAAGGAACAAAAGAAACCATAAAGAGATGAAGAAATGAAGAAGCCTGCAAAAGACTGCATAATTTGTTGCAGTCACGGCCGTCACAAGGGTGTCACGACCGTGACACCCCAATTTGAGCCATCACGACCGTAAGAGAGTGGTCACGACCGTGACACTTAAAAACCACAAGTTACGAACGTGAAGACCTTGTCACGACCGTGACAAGGGTAAAATTAGGTTTTTGCTCAGACTACGTCAAGGCATTACGTGAAGACCATTTCTCCTATTGGCATTACGTGAAGACCATTTCTCCTATTCTGTTGCCACGTTCCTGCATTCCTTCCACAAATTCAGCAAGGCCCATGCGACAAAGGTCCAAAAATCCAGCCCATTAAGGATTCTATAAATAGTACAAGTTCTATGAACAAGACACAGATAGCATTTTTTATTCAAATTCTTGCGGAAGCTCTGCCGAACTGTATTACGAACCAGCCTTTCTATTCCTGCATTATTTTTAGTTTTCTGTTTCGTTTTTTATTGTATCCAAACCCGCCATATAACAATTTCCAACATCAGGAAATTGTTATACATTTATTTGTTTCTAAACCTTCAGCATTCGTTTATTTTTAATTTCCGCTAACTCCAAGCTTTCCGGTCTGTGGAAGAAGGAGTCTGCTCGAATATTTGTTAACCAGGTTTTTCATTATATTGCAATTTAATTTAATTATAATGTTTATTTATTTTTCTGCCATGAGTACGTTATTATTAAATTTTCTATCTCTGTCTGGTTCAACATCGATGAGTAGCTAAACACCTTAGGGCGGTATGTAGTTATAACAAACTTAACCGGTAAAATATAACCATAGGCTAAAAATAATTAATCACTTAACATTCTGGCTGATACTTTTTAATTGAAATAGACCTTTTCGTTACGAGAGTAAGAAAAGAGTATTAGGTTAGGTCAAGACCACGAGAGTGTGAGATTTTAACCAGATAGCTAAAGTTAGGCATTTAAATTAAACACAGCGAGAGCGCTTTAAGATAAATTAGAATTACTTAGTTTCCAAAAATTACCTCTAAACACTTATGGGCTAGCGAGAGCAGGCATAGGGCTTTAGGGATAAGATCTGATATAAGACCACGAGAGTGTGAGTTGAGGGTATTTAAACTGGTAATCTCTACCGAATAGATTAAGTGAACACCTTTATAAGCCTAGGTTAGATTGACCCACCTAAGTTAGTAGAATTACATACCGACCGCCTTAGTATTACTTTATTAAAACTTAAATTTAATTCCGCCTTTAATAGTCTTAAAAATCAACAAAAAATCGTGACAACCATTCGCCTTAGCTAAACTAGAAGTTCATCTAGCACTAAGTAACCATAGAATCCCTGTGGATCGATAATCTTAAATATTACTTCGATAGGCTGTGCACTTGCAGTAAGATACCGCTAGACGCATAAGTAGACACGTCTTTAGCCCATCAAGTTTTTGGCGCCGTTGCCGGGGATTCCTTAATTTAGTTACTAGTGCATTTAGGTAGCATTGTCTAGACTAAGGTATCAACTATTTAATTTAATCTAATCTCCGAGTGTATGCCAAGTACTCGCTCTAAAAGCGAAGACTTGCAACCTCTAATCTCTGAATCGGAACACTTCTTACACGTAAGAAGACGTATATTCGATTTCGAAAATAATTACAATATTCCAGATCTTCAATTAGATCCGCCTAAACCAGTCGTAAAATCAAAGGACGCAGAGATGGCTGAAGAACAGACTCATCCGCTCAAGTATTACGCTAATCCTTCGCAAGCTGAACCGCATTCAAGCATTGCAGCGCCGGCTATCAACCGAAATGATTTCGAACTAAAACCTTCGTTGATGTCAGCCGTGCAACAAAATCAATTCGCCGGAAATCCTACCGAGGATCCGAATCTTCATCTTTCGATCTTTGTGCAATATGCAGATACCGTAAAAGCCAATGGAGTTACCCAAGAAGCTATTAGACTACGTTTATTTCCTTTTTCGCTTCGAGACAGAGCAAGAGCTTGGCTTCAATCTCTGCCTTCGAACTCAGTAACTACGTGGGAAGAACTTAAGAGAGTTTTCTTGAATAGGTATTTTCCACCTAGCAAGACAGCTATGCTGAGAGCTCAGATCAACGGATTTAAGCAAAGAGAAAGTGAATCATTATTCGAAGCTTGGGAACGCTATAAGGATCTACTGAGACTTTGTCCACATCATGGATTAATAGAATGGATGGTCATCCATACCTTCTATAATGGACTCTTGTACAATACAAGAATGACAATTGACGCTGCCGCGGGTGGTGCATTGATGGACAAAGAATATAATGATGCCTATGCACTTATCGAAAGTATGGCTCAAAATCATTACCTTTGGGGAAGCGAGAGAGTCGGAACTGAGAAACCAACAAAGGGAGGTATGTACGAAGTAAGTAGTATGGACCAAGTCAATGCGAAGTTTGACCAACTAAGTCAAAAGATCGATAACTTGGCCATAACACCTACAGCCACCGTGGCTGCAGTAACACCTAACTGTGAGTTATGTGGAGTCCCAGGACACGAAGTTTCTGATTGTCAACTATTGGCAGGAACTCCCACTGATCAAGTGAATTATGCTCAAGGAAACCCTTACTCAAACACATACAACCCAGGTTGGAAGAATCATCCGAACTTCTCCTATAAGAATAACAATGCTTATTACGCACCAGGTCAAGCACCAGCTACATCACCAGGATATCAAAAGACTGCTCCTAATATCCCTAGAAAATCGAACCTTGAATTGATGATGGAGAACTTTATAGCTAACCAATCTCAAACAAACAAGGACTTCTTAAACCAAAACATTCACACTAGTGAGCAGATTAAACAATTAGTGAGCAAAGTAGATGCATTAGCTACACATAACAAAATGCTTGAAACTCAGATTTCACAAGTAGCCCAACAACAAGCACCTACTGCTGCACCAGCTGGAGTATTCCCTGGACAACCTCAATCTAATCCGAAAGGACATGCTAACGCTGTAATATTAAGAAGTGGCAAGGAACTTGACGGACCTACCGATCCAAGACTTGACAATCCAGCCATGTACCAAAAACCGGATAAACCGACTGAAGTGGTGAATGATCCAGAAGAAAAGGAAGATGACAATCGAGAGGTAGTGGAGAAAGAACAACCTTATGTGCCTCCACCACCCTATAAACCACCAATTCCGTACCCTCAAAGATTAATAAATTCCAAGACGACGGGTCAATTTAAGAAATTTGTCGAACTTCTGAAACAGTTGAATATTACTATTCCGTTTACAGAAGCAATTACCCAAATACCCTCGTATGCTAAGTTTTTAAAAGAAATCTTATCCAATAAGAAAAAGATAGAGGATAACGGAACAGTTACACTTACTGCCGAGTGTAGCGCCATAATTCAGAATAAAATGCCTCCTAAGCTAAAAGATCCAGGAAGTTTCTCTATACCCTGTGTAATAGGAAAATTCGTCATTGACAAAGCTCTATGCGATTTAGGAGCCAGTATCAGTGTTATGCCCTTAACGATTTGCAAAAGGCTAGACATGGGAGACCTAAGACCAACTAAAATGTCTGTTCAACTAGCCGATCGCTCTGTTAAATATCCTGTAGGCATACTAGAAAACGTCCCAGTACGTATAGGACAATTCTACATCCCTACTGATTTTATAATCATGGACATCTCTGAAGACTCCACTACACATATCATACTAGGAAGACCATTCTTAGCTACCGCCGGAGCTATAATAGACGTAAAAAGAGGAAAGCTAACCTTTGAAGTAGGTGAAGAGAAAGTTGAATTTATTTTAACACAATTCTTACAATCACCAGCTATAGAGGATACATGCTATCTATTGGACGTAATTGACGAATGTGTAAGAGAAATGGAACTGAAAGAGACCACTTATTCTGAAATAATGAAAATTCAAATCCATCCGATTTTCGAAGATGATAATTGGCGAAGACCGTATCAGGATGATAGTCTAAGCGAAAGTTTAGCACTTACACCGGATCCCATGCCAAGTAAAGATAAACCTACGTTAGGATTAAAAACTTTACCTCATAACCTAAGGTACGAATTCTTAGACGTTGAATGTAAAAGACCAGTTATAGTAAATTCCAGTTTAGGAACTATAGAAACAAAGAAACTTTTAGATGTCTTGAAGAAATATCCAACTGCATTAGGATATAACATATTTGATCTCAAAGGAATATGTCCTTCAGTTTGTATGCATCGTATTCTGCTAGAAGAAGATTGCAGAACCTCCAGAGAATCTCAAAGAAGAATTAACCCAACCCTTAGCACTGTAGTAAAAGAAGAAGTTAAGAAATTATTAGATGCCGGGATAATATATCCAATCTCTGATAGTGAATGGGTTAGTCCAATACATGTAGTGCCAAAGAAAGGAGGTATCACTGTTGTGAAAAACGCTCAAGGCGAATCGATATCGCAAAGAGTAGTGACGGGATATAGAGTGTGCATAGATTATCGTAAACTAAACAAAGCCACTCGAAAAGATCATTTCCCACTACCTTTCATAGATCAAATGTTAGAACGATTAGCCAAGCATTCTTACTTCTGTTATCTTGACGGTTACTCAGGATTTTTCCAAATCCCTATCCATCCTGATGATCAAGAGAAGACTACATTCACATGTCCTTATGGAACATTCGCTTATAGGCGAATGCCCTTTGGATTATGCAACGCTCCTGCAACCTTTCAAAGATGTATGATGTCAATCTTCGCAGATTTTATAGACAACATCATGGAAGTGTTCATGGACGACTTCTCTGTATGCGGGCAAAGTTTTGAAGGATGCTTATCGAACTTAGAAATGGTGTTAGAAAGATGTGTAAAAGTAAATCTCGTGCTTAACTGGGAGAAATGTCATTTTATGGTCAACGAAGGAATAGTATTAGGTCATGTAATATCCGACAAGGGAATTGAAGTTGATAAAGCTAAGATTGAAGTAATAAAAGATCTTCAACCCCCTAAAACCGTTCGAGAAATACGAAGCTTTTTAGGACACGCCGGTTTTTACCGACGATTCATCAAAGATTTCTCGAAAATCACTAAACCTCTTACTGGTTTATTAATGAAAGACGCTGAGTTCATATTCAATGAAGATTGTCTTAAAGCATTCGAAACTCTAAAAACAGCCCTCATCACTGCACCAATCATGCAACCCCCTGACTGGAGATTACCTTTTGAAATCATGTGCGATGCGAGTGACTATGCTGTAGGCGCAGTTCTAGGCCAAAGAAAGGAAAAGAAACTTCATGCGATTTACTATGCCAGTAGAACCTTAGATTCTGCCCAGATGAACTACGCTACTACCGAAAAAGAATTGTTAGCAGTTGTCTTTGCGCTTGACAAATTCCGTTCTTACCTAGTTGGAGCGAAAATAATCATTTACACAGACCATGCTGCTATCCGATATCTATTAACTAAGAAAGATGCTAAACCAAGACTCTTAAGATGGATTTTACTCTTACAAGAGTTTGATCTAGAAATAAAAGATAAGAAAGGTACTGAGAACGTCGTAGCGGACCATTTATCTAGAATAGAAGGTATTAAACCCGAACAAGTACCGATTAACGATGATTTTCCGTATGAACAGCTGATAGCACAAATAGGAAGCGACCTAGCTCAATTAGATATAGATGAACCAGAATCCGTGGAAACAATCCAGACAACTGTAGGACTGCCATGGTACGCTGACATTGTCAACTACCTAGCCGCAGGAGCTCTTCCACCCGATCTAACCTATCAGCAGAAAAAGAAATTCTTTCATAATCTGAAACATTACTATTGGGATGAACCATTATTGTTCAAAAGAGGACCAGATGGAATCTTTCGCCGATGTATTCCCGAAGAAGAAATAGAAGATGTCATTGCTCAATGCCATTCATCTCCTTATGGTGGACATGCAAGCACTTCCAAGACTTGTGCAAAAATCTTGCAAGTCGGCTTATTCTGGCCTAATCTATGGAAGGATGTCCACATCGCTGTTATAAATTGCGATCGGTGTCAACGCACTGGCAATATTTCAAGAAGAGATGAAATGCCTCAAAAAGGAATTTTAGAAGTAGAAATCTTTGACGTCTGGGAAATAGATTTCATGGGACCATTCCCATCATCTTTCGGTAATAATTACATACTCGTAGCTGTTGATTATGTTTCGAAATGGATTGAAGCCATAGCTTCTCCTACAAACGATACACGAGTAGTAATAAAGCTTTTCAAAAATATAATCTTTCCCAGATTTGGTGTGCCTAGACTCGTCATAAGTGACGGTGGCTCGCACTTCATTTCAAAAATCTTTGACAAATTACTATCTAAATATGGAGTAAGACACCGTGTGGCTACACCATATCACCCACAAACAAGTGGACAAGTCGAAGTCTCAAACAGAGAAATGAAACAAATCTTAGAAAAGACTGTCGCCATATCTCGGAAAGATTGGTCATCTAAACTTAATGAAGCTTTATGGGCTTATAGGACCGCTTACAAGACACCCATAGGTACTACACCTTTCAAACTAGTTTATGGAAAATCTTGTCACCTCCCAGTAGAACTAGAACACAAAGCTTATTGGGCGATCAGAACTCTCAATATAAACTATAATGCTGCAGGAGAAAAGCGAATCCTAGACATTAACGAATTAGAAGAATTAAGGTTAGATGCATACGAGAATGCTAAGATATATAAAGAAAGAACTAAGCGATGGCATGATAAACGCCTATCTAGGAAAGAATTTAGTGTGGGAGACGTTGTACTCCTCTTTAATTCAAGACTTAGGCTCTTTCCTGGAAAATTAAAATCTAGATGGTCAGGACCCTTTGAAATAACTAAAGTATTCCCGAGTGGAGCAATAGAAATTAAGGGTAGGAATAGTGAACCATTCATAGTAAACGGACAACGTTTAAAACATTATCATAAAGTTGAAAATAGAGATTATGCGAATAATCTAGAGCTTTTAGAATTGTCCACTAATTCCCCTGATTAATCTAAACCTAAGCATTACGTCAGGCTTTTGACGATAAAAACATCGCTTAGTGGGAGGCAACCCATTTACTTATTTAATTATTTAAACTATTTTTTTCTTTTAGCATATTGTTATTTATCGTTTTACTATTTGTTTAATTGTTTTGTCATTTTATAGTTTTATTTTATATTACTATTATTGCCATTACATTATGCATTTCATTTTCTTATTTTTATCTTAAATCACTTTTTACAGATTTTCTAAAGTCTTTTCCACTTTCCTTCTTCCCCTGATTTGTTTCCCCCATATTTGCACTGACCATGGCTAACCAACCAATTAACCATATGGAAACCAAATTTAGAGGTAGGAACCAAAGAATGAAGTTTGAAGAGTTATCACAGAGGCAAATGGATTTGACCCTGTACCCGAATGATAAGACTATGGAAACCCTAGGTATACATGATAGTGTCATGTACTTGTTAAACCGACTCGGATGGGAGAATGCATTGATCCAACATAAGTTTGTGACTTACCGCGAGCTCACCCTTGAGTTCCTTAGCTCCTTAATTTACCTACCTGAGCGCGGTTTTGGATTTAGGAAAGGATTTATTAGTTTCCGCCTATTTGGAATAGAATATGACTTTAACCATAAAGAACTAGCTGACTTGTTAGGATTCCCTAGTGGACCATTTGCTTTTACTACCACACAGGTAGAATTGATGGATATTGAGCTAGATATCTTTTGGGGAACTTTAACCGGAAACTACCACCCTGAACCAAATAACATGAATAATGATGAGATCCATAATCCTGCTCTCCGTTACTTCCATAAATTCCTTGCCCACACCTTCTTTGGAAAAGAAGAAAACATTACCGAAGTTTCTAAAGATGAAATATTTATTATGTCATGTTTCACTAATGGACAGCCTGTTAATGGTGTACCTTTCATGATGCAAACCTTCACCCGTATCCAAGAAGAACCTGAATTACCTATATTAGTAGGAGGTCTTGTAACCATGATTGCTGATGCCATAGGACTTAGGTACCAACTGGACAGGTGCAACCGTCTAGGAACAATCCGCCCTATGAATCTTAATTTCTGCTTCAATAGACATATCATAAGGAATTTAGGACATCCACCTTTTGAGTACCTAATCCGGAACGAAGTAGTAACCCTGTTCACATTGCCTAACCATGCTAGAGTAAGTGTTCACAATAAGGATAACTGGCTTTATGAGTTAAACCCACCTGATTATCCATCTACTCCTGAAACACCTCAGTCTTACAAGATAAAAGATGATATAATGACCAATGTCGAAACTGACCCTGAGACACCTCCTGGTTACCATGACATTGACCACACTGAAGAAGTACATGAAACCCCTAAAGTGAATCAAGGAGATTATGCTAACAACTTACAAAACATCATGAACACTCTCAATGCTTACCAAACTGACATTAATTTATTTAAAGAAGACATTAAGAGCATGCGATTGGACATTATAGGATTGACTGACATAACCTGCGAACAATTCTATCACTTGAACTCCGCCATCGAAGACTTGAAGAAACGCTTTTGAAAATGCTATAAGTGATTTAGTTTATTTTTCTCATTGTTTTCGTTTCTAGTTAGATTTATTTTTCGCAACAATTTCATACCGTAATTTCCGTTTATGTAACTTCATTTTCAATTACTTTATGCAATGCACCTTTAATTCCAAAATTTCTCCATTTTTAGCAATTTATATATTTTTCATTCTATGTACTGTTATGCTTGCATTATTTCATATTATATACAATCTCTCATGCCATGCAAGTTAGTATAGTACTGTGTTGAAATTATATACTATATGGTGTTTATAATTTAATATGAGTGTTAGTGAAGAAAATACATTATTATAAACTATGTGAATTAAGTGAGAAAATGTTTCTCTGGAAATTATTCAACGAAGCGTGCCCTCACGGTCGTCATACCCATCTCACGATCGTGACGTGCTTAAATAGCGTATCACGACCGTCACACCCCTGTCACGACCGTGACAAATCCCTATTTCAGGAATCGTGAGAAACAGAACTGTTTCTCTTCGTGACTCTTCTTCTTCTTCCTCCATAACTTCCTCAAAACTACCCATTTTCTCCATAACCTCCGTAACCTCCCCATTACCAACTTTAAACCCCATTAACCCCCAATTATCATAACCTATCACATTATCACTCTCCATTATTTATCCCAAATCAATATTTCTTTCATTTTACCATTTTTTTCACAAAACATCAAAAATCTTCATTCTTCACTCTAAGCTCTTGCATGCAATGGATCCTATTACTTTTAGAGAAGGTGATGCTGGAGAAACTCAAAGAGAATGTTTTCTCCGATTCCAAAACCGCGGTGTGCAACCTACACGTTACATTGACACTGTCTGTTTGAGGGAACTCGGAATGCTTGCCAGTGTTACAAGCCTGCTTCAAAAAGTCGGTCTGTGGGATCTTTGCAGTCAACCTCAGCCCACATTCGAGCTTCTGACACTGGAGTTCTTAAGCTCATTCAGTTACATCACCGGTACCGGTTCTCAGAGTCAGCTCACCGGTGTCGCCAAATTCAGATTGCATGGCCAAGAGTTCAACATTCCACAAGACAGGATAGCCGAGTTGTTAGGCTTCGATCACGGAGCTGAAGCTCACCGTCGCGTGCCCGATAATTTTAGTGAACAAGCTTTCACTCTATGGCACGACTTAACCAACACCTGTGCATCAGCCTTCCAAAGCCTCAACGCTACGCACATTCACAACCCGGCAATCCGCTATTTCCACCGTGTCATATGCAACACCATCTTCGCTCGAGAAAGCAACCATAAGCTCAACTCCAAGGAGCTTCTATTCTTACACTGCGCTCTTAATGACGAGCCGATCAACGCTGCCCCTTTCATGCTTTATCATATCCAGGCCATTGCAAACAGAGGCTACACCCCGTTCTTCATAGGCGGCATTGTCACCACCCTCGCCATTCAGTTGGGGCTTGGTGACTTGGTCGTTAATCAGCCTCACCTAGCCGCAGAATTCCTCACCAAGAGTTATTGCAGGTCCGCTCACCTGATTGCGCAGCGAGAGGATGGCAGGTATAGCCCTATTGTCCATGGCACCATTTTCCATCATATCATTCTGCCGTCCCGCGACAGCATCGATCCATCCAGCCGAGCCAACTGGCTCTTTGTTTTACCTGTTGCTGTCGATCACGTCCCTATTCATGATGATCAGGCAGACCCTCCAGCGGATGAGATGTAGGACGCTATGGATGCAGCTGAGCCTGTCCAGGATATACCAGAGACATCTACCCGACAACCCCCTGCTCCCGAAATCACACTTGAGGAAGTCCTCCGTGCGATTCATCAGCAGAACCAGATGAACGCCGCACTGGAGCGAAGGCAGAAGGAGCAGTATGATGCTTTACTCAGCACTATTGCAGCAAACCAGAAAGCTACTAATGAGAAGTTTGGAGAAATTTTCAGCGAGCTAGAAGCCCTCCGCATTAACATCACTGCTGCCTCCGGCACCGGTTCTGATCCTGAAGCGACTCCTTCCAGACGCCGCTCCCGCACCAGAGGCCGAGCCCGCGGTCCTCAGCAGCCATAGTTTTAGTTTGCTTATGTTTGTTTTTCGTTTTTGTCGTTGTACTGTACTTTTACCGCATTTATATCACAACATTGGGGACAATGTCTGATATAGTGTGGGAGAGGTACCTTTCATTTCCGCATTTTCCCTTTTTCGCACTTTTCCATTTCGTTGTATTTTAAATTCCGTTGTATTTCTTTTGGCTAGTTAATGAAATGAGCAAATCTTTGTGCTATTTTCTTTAATTTCGAACTTTCCCCGATTATTTAGCTATACCAGAAAAAATCTTTAATTATTCGCATTACCCGACTTACCTACGGAATCGTAATTAGGAAGCCGAGAACGATTAAACAAGACCAATACAATCTTGACATCTTTGACTCCCTACTTAAGCAATTCCATCCCGATTACCATTACGAGTACACTTTTAGTTTTAGTTCAAAAGTAACCCCTAGTAGTTTATACTAGCAGTCAGCACCGTCTGAACACAAACCACGTGGGGAGCCGATGAATATAAGCGTTTGATGCCTAATCAATAATGATCCTTCATATCTCGATGCAAAATGAAAAGAAATTGCACCAAAGTACACGGTCGCATATAAGAAACGAGAAATATGAGAAGGAGTCCATTGCAAGTTGGTTCAGAGGTACTGGTTCTGAACTCGGTAGGGCGTGCTTCGGCTCGATCCCCCACAACCTCCAAATCGGATAAAATATGTAGGGTTACCACACTCGTGTACCAGACCCCGTGCTCAAAAAGGATCAAAGTCGCTAACCGGCTACTCCACTACGTGCGTGCTAAGGCAAAGGGCTTAATGTGATTGCGCTAGAATGAAACCGGGCGAAATAAGATCGAAAAACTCCAGGTGAAATCATAATGTAATTGCCGATTGTTTCGTTTAACGGGAAGTCGACGACATAGCTTGTTGCTTGTGTCATTAGTGTATCGGTAGTGTTCTATCAAAGTACCGGATTATCCGACAAAACGATCCCTCGTACGGTTTGTTATGAGTATGCGTGAATAAAATCTTGTCCGCCGATTTTCAACCGACTATTTGCTTGAGGACAAGCAAAGGTTTAAGTTTGGGGAAGTTTGATAACGAGAAAACGCATCGATTATATTGCTAGGTTTCATTAACGTTTTATCGCATATTCACCGTTTTAACACTCGATTTCTCGAGTTTTTCTTACCATTTTGCAGGTACATCATTATATGGAGCTAAATCATGAATTAAGAGCAAAAGGAACAAAAGAAACCATAAAGAGATGAAGAAATGAAGAAGCCTGCAAAAGACTGCATAATTTGTTGCAGTCACGGCCGTCACAAGGGTGTCACGACCGTGACACCCCAATTTGAGCCATCACGACCGTAAGAGAGTGGTCACGACTGTGACACTTAAAAACCACAAGTTACGAACGTGAAGACCTTGTCACGACCGTGACAAGGGTAAAATTAGGTTTTTGACTCAGACTACGTCAAGGCATTACGTGAAGACCATTTCTCCTATTGGCATTACGTGAAGACCATTTCTCCTATTCTGTTGCCACGTTCCTGCATTCCTTCCACAAATTCAGCAAGGCCCATGCAACAAAGGTCCAAAAATCCAGCCCATTAAGGATTCTATAAATAGTACAAGTTCTATGAACAAGACACAGAGAGCATTTTTTATTCAAATTCCTGCGGAAGCTCTGCCGAACTGTATTACGAACCAACCTTTCTATTCCTGCATTATTTTTAGTTTTCTGTTTCGTTTTTTATTGTATCCAAACCCGCCATATAACAATTTCCAACATCAGGAAATTGTTATACATTTATTTGTTTCTAAACCTTCAGCATTCGTTTATTTTCAATTTCCGCTAACTCCAAGCTTTCCGGTCTGTGGAAGAAGGAGTCTGCTCGAATATTTGTTAACCAGGTTTTTCATTATATTGCAATTTAATTTAATTATAATGTTTATTTATTTTTCTGCCATGAGTACGTTATTATTAAATTTTCTATCTCTGTCTGGTTCAACATCGATGAGTAGCTAAACACCTTAGGGCGGTATGTAGTTATAACAAACTTAACCGGTAAAATATAACCATAGGCTAAAAATAATTAATCACTTAACATTCTGGCTGATACTTTTTAATTGAAATAGACCTTTTCGTTACGAGAGTAAGAAAAGAGTATTAGGTTAGGTCAAGACCACGAGAGTGTGAGATTTTAACCAGATAGCTAAAGTTAGGCATTTAAATTAAACACAGCGAGAGCGCTTTAAGATAAATTAGAATTACTTAGTTTCCAAAAATTACCTCTAAACACTTATGGGCTAGCGAGAGCAGGCATAGGGCTTTAGGGATAAGATTTAATATAAGACCACGAGAGTGTGAGTTGAGGGTATTTAAACTGGTAATCTCTACCGAATAGATTAAGTGAACACCTTTATAAGCCTAGGTTAGATTGACCCACCTAAGTTAGTAGAATTACATACCGACCGCCTTAGTATTACTTTATTAAAACTTAAATTTAATTCCGCCTTTAATAGTCTTAAAAATCAACAAAAAATCGTGACAACCATTCGCCTTAGCTAAACTAGAAGTTCATCTAGCACTAAGTAACCATAAAATCCCTGTGGATCGATAATCTTAAATATTACTTCGATAGGCTGTGCACTTGCAGTAAGATACCGCTAGACGCATAAGTAGACACGTCTTTAGCCCATCAACCATCTGTATGGTGGACGACTTATCCCCGAAGGATTGGCGAAGGCCATTGGTCGAATATCTAAAAGGACCAATGGCGGCTACTGATAGAAAGACCAAGTATCAAGCATTGAGTTACGTGCTAATGGGGAACGAACTGTTCAAAAAGACACTAGAAGGGGTGTTACTTAAGTGTCTATGGGAAACAGATACATATTAGGCAATATCAGAGGTACATGGTCGGGCATGTGGAGCCCACCAAGCCGGAAAAAAATGATGTGGGTACTGTTCCAACAAGGAGCCTACTGGCCAAGGATGCTCAAGGACTGCATAGACTTCGCAAAAGGTTTCCAAGATTGTCAAAAACACGCTGGCTTACAACGGGTGCCAGTTGACGAACTACACGCTATAGTCAAGCCATGGCCTTTTCGAGGGTGGGTGCTGGATGTAATCGGGGAGATTCGACCAGCCTCCACTAGACAACACAAGTTCATCCTCGTTGGAATAGATTATTTTACAAAATGGATTGAGGCGGTGCCATTACTAAAAGTAGACCAAGATGTTGTCATCAACTTCGTCCAAAAACATATTTTGTACAGGTTTGGCACCCCTGAGACAATCACTACGGATCGAGACTCAGTGTTCGTTGGCCATAAGATGCAAGAATTTGCAGCAGGGGAAGGGTTTAAACTTGTTTCCTCCACCTCCTATTATGCACAACCGAACAGCCAAGTCGAGGCACCCAACAAGGTGGTAATTGGGCTTACTAAAAAACACATTGCCCAAAAACCCAAGAACTGGCACCAGAAGTTGGACCAGATACTGTGGGCTTGTCGAACATCTTCTAAAGAGGCTACCAGTTCATCACCTTCTCGTTTCGCATTTGGACATGACGTTGTTTTGCCAGCAGAGGTTCGCCTCCAGTCAGTGCGCATCCAACGTCAACACGACATCCCGTCGGAGCAATATTGGAGTATGATGATGGACGAGATGGTGGACCTAGACGAAGAAAGGATGGAGGCACTCGACACGTTGTTGCACCAGAAAGCTCGAGTAGCCCAATCATACAACAAGAAGGTCAAGAAGAGGGCCTTCATAGTCAATGACTATGTTTGGAAGGCCATACTTCCGACGGAACGAAAGGACCAAAGGTTAGGAAACTAGTCCCCAAATTGGGAAGGACCATTCCAAGTGATCCAGGCATTTAGCAATAATGCTTACGAGGTCCAAGAAATTAGAGGAGACCGGCGTGTCATCAAGATAAATAGGAAGTATTTAAAAAAATGCAAACCTATGCTATAAGAGATTCAGATTAAAAAATAATGTTTCATTAAACGGCCGAAGGTTGTGGACGGCCAACACAAGATACACATAAATAAAAGGGAAACATGGCTACTCTGGGAACCTTGCTTTAAAACTTTCAAGCAAGGTCCTTTCATGGTCCACCTGACTCTCTAAGACAAACTTCCTTTGACGCATTTTGTCAATGGCTGTCTTAATCTTCAAAGTAGCTTCGACATGAGCAATACCTTTTGCCACATCCTGGTCGATAGCTTCCCTAGCCGGTAAGGGTGTTTCAGCATCCAGAGAAGCCTTCTCCTTTTCAACATCAACAATCTTTTGTTCCAGCTCTGCTATTTGGGCATGATAGCCAGATATCTGCTGGTCGAGGGCGTGATGTCTGTCAGAGCGTGTTTACTGGGAAGCCTCATAATCTTCTAAGTTTTTTTCACAAACAGAGTTGAGATACCACTCCTGTTTCATCTCGTTAATCTTGGCTCGAATTTGAGTGTCGGCTTGTCTGCACAAAGTCACGTCCTTCTCCAGTTGAGTGAAGAAGGCCTCTAACTTGATCAAATATTTGGCTGTAGAGGCAGGCATGTCGAACACTGAAAGCGCATCCAAAATCTTGAAGACATCACGAGCCACAGGGTCTTCAGCGACTGCTTCTACAAATTCGTCCTCAAACAAGTAGGACCTTAATTCCTGCAGTTTGAGGGTGAAAGTGTTATCCTCGGCAGGGTCAACAGTGTTCTTCGATCCAGCAAGACTAACGGCCTCGACAGAGCCGCGAAGCTTGGGAGGGCTTTCAACGTTTCTGCAGGCTTCAACACTTTTGAGGCCAAAATCTCCTCTGGGGTAGCATTAAGCGTATCTTCGATGACACTCCTCGGAGGCGATGAAGTGTCAGCTAAATTATGAGGGCCCACACTCTTTTCTCTATGACTAGGAGTATTATTCTCGACATTTGCCTCAAGATCAATAAAAACAGCAGGGTTTTGTTTAGGAGTTTCCTCCGTCGACGTCCCAGGGAATTCATCAACCTTTTGAGGACTTAAAGGAGGTATAGTCTCAGCAGATCGACCAGTAGTGTTGGCAATAGTGTCAGCTAATGTTGGCGAGTTTGGGACTTCTACATCCTGCGAAACAACCAAGGGAAAGGTCGATAAGAAAATGCAAGGGGAATATCGACAAAAAGGGGCGAAAAGAGGAATACCTCAGTAGTTTTAGGAGATGGAGGGGTTTTTGTGATCACGGTATGGAAAACCTTAGTTAGGTCGCCAGGAACAACAAGTTTGAGGGTCGAAGTAGCCCATTTGAGAGGCGTTTTCTTGGCTGGAACCTTTTTCTTCCGTCTCAGAGGTGTAGCCGGAGGAGAATCCAACGCCTCAGAAGGAAAAACCTGGGAGTGGGTACTCTCATCCGATAAAACAACATCAGGAATTATTTGTTACTCAGGGGCCTAGCCAAAGCAAATTGCATAAGTGGACAGGCAGAGACAAAGAAACAAGAGCAATAAGGGACATGTCATACCTAAGCACTAGAAGTTTTTTGTTTTTTAGTTGGCTGGGTCGAATTCGACACCACAGGTGGATCTCTCTTGTGACCCTAAAGAGATGAGTAACAGTAAAAAAAAGAAGACAAAACTCATTTATAAGAAAATAAAGACAAGAGAAGAGGAGCTTACCCTTTTTGGTGCATCCCCAAGAGTACTAGTCGGCCTTGCATCCACCAAAGGCGATGAAAGACTAAGGGCTTCGCCTGATAAAGCTGCAAAGGCATCGACCACATTCTCCAAGAAGAGGTCATGATTGAAATATTGCGCTTGGTACTCTGGCCACCAAACATTGAAACTTTCGGTGGTGAAGAACGAGGGTTTGTAACAGAAAACGGGCAGCTTCAAATGTTGGGTCGACCTAGCAAACTTAAGGCAGTTCCTATGTCCCGCCATGTTAAGCCTTCGACTAACCCACACGATATCATCATGATGTCAAACTAAGGATTTTGGAAGCATCTAGCTCAGGCCAAATTGTCGAGCAACTAGGTTGGGCTGATAGTTCATGAACCCATAACCAGTGTTGCTCGAATCAATTCGGAATGATAACATTGTTGGAGTTAAGAAAGCTCTCCATATAGAGTTGGACAATGCATCCGTTCTGGGGGAAGCACCAGGAAAGGGGTTTTGGAACCAAGTTGGCCCAAACCTTCGATGCGCGAAGGGGGCCATTCCAGGAACAAAGGTGTTTGCCTCAGCAAACAAAGTTAGATACTTTATGAAAAGTGTTTTGTTGGGGGTCTCCTGTATGGTCAGAAGGGCATGTCTAACCCCTTCCATCGGTCGATCCTCGTTCAGGCGTTGCATCATGGCCGACACAAGGTAACCCAGTTGGTGTTCAAAGTTGGCGTTTAGCCAATGTTGCAGTAACCACATAGTCCCCGACACATTCAGAGCTTTGGTGGTTTCGTAAAGACGAGAAATTTTTAGAGACGACAATCCCACAGAATGATACAGAGAGACCAAGAGAAGTTTGCCAAGGGCCACCTGTCGACCCTCATGAATTTGAATAGCCAAGCTAATGTAGCTTTTGGCTATTTGCAAGGAGTCTGGGCAAAAGAGATAGTATGATAGCCACAGGGTCAAGAAAGCAATGTGCTCCTCGTCTAACACTTTGACCGTATCGTTGTCGTGATGATCTTTGATGAAATTCTAAAAGCCAGGACGATCGAAGTCAAAGAATGCTTCAGTTTCTATGGTGGGGGTCGAAGGTTTCACCCAAGGGGGAAAGACCACTAACGGCCGTCGCATCAAAAAGGATAGGCGACAACATCCCACGGGGCAACTGGAAAGTGTTTGTCGAACCTTCCTAAAAGAACATTGATGCCAGCAAAAGACAAGGGTTGACCCTGTGAGCATTTCTTGAGACTTGAATGGCATCGAGATGCCAGATCTTTTCCATTGGTCCTAACGCTTGTTTTGGACCTTGTTTAACCAGGAGAGGTAGTCTTTGTTGCCTGAGGTTGGCATCGAACAAAACACCCTAGCCTTTGGCACCATGAACTTCAAATCAAGGGTGCCACCCTTGCGGAAAGTTGGGGGAATGGCTTCCGGAAAACCAGGAAAGAACATTTGCATGTCGTCATGGCTGTCGCTACTCGAAAAATGCATCGTGCAACGACAGGGAGGCGAAAAAGATAGACAGAAGAGTCGCCACCGAACTTTATTTATCCCATGAGGGGAAAGGAATTTATCTGCTTAAATGTTATGCTATAAAAATAGTGTTGCACGGGGTAAAATAAGGGTTAGAAATAGGGAAAGAGAGGTAACGGGGAAGAAGAGAGGAAGAACAGACTCGGTAGAACTTCGCGGTCCTATGCCTATGTATTCTTAAAAGATATGAGAAAATCAGAGTCCACGTAGTTCGGGGAACTACGGATATAGAATGGGATGTGCTCGTCAAGGATTGTGGCCCTTGTGCCTACGTATCTTTACTTAAAAGAAGTAAAGAATCAGAGCAGCCGTAGTTTGGCCTACGATTTGTTAATGTTTTTATGGATGATGTTATCGTGCGTATTCTAGCAGTTTAGGTGTTTTTGCTGCTCGCATGTGAGGAGACTTAAGCGTTACCTGTTTGCGGTAGAATGGACGTAACATATCCTTTTTAAAATGATTAGATTTTCGCCATGCGAGGCAAGATGTCACATTTGATTGGTTGAATTGCTTTTAAGGGCGAGATAAGTCCTCTGATAGTAACCCCTACGAGTAGTACCCAATTCTTTATCTCAAAGTTTTTGTTATGAAAGGTGTGACGAACGTAGTGTCTTCGAATTGAAAGACGAGTATCAAGACCACCCACACTAAAGTGAATATCCTGACACTTGGAGAGGAAGGAGACTACACTCAGTCCTCTCTCTTTAATTCAATACAAAGAGAACTTCATTCTCTTATTAAAGATATTTTTTGGTTTTGAATGGTAGGTGCTTTGCGACAGAGAATCCTACGGTAAATGTCAGCACTCGAGATAGGAGAAGGCCTGCGCCTAACCACTCCACGACCATTCAAGTTTTTGTTATGAAAAGAAGTTTGAAAATGCACTCGGTATGGGACCGAGGTTTTAGATGAGAAAGGATGCAGAAGGAAGTTGTGGGAAAAGGTGTGGAAAGAGATAGGTGATAGATAAAGTCGCGTCTTCGTATCGAAAGACGAATATCGAGACCATCCACACTACAGTGAATATCCTGATACTCAGAGAGGAAGAAGTCTACACTAAATCCTCTCTCTTTAGTTCGATACAAAGAGAATTTGATTTTCTTATTGAAGAGATTTGAAAATGGACTCGGTACGGGACCGAGGTTTTTAGGAGAAAAGGGATTGAAAACGTATAAGCATCTTCGTATTGAAAGACGAGTGTCGAAACCACTCACACTATAGTGAGCATCCCAACACTCAGAGAGGAAGAAGTCTACACTTAATCCTCTTTTTTTAATTCAATACAAAGAGATATTAATTGCTTTATGGAAGTGTTTTGAAAAGGCACTCGATACGGGACCAAGGTTTTAGGGGGAAAAGGTTCTATGCAGACCTAATGAAATATGAAAACCAAAGCATATCTTAACAAAGAAATGGGGTACATCTTAATAAAGATGGAAAGGGATCTTAACAAAGACGAGGTTTCATAGGTCTTACAAGATGACGTGTATACTTACAAGCATCATGCCTACGCAATGTCACAACAAATGTAAGTGAGAAGTTTAAAAACTTCATGGGAATTTTAAATGAAACAATCATGATGCATACAAGCAAAAATAATTACAATCACATACACAAAGAAGTTGACAAACATCAAGCTTACATCAAGTGCAAAATTAAACTCAAAAGAATCAAACAATTTTGAAATGTAAAGGAGGGTAAAAAACCCTAACAAAGAAACATGACAATTCTCAATGCAAAGTGTTTTCCAAAATGAAAATTCTAGAATATTAAAATATCATGTGAAACTATGCAAAAATGCAAAACAATTGCAAAAAGAATCAATTAAAAAGGATAAAAAATGACAAAGTTATGATATTTGGAAATTTAATGACAATTAAATAAAATCAAAGATTTTTAGTAATTAAAAAGAGGGAAATGTGCTTGGTGGGTGTTGAACCCACTACTTCATGATCACCAGCCCAAAACCTAGCCAACTCAACTAGAAGCGTGCGCGTGCAAGTGGAAGGAAGAAAAGAGAGAAAAGAGTGAAAACATGAAAAATGGAAAAATAAGCAAAAAGGTTGATCTCCACAAGGATCGAACCCAGGACATGTAGCAAGGCAAGGCGTTATGAGAGGTAAGGCATAACCACTGGGGTGGTGATACATCCAAGTATTATGCCACCCCAAATAATACATAAGCCTGAAAAGATAAGTATTTCTGGGCCAAGGCAAGCAAACAAGGCAATTTGTCATGAAAACGATTACATCATAAATCACTCAAAACTCAACCATTTTTGACAAAATTTAGGTCTATCTCACGTGAAATTTAACAAGGAATACAATGGCATTATCAGTTTTTCAAGATAAGGTGCATAAATTAAAATTCGATTGAAGATGCAAGGTGAAAGTTTGAGATGCATTTTTAAAGTTGCAAACCAAATCAAGCATGTTTAAACCAAACTAAGAGCCTGCACAAATTCTAAATATCACATATATGAAGTTCAGACAGAAGTGAGGTTTAAAAACATGATAGAACAGAAAATGACCAATGAAATGCAAGTGTGCTATGGTAAGTTCAAAACTGGCTGGCAGTAGAATCAATCACCAAAACATCATGATTCAACTAAGTACCAGGTCTGCAAATGATCCTCAAATATCCACACCTGATGAGCTTTAACATGAATGGAACTCTAATGGTACAGTGCCTTAATGTAGTTGGGACAAGGTATTTTCAAGCAATTTGTGATGTAACTGAAACAGATGGATTTTCAAGGCAAAACCAAAGGCTCCTCAGGTGTAGAACAAACTTATCTGATGATTACAACCAAAGAAAAAAAACAAAACAACCTTGTCATGACCTAGGCTTGGTACTCCAATGAGCAAATTGTCAATCCAATGTTAATGCATCAGGGCCCTTATGCCCACCATATCTTGGTAACTTAAAAGACTAAGTTAATGACCTTAACAGCTCTAGAAAAGTCTAGTGGAAATTGACTGTTAGCAAAGATCCTATAAGTTGATATGAGGTTTCAAAATGAAATGCACAACAGTTAAGACACATATGATCAAGGCATGCACAACACACTTGTATGCTCCAAAAAAGTTGCTAACTGCCAAATAAGAAAAGCCTGCACTCAACTGATCTCAACATGAAATGGATATTCATGACAGCAAGAAAATGGTTAACAAACCACTTCCAAACAGATCCCCCTAGATGGAAATCACAACCAAAAACAAAATCCTATCATGTGACATGAAACTGGCAGCTAACAAGCATAAGCTAACAAACTTAGCTTCCAAGAACAGTTGTAGAGGGATCCAAAATATCATGACCTCACAAGGATGAATCTAATGATGCTATCCCACTAAACTACATACTAATGTTTAACAGTACTAAAAGACCCTCACCAAATACAACCAAACTTCCTTAAACAATCAAACCAAGAAAACCTGCTCTCAACAATCCAACAACCCATACAAGACCTCATTAACACAAATCTAGCCTGATCCTACCCAAACTGCTTCTCATGAAAAACACAACCTGGCAACAGCTAAATCAAATTTGACAAACTTAGTCCAAAAAAACAGTCATGGACAACATCTGTGGACCATAACATGACAATGCCTATAACCAATAACCATTAGTCCAAATTGTTCACAAATGCAAGTTCACACACTCTATGACAGTAAGCATCCTAAATGCAATCAAACTTGATGCAACCAACAAACCAAACAGCAACCCTAGTGCAAGATCCCAATGACAGTCCTATGCACACTTATAAAAATGCTAGATTACTTCAAGTATGCACTAAGTAACATAAACCACAAGCATGACTAGGAATTGAACCAACCAAATCTAGGCCTAAACAGAGTTATGAGTTTGACAGTTTTAGACTTAAAAACAAACCTTGATAAAATAATTATGAATCTTACCATGACAATGTTTAGATCAATTAACCATCAATCCACAACTCTATCCACACAGACAAACTTGCAAGCCTTGTGGCAGTAGGCATATTCAACTCAATCAACATACACGAATGGTTCTCATATGCATCAAAACAAGAATTCAAAACAACTTGCAAGAAGTTAACAAAATAACATCCTAAGAGGTGAAAAACTCCCAAAACAAAAACTAACAGTGGGCCTGCCTCTTGGTCAAAACCAAACATTCATGATAAATCCTACACACACATACAATTCATACCATGATAAGTTGATCTCAACACAAATTCTACCATGCATGATTAAAAGGTTGAGCACAGGTCAAACATCATGACAACAAGTCCTTGGTTATCACAACAACATGCATACACATATGGTTTACACACCAAGACAGATTGATCTTAAACAAAAGGACCTAACAAGCTAATCATGGCAGTTGGTTTTGGTACAGCAAACATAACAATAGAAGCAGCATCAAACACATCAATCAATTCATGCCTTGCAATGGAAGTTACAACACCATAGTAATGAATACAAACAGGTACAACATGAAAACCTAGTTCTAGCATGTTAATTAGCACCAAACAGCATGTTCTATTTACAAACAAATCAATACAACAAAATTGGTAAAGGTTGGAAACAAGGCATGGCAGCATGGCAATGGTTCAGACTTAGGCAGTTATAGCAGCAAAAAGAATCCTAATATGACAATGCTAGTACAATCACCAATTAACCCTAAAACACCTAATGCACACATAACACTTGCAAGTATATGGCAGACGATGTTACAATAGAATAAGCAGGGAATTTTTGATGCAAACAATCAAAACATGGACCAAAGATGCTTACAAGCAATATTCAAGACAAAATGCAAACATGATTCATAGAACAACAGAACATACATATAGGCTATCACAAATGACTACAAAACCAGATATGAACAAATCATGCTTGCAAACACAACCCTATTATAATGCCTAAGTGATGACAGCAGTTGATGCACAAATGATAAAGTCACTCTATCCACCAACAAGATGCACATGAAAACCACATATCTCATGTTAACAAACATAGACCAAACACCAAGCAATAGTTCAGGCTATCACAGATATTCACTTATCATGACAGTGGCAAGTATCAGAATTTTCAAGGCATATAGCATGATGATTACAAGCATTATGACAGCAAAATAAGTATTAGTCATCAACAAGCATGAGTCATCCCAATGAATTTTACCAAGTCCAAAAAAACTCTTTAGCTTACAAGCATACTCAAAACATGTTATAGACCAAGTTTGAACACAAAGAGGATCCAAAAATAAGCTAGAATGGAAAATGACCTATGAGTTGAAAAATGCACATGAGCTGACAAAATGTCCAAAACAGAATGGTAGCAAAGCAAAACATGATATAGTTTCAATCAATACCAAGTCAATCAAACATATAAGGACCTATACTTCAAAAGGCCAACAAACAAGATCAAGACTTAAAGAAAGCTGCTGCAACAGAAATAAACCAACAATATGCACAAACTGAACAACATCAAACTAGCATCAAGACATAACAGTTGCAAACAATTTCTCACATGTTCATTCATGACACAAAGTAGAACTTAAGAGAAACTCAAAGCATAAACACAACAAAAAACATATTGTATGAAGATCATAAAAGTAATATACATTAATGAGCAAACAAGCAAAATAGGACAGATTCAAACATGAACTGCATTGTATTCAAAACACATTGTAACCACTAATGCATATCAAACACATTCATGACAGTTTAAAGAAGGATAGTAACTACAAACCTATTGTAGACTTCCAAGCAAGCTAATATAGAAAGGAAAATCTTGAAGACTCCCCAAATGTGCTCCAACCAATGCCTTGGTGAAAATGCAGCCTTTCTTGCACTTGAAGTAAACAAGTGAATCTTGGACCAGAACTTGAAACAAGTGATGATGATGGTATTTTAGGTTATGGACAGTTGGTACATCATAAACCTAAGGTGTTTGGAGATTTACAATGATCAAAACAGGCCTGAGCAGTGATTTGGCAGATTTTGTATGTGAAGTCAAACTTTGCTTGGTTGAAAGTTGACTTTTGGGAAAATGAGGGGTTTGACTGGTTTAAGAGTTTGAACACCTCCCACATATCATTTGTGGATTGTGTGGATGGTTTTTGGTGATTTTGAGTGAGTGAAAATGGTTTTGGAAGGTTAAATGCTCAAGGCAGATTTTTTGGTAGTATTGGAAGGATTTCTTCACTTATAAGCAAAGCAAATGCAAGATGAGAGCAATGGTTTTATCTTGGGTTTTAGAGTGCTCTGGTGTGTGTTTCGACATAGAGGAAACCTCTATTTATAGGCAAGGAATGGTTTGGGGTAGATTGGTATTTTTGCATTTTAGAGGGAGATTTGTGATGAAATTTTATTCAAGATTGTAGACAGCTGTAAATCCAAGTTCTTGGCCCAAGATGAGGCATAAATCAAGTGGTGAGGATGACATAGAAGTGACTGAAGAGTGGCTAGGGAGTAGGAGAACTGCAGCTGCAAGATTTCTTCCATAAAGTTTCTCTTTCCTTGATTTCTTTGATTAAAATAATGCCAACTTGCCTCCAACTTACCAAATCCATCAAATCCCTCAATTTTCTTCATATCAACTCATCATACTCTTTAATTATCAGATAGAAACATGATCAAATGGCTGAGAATAGCCCAAGTGATTAAAGAGTGAGTTTGTGAAAAATGGAAATGGTGAACTCAAGTGTTGAAACCTCAACTTGCTAAATTCATAACTCTTAACTCATAAGGGCTATGGAGGAGTTCTAGTACATTTTGGAAATCCCTCATGAAGCTCTACAACTTTCATATTTTCATGATCTTCAGATTCAAAATGGAACTAGGTCAAAAATCCACTCAAAGTTGCTAAAAACATGCCTAAAAAGGCCAATAACTTAGAATTTTTCTAAATTATTTTTCCCTCTTGTAATGACTTTGGCCATAACTCCAAATCTATGCATTTTCTGCTCATGGACCAGTGTGGGACTTTTGTAGGACTTGTCAAGACCTTTCTAATGAGATTTGAACCAACTCAATTGGATGTGTGGTTAGGGAGTTATGGTCTTGCCCCTTTCAAAACCCTAATGTCCCGATTTCTCGATTACTCCTCTATCCTTGATCCAATGGTCATGAAACTTCATGGATAGGTGTAATATGGCATTAGGAACATTTTTTCTTCACACTTTGAGGTCAAATTCCTTGTGGTTAAAGAGTTGACTTTCTGGTCAACGAAACGATCGATCGATGACTACCGAGTTGACTATTGATGTTCCGGGTCTTCTGAGGCCTTGAAACTTCTTGAGTAGACTTCAGTAAGCCATATGAACTTCATGACCATAATTCCACATTTTAAATCAAAATTCAAACTACAGTTGACTTTTTCCCTCAAATCTCTTGATTTTCAATTGATTGATCAATTGAAGCTCTTCTGATTAAAATTGATGGCCAATCTCCCATCCTCACACACCTTAGGACACATGGAAGGCCATGGAAATAAGTCTTGCTCCCGAAAAAAAATTTATCCTGATTAAAGTTGAAACCCTAATTTCACCCTTTTTGCCTGGGCGTTGTGCAGATGAACTAGATGATCATTCTAACTCCACCATGACCTCTGAGGTACCCAACAAGCTCCTACCTCATGCTCACACCAACAACGAAACCTCAAAATTTCTTGACAACCCTCTGATGGTTTGTACCAATGCCTTTGATTAACGAAAAAGTAAGGGCAAATTTAGGGTATGACAATGGCTAGGCTTGCCAGTAGGATAAAGGCCATGAAACACATGGGGCTTTCCAGCCACCGTAAAAGGAATGATCATCTGCCACTTCCAAGCAGCCAACACATTTTCATCAGCAGAAGTGGGGTTGAGGAGAGGTTTTTGAGAATCAGCCTCTGAGATGACGAACACAATAAGGTTGTTACCCGTTGTGTATGTTTAGGAAGCAGTTGAGGAAGCCATTGAAGGTGGTGGTTTAAAGAACTTGAACGTTTTTGGGTTTTTCAGAGAAGGAGAAGCAACAAAGAGAGTATTAGGAAAAGTTCAAAAATAAGGCAAAGGGATTATTTATAGCTAAAGCTTGCTGAAGATGAAGAGGCTAAAGGACTTTTCAGTTTCTCATTCATAGGAAAAGTAATTAGTGGAAGTTGGTTTGACGTGGGAAAATGGAAAATATGATGGAAATCCTTGAAAATTATGGCGCAGAAAGGCGCCATCATCACGTCAGAAGGCAACTGACACGTGGCTGATTCGACAAGAGACCATGATGGCGCAGACAACTGCTACACGCCTAAAAAAACCAAGTCTCCCAGTCGATAGGATCCTCCGCCAAGTCTTGAGTTTTGGTGGGGAATCTTGTTGGCTGAAAAGAGCCAACTAAAAACATCGATAGCAAAGAGGTCGACATCGATAGGAAATAGGAAGGAACGTCCCAAACCAACAGTATTTATTGGCTGGGAAAAGCCAATAAAAGTTAGTGGAAGCAAAGTGTCGAAGTCGACGAAGCTCAAGGGGACGCACCCTAAGTCGACAACATAGAGAAAAATGCGTGATCGACTGAGACAGAGGTTGGTCGACCAAGACGACAAAAGGGGCAGCTGACATAGGGGTTTGTTACCTGGAGGGAAATAGATTTGAAAAGAGAACATGAGGAAAGTTACGAAAGTAGTGGCCCGACACGTGGCGGCACTAGAGGTGGTCTGACGGTTATTTCATTTTTCCTATATAAAGCAGAGCTTAGCTTGAAGAAAGGGGCATTTTTTGTTAGCATTTTAAGAAAAACACTCTGAGTACCGCACACTAAGAGAAAAGAGTTTCCCTTTACTTATAAAATGTACGAACACACCCATTTGTATTTCCCTTTTTTACATTAAATTTACCAATTTTTTTATGTTATGAAAATGATGTCTTTACTGTTATGTCGTTCTTCTAACATTTCTTTGTTTAGTTAAAAGCATCGTTGTCTTTACTTACTTAAGCTTATACACCTCCAAAAAACAAACTGTCAAGTATATCACAAATCCTAAGTAATTCATGCACCCAGAATCAGAGTCCAGGGACTAGTTTGGTCGGTCCCGCAAGCAAACCCGCGTCGGGAGGTCAAAGGTTGTTCGCGCGAAAAACCCGTGCGAACAGTACTCCCTCCATTTTAAAATAATTTTTTTAAATTTGTTGCGCATAATGAAAAAAAGTTGAATAATAAAATATAATAATTTTATAAAATTATCCTTAATTATTATTCTTTATGTTTTTTTTAAATATTATTTTCAAGATAGTTTTTAATTCTTTTTTAATTGTTATTTATAGGACTGACAATGAATCGAATCAACTCGAAAATAGTTTGGAATTCGGTTCGATAATTAAATCGTTGGACTAGGTTCATAAACCAAATGAGTTAAATATTAGCGAAAAACTAAGTTTGTTAACTAACTGAGCTGAACATGAACTATACATAACTCGACTTGTTAGGTTTATGAGTCAACTCGATTATATATGAGAAGAATTATATTATCTTTAAGATTATGTTTAAGGATTTACTCCAAATTTTAACCATATATTGTCCCTTTCGTACTAGTTATGGAAGTAAAACTGACAATTGCATTTATAGTCATTCTTGTTGGAGACATTATGACATTTGCGAAAATAACACGTGTAATGAAGTTTGCAACTGATGTACACATTCTATGATGGAAATGTATTAATTTCTAATAATATTTGGCGTACTATTTCATTAAATTTGTAAAGTTCCTAAATATTTAGATGAAATTGTTAATTTTTTAGACAAATTTAGTTTCCAATTGAGTAATTTTTTGAATTAAACTTTCAAATGTATCTCTTGAAAGTTGTGTAGTTTTTGAATTAGTAGATTTTTGAGACAAACTAAAATTTCAATCTAATATCTTTTATTTTATTTCAACATGTTCTTTTTAAAAAAATATTAGTTTAAAATATCAAATATAAAAAAAATATAGACTTAAAAAATGACTTTTAAGTCCGTTAAGCAAGTGAGATGAACCTAATGAGTTAAACCGAACTGTTCGCGAACTTATAACGAGTCGAGTTTGAGCTTAAAAAAAGTTTGTGTCAAACTCGAACCGAGATTTGAACTGAACCAATTCTTAATGAGTCGAGCCGAACTGAGATGATTTCAACTTGACTCGACTCATTTTCAACCCTAGTTACTTATAAAGTTCAAGGTAGTATTAATTGTATTTTTGATAACATTATTCCTAAGTATTTATTACAAAGAGAATTATCCCTAGGTATTTATTATAAAGAGAGAAAAAATAAAATGAATGTAATAAATAATTAAGGATATCTAAAATATAAGAAAATTTAATGCTTTGGAAAATTCTTCTTTGCCACTTTTTTTTCTTTTCCACATCTCTAATTTAGGAATAATTTTGGTCCAAATTTTACTTTATGCAACTAATGATGTCACATTGTTGTAATCCAACTACATAGTTATTATATTAAGCCTTTGTTGGTTATATTTGATTCAAATGATGTGTCATTTGATTTTATTACAATTATTTTATTTCTAAAATTTAACTTTATGGTATCAGATTTTTCTCTTTCTTCTCTCCATCGTATTCCTTTCTCTCTTTACGCGTATTTTCACTCTCTCTCGCGGATCTTCTTCTTCCTTCTTCATCTGTTATCAACAATATCGCTTTCGAAACCCTAACCGAAGTGATTCCAATGTTTTTGTTCTGTATTGATTTGTATAGATCTATCTATAACGTTTTAACTTTTAGATTTTTCGTAACAACTTTGCAGGTGGATTATGTTCTGGATATTCCATGGTATGTTAGCTTACCCCGATTGGATGAAATATTTTACCTTGAACAGTACGGTGGTAAAAATGATGTATGGAAATTGCAGTATGTATTGGGTTTTAAGAAGATGTTGATTATAAATCACTAATTCAGCTTTTATATACATGATGATATTTTCTCCTCTTTATATCTCCCTTTAACATTTTGATTTTTAGGTTTTTTGTTCTATCTTCTTGTGTTGTTTCTTGCTCAGATATATGGTTTTGTATTTTTTGTTTTCAGATTTCAGATGGTGGTTATTCATCGATATGTTTACGTTTATGTTTCTTACTCTAAGATATTTTTCAGAAACTGAACATCTCAAAGCGAAGGAAAGAATGTCGTTCGACAATCTCTACCTCTCAAAGCTTGGGTTTAAATGGTTTGGGATACAAATGCAAAATAAAAAACATAAAACAAGAAAATAAATACATTCTTAAGAAATGAGAAAACTCGTCAAGAATTGTGTTTCGTTCATGTACTAAAAAAATCTATAGATCAAATGCAACGAGGTTTGGAGGTTGATTAGATTGGAATTAGGTTCTGGCAGTTTGAAAGGTTTTGAAAGGTTTGGAGTCAGTTATGTAGGTTATGAATTGGATTGGAAATTAGTTATCTCTAGGTTGGGAGGTAGTTATTCTGTTAGTTACAATTATTTCAAAAACGGTTATGAAGTTATTTATGACACGGTTAGGTTAGTTAGATGTTTGGAATGGTTGAGTTTTGTTATGGAGAAAGATTTCTGTTAGGATCTCACAGTGAAAGTTGGTTAAAGGTTAGGATAATTTTGTTAGATGGGTTAGTAGAGGTTTTATTGCTGTGGAAATTCTGATATGAATTCAATGTAATGATTTTTTATTTTTATTTTTGTACGATAAGCGTGACCTCCGCAATGTCATTAAAAGTTCCAACATTAATAATATTCCTTTATGATACAGACTCGAACTCGAAAGCTTTAGTGCAAACCAAGACAATATTCTGCCATGACACTCATCGGTGAAATTTGTAACATTCGTGCATCCCTCGGAGAATTGACTGGAATCTTCAGCAGATGTTTGGAGTTGAGAACTATTAATCTATTAAAACTCTTACAGGTTTGGCTCTGCTGCAGAGTTGCTCTGCGATCGAGAAATTCATTTGAGAAGGATTGGTTCAGTTGCGTCCAACTGTCCACAAACACGGTAGCCACCAGTGAAATCTGTGACGACGTGAAGGTGTTGTCGAAGACATTGTGTAACCTCTACCTTCGTTTCCTGAACAGAACCTGGACAAAGTTCGGCGGCATATTCGACCAACTTGCTAAGACACCGAGCCTTTATTTGAAGTCAATTTGCACTGCCATGGACTGTGTGATGCTTGATGTCACAATGTAGCTTTAATAAACTATTGCAACTTATTTGTTTTTGTTTTGTGGCTTGGGCATATGAAGCTAACTACAGTGTAGCTTCAATCCAAGTCACCTAAGTTGAAGCAGGTTGGCATGTCGTCGCTCTCGGCTTCTTCTTAATTCGTAGTGAAGGGCGAATCTCTTGGAATAACGTAATCAAAGATCAAGCTGCTATTGAAACTCTGTTCTCATGTGACTTCTTATAGAGGGAAAGGTCTTGCAGTAAATATTCACTCATTAACAGTGGTATACGCAGACACATCTCCCTTACTACATTTATTCCAACAGTGATAGCCTCTGGACGAGAGCGATCATGTACAAATTGATTTATAATTTTTTTGAACAATGTCATAACACCATCTGCTGGAACCTTATCATGGCAAGCCTGGACCGCTACTGCAATCACTCTCAACCCCATCATCTTGACCTCAAATTATTCGTTACATTTCCGCATACGAGAGAGCAGCTTCTCAACAAAACCCTGGGGATCTTTCAGATGGTCTGCACTGTTTCTTTTTCATGCCGCGTATTATGCGGTCCAATTTCTTCTTCTTTTTTCTTTTTGCTAGCTGATGTGATGTTGGTTTTACTTGTGATTTGGTTCCTGGCTGTACAAGTTGGTTTTGCTCCAAATTTTAAGCAAGTGTCATATTACATGACTCGTCAAGCAAAATCAATCTTTCTTTTGGAGGAAACTGATAAACAAATAAGAGACCGAGCTTGTAGTGAAGAATTAAAGCATTTGCGAGAAGCCTGTAACGCATCTAGAGAAGAGGTTATTGACTATGTTAGACATTGTTCTAGGCATTAGGATAGGTGTAGATGAAGATTAGGTTTTGGTTTAGTTCCCATGTAATTCTTGATGTAATGATAGTGATACATGCTTTTGTAATGGAAATATAACTTTGTAAACTCTTAAATTCAAACAACAAAATTCCCAAATATTCAAATTACTTTCTTCTTCAACTTAAATTTGGAGTCTACATTTCTTTTGACATTGTGTTTACGAAATCTCTTGGCCATGGTATGCAATGTTTTAAAAATCGGACCGGTCATTGAACCGGTGAGGGTACTGGGTCACGGTTTATCGGTTGAACCACTGGGTCACTGGTTGAATTGCATGACTAAATCGGATTAAACCGGATAACTCGGTTGAATAGACCTGTCATTATATAGATCTAAAACCGGTCGAACCGGATGATTCTGTTTCTAAAAAAATATAACTAGTACTTAAATTTTTTGAAAATATCATATCATAAATTCACAAGTTCATAATTTAAATTTAAATTTTAAACAAATGTATCACACATAACAAAATAATACAAAATTACAAAATAATTGCAGCATAATCTAATTTTAAACAATTTTATTTTAATTTTTATAACTTTTGCATTTAAATTTTAATTAAAAAATAAAAAATGCATTAGAACCGGTCCAACCCTAAACCCGGTTTTCCCGATCCAACCCGGTTTTTCTCGATTTTTACCGGTTTGATGACACAGACGATCGAACTAGTAAATCAGACCGGTTACTAGGCCGGTTCCTGGTCCGACCGGTCGATCCGGTCCGATTTTTAAAACACTGATGGTATGAATCTATCAAAGTGTTTGCCAAAACAAACAAAATGACCTTGCAATATTGACTTTTCACCTTTGAATGTTGATTTGTAAAACTTTCGTTTATTTTGAATTTGATGTTCCAAGTCCCTCTTTCTCTTTTGCAATTTGAGTGTATCTTGCAATGCCATGACTTGTATCATTGATGTTTCCTTTAAATTGTACCTTGAATAACCTTAATATCTTTTTTAACCTTTGATCATTTGAAATAATCACCATGCTTAAATGTCTTCACATGAATTGATGAACCTCAAGGACTTTGATCCATCTTGAGCAAATTTGAACAATGGAATCACTTGGACCAATATCCCAAATTCATCTTCCAACTAATGAAGCCCCAATTTTAATTCCTCAATCCATGTTAACTTGTATGACAAGCAGCGAGCGATTGAGAGGATAACCATGCCTTGAACAAAATCAACCCTCAAATCATGCTCACACTTTTTAACAATTTGATCCACAAGTCCTTGATTTTATGATCACGAAAGGAATTCCTTGAGAAACCCTTGAAGATGAAAAATGTTTGAAGTGTAGAGAGACTTGACAAAACCCTAATTCCATGAGTATAAGAAAGATCAAAGTACATAGAGAACCTTGGCTCAGATAACCACTTGATCCCATGTCTTAGGAGTTCCATGAAATGCACAGTTGTAAACTTATGACCTAATGGAAAATGCAGATGTATGTGAAGCACAAGCCAGTTAAGGTTAGAAATAAGAGGGCAAATTTTGGGGTGCAACAACATGCTCAATATTGTGGAAATTTATTAAGGAATGACTTGAAAACATGTGATCAAAGATAGAAAAAGTATGAACAAGTAAGCATTCAAAGTGAAACATGAATCATATGAACATGGTAAAAAATGAAAGGAAATATTCGAAAACATGTCAACAGTTAACAAGGTAAGCACAATGAACAAGATATTAAAATGTGATTGAATCAAAGGTTAAAGAGACCAAACTCAAGTGGAAGTTTTAATCATGCATCACGAGGTTTCAAATGATCAAGCAAGATTAAACCCTAAAGGTACCACTTAAACAAACTATTTAATCAAGGTTTTTTTTAAAAAAAAGGACAATTAAACTTGGTATAAAGCATATTACTGCCACACAAACACCTATGATCAATTAAGTCAAAGAAACAATCAAAGAATAATCATTAAAAGACCTAAAATACACATAAAATGAATTAGTTTTCAACCTAATAAAAACGGGAAAAATAAATACCCCATGAATCCTTTCATCTTGTTGCATCTAATCCTCAACCATAAATAAAGCCTTACCAAAAATCCAACTACCCAGTTGCATTCTCATGCGCATTGCATATACATCATCTGCATTCCCATGTGCATTAAACTCCTAGCAGTTGCATTTTAGTTACATGTTTAAGTATCATGACGCATAGCATTGTTGTCCCCAGCGGAATAACATAACAACATATTAGGATCCGAGATCAGTTCACAAACATCTTGGCCATTCCTCCGTTGAACTTGGTAATATTCCTCTAAAAAGAGTTAATACCTTGCACGTGTTCATGGAATTCTATTCTCCGACAAGTCATTCTTCAACCATGCAATTGATAATGATAGTCCCCAGCAGCTGTTGCCCTTGTTGCTCCCCAAGCAGAGGTTATCTTAAAACATTTTTTAAAGGCTTTTCCCCTGCAGAGTTCGGAAAACACTTTTCCTATGATAGGAGTTTTGCTCAACTATTCCCTAGCAAATTTATCACTCGAGATACTGCTTTGGTATCACGAAGCACCCGAAGAATCTTGTTTGCCTTCAGAGATACTGCTTTGGTATCACGAAGAACCTTATTGGATAAGGGACTGCGTCGAGCATCCAGAAAACCTCAAGTCGTCATGCTCAGTGTGTATCTTGCTATCCCACGATGGCATCGCTCATTGTGTGGTAGTCATGTCGGACAAATTTTTTGGGTCTTCTTGTATCTAATTGACTTCTACCTTAGAAATGAACGACATGCAGCTGTTCATTTTCTCGGGTTCAAGACAACTAGATAGGGGCATCTGTCGTACCCCAAATTTGTCCCACCTTTTTTCTAATCTTAACTGGCTTTCGCCCCACGACCATCTGCATCTCCATTAGGTCGTAACTCATAATAAATACATTGCATTGGTATTCTAAAGCATGGGATCAAGAGTTTCTTTGAGTCATGGTTTCCTATCTGATTTAAGGTACTCTAAAAAAGGGCTGGAAGAAAAGGTTTGGTCTCGCAACATCATGAGTATCTTTCTATCAAAGTTCATCCGGCCGCAAGGTTTCCTTCTGGCAGGATTCATCAAGTAACATGTGCATCTGCTTCAAGATTCCTCAAGACGCGTCAAGTCATTGAGGGTTCATCATGGTTCCAGTGAAGACTGTGGAATTGACATTTTGTTGATTGTCAACATTTCTGGTTGTTTTTCATTAGTGTGCATTACCCTCATATTCAAGAATAAATGCAGTATGTGTTGAAGTTCATCTGGGGTTACCTAATTTGGGTCGGGAAAGAACTGATTTCATAATTAGGTTCAAGATGAAGGATCAAAATTGATTCAATGGGCAAACTTCAAGATTCAGGTCCATAATGCGCTTGATGATCAACGTGAACTCATCATGTCCATTTCAAAGAAAGTTTGGAATTAGTTTAACTGTGGTTCATGGGTTTGAGTTAAGCATGGAGGTCGTGACATCCTTCATGATGAATATATCAAGAATCGGGGAGCATTAATTCACACATGCTAGTATCACTCTACATTGCTAAAAGAAATCAACCATTGTTGAATCTATAAGCCATTCAAAGCACAAATCAATCATCATGACCAACTTGCTTCAAAGTGCGAAAAATGATTTTATTAAATTATGTTGTAAGGTTAGGCAAGCCATATTAAGATGCTCATAAGCTATTTTTTGAAAATGGATGTCAAGACAATTATCGAAATAGTTGCATACATGAAAACATGACTAAGATTTCATCATTCATTTTTTGTTCCAAAATTGGCCGTGTGAGAGTCCATTCTTCAAACTTACTTCATAAAAAGGGTGATTTTGGTTCACTTAAGTGGGAATTTGTTTCAATTTAATAAATCACTTTGTAAAAGAGAAACCCATGGATAAATTCAGAACAACCCTAACCCACTGTTAAATTCATTGTCACAATCATATTAAGTAAATGATAGTGTCCATAACAGAGATTCCAAGCACTGGCTTTATCATAAAATTCGAGTGAATTTCAAGCTTGGCCACATTATAGTACTTGGAGTCAAATGGACAAATAAACTTACAATTTTGCATCAAACCTAAGTCTAAATCCAGGGCCAATTCCTTGAGAGAACTAATCCAATTGTCTTCACAAAAGCCATAATGCACCTTGCATTGCTCCAAACTATCTTCAATTTTCACAAGCCACCAAGTCAACCTTGTCATCCGAGCCATAAGCTAAAGTTATGCTTCCATCACGCGTGTGTGTGCACCACATCAACACATACAAGAAACCAAAATTCTGACACCAGCTTTTACAGTACGTGAATAGACACCTCACGCAACCTGACGCCACCCCAATTCTTCACGAGCTCGCACCTGCTGCAAGTTGCCATCAGAGAAACATTTAAAAGCCTGTAAGAGTCCAACACATACAAATTTGCAAAAAAAAATAGAAAATCATGTTCAGCTTTGTAGTTCCAAGCCACACCACAAAAGATCCTTCAACAATCTGTCACACATTTCTCGCACCTGCTGCAAATACGTCATCACCGAGCTACACAATTACAAAAAGTTATTATCACAAGCCATAAGTGGCAAGCCTTCAAATTGAAAAACGTGAGCTGCAAGTGGCCATCAGAGCAACATGAATAAATACACGTCACATGTGAAAATCAAAAGGACTCGCGAGCTGATACTTTCAAAACAACTTGAACCAAAACGCAGGTTATGAATATCAAAACGGCAAAACCATAGTTATACGAGAAATAGAAAAACAAAAATTGCAATTCAATACCACGAACAATTTTCACAAACCGACACACATTTCATACGCATACCTTTGCCAAGCTCGCAAACTGCAGTACCACCACGCGAGCATACACCCAACCTGCACATTTTCAACCCACACAAAAACCTGAAAAATACACCACGACAAGTTGATTAGTACACAGGTCGTTTTGCACAGAGATTTCCAAGCAAAACAGTTTCCTCACATTCCCAATCTACCCTCACTCACTCTATAGATAAATGCTACAGAAAATCCATAAACTTCATCCTCTCTAACCTTTAACACCAACCATCGCTCATCACGTATCCGGCCAAATATCCATTCAATCTCTCTTTCACCTTCAACCTTAATCAACAAACCCGAGTCGCGTACTAGGTCGCTTTCTTTAAAACGTTTCGCTGTACTGCCAAATTATGCAAAGCAGTCGAATTTACGACGACGCCTCCAGGATAAAACATCCCGTTCAAACAAGTTACGATTATTAGTTGCACACTGATAAATCGCTCTAGAAATACACCTGTCTAAGTATCTGGTAAAAATAACCAGTCAAGAAAAGAAAGTTTTTGAGATGAAGAGAAATAAGGAAGAGAAGAGGGAAATCAAAATTTGTGTGAATTTGTGAAATTGGATTACTCACTTCTGAATTTCTACCCTGTATTTATAGGCAGCAACCTGCACCTGAGTAGGGAGAAATTCGTGAGGAGTGGAGAAAATGGTGGGAGAAATTCGTGGAGGACTGGATCTGGCAGTTACTGACCAATTATTTTCTTAATTAATTAATATTTATTATTAATTAATTTTCCACCGAATTATATTAATTAATTAATGATAATTAAATTATATAAATTCGGGTCCAAAAAATAATTCATCTAGACCGGACCGAGCCGAGCCGGCCGGCCGGACGGCAGCGGCGGCGCGCGCGCGTGTGTCTTGTTGGTCATGGGTGTGTCCTCACTCCTTTCACAAAATTGGGTGCCCTTTAGGGCCCAACCCAATAGACAAAGTTGGAATATATAAACACTACTAATATTTCCATTCCCTTCAATGTGGGACTAAAATGAATCTTTTCAAATTCACTTCTATATTAGTTCTCACTTGTGTTCATTTATTGCTCATTAATTGTCAACAAATGTTTCCAATTCCCACTCTAATTAATTAAAGTTCCAACATTAATTAATTAAAGTTCCAACACAACCCCAAACACTCAACTCAAAGACCCATAAATAAATCCCTAATCAGAAATCGAGCAGATATTCGAGATGAAGGAGAAATAAAGAGATTTGAACCGAAAACAATTTAATCTGGATCAAAACAACAAAAATGAACACAAACATGAATTGTGTACGGAGAAGAGAACATGAAGCGATTGAACAAGCTGTGACAGATCCCAAACACGATTCACAAATTTCAAGTGCTCAAAGACAAATTGAAGCACCCAAAACGAAGGAACTTGTCAGGTAGTGCTTGCTTCACTGATATGAGAATGTAACCCAGGTGATTTCGTTTGGGATGGTTGGGCTAGAGGCCCATATTGACTTTAGCTGAATCATACACTTGATCTTCACACACCACCTTCTAGTTTTACCACCGAGTCCTGCTAGCTTGTGTGTGGGCTTCATGGCCCATTTTGTGATTATGGGTTCATACACTTTCTGATTTCAAAACACCCCCTCTTGTTTTAATACTAATTTTGTGATTCATTTTTTTAAATATCTTGCTGATCATTTTATAATTTTTGTTAATCATTTTAACTAATTATCTCATTTAGTTTTTCATTAGAAATTCTTTGTTGGATATTTTGGTTATATCTTTAATTTATTTTTATTTCCAATTTCATTAATTCTACTCATTTTTGGGTTGATGAAGAGACCTCAAAATTGTTGTTCGTCAAATTATTGATGAATAATAATAAATTCGAGACTAATTTTCTTTTGACTTTTCATTTCCGATTTTATTCATTTTTTATCGTTTTCGGTCAATGACGAAATAAACAAAGTCACCGTTAGTCAAACTATTGATAAATGGTGACTAACCCAAGGCCATTTTCTTTTTCATCTATTGCATCTCGATTTTATTTTATTTTCGATCTATGAAGTCTTTCGATTCACGAATGTAAGTTTTCAAGGTTGATAACCTTCATTATTTCAAATATGTAGAAAATGATCATTTGGATCTTTTTTCTATACTTTGGGACCGTGAGAGGTTTCCCTCGATTAATTAACACAAGTTTGTGATTAAGACGAGATCCCGCCCTTCTTTTGTCCATGCAACATGATTAAATCGGAGAATGATCCTCAATATCATTTCTCTATCTTGTTTTTAGCATGGATATTAACTTACGTGACCTCCTATAGTTCGACTTTCGTCATAAGTCGAGCTACAACGGTTTAGCGTTATATTTCGTTCCGATTCAATTCATAAATCGACTAACCACTAACTTTACTTTCCGTCAATATAAAACTGTTTTATTTTCACTCAAATATACCCTTGATTTAAATTCATTCAATATATCTCGAATATATCTCTGATCATATACTATTATTGATATTATCTTGATCATATTATTCTTGTTATTTATCTTGTCATATTTATCATTTTGTTCATATCATGTTCATGTTGTTCATATCTTGTTCATACTTTTCGAAAACACGATAATAACAAGCGAAACCCTAAAAAACTGAATTGGTGGGTTGTTGGACTTTGTACAGAAACCCTATCATGAAGATTTTTTGTCGGAACTCTTGCTCATGGCTTAGTTTAAGACACCTCACACACACGACTTCCTTTTGGGCTACCTGATAATGAGACCATTTATTTCTCGCAATCCCATGTAACTTACATGTACCCCGCTCCCATTCCGATGTACGCGCTTTACTCGTTTGTCTAGATTATGTTTTGATGCTTTAAACCATTTTAAAACTAAATTCTCGATCCAATGTTGAGCCATTTTACACCTTGAAAGTTGACTGCTTTATAAGCATCACCATCAATCTTTTCGTCACCATACACAACATTTAAGGCTTACTCATGGGCTTCCTTACAGTGAGACATATTTGATCAATTACTTCTAGTTGGTCATTTAGAAGACTAGCCCACTTTGCTAGTGTACACGATCAAAACTCAATTTAATTGCTTATTCATTTATTGAAACCCTAAAGCTTTTGAACCATATCACAAACCATTACCTCTTGTAGGTCGAGCGCTTTTGTCTCGCCATCAACCTTACCTTATACCACTAGGACCTCCCTTCCAATAGTTCTCGCACACAAATTCAAACCTCAATCAACGTCGAGTATTTTATCAAAGTTAACCTAATGAACTTAAATTTACTTCAATATATTTCAAATAAAGATGAAAATGGAGTTGGAATGGAGTCTTCAATTCCTCTCCTCAATTGTTTGGGGCCTGAGGAGCATTTCTTACGCTCGAACAGTTGTCTTTAATAAAATTTCTAATTCGATAAATGAAATCAAACCTATTTTCTCAACACTTAGATGAAAAGAGAGGGAGTCAAGCCTTTGACTCATTCTCCCGACTACTTGGGTCTGAGGAGTCTTTCTTAAGCCTCGAGTAATTGTCATCCATTTAAAACACTCTAACTATATCAAAACTCTTTCATAATAAAAGATGAAGAGAGAGAGAGAGAGAATCGAGTCTTTGACTCATTTTGATTACTTGGGCCCGATGAGCCTTTCTTAAGCTTCAAGTAATCCTCATCCGTTTAAAATACCTTAACTATCTTCCATCTTTCAAAACACTTTCCAAACACAACCTCGTTTCGAGATGGAGAAGAGGGAGAGTCAAGCCTTTGACTCACTTTCCCGATTACTTGGGCCCGAGGAGACTTTCTTAAGCTTCGAGTAATCGCCATCAGATCAACCTACTCGAACCATATCCAGCTCTTTCACAGTTAAGCTTGAAAAAGAGAGAGAGAGAGTCAAGCCTTTGACTCACTTTCTCGATTACTTGGGCCCGAGGAGCCTTTCTTAAGCTTTGTGTAACCGCCATCCGATCAACCTACTCAAATCATATCTAGCTCTTTCATAATTAAGGTTGAAGAGAGAGAGAGAGAGAGAGAGAGAGAGAGAGAGAGAGAGAGAGAGAGAGAGAGAGAGAGAGAGTCAAGCCTTTGACTCACTTTTTCGATTACTTGGGCCCGAGGAGCCTTTCTTAAGCTTCAGGTAATCGTCAACTCTAGCTAAGCATCTGATACATCAAACCTCGTTTTCTCGCCCCCGTGTGACCAAAAGCCTAAAACCTATTCAAATCTATCCTCCTTTCCAAACCAAAATACTTAACAAATCAAACTCTTTTTTCTCGCTCCCGTGCGATCCACAATTCAAATACCTTTCCCGAAGAACATTGTTTAGTCCCTTCTTCCGCGCATATGAACTAGTGCTTCAGCCTCCCCTAGCGAGCAGACACGCTAGTGTTTAGCATTTAGAATGCGACTTAAACCCTCGTTCATTTAAAACACAAACAAATCAACCAACCGTAGTCTTCCGAACTATGGATGCTCTGATTTCTCATTTGTCAATGAGAATATGTAGGTATAGGATTGCGAGATCCTAGTGAGCTACCTTTTTCTTTTAACCTCAAACCTTTAGTACCAAGAACTACGATGCTCCGACTTTCCCATTGCACGAAGGAGTACGTAGGCACAAGGGCCCCAATCCTTGGCGAGCACCCAATCTTAAAAACCACCTCTTCTCCCTTATAAGCGAATTTTGTAGAAGATAACAAACAAGCGTAGAAAATTTCACTCACGAATCAAATCAAGAGGTTCCCATTGAGTATAACGGACGTAGAGGGTGCTAATAACTTCCCTTTGCGTAATCGACTCCCGAACCTAGAATTTGGTCGCGACGACCATGTTCTTATCTCTTTAAAGGTTTTATCAATATTTTCCTATTCCTTCCTTGGAATAAATAAAGTTCAGTGGTGACTCTGTTCGAACTTTTTTTTCCGCGTCCATCGTGAGGATCGTATTTTTCGAGGTACGACAGGGAGATAGAAAAGAGGTATGAGTTTGCCTAAAAGCATTCAACCAATGTGGATCTTACTGCTAGAAGAATACCAAACCTTATCTTCACCGGACACATAAGGTTATCGCCAAGCTAGACGGATTCAAACTCATAGTCTGGAGTAGCCTTAAGCTCCTCTTCATACGCGTCCATGTCAAAGGTAGTAGTGTTCCTCATGTCTTCTCTAGTCCTTGGTATCAACACAAGAGCATCCTTCTGTATACATACCATAACCCGCCTAGATTTCTATAAGTCGACACTAATAATGGTCGACCTTCCTTCCACATCGTGATAGCTTACTTTCAAATGGACTGACAAGGCCATTATGTCTAGCTTTTCTAAGAATGATCTTCCAGGGATACCTTTGAAGGCACATTTGCACAAGACTACAAGGAAATGAGGATTACCTTTCTTCCATGTGTTCCTTCTCCAACCATTATTGTCAGACTTTTCACTCTCAAAGGGCGAGTTATTTAATCGTTAAAGGCTCACAAATCTCCTCTACTATATGGTTCCATATCAACTTTTTGGATTCCTAACATTTACCTAGTTTCATCGTAGAGGATGTTGCAAAAGCTTATGTCATCTACGAGGAATCTTGTTAGATTTTGGTCAACGACGGTGACTGTGAGTATTAGAGGTTGATCAAAGTTTAGAATTCCATTAATCTTTTTTTGATCTAGAAATCCTAACTCTAATTAATCCTCATTTCACTGCACACTAGTGTTTTCCATGAGCAAAAGGAAATCTTAAGAAGGACAAGTGTTGGATATTACGATGTCGCATAATTCATTGAAATGTGATAGCTGGTGGACGATTGGTTCAGGAGATGGACTAAGGATCTTATACATGACTACTGAATTTATTGTCTCTGCTATTTTTGCTTCTAGTAGAGACCTGACTTCAGATCGTGATTGACCTAATGATGTAATTTTGCAGGAATTAGAAGTTGATTCTCATAGACAATGCCATTATTCTGTTTTGGAATCATAAATAGATGCATTTGGTGAACTGAATGTCTTGAAGTGGTGGTACCAATATCCGAAGCGATGATGCATGGTAGATGTAAAAGGTTAACACTTCAACGTCCAATTTAGTTCAAGATTCAAGATGAGTTTAGTGAAAAGTGGAGATCAAAAAATATATATTATTTTTCGTAAGACCTAACTTTTATAACTTAGGTCAAATGGAGTGGATTTGAGATAAAGTGAGTCTTATTTATTTGGGCGTTTGGCCATGTCAAAACAGTTTCTAAAAACAAGACAAGATTTCAAGGCATTTTAAAAAGATAATATTGAACAAAGGAAAATTTTGGACTAAATGTTGGACCAAAAGGGTCAAGTTGATCAAGAAACTATGAAGAATCTCAAAAACTAAGATGAAAGCAGCAAAGTCAGTAGGAAATAGGGCTAACTCGTGTTGGGGAAACATGGTCGTGCCTTATACATCGATATTAGGAAGCTATATATATATATATATATATATATATATATATATATATATATATATATATATATATATATATATATATATATATATATATATATATATATATATATATATATATATATATATATATATATATATATATATATATATATATATATATATATATATATATATATATATATATATATATATATATATATATATATATATATATATATATATATATATATAAAAGCCTAGAAGTTAGTTACATGATCGAGAATGAGTTATTCTAACTAACTTCCTAACCTCTTTTACCACCAACTAACCATATAAAAGTAGTTATTCAACTTTTAGTGTTCTCCAATATCTCCAAAAAGTTATGAGACAACGTTAATACACTTAGATTTTCACATAGAAAAGTTAAAGGTTATTTCACATGTAGCTCAGATAAGGGAGATTCAAATCATAAGAATTTTGAGGAAGTATAAGCCAAAGCTCTATACACAAGACCAACTTGGGACCAAATTACATGTAAGACCCTGATTTTGATCTTTTATTATCTGGATCATTAGTCCAATCTAAATTCCTATAGGCTCTTAAGGAGAATTTCTGAAGAGGATTAACTGGTGAGAGAAGAAAACTATGATTGGTTGTACTACTTATGTATCAAATGATACATTTAACCAAACTCAAATGTGACTCAAGAAGCTTTGCCATGAACTGGTAGGCTTTGTTGACAAATAACATATGGCAGGTCTAGTTAAAGTAACATATTAAAGGGATTTAAGAATTGTATAGAGATGGATCAGTTAATGTGTTTGTGTCATGTTTTCTCGGTTTACAAGGGATGAACATTGGTGTGCTTTCTCCATTTGCACCTTTTATGTTAACCATTATTATGAATCAGATGTCTTGAAACAAAATATAAAATGTTTCTTTATGATCAAGAAACACATAAGGGTTAGGGTTAACAAAGAAAACAAGGTAAAACAATAAGGAACAACAAGGATTAGTTATAAACTGCTATTTTTTCCTTTATCTTGGAACAATATTACACGTATAAAAGAATAACAAATAACATATCTCACTTGAAATTAGGATTTTATCTTCCTATTTTTCCTTGTGTCAAGATGATAGACTAGCATCCTATTTATAGGAAAAATAGCACACTAACCTAATGGGCTTTTTAACAATTACCCATTACAAGCTAACTTAGGGTACAAGCTAACTTAAACAATTGGGCTTACAAGTAAGACCCAATTCAACATGCTAACAAACCAAGCAATATTAACTTATGCATGTTAGAACAAACTTCGACTACAACATGCATTACTCTAGCAGCAACATGCGAACAGACTCCGACCTCATGCTTAATTCCTGTCGAATCAAAAGCTACCCTTCGACCATACTAAAGTTCGATCCAATATCTCACAAATCTCCACATTGGATCTAACTCTACAACATCAAGAAAACGAACTAGCTTTCTTCATGCATCTCTATCAACTGCATACAGTAGAAAAACTTGCAACTGGGCAACGTCTTGGTGATAATATCAATAACATTATGATTTGTCAAAACCTTCAGCACTTGGACTTCTCCATGCTCGATTACCCCTCTGATGAAATGCAGCCTCACATCAATGTGCTTGGTTCGCTCATGATAGGCTGAATTCTTCAATAGGTGTATTGCACTTTGACTATCATATTTAACAGTGATAACTTGACCTTGAAGTATTAACTCCTTTGCAAAACCTTCAAGCCACAATGCTTCCTTCACAACTTCAGTTAGAACGATATATTCCGCTTCAGTGGTTGATAATGCAATGACCTTCTGAAATGTTTCTTTCCAACTAATTGTTGTCTCAAACATAGTGAACACATATCCAGAAATAAATTTTCTGGAATCCATACAACCTGCATAATCAGAGTCGACATATCCTTTGATTGCTTCTTTACTATCTTCACCCAAGGCTCCACCATAATTAGGACTCTATTCAAATACCCATTTATGTATCTTAGAATCCACTTCAATGCTTGCCAGTGAGCCTTTCCAAGATTCGCCATGTACCTGTTTACAAGACTTACTGCATATGCTATGTCGGGTCTAGTACAACCATAACATACATCAAATAACCCACTATATTAGCATATGGAATGCTATTCATATAAGTTCTTTCAACATTAATGATGGGACACTGATCTATACTCATCTTGAGCTGAGGGTTTGTCAAAGTCACAACAGGCTTTGAATTCGACATACCAAACTTTTGGAGAATCTTCCGTAGGTATGCCTCTTGGGATAAGCATAATCTCGACTACTTTCTATCTCTTCGGATGTCAATCCCAAGAATCCTGGACGCAGCTCCCAGATCCTTCATGTCTAACTCCTTATTAAGTTCAGCCTTCACCCTCATTACATCTTCGATTTTGTTGCTTCCTATTAGAATATCATCAACATAGAGCAACAAAATAACAAATGAATTACTAGGTCGAAATCTGAAGTAAACACAGTGGTCGAACTGACTTCTGATGAAACTTATGCGTACCATGAACTTGTCGAATATCCTATTCCACTGTCGAGGAGATTGTTTCATTCGATATAAGGATCTATTCAGTTTGCAAATTATATAGTTTGCAAATTATATGTCACATATAATTTCAAAACATCACACAGTGTCACATATGAACTTCTGATGAAACATATAACGAACAGTTACTAGAAAACCAGATATGCGTCAAGCCTATGGAATTTGATAACGAGTAATGAGAATCACTATGCTAGTCACACTATCAATTTGATTTAGCTCACAACGTGGTATGACTAGTTCCAATGCCTTAAAATATTCAACAATAAATGGGCAACACACAAGGCTTTTGGTTCAGACAATTTATCAAACACTTGGCGTACAGAGCACAACAAGTGAGTTCCGCTTTGAGTGAGTAGCTCAAGTTTCCTCATACAATCAATGATTGTACTAGATTCAAAATCAATTTAGCACTACTCAAATTGGTCCTACATTGATATAATTTTTTGCACTAAAAACCACAAATATTAAGCAATGTAAAGTATAAGGCAAAAGACGTAACGATTTGTTGAGGTAGTTCCCCTGTCGTCCTCGCTTCCGGGAATGTTTGCCCTCAATTCTAATAATAGAATTGAGACCTTATAATATAAATTTAACTTATTATAGAATTGTATATACAAGATTTAAATAGTGTCGCATCGCTACGAAGAAGGGCCGACAAAGACAGAAGAGTCGCCACCGTTCGTTATTTATCCCAAAGAGAGGGAAAGGAAACGATAAGAGAAAACCTACAAAAAAGGGAGAAGACAGGTCATCGCAACCAAATCTTGGGTTCGGGAGTCAGTTATGCAAGGGGAAGGTATTAACACCCCTCACGTCCGTTGTACTCAACGAGATCCATGCTTGTTATCTATCTAAAAGGGTGTTAATCTATAAGGCTGGTTCATAGAGACAAAAGAAAGGAAAAGAGACTCGATAGAGCATCGCCGCTCTATGCCTACGTACTCCCTCGTGCAATGGGAAAGTCAGAGTCAACGTAGTTCGGAAAACTACAGGTGAAGGTGGGGAAGGTTGCTCGCCAAGACATCACCGTCTTGTGCCTACGTATCCTCGTATGATACGAGAAATTAGAGCAAACATAGTTTGGGCTAACACGACCATAGATAGGTTCAAGTGTTTTTCCCGAGTAGGGTTAAACCTTAGTTCTAGTAGTTAGGTGTATTGCTGCTCGACCATTGGAGACTTAGGCATTACCTGTTTGCTGTAGAACCAAAGCTTAACACACTCTTTCTGAAAATGGTTTTCAATTAACCCCGAAGGATAAAAAAAGGTTTGATGTTTTGTTTGTGTTTTTTAGTGAAGTGAATTAATTTGATTTGTGATTCACGTTGCACTAAAGACTATGACATAGGAACGAATGCGTCGCATATCGCCCCCAAACGGGATGTACACTAAACACTCTAGACAAGCGAGAAGAGACCCCTCACTCATCATTTCCCATGTGCTTAAGGCTCGTAGCGTACAACATTCATCGTATTTATTAGATGAATTAGAATGTGTTTTGAGATGAGAAGAGAAAGGCGCACATAAGGTCTAAGGGAAACTCGGCCTAACGTTGTCATGCAAAGTGGTCTTAAAGTTGGGATTGAAAGGGAAATCTACCCTAATGTTAGCATGCTTGGATTAAACACCTAATGTCTCTCCTACTCCCATCCTAAATGGAGGGACTAGGAATCCTAAGGGATCTTGGCAAAGGACCAAGAAAACACAAAGCAATTCAATCACAAATAGAAAGAAATGAAAGATGAAATGCAAATATGAAATGCTACCCTCAATCATCAAAGAAAAGTGGGAGGAAAAAAGTGTGGGACAATAGCCACCACAAGCACATCTCAACCAAGCAATGCAAGCAAAGGAAATAAAGCAAATGGCCATCACTTGAACAACATCCACAAAGTATGCATTCAAGTGGAAATCGAACCACGTGTGTCGAAGAATCACGATTAAACAATCAAGAACAGTGACACATATCCAAAGCATCTCACTTAAATGCATCATATTGATCCATGAAGATTTCAAGTGAGAAGCAACCAAAACATGCTTGAAAATAAGCAAAAATGGCATTCTGGTTCAGTGTTAATCGGTTAACACTATTGGTTAACCGATTAACCACTTTAAAAAATTTTGAAAATGCGCACTGGTTAATCGACTAACCAGTTTGTATTGCAATTGGTTAACCGATTAACATTGTACTAGAAGCAGAAAAACAGCAGCTCAAAAGCACTTTCAGCAATTAATCACTTATGCAATAATCCAAATGATCATATAATCAATTATGCACAAATTTAACACCAGAGTTCAGTGATCCAACAACATGTAAACACATTCAAACAACAAGATCGCAAATCACATGAATCAAAATCAATAAAATCAATCAAAAATGAAGATGAACATGATGATTATGCAAATAAGCTCAAAAACAGAATCGAATCTAGAATTTCCAACCTACAAAGCGGAGATTTGCTTTGGTAAATGTTGATTCAACTTCAATTAAGCAGATCCAAGCAAGAAACCCAGAGATTCTTCAAGATCCAAGTGATTTCTTGTTGTAGAAGTAAAGATCCACCAAAATTAAGCAAAATCGATCCAAATAAGCTCTTCCAAATCAACTTCCAAGTTCATATCCACACTAGCACGGAAATTGAATGTAGAAATGGAGATGATAAGGATGAAGGAAATAGAATTCAATGATTCCAATGGAGAATCAAAGAACTTAAGTGAGAGCTCTAATGGAGGTTTTTGGGAGTGAAAAAAGTTGAGAGAAATTTGAGAGAATGAGAGTGAATTCTAAAAATGAAATGAAATTATGGGGATTTATTTTGTGAGGTTTGGAGCAAATCATTTAAATATGCTCTAGGTTAGGAGTAGAATGGTGGTTTGGAGTGTGGTTATGAAAATTGGAATGGGATTAGGAGTGGGAAATTGGAGGGAATTTGAATTAATTTGAAAACTAATCAAAATTCAAAGTGGTTCTAGATCCTTCTTCTGGTGTAAAATCAACTTCACAAGTGATCAAAATGGACCCCAAAGTGGCACACTTGAAAAACTCACGTGCAGAGGCAAAATTTGCCTTGGTTAACCGGTTAACCATTTTGGTTAATCGATTAACACCCTTGAAAATTCAGATTTGGTTTAATTTTGCTATGGTTAACCGGTTAACCATATTGGTTAATCGGTTAACACCTTGAAACTTTGAATTTTGGCGCCTTTTGGAGGGAAATCTGCACATTGGTCCGTTTTCTTCAGTTCTGAGCTCTGTTAAGCCTTTGAAACTTGCTTTCGAATATCAAAACTGTGAGAATGCCTAAGATAGCTTGAATGTTGCCTCCTGAGCTACAAATTATCGTGCAAAATAAAAATAAAATCGGCCGCTCGATCGTCGGGCAAAATAAATGCCAGAGCTCCTGATGCTCGCTGTTTGGACCCTTGCACTAAAAGCAAACTCTGAGCCACAGGAAAACCTTGATCTCATGCCTCGAGAACAAATGCTATGATATGCAGAAATGTGAAAAATGAAAAGAAAACATAAGCCAAGTACGAGAACTGGTTGGATAAATTTTGGGGTACAACAAATAACAATCAAACAAACGAACACCCTTGTTGTTGTAGATGCTATCTCCTCTTGCCCCTTGATTTGAGTCGAATCAAGTCCTTCGACAGCTTGTGAATAAACCTCTGATATGTTTGAACAACCTTCCGTCTTCAAAACCTAGCCCGACTGATTTCAATCACTCGCGTGTCGAACCCGAAACTCTCCTTCATAATCCTCCGTTTACCGTTACTAAATCAACAGAACTCACCGCTCCTCGATTACCTTCACTCGACTGAATATGTGTTTAGACGAATCATGCAAAAACCCCCAAATTCAGAGAATCTTGGAGGACAAAACCCTAGAGGTTTTACTCAAGAAAAACCTGTCAATTACTCAACCCAAACCGGATTACCCAATCAGTGGCTTCAAACGTTATCACCTCTAACAATGCATAATGCACAACAAAGATTATTGTGTGTGATTGTTGTGGTATGTTATGAAGAAGATGAAGATGATGAGAACTGAATTGATACCTATTCCACTTTTCTTGTTTTTCTCAAATGGATATGAAGTGAAAAGAGCAACTGAATATTTATACCAAAAAAACTGTTATAACTGATAAAACCACTTTCCAAAAATAATAGACATAACAGAAAAATAGCATAAAATAGCGAGCGGTCGACCCATGCAGAGTGCAGGTTCGACCTGAGCTAACCCGAGGAAAAGATTATGCAAAACACATAACCATGCGTCGACCGGAACAAGGCATGCATCGACGTATAGCCTGAATTTTCAGACAAATAAAAAAGCCAACAGTATGAGTCGACCGGTAGGTCGACCAGTGCTAACTCGAAGAAAATGCAAGAGCTAGACACATATCATGAGTCGACCAGAGCAGAACTTTGGTCGACTCATAGACCTGAAATTACTACAAATGCCTAATTTCATACTTTTTACTCTCTTAGATGATACCTATGATAGACCAATAAAGTTTAACTCATATGACACATATTTTGACATCTCTATATGCAACACCCGAGATATTTTATGGAAGCAAATAAGTCATGAGAAACAAGGTATGCACATGCAACATGGTGATAACGCCCAACATCGACTCTTCTATGAAGCTAAGTTTTGACATCATCAAAACAAGCATATCTTGTATATGAGGCTTTACCCTCACATACTCCCCCGATGATGGAAAAAGACGTAGAACCTGTCTGTATGATATGCGAAATTATCCTCCCCCTTGCTTGATGCCTTCATTCCTACTTACTCATTTACGTTAAATGCTACGTCTTCACTTTTGATCTTTATGGTTCTACTAAACTGCTTGACATTTTCTCCCACTTTGACAACATCAAAAAGAAAGAAATCCATGTCAAGGAATAATAAAAAAAATAGATGCTCATATCAAAACACGTACAACAGGATAAACATTAACATATATCCACACATAACACAGTTAATGAACAAGGAACAAAGAGGTAAATATCATCATGCATAGACAAAAATAGTTAGTTTTGCTAGAGAATACATACAAGAAATGACATATAAGTTTATGATTCATGACATAGACACATTAGATATCCTTAAAGCAAAGCAAGGAGCATAACAATGAAAACAAAATGATGAAATACAATATGAAGAATGCATAGCCTTCAAGGTCTCCTCCCCCTGAAATGATGGCCTCTCCCATGATACGGATACGGCGGAGGTAGTTGAGCATCTGCTCTTTCGGTAAACTCCAAAATCGCTCTGTTCAAGGTATTGAAGCTTGTTTTAAGAGCTCGGTGCTGATTTGCAGTTGTTTTAACCAGACCATTGAACCGTTGATAGACATTAGAGGAGAATGTGTTGAAACTTTCAGTATGCGTCTCAAATTGACTCTGAAGTTGCGAGAGACGCTCATCCTGAGCATTCATGAAAGCACGCTGTTCTAGTTGCATAGACCTCATCATCTCAAGGAGTTCGTCAGAATTTTGTTGCGGCGAATTTGTGAATATAGGAGGCTTCTCATATCCCCAATGCAAAGATTCTTGATACTCTAAATACTGTTGGGGGCGATAATTATCACCTAATGAAGTCCAACCGGTATGTTGCCATTCGCCCTAACCTTGGTTATTTTCATGATCTGTGGTAGGAGATTGGTCAACCCAACTTACATTTATGTGGTCTTCAACCTCCATTGGTTGTCTATCACCTTGGTCATCTTGGTCTTCTTCTTCTTCCTCGTCCTCTTCATTTTGATCATCACTCTCATCGAATGCTTCCAACCGAGAGGAAGTTGCTTTAACAACGAATCAGTAACGATGTTCTTCCTGAACCCATATATAACCCATCATTGTAAGAGTCTTTTGATAGAACTCTTGATCTGGAGTGAGAGATGTATATGGAATACCCAGAATCGTGACTTTGGCGTTATTCAAAACCTCTTGAATGAAAGAACTGTATGAAAGAGCGGTACCTCGACCCGAGTCTCTGAGGGTATAAATCCTACTAGCAATATAATGAGGCCAACTAATTTTGATTCGTTTCTTCAAGATGTAAATCAAATGGACCTCGGTCTGATCAACTCGAGAAAATCCACCTTTCTTAGGCCGCAGAATGCGCGCCACAATCCACTGCAAAATTCTATCCATAGGTTTCAATTTACCGGTAGTGACAGTTTTCGGAAATAAATCACTCGCCACAATGTCAGTTGCATAAGGCTTCTTCAACATTGAGTTCAAGGCCTCTTTGAACTCGTAGCCATCAACAGTGTCGGTGTCAGTGACCTTAATGATAGGCACATCAGACACAGGAGACGTATCAAACATTTTCTGCCAAACAACATTATTGACACAAACCTTTGAAGTTCCGACCTTCGTTTAAAACCCAGATCTCTGAAACTTTCCATGAAGAAAAGTGTAGAAGATCCTCACAAGGTCTTCATTGTATTTCGTATTGCACTCTAAGAAATTGTTAAACCCTTGAAAATCAAGAAGGTTTACTACCTAAGGGATGTGCATTCTCTCAGCAAAAAGTCGATAGAAGGCATGTTGCTTTACCACAGACCGCTTGCTGAAGTTTTTGGTGAAGCTCTCGGCAAATTCAGGTGCAACTAGTGATACGGTGGTTGCCGGAAGAGCTGCAGATGAAGGTCCTGCAGAGGAAGAAGTTCTTGTGGATCTTTTACCGGTAACTTTGCGGGTAGACATGGTTTTTGCTTTCAAAGAGGAGAGGAGGAAATTTGGTGAAGATGATTTCAAATGTTGGAGAGAATTCTTGAAGATGGAGAGTTGTTTATGACTTTGCCCCTTTTGATGTAGATTCTAGGTGTTGGGAAGAGGAGAATAGTAGAGTAGCCTTTGATGTAGATATCAAGTTTCTATGCGAATGTCATAATGCACATGAATTTAAGTGGGAAAATGAACAGTTTTTTAGAATTTTTTTTAGGGAAATCACGCGATGCGTTGACCGAAGGATCTATGCGTCGACACATACTGTGTTGAAAAATTCACTTTCAAAATACAAGAGGTATGCATCGAACGGTAGGTCGACCTGAGCATACCCGACTCAAATGAAAAATAGAAGTCATTTTTGTGAGGCGACCGAACCTTGCTTAGGTCGACTCATGCAGGTAAAACTAGCAAATTTTGTCATTTTTGATCATATGGACATACATAAAGACATAGATAAACAGGCAAAACATATTTTAAGCATTCAAAGAAGTAACATACATTCAATATGACATATATGACAAATATAACACATATTTTGATATACTTTGTGAACATGAATATTGAGAGAGAGTTAGTTAAGGAAGGATATTACCTCAACTCCAAATATAGCAAGATTCTACACACATATGACTTTCAACATCCTCATTTGTTAGTTATCAGATGAATAAAGTACATATAGACATTGGCATATATAATGTGCACGAAAATTAACTAGACACGATCCAAAATGTCAAGAACACCTAGTTCCCATCGAATATGAAAGAAAGGCTCAGTAGCAAGAGGTTTTTAAAGATATCAGCTAGTTGAGTTTTAGTATCAACGTGCTCAAAAACCACATCGCCTTTCTCCACATGATCCCTAAGGAAGTGGTGCTGAATTTCGATATGTTTGGTGCGTGAATGCAGCACATGATTCTTGATAAGATTGATGGCACTAGTATTGTCACAGAAAATCGAAATACGCTCGAGTTTAAGATTAAAGTCGAGAAATTGTTGCTTAAGCCATAAGACTTGAGCGCAGCAACTGCCAGATGCGACGTATTCCGCTTTGGCGGTTGACAAAGCAATAGAAACCTGCTTTTTGCTATGCCAACTTACCAAAGAGTTTGAAAATAAGTGACATGTCCCACTCGTACTTTTCCTATCTGATTTGCACCCGAAAAAAACTCAGAATCGGAGAATCCAACCAAGGAACAATCATTTCCTTTAGAATACCATAGCCCATACTTTGGAGTACCCGAAAGGTATCGAAGTATGCGCTTAACTGCTTTTAGATGGGATTCCTTAGGAGAAGATTGGTACCTAGCGCACATACATACACTAAACATAATTTCGGGTCTAGAGGCAGTAAGATAGATGAGAGATCCGATCATACCTTGATACTTTTTCACCTCTACATCTTTACCGCTTTCATCTCAACATAGATTCGCACATGTTGGCATTGGTGTATCGATAGCTTTGGAGTTGGCCATGTCAAATTTCTTGTGAAGCTCAAGACAATATTTCTTCTAGCTCACAAAAGTACCTTCCTCAAGCTGCTTGATTTGTAATCCGAGAAAATATGTGAGCTCCCCCATCATACTCATCTTGAATTCTCCCTGCATTAGGTTAGAAAACTCCCTTACGAGATTCATTTTAGTTGATCCAAAAATGATATCATCAACATAAATTTGCACCAAAATTAAGTGTTTTCCTTGACGCTTAATGAAGAGAGTTGTGTCGACCTTGCCTCTTGAATACCCTTGATCAAGTAGAAACTTTCTTAGACGCTCATACCAAGCCCTAGGGGCATGCTTGAGTCCATACAAGGCACATTTTAACTTGTATACGTGATCAGGATATTCATGAGACTCAAAACCCAGAGGTTGGGCAACATAAACTTCTTCATTTATATAACCGTTAAGGAATGCGCTTTTTACATCCATTTGAAATAGCTTAAATTTTTTCGCACAAGCGAAGGCAAGTAAAAGGTGTATAGCCTCGAGTTGAGCAACCGACACATAAGTCTCCTCATAGTCGATGCCTTCCTCTTGGTTATACTCTTGTGCGACTAAACGCGCCTTGTTGCGAGTTATTACTCTGTTTTCGTCCAGTTTATTCCTAAACACCCATCGGGTGCCAATTACTCGATGACCTTGCGGAGGGGGGGGGGGGACAAGGTCCCAAACCTCATTTCTCTTGAACTGGTTAAGTTCCTCTTGCATAGATAAGAACCAATGTTCATCAAGTAAGGCTTCTTTTGAGTTTTTAGATTCAACTTGAGAAACGAAAGCGAAATGATAATAGAAATTACTTATCTTTGATCGAGTCGTCACCCCCTTTGATATATCACCGAGGATATTATCGATGGGATGGTGTTTGGAAGACTTCCAAGCTGGAGGAAGATCATCTTTTTTAGACGGATGAACTACCTTAGTTTCTTCATGACGGTCATCTTTTTCTTCCTCAATTTTGGCTAGGTCGGGTTGATCAATTCCCGACTCGACACTTTTGAGTATGTCTTCCGAAGATACACCTGCACCATGAACAACATTACCTTTTATGACATTTCTTGGATAAGATTCATCAAATATTACGTGTACAGACTCTTCAACAAAAAGTAATCTCTTATTGTAAATTCTATAGACTTTACTTGACTGAGAGTATCCAAGGAAGATACCTTCGTCGACCTTGGAATATAATTTACCTAAGATTTCTCTTCCATTATTCAACACGAAACACTTACAACCAAAGACATATAGGTGAGACACATTTGGCTTGCGCCCTTTTAAAAGTTCATACGGTGTTTTGTTTAGAATCAAGCGGATAAGCACCCTATTCAATACATAACATGTCGTACTTATGGCGTCAACCCAGAAATACTTAGGTACTGCACTTTCATTGATCATTGTTCTCCCTAACTCTTCCAAAATACGATTTTTGTGCTCCACAACCCCGTTTTGTTAAGGGGTACGCGGAGTGGAGAAGTTATGATCAATTCCGTGTTTACCGCAATATTCCTCAAACAAATAGTTCTCAAACTCACCTCCATGATCACTCCTAATTGCCATGATATTTGTGTTTAATTTTTTTTTTTTTGAGAAAGCTTAGCAAATTTTTCAAAGGCTGCGAATGTATCACTCTTGCTAGCCAAGAAGATAGTCCAACAAAATCTAGAAAAATCATCGACTATTACAAATCCATAATAGTTACCACCTAGACTTTTAATTCTAAATGGCCGAAATAGATCCATATGGAGAAGCTCAAGAGGTCTTGTAGTTGAAACGATATTTTTTGATTTAAAAGAGATCCTCGTTTGCTTTCCCATTTGGCAAGCATCACAAAGGTGATTGTTGGTAAACTTAATTTTGGGCAAGCCTATGACTAGATCTTTTGAAACTACCTTGTTTAGAAAGTCAAAATTGACATGTGCTAAACGTCTATGCCATAACCATGAGTCCTCACTCATCGTCATGAGACATTTATCACTTGTCATTGATACTTCATTCAAATCTAGCATATAGACATTGTTTACTCTTAGACCTTTAAACACATCTTTCATTTCATCATTATGCTCAATTAGACAACAATCTTTTGAAAAAGATACTTTGTATCCTTTATCGTGTAATTGGATAATGCTAATGAGATTATGTTTAAGGCCCTCGACAAGCAATACATCAGAGATAGTAGTGGAAGAGGGGTTACCTACACTACCTTTTCCAAGTATTGCACCACGGTTGTTGTCTCCATAGGTTACATATCCATTCTTCTTTGCCACGAAATCAATGAAGAAAGATATGTCTCTTGTCATGTGTCTTGAGCAGCCACTATCGAGAACCCATCTTCTCTCGGTGATCTCAAGACGTTGTACCTATGAACACAATTAGTAAGAATAGGTACCCAATTGCTTTGTGGGTCCTAAGTTGTGAGTGAAAACATGGTCGCATTTAGGCAACCTTTGATAAACACCTTTAGGAACCAAAAATCTCCTAAAACGACATTTAGCAATGATGTGTCCTTTCTTGCAACAATGCAAACAAGAAAAGTTAACTTTTGAATTACTTTTGCTATCATGATCTTTTACAACATATGTGTATTTTTGATATGGATTAACTATACTCTTTCTAAAATTAGCTTTACCAATGGCAAAAGTAATTTTGAGCTCTAGAGCCTTGTTAAGTTTGGCATTTAGGTTTCTAACTTCATTTTGCCAAATGTAACAAGTATCACACCCGAAGTTAACAACTCTTTTTTTTAGATCCTCACAACATACTTTTGTACTTTCCACTATGAAAGCGTTTAATGCCTCTAGTTTCTTTTCGGAATCACAAATCTTTTGCTCTAGGTGAGCAAAGATTTGGTTATTTGAGGCAAACCTTTTAAAGGCTTATTTTGCTTCACAATGCAAAGTATTAAAAGCAGTTTGCAATTCAAAATGAGACAATTTAGAGGAATTTTCATAATTAGCATGTCGTACCTTTTTCTTTTTGTTCTTTTGATGGACGGAAAGATAAAGATTGACGGATTCATCTTCATCACTAGAGCTGTCATCCTCGGATGATTCGCTATCGCTTTCCCAAGCGATATACGCTCTCCTTGGCTTAGGTTGCTTCTTGTGTGACCTACTTGATTCCTTCTCTTTGTCCTTTTTCTTCAAGGGACAATCCGATTTATATTGTCCGGTCTTTCCACAATTATAACACGACCCTTTTGTCTTGTTTCCTTTATTGTTGTCATTTCTAGAGTATCTTGATTATTTCCGGAAGTTGACAAGATTTTTCTCGGAGTGTTGGATACCGTTCTTTTTGACATAGCGATTATATCGCTTTACAAACAGCCCCATATCCTCACTCTTGTCATCATCTTCGTCATCACTCGATGTGTAATCACCTTGCTCTTTTGTTTGGGACTTTGAGGAAGAAGTCATGAAAGCAATAGACTTCTTTTCAATATTTTTTGTTTTCTCCTTCTTTTCCTTCTTTTCATATTGCTCTAGGCTTAGAAGCACTTATTCGTGCTCTTGCAGCTTTCCAAACAATGTTGTGAGATCCAAAATCATGAGATCGTTAGCTTCTTTAATAGAGGTCACCTTTGGTTGCCATTCCCTGTTAAGACATCTAAAACTTTTGTTAGTAGCAACATCATTGGCAACTGGCCTACCTAGTGAGTATAATCTATTGATGAGATGAGTGAATCTCTTTTGCATGTTCGCAATGGTTTCCCCTTGCTCCATGTTAAAGAGATCAAACTCTTGCGTTAACGTATTAATTTTCGCTAGCTTAACATCATTGGTTCCCTCATGGACAACTTGCAATGAGTCCCACATAGTCTTTGCAGTTAAACAATGAGAAACCCTATAATATTCATCAACTCCTAATGAGGAGATAAAAATATTTTTGGCTTTCCAATTGTAATTATATTTCTTCTCATCATCATCATTCCATTGTGCTTCAGGCTTAGGCACAATCATGTTATTCTCATGAGTCATAGTTACTTCAACTGGACCGTTAAGAATAACATTCCACACCTTCCTGTCAATGGAATTAATATGCACATGCATACAGTCTTTCCAGTAACTATAGTTTTCTCCATTAAAAATAGGTGCTCTATGTTGCATCACGCTGAAGAAAGAAAGGGGAGCCGATTGACTGACAGAAGAGTCGCCACCGAACGTTATTTATCCCAAAGAGAGGGAAGGGAAACGATCGAAGAAAACCTAAGATAAAGGGAAAAGACAAGGTCATCGCAACTAAATCTAGGGTTCGGGAGTCGGTTACGCAAGGGGAAGGTATGAGCACCCCTCACGTCCGTTGTACTCAACGAGATCCATGCTTGTTTTCTAAATCTATGGGTGAAAAACCATCTCATGCTACTGCTAAACGGGGGTAAACGAAAAGAACTGACTCGATAGGATATCACCGCCCTATGCCTACATATTCCCTCGTGCAATGGAAAAGTCAGAGTCAACGTAGTTTGGGAAACTACGGGTGATGGGGGGAAGGTTGCTCGCCAAGACATAGCCGTCTTGTGCCTACGTACCCTCGTCTGGTACGAGAAATCAGAGCAAACGTAGTACGGGTAACTAAGGGACAAAGTTGGTTAAGAGTTTTGCGAGTGACATTAAATGTCCATTCCAGCAGTTTGGGACGATACCTGTTTGTGGTAGAATGGAAAAGTAACGTACCCTTTGGTGCAAAGGACGGAAGACTAAAGGAGAGTGCTCACCAAGACATCTCTGTCTTGTGCCTACGTATTCTCATCTGGTATGAGAAATCAGAGCAAACGTTGTTCGGGAAACTACGGGACAAGGGTCTCGATCGTACGGGGGCGAGAGAAAAGGTTCAGAATAACGGGTTGGTCTCGATTGCACTGGGGCAAGAGAAATGGGGAAGTTAGTTGTTAGTGTACTCGTCAAGGATAGAGATTCTCGTGCCTACGTATCCTCATTAGGGAATGAAGAATCAGAGCAGCCGTAGTTCGGCCAACTACGAAAAAAGCGGTCTCGATCGCGCGGGTGCGAGAGAAAAGGGTCCTAGGCTTGGAACACCTAAACGGAAGGGAACCGGTTCGGTTTGGGACGCAAAACGCTAAATCCTAAGACGTAGGAGCAAACGCGTCGCATATCGCCCAAAGGGCATAAGTTAAACACTCTAGACAATGTGAGGAGAGACCCCCCACTTATCATTTCCTACGTATCTAACGCTTGGCTCACAAAACTCATCGCGGTTATGGGTTTGAATTAAGGTTCGAAAGGTGTTAATGAATCGAATCGGGACATAATGTGACGCTAAACCGTCGTAGCTCGACTTATGAGGGAATTTAAACTATAGGAGGTCGCGTGATTGATATCCATGCTATGGACAAGATAGAGAAACGGTATTAAGGATCATTCTCCGATTTAATCGTGTCGCACGAATCAAATAAAGTGGGATCTCGTCTTAATCACAAACATTATGTCGATTAATCGAAGCTAGCCTATCGCAATCTCAAAGTAAAGAAAATGACCCAAATGGTCATTTTCCATAGATTTGAAATCTGGAAGGCCATCGACTCCGATAATCTGACGCTTATGAATACAAGACTTCATCGATCGAGGAAAGTCAAAATAAAATCGAAAAGAAGAAGAAATGAGGAGAGAAAGAGGGTGGTCTCGAATCCAACATTATTCATCAATAGTTTGGCTGGTAACGGTTTACGAAAGTCTCGTTATCGACCAAAAAAAGCGGTCAAAATGAATAAAGATGAAATAAATTCGAAAATAGAAAGGAGAGAAAAGTCGGTCTCGGATCTACCGTTTCTCATCAATAATTTGACAGAAAAACAACTTGGAGGTCTCGTCATCGACCAAAACGAGGAAATACGAAGATAAATCCTCAAACAAAAATAAAAAATATTAAAAACTAACTTCTAGAGAAAAATTCTAAAAAAGACTTCTAAAAGAAATTAAAGTTAGAAATATATATAAATCTAAAACCTATTTATAATAAATAATAATAAAGTTAACAAAAACTAATTATAATATATATATATACAAATACAATCTAAAAATCTGTTTTAGAAAAATATTTACAAACCTATCAAAAACAAAATTATAAAAGAATATATTACATTTCTTAAAAAAAGAAAAAAAAAGGGGGGGGGGGGGTAATATCAGAAAATAGGGTGAGTTAAATAAGAGAGTTGAGGATCATATGGGCCTTGAGGCTCATCACCTCTATTAGCAAAAACAAACAAAAACTTTACGGGTCACTAAGATGAGAAGAGTATTGCTCATCTTCTTCTTCATCATTAACATCACACACTTGTTCACAATAAGGAGAGGCTCTCTTCTTAATCAGAGTAAGATCTTCCAAAACCTGTCCTGTTGATGTTGTTTAAAACTATGTGTTTGCTGTTGTTGATTCAAAACAGGGGAGTTTGATTTGGAAAAGGGTGAGTGAGGTTGAAAAATGGCAGTCAGAGGTTTGAATGTTAGTTGAAATGAAAAGGAACAGTGAGTTGAGGAAGAGATGTTATGGAGAGTCGAAGGTGATTTTGAAGGTGAAGCGTGGTTGTTGTCACGACAGAGGCAAGGTTTTCATCGGTGGGAGTTGTTGGCCGGAAATGGAGGTAACAACAGAGATGTTTATGGGTGGTTCATGTTTTGGGTTGAAAAACAAAAGGGGTAAGATGAGAGGGAGAAGTGAAGTGGGTTTTGCTGGGTTGTTAGTTCAAAGGAGAGGGTTTTGAATTTGGTTGAAGAGGATGGTGAGAGGCGGAAGAAGGTGGTTGGATGAAGTTTGTTGTGGGTATTGGTTTGAAGTTTTGGAGAGAAGAAGGTCGAGTGGTAGGTTTTCTTCGCGGTTGTTTGGAGGTGGAAAGTGAAATGGGTTAAGGATGATGATGATGAAGAGTTTTCTGTGTTGGTTGTGAATGATGATGATGATGAATAGTGTAAGGAGATTTCGTGGCTAGGGTTCCCAGGTTGGGGATAATGAACAGGACCGGGACCTTTTATACCGCAACACGTGTACTGCTTGCTTCCAAATGTGATTTTTGTTTGATTTCCTTGCTAATAATTCTGCCGATTTTTGTCTCTTGCGATTAATTAAATGATGCTGTACTAAATGATGACTAACTCCTAATTAATTCTAACAAACCAAATCCTAATTTAGCTAACTAATCTAAACTAATAAATATTCCTAATAAAAATAATCTATTCTATTTCTAAAACTATAATCTCTAATCCTAATAATTAATAATAAAATCTATTTAATAAAAATCCTAACCTAAAAAATCTATTTAAAATTCTAAAACTATTTTCTAACTTTAAATTCTATTATATTCTAAACCTAATAAAATTCTAATTAATTCAAAATCTATAAAAACAAATTAAAGCAAAAATAGGAATAAAATCACAAAAATGCAGCGAAATAAAAACGGAAAAAGGGCGAACACCGAAGTGCACCAAAATTACCAACACAGACTAAACCACCAGAAAGAGAACAAACTCTTCTCGACCTCGGCATGGAACTTCTCATTTGAATTGGTTTAAATTGTTTAAAACGCGAACAAAGCAACTGTAATCCCAATAAATTCAATCCGGCTGAAACACTGACAGCATGCGAGAAATGATCTACCTAAATGATATACAGATGAAAACGAAGCTAAAGCCAGTCAAAGTTAGGAACAAAGGGTGGGAAAATTTTAGGGTGCAACTGCTGCCCCTATTCAAATAGCTTGGACATGAAGGGATGAAAAGCAACTGCTTTCAGACACTCAAGGTAAAAGATGATTGAATACAAAAGAACCTGAAAATTTGCAGTCTGACGGGATAGGGAAGTTAGTTGTTAGTGTGCTCGTCAAGGATAGGAATCCTCATGCCTACGTATCCTCATTAGGGAATAAATAATCAGAGCAGCCGTAGTTCGGCCAACTACGGAAAAATAGGTCTCGATCGCACGGGTGCGAGAGAAAAGGGTCCTACGCCTGGAACGCCTAAACGGAAGGGAACCGGTTCAGTTTGGGACACATAACGCTATATCCTAATACGTAGGAGCGAATGCGTCGCATATCGCCTGATCAGTGGTTTTTACACGTGATTTTACCATTTGTTTCTGTTAATTATTTGTTTTATCTTATCGCATTTTATGTGTTTTTATTGCATTTTACGCGTTGGTTTGGTGTTTTCATTGTTTCTAGGTTCAGGTAAACAATAAAGGAGAAGCAGAGCGAAAACCAGGGAAAAACGACAAGAATTCGGAAGAACTTTGAAGTGGACCAGGAGCCTGACATGGTCGCCCGTGTCAGGAAGTTCCCAGAAAGACAAGTTTTAGTGGAAACCAGGGAGATGACACAGCCGCCCGTGTCAACTGATACGGCCTGTGTCAGCACACCTGGGACTTGGAAAATTTGCGTGCAAAATACATCAGGAAGCCAACACGGCCGCCTGTGTTAGCTGACACGACCCGTGTTGTCCAAAACGCTTCATCTCCTATTTTTTCTTGTATTTTTGACACTTGTGATCCCTGAGGGTATTTTGGGAATTTCCCTGGTACTGAGTTTGAATTGAGACTATTTGATACGTGTTTTGACAAAGGAGAAGGGACTTTTTGAACAGAAGAGAAACTCGACGATAGAGATTGGAGCGATCAAGGATTTGGAAACGGAAGATCCTCATGAGCGGAAGCGATTGAAGATCAAAGCAAATAATTCTCTTGTAATGTTGAATTTTATTGTTGATTTTAGTTTTATTATTATGATTAGCTAAGCCCCCCAATGATAGGGGAGTGTCCCTGAATTGACTCTGTAATAACCTTTGGTTTCTTGAATTATATATTTCACTGCTTTCTAATCATCGTTGTTATCATATAATGTTTTACGGCCTTTCTTATTTGAAAAATGGGAATATGATTTACGGTTAACCTTAGGTTTGGAAAAACAATTGTTAACGCGTTTATACGATAATACTATAGTAGATATTGCCTAGGAATGGGGATACCCTATAGTAACCGTAATGTTTTAGATAAAACATATTGCTTGGTATTGTTCCTATACCGCCAAGAAATTGGGGGATAGGGAGAATACCAAAGGGTTTTCTACTAAGGAATTAGAGTCAACTAATCTTTAAAACCGGTAACGATTGAATTGAGCAGTGATTTCTAAAAATTTAGGATTAAGGTTATTACAAGACTTTTCATACACCCTACCCTAGCATGCTTCTCATAACTGTCCAAAACCTTTATTTTACTGCTTTTGCCTTCTGGCTTGATAACTCTAAAGAAACAAACCATAACCATATGACTTTTTGTTCAATTGTATTATTATAAAACTTGTATTTACACGCAGTCCTCAGAGATCGATATTCGGGGAATTTTCCCTTATCACTACATCGGTAAAATAGTACACTTGCTATTTTTTCGGTCAAGTTTTTGGCGCCGTTGCCGGGGACTGCCAGAATATAAGTTCGAGTATAATTCAGTTGAAATTTTGTTGCTCTGTGACCAAAATTTTATTTTCAGTTTTTTTATTTTTATTTTGTTACTACTAATCTACGTCTAACATTTTCATGCGAGGAGACCCCTCAGCTAATTTTTCTTTGGACGCAGAAATTGAAAAGACTCTGCACGAAAGACGTAGGCAAGCTAGACTATTAACTTCAAAAGAAGAAAGAGTTTCTATTCATTCAGAGTCAGGTTCGGAATCAGAAGCAGACACTAAAGCTATGTCGGATCCCCCACCAGCGGAGAGACTTTTAGGAGACTATGGAGGGGTCAATGCTCAACCAAATCGGATGACCATCGTTAATCAACCGGTGAATGTGGCACACTTTCAGCTACATCCTTCCACCATCCGCCAGTTGGAGAGCAAGCCTTTCTCTTAAAGAATTAACGAAGATGCAAACAAACATCTACAGAGATTCCTAACAACTACCACATCTTTGAAGATAGAAGGCCATTCCAAAGAGGCCAAGAGACTTGTTATGTTTCCGTTGACACTGACTGATGATGCGGAAGAATGGTTCTATTCACTTCCAGCTGGGAGTATCACCACATGGCGAGAGATGGAAAATACATTCCTTAATGAGTATTTCCATGCTTCAATGTTTATTCTAAAAGATACGACATTGTCAGTTTCAAACAAAAAGAAGGGGAATCGCTAGGAGATGCATATAAGAGGTTTAAGAGGTGTCTGACGGTATGTCCTACCCATAACATGGATGCCACCGAGCAGATGCAGAACTTTGTGAATGGATTACGAATCAAGACAAAACAACTTATAGACACTGCTGCCAGTGGCTCAACTAATTTCTCAACAGTGACTGGTATCAAAAGGATCATAGAAGCAATTGCTGCCAATGAGCATCTTAAGTTGTATGATCGCACTGTGAACCAACTAGAAGGTAAGATTGACTTGAAGCTAGCGGATCAAAGTTGCGAACATGGAAGAGCAAATCAAAGCTGAAGTGGAAAAAAGGCTTAAGGGAATGAATGTGGGTACTGAAACTGTAGCTCAGGTTCAACCTATCCAAGCTGTGAGTTATGAGATATGTTGTGGACCGCACTTTACCATGCATTGTGTGGCAACTCAAGAGCAGGTGGAACAAATTAATATGCTGAGGCAAAACAATCCATATTCCCAGACATATAATCCAGGTTGGAAAAATCAACAACAATATCAGCAGCAACCATACAAACCTCAATATCAACAGGCTCCTCAAAAGCAGAATGGGAGTTAGCTATTGAAAGAATGGCAGCTCAAAGTATCCAATTCCAAGAAGAGACCCGTAATGTTCAAAGGAATAACACAGCCTCCATTAAAAATCTTAAGTCACAAATGGGACAGATAGCCCAACACCTCTCAACACACGCTCAAGGAACCCTCCCGAGTGCGACAGTACCGAATCCGAAAAATCAAGAGAGTATTAATGCTGTCACAACAAGAAATCAGAAAATGATAGAAGATGAGGAAACAAAGGAGGATGAATGCATAGAGGTGGAACTTGAGGTTAGAGAAAAAGTGAAAGAACAAGAAGAAGGTGTACTATCTGAAAAACCAACGGGAGAGAAAAAGAAAGAGGAGGTTAAACTGAAAATCAAACTACCATTTCCTCAAAGAGTTGCAAAGAAGGATCAGAAAGAGAAAGACTTTGGAAGATTCAGTGCTATGTTCAACAAATTGGAAATCAACATGCCGTTCTTTGAAGCACTCGAGCAAATGCCTTTGTAGAAGAAATTTATGAAAGAGGTTATAGGTAAAAAGAGATCAGTAGGTGAAGAACCGAAGACCACAACTGAGCAGTGTAAGGAAATATCGCAAGAAAAGAGAATCCCCACCAAGAGGAAGGATCCTGGACCAGTGGTAATCCCTTGTACTATAAAAGATCGAACTTTTAAGAAAGTTTTAATTGATTCAGGTGCTAGTGTGAGTCTCATGCTGTTATCGATCTTCAAAAAGTTAGATATTGGAAAAGTGAGCGATACAGGAACAAGCTTGAAGTTTGCCGACCACACAACTAAGATGGCATATGGGCTAGCAGAGGATGTACTGGTGACAATCGATAACTTCAAGTTCCCAGTTGATTTCCAAATTATGGATATACTAGAGGATGAAGAGACTTCGATCATACTTGGTCGGCCGTTCTTGCTTACTAGCCGTGCAATATTGATGTGGAAACAAGTACGATCACTTTGAAATTCTTTAATGAATAAATCAATTTAAAAGCTATAGAGGTTAGGAAGAAAGGTAAGGAGAAAGATGTTAAACCTTCTGTTGGGAAGATCAACACTATTAAGAAGGGAGAATGATGGAAACCACTTCATGTTGCTCTTATCTTTGAACCTACCACATATTCTGTTGCGAAGAAGTCAAGCAAGAGAGTGTGGAGGATAAAGTACCCTCCATAACAATAGGGAGGCGACCGTCGATCCATGTGACGTTAAATGAAGCGCTGCGTGGGAGGCAACCCACAAATTTTAAGGATTGCTGTTGTTTCTTTTTGTAGTTATTGTTTTTGCAGGAATAAACGAGAGTGTGCAAGGGAAAACGTGGGAGCAGCAAAGGTGTTGCATTACCTGTCGACCCCTCTGTGAGGATCTCTGTGAGTACACCTCTTCTTCTCTTTTTCTTGAACATTGAGATAATGTTTAGTTCAAGTTTGGGGGAGGTTTTACCGTTTGGAATTGTCAGTTTAAGTACCTTTTTATTTTAAATTCGGTAAAAACCACGTCGAATTCACCCCTACGAAGACTGTAAATTTTTTTTCTTGTGATTGGTATGTGTGTAAGGTAGTCAAGAAAGTATTTAGAGTTCAAGGGAAGAGGAGTTTTGAACTAAGGAACTTGGGAAAGTTTGGGAATTGAGGTATAAATTGAACACCCTAGGTTCCCCGGAGTAAGGAACTTGGGAAAGTTTGGGAATTGAGGTATAAATTGAAAGAATTGTACATAGTGATTTTGTGAATGACTTGTGGCACCAAAAAGAAAAGTTGAATAATGACGGTAAAGACAACTTGTTCTTCTAAGTTGGGTAACTCTCACCCGGTTATTTAGCCTAACGGTGGTTGAATCTCTATAGTCGTCCCACAGTGGACTTATAAACGCATGTGAGCAAGAAAAAAAAGAATAAAGGTGCCACGGAAAAAGTCTCGAGCAAAATTGTATATGCCTTAATCTGATTATCCGAATGAAAGGGGTAGAAAATCGAAGAAAAGACTTAAGCCCAAAGCATAGTTGGAGAGGTGACCGAAATGGGGATTTAGGTCTGTGATTATACGATGGTGTGTGTTTAAGTAATGCCTTCGTTAACAGATGAGTACCGAGAGAGCTGGTTTGAGCCGATCAGAACTAAGACTCGCGTATGAGTATCGACACGCTTTACGTCCTGAGCCCTTCACTTGAGGTGCTGTCTGATTTGAAAGTTTTTATCCAAGCTTTTTGCTTGAGGACAAGCAATGGTTTAAGTTTGGGGGAGTTTGATTAGTGGTTTTTACACGTGATTTTACCATTTGTTTCTGTTAATCATTTGTTTTATCTTGTCGCATTTTATGTGTTTTTATTGCATTTTACGCGTTGGTTTGGTGTTTTCATTGTTTCTAGGTTCAGGTAAACAATAAAGGAGAAGCAGAGCGAAAACCGGGGAAAAACGGCAAGAATTCGGAAGAAGTTTAAAGTGGACCAGGAGCCTGACACGGCCGCCCGTGTCAGCTGACACGGCCCGTGTCAGGAAGTGCCTAGAAAGACAAGTTTTAGTGGAAACTAGGGAGCTGACACGGCCCGTGTCAGCACACTTGGAACTTGGAAAATTCGCGTGCAAAATACATCAGGAAGCCAACACGGCCGACCGTGTCAGCTCACACGGCCGTGTTGGCCAAAATGCTCCATCTCCTATTTTTCTTGTATTTTTGACACTTGTGATCCCTGAGGGTATTTTGGGCATTTCTCTGGTATTGAGTTTGAATTGAGACTATTTGATACGTGTTTTGATAAAGGAGAAGGGACTTTTTAAACAGAAGAGAAACTTGACGATAAAGATTGGAGCGATCAAGGATTTGGGAACGGAAGATTCTCATGAGCGGAAGCGATTGAAGATCAAAGCAACCAATTCTCTTGTAATGTTGAATTTTATTGTTGAGTTTAGTTTTATTATTATGAGTAGTTAAACCCCCAATGCTAGGGGGGTGTCCCTGAATTGACTCTGTAATAACTTTTGGTTTCTTGAATTATATATTTCACTGCTTTCTAATCATCGTTGTTATCGTATAATATTTTATGGCCTTTCTTATTTGAAAAATGGGAATATGATTTACGGTTAACCTTAGGTTTGGAAAAATAATTGTTAACGCGTTTATACGATAATACTATAGTAGATAATGCCTAGGAATGGGGATACCCTATAGTAACCGTAATGTTTTAGATAAAACATATTGCTTGGTATTGTTCCTATACCGCCAAGGAATTGGGGCATAGGGAGAATACCAAAGGGTTTTCTACTAAGGAATTAGAGTCAACTAATCTTTAAAATCGGTAACGATTGAATTGAGCAGTGATTTCTAAAAATTTAGGATTAAGGTTATTACAAGAATTTTCATACACCCTACCCTAGCATGCTTTTCATTACTGTCCAAAACCTTTATTTTACTGCTTTTGCCTTCTGGCTTGATAACTCTAAAGAAACAAACCATAACCATATTGTTGCACCCCAAAATTTGACCAACATTTATTTATCCATCAAGTGTTGGAAAGTTGATGCCTTCATCAGAAAGTTCAAGAGATCCTCAGAGGAATTGGCTGAAACCAAGGTTGTGTGTCTCATAACTTGAGAGTTGTGGGTGCTCTCCAGATGATTTTGAGCCTTTTAAGAATAGACTTGAAGCTTTGAAAAAGTTCATGAGATGTATTGAAAGCCATCATGAAGCCCAGAGTGGTCATTATGCAAGGATTCAGAAGACTCAACCATGAATGGTAGAATTAGGGTTTTGACTGGGTCAATCCTAGATCAGCTGAAGATTTGGAGAAGGTTGAGACCTAATCCAAGGGCCATGAGATCATGGAGTGATGTATGGATATGTTATAAAGATGATTCCTATACCAACTCATCATGACTGAGGAGTTTGAGAAGTTTTGAGTTAGGGTTTCCAAGGATTGCCAGTGAAAAAACCCTAGTTTGGTCCCTATCTTCCAGGCAGTTTTAGCTCAATATGTGATTGATATCTCATCTTCCCCATAACATGAATGTTGTAGAGATTGTTCTTAGCTTTAATTTTAGTGGTAGAAGTCCTTGATAGGAGTTGCATAGCTCAAGTTATGGTTTTGACAAATTACAGGTCAGCTGAGGTGTGTGAATCTGGGTCCTTGAAAGTCACCCAACTTGCAGACAACTTTGGCCCTAGTAGGATGATTCCTATGATTTCTTGGTCAACATGAATGTTGAAGAGCATCGTCTTAGCTTTCTATAGAGTACTAGAAGTCCTTGATAGGATTTGTAGAACTCAACTTATGGTTTGAACAAGACAGGGGTATTTTGGTCATTTGGAAGTTACAGGTCATTTTAAGCAAAGGCCATATCTCCTATTTCCAAGCCTCAAATGAAAAAACTCAAAACATCAAAGTTGTTCAAAATGGGATTTTAAGGCTAGAAAAGAGGGTGTGAAAGTTTGGAAAAGCTTAGAGCATGGATGTTTAAAAGTGGTGCAAATGGCTTGTAAATGGCTTATAAGTAAAAAAGGTTGAAATGGAATTTTGGTTTGAGAGATCTACAAATCCAAAATAGGTCATCCAATATGTCATTTTGACTCCAAACATCATTTTAAAAACAATGGTTTATCCACATTTTTGAGTTTAGGCTTAAAAATTGGAGTTGCTTTGTAAATTTGTTTCTTGCACTTTAAGGCACCAAAAGAGAAAGTGAGAAAATGCTACATAAGGGTTTGAAATGCCTTGTTCTCACACCAATTACTCATTTAAGGAGATATTAAGTGGAAATGCATGGCTTATCATGAGTTTGCATGAGAATTACTAAATATGGAAAAATCAAAATCTCATTGCATGATACATTCTAGAAACTTCTTGGAATCTTCTACAAACTTCTACACACTTCCATACTTTTCTATAAATGCCCTAGAGTTGATCCATGGCAGGGTTGGTGATTGAGGTTGCTTGCACTACATAGTTTGATTCCATAACTCCATATTGCATTTTGCTTTCAAACTCCATTGAAACTTCATCATTCATCACAATTCTTGTTACCACCATCTTCTACCATCATCATAGAGCAATTGGCAAGCAAGAGTGATTGAAATCAGTGGCTATTTCGTGTGATCCAAGTCTTCACTCCAAGTTGCATGAAGAAGTGGATAAGGTGATTCAAGAAGTTTTAGCAAGAACTGGTGCAAACAGAAGAACTAGCATCCATTGAAGATCACTTGAAGCAAGCATCAAGGCTTGAATTGAAAGCTAACTACCATTACCATCATCACTTGATAGGTATGGAACTCCATTCGAATCCCCTTAATTATTCAGTTTTAGAACTTGTTGTTAGGATAAAGGTGATTAGAGACTCTTAGGGTTGAATCATGATTAGTTTGAGGGTTGTTCTTGAGGTTTGTTTTCATGGCCATTTCTGTTTTAGGATCAAGAACGCATAACCTAGTGTACTATAATCTTAGTTCTTTAGTTTAGTATACTCCCCACAACATGTAGAACATTCTTGCATAGTTTGAGCCATAGTTATTTCCATGCAAACCAGGTGTAAACAAGTGTGCCCGGAACTTTCCTTCATCGTGTCTCTTTATAGGTTGAGTTTTAGAAAGATCCATGGCCATAGTCTTATAGAGGGTAATGAGAGGAGTAATTTTGGTCTTTACGTCGAGGCAATTAGTTGCGAGATGAGAGAGCTAGAGGGAGTGGAAGTTTAGCGCGTGAAACTGGTTTGGGGAGGAAACCCTAGCTGGAGGTTGAAGACAACCTCCCAGCCGTCCGATTGTATCCAGATCTTGACTCTTTAGTCGCATCCAAAGGTCCGTGTTCAAATCAAGAAGCGGAGGGAAACCTCCCCAGCTGCAACGCAGCGTTTAAATAAAAGGGGGATCCTGGGCCTCGGAGATTCTCGCTATCGACACCCCTTACACGGCCCAATCCTTTTTTTAACTAAAATGTATTGCTATCCGTACCGTTGCCTTTCCAATTTTCGTTTAATTTCCTTTTCATTTTCTGGTAGCCATTGGGCCCAGGCACGCCCTGCTAGGCGCACCCCCCTTCCTGGGCCCATCAGAGAAAGCAACTAGGTGTATTTTCTTTTGACACCCCCTCCCCCATTTATTTTAATTCCTCATTTTTAATTTCCTTTTATTGTTTGCATTTTATAAAAATCACATAAAATAGAAAAATTAATATTTTTTAATGCTTGTTTTTTCCACATGCTCATAAGTCTGTCTAGAAAATTATAAATAAATAAAATTAGCATTTTATTTTCTTTTAATATTTTTAGTATATTTTTCATTTAAATAGCTTTTAAATATGTTTAGTTTGATACTCAATTTTGTAGAATTTCTTTTAGGGCTTTCCCTTAGGATTTTTAATTCATTCTTTTTGGAATGATTAGATATTGAATCATAGTTCCCCATAGGATTTAATTCTTAATTTTTAGATTAAAATTTGATTAGTTTAATTAGGTTAGCATTAGGGTATCATAATTAGGGTTTAAGAATGCATAGGTGAAATAACTCATTTTCTTTTGAGAGTTTTGTCTTGATTTTTGGGTATGGGCATATATGGATGTTATGGGTAGTTGTTATAGACCCTTGTGAATGATTGTTAGATTTTTCCCTCTTGCTTTAGTATTTTTAGGTATTTTCTGAAGTTGACTGATGGTTTTGACTGTTCTATGGTTATTTGTCTGTCCCTGGGGTTTATTTTGGGGAATTTGTTGTGGGGCTTAGTTTGTTTTGAAGATCTTGTTGAAGAGCATGATGAAGGAGAGGATTGAAGATCAAGACTCAGAGACCCAGAGTTTGGAGCTTGTTCCCTGTCTGTGAGGTTTGAGATCCTGAAGTTTGAAGGGAGTTCATGGTACTTTCCTGAGGAAGGCACTATGAATGACTTTCATTCTTTCTTCTCGCCTCTTTCTTAAGTATCCAATGATGTTGGAGCCAACATGTGAGTTTAATTTCTCCTGAGGAGGAATGTAAACTGATCACAGTTGTTGAGCCACATGGGATACAACTCCTAAGTGGAAGCCTCCTAGTACTTTCCTGAGGAAGGTCCTATGGGTCTATTCACTTAGTTCCATTAGTTCATCTAGCATTTCTTAAGTATCCAATGATGTTGGAGCCAACATGTGAGTTTAATTTCTCCTGAGGAGGAATGTAAACTGATCACAGTTGTTGAGCCACATGGGATACAATTCCTAAGTGGAAGCCTCCTAGTACTTTCCTGAGGAAGGTCCTATGGGTCTATTCAGTTAGTTCCCCTAGTTCAGGTAGGATTTCCTAAATATCCAGTGATGTTGGAGCCTTCATGTGAGTTTAATTTCTCCTGAGGAGGAACGTAAACTGATCACAGTTGTTGAGCCACATAGGATATGATTCCTGAGTATAAGCCTCCTAGTGCTTTCCTGAGGAAGACACTATGAGTCTGCCTACTTAGCTCCCTTTCTTTGGTAAGCTTGTTTTGAAGCTTGAAGACTGGGATTGATTTCTTTTGATTAGGGTTTTGCTTTAGGGCTTTGCTTAGATTTGATCAGGATTCTGTTTTAGGGTTAGGATTAGAGATTAGATGTAGATGATTTCTTTCTCAAGCATGTGTTTTGTTTGCCTGATGGCATTTTCATTTCTTTTATCTGTATGATTGCAGTTTACTGTTTATTGCTTGATAGCATGTTGTTTATTTTTCAGTATGATTACTGTTGTTTCATGACTGGCTTGAGGTCGAGACGAGCTTGTGGAGGCTGAAGCCCCACACACATTTCCTCCCTCACTTGCATTGCATGCATTTTACTGTTAAGCTGATGCTTTGTCTGTTTTGGTGTATCATTGACATGATCCCTTAGGACTCTCATTTCCTTTGATAAGGATTTGATGATAGACTTTTAGGTTGAAACCTATGCATGACAACTTCTAGGAGTTCCCTGTTCAAACCTCAACCATAGGATGAATCCATGGCATGACAACAGTAGGACTTGATAGTCTCCCTCCTAGTTGGGGCCTGTTCTCTTCTCATCTCAAAGCAGTTTAAGATACAGTAATCATGAATGATTTCTTTCGTACGTTACGAGCCTTAAGCTATCTGAGGTTGGATGTTTAGCATGGCACCCTTTGGGTGACATGCGACGCCTTCACTCTCAGGTCATAGTCTCTAGTGTGGTTGAAATCGCGAATACAATAAAAAACACTTCTTTCAGGAAATAAACCGTAGTTTCCCGAACTACGTTTGCTCTGATCTCCCATACTGTGTGGAAGTACGTAGGCATAGGATGCGACGTCCTAGCGAGCAACCTTTCCCCGCAATCCTTCGTAGGCCGAACTACGTTGACTCTGATTTCTCATTCTCTGATGAGAATACGTAGGCATAAAGTGTGACGCTTTGCTGAGTCATTTTTCTTTTCTTTTTCAGCCAGCCTTGATAGGTAGATAGATTATAACCAACCCGTCCAAGTAAAAAAACAAGCGTGGATCCCGTCGAGTACGACGGACGTGAGGGGTGCTAATACCTTCCCCTTGCGTAACCGACTCCCGAACCCAGACAATGGTTGCGATGACCTTGTCTTACCCTTATTCGTCAGGTTTTTCCGATCGTTTCCTTTCCCGCTCTGAGGGATAAATAACGAAAGGTGGCGACTCTTCTGTCATGCCGGCACCTTATTTTCGCGCAAGCGACAGCTGACGACTCTGCTGGGGAACGAACCCAGAGTCTCTGGTTCTTCGGTTCCCTATGAGAGTCAATCCTAGCGCTTGTATGTTTGCTTATTGGGTTGCGTTTATTTATCGCATTTTTACTTCTCGCACTTTATTTCCCGCATTTTATTTCCAGTTTGATATGATTATCTGTGCTGCTGTGGGAGAGGGATGTTACTATGAGTGAGAGGCCGGACCCGGGCTTGAGTATACACCTAGATATAGTTGCGGAGAAGTAGTAGACGAACCTGTCTGCTGAGCAGGCACAGTTCCCTACGAAAATCTGCGCTCAGACGAGATTCTTGCAGAGGTGCTCCTTTCCGGTCCTGAGGATCTGAGGGGAGTCCAGACGTGAGGATTGTCGACTCTGGGGACCGATCATTTGGAAGTCAGCTAAGTGAGGCCTCTTCATGACTTGATGATGCCACTCCTTCTGGGAATCGTATCGTCACTCATGAAAGTCTGTGACGCTGATGACCGCATAGGATGCCGTACCTTTGTCCGTGGATTAGGTCCATACCTGTGAGTGGGATTGGGATTATTGCAGGAAACTTCAACTTCAGACTACCCGGTTTCCTTGACAATGAATCAGTTATGTTGGTACCAAGGTTCTCAGTTGCAGATTTGTCTGTTCTTGACAGAGCAAGATTTTGATCAGAGGATCTTATCATCGAGTGTTTGTCTGTTCTTGATAGAGCAGGTTTTGATCAGAGTAATTGTCATCAGAGGTTTGTTCTTGATAGGGCAGATTTTGAGTGAGGTCTGAAGATCTCATCAGCAGATGTTGTTTGTTCTTGATAGGGCAGATTTTGAGTGGGGTCTGAAGATCTCGTCAGCAGCTGTACGTTTGTTCTTGAGAGGACAGATTTTTGATTTGGGGTCTGAAGACTTCATCAGCGGACGTTTTCTGATCATACATCCGGGGTCCTTGTTACCAGACATTTGTTCTTGACAGAGCAGAATTTTGATCTTGGTCCTATCAGATGGTTATTCTCAGCAGATCAGATCAGTGGTCTTACGCCGGGGTTTTCTTCTCATCAGTGATCGTTGATACCGAATCTCCACAGCAGTCACCTGGATATATTGTTGCATGCCTGCATTTTGCATTAGTTTGCATGATCATTCGCACTCCATTGACGTGTGTCTGTGACAGGTACCGTTTCCCCGATCCAGGATCTCTCGCCTCCTATTGTAGTATTACAGCCTCTCTCAGAAAGACTGTTGCGTACGAGTTCTTGATCCCTGATGTGTCGGAGTTGACTATCACTGGTACTATGTATATATGAGATTGCTGTTTCCATGACTGGGCTCAGATTTCTATTCTTCTGGTTATTGTCAGCACTGGTACTAAGGCGCTAGGATCGGGGGAAATCTCTCAAGCACACAGACACACGCATACATCTGCATGAAGCATTTGCATGACGTACATTTTATTGCTTTTCCTAACCTTTAATGTTGATAGGTTTTTCAGGTACACAGGTTCCGAGCTGCTTTCGATCTCCAGGATTGATCAAAGACTCATTCACCGTTACTCAACTCGAGCTAATCAGACTAGGATCATGGATCAGGTGCAGTCAGATGTTCAAGAGCTCCGTGAACGGATGGATCGTTTTATGGAACTGATGCAGGTAGTCGCTAATGGTCAGGACCAGCTTCGTACTTTGGTTCAACCTTTGATCTCCAGGGTTGACAGTAATGGCATACTTCACGGCGGGGCCGTGCCTACTCCTCCTCCAGTGGATGCTCCACAGAATGTTGTTCCTGTTGCCGGGGGCAATGGCAGTGCTAACGGCAATCTGATGACTAATCTCGGGCTCAATGCGGCGGGCGTCGGCAATGGTAGTCTGGGAGCCAATGTTAACATAGGGCCGGTCAACGGCAATGCTGGTGTCAGAAATCTGTTGGTGCCTCAATCGTGGCTGGAGGATCACCAGGATGACGTGTTTTCCCAAAGAGGTATAGAAGCAGAGTTGAACGCTGAAGCCAGGCTCAGGTTCAAAGCGCTGGAAGACAAGATGAGAGACATTGAAAATCAGAACACATTGGGCGTTGACATGTCCAAGCTCGGGTTAATTGCTGATTTCAAGGTACCCCATAAGTTCAAGGTGCCTGCCTTTGAGAAGTATAAGGGTACTACTTGCCCCCGCGTCCACCTCCGATCTTATTATAGAAAGATGTCCGCCTATTCTGACGATGAGAAGTTGCTGATGCACTTCTTCCAAGATAGTCTTTCGGGTCCATCTCTCGAGTGGTATATGGGCTTGGAGCCTGCTACAGTGCGCACGTGGAAAGATCTCGCTGAAGCATTCGTCCTCCACTATCAGTACAATAACGACTTGGCTCCCAACCGAGTTCAGCTCCAGAATCTATCACAGCGGAACAATGAAAGCTTTAAAGAGTACGCCCAGTGGTGGCGTGAATTGGCTGCTCAGGTTCAACCGCCAATGGTTGAGCGTGAGCTAGTGCAAATGTTCGTGGCCACCCTTCCTGGAATCTACTATGAAAAGCTGGTCAATGGCATGTCTGGGACATTTTCGGCTCTCATCACTATGGGTGAGCACGTCGAGAACGGAATAAAGATTGGAAAAATTCAAGGCGAATCATCCTCAGCTGGAGGAGGTGGTAAGAAACCCTACGCTGGCAAGCGTCGAGAAGGAGATGCCAGTGCTGTCACTAATGCTCGGAGAAAGGGCAAGGGCCCTCAACAGCAGATTGCTAGCATAAATATCCCAGCGGCTCCGCAGCAGCAGCAGCAGCAACAACCGCAGCAACAGAACCAGCAGGGGTATAGGAAATATCAGAATCGTGCTCCTTTGGCAAGCCGTCATTTTGAAGCTCCACCTATGTCGTATGCGCAGCTTCTGCAAACTTTGCTCCAGCTTCAGCTAGTTCAAAAGAGGACGTTGGCTCCCTTAACAGGGGCACCACCACCGGGGTATGACGCAAATGCTACTTGTGATTTCCATACTGGGGCACCAGGCCATACGATTGAGAATTGCAAAGCTTTTAAGCACAAAGTGCAGGACTTGGTGGACGCCAAGGTCATTAACTTTTCTGATAGCGTGCCCAATGTTACCAAAAACCCTATGCCTCATCATAGGGGAGGCGGAGTGAACGCCATTATCATAGAGGAGAGTGCAGACTTGCTGACTGATGTCAAGAACTTGAAGACGCCACTTAGTTTTGTCAAGGATAAGTTGCTGAAGAAGGGCTTCTTCCCTGGATGCGGAGAGTTATGTATGGCTTGTGCTACACTTCCTGATGGGTGTGAGCAGCTGGTAGAAGGTATCCAAAGTCTGATGTCTGAGGGTATTTTGCAGTTCAGCCGGAGCGTTGAAAGTGCATCAGGGGAGGTCGTGCTAAAGCAGGCAGATGAAGTCGCTACCATTACTATTCCTCGTCAACCTATTACTATTTCTACGCCCCGACCACCTACTATCACTATTACCAGGGCCGGGCCAATCCCATTCGAGAGCACTAGCGCCGTTCCATGGCACTACGGCGCCGAAGTCTATTGCAATGGTCAGAAGATAGAGCTTGAGCCGTACGGATCGACTGTGCAGAATCTCGCCGGGGTCAGTGGTATTACTCGAAGCGGAAGAGTGTTCGCGCCGACAGAGGTTGCAGAAGAGAAAGTGGTCAGAGCTGATGCTGTGGATAAGGGTAAAGGCAAAGCCGTTGAAGAGGTCCCTTCTGGGGCAGAAAAGGATTTGCTAGTTAAAGATGCTGAAGAGTTCATGCGATTAATCAAGAAGAGCGACTACAAGATTGTGGATCATCTTCATCAGACTCCGTCAAAGATCTCTATTCTTAACTTGTTGCTGTGTTCTGAAGCGCACCGCAACGCATTGCTAAAGGTATTGAACGCTGCCTACGTGCCGCAGGAGATATCAGTAAATCAGCTAGAAGAGGTGGTAGCCCATGTCAATGCTGGTAATGGGCTGGGATTCACAGATTTAGAGCTGACTCCTAAAGGAAGAGATCACAACAGCGCCTTGCACGTCTCGATAGAGTGCAGAGGCACAATCATGTCGCATGTCCTGGTGGATACAGGTTCGTCGCTTAATGTGCTTCCGAAGAAGGCATTAATGAAGTTGGACACTCGTGGACTGCTTTGCACGCCCAGTGATCTGGTGGTGAAAGCCTTTGACGGAACTAAGCGCCATGTTTTCGGAGAGTTGACCCTGCCAATTCAAGTTGGTCCGGAGACGTTCAATACGGTTTTTTATATCATGGATATCATGCCTGCCTACAGTTGCCTCTTAGGTCGGCCATGGATCTATGCTGCTGGTGCCGTGACGTCCACGCTGCATCAAAAGCTCAAATATGCTGTCGGGGGCAGCGTAGTAACCGTCTGTGGTGAGGAGGACATTATGGTGAGCCACTTGTCATCCTTTAAATATGTTGAAATGGACGGCGAAATCCATGAAACTCTCTGCCAAGCATTTGAAACCGTCAAGGTAAAAGAGGTAGCTCCTGTCGTCGTAGAGAAGCAAGAGATGAATCTCTCCTCGTTTAAAGAAGCTCGGGCCGTTGTCGAAACCGGTTCCACCCTAGGCTGGGGGCATGTTTTGGAGATGCCAATCAAGCAGGATAAGTTTGGATTGGGGTATTCTCCTGAAGCTGAAGCTTCATCTTCTTCTAGCAGTTCGTCTCGTGGGAAGGGGCCGATCCTATTCACCAAGGGCGGAGTAATTTTCGAAAGCATCAACGCAACGTCTGAGGACAACGGGGATAGCGATTGTGATCTTGACGCCTGGATTCAGCCAAGCAAGCCGGGAGAGCGCCTCAACAATTGGACCATCAGGGAGATTATCCAGCTGACAAGTGAAGAGTAATGATTTGCTTTTTACAATCTTTGTACAACCCTATGTCCTGCCCGGGGCATAGAGGTTTTATTGTCAGGGCCTTGTTGGATTATGTACATGCATTTTGTTAATAAATAAAAGGCGTTTTCTTCGTACTCAAATATTGTGTTCTCTGTTATTCCTATTTTATGTTTATTTCGAAAAACAGTAAAATGGTAACGAGGTTTGTGCTAACCTGCATATTCTTGCTTTAAACTTAACCCTTGTTATTGCAGGATCCACATGACAGATGACATCGACTCTGGACCCTCTACGGCTCACTACGCCTTCGATTGCCCGATCTATCAAGCCGAGGATGAGATTGATGAAGACGAAGACCTCCCGGAAGAGTTGGCCCGCTTGTTGAGACAAGAGGAAAAGGTTATTCTGCCTCATGAGGAGGACATTGAGATCGTAAACCTGGGTTCTGAAGAGCTCGTCAGAAATGTCAGAGTAGGGGCTGCGCTGCAGAATGATGTCAAGCATAGACTGGTCGAGATTCTTCGAGAGTATAGTGACGTCTTTGCTTGGTCATACGAAGATATGCCCGGACTCGACACAGACATCATGGTTCATCGCTTGCCGTTGCGAGAAGATTGCCCTCCAGTCAAGCAGAAGCTTAGGAGGACGAGACCAGATATGGCTGTAAAAATCAAAGAAGAAGTCCAGAAGCAGTTGGACGCAGGATTTCTAGCCGTTACCACTTACCCTCCGTGGGTCGCCAATATAGTGCCTGTACCGAAGAAGGACGGTAAGGTACGCATGTGCGTCGATTATCGGGATTTGAATAGGGCGAGCCCTAAAGATGATTTCCCGTTGCCTCATATCGATGTGTTGGTCGACAACACAACCCAGTTTTCCGTGTTTTCGTTCATGGATGGCTTCTCCGGTTACAATCAGATTAAGATGGCACCGGAGGACATGGAGAAAACGACATTTATCACCCCCTGGGGAACATTCTGCTATAAGGTAATGCCCTTCGGTCTAAAGAACGCAGGGGCCACTTACCAGCGAGCAATGGTAACTTTGTTTCATGATATGATTCATCATGAGATCGAGGTCTATGTTGATGACATGATTGCAAAGTCCCAAACGGAGGAAGAGCATCTGGTCAACTTATTGAAGCTTTTTGAGAGGCTTAGGAAGTTCAGGCTGAGGCTGAATCCTAACAAGTGCACTTTCGGGGTGCGGTCCGGAAAGTTATTGGGGTTTATCGTTAGTGAACGAGGTATTGAAGTTGATCCTGCGAAAATAAAAGCTATTCAAGAAATTCCAGCGCCGAAAACAGAAAAAGAAGTTCGTGGTTTCTTGGGCCGAATAAACTACATTGCAAGGTTTATCTCTCAGCTCACGGCCACTTGTGAACCGATGTTCAAACTTTTAAAGAAAGATCAGGCGATTACTTGGAATGAGGATTGCCAGAAGGCATTCGACAAAATAAAGCAGTATCTTCAAGAACCTCCAATCTTGATACCCCCAGTGGATGGACGGCCATTAATCATGTACCTGACGGTTCTGGAGAATAGTATGGGGTGTGTTCTCGGTCAGCACGATGAGACGGGCAGGAAGGAGCATGCCATTTATTATTTGAGTAAAAAGTTCACTGAGTGTGAATCTCGATACTCGATGCTGGAGAAGACGTGCTGTGCACTAGCTTGGGCTGCCAAACGTCTACGACAGTATATGCTCAATCACACCACTATGCTAATTTCGAAGATGGATCCAATCAAGTACGTCTTCGAGAAGCAGGCTCTTTTGGGCAGGATTGCCAGATGGCAAATGGTGTTAACGGAATATGATATTCAGTACGTCTCCCAGAAGGCCATCAAGGGAAGCGTATTGTCTGATTACCTTGCCAAACAGCCAATCGAAGACTACCAGTCGATGAAGTTTGAATTCCCTGACGAGGATATTATGTTTCTCAAAGCGAAGGATTGCGATGAGCCGTTGCCCGATGAGGGGCCAGATAGGAAGTCTTAGTGAGAGTTGATATTCGATGGAGCGGTTAATTCCTATGGAAGTGGTATCGGGGCTATCATCACGACTCCTCACGGATCCCACATCCTGTTTACTGCGAGACTGACGTTTCCAGTTACCAACAATGAAGCCGAGTTTGAAGCATGTATTATGGGTCTAGAAGAGGCAATTGATTTGAGAATCAAGAATCTAGACGTATATGGTGACTCAGCGCTCGTAATCAATCAGATTAAAGGGGAGTGGGAAACTCGTCAAGCGAATTTGGTGCCGTACATGAATTATGCCAGGAGACTGCTTCCGTTCTTCGATCGAGTGGAACTTCATCATGTACCCAGGGCTGAAAATCAGATGGCTGATGCCTTAGCCACGTTGGCTTCAATGTACAAAGTCAATTTTTGGAATGAGGCTCCAAGAATTGTGCTTTCGCGTCTTGACAGACCGGCATTTGTCTTTGCAATCGAGGATGCCACCGACGGCAAACCATGGTTCCACGACATCCAGACCTTCCTTATGACTAAGGAGTATCCTGCGGGTGCGTCAACCCAGGATAAGAAGACTCTGAGGAGGCTATCTGGAAACTTTTATCTCAATCCTGATGGAGTGCTGTATAAGAGAAACCACGATCTCGTGCTACTCAGATGTGTAGATGAGAAAGAGGCAAGTATGCTCATGGAAGAAGTCCATGAGGGCACATTTGGTATGCACGCCGGCGGGCATGCCATGACGAGAAAGATCCTGAGAGCAGGGTATTACTGGCTGACTATGGAGTCGGATTGCTTCAGATTCGCGAAGAAATGTCATAAATGCCAGATTTATGCTGATAAAGTTCATGTGCCACCGTGCCCATTAAATGTCATGTCCTCCCCTTGGCCGTTCTCCATGTGGGGCATCGACATGATAGGCAAGATCGAGCCCACTGCATCCAATGGTCATCGTTTCATTCTGGTAGCTATTGACTACTTCACCAAATGGGTGGAGGCAGCCTCGTACGCTAATGTGACCAAGCAGGTGGTAGCTAAATTCATAAAGAGGGACATCATTTGTCGCTATGGAATTCCCGAGCGGATCATTACTGATAATGGTTCGAATTTGAATAACAAGATGATGAAGGAGCTGTGCCAGAGCTTCAAGATTGAACACCACAACTCATCTCCTTACCGACCGAAGATGAATGGCTCTGTCGAAGCCGCCAACAAGAACATCAAGAAGATTGTTCAGAAGATGGTTGTGACGTATAAAGATTGGCACGAGATGTTGCCGTTTGCTCTGCACGGTTATCGTACGACGGTGCGTACGTCAACTGGGGCAACTCCTTTCTCCTTGGTGTACGGTATGGAAGCTGTCCTACCGTTAGAAGTGGAGATTCCTTCTTTGCGAGTTTTGGTTGATGTGAAACTCGACGAGGCAGAATGGATTACGAATCGTTTGAACCAACTCAGCCTGATGGACGAGAAGAGGTTAGCATCGATTGCATTTGGTCGTCTGTATCAAAGCCGAATAAAGAAAGCTTATGATAAGAAGGTGCGCCCTAGAAGCTTTCAGACGGGTGATCTCGTCCTAAAGAAGATTCTTCCGCCACACTCCGATCACCGGGGCAAGTGGACTCCAAATTACGAAGGGCCGTATGTCGTCAGCAAGGTCTTCTCAGGAGGAGCTTTGTTGTTATCCACGATGGATGGTGAAGATTTTGCATCCCCGGTGAACGCGGACGCAGTTAAAAAATACTTTGCTTGAAAGAGACCCGCTGGACAAAAAGAAAGAGTCCAAGCAAAAAAGGGGAATCCCGGCGAACCAAAAACAGAATAAAAGGTTCGGGCAAAAATTAGGGATATATTGAAAAAATGTACACCCGCGAAGTCGAAAACCTACACTGGGCGGCTTCGGCAAAAAGGGTATCCCGGTGAACTGAAAACCCGTAAAGGGCGGTTCACGCAAAAGTTAGGGATTTAAATAAGCAAATGACTGCGTTCCTCGTGTGGACTTTCATTGTTTAATGGTTTGGAGGACCTGAGGGCCGTTTATCTGAATCAATCTCTTCCGAAGCTGAAGCGTCGGAGAAGTATCGAAGTCGAGTGGGTCTTAGAGGGATCAACTCATGGTGTTCGTCTACGCCTCGTTGCCGACATTTGTATATACTGATGTATATTTATGTTTTATTTTTGCGCGGCTTCCTCATTCCAGGAGCTTGCCTCTGTTGTAAAACATTTTTTGCCCATTCAGGGATTCACCATCAATAAAATGCATGTTATTCAGCAATTCTGCTTGCCTATTTAGCATTCATCTGTTTTGTTTGCGAATCAAAACGCCGATGTTTTTGATAAAATGCGCATACATAAACTTGAGGGCCTAGGCCCATTGATTGTTGAAACAATTAATTACCCGAGTATTGTCACGAGATAATAACCTTGATAGGCCCTTTGAGGAGGGTATCTTGTCTGTTTGTTTGTGTTGTTGCAGGTGTAGCACCTACCAGACAGTGCGCCGTGCGTATCCCCAAGCAGGATGACTCCTCCTTCTCCAGCAAAGTTCAGCAGTCTCTCCCCGCAGAGTCTGAACGTGAGATCGTGAGCATTGATATGTCTCCCCAGGAAGAGATGATTCTCTTCCTCAAGCAAGCGCATCCTGAAGGATTGTCACCTCATCAGCTGAGCCAAGGGCCGAAGCTCGTGTTTCCCCAGTAGGGTGCCGAAGCTCGTGTTTCCCCAGTAAAGTCGCCGAAGCAGGTGTCTTCCCCAGCACCGGGTCACAAGTGCAAGTCTTGTAGGAAGCTGTTCGTATGCCGAAGGAGGCAGTAACTGATGGTGCCAGACTGAAGTCTCCAGCGGAATTGAGATTCCCCACCAGAGCCGTATTCTCTCCCGAAGTAGCATGACTTCTCCTTCCCCAGTAGAGTGTTGGAACATCTGATGTTGTATTCCTCTGCAGAGTTGTACTCTCCCCCGAAGTCAGATGATTCTTTCTTCCCCAGTGGAATTGAATTCCTCATCAGAGTCGTACTTTCCAGTGAAGTAGAATGATTTCTCCTTCCCCGGCTGAGTCCACAAAACCCCCAAGAGAGCCGAATCCTTGGAAGCAGTTGGGACCACGAGTGGATGTTCCCTTGCAGATATTGAACAGCTGACGCTGTATCTCCCCCAGAGTCGTACTCTCACCAGCAAAGCAGAATGACTTCTCCTTCCTCAGCCGAGTTTGCAGATGTCCAAGAGAGCCGAGTCCTTGGAAGTGGATCGAACCATGTTTAGTTGTTTCCCCAGTGGAGTGTTGAGCAGCTGAAGTTGTTTCCCCACAGAGTTGCCATCCCAGAAGAGTAGCCGAGAAGGCCCCGCAGTTTGTTCTCGCGATTGATGTCACTTTCTCGTAGAGCTCCGTTCCCCTGCGGCAGTCAACTGAAGTTGTTTTCCTTGCAGCAATCAACGGAAGATCTTTTCCCCAGACGGAGTCCGGTTGATATTGGCGTGTCCATGTTCTCCTCAACAGGATGATTCCTCTATATGAGTAGTTCTTTCTCCTTGACAGGAGAATTCTCCTTCAGCATTCATTGTGCATGATTGCATAGCATTTAGCATAGACGCATAGCATTTCCACCGTGTGGGGCATGGAGCCGAAGCATATGCATCATAAGCATGATCTAGGTTATTATCATTCTTGTTTTACAGGTGTTCAGCCGAAGGATCAGTTGCTCAGGATGATTCCTGACATTCTCCCCAACGAGGTCGCTTTCTTAAGATGATTCTTAAGACTCCGGTGTAATCCCCACAGTCGCTCGCTCAAGATGATTTTTGAGATCCCCAGCGAAGGCTTCAGTTCAAGACGATTCTTGAATTCCTCAGCAGGGCCGTTTGCTTAAGATGATTCTTAAGACCTCAGCGCAGTTTCCCGAGTTGTTTGCTTAGGATGATTCTTGAGCTCCCCATTAGCGTCCCCAGCAAGAGTTGCCCAGGAGGATTCCTAGATCCCCAACAGGATAAAGTCTCCAGAATGGTTATCGATTCAGGATGATTCTTGAAGGTGCCCGACGGAGTTGTTTGTTCAGGAGGATTCTTGAAGTTCTTAGCAGCGTGATATGTTTGCTCCAACAGTGATGTCTAATCTGAAGATTGACTTCGTAAACGCCTGAAGGCGATATCAGAAGGTTCCTGTGGATTCAGATGTCCCGGTTGATCAACGTTTGTCTGAAGACAGAGTTCAAAAGTTTGTAGATGCAGCTTTTGTGTGCAAGGTGATCCGTGTTGGCCTGAAGACCAAGCCAGTTGTCCTGAGGCGATGATTGATTGCGATCAAATGAATAGTGTTTCTTCTGACTGAAGTCGAAGATGTTTCTCCAGCTGAAGCGGAATTTTGCCTGAAGACAAAGTGTTTGAATCCCCGCAGAGTCATGAATGGCTCAGGATACCACTTCTCTGACTGAAGTCACAGATTTCCCAAGCTGAAGCGAAGGTGCCTGAAGGCAAGGTTATCCCCAAAGTCATGAATGACTTAGGATTCATTTTTCGGACTGAAGGCCGAAGTATATCCCTGACTGAAGTCACGGATACTCTATAGCAGAGGCGGAGTTGCCTGAAGGCAGATCCATGTATCCTTGAAGGCCAAGGACCATTTCTTCAGACTGAAGTCGAAGATACCTCCTGCAGAGTTGCCGACGGGCAAGGTTTACATCCTTGAAGGCCAAGGATGCTTATCTTCAGAAATACTTGAAGATCTGTTCTAGCTGAAGCTAGAATTGGCCAGGGGCCAGGGTTTCATATAGCTTTGATGTTGAAGTTCTATGGTGGGTTCAGTGTGCAGTAGTATTCGGATGTTCGTTACAGTTTTGAGGGTGAACCCTAGATCAGAGCGTGCTTGGTCGAGTCTCTCATCCCCCAGCGGGGTAGTTTCAAATACGCAAGTATACCTTTCGTTCCATTTACCAGGGGTGAACCCCAGGTCAGAGTGTTCTGTGCTTGTATTTGACGACGAGGTTGAATGTTTGTTTCCAGCGGCGAGGTTGGATGTTGGTTCGACGGCAAGGTTGAATGTTCGTTTTGACGGCGAGGTCAGATTATGTTTGGATTTGGCGGCGAGGTCAGATTATGTTTGTTTGACGGCGAGGTTGGATGTTTGTTTGACGGCGAGGTCGGGCTCTTTAAATCCCCAGCAGAGATGATGTTTGTACGACGGCGATGTCGAGTGTCTCTCAGAATGATGTTTGTTTCCGACGGCGATGTCAGATTCAGTTTTCTAGCGGCGATGTTGGGTATGTCAGATGGTTTAGTCTTCCCGCGGCGAAGTTGGGTGTTGTGGTTATCTGAAGGCAATATCAAGAGAATTTAATGTGGATAACTGAAGGCGATGTCAGATCAGTATGTCTCCAGCTAGTTGTAGGGCAGCTAGCGTTGCAGTGTTCGAAGGTTTGTTCTCCGCAGAGTATCGTGTGCTCGTGCAGTTGGCAAATTTTCGGGTTTACCGGTATTCAATCGTCTCGCACCTTGATTGGTTGAGAGTCGTTCGCTTCTCACCCAGTTAGGTTCAAGCCGTTTGAATAGGGGCAGCTGTTGCACCCCAAAATTTGACCAACATTTATTTATCCATCAAGTGTTGGAAAGTTGATGCCTTCATCAGAAAGTTCAAGAGATTCTCAGAGGAATTGGTTGAAACCAAGGTTGTGTGTCTCATAACTTGAGAGTTGTGGGTGCTCTCCAGATGATTTTGAGCCTTTGAAGAATAGACTTGAAGCTTTGAAAAAGTTCATGAGATGTATTGAAAGCCATCATGAAGCCCAGAGTGGTCATTATGCAAGGATTCAGAAGATTCAACCATGAATGGTAGAATTAGGGTTTTGACTGGGTCAATCCTAGATCAGCTGAAGATTTTGAGAAGGTTGAGACTTAATCCAAGGGCCATGAGATCATGGAGTGATGTATGGATATGTTATAAAGATGATTCCTAGACCAACTCATCATGACTGAGGAGTTTGAGAAGTTTTGAGTTAGGGTTTCCAAGGATTGTCAGTGAAAAAACCCTAGTTTGGTCCCTATCTTCCAGGCAGTTTTAGCTCAATATGTGATTGATATCTCATCTTCCCCACAACATGAATGTTGTAGAGCTTGTTCTTAGCTTTAATTTTAGTGGTAGAAGTCCTTGATAGGAGTTGCAGAGCTCAAGTTATGGTTTTGACAAATTACAGGTCAGCTGAGGTGTGTGAATTTGGGTCCTTGAAAGTCACCCAACTTGCAGACAACTTTGGCCCTAGTAGGATGATTCCTATGATTTCTTGGTCAACATGAATGTTGAAGAGAATCTTCTTAGATTTCTAGAGAGTACTAGAAGTCCTTGATAGGATTTGTAGAACTCAACTTATGGTTTGAACAAGACAGGGGTATTTTGGTCATTTGGAAGTTACAGGTCATTTTAAGCAAAGGCCATATCTCCTATTTCCAAGCCTCAAATGAAAAAACTCAAAACATCAAAGTTGTTCAAAATGGGATTTTAAGGCTAGAAATGAGGGTGTGAAAGTTTGGAAAAGCTTAGAGCATGGATTTTTAAAAGTGGTGCAAATGGCTTGTAAATGGCTTATAAGTAAAAAAAGGTTGAAATGGAATTTTGGTTTGAGAGATCTACAAATCCAAAATAGGTCATCCAATATGTCATTTTGACTCCAAACATCATTTTAAAAACAATGGTTTATCCACATTTTTGAGTTTAGGCTTAAAAATTAGAGTTGCTTTGTAAATTTGTTTCTTGCACTTTAAGGCACCAAAAGAGAAAGTGAGAAAATGCTACATAAGGGTTTGAAATGCCTTGTTCTCACACCAATTACTCATTTAAGGAGATATTAAGTGGAAATGCATGGCTTATCATGAGTTTGCATGAGAATTACTAAATATGGAAAAATCAAAATCTCATTACATGATACATTCTAGAAACTTCTTGGAATCTTCTACAAACTTCTACACACTTCCATCCTTTTCTATAAATGCCCTAGAGTTGATCCATGGCAGGGTTGGTGGTTGAGGTTGCTTGCACTACATAGTTTACTCCATATTGCATTTTGCTTTCAAACTCCATTGAAACTTCATCATTCATCACAATTCTTATTACCACCATCTTCTACCATCATCATAGAGCAATTGGCAAGCAAGAGTGATTGAAATCAGTGGCTATTTCGTGTGATCCAAGTCTTCACTCCAAGTTGCATGAAGAAGTGGATAAGGTGATTCAAGAAGTTTTAGCAAGAACTGGTGCAAACAGAAGAACTAGCATCCATTGAAGATCACTTGAAGCAAGCATCAAGGCTTGAATTGAAAGCTAACTACCATTACCATCATCACTTGATAGGTATGCAACTCCATTTGAATCCCCTTAATTATTCAGTTTTAGAACTTGTTGTTAGGATAAAGGTGATTAGAGACTCTTAGGGTTGAATCATGATTAGTTTGAGGGCTGTTCTTGAGGTTTGTTTTCATGGCCATTTCTGTTTTAGGATCAAGAACGCATAACCTAGTGTACTATAATCTTAGTTCTTTAGTTTAGTATACTCCCCACAACATGTAGAACATTCTTGCATAGTTTGAGCCATAGTTATTTCCATGCAAACCAGGTGTAAACAAGTGTGCCCAGAACTTTCCTTCATCGTGTCTCTTTATAGGTTGAGTTTTAGAAAGATCCATGGCCATAGTCTTATAGAGGGTAATGAGAGGAGTAATTTTGGTCTTTACGTCGAGGCAATTAGTTGCGAGATGAGAGAGCTAGAGGGAGTGGAAGTTTAGCGCGTGAAACTGGTTTGGGGAGGAAACCCTAGCTGGAGGTTGAAGACAACCTCCCAGCTGTCCGATCGTATCCAGATCTTGACTCTTTATTCGCACCCAACGGTCCGTGTTCAAATCAAGAAGCGGAGGGAAACCTCCCCAGCTGCAACGCAGCGTTTAAATAAAAGGGGGATCCTGGGCCTCGGAGATTCTCGCTATCGACACCCCTTACACGGCCCAATCCTTTTTTTAACTAAAATGTATTGCTATCCGTACCGTTGCCTTTCCAATTTTCGTTTAATTTCCTTTTCATTTTCTGGTAGCCATTGGGCCCAGGCGCGCCCTGCTAGGCGCACCCCCTTCCTGGGCCCATCAGAGAAAGCAACTAGGCGTATTTTCTTTTGACACCCCCTCCCCCATTTATTTTAATTCCTCATTTTTAATTTCCTTTTATTGTTTGCATTTTATAAAAATCACATAAAATAGAAAAATTAATATTTTTTAATGCTTGTTTTTTCCACATGCTCATAAGTCTGTCTAGAAAATTATAAATAAATAAAATTAGCATTTTATTTTCTTTTAATATTTTTAGTATATTTTTCATTTATATAGCTTTTAAATATGTTTAGTTTGATACTCAATTTTGTAGAATTTCTTTTAGGGCTTTCCCTTAGGATTTTTAATTCATTCTTTTTGGCATGATTAGATATTGAATCATAGTTCCCCATAGGATTTAATTCTTAATTTTTAGATTAAAATTTGATTAGTTTAATTAGGTTAGCATTAGGGTATCATAATTAGGGTTTAAGAAAGCATAGGTGAAATAACTCATTTTCTTTTGAGAGTTTTGTCTTGATTTTTAGGGATGGGCATATATGGATGTTATGGGTAGGTGTTATAGACCCTTGTGAATGATTGTTAGATTTTTCCCTCTTGCTTTAGTATTTTTAGGTATTTTCTGAAGTTGACTGATGGTTTTGACTGTTCTGTGGTTATTTGTCTGTCCCTGGGGTTTATTTTGGGGAATTTGTTGTGGGGCTTAGTTTGTTTTGAAGATCTTGTTGAAGAGCATGATGAAGGAGAGGATTGAAGATCAAGACTCAGAGACCCAGAGTTTGGAGCTTGTTCCCTGTCTGTGAGGTTTGAGATCCTGAAGTTTGAAGGGAGTTCATGGTACTTTCCTAAGGAAGGCACTATGAATGACTTTCATTCTTTCTTCTCGCCTCTTTCTTAAGTATCCAATGATGTTGGAGCCAACATGTGAGTTTAATTTCTCCTGAGGAGGAATGTAAACTGATCACAGTTGTTGAGCCACATGGGATACAACTCCTAAGTGGAAGCCTCCTAGTACTTTCCTGAGGAAGGTCCTATGGGTCTATTCACTTAGTTCCATTAGTTCATCTAGGATTTCTTAAGTATCCAATGATGTTGGAGCCAACATGTGAGTTTAATTTCTCCTGAGGAGGAATGTAAACTGATCACAGTTGTTGAGCCACATGGGATACAATTCCTAAGTGGAAGCCTCCTAGTACTTTCCTGAGGAAGGTCCTATGGATCTATTCAGTTAGTTCCCCTAGTTCAGGTAGGATTTCCTAAATATCCAGTGATGTTGGAGCCTTCATGTGAGTTTAATTTCTCCTGAGGAGGAACGTAAACTGATCACAGTTGTTGAGCCACATAGGATATGATTCCTGAGTATAAGCCTCCTAGTGCTTTCTTGAGGAAGACACTATGAGTCTGCCTACTTAGCTCCCTTTCTTTGGTAAGCTTGTTTTGAAGCTTGAAGACTGGGATTGATTTATTTTGATTAGGGTTTTGCTTTAGGGCTTTGCTTAGATTTGATCAGGATTCTGTTTTAGGGTTAGGATTAGAGATTAGATGTAGATGATTTCTTTCTCAAGCATGTGTTTTGTTTGCCTGATGGCATTTTCATTTCTTTTATCTGTATGATTGCAGTTTACTGTTTATTGCTTGATAGCATGTTGTTTATTTTTCAGTATGATTACTGTTGTTTCATGACTGGCTTGAGGTCGAGACGAGCTTGTGGAGGCTGAAGCCCCACACACATTTCCTCCCTCACTTGCATTGCATGCATTTTACTGTTAAGCTGATGCTTTGTCTGTTTTGGTGTATCATTGACATGATCCCTTAGGACTCTCATTTCCTTTGATAAGGATTTGATGATAGACTTTTAGGTTGAAACCTATGCATGACAACTTCTAGGAGTTCCCTGTTCAAACCTCAACCATAGGATGAATCCATGGCATGACAACAGTAGGACTTGATAGTCTCCCTCCTAGTTGGGGTCTGTTCTCTTCTCATCTCAAAGCAGTTTAAGATACAGTAATCATGAATGATTTCTTTCGTACGTTACAAGCCTTAAGCTATCTGAGGTTGGATGTTTAGCATGGCACCCTTTGGGTGACATGCGACGCCTTCACTCTCAGGTCATAGTCTCTAGTGTGGTTGAAATCGCGAATACAATAAAAAACACTTCTTTCAGGAAATAAACCGTAGTTTCCCGAACTACGTTTGCTCTGATCTCCCATACTGTGTGGAAGTACGTAGGCATAGGATGCGACGTCCTAGCGAGCAACCTTTCCCCGCAATCCTTCGTAGGCCGAACTACGTTGACTCTGATTTCTCATTCTCTGATGAGAATACGTAGGCATAAAGTGCGACGCTTTGCCGAGTCATTTTTCTTTTCTTTTTCAGCCAGCCTTGATAGGTAGATAGATTATAACCAACCCGTCCAAGTAAACAAACAAGCGTGGATCTCGTCGAGTACGACGGACGTGAGGGGTGCTAATACCTTCCCCTTGCGTAACCGACTCCCGAACCCAGACAATGGTTGCGATGACCTTGTCTTACCCTTATTCGTGAGGTTTTTCCGATCGTTTCCTTTCCCGCTCTGAGGGATAAATAACGAAAGGTGGCGACTCTTCTGTCATGCCGACACCTTATTTTCGCGCAAGCGACACATATGACTTTTTATTCAATTGCATTATTATAAAACTTGTATTTACACGCAGTCCTCAGAGATCGATATTCGGGGAATTTTCCCTTATTACTACATCGGTAAAAATAGTACCCTTACTATTTTTCTGGTCATCGCCCAAAGGGTATACACTAAACACTCTAGACAATGTGAGGAGAGACCCCCCATTTATCATTTCCTACGTATATAACGGTTGGCCCACAACACTCATCGCGGTTACGGGTTTGAATTAAGGTTCGAAAGGTGTTAATGAATCGAATCGAGACACAATGTGACGCTAAACCGTCGTAGCTCGACTTATGAGGGAAGTCAAACTATAAGAGGTCGCGTGATTGATATCTGTGCTATGGGTAAGATAGAGAAATGATATTAAGGATCATTCTCCGATTTAATCGTATCGCACAGACTAAAAAAAGTGGGATATCGTCTTAATCGCAAATATTATGTCGATTAATCAAAGGTAGCCTATCGCGATCCCAAAGTAAAGAAAATGACCCAAATGGTCATTTTCAATAGATTTGAAATCGGAAAGGCCATCGAATCTGATAATACGACGCTTACGGATGCAAGACTTCACCGATCGAGGAAAGTCAAAATAAAATCGAAAAGAATAAGAAATGAGGAGAGAAAGAGGGTGGTCTCAGATCCAATATTATTCATCTATAGTTTGACTGGTAATAGTTTACGGAAGTCTCATCATCGACCAAAAACAAGCAGTCAAAATGAATAAAGATGAAATAAAGTCGAAAATAGAAAGGAGAGAAAAGTCGGTCTCGAATCTATCGTTTCTGATCAATAATTTGACAGAAAAACAACTTGGAGGTCTCGTCATCGACCAAAACGAGGAAATACGAAGATAAATCCTCAAATAAAAATGAAAAATATTAAAAACTAACTTCTAGAGAAAAATTCTAAAAAAGACTTCTAAAAGAAATTAAAGTTAGGAATATATATAAATTTAAAAACTATTAATAATAAATAATAATAAAGTTAACAAAAACTAATTATAATATGTATATACAAATACAATCTAAAAATCTATTTTAGAAAAATATTTACAAACCTATTAAAAACTAAATTATAAAAGAATATATTACATTTCTTAAAAAAATAAAAAAAGGGGGGTAATATCCGAAAATGGGGTGAGTTAAATAAGAGAGCTGAGGATCATATGGGCCTTGAGGCCCATCACCTCTGTCATAAAAAACAAACAAAAACTTTACGGGTCACTAAGATGAGAAGAGTATTTCTCATCTTCTTCTTCATCATCAACTTCACACACTTGTTCACAATAAGGAGAGGCCCTCTTCTTAATCAGAGTAAGCTCTTCCAAAACAAGTCCTGTTAATGTTGTTTAAAACTCTGTGTTTGCTGTTGTTGATTCAAAATAGGGGAGTTTGATTTGGAGAAGGGTGAGTGAGGTTGAAGAATGGCAGTTGAAGGTTTGAATGTTGGTTAAAATGAAAAGGAACGATGAGTTGAGGAAGAGATGTTGTGGAGAGTCGAAAGTGATTTCAAAGGTGAAGTGTGGTTATTGTCATGGCGGAGGCAAGGTTTTTGTCGGTGGGTGTTATTGGCCGGAAATTGAGGTAACAACGGAGATGTTTATGGGTGGTTCATGTTCTAGGTTGAAAAACGAAAAGGGTAAGATGAGAGGGAGAAGTGAAGTGGGTTTTGTTGGGTTGTTAGTTCAAAGGAGAGGGTTTCAAATTTGGTTGAAAAGGATGGTGAGAGGTGGAAGAAGGTGGTTGGATGAAGTTTGTTGTGGGTATTGGATTTGAAGTTTTAGAGAGAAGAAGGTCGAGCGGTGGGTTTCTGTCGCAGTTGTTTGGAGGTGGAAAGTGAAATGGGTTAAGGATGATAATGATGAAGAGTTTTCTGTGTTGGTTATGAATGATGATGATGATGAATAGTATAAAGAGATTTCACGGCTAGGGTTCCCAGGTTGGGGATAATGAACAGGACCTGGCCCTTTTATACCGCAACACGTGTACTGCTTGCTTCCAAATGTGATTTTTGTTTGATTTCCTTGCTAATAATTCTGCTGATTTTTGTCTCTTGCGATTAATTAAATGATGTTGTACTAAATCCTGACTAACTCCTAATTAATTCTAACAAACCAAATCCTAATTTAACTAACTAATATGAACTAATAATATTCCTAATAAAAATAATCTACTCTATTTCTAAAACTATAATCTCTAATCCTAATAATTAATAATAAAATCTATTTAATAAAAATCCTAACTTAAAAAATCTATTTAAAATTCTAAAACTATTTTCTAACTTCAAAATCTATTATAAAAATGCAGCGAAATAAAAACGAAAAAAGAGCAAACACCGAAATGCACCAAAATTACCAATACAGACTGAACCACCAGAAAGAGAACAAACTCCGCTCGACCTCGACATGGAACTTCTCATTTGAATTGGTTTAAATTGTCTAATACGCGAACAAAGCAGTTGTAATCCCGATAAATTCAATTCGGCTGATAACACTGGCAGTATGCGAGAAATGATCTACTTAAATGATATGCAGATGAAAAAGAAGCAAAAGCCAGTCAAAGTTAGGAAAAAGGGTGGGAAAAGTTTTGGGTGCAACACTCTATTATAAGCCCATTTAGGTTCGTTAGCCATTTTCTACTAAGTTATACTTGAAGCACGAAGTGAACCGGTGCTCCTGATACCACTTGTTAGACGATGGCGCGGATCTAGAATGAGGGTTAAATAGATCGCTTGCTTAAAAAGAGTCGGCGCTATCAAATAAAATTGGTTTTTAAAAATTGTTTAATTTGCGGAAGCGGCCGAGGAACTATATCGTCTATAATGAACGGTTAATAGAAAACCGAATATGCGTCAAGCCTATGGAATCCGATAACGAGTAATGAGAATCACTACGCTAGTCACACTATCAATTTGATTTAGCTCACAATGTGGTATGACTAGTTCCAATGCTTTAAAATATTCAACAATAAATGGGAAGTACACAAGGCTTTTGGTTCATACAATTTATCAAACACTTGGCGTGCAGAGCACAAGTGAGTTCCGCTTTGAGTGAGCAGCTCAAGTTTTCTCGTACAATCAATGATTGTACTAGATTCAAAATCAGTTTAGCACTACTCAAATCGGTCCTAGATTAATATAATTGTTTGCACTAAAAATCATAAATATTAAGCAATGTAAAGTATAAGGCAAAAGACGCAACGATTCGTTGAGGCAGTTCCCCCATCGTCCTCGCTTCGGGGTACGTCTGCCCTCAATTCTAATAATAGAATTGAGACCTTATAATATAAATTTAACATATTGTAGAATTGTATATACAAGAATTGAATAACAATCAAACAAACAAACACCCTTGTTGTTGTAGATGCTATCTCCTCTTGCCCCTTGATTTGAGTCGAATCAAGTCATTTGACAGCTTGTGAATAAACCTCCGATTGAAGCTATATGTTTGAACAACCTTCCGTCTTCAAAACCTATCCTGACTGATTTCAATCACTTGCGTGTCGAACCCGAAACTCACCGCTCCTCGATTACCTTCACTCGGCTGAATATGTATTGAGACGAATCGTGCAAAAACCCCCCAAATTCAGAGAATATTGGAGGACAAAACCCTAGAGGTTTTATTCAAGAAAAACCTGTCAATTCCTCAACCCGAACTGGATTACCCAATCAGCGGCTTCAAACGTTATCACCTCTAACAATGCATAATGCACAACAAAGATTATTGTGTGTGATTGTTGTGGTATGCTATGAAGAAGATGAAGATGATGAGAACTGAATTGGCACCTATTTCACTTTTCTTATTTTTCTTAAATTGATATGAAGTGAAAAGAGCAACTGAATATTTATACCAGACAAAACTGTTATAACTGCTAAAACCACTTTCCAAAAATAACAGACATAACAGAAAAATAGCATAAAACAACGAGCGGTCGACCCATGCAGAATGCAGGGTCGACCTGAGTTAACCCTGAGGAAAAGATTGTGCAAAATACACAACCATGCGCCGACCGGAACAAGGCATGCGTCGACACATAGCCAGAATTTTCAAACAAATAAAAAAGCCAACAGTATGAGTCGACCGGTAGGTTGACCAGAGCTAACTCGAATAAAATGAAAGAGCTAGACACATATCATGAGTCGATTGAAGCAGGACTTTGGTCGACTCATAGACCTGAAATGACTAAAAATGCCTAATTTCATACTTTTGACTCTCTTAGATGATACCTATGATAGACTAATGAAGTTTAACTCATATGACACATACTTTGACATCTCTATATGCAACACCCGAGATATTTTATGCAAGCAAATAAGTCATGAGAAACAAGGTATCCACATGCAACATGGTGATAACGCCCCATATCGATTCTTCTATGAAGCTAAGTTTTGACATCATCGAAACAAGCATATCTTGTATATGAGGCTTTGCCCTCATAAAGTATTCGATAAATTATCCACAAATAATTTCACAACCGGCAGCAACAATGCAACAATTCATTAATAGAACATATACAAAATTGACTTCCCAAACATATTAGATATAAAAATATTGGGGAACAATTTATATTATCTATACTATGTGACAATTCTATTCATTAGCTTTCCAACACTTCAAACGGGGACCAAAACGGACTTACGGATCAAAAGTTATGGCCAAAATCGCCGAAACAAATTTTTTACCAATACACATCCTTGCGTTGACCGCTAGCGACGGATCAGTCGACACATTGAAGGCTGAAACAAAATCCAAAAAAATTCATTTAGTATGCGTCGACCTTTGCGACGTATGCGTCAATGCAAACAGCGCAGAATGTAGAATTTTCTGCGTTTTCCACCGTTGGAGGCCTTTCGGACCTCCGATTTAAATTCCGTAAAAAGCCTCAGTTCTAGAATTCAAAATACTACCATTATATAACAATTATAACAGCACACAACACATATTTAAGAATACTACCATTATATATTATGTAATCATTAATTTCAAAACCATGGAAATTAGGGATTTTTATCCTAAATATGATACTACCCATCATACACTATCATACAATCTCAATAATCATATAAAAACTCACCTTTACCTTGGTTTATCTTGGATTCTAGAGCTCTTGAACTTGAGTTTTCTCCTCTTCTTCTCCACTTCTCTCTTTGCCTCTTTTCCTCCTTTCTATCTTTTTCTTTCTTTCTTTCTTTTCTTAATTCAATTGGACTTTACTAACTCAATCTCACACTTACTATTCACACTCCAAAATAAACCCAACTAATTAATCTAGCAAATTCTACATTTTATTATTCCAATAAAATAACTTATATAAATTAATTTAATTCAATAAATCACATATATCAATTAAATCAATTAACTCATATAAATTAAATAAATCAATTAATTTATATAAATCAAATATTTCCTATAAATTCAATAAATCAACTAATTCTAATATATCAACTGAATCATTTAATTCAAATAAATCACATAAATTAGTTAATTCAATTAGGCACAAAATCATACAATTAATCAATTAATTAAATTAAATAAATAATTACTAAAAATTGGGGTAATACAACCCTCCCCCACTTAAAAGATTTTCGCCCTCGAAAATTACCTCAAACGAATAACTCGGGATAAGACTCCCTCATCTGACTCTCAAGCTCCCAAGTCACATTTCTACCAGCTGGTCCTCTCCCAAGCGACCTTCACCAAAGCAATCTCTTTACCACCAAGTTGCTTCAACTCTCGATCCTCTATCCGCATAAGTGATGTCTCCACAGTTAGGTTATCTCTTACCTGCACATCATCTATTTGGACTACATGAGATGGATCCGCAATGTATTTCCTCAACTGAGATACATGGAACACGTCATGGAGATTAACAAGCGACGACGGCAAATCAACATGATAGGTTACCTCTCATATCCTCTGCAAAATTAACGCGGCGTCAACTTACGTGACTTCAATGCTCTACCAACACCAATTATCGAAGTAACTCGAAGAAATACATGATCTCCCTCTTGAAACTCAAGCGCTTTCCTTCTCTTGTCATGATAACTCTTTTGACGACTCTAAGAAATTTTCATCTTCTCTTGAATCATCTTTGAAATTCTGGTATCAGATATTAGATGTTGAAGGAGATGTTTACGACACAAATATTCGTTTCATCAATAATAAGAACAAACATAGACAAATAACAATTGTAAAGAGACACAAAAATTGTTAACCCAGTTCGGTGAAAACACACCTACATCTGGGGGCTAACAATCCAGGAAGGAAATCCACTAAGTAGAATTAGTTTGAAGATACACAATAGACTCTCTCTAGTTTACCATCTTCTCACCTAATCTCTACCCTTGCAATTTCTACCTAGGACTCGCCTAGATAAGAGACACCTCTCACCCCTCCTCAATTACAACAGTGATATCAATCAACAAAAATAAGAAGACTTTAGGAGACACTCTTCAAAGTCACAACTTGATCTTGCTTAAAAGCTTTAATCAAGTACAATACACTCTTGCTTACAAGCTTTGAGTGAACAATTTTCAATTAACAACTTAGTCCAATTCACACATTAAACAATGAGTGAATGACTCACAAAACTAACACACACGAAGGCTAAACCTTACACAAATGCACACACATTTTAATCCTTGCTTGTCTGATCTCCAAGCTAGGGTTTTTGCTACTTTAAATAGTAATACAGAATGGGCTTGGGTTATGGCGAAAGTAACAGCAGGTTTGAGAAGATTTCAATCTTCATAAATTGCAACAATGAAATAGATTTGATTTGATCAATCAGATCTAATCAAATCTTTCTTCCAATCTTCAATAAAACTTATGATAAAAGCTTCAAATCAAATCAAATATGATCCACAATATTTTCATCATAAACGCCTTAGTAAAACACCAAAAACTTCGCAAGTTTACACCATATCAGTGCAACAAGATTGTACAAAAAAGAATAGACACACAAACATATTCATACTGAATGTTTTGTCCATAAGTGTCAGGACATCATATTTGACATCATAAGATAAGTCCAACCGCAACATCTAAAGCAACCTGCAGAACCTTAAAGATAGATGTCATGACATCCTGTAGGACATCTTGTGATTACACCTAGTTTTACCAAAATGCCTTCCAATCAAGAACTAACAAACTCCCCATTTGGCAAATTTTGGCTAAAATTTAAAACAGATCACAAGAGAGAACAAAACCAGTAAAGAGCACAACACAACAGAAAAACTACACAGTGGGGAGAGTAAATGCAAATCTCCCCCTCAACATAAGCAACAAATCAACAAGCAACACAATAGCCCAGGCAGCTACACAAAGCAGCCCATAGTCTTAACATCCTTCAGCAACCTATAAAGCATAACAGAACAGCCCAAGCACACATGCAAACAATCAACAAAGCTATTGTAGAACAAAAATTCAGCAACAGACTCATCCAACAACAGACACCATCTTCCAACTAGCTACACACATGCTATAGCCATTCATACTAAAGTGTATATATTATACTCTTCTCCCCCTTTTAGCCACAAATATAAGAACAACAACTAAATATAACATTGATCATAAAGTCATAATTAAGATGAGTAAGAATCATAAAGATCCAATAATAATACAACCCAAATGGGCATAAAGTGCAACAAATAAGTTCATTATGCCAAGGCAGACAAAACAACAACAAAAAGAACCATTACCAAAACAACTAGCTTAAACTTCATCTTCAGATGTGGAACTAGAACCAACATCTACAACATCAGTTGGGACATCTTCACCACCATCTTCAGAACCCTTCCCAAACCCAGCCTCACCATCTTCTTCGCTAGCATTATCAGGGCTAGGGAATGGATCTATGCGAGAAATTGGGGTGGAAATACCATGCACATTACGATCTCTATGAAGAATCTTAGTGACAAGTTCCCTAATGGATCTGTCAACATAAGCAGAGCCTTCCTTGTTTCTCATTCTAGTAATGTTGTTAGTAGAGGAATCAGAAGTTTTACCTTTGGGCGGTTGTTGGGACTCGTTTGCATGTGGGGGTGTGGTCTTGGGAGCTTCATTTTCATGACCAGGAACCATACGTTTAGGAGACATCTTGATATTGAGTGAAGAGAGGTTTAGAGGATGATGGAGATAAGAAGCAGTGTAGTGAATATGCAGAGAGTGAGAGGTATTCTGAAAAGTAGTAGAGGTGTGGGAGTTGAAGGGGAAGTTGGAGGGAAATTTTTGAGTTGGATGGCGTGCTCTAGTAGACAAGGGTGTGTTGTGTAATAAAGAAGGATGTTGGAACATCTCTATTTAAAAAAAACATCTTTTAAAAGTAAGAGTCCCTCTTAGCAGTAATTGTTATAAGTCCTCATAAATACACATCCCCAATTTTCCTCTCAAAGTCTCAAACTGATTTGCATCCAAGGCTTTGGTAAAAATATCAGCCAACTGATTTTCTGTAGTGACATGCTCAAGAGTAACGATTTTCCTTTCAACAAGCTCCCTAATGAAATGATGTCTAATATCAATATGCTTAGTTCTATTATGTTGAATAGGATTCTTGGAGATATTTATAGCACTCAGATTATCACAGTATAATGTCATGACATCTTGTGTGACATTATACTCTGTAAGCATCTACTTCATCCACATAAGTTGTGAGCAGTTACTCCCAACAGCTATGTATTCTGCTTCTACAGTAGACAGGGATACACAATTTTGTTTCTTGCTAAACCAAGAGATAAGGTTGTTTCCAAAAAAGAAGCAGCCTCCAGATGTGCTTTTCCTGTCATCAGCACTTTCAGCCCAATCAACATCACAATATCCAAACATCACACACCCTGAACCATGACTATACAACATCCGATATTCACTTGTCCCATTGATATACTTCAAAATTCTCTTGACTTGATTAATGTGACTAATCTTGGGTTCAACTTGATATATGGCACAAACTCCCACATCAAAAGCAATGTCAGGTCTGCTGGCTGTAAGATATAACAAGCTCCCTATCATGCTTCTGTAAGGACTTTGGTCCATATTAACTCCTTTTTCATCTTTTGATAATTTTAGATGGGTAGGTGCAGGAGTTCTTTTGTGGCTGGCATTTTCCATTCCAAACTTCTTAACAATGTTCTTGGCATACTTACTCTGAGATAGAAATATGGATTCTTCCATATGTTTGACTTGTAGTCCAAGAAAGTAAGTTAGTTCCCCAACAAGGCTCATTTCAAATTCAAATTGCATTTGCTGCACAAAATGTTGAACCGTCTCATCTGACATCCCACCAAAGACAATGTCATCAACATAGGTTTGAGCAATCATGAGTTTTACCTCTTCTTCCTTGATAAACAAGGTCTTATCTATGCCACCTTTTCTATATCCATTCTCAACAAGAAACTCGATTAGTCTTTCATACCATGCTCTAGGAGCTTGCTTCAGGCCATACAGAGCTTTCTTCAACTTAAAAATATGATTAGGAAATGTTGGATCAATAAAACCCTTAGGCTGTTCCACATAGACTTCTTCACTTAGGTAACCATTTAAAAAGGCACTTTTGACATCCATTTGAAGCAGCTTGATTTTCAGAATGCAAGCAACTCCCAGAATAGTTCTGATGGATTCAAGTCTAGATACAAGAGCAAAAGTTTCACCAAAATCAATCCCTTCAACCTGTGTATATCCTTGAGCAACCAACTTGGCTTTGTTCCTAGTAACCACTCCTTTTTCATCAGATTTATTCTTGTAAACCCATTTGGTTCCAATCACGTTTGTTCCTTCAGGCCTTGGCACAAGGTCCCAAACTTCATTCCTCTTGAATTCACCTAACTCTTCTTGCATGACATTTATCCAGAATTCATCAGTTAAAGCTTCCTTGATGTTCTTAGGTTCAATCTTTGACACAAAGCAGGAGCTTGAGACAATTTCTCTAGATCTAGTGGTTACCCCTTTATTTGGATCACCTATGATGAGATCAATAGGATGGTCTTTCTGAACTCTGATGAAATGTTCTTAGTTAACAGGTTCAACTTCAGTGATGGTAGGGTTAGAATCACTACCAGGATTAGAATCGTTGTTTTTGTCTTCAGATTCTGCTGAGATATCAAATGATGTTCCAACATCTTCTGGAACATCAATTTCCTTATGCATGTAATCTATAACAACATTGATAGACTCCATCATTGTCTTAGTTCTGTAGTTAAATACTCTATAGGCTCTTTTGTTGGTAGAGTAGCCCAAGAATATGCCTTCATCACTCTTAGGATCCATCTTTCTTCTATGATCACGATCTGAGAGAATGTAGAACTTGCTTCCAAACACATGAAAATATTTAATAGTAGGTTTTCTTCCTTTCCAAATTTCATACAGAGTGGTCATAGTTCCCGTTCTTAAGGTCACTCTGTTATGAACATAGCAGGCAATGCTCATGGCTTCAGCCCAGAAATGGTAAGGTAGTTTCTTAGCATGGATCATTGCTCTGGCTGATTCTTGGATTGTTCTATTCTTTCTTTCCACAACTCCATTTTATTGAGGGGTAATAGGAGAAGATAATTCTTGGTTAATTCCTTCAGTGGAGCAAAATTCAGCAAACGTTTGATTTTCAAATTCCTTCCCATGATCACTTCTGATTCTGACAACTTTACTTTCTTTTTCTCTTTGAAGTTTCTGATACAGGTCTTGAAAAACATCAAACACTTCAAATTTTTCTTTTATAAAATTCACCCAGGTGTATCTTGAAAAATCATCCACAACAACATATGCATACTTCTTTCCACCAAGACTTTCCACCTGCATAGGTCCCATTAAGTCCATGTGAAGAAGTTCCAGCACCTTAGAAGTAGTGAGATGTTGAATCTTCTAATGTGACATCCTAGTTTGTTTTCCTATTTGGAATTCACCACAAATTTTTCCTTCCTCAATCTTTAGTTTAGGAATACCTCTGATAGCTTCCATAGATATGATCTTCTTCATTCCCTTGAGATGCAAATGCCCAAGTTTCTGGTGCCACAATCTTACTTCATCTTCTTTGGCATGAGCACATTTTGAGTCCTGAGAGGTCCATAGGTAACAATTGTCCTTGGATATGACTCCCTTCATGATCAGCTCTCCTTTTTCATTAGTAACCAGACACTCAAGTTTAGTGAAGTTGACACCTAGACCTTGATCACGCAGTTGACTGATGCTAATTATATTGGAAGTTAATCCTTTGACTAACAGAACATTGTCAAGATCAGGTGTTCCTGAGATGTTTAACTTTCCAACTCCCCTGATTTCCCCTTTGGCCCCATCTCCAAAGGTCACATAGCTGGTTGAGTGAGGTTTGATGTCAACTAACATATTTCTAATTCCAGTCATGTGTCTTGAGCACCCACTGTCAAAGTATCAATCTTCCTTAGTGGAAACTTTTAGGGACATATGAGCTATGAAGCAAGTAGTAGCAGTTTTAGGTACCCATTGTTTAGTAGCAGGACCCTTGAGGACCCATTTCTTCTTAGAGAGGAGAGTGTTGTGGTTAGGTCTTGTATGAGATGTAGAGTTTGGATATCCATACACTTCGAAACATAATGACTTTATGTGACCAAAGCGACCACAGTGATGACATCTCCATCTTTGGAATTTTCTTGGTTGGATGGTTTGTTTTCTATCGTGATGTTGAGACATCTGCTGGAACATCTTCTTCCTTGATCCAGAAGGTTTGTGGTGAGAGGCAGAGTTATTGTCTTCATTGAACTCTAACCCTGTCTTGTCTCCAGATCTTCTGCCAGATTGAAGAATCTCTTCCAGGGTTTTGGTACCATTGTTCATCATTCTAACAGACTTTCCCATTTGGCCAAGTTAAGAAGTTAGTTTAGCAACTTCATCCCTTAATTTGGTGATAGTCTTAACCTGTTCAACAACTTCATCATTCAAACCCTTGATAATTGTCAGGTGTTTCTCTTTTTCAATCTTTAGCTTAATGATGTGTTTCTTCTGTTTTTCACCTTGCTGGCAAACTTCTTCGCTTCTGAGGCACTGTTCTTTGTAGGAAGCTTCCAGTTCTTCAAAAGTCAATTCATCTTCACTAGAGTCTTCATCAGAATAGTATCTTCCAGTTAAGGCATTTATATATTTGGCAGATTCTTCTTCAATATCACTGTTAGAGTCTTCATCAGTCCATGAAACAGTTAGACCTTTCTTTTGTTTCTTGAGATAGGTTGGGCATTCAAATCTGATGTGACCAAAACCTTCACGTCCATGACATTGTATCCCTTTGCTGTTTGTGGATTTTTCTTTAGTCCTAGTTATACTTTCATTATCATTTGACTTACTAATGTCAAGTGAGATGTTCTTGACATTTGGTCTTGTCTTCATATCCATTCTTTTCATTACCTAGTTGAATTGTCTTCCTAGTAGAACTATGGCATTTGGTAGACTTTCATTTGTATCTTCATCAGGTTCCTCTCTTCTTTCAGTATTTGACACAAAAGCTATGCTCTTTTTCTTGTCATCTTTGTCACCTATTCCTACTTCAAAAGTTAAAATAGATCCAATGAGTTCATCAACTTTCATCTTACAGATGTCTTGTGCTTCCTCTATAGCAGTTACTTTCATGTCAAATCTCTTGGGAAGAGATCTGAGAATTTTTCTTACCAGCTTTTCTTCAGACATTTTTTTACCTAGGGCACTTGAAGCATTTGCTATTTCAAGAATATTCATATGGAAGTCATGTATGCTTTCATCATCTTTCATTTTTAGGTTTTCAAACTTGGTTGTGAGAAGTTGAAGTCTAGACATTTTTACCTTGGATGTGCCTTCATGAGTAGTCTTTAGTATTTCACAAGCTTCTTTAGCAATCTCACAGTTGTTCACCAGCCTGAATATATTCTTATCAATTCCATTGAACAAGGCATTCAAGGCCTTGGAGTTTCCTAGAGCCAGATCATCTTCTTCCTTTATTCATTCTTCCTCAGGTTTTAATTCAGACGTAGCCTTTCAATCCTTATCAATAATCACAGGATGTTCCCATCCCTTTATGACAGCTTTCCATGCCTTACTGTCCAGAGACTTTAAGAAAGCAACCATCCTAGGTTTCCAGTAGTCATAATTACTCTCGTCCAGAATAGGTGGTCTGTTTACAAATCCTCCTTCCTTGTCCATGGTACCAGAAAGTATCGTCCCTAGATCTCACCCAGAACCAGAACAAGATGCCTGCTCTGATACCAATTAAAATTCTGGTATCAGATATTAGATGTTGAAGGAGATGTTTACGACACAAATATCTGTTTCATCAACAATAAGAGCAAACATAGACAAATAATAATTGTAAAGAGACACAACAATTGTTAACCCAGTTCGGTGAAAACACACCTACATCTGGGGGCTACCAAGCCAGGAAGGAAATCCACTAAGTAGAATTAGTTTGAAGATACACAGTAGACTCTCTCTAGTTTACCATCTTCTCACCTAATCTCTACCCTTGCAATTTCTACCTAGGACTCACCTAGATAAGAGACACCTCTCACTCCCCCTCAATCATAGCAGTGATATCAATCAACAAAAATAAGAAGACTTTAGAAGACACTCTTCAAAGTCACAACTTAATCTTACTTAAAAGCTTCAATCAAGTACAATACACTCTTGCTTACAAACTTTGCGTGAACAATTTACAATTAACAACTTATTCCAATTCACACATTAAACAATGAGTGAATGGCTCACAAAAATAACACACACGAAGGATACACAAATGCACACACTTTTTAATCCTTGCTTCTCTGATCTCCAAGCTAGGGTTTTTGCTACTTTAAATAGTAATTCAGAATGGGCTTGGGTTGTGGCGAAAGTAACAACAGGTTTGAGAAGATTTCAATCTTCATAAATTGCAACAATGAAACAGATTTGATTTGATCAATCAGATCTAATCAAATCTTTCTTCCAATCTTCAATAAAACTTCTGATAAAAGCTTCAAATCAAATCAAATATGATCCACAATATTTGCATCAGAAACGCCTTAGTAAAACACCAAAAACTTCGCAGAGTTTACACCAGATCATTGCAACAAGATTGCATAAAAAAGAATAGACACACAAACACATCCATACTGAATGTTTTGTCCATAAGTGTCAGGACATCATATTTGACATCATAAGATAAGTCCAGCTACAACATCCAAAGCAACCTGCAGAACCTTAAAGACAGATGTCACGACATCCTATAGGACATCTTGTGACTACACCTAGTTTTACCAAAATGCCTGCCAATCAAGAACTAACAATCTTAATCTTATTAGTAGTCTGCTGGACTATCTCGGGTCTAACCATGACACTCTCTCCCGACTCATACCAACACAATGGCGTCCTACACCGCCTACCATACAATGCCTCAAATGGTGCCATTCCAATACTCGAATGAAAACTGTTGTTGTAAGTAAACTCAACCAAAGGTAAGTAACTATCCCAAGCTCCTCCCTTTTCCAACACACAAGCTCTTAAAAGATCCTCAAGTGACTGAATCTTCCTCTCAGGTTAACCATCTATTTGCAAATGATAAGCCAAACTCAAACGCAACTTCGTACCCAAAGCATTTTGCAAACTCTCCTAAAATCTTGAAGTAAACCACAGATCTCTATCTGACACAATACTAGACAAAATACCATGCAAATTGAAAATCCTTTCAATGTACAGCTTCGCTAACTTCTCCAACAAGTAATCCATTCTCATTGGAATAAAGTGAGAAGATTTTGTCAGTCTATCCATAATAACCCAAATAGCTTCATAATTACTTGATGTTCTAGGTAGACCAGACACAAAATCCATTGATATGCTATCCTATTTCCACTCAGGAATAGATAACGGTTGCATCAAACCCGACGGTTTTTGATGCTCAATCTTCGACTTCTGATAAGTCAAACAAGAAAACACAAACTCATCAATGTCTTTCTTCATACAAGGCCACCAAAATACTTTCCTCAAATCTTGATACATCTTAGTAGCACCGGGATGAATACTCAATCCACTACGATGACTTTCCTCAAGAATACTCTTCTTCAGCTCAAAAATATCCGGAACACAAACTCTATCACGACATCTTATAATACCATTCTCATCAATCTGAAAATCACCACCTTGACCTTGATTCATCAAAGTCAACCGATCAACTAGACTCAAATCAGATTTCTGACCTTTTCTTATCTCATCAAGAATGCCACTAGTAAGCTTCAACATATCCAACTTAACTTCATAAGATGTCTCTTCACAAACCAAACTCATATCTCGAAATTGCTCAATCATTTCCAACTCTTTTACCATCACCATCGACATATGCAAAGATTTTCTACTCGATGCATCAACTACCACGTTTTCTTTACCCAGATGGTAATTCAAACCAAAATCATAATCCTTCAGAAGTTCCAACCATCTCCTTTGCCTTGCATTCAATTCTTTCTGGTCGAAGAGATACTTCAAACTCTTATGATCACTAAATACCTCAAATCTCGAACCAAACAAATAATGCCTCCAAAGCTTCAACACAAATACAACAGCAAAGTCATGCGTCAGATAGTTCCTCTCATGCACTTTAAGTTGCCTTGAAGCATAAACTACAACTTGCTGATGTTGCATCAACATACCTCCTAAACCCATTAAAGAAGCATCATAATAAACAACAAATGGTTCTGATGGATTTGGCAAAATCAAAACAAGAGCTATCGTCAATCTCCTTTTAAGCTCTTGAAAACTTTCTTCACACTTTACATCCCAAACAAAAGCTTGACCCTTCCTAGTTAACTGCATCAACGACAAGGATAACTTGGCAAATCCTTCAATGAATTTCCGATAATAACCTGCCAAACCAAGAAAACTTCTAATCTCAAAAACTAACTTCGAAGCTCCCCATTGTGATACAGCTTCAACCTTCGCTAAATCAACTGCAATACCTCTACTCGAAATCACATGGCCAGGGAAACTCACTTCCTTCAACCAAAACTCACACTTAGAAAGTTTAGCATACAACTGCTTCTCTTTCAACACAGATAACACAATCCTCAGATGCTCAACATGATTCTCTTCATTCTTCAAATAAATCAAAATATCATCAATGAACACAACCACAAGCTTATCCAAATAAGGATGGAAAATCCTGTTCATGTATTCCATAAATACACCTGGTGCATTAGTCACACCAAATGGCATCACAGAATACTCATAATGTCCATACCTTGTTCTAAAAGCAGTCTTTTGAATATCTTCAGCCTTCACACGAATCTGACGATAACCAGATCTCAAATCTATCTTACTGAACACACTCGCACCAACCAACTGACTCATCAAATCATCAATCCTTATAAGTGGATACTTATTCTTGATAGTCACCTTGCTTAATTGTTTGTAATCCACACAAATCCTCATAGAACCTTCTTTCTTCTTAACCAACAAAATTAGTGCACCCCACGGTGATACACTCTGATGAATAAACCTCTTCTCAAGCAGATCTTCAAGTTGACTCTTTAACTCTTTCAATTCTGATGCGGACATACGATATGAAGCCATCGATACCGGACTAGTTCCAGGAACTAAGTCGATCGTAAACTCCACTTCACGTTCTGGTGGTAAATCACTTATCTCATCAGGAAAAAATTCCGGAAAATCACAAATAATTGGAAAAGCACCAACTGCTCCACTTTCACCAATACTCAAAGTTGCCATCAACATAAACATCTCGACACCATCTTGCACTGGCTCATTAAAACAATCTGTAAGCACTTGGCTTAACTTTAAACAATTCAATACATACACCATCTAAGCTCACAAGACATGTCTATTCCATCCAACATGATCTCGTCTACTATCAACAAGAGATTAAGGGTGATCAGTTCCTTAATTTTTCAATAGACAGCCGACAATCATGATGGGGCATAAACCATCTTTACCAAACTATAATAGCGTTTAACGGCACACTGAGTCACCACTCCACACTTGAAGCATCTTGGAGAAGCACAAGCTTCTCCCTCACTTGTTTCCATCCCACTTCTGCAAACAAAGGTTAGAAAAACAAACATGTACCGACAGTGTTCTCACACACATGTTGCATACTAGGGAACAAATACCATTAGACAGCCTGGTCAAATAGACCGACCTGCTATGATACCATTAATGTAACACCCTTATAAACACTGCAAAATATATATAAATAATCAGAGTAATTATCATGCATTTCACAAAAGGGTGTCACATATAATTTTAAAACATCACACAAATACCTGTCATGCTCATTAACACTTAAATTAAATTCATACTTTTTATAAACTTTCACCTTAAGCATGTAGTAGAAGATTTACTTCAATCATAAAAGATATAATGAAAGTCTCATGCTCATCACATTCATAACCAATACTTTGGCATAAAGCCAAAACTCCACATAATTCAAATAAACATAACAACATAGAGTAGAGTACATAATGTATCCCTCAAACATAATTCAAAATCTCCCCAGTGTTACATGACCAGAGAACAACTCGATCTAACTAAAATAAAGACACAAATCAAGCTACTCCAATAGCTACCTCGCATTAGAAGCAAATCTACTCTTCGGTACCTGAGCGATGTCGTATAAAACATCATTCCAACAGAAGGGTGAGAATTCACATAATTATTGAAATTATAAGATGATATATAATTTTAAGGCATACAAGTATAATCATAATCATTCTCACACTTCAAAGTTTCATCAACAAAGTATCACTCAAGTAACCATACCATTCACAAGTATATACATACAATCCACAATTTCACCAATTCCAACAATTCACATAGATACACATAATCTCATAGGACAAACATATACACAATGAGACTCAATGCAAATCATGTCATGTGGTACCAAACACTTGTTATTACTTTTCAGTTTTTACATTAAACCAGGTCCGTTCCCTAGACCAATAACATACAAAAAGCTCATTCCTTAAGCTTTCAAACCCCGCTCTAGGTTTGGGACAAGTCATTAGCTCCCACAGAACTAACAAACATTGCCTCTTGACACAAATGATGCGTGTGCAAATTCAACAATCATATGCAATTAAAACCATTCCCTAATCTTAACATTCATGCATATCTTTAATAATTCATCACACTTGAATTACCACACAATCACACATACTTGCACATTTTTATCAATCATTCACACACAATTCACTTTCAATGATATACACCACATTTTACAATACAATCAAAACAGTATTATCACTACAAAAAGCAATAACTATCATGAATTTCATGTTTTCACACACTAAAATATACTTATACAAGCACACATACAAGTATTCGATAAATTATCCACAAGTAATTTCACAACCGGCAGCAACAATGCAACAATTCATTAATAGAACATATACACAATTGACTTCCCAAATATATTAGATATAAAAATAATTGGCAACCAAGTAAATTATCTATACTATACTATAGCTCTATTCATTAGCTTTCCAACACTTTGAACGGGGATCAAAACGGACTTACGGATCAAAAGTTATGGCCAAAATCGTCGAAACAATTTTTTTACCAATACACAGCCATGCGTCGACCGCTAGTGACGGATCAGACGACGCATTGAAGGCCGAAACAAAATCCAGAAAAACTCATTCAGTATGGGTCGATCGCTGTGATGTACGTGTCGACGCAAACAATGCAGAATGTAGAATTTTCTGCGTTTTCCACCGTTGGAGGCCTTCTGGACCTCCGATTTCAATTCCGTAAAAAGCCCCACTTCCAGAATTCAAAATACTACCATTATATGACAATTATAACAGCCCACAACACATATTTAAGGATTCTTCCATTATATATCATGTAATAATTAATTTCAAAACCATGGAAATTAGGGATTTTTATCCTAAATATGATACTACCCATCATGCACTATCATACAATCCCAATAATCATATAAAAACCCACCTTTACCTTGGTTTATCTTGGATTCTAGAGCTCTTGAACTTGGATTTTCTCCTCTTCTTCTCCACTTCTCTCTTTTCCTCTTTTCCTCCTTTCTATCTTTTTCTTTCTTTCTATTCTCTTCTTACTCTATGTTAAACCCTAACATTTTTCTTAATTCAATTGGACTTTACTAACTCAATCTCACACTTACTATTCACACTCCAAAATAAGCTCATTTAATTAATCTAGCAAATTCTACATTTTATTATACCAATAAAATAAATCACATAAATTAATATAATTCAATAAATCACATATATCAATTAAATCAATTAAATCAATTAACTCATATAAATTAAATAAATCAATTAATTTATATAAATCAAATGTTTTCTATAAATTCAATAAATCAACGAATTCAAATATATCAACTGAATCATTTAATTCAAATAAATCACATAAATTAGTTAATTCAATTAGGCACAAAATCACACAATTAATCAATTAATTTAATTAAATAAATATTTACTAAAAATTGGGGTGTTACATTTTTCAACATACCCTTTAGGTTGCCTCATTAGGATTGTTTCATCTAAATCATCATACAAGAATGCAGTTTTCACATCCATCTGTTTCAGTTGAAGGTCGAACTATGCCACTGTGGCAAGCAACATTCGAATGGATCTGTACTTTACAACAGGAGAGAACACAACATTAAAGTCGACACCTTCTTTCTGAGTGAACCCCCTAGCGACCAATCTTGCCTTGTATCTCTTCGACGCCACTCCTTCGATTCCTTCCTTATTTTTGAAAATCCATTTACAGCTGACTAACCTAGCTCCAGCAGGTTTCTTGATTAGTTCCCAGATGTTGTTATCATGAAGAGATTTCATCTCATCATCCATGGCCTTCATCCATTCAGTCTTCTTTCGACTCCTTATAACTTCCTTATAGTCTCTAGGTTCTTCGTCTAGAACCTCACTTGCATAGATTAAGGCATAAGCTATAAGATCTACATACCCAAGTCTTTGAGGTGGCTTGATGACTCTCGTCGATCCGTCTCTTGCTAGCAGGTAGTCATTATCAGTATCGTCATCTTCGAAAACATCTTCTGCGTCTTCTTCGATTTCATCTAAGGTACGCAATTCAACATCAGCATGCTCCACCTAAACAAAAATCTTTCTCTGTTCTATCTCTTCGTCAGCATCATCAGTTTTCTTGAACGCCATCTCTGCTTCATTGAAAACTACATCTCGACTGGTGACACACCTCCTGTGACCTAGATCTAGGCACCATAGCTTATAAGTTTTGACTCCTTTAGGGTATCCCATGAACATGCATTTCAAAGCTCTAGGTTCGACCTTGTCTTGCCTAAGATGAGCATAGGCCATGCAACCAAATACTCTCAGTCTGTCGAGACTAGGTGGATGTTCCGACCAAACTTCTTCAGGTGTCTTCATTCCCAAGGTAGTCAAGGGACATCTATTTATTAGATAAGCTGCTGTCGAAACAGCCTCCGCCCAAAACACCTTCTTCAGTCCAGCATTAACCAACATCCATCTAACCTTTTTAAGGATTGTTCGATTGAATCTCTCAGCTAAGCCATTTTATTGAGGAGTACCTGCTACAGTATTATGTCTTACAAACCCAGACTCAACACAGTAACTGTCGAACACTTCGTTGCAGAATTTAAGGTCATTTTCGAGTTTTAACCTCTTAACCTTTTTGCCAGTTTGAGTTTCGACCAGAATCTTCCAACTTTTGAAATTCTCAAAAGTTGCATCCTTCGTCTTCTGAATGAATGCCTATAGCTTTCTAGAATATTCATCAACTATGGATATAAAATACCTTGCACCTGAGTGTGAAGGATTCCTTGCAGGCCCCCAAAAATCAGCATGATTATAATCCAGGGATCCATGTGTTCTTTGCTTGCCTTTGTTAAACTCCGCCCTATAGAATTTATCAAATACACAAGATTCACAAAACTCCAACTTTTCAACTTTGTCACCTCCTAGTAGGTTCTGCTTCTCCAATTCGACCAGGCCTCTTTCACTGACATGGCTCAATCTCATTTATCATAATTTTGTCTTCGGCACAGGTTTCATGGATGAAACATTTGTCGAACCACTTACAACCTCAGCCTCAAGGGTATACAAACCTTGTTTCTTCACGCCTCTCAAGACTTCCTTCGGCCCCTTCATGAATCTTAGGATACTTTTCTCTCATTGAAAAACATATCCCTTTCTGTCGAATTCACCAAGAGAAATCAAATTTCTCTTCAAGTCAGGTACATACGTGACTTCAATCAATAACCTTATTGACTCATCATGAAGCTTGAATCTCACAGATCCAATACCTATAATTTTGCAAGATTTATTGTTTCCCAGCAGCACCGATCCACCATCTTAATCACATAGCTCCTCGAACAATTCTCTGTTTGGAGTCATGTGCCAAGTGCAACCTGAATCCATAATCCACACTTTTTTTGAGCCGCCACTTGAAACTACGAGAACATCAGATGAGTTAAAGTCATCTTGAACAATGGTTGCGTTGTCATTGCCTCCATGATCTTTCAGGCGTTCAGGACACACATTTCTTATGTGACCATCCTTCTTATAGTGATAACATCGAATACTAGATGTTTCGCCACTATAAGACTTCTGGTGACTTTTACCTTTCTTCTTGTCGAACTTATCATCCTCTCGCAAGAATTTTCCTTTAACGGCCAAACCTTCACCCACTGTCGAAGGTTTATGCTTCTTTCGTTCATTCAAGTCCTTAGAATACAAGGTTGATTGAACTTTTTCAAAGGTCAGGGACTCCCTTCCATATAAGAGATTTTCTTTGAAGTGAGCATGTGTTCTGGACAAAGCACACAGCAACAATAGTGCTTGATCTTCATCATCGATCTTTACATTAATATTTTCAAGATTAAGAATTAGCTTGTTGAACATATCCAACTGCTCAGCCAACACTTTGTCTTCACTCTTCTTGAATGAATACAAAGCTTGCTTCAGGTAGAGCTGATTCACCAGAGATTTGGTCATGTACAAAATTTCAAGTTTCACCCATAAGTAGTCTCCTTTGGCACCTGTCGAAGAACCTTATCACCAACGCTCAATAATATTGCGCTGTGGGTTTTCTCAATCATGCCCGTCTTTTCTTTTGCCGTTAATGCAGCGCCCATGGCTGCCTCCCCTTCAATGCTTCCAAACAATCCTGTTGAACCAGTAAGACTTTCATCTTTAAGCACCACAGACCGAAGTCGTTCACTCCGGTGAACTTTTCAATCTCATACTTTGTTGAAGACATCTTCTCCACGCTCACCGCACCAATTTGTTGTGAATCAGATGTCTTGAAACAAAATATAAAAGGTTTCTTTATGATCAATAAACACAAAAGGGTTAGGGTTAACAAAGAAAATAAGGTAAAACAAAAAGGAACAACAAGGATTGGTTATAAACTGTTATTCTTTCCTTTATCTTACAACAAGAGTACAAGTATACAAGAATAACAAATAACCTCTCTCACTTGAAATTAGGATTTTATCTCCCTATTTTTCCTTATGCCAAGATGAGAGACTAACACCCTATTTATAAGAAAAATAGCACACTAACCTAATGGGATTTTTAACAATTACCCATTACAAACTAACTTAGGGTACAAGCTAACTTAAACAATTGAGCTTACAAGCAAGACCCAATTCAACATACTAACAAACCTAGCAATATCGACTAATGCATGTTATAACAAACTTCGACTACAACACGCATTACCCTGACAGTAGCATGCGAACAAACTTTGACCTCATGCTTAATTCCTTTCGAACCAAAAGCTACCCTTCGACCATACTAGAGTTCGATCAAATATCTCACAACCATGAACAATAAATCTTTGATATATTTAGTCTATGTCAACAACATAAAACTATTGGATTGATAGTGCCCCTTGATTTCAAGAAAATACTTTGGTATATCAAGTTTCTTTAGTGCAAACTCATCGTGAAACTTTGAAATAAGATCATGGATTAGTTAGGATATGTGCCCGTGAGAATGATTTCATCAACATAAACTAATGCATATATGGTAATGCATTGGTGCATATAGACAAAGAGTGAGTGATCATACTTGTTAGTGAAAAATCCAAATTGAAGTAAAGCTTGATGGACTTTTTTTAAACATGCTCTCGGAGCCTGTCCTAGGACATACATTGGACATAATTTTCCTTTTTAAATTTGTAGATCAGAGGTAAGTTGGTGTTGATAAACCAGATGGTTGTTGCTTGTACACTTCTTCTTGAAGATCTCTATTGTGAAATGTGTTATTGATGTCAATTTTTTAGATTTCACATTTGTATGTAAGAGCCAAAGATAGGATGACTCTAATAGTGGTAGGCTTCAATATAGATGAAAAAAGTTTTATGGAAATCAAAGCTTGTTGTTTATGAAATCCTTTTGCTACAAGTTTGTTCTTGTCTTTGTTAATGTTTCCATCAGGATTTTCTTTGAGCTTGAAAACCCACTTGCAGCCAATAAATGTTCTGTGTTATGCGGAAGTTGTAAAATTCTATGTTAAATTCTTTAAGATAGAGTTATATTCAACATGCATTGCTTTAAACTACTTAGGTTGAGACAAGGTCTGCTTTGTGATAGTGGATTCTGAGTGAACCAAGAAAATCATTGGTTTGGATTTGCCAATTTCGGCTCTTGTAAGAATGAAATGGTTATTGTCTAAGAGTGAGGTATTGGGAGGTTAGCTGTGAAGAGAGGGACATAATGATTCTATGGAATGTGATATGAGTTGGTGAGAAAAGGCAATGGTAATTTCATTATCTTTGAGGTAACTCGTGAGTTAGGATGTGTTCAAACCTAAAAGGACTATGATTGTAATTATGATTGGATGTACTTGTGTCATGATGAATATTATTAAGAATGATGAATATGATTGTAAACCTCGAGGAACTTGAAAAGTATCCTAATGAGTTAATAGTGCAGTTGCTGGAGCAATTGTAGAAGCATGGTTTTTTTGACTATCAAGGCCTGACTAGGTCCATTGAGAAAGAGGCATATGCTTGAGGCTTCAATGCTGGAGGCTCAGAGTATTCATCATATATGTGCCAACAGTCATTGATAAAACAACCATACTTATTGAAGAGATGAAAAATTGGTTGATTCCTTGTGTTGTTAACTTGTCTTCCACAACCCCTGCCTCGAAATGAGCGAGTTCTACCACAAAAATACTAATAGGATCATGGTGCCACACCATTTCTTCCAGGAAAATTGTTGGATACAACTTGAGAAACATTAGTAGTTGCACTTGGAGTCGAAAGCTCTTGTTGAAACTTGTCCAATTAACTCTGATCTTAATTGATGAACTTGAGCTCTCTTTTGTGAGTGAAATTGTTTGTGCACAATGTCTCACTTTTTGTAAGCATGTTTATATGAGAACACACGTGATAACATAGCCTCATAGATTCTAAATAGCAACCATGCAAACAATGTTTGATCTTGAATAATCCAAGAGAATATGAGGATGAATATGAGGATTTACCACCACTTTATGAAGTTTGTGAGATATAATGACTCATTCTATATTTTGATTTCACAAGAGAAATTTATTTTCTTGATGTTTTATTGATAGCTTTGGTACAAACGTGTTACGCGAGCTTAAATTTTCCACTTGTGATGAAAGCGCTTGTAAAGATCGAACCTCATATTAAGTGTCTTATAGCGACTTTTTTTGACATGTCACTAAAGTTTCTTTGAAGCTTAATGAAGAACTCAATTTGCATAAAAATTTGAACAGAAGAAACGAATTTCTATGAAGCTTGAACTTGCAGAAACGATCATAAAAGATGAAAATGAATTATAAGCAAAAACGGCCCCTTATTAAGTTTATAATACCAAAAAGAATGAACTATGATACCTAAGGAATGAGATATCACAAGATCTTCTTGTGCTCATTAGATTTAGTCTATTTCCTTGTATATGGATGATAAGAAGATATATATACTAGCCTAGACGTTAATTACATGACCTAGAATTAGTTATTCTAATTAATTTCATAACCTCTATTACAACCATCTTAACTAGCTATCTAAAAGTAGTCATTCTACTTTTATTTTACTCCAATACTATCTTTTTTTTTATACTAAAATTTATTTAATAATATATATATATATATATATATATATATATATATATATATATATATATATATATATATATATATATATATATATATATATATATATATATATATATATATATATATATATATATATATATATATATATATATATATATATATATATATATATATATATATATATATATATATATATATATATATATATATATATATATATATATTCACACACTACTACAAAAAAGACATATCACAACCGTTGAAAAAGGAATACCACAACGCTTGACCAACCGTTGTGAGATAATGGGTGATTGTATGTATGATGATTTTCACCGTGCTTCTGAGACTGTGATAGTAAGGCAGGATGTGCGGTACCTACCACAATGGTTACTTGTTTCAACTGTTGTAGTATATACATTTAGATAAATAATATTTCATCTCAGTTAAAATAAATAATCGTTGTTGAAATTACCCCAGAGTTTATTATATAATATGTAGATTGCTTGTTATTCAATAAATCTCACGTTAGCATACAACTATTCAAATTAATGAAGAAGTATAAAATCTGAAAAATTAAATTATTCTTGAAAACCAACTTAAACAAGTCACTGTTTTCCAAATTACATGTGTCTCATCATTCATTTCCCGATTTTTAATATATACAATGTGGTTCAATGGTCTAAGTCCTTCATGACATCAATTTCTTCTATTCTAGTTTAATTTGAATAATATCAATAAATTGTTGTTATTCAAATTAAACTATTAGAGAAGATATGGATATGATGAAGGAATCAGGTCATTGACCCACATTCTATATGTTAAACAGCGTGAGATGAACAATGAGACGTGTCATACCCCAAATTTTGACCCTTAGATTCCATTACCATTTAGGAGCATCAAACATTATTTCCTAACCCTAACTTTGTTTCAAGTTTGTTGTTGTTGAAGTTCATCTGAATCATGGTCTTTGCACCCATGGAATCAAGAGGATTATTGCTTGATAAATCAATGTTTTGGATTGATCACCATCAAATCAAGATCCCATAATCTCAAGAACTCATATTCAATAAGAATCAAGTACAAATTGGCCTTACTACAAGTCAATTGAAGCTCAATTTCATATGACCCCAAATTAGGGTTTTCATCAGAAAAAATCAATTGTGCCTTTGACTTTTGATTCAAGCATGATGCCAAGCCTTGGGACATGATCCAATATGTTCATACACATCCTTGTAGATCAATCATGATCTTTGAAATGATTCAAGGATGCAAATTCCTTGAAGATCACATAGTTGAATTCATTTGTTCAAAATTCATTTGACAAAGCCAACTCTTTGACTTTAGGTTTTTTGGTTTAAATTGGAGCATCCAAGCCAAATTTCATCAAGATACGCTTAATCCATGAGTTTGATCATGAAAGAATCAAGATTTGAGAAGTTTATTGCAAGAGAAGAAAACTTGGATTTTTTCTAAGTATGGAAAAATCCTAGTTTTGGTCTCAACTTTGAAATGCCATAACTTCCAATCCACACATTCATTTGGTGAATTCCAAAGATTAATGTGTAGATCTCCTCGTGTACTACAAAAGTGTTCTAATGACCTATGGGCAAAAGATGCTTAGATTTTGAGTTATGAAGCTTCAAAGATTGGAAGAATTTTAAAAACACTTAGAAATTTTCAAGACAACTTTGTTATTACAATTTTCAGCCAACTCCAAGGCTAGTTTTCATCATGATCTTTTGAGATTCAACAAATTCATCAAACATAAAAGTTGTAGGGCATGCTTAGGGATTTCCAAAAAGTACAAGAACTCCTTCATAGCCTTTGTGAGCTAGGAGTTTTGAATAGAAGAAGATGAAGTCCAAAAGCTTGAAATTCAAAGTTCCAACTTGTAATGACATGATGCAAAACCAATCTTTGGCTGCCAATCTTGTTGTTTCAAGTTAATTAGTTGCAAGATACTCTCTAATCAAGGTGTTACACGAAAAATAAGTGGTTACACAAAGTTTTAAGGCTTGAACCAAGAAGGAATTCCATTTATGGCATAATTGACCATTTCTACTTTGGTAAAGCATGGCTTTTCCTTGAAATCTGCCTTGAGAAATTCCCCTAATTTCCTTCTACACTCCAAATTACACTCTATCATCAGAAGCATGCCCTCTATCTAGTAACTCTTGTACTTGATATCTTGAACTAATAAAAACCATCATCATAAACAAGTTGGTTCTCAAATGAACAAGTTTACAAAAACTTGAATTATGACCAGATCATTACCCTCCACTTTTCCTATAAATAGGGCATCAAACCTCAGCCCAAAAAATCACAAGAATACCCTAGAAAAACCTCGCAACACCTCTTGTATACTCAGAATCACTTATTCTTGCAAAAAGCATCCAAACTTGCAAGAACACTTCAAACACATAGTTTGTTCGTGCATTTCCAAAAACAACTTCACAAAATAACTCTACACATTCAATAGAGTGCATTCAAATCATTCAAGCAGTTTTGAAACACTTCAAACCTCATCTGCCATTTCGATCCTCCATTCTGCAAGATACCAAGAGTTTTGTTATTGGAGCTGTTTTCAATCCATTTTGAATCTTCAAGTCATCTCTCTCTAGATTAACAAAGTTAAGGAGGTTGTCCTTTCCTTTCTGTAAGAGCATTTGAAGAAGCCTTGGACTGTCTCCAAGAGGTAATCTCCTTTATCCTTGAACTTCATGATTCATGCACTATTATTGATTCACTTGTGAAGAAAACATGTAGATATCATCATGTGTTAGATGTTCAATCACTGTTTGCTTTGAATAAGTTGCACATGTAATGTTTTGACATGTAATATTCTTGTTGTGTTACATTGTTGTTGGCTTCATAATGTTCTATGCTGTTAGAGTTAGTTTAAACAAACCTCATATTTGGATTCTCCTTAGAAAATACTTCAACTTTGATTTTTACATCATTGAATTTGGTTGAGAAATGAGAAAGTTGTGAAGGGTTGAAGTCCTAGCCATGGGGATGAAGCTAGGGCACGAGAGAGAGAGAGAGAGAGAGAGAGAGAGAGAGAGAGAGAGAGAGAGAGAGAGAGAGAGAGAGAGAGAGAGGCTGAGTAAGATGAAGCTGAGGTGGAAATGACTTGGCATGACATGGCATTGAGATGGTCGTTTTGAGGCATCCTTAGTTTAAAACAACTTTGAAGCATATACATATTGGATGGGGGTGTAGCACCGCTGGTCAAGAAGGAGAGTTGTATATTGTGTTGAGCGAAGGTTCTGGGGTTCGATCCCCCTCAGACCTTTTGTTTCTTTTTATTTCATGTGATCAACTTGCTTTTTTCTATTTTATTACATGTATGCCTCTAATTTTCACAAAGCTGCGCAGGTCAAATGGTTAGAATTTTGGGTAGTAACCCTAGTGGCATGGGTTCAAACCCCATTAGGTGCATTTCCATATTTTTAAATACTTATTTTTATGTTTTTCTTTGCAAATTGATTTGATCATAACTTCTTTGATTTTTATTATTTTGATCCCATTCTTTTTTCTAAATGCTCATGATAATGCCTGTTTTTCATTTATATCAAGAAATTTCCAAAAAGAATTATTTTTCTTACACTTATGCACATTCAAAGTATGTTGCCTTTTTAGGGTTTTATGAGATTTCTCTTAATTTTGTTGATTGATTCACTTGATTCCCCTTGAATATCTTGCTTGTATGAATCCTACTTGATATATGAACTTGTATACCCTTGTTGTTACATGTTGGTTGTCACCCTTTTCAAGTTCATGTTCACTTGTAAATGCATGTTTGAATTTCTTTCACGTGTTTGGTTGTCACCTAGATTGATTTGATTCCATGCTTTAAATATTATTATGATTTATGCATGTTTGATCTTGAATCTTGATTTCTTCCATGATAAGTAATGTTTTGACTTATAAATGATTCCATGATTTAAATATTGTTAATGATTTATGCATGTTTGATCTTGAATCTTGAATTCTTCCATGATAAGTAACATTTTGACTTATACATGATTCCATGCTTTAAATATTGTTATGATTTATGCATGTTTGATCTTGAACCTTGACTTCATCATGATAGGTAATGTTTTGACTTATACATGATTGTTCATCTTTGACATAGGTCTTGTAAGAACCTTATTTCATAAACTTTTTAGGTGTTGTAACATCTATGTTTACCTTTGGTTGTAACCATTTTGTTTAATTCTAAACTTCTATGGATAAATACTTGGTTGTAACCTTGTCATTATTTGTGCTTGATGCTGTTACATGTTTGCCCTTATCTTTCTTGGTTGTTACCATTGACATTATATCTTCATCATGTTTGAATGAATGTATATGTGTGCTTAAGCTTTGTTAAGTTTCGCCCAAGTGATGTAGCTTGTTAGCTCTCATCCTAAATTTTTCTTGTGTCCCTTATTCCAAAGGAAAATCTCTCTATTGACTCAATATCATAGATAACTCATTATCTTCATCCCTTTGACCTTGTTAGAGTCATTAGGACCTTCCTTTTAGTCTTAAGTTAGAACCTATTCCCTTTTGACTTTGTTAAGTCAAGACCCTTAGCACACCTTGTTAGGAGTCCTATAACTTATAACTTAGGCCTAGAGTTTTTTTTAACTCTATGTGTGTACCATTATTATGGGTACTCACCTTCCCCTTTGGCTTTTGTTAAAGTTAATCCCCGGTTATTGTTTCAATGTAGACTTAGAGAGTTTATTAACTCTACATAAGTATCATTGTTATGGATGCTTATTCCCCTTGGAACTTTGAACACAGTCAAATGTCCTTCATCCTAGTTAAGAGAACTACGGTTGCTCTGATTCCATCCTTGTTAGGATACGTAGGTGTAATACCCCAAATTTTGCCCTAAGATTTGTCGTCGCATTTCATTGCATTTAATCAATTACTAACAAATTTGTGTAGTCGTTTGACTTTTTGCAGGTAAATATCATATGGCATTCATTTTTTTTCTAAAAAGTAAAAATGGCATAATTGGCAAGAGGACATGTGTAAGGAGTTGTGAGTGTGAGAGGTTGAGAGTTCGAATCTCACCTTTGTCACTTTTTGTTTTTTATTATTTTTACTCTAAATTTTTCTATCTTTCATTAAAAAATAACAAAAATAGTTTTTTATTATTATTTAATTATTATTTTCGTATTTTAATTAAATCATTTTTTAAAATATTATTTTTTTTTCACTTTTTTCTAAATTATTCATAAAAATATCCAAAAAATCATAAAATAAAAAATATTAGAAAAAATTTTGTTCTTTTTATAATATTTTTTATTTTAGGAATCAATAGGATTATTAGTTTTTATTTTAAGTTTATTTTAATTATTTTAAATTATTTAAATTTTATTTTTTCTTAACTAATTATTTAGTTTGGGCTTTAAAATGGGCTTTAGGGACATTATTGACAATTTGGTGTTAACCCTAATTTGTTCCCTATATATACATGTGTTGCCTTGTTGAAAAGGAGATCAGAAGGTTTTCTTCAGAAAAGAGGAGAGAGAAAGGGAAAAACAAAGGAGATCCCAGAGAAGAAAGGCGGTCATTCCCACAACTCGTCAGTGCCTTTTCATGTTTATGTGCATATTTTGCCATATTAATGTGTTTAGGTCCGTTAAATTACTAAACCTTTTGCTTTTTCATGTTTATGTGCATATTTTGCCATATTAATCTCCATGTGTGTTTAGGTCTCTAGATTCTAATATCAAAACCTTTTTTTAACAAAACCTTTTTTTTAAAAATCAAAACCCTTTTTTTATTTATTATTAAAACCTTTTTTTTAGTAAGACTTTTTTTTAAAAAAAAAACTGAAAAGTCTTTTCCCAAAAAAACTGAAAAGCCTTTTCCCAAAAAAACTGAAAAGCCTCTTCCCAAAAAAACTGAAAAGCCTCTTCCCAAAAAAACTGAAAAGCCTCTTCCCAAAAAACTGAAAAGCCTCTTCCCAAAAAACTGAAAAGCCTCTTCCCAAAAAAACTGAAAAGCCTCTTCCCAAAAAAACTGAAAAGCATTTTCCAAAAAAACTGAAAAGCCTCTTCCCAAAAAAACTGAAAAGCCTCTTCCCAAAAAAACTGAAAAGCCTCTTCCCAAAAAAACTGAAAAGTCTCTTCCCAAAAAACTGAAAAGCCTTTTCCCAAAAAAACTGAAAAACCTCTTCCAAAAAAACTGAAAAACCTTTTCCCAAAAAACTGAAAAGCCTTTTCCCAAAAAACTGAAAAGCCTTTTCCCAAAAAACTGAAAAGCCCTTTTTTTTGGGATGAAAAGCCTTTTTTGTTCTAAAAAAAACTGAAAAGACTTTTCCCCCCAAAACTTTTTTTTTATAATTTAAACTTAATTTTTTTTATAATTTTAACATAAATATTTTTTATTAAAAAATTAAAACCTTTTTTTTATAATTAAAATATTAAAAAATTAAAACCTTTTCGTAAGGAACTCCTGATGTTTGATGTTTGTCGTGTCATTTTATGTACCCTTTTATTACTTTTCTTTCTTTTGGCATTTCATGTGCATGCTCGAGGTTGAGATGTGCTTGTGGTGGCCACAACCCCACACTATTTTCCTCCCTCACTTCATTCTAAGTGTCATTACATATTTTCATATTCTTCATGTTTTCAGAAATGTTTCTTTGTTTCTTTATACCCTCTGCCTTTATTACTTTTCTTCTTTCTGTACCTTAATTATTCCTCCATATAATGATTTGTCATATTTTCACATTGTTTTTACAGTTTTATCCTTCCGAAGGATTAGGTCCAGCCTTTTGGCCGCCGAGTCAATAGCCTTACCCCTTTAATGGATCAAACCCTGTTTAGCCTAGGTGTCCCGCCGTGGGCAAAATTGCTTTTATCCTAGTGTTAGGCCAAAAGAGTCGCCGCACTCTATTTTAAGGTTTTCCGCCGTGGAATCCCTAACCTAACCCTAATGCACTCAACAATTTATAACATAGAGATCGGAGTTTAAGACTCCATGTAAGCGTGTCCTTAAGATGCGTTTATTCCCCTTGAGACCTTGACCACAGTCAAGAAGTCTCTAACCTCCCTTTTGAGGGGAACTACAGTTACTCTGATTCCATTCCCGTAAGGATATGTAGGCACAAGATGCGATGTCTTGCCGAGTAAACTTAGAATTAACCCTTAGGTCTTTTTTAATTTTCAATCCTTTGTATATACCCTTAAGCAAAATAATTAATGAAATAAATAAAAAAAATAAACAAAAGGTTCCCGTAGAGTACTACGGAAGTTTAGGGTGCTAATACCTTCCCTAAATTTAACCAACCCCCGAACCTTAGATCTCTCCCTTTTAGGTTTTTCCTTTCTTTAACCTTTCCTTCGGATAAATCAAAGACCGGTTGTAAATGAATTAAGATTCAAGTTAATCAATAGCTTGACATCCAAATTTCACCGCAACAGAAAATGGCGACTTCACTGGGGAGTCCTAATTTTTTAGGGTTATCCCTATCTTGTTTATTTTTCTTCATATATTTGTTTCATTAATATTTTTACTCATTTGTATATACGTTGTTCAGGGTACCTTGCTTGGGAATTACTGTGTTGTGAGATAAGTCCTACACCCGGACTTGAGTGACATTATTATAGGATGGCGATATATTCGACGAGGCTTATAGGGAGTGAGTCCCGACCAAGCTAAATCGAGAATCACCGCTCAGTTGAGACACTTTCGAAAATGGTTTGGTTGATCGAGTGTAATCGTGAAAACTTTTACCATTATCGATTGGAGTCTGTGATACTGGGAACCGTAGTACCTTTACACCATCTTGACCTTATATAGGACGTAGTGCGGGAACTATGTGGGAGTAGTCCTACAATGGTTGCTACGCGATACTACACTCGAACGAGGTTCTCTTGAGAATATTATCGACCCTTGAGTCAGTCGAGAAGTTGATAATATCCAAAAGATGGGCTGATGACTTTGGGCACTTTTTAGAACCCTTGTTCTGCAGGTACAATTAACCTATAGTACACACCACTTTGGGAAGGGTAGACCTTGACTCCATTCATTGTTCCTCTAAAATTAGGACCTTTGTTTGCTTATGTGCGTTTGTGCTTTGCATCCATAAAGCATCATATCATTTCTAGTTTCAAGGAATTCAGCAGTCCTTTGCAAATTCGAAAAGCCTTACATTTTAAAGTCTAAAATTTTTTCTAACTTTCTTAAAAAGCAATATTCGCAATCGACCGTTGAAATTCTTGAAACCATTGCATGGCATTAGCATCACATTTTTGCATTGCATTTATCCCCCAGTTTCTCCTTCTTGGTCATATCGTCTTCTAGTGTACCTTTGAGTCGTCAAGCTGATTCCTCGACACAGATATCAGACCAGAAACGGAACAGGAGTCACTTTGATCCTATTCTCATGACTTACACAGAGCTATATCCTGACTTAGTCCGGCAAGGACTGATTACTACAAAGGCTTTACCACCTCCTCTTAATCCTCCGGCGGGATTTAGGGCTGATCTCCATTGTGCTTCCCATGAGGGTGCCCCAGGCCATGACTTGGAGCATTGTTTTGCATTGAAGGCTAGAGTATGTAAATTGGTTAGAACTGGAATACTTGATTTTACAGACAGTCATCCGGATGTTCAGAAAAATCCCTTGCCAGTACATCAGAAATGAAGTTTTGTCACTAGGCCTTTTGTTTCTCGTTGTTTGCACTTTCCTTATTTTGTTTAAGTTGTTTGCTTTTAATTATGTTTGTACTTTCATTAATGAAATAAGCATTGCGACTTTTGATTCAATTCATTTCCGTCCATTTATTTGCATCTTTATGCTTTATCTTTCAAATGTTTACTTCTTGTCCAAAATTTTGATATGCTAAGATCGGAGGGAGGATGACGAAAACGTTATACCCATAATTGTTGTCAGTATGCTTTCAATCAAACCTTGTTGACGATGTAAGGCATTGTTTCAATTCCCAAACACTGGAGAAATAAGGAAGTTAATCCCTCGTCACCCCCTTCGGGCCTAGAAGTTGGAGTTTCTTTCGTTACAAAAAACCCACAATTTTAACCTTGGGATGGGTAGTTCTTAGTTAACTTGGTTGTGTGTTCATACGATACACCTTTCATTAACAAATTTTCCTTCGCACACGTCAAACAAGTGTCGAAGATGTTTTCTAATCAAAAGGTCGATGATGGTTCACCGTAATCATTAAAATCAAACAGTCACTTTCCTTCACACAAAAAAATAATATAAAAAAAGCAAAAGAAGCCCGCTAAGTCAAAACCTATGAAGGAGACTTAGGCAAAACTGGGGCATCCCGCTGACTGTAAACTCTAAAATAAACAGTTCAGGCAAAATTTAGGGATAATACAAAGAGATTTTTAAATCCTTATCTTGAAAATCCTCAATGTCAAAACAATCAAATGTTATAGGGGAGTAGTGGCTGCCTTTTCATAGGTCCCTTTGACTTCTGAATCATCATTGCTACGATCAATGAAATCCCTAACTTATGGGAACCTGAATGCATAGTATGAGTTAACTGAGCATAGAACTGAAGATCATCACGTAGATTGGGTGGGTACAAATAAATTTTGAGCCTTTATCTTTTGTTTCATAAACCGTGAACCAGGCCACATTACAACCCTCAAAAGACCTAATTGAAGCAAGGTTATTTTGAAAGTATACTACAGCAAGGTTGCGTAACCTGACTCCTAAAGATCTTTGTGAATCATTTATTTTGGCAGTACACCTTTGTTTTAAACTTTGAATGTCTTGAACCGCCTTGTTCTGACTAACAACTCATGTATTTTCCATCTTTCAAAAATAATTTTTCAAAAATCGCATGAACTTTGCATTACCATGTTTGTATGAATATTTTTGTTTGCAAACTGGCTTTCCTCTAAGGAACTTTCAAACAATGAGAAACTTGGTCAAGTGATCTTATCAGGGGCAAGTTCCTTTTACATCCTGTCAAAGAATCAGTTCAAGATTTGTTCAAGGCAATATCTTCTCAGATTTGGTTTATCCAGAGAATTGTTCAAGACTCAGACTGGGGCAAGCCCTCTGAGGATACAGCAAAATAGTCGATTCCACGAATCAGAAAGCTGAAGCAATTATCAATTCATTTGACCTGGGGCAGTTTACTTGCATAATCCCCAAGCAGTTATTCATCATTCCTACAGTGGCTATCAACTTGATACAGTTTAACAGAATGACAGGATCTCCGTGTTGAGGAATCAGTCCTCCAGTTTTGTCATCTCACCGAAAGAGTCGAGCCTTGTCGTCGATGTCTACATTTGCATTTGATCATATCTCATAGCATAATTCCTATACATGTGCATATCTTGGGTGCTTTACTCCCCATTTACATTTCTATCTTGGGTGCTTTATTCCCCATTTACCTCTCTATCTTGGGTGCTTTACTCCCCATTTACATTTCTAGCTTGGGTGCTTTACTCCCCATTTACATTTTTATCTTGGGTGCTTTACTCCCCGTTTACATTTCTATCTTGGGTGCTTTACTCCCCATTTACATTTCTATCTTGGGTGCTTTACTCCCCATTTACATTTTTATCTTGGGTGCTTTACTCCCCATTTACATTTTTATCTTGGGTGCTTTACTCCACATTTACATTTCTATCCTGGGTGCTTTACTCCCCATTTACATGTCTATCTTGGGTGCTTTACTCCCCACTTACCTTTTATCCTTGGGTGTTTTATCCCCCATGTACCTTTATCCCGGGTGTTTTATTCCCCGTTTACCAGATATTCCTGGGTTTACCTAACATCATGGTGTTTTACCCCCATTTGCTTTTTTTTCTCCCTGAGGTCGTGTTTTACTCGCGTCTTACCTTGTGGGCAAAATTTATTTACTTGGCATCATGGGTGTTTTATCCCTATTTGCGTTTTTCTCCTGAGCTCGTGTTTTACTCGCGTCTTACCTTGCGGACAATTTCTAATTTACTTGGCACCTATCAACAATTCTGTGTCGTGTCTACCCGACGTTCTTCCAGATATGACATGTCTTCTTCCCTAGTGCAATTCCTCGGTGGGTCGTCCCCTGTGACGTTGTTTCATCTGTATTCGTGCATTTGTCATTTTCATCATACGCATCATATCAGATTCATATCATATTTAGCATTATAGTTCGTTTTGTTTTGTCCATATCATTGCATAGCACTGCGTCTAAAGGCAAAATTTTCGGTTATCTGTATTTAAATCCCTCCACCATGATTTCTCGAGTCTCCGTTGCTCAAATCACCCGGTGAAGTTATTTAAATAGGGGCAACTGTAATACCTCAAATTTTGCCCTAAGATTTGTCGTCGCATTTCATTGCATTTAATCAATTACTAACAAATTTGTGTAGTCGTTTGACTTTTTGCAGGTAAATATCATATGGCATGCATTTTTTTTTTAAAAAGTAAAAATGGCATAATTGGCAAGAGGACATGTGTAAGGAGTTGTGAGTGTGAGAGGTTGAGAGTTCGAATCTCACCTTTGTCACTTTTTGTTTTTTATTATTTTTACTCTAAATTTTTCTATCTTTCATTAAAAAATAACAAAAATAGTTTTTTATTATTATTTAATTATTATTTTCGTATTTTAATTAAATCATTTTTTAAAATATTATTTTTTTTCACTTTTTTCTAAATTATTCATAAAAATATCCAAAAAATCATAAAATAAAAAATATTAGAAAAAATTTTGTTCTTTTTATAATATTTTTGATTTTAGGAATCAATAGGATTATTAGTTTTTATTTTAAGTTTATTTTAATTATTTTAAATTATTTAAATTTTATTTTTTCTTAACTAATTATTTAGTTTGGGCTTTAAAATGGGTTTTAGGGACATTATTGACAATTTGGTGTTAACACTAATTTGTTCCCTATATATACATGTGTTGCTTTGTTGAAAAGGGGATCAGAAGGTTTTCTTCAGAAAAGAGGAGAGGGAAAGGGAAAAACAAAGGAGATCCCCAGAGAAGAAAGGCGGTCATTCCCACAACTCGTCAGAAGGATTGGAGCTCTCCAGTGTTCCCTTATTCAAACCTTTTTCACATTTATCGAAGCAAACCTCCGCTTCGTAGGTTAAATTACTAAATCTTTTGCCTTTTCATGTTTATATGCATATTTTGCCATATTAATGTGTTTAGGTCCGTTAAATTACTAAACCTTTTGCTTTTTCATGTTTATGTGCATATTTTGCCATATTAATCTCCATGTGTGTTTAGGTCCCTAGATTCTAATATCAAAACCTTTTTTTAACAAAACCTTTTTTTTAAAAATCAAAACCCTTTTTTTATTTATTATTAAAACCTTTTTTTTAGTAAGACTTTTTTTTAAAAAAAAACTGAAAAGCCTTTTCCAAAAAAACTGAAAAGCCTTTTCCCAAAAAAACTGAAAAGTCTTTTCCCAAAAAAACTGAAAAGCCTTTTCCCAAAAAAACTGAAAAGCCTCTTCCCAAAAAAACTGAAAAGCCTCTTCCCAAAAAAACTGAAAAGCCTCTTCCCAAAAAACTGAAAAGCCTCTTCCCAAAAAACTGAAAAGCCTCTTCCCAAAAAACTGAAAAGCCTCTTCCCAAAAAAACTGAAAAGCCTCTTCCCAAAAAAACTGAAAAGTCTTTTCCCAAAAAAACTGAAAAGTCTTTTCCCAAAAAAACTGAAAAGCCTCTTCCCAAAAAACTGAAAAGCCTCTTCCCAAAAAACTGAAAAGCCTCTTCCCAAAAAACTGAAAAGCCTTTTCCCAAAAAACTGAAAAGCCTTTTTTTTGGGATGAAAAACCTTTTTTGTTCTAAAAAAAACTGAAAAGACTTTTCCCCCAAAACTTTTTTTTTATAATTTAAACTTAATTTTTTTTATAATTTTAACCTAAATATTTTTTATTAAAAAATTAAAACCTTTTTTTTATAATTAAAATATTAAAAAATTAAAACCTTTTCGTAAGGAACTCCTGATGTTTGATGTTTGTCGTGTCATTTTATGTACCCTTTTATTACTTTTCTTTCTTTTGGCATTTCATGTGCATGCTCGAGGTTGAGATGTGCTTGTGGTGGCCACAACCCCACACTATTTTCCTCCCTCACTTCATTCTAAGTGTCATTACATATTTTCATATTCTTCATGTTTTTAGAAATGTTTCTTTGTTTCTTTATACCCTCTGCCTTTATTACTTTTCTTCTTTCTGTACCTTAATTATTCCTCCATATAATGATTTGTCATATTTTCACATTGTTTTTACAGTTTTATCCTTCCGAAGGATTAGGTCCAGCCTTTTGGCCGCCGAGTCAATAGCCTTACCCCTTTAATGGATCAAACCCTGTTTAGCCTAGGTGTCCCGCCGTGGGCAAAATTGCTTTTATCCTAGTGTTAGGCCAAAAGAGTCGCCGCACTCTATTTTAAGGTTTTCCGCCGTGGAATCCCTAACCTAACCCTAATGCACTCAACAATTTATAACATAGAGATCGGAGTTTAAGACTCCATGTAAGCGTGTCCTTAAGATGCGTTTATTCCCCTTGAGACCTTGACCACAGTCAAGAAGTCTCTAACCTCCCTTTTGAGGGGAACTACAGTTACTCTGATTCCATTCCCGTAAGGATATGTAGGCACAAGATGCGATGTCTTGCCGAGTAAACTTAGAATTAACCCCTAGGTCTTTTTTAATTTTCAATCCTTTGTATATACCCTTAAGCAAAATAATTAATGAAATAAATAAAAAAAAATAAACAAAAGGTTCCCGTAGAGTACTACGGAAGTTTAGGGTGCTAATACCTTCCCTAAATTTAACCAACCCCCGAACCTTAGATCTCTCCCTTTTAGGTTTTTCCTTTCTTTAACCTTTCCTTCGGATAAATCAAAGACCGGTTGTAAATGAATTAAGATTCAAGTTAATCAATAGCTTGACATCCAAATTTCACCGCAACAGTAGGCACGAGATGCGACGTCTTGGCGAGCATACTTAGTGTACAAACTCATAGGTCGTTACCTTTAACAATCCTTTCCTTAGCACATAACCATCAGAAAACAAACAAAAACACAAACACAACACCAAACAAAAGGCTCCTGTAGAGTACTACAAATACTTAGGGTGATAATACCTTCCCTTAGTATAACCAACCCCCAAACCCCGGATCTCTTAGCTTCGTTGTAACGTGGCACACTTAAGGTTTTCTTTGATCTTTACCCTTTCCTTTGGATAAATCAAAGTTCGGTGGTGAATATTTAAAGATTCATGATTCAAGTTAATTAATAGCTTGATATCTGATTCTCACTCCAACAAGACGGATGCAATTCGAAAAACATTGAGTGATATAAGCTGATATTCAAATACAACTTAATTTTCAGATTATAAATTTCTATGTCAATTTTAATGAAATGTATTTTCAGCGGAGGGTTAGTGAAACAAAGAATCTATATATCATATAATAAACTTAACTTCATATAATGTGCAACCGGCATAAGAACTTAAAGAACAAAACATTACTAAGTCACAAGAAACTTCTTTCTTGTGACTTAGCAATGTTTTGTTCTTGTTCTGAAAACATAAATCAATAACAACAACATACAACAATATTTATCAACAATAAAACAATATAAAACATATAAAAAAAATAAGGTTCAAGCAAGATATAATAAACAAAAACAAAAACAAACTATGAAGTTCTGAGAATATTAATCAACAACAACATACAACAACAACACACAACAATACAATATATAATAAAATGTTTCAAGAACGCGCCGTTTTTAAAACTAATCGTGGAAGTAGAAGAAGTTATGAAGTACATCTAGTTTATGATGCTATGAAGAAGAAGTACAAGGTGAATGCAATTTACACAATAGTTTCATACTTCTTGTATTTTTTTTTCATAGGAAAATAAACCATATGTACCATAACCAAAGTATGCGCTTTGTTAAGGTGGTGAAGACGAATCTGAAAAAATGAGAACATTCACCAAATGAAAAAACGAGCACCCATTTTTAACAAGAAACATACCTTAAAACTCAAAGTAGCGATGCGTGAAGACGAATCTGAAGGTTGAAGTATGTTTAAATAGTGACATGGATGTTAGGGTTATGTTATGAGAGAGAAGATAGTGAAATATGTTAGGGTTTTCTGTTGAGATAAATGGTTGTTATGTACTGAACGATAGATACTTTCGCTTATATACTAAAAATTATCACTTTTTGTCACGGTTGGCATAGAAAAACCGTTATGCAATTTTCAAATTTAACAACGGTTGTATAGTAAAATTATGGTTAAATAACTTTCAATATTGTATTTATTTATGAACTTAATAGTGAGAGAGTTATTTAATGTTATTATTATTCATTACTGTTGTTGTTGTTATTTTTGTTGGCCATGTACTATTTTTTTGTATAGAGGAAATAATATATAAAGGAAAGAGTATATAAAACAAAACAAACAAAAAATTCTATTAAGGTGGGAAGAGCACATAAAACATAATTTTTTCATTACATAATTTTTTCAATGTCTCGAACGTGGATCTAGTGCAGCAGATTTGTTGCAGATATGTTCCAAGTTTTAGGGAGCAAAGAACGTGGATCAAGGAAAGATTGGACACAGACTTTGAAACCCATGGACTACTGAAGGGTATAAAAGGAAGAGCAGGAACTAGGGCATAAATATAGATCGTAAGAAAGAAAAACCTTGTAAGAATTCTTGTAAAGTAATTATAAGGGTTTAGGATTCTTGTAAAGAAAAACCTTGTAAGATTTCTTGTGTTGTAAGTCACCCTTTGTATCAGTTGATACATTGTGGTAGACATAGTTTTACATATTCAAAAGCCTGTAGGTAATGCATTCTATATGGTTCTTGGATGAAACTTTTAAGAAAATCCATGCATGGTTGTTAGTCAAGAGTCTTGACTGAATTTTGTATTGGGAGAGATGTCTTTCAATTGAACAGTTTGATACATTCACCAGAGGTTGTGAATATTAGATATCACTGAGGCAATTTAGGAATTGAGATGGGTTTCTCTTATCTAGATGGTGATTTCTAGATAGAATTGTACTGGGTAGGGATTAAGTGGGGAGTTGTAAACGGGGAAGTTTAGCTCTAAATTAATACTACTACTAGTGGATTCATTCCTAACTTGGTAGCCCTCAGATGCAGGTGAGTTGCACCGAACTGGGTCATCATATTGTGTTATTTTTCTCATTCTATTATGTTAATTCAGTTGGTGTCAATACTCTGAAGTACATGTTTTGACAGATGTTAAAACATCTGTCATGACACTATTTTGACCCTGAAGGGTCATAATATTCTTGATTTAAGACAATAGAATGTTGTTGTTCTGTCCTTGTTCAGTTTTTAGCAGAGATCAATGTCTCGGCATCTCTCAGGACATCTGAGATTTGCATACTAGAATTTCAATTGGTATCAGAGCAGGCATCATGTTCTGTTTCTGAATGAGTTCTAGGGAAGATACTTTTTGGTCTTTTGAACAAGGAAGGAGATTGTGTGATCAGATCATCCATTATTGTTGTCCTCAAGGAGATTGGAAGCTAGGAGGATAGTGTTCTGAATCTGGCCTGACAACGACTGATGGTTGACTGAGTGCTCTGTGAAAATTCTTCCGCTGTTGCTGATAATGATACTTGTGTTAAGCATGATGTGTTATAAAATGTTCTGACAGTTGTTCTGGCTTGTTGAAGATGGTGCTAAAGCAAGAACTGTGATGTCTTACTTTGAAGAATCCTCATATGTTGCTTGGGAGACGGGGTCAACCAGGTACCATGAAGAGTTATACGAAGAAAAAGGTTGTGTTGAGACCTTGTATATCAAATTCATGATCTATGGATTTGATAAACACTATATGTCATGTTTTAGGTAGCCCAAGATACTTAAGTCCTCTCTCAAGTCCACTCATAAAGGCAATATCGAATGTGTTCAGAAGAGAAGGTGGTATTCTAAGGAATATTTATGTCTGGAAGATTTCTCTATAGGTTGTTGATTGAGTAAAAAGGGGTGTCTTATGACATTTTGTGACTGAAGAACACCGAATTGGGATTTAAAATCACTTGATATTTGTGGCCTTAACAAGTATTTAATTGATTATCCTTTTTGATTGGTGATGTCAAAAGTGTCACTCCTGAAGGTGCAGCTTCAGACAATGCAAAAACTCAATGTTGAAACATCACTTCTGAAGAGTGTGTGCAGAATTTTGTTGTTCCAAGGAGTGAACTTCTCAGACAAAGGAGAGATGCAACATATGTTTTGGAGGATAAACAAATGTGTATTTATCAATAGTGTTGAGAATATTCTTCATATTGGTCTTGAAGAGTATTTTGGTCTGTTACCTAGGAAGCCTCTATCCAAGTGTTTTGTCTTGCATATGTATGTTGGTGAAGATGAAGATCAAGACACCATTTGCTTTGGTGAGTTTTCTTTAAGTCAGTTTATTTTTGATTTAGAGCAAGACTTCTGGTACCCCATTAAAGGATCATGTGGCGTACTTTATGTTGAAGGGTTGTGAATACATCTCAACAAGTTTCTGTGCACATGGATGTCAAGTAAACATCTCTGGGCCAATCACTCTGACATCTTAAAGACTCTTCTGGTCTTTCAAAGCTGAATATGAGTGATATTGTTAATATATGTGACTACCTCTTCTCTTGGTTTGAGTCTGGTGGGGACTCTGATCGTATGTGGATCATTTCCTTGGAGAATTGTGCTTGTAGCAGACTGTCATCATGGTGTTTGTTCATCTTGCAAAGAACTGGTTGTTGCTTTTCAATTCTTATGTACAGGATGAAGGTTTTTTTACTCAAAATTGATTTCATGATCAAGTCTATGAGAACATGGAAATCTTGTTCTGTTATGGTGGAAAAGCCATTCAAGATAGGATAATGTCTGAAAGTCTAAGGGTCTGATCTTCAAGACTATTTAAGGCATGTGTGGTTTAAATCAAATATTCTGACATTGGACTGAACATCTGGATGTTGATACTGAAGTCATTTATGTGTAGTGGAGTCGTATCATCTTGTATAAGTTGGTCGTCTTAGAAGTGGATGCTTTCCATCTATATGGTTGTTGCCTGAGTCTACCTTATCCTTTTTGTATCATGAAATATCTAATAGTTCAAGGGAGTTGATGATTGCTTGGTGTTTTTATATCTGTTTCTTGGAGTCTCATCTAAAATGTTTGATATGAGTGTTCCAGAGTTCTGTCTGGGGGTAAGAGGGTGTTAATATTGGAAGCTCCAGTCTGGTGTTCCCACGTAATCAAGGACCTTATGGAAGGTATTCTGATTGGTCACTTATGAAGGAAGGTGGTATTTGAGTGTTCCCCAAGAAACTTCCTGCTCAAGCATGTTGCTCTAGGCTTACGTGTCATCTCCTGTTGAAGTATTAGCCCTTGCTAGTATTTATGTACTTTGTCTCGTGGTGGACTATGACAGAAGGATAAAAGATTGAGGGGAAGTCGAGAAGCAGATCTTGCAGAGAAGTCTATTTTTTGTATGATGCTCAATCTATATCTTTATGGTTATTGTCAGTCATAATGGTATCTGTCATAGGGATTCTCATCTTTGGATGCTTAAGGATGGGTGTTGACTTCGTAATGTCAGATAGGATGTATGAACATTTTGCTTCTGGGTTGAAGCTTCATGAGGCTTGTGAGAGTTTATTTCTCTCTGTGGTATTATGCCTTCGATGAGGTTTATGAACTGCTACAACTGTGTTCCATAGGAATCCTCTTATGTTCATTGCAAAAGGAAGTGTCTGGCTTACCATGCAAAGAATTATTCCTATGGATGTTGACTTTAGTACCTAAACAGATATGTCCTTTGATTGAAGACGATGTATCTACTAGTGTTTGAAACATCATTTCAGTTGTCTACTATTTATGAAGAATGGTCAAGACTTTGTGGATTTTGATTATCTGTGTGTGGATGGTTAGTTCTGCTGGAAGGATGAATCTTGAGAAGGAAGCAGGTTGAGGAGGTTTTCTTCTTCTTCTTCTTCTGGTGAAGGGGTTTGAGAACTTCCATGTGGGGATGACATCTTGTTTAACCAAGGGGTTAAGAGAATGTGCATGTCTCTTTAGGTTCCAGGCTTGATTGGATTTAATCTCAAGAACAAGGTTGTCTATGGATGTAAGGTTCAAGATGAATTTGTACAGTGTGTGCATCTGATCAGGAGGAGAGTGATCAATGGTGATTGTTGATCTCAATCCAAGAGTCTATTGGTTATGGTACAAGACTGGTGTTCCTATGTTGTTCCTTTCTCTCATGAGCATGAAAGTTTTCATGTGATTCATGTGAGATTGTGATGTCAGACTAAATGTCTTAACATCATGATGTGTTGCTGCTTTAGCCTAATAAGTTATGCGTGTGAGTTTGGCATATTAAGGTTTTGAAGTAATTCAACTAGGTTCATATGTCTTAGAAGAAACCTAAGAAACGAGATTAGATATTGTTTGGGAGAATTTATTTTTCTCTGCTATTTTGAATAAGGTCCATGGAAGCTTCTATGGATAAATGGGAGATGTCACACATACTGTCTGGACATCATGATTAGGACCTTATAATTCTGGATGAAAGGAGTATGTGTGGAGTTCATTAGTAAGCATTGTGATTATGCTCAAAATGTCCAATAGTGATACTAGACAAAGTCTGACCAGATGTCAGGACATTGTTTCAGACTTGTGGTTATTTGGAGTCCCAAGATGTAGGTGAGTTGCATCGAGTTGGGTCATCATATCTTGTGTTATTTTTCTCATTATGTTAATTCAGTATGTGTCTATACTCTAAAGTACATGTTTTGGCAGATGTTGAAACATCTGTCATAACACTGTTTTGACCTTTAAGGTTCATAGTGTTCTTGATTTTAAGAGAATAGGATGTTTCTGTTCTATCCTTGTTCGGTTTTTAGCAGAGATTAATGTCTCGACATCTCTCAGGACATCTGAGATCTGCATACCAGAATTTTAATAGAAAAGGTTGAAGATGAAACATTTGATGATTCAATGCTTGCAATGATTACTTCTAATTGTTGATAAATGAGTTGTGACCGTTTTGAGAAATGAAGAAAAATTTCAATCATCATTGTAGTCGTTTCTATCTTTTGGGAAGATCAAAGGTTATACCGTCATATTACAACGGTTGAATGTTAAAACTGTGGTTTAACATTTTTCAATTTTTTATTTATTTATAAACTTAAGTGACACACACTTTTTGTAATAGAAAAAATAGAAAAAAATATAGTTGTTGAGATTTGAAACTTGTAACATTTACTTTATCACTACGGTTGTTTACCTCAACCGTAATTAAATAACTTTCAAAAAAATAAATAGAAATATAAAAGCGCGACTAATTGTTAAAGAAATAAAACGTTTGAGTGCTGAGATCCCAAACTCATGAAAAGATGATTATATAACCACAATCATATCAATCAACCGTGATTATATCATATCAAAATTTTAATAAAGAAATAAATAAAAATATTTGCGCGTTAAGTAATAGATGTCATCACGATCCTTCGTAGTACCGTGATAATTAAAGCATTGTTGTATATATATTTTGTAGTAGTGATATATATATATATATATATATATATATATATATATATATATATATATATATATATATATATATATATATATATATATATATATATATATATATATATATATATATATATATATATATATATATATATATATATATATATATATATATATATATATATATATATATATATATATAAATGAAATTATTTTCAAGTAATTGGTTTTATATAATTAGTTTTCTTTACGCAATTTTGTAATCTTCTAAATCTACGGGTCGAGAAGAAGATTAATTAAGCTATTGTTTAATCAGAGTTCCTATAATATTTAAGCTTTGATAAATTGAATAAGAGGTCTTTCTTAAAGTTGTTCTTTATTTTGCCATGTAGGGCCCGCCCAATTTATAGGCCATTGAATTCCTTTGCTTTAGGTTTCTTAAAATTATATATAAGAAAAACAAAACATATATCGTCGGCAAAAGATCTAACTTAAAACTTTTATAGTAAAGTTAAAAGTCTCTATCCAACTTTACTGTATCCATGCCCTACAAATTTTTTTGTTTAAGATCTTGCTCACAGTGTTGTGCACTAGTTTAGGTAAGTGTTTGAAAAGATATGAGAACTGCTAGACCTGTACTATAAAACCCTGGTTTCAAGATTTGATCCGAGATTTGCACGAATATAAGATACAACACAGATACATACACGTCAATATTGTTGAATTAAAAGATATAACATAATGACACCGAGATTTGCACGAATACAAGATACAACACAGATACATACACGTCAATATTGTTGAATTAAAAGATATAACATAATGACACCGTTAATATATATAATTTTTAGTTATTTATTTATTGTTTAATAAGTTTTAAATGGTCTAATATCCATAACAATTAATTGAACATCGTCCATTTCATATAAATGTTTATTTAGCTTTTAACTTTTTTTTTGATTTGTTATAAATTTGTTTAATAGAATATATATATATATATATATATATATATATATATATATATATATATATATATATATATATATATATATATATATATATATATATATATATATATATATATATATATATATATATATATATATATATATATATATATATATATATATATATATATATTTATATATAATGTGTATTAAAACAAAGGAAAAAATATTTAAAAAAATTGAAATATTTGTTTGAATATAATCCTAATATGCACATCATATTTATTTGTTTGAGTCTGTGTATTTTTGCGTATTTGAATTTTCGATTCAAATTGTGCACTCTTTATTTGATTTTTCGTACTCCGTAGACCATAAGAATTAACTCCGAAAAAAGGTAGAATTATTAATTTTTTGAAAACATAGAGCTACAAAACGATCCAAATGAAGAAAAAGAAAAGTACATGAAAAATGGAAAGAAATACAAACACTACATATTGTTGAATAACTTGCATCCATCACATAGTTGTAATGGATCTTCACTTGGACATAAGATTGTGTTTCATCTTGTCAAGAATAGAAGTAAGTTTCACTTTGTTCAAAGGCTTCTCTTGATACTCATCTAATCCAGCTTCCATAAACTTGATTATTTCCTCTTCCATCGAATGCGATGACACTCCAACGATAGTGCTACAAATTCCCATGGCGCGAAGCTCCTTCGTTGCCTCAACGCCATTCATGATAGGCATATCTTTATCCATGAGAATTAGGTCAAATTTCTGGCCATAACTATGAATTTCCAATGCTTCTTTCCCATTTTTCGCACCTTGACTTTTCACTCCTAAACTATTCAACATCTTTTGATGAATTTTTCGAATGATTTCAGTGTCATCTACAACTAGTGCCGTTAACTTGGACGCAAAGTTTTCAATTGACGCCATTTTATTATATTGCAACTTTTTCACGTCTACAATAGAAAAAAATATTTATAAAAAACAAATGAGTTTATTTTTCCTCTTAATTCATCAAAAAATATATATGTATAGCATTAACACTAACCTGGATATAGTAAACTCTTTCTCAAGATTTTGATGAGACTAATGATGAAGAGTATAAGAAATGAAAAATGGACATGAATATATATAGACTCAAGAAATATTATTATTTATCTTCATTATATTTCACAATTGGATGTACGTACGCATCAACTTGAATTCGATGTGTTATGAGTTTGGATTCTGTTAAAAATCACAAAATCTAAGGGAGAGTGATAGTTTTCCAAAAATGAGGAGTGATTCCTATCTTGAATAAATTTTGTAGGGCATCTTTTTTCTATTTTGAACTAAACAAGAAGACAGTAAAATTTTCATGTATATTTTTTTGGATACTTTTTTGCTACTTGCCTTTCATTTTCATTGGCACGAGGAAATGAGTGAACCATATTAACCTTCTGACTTTGTTTCTTCTTCGTTATAGCCATCGAGTGTATACTTTACAATGCAAAAGAGTTAGAAGGAAAAAGGAAAAAAATGATTACAGTGCAAGGAAAAGAATAAAATAGAAGAAACTAAGTGTACATGTCCACGTATAAAACTTTATTTACTAGCTGGAGAAGCATAATAGCTTAAGTGGTGTCTACAACACCTTTCAGAATCATACAATGCTACTAGCTAGTTAGTCCTACTTATATAAAGCATTAGATTCTTATGATATCATCTTTATCCATATGTTATATATATACTATGCATGCTAATTATTAAGGGGTACAATTATATATATATATATATATATATATATATATATATATATATATATATATATATATATATATATATATATAATTTTAGTTAAATTGTGATTAAATAAAAAGGTTTAATATTTTTTATGGTTAGTACGTGGAATTTTTTACCCAAATAATCAAACTTTTTTAAAAAATTTTTAAAATAATCTATATTTTAAAATTATTCCTAAAGTACTCCAGTTAGGATTTGGGATTAAATAAGGGCGCCAGATGAATTGGCGACACCTTGTTAAAGCCATAAAGGAGTCGTCAATTGGCTTGGAGACTCCTTATGCAGTCTCCAATTCAATTGGCGATTGGGTGTTATTCTTACAAGGGTGTCGAATTCATCTAGAAACTCCTTGTATTTTGAAATTTTTTTCTATAAATAGAGGTGTTATGATGGTTTACTTCCACAGTTCATATGATATATTTGTTCTGCTGATAACATATATCATCGCCGGTGGAGAAAAGTTGTATATTCGAGAGAGAATCCTTTGATGGATATGTTATTTTGGAACATACAAAGTTTCAATCAACTTAAGAGAGAACTGAATAGGTGGTTGGAAGGAGACATTGGTGAAGGAGAAAAGATATGTAGTATCGAGAGACTTGATCGGCTGCATGGATGGGTTCGTGTTAAGACCGACAAAGATGCGAGGGAAGTCATGTTTTGACCGAATGAAATTAGTTTGATTGTTGTAATCAGTTAGGAATGTCGTAATCACCTAGTTAAAGTTTTATGTTTTATGAAATTAGTATGTGTTGTTAGTGTTGTTTGTTGTTAAGACCGTTGTAACAAGGACTCATCAATATATAAAAATATTTGGTTACAACAAATGAAATGATAGGCTAAATCATGATGCAGATGTGCCTCCGACATTGGGACATTTTTTTTGGTTGTGTCCTGGCTGACGACATATACTACACAATCTTATCATTTTATCATTCGTATCAATTTCGGTTCTTATACGCTAGTTGTTTGGGTGTCTCTTTTTCTTTCTTCTCGTGTCATTGTTGTGCCAAACTATGTCACCTTGGTATGGAGGCCAATATCCTCCAGTGGTAGCATTGTGAAATCTTCGTTGTATATGTTTATAACATTAATCGTCTTGTACACATCAGATAGATAGTCATAAGCATCCTGACGAGCATGTGTCCATGCCGCAATGACATGTGAGCAAGGTACGCATAGGGTCTGGTACTTGCCACAGTCACACCAACATCTGTTTAGTCTAATGGCATAGGATAAATTGGGTCTCCCCTCATTATGGTCCATTGTTTCTTGTACAATGAATGTTTTCCTATGACGATCGAAAACTTTAACTGCATGTGTGTTGGCTCTGATAGTATCCTCTTTCATGAATTTCATAATGCTTTCACTAAATACTTGACCGGACGTTAACACTGCACTCCATCTCTCGCCTCTTGTTGCAAAAAGTGATGTCAACCTATAATATGTTGATCTCACAAAGCGGTGATTGGAAGGTTTCTAATTTCTTTGAATACCCCGTTCATGGATTCCACAAGATTTGTCGTCATGTGGCCCTAACGACATCCACCATCAAAAGCCCTTGTCCACTTTTCGAGTGGAATGTTGTCTAACCAGCTTCCGGCATTTGCATTTTACATCCTAATTTCATTAAGGTAGTATTGAAATGTTGGTTGAGTTAGAGTATACTCGGCATTCACAACTTTTTTGCGAAGATTCTTGTCTTTGATTACACACATGAAGTTTTGTGCAATATGTCTAATGCAATACACATGGGTAGAAGGAGGATTATGCCACCCGTTATCATGGTTATTGTACGCACTCTTTATAGCAGCATGCCTAATTTCGATTCCAATCTTTCTTTGAAATGTAAAAACCTTGTGTTTCTATTGGTTGTGAAACGGATAATGTCGGTGTTTTGAAAACCAAACCCAGATACATCAGAGACATGTGTCTCTCTGTTGTAGTGGGCGTTAACAATATATCTGGGTGCATATGACATACTAAAAGAACTAGTATTGGACTGGTAAAATTGTTCGTATGAGTGTATGCATGCATGGGAACATATTTAATAGTTTTAGACATCCTTTAAGAAGCCACATTAATTGGCGACAAAGATATAAATAGTAAATGCAGAAGCCACATTGATAAGCGACATGGAACAAGCATTTAAAGCAGTTGCCACCTGCATTGGCGACATGGTACAACCTTTAATGTGCTATGTCGCCATGTGGGTGACAGCATGTTATGCATGCATGTAACAAGGCTCAGGCTACGTTGTTGAGCTAGATTCCCTCACAGGGGTCGCCAATTGGACTGGCTTACCTTTGTAAATGTTTCACTATGTCTCCAATTGGTCTGGCTTGCATGTTCAGATGAATTCTCTATAAAAGCATGATACAAGCATGGGTAAAATGCACCATCTGATTCTTACTTGTTACAGAGAGGTAATATCAAGTCGGTTTGTGGCAATATACTAGTTATCTGATTCACATTTAATCGGTTATAATGACATTGTTGACATTGGGTGAAACACATAGAGGCATTGTCGCAAATATCACGACTTATGTAAGTGTTCATTGTTTCTAGTATATGTTAATTCTTAGTGTTAATTGTTACTCTTATAATTTTTAGTTTCTTGTATATGGGTTAATTTTTTTACTCTTATAATTGTTTTACTCTTATAATTTTTAGTTTCTTGTATATAGGTTAAATGTTTTTTTACTCTTATAATTTTTATTGACTCTTTTAATAACTTTTGTAATTTTTTTTGACAATTATGTAGGAAGTCTCTAAGTTTCGGTGTCGTGCCCATGAATATGTTGCACCCGACGAATTAATTCAACCATATATTGAGCTCTTCAGCTTTAGACATGTAAGAAAAATCATGTCTTATTCGGTTGACGCAAAGTTTATACTAGCTTTGCAAGAGAGATGGTGCCTAGAGACACACATCTTATTTTTTCCAACCGGTGAATGTACCGGGACCTTGGAGGACGTGTACATGTTACTCGGTTTGTGTATTTATGGTAAGAAGGTCAATGGAACAACAAACCTTAATGGTTCAATTTGTGAGGAACTTTTAGGTGCCGACTTGCTATATGATAACTTGAGAGGCCAAGGTATCTTACTTTCGCGCCTAAAATCATGGTACGCCGGTTTTATATTAGATGAAGATTCTATAGAGGAAATGAAAATAATAAAAACCAGGTGTTATCTAATACTTTTAATTGGTCTATTTTTATTTCCCGAGGACACTGGTTCTTCTATGCACATAATGCATTTACCTTTATTGAGAGACCTGACTAAAACAAGAGAGTATAGTTGGGGCTCTACTTGTCTGTCTTATTTATATAGCTCTTTATGTAAGTGTGCAAAAAAACACATCTATTTTTTCTGGATGCGCCATTTTTCTCCAAGCATGGGGTTGGTCTAGATTTCCATCCCTCGCGCTCGTCAACCACAACGACTTTTCCTTTCCGTATGCACAAAACTAAGTTCCTCACTTAAGCTTTGTTTATTTCACCTTAATAATTATTCTTTCTAACTAATTGAGTTTGAACTGTTTTTTGTTTAGATGGTTGGCTAAGGGTATGACTTATAATAGATGTCATAAATATTGTATTATTCAATACCACAATTTGTTGGATCATCTAACACTTGCAGATGTAAGGCCTCTAAACTACATCAACTTGTATTTTATATCAACTATTAATGATCTAATATTTTTCTCTTCTTCAGTTCATATGGAGTTCATATCTAAACATGGGACACCTACATGAAGTCAAACAGGAAGATGTTGTCGTTTGGACTGCATGCGTCCCGGTCATCATATTCACAACTATGGAGATGCACAACAGTTACCGTGTCAAACTACAATTTGGAATGCATCAAAACATCACAGATCCTCCTGTTGACATCAGTAAATGGCATCTAAAAAGAGTTAATGATCAATGGGAGTTTTCCAACTAGAAGGATTTTGCAAAATCTGAGCGTCATAAATGGATGGCCCGCAGCGCCCATGTCTTACGTGACCCGGTGATGGCAACACAATCTATACCAACTATTAATTATATGGATTGATACAGATCAGTTGCAACTAGGTTTGTCTCCGAAGACAAATATTTATACGCCTCACGCCAAACCACCTATACACAAGAGGCTTCAACGTCTAACCCACCAGAAAGACCATGGTACTCACAGCCCCCTACCCAACAAAGTTACCAACCCATTCACCATCCAAACATGCCAAACATCCAACCACAATACCAAGAACGTCCCCCATACCATCTCCCATACACTGACTACTATCCAGAAACCCAATATGATTATGGCCCCAAAACAACATCAATATATAGCCATAACGAGGGTACACCATACCATAACCATAACACCCAAACATCTTTCCATAGCCAAAACGCTCTGACATCATACCTTGGCCTACCCACTCAACCATCTCAACAACCTTATGGCTTTCAAACACCACTACCATTTCAACCTTTCACCAATGAATCATTCACATCAATGTCCCCATTCAACCATCCAGGCCAAACACCAATGACCCCTTCATCACATCCGAACTACCCTGGCATGGGTCGCACGCTCAATTTCAACACACAGGACCTAATGGAAATGTAAGAAATCCTTCGGGAACCATCTGGGAATGTTCTTGAGACTTCAAATTCTCAAACACCAGGCGTGAATCAACAACGAGGGGGACAAGTGCAACGAGTTAGGGTGTCTAGGAGATGTGGAACCGGTGACAGGTATGACCAACCCGGTTGCCAACATTAGTTTATGTAATACTTTTTTAATTAATGATAAAATTTATTTCACCCTCTGACTTGTTTTATTAATTATTTTTGGAAGTATTTATTTTAGAGAAAAAAAGTTTCAAAATACAAGGGGTCTCCAGATGAATTGGCGACACCCTTGTAGGAATAACACCCAATCGTCAATTGGGTTGAAGACTGCATAAGGAGTCTCCAAGCCAATTGGCGACTCCCTTATAGCCTTAACAAGGTGTCGGCAATTCATCTGGCGCCCTTGTGTAATCCCAAACCCTAACTGGGGTACTTTGAGAATAATTTTGAAATGTGGGTTATTTTGGATTTTTTTTTGAAAAGTTGGATTATTTAGGTAAAAAATTATAGTATATATTTATCTAAAATCCTATATGGGTTAATTAAATTGACATTTTTACGCATAGCCTTTTAAAATTTTAAAACCATTTTTCTTTTATAAGAAAAATGTATTAATTGAACCTACTTAACTAAAAAAAGTATTAATTGAGGATACATAGTACTCAAACTTATTACAAATCAACTTTTTGCCATTTTGGAGGCAATGGTTAGAACATCAAGCTGAATAACTAACTCATATTCAACTTTAAATCAAGAGTTAGAAATTTAAATATGGCCATGCTGCTAGTTTAATTTTTTTTTATAAAAAAATCACCCCCAAATTTAAATAATATCTAATTTCTCCTAAGCCACACGCACCAACATGTCGTCAACCATACAAGATTTCTTAATTTATTTGGGATTCTACCTTTTATTAAAATTTTGAAATGTAAAAAGTGTTATGCACCTATAACATCTATAGGGCATGCTGCTTCAACCCATTCAAATACCATTCTCTAAATCTGTATAAAAAACATGCATAAAAAAACAAAGGTGTTGTGGTTTCCTCCTCTTTAAAACACAAGGCGCGAACTAAGTTGTGGTTCCCGCTAAATACTCATCTTTGAGTTTGGATGGAGTATATTAAACATCAATCTCTAACTAAATACTTGTATTTTTTATGGAACATTTGTAAGTTAGAAATGTGTTTAAGAGGGGGTGAATTAGAACTTAAAAAATTATTCGGTTTGTATGAACCTTTGTTCTTTCTTTTCTGGTTAAGTTAGGCTATGAAAATGGTAAAGTGCGAAAAAGTAAAGAGTACCGAAATTATCCTGATTTTTCTCACAATTCGAGAGTACTTCAGTCCCCTTACCACATGTAAGAGATTTTATTATTGTTAGATCTTATGAAAAAGACAATCTTAGTCTTCCTATACAAGACTCTAACCAAGTTATGAAGAATAATCCTCTTGAAACTTGAACACCAAGAAAAAAGAACAATCATCTTTTTCTAATAATCTTATCTTCAACAATTAGGGATGATAAGTCATTACACCAAATATCAAACAATCCTTGATACTTAGAAATTTACAACAAAGTAATGTATAAATAAGTAGATGAAATTTGTAGAATTCTTTGTTATAAATGTGCCTTAAAACCTTTACCGATGAAGAGAAAGAAAATATATTTTGAAGATTTCATTTATCGCAAAAAGCAGACGAAAAATTGGAAAAAAAAAACCGGTCGGTGAATAGTGTCATACATGCGGTGAATAGTGTTATCCGTACGGATGAATAGTGACGTCCGTACGGTAAATAGTATTATTCGTATGGTGAATAGTATTTTCAATTTTTTAGGCTTTTTTCAATTCGGTCTATGGATCCATGTGATTTTAGGCTTTGTTTGTTGGGTATTTGTTATTATAAATATGTATCTCTTATATGCTTATTGTGTGACAATCTTAGAGTTTTCACTAACAAGGGAACCAAGAGTTTAAAGGTATAGCATAGGATTTCAGCTATGCACAAAGAAAACCTTGAATTACACATTGGGTTTGAGTGATTCATATATTGAGATTTGGAGAGGTAGGGAAACACTTGAGTAGAAAATAAGGTTGTTCTTGGGCGCCTTCAAGGTTGTTCTTGGGAACCTGAAGGCAAAGCCTATTTTCTTGTAACTCATCTGTAATATCTTGTAACAACTTTCTGAGTATAGTAAATTGGAGAGCTACTCTCTCCCCTATAGTAGATCGTTTGATCAAACTGGGTAAACAAACCTTTGGCTTTTTCTTGCCTTATTTTGTTATATTATCTATGTACGGATTATTATTGTTGAAGACCATTTATTTTGGTTGCTATTGTTCTTTGCCTCACAAATTTATATTGAACTTTGTCGTAATTCACAACAGGATTCACAACAAGTGGTACAGTGAGCGTGAAGCAAAGAGATATTGTTGACAAATGAGCATCATGGTTAGTAGATGGAAGATCGAGAAATTTTCCGGTAATAACGACTTTAGGTTGTGGAAAATTAAGATGCAAGTAATTTTAATTCAAGAGAAGTGTATCGGTACTTTTAAGAGTGAAGCATTGATGCCTGCAGGGCTTACACAGGTACAGGAGATCAAGATGATGGATAAGGCCAGGAGTGTCATTATCTTGTGCCTTGGGGATAAAGTTCTAAGAGAAGTTGCCACGAAGAAAACTGTGGTTGCTATGTGGGCACAATTTAAATTATTGTATATGATAAAGTCTTTGGCTCTCAGGTCGTATCTGAAATAACAACTCTATTCATTCCGAATGGTGGAGAAAAAATCCATAGTTGAGCAGCTCAAAGAATTTCATAATATTATCGATGATCTTGAGAATATTGAAGTGAAGATTGATGAAGAGGACAAGTCTTTGCTCCTGTTGAGTTCATTACCCAGATCTTTTGAGCACTTTAAGGATGTCTTTCTTTATCGTAAGGAAGGAACTATTACTTTGGATGAAGTACAGATGGCAGTGAAATCCAAAGAGTTTTCAAAGTCGAAAGATTTGAAGATTGAAGATAGTGGTGAAGGCTTAAATGTGTCAAAAGGAGGAGGTGAAGGTAAAGGGATGTCCAAATTAAAGAGGTCTGACAAGTCAAAGGTAAAATGTTTTAATTCTCAAAAAAATTGGTCATTTTAAAAGAGATTGTCCTGAAAGAAAGGTCAGTGAAGATTTTGCTCAAGCTGTAGTTGCATTGGGTGAGGAAAGTTATGATGATGTCGAAGCACTAGTAGAATTGATTTTGAAAACTAAAGATATTTGGGTCATTGACTCAGGTTGCTCTTATCACATGTGTCCAAGAATAGAATACTTTGAAACTTTGAAGATGGTGCAAGGTGGAGTATTTCACCTTGGTAATAATAAGGCATGCAAGGTTCATGGTATTGGTACGGTCAGATTTAAAATGTTTAATGATTGTGAACTTCTTATTCACAATGTGAGGTATGTTCCAGAACTCAAGCGAAATTTGTTATCTATAAGTATGTTTGATGATCTAGGCTATTGTACTAGAGTTGAACGTGGAGTGTTGAAGATTTCACGTGATGAATTGATTATTGTTAAAGGGTCTAAAATATGTGGTATATATATTTTAGAAGGTTCAAATGTCATTATTCATTCATCGTTAACTAGTGGAGGCTTTCATGACAAGGAAGAGCTATGGGATTTGAGTTTAAGGCGTTATCAATGCCTTGAGAAATTTCCGGAGGAGTACAATGAATTTTGAAGAAATCAAGGGATAAAAATGTATGTTACTGTTGAGTTGCTATTGAGTTTTTAGGGAAGAGTTAGGGTTAAAACAACTTACTTGGTTGGTAGAGAATTTCTTCAAAAGAAAAATAGTGAAAACCAAGGGAGAAACCTGGGAGAAACAGTAATGGAGAAAACTTAGTTTGAGGTGGAGTTTTCTAATATGGATGCTAGCAGTAGTGAGGGAATAGTTACAGATATCTCTAATTATCATTTGACTCGTGATAAGGTAAGGAGAGTTATTGTAACATCTCAAACGGACGATTATGCTAGCCTTGGATATTATGTTTTTAATGTGGCTGAAGAACTGCAAAATAAAAGAAGAAAAACCTTCAGGGAGGCATTTAAAAACAGGTGGAGTCAACCGTGGTTGAAAAATCATACTTGTAGGTAGGGGTGAGCAGAACCCAACCCAACTCGAAGATCCGTCCCAACCCAATATAGGTGGGATGGGTTCGGGTTGACCCTCGGGTTACCCAACCTGTCCTAATATTATGAATGGACATGTGATACTATTTATTTATTTATTTAATTTATTGATATATTTAGATTATTCCAAATTTCAATAGACTTTTCCTCTTTTCACCTCATAATTTAATATATGCACTAAGTAAATACTAAGTACACATTTGTTCTCTTACATCATGTTTTTAATTTTACATCTTCTTACTATGTTTTAGGGAAAAAAAAGGTGATGACATATTATCGGGATTTTTACGGGTTTAGGTACGGACGTGTTAGGATCATTAAAATATCCCGATCAAAATTTAGGACGGGTTAGGGTTAGTCAAAACCCATCCCGACCCGTCCCTTGTTCACCCCTACTTGTAGGCTTGTTAAATTACCTAGGCAGAAAAAGGTAATTGGGAACAAGTGGATGCAAGTTGCGAGATTAAGATTCAAGGGTTGCTTGAATTTGATTAAAGTTATTAATTAAAGTTTCAACTTGGTAGAGAGCAGCAATTTTGTTGATTATTAAATTGGTATCAACACAGTTTAAAGTCAAGGTGGAGATTATTGTAAATGTGCCTTAAAACCTTTGTTGATAAAGAGAAATAAAATACATTTTGAAAGTCGGACAGATATTCGGAAAAAAAAATCGATTGGTAAATAGTGTCATTTGTGTGGTGAATAGTGTTGTTCGTAAGTATGAATAGTGATGTCTGTACGGTGAATAGTGTTTTCGAGTTTTTGGGCTTTTTTCGATTCGGTCTATGGATCCATGTGATTTTGGGCCTTGTTTGTTGGGTATTTGCTATTATAAATATGTATCTCTTATATGCTTGGTGTCTGACAATCTTAGATTTTTCACCAACAAAGGAGATCAAGGGTTTAAAGATATAGCATAGGGTTTCAGCTATGCATAAAGAAAACCATGGATTACACCTTGGGTTTGAGTGATTCATATATTAAGAGTTTGAGAGGTAGGATAATATTTGGGTAGACAATAAGGTTGTTCTTGGGTGCCTTCAAGGTTGTTCTTGGGAACCTAAAGGCGAAGGCTATTTTCTTGTAACTCATTTGTAATCTCTTGTAATAACTTTCTGAGTATAGTGAATTAGAGAGCTGTTATCTCCTCTAGAGTAGATCGTTTGGTCGAACTGGGTAAACAAACCTTCGATTTTTTCTTGTCTTATTCTGTTATATTATCTGTGTACGGATTATTATTGCTGAATACCATTTATTTTGGTTGCTATTGTTCTTTGCCTCTCAAGTTGATATTGAATTTTTTCGTAATTCACAAGATTCGCAACACTTTAAGACTTATAACAAAGCCTTCTTCTCTTCAAGTATGAAGATTCAATACAAATTCTCTCTAAGTGGTCAAGATATTTTATGATAATAATGTGAAAATGTATTTCAAAAATGTTTCTAAGTATGATAGTTGTGATGAAAGATATGTAGAGAAATTTTAAAATTTGTATGAAAGAGGTGAGTTTAAAATGAAAAATTGAATAGGATTTATAGTTGTCGTGGTGAGAATCGGATATCAAGCTATTGTATTAACTTGAATCACAAATCATAAAATATCACCACTGATCTTTAATTTATCCGAGGAAAGAGGAAAGAAAGAATAACTCATAAATAACATGCAAAATAAAAAGCAAGACCTAAAGTTAAGCAAAGAGAGATCAAAGGTACGGGGTTTGGTTATACTAAGGGAAGGTACTAGCACCCTAAGTATCTGTAGTACTCTACAGGAACCTCTTGAAATATTTGTGTTTTGCTAAAATTATTTGCTAAAGATAAAAGATGGGTAAGAAAGAGAAAAGGTGAAAAAAGAAAAAGGTAAAAAATAAAAAATAAAAAGGTAGCTCGCTAGGATATCGCAATCTCATGCCTACGTATCCTTAATAGGAAGTCAGAGCAATCATAGTTCAAAAACTACGATGAGAAGTGTCAAAGGGTGTGAAAAAATGAAAAGGTTGCTCGCCAAGGATCGGGACCTTGTGCCTACGTATTCTCAAAAGGAACTTTGAGAAATCAGAGCGGTTGTAGTTCGTGGAACTACGAGTTGTCAGGTCCTAAGAACCAAGAACAACTAAGACAGGTAAAGAACAAACGAGGGACGCTTACAATGACGATAAGTCAACATACAATCCTTTTCCTTGGATTAGGTCAACAAGGAATAGAAAGCAACAGATACATGGAAGAACATCATGTAAATGACATCAGATAAAGGTACAGACATAATACACGGAAAAGCATCATGTATGGTCAAACAGAAAAGGTATCACAAAATACGCATGGAAAAAATCATGGTAATTAAACAGTGAAAAGTCAACAAAAGATACATGGGAAAGTATCATGCAATTCACAGACAAAGATAAGCATCGAAGCATCGCAAATAAAACAGAGGTACACGACAAAGCATCACGATAAAAATCCACAGACAAACTGTAACACCCTTCTAAACCCCGCAAATAATATATGCATAATCGGAGTAAAAGTTAACATGCATCCATAAAAGGGCATCACACAAAACTTGCACCACATTAAAACAATCTGTCATGCTCATAAACACCTTTCCATTTAGCAGCGGATTCATTAATGAAAATCCTTTAAAAGAAACATTTACTTTCATCATATAAAATCAACATCTCTAGGCACTAAGGCCAACATCTCATTATCTCAATTACTCCAAATATGAAAACATAACTTAGGTTACATAATGTAATCCTAAAACATAAGCAATCGATCCCCGTGTTACACGACCAGAGCATGACTCGACCCATAAATAATTACTAAACCGCTACACACGTAGCGACCTCGAACTACAAGCAGAACTTCATAAAGGCCTCCAGCAACCTAATCTGCAATGCCTCATAGAGCATTATAAAACAGCAGAAGGGTGAGAAATATTACCATAATAATCAAAGCATAAAATCATGTATACATAGGTATCATATAATTAACTCCCTATTTCTCACCACAATTCAACTCATAGTCATTTACATCGTCACTTATATATATATATATATATACAACATGAATATTCACCAAGCATTTTACATCATGCATACATCCACAATTCCACAATCTTAACATTCACACGTAAGCATTTCTTCATGCACGCTTCATAAGTATTCAACAAACATCTCATTCACATGCATACTTCATATATCAATGACATTATACAATGTGACTCAACAACTCAATGCAACTCAATGCAATGCGGTACCGACTTCCGTTATCATTTTTCGGTTTTTACATTAAACCGGGTCCACTCTTCTAGACCGATAACTCGTTATCATTTTTCGGTTTTTACATTAAACCGGGTCCACTCTTCTAGACCGATAACAACAAAGGCCCGTCCTCTTAGCCTTCAAACCCACTCTTCTAGGTTTGGGACAAGCCACTAGTTTCCACGAAACTAACAGACATTGCCTCTTGACTAAATGATGCATGTACAATCAGCCACAACAAATGCACTTAAGACCGACATCTTAATCTCATGCATTTAAATAATTCATCTCTTCAAGAATTACATTATGATTGCACACACAACACATTCACATAACATTCATCGATGTATTCATAATTCAACACTATCACCATATTATCACTCACAATGCACACATATCCACGATATGTTCTCATGCATTCTTCACAGTTATCAAACAATGCACACATATCCACGATATGTTCTCATGCATTATTCACATTTAATCACATACATACAATATGCATTTACAACATCTATCAAGCAATGCACACATATCCATGACATGTTCTCATGCATTCTATTCATACCACCATATACCAACAATATACAATCACAATTCAATATCATCACCGCATTATCAACAATGCACACATATCCACAATATGTTCTCATGCATTCTCAAGTAATTCATCATACAAGAATTACATCATGCTTACACGCATAACACATTTACCACGCAATGTACATATATTCACGATATATTCTCACGCATTGTTCATACATAATCGCATCCAATCAATACAAACATCATATTTATCAAACGATGCACGCATATCCATCAATATGCTCTCATGCATTCTTCATGTATCTTAACATACAACCGCATATAAACAATATACATCCACAATACATTTTTGTATTATGTTTATTATTCATCTCATGCCATTTCATACAAGGTATACATGTCACAGTACCAATAATACAATTATAAGCTATGCACACATATATCCACAATGTTCTCATGCATACTCATCACATAATTGTATACCCATTAAGCATTCGCAAGCTCATTAGACAATACACATACATTCATCATTGTATTCACATGTATTTCTATTTATCATAATTAATACGCATCGCACATCAACTAGGATTCACGCCCGGAGGCTACCCACAGTACACATCATCACAATAGATCATATCTATATCATATCATAGAGGTATTAACCTATGTGAATCAATCAAACAATCACCACATGAGCAACAGAGCAAAAGAAAAATGTTGTCACATTCGCCTTCACTCGCCTGGCGAACCCTCGCAGCGAACCTTCGCCTGGCCTTCGCCTGGAGAACTCTCTCAGTGAACACTCGCTAGGATTCGCCTGGCGAGACTTCCCAGCGAGCCCAAGTCAGTAGCTACTGACTTCATTCGCCACCATTCGCCAGCACCTTCGCTGGGCGAACCTTCGCTATCCAACTTCGCCTGGCGAACTCGCCAGCGAAGTCCACTGGAACTTAAACTTAATTATTCGCCAGCATTCGCTGAGCTTCTCCTGGCGAAGCTTCGCCTTCGCTCGCCTGGCGAGAGCCAGCGAACCTGCGCAGAACAGAACCACACTCTGTCCCTCCTTCACCATTCCACCATCCACCAACTCTTGAACATCCAAATCAGTACAAATAGCATCAATACATGTTACCCGACTATTCTACGGCGTTATTACTCAGTTCCAACCGATTAAATCATCAATCTACCGATTAGTCCAACATTTGCCCTAATTGGAAAGTGATGAAAACTCTACCAAAACCCCAACCCAACATACATAACATCATGCAATGATCAAATAGAAACATTTCTCACCCTTACCTCGATTAATCGGAGCTTTGATGTTGGTTCTTGATGATTTTTCCACTTTTCCTCTTCTTCTCCTCTCTTTCTCTTCTTTCTTCTTTCTTTCCTCTTTCTCTCCAAATGTTTTCTCTCTAATTTCCTTTCTCTTCTTTCTCACTTATATATCCCTTTTATTTTCTTTCCTTCCAATTTCCTTTCAATTCTCTATTAATTCCAATTAATAAAAATTAATTCCAATATTAACATAAAATTCCACTAAATCAATTAATTACTACAATTAATTATTTAATGAAATTTGGGCTGTTACAACCCTCCCCCACTTAGGAATTTTTGTCCTCGAAAATGTTACCTGATTCAAACAGTTCTGGATAAGACTCTCGCATTCCAATTCTTCCAAATCCAATTCTCCCATAACTACTTCCACCAAAGGAATCTCTATACTTCGAAGTTGTTTCTTATCAACAACTAGAACTAGCCACGCCTCCGAAGTCAAATTCTCTCTCACTTGTACACCATCCACCTGAATCAATGTACCTCTTCAACTTAGACATATGAACACCTCATGCAATCCTCTCAAGCGACAGCGGTAAAACAGTCTAACATGCTATCCGCCTCACGCTTCCGCTGCACTACTCTGATACAGATCAACAAAACACAGGGTGCTCACGAGACTTCAAGCTCGACCAACACCAATTACTACCATAACTCTCAAAACACGACCTTACTTGGATTCTTTGATCGTTTCCATCGTCCCTTGCACGGTCTTTGATCCGAGTACAACACTCCCGTTGGACATGCAACAACACAAAGGAGTCATACCCTCTTACCCAACGAACTTCATACGATGTTGTTTCCGATACGCAATGGCAACAGTTATTGTAGGCGACTCCATCAACGATAATTAACTACCCTTAGATCCATCTTGGTCCAACACACAAGCTCTCAACGAGTCCTCTTCATACTGGATAGTTTTCTTCGTTTGTCCATGCCCTTCACGGACGCTAGTCAGAGTTCATCTTCAACATGGCACCCAACCGCTTTCGCAATCTTTCCCATAATCTTAACGAAAAACTTGAGTTCCCATCTAACAGAATGATTCATCTTCACTGGTAGGCAACGAGTTACTCTTGTTAATCCATTCATAACTGTCCAAATCGGATCATACTTCCTCAAATTCATCAGAAAACCCGACACAAAGCCCATGGGAATACTATCCCATCCCACTCGAAATACTCAACAGTTGTATCAGATCCAACCATCTCTAATGTCCACACTTCAATTCCCAGCAAGTCTAATCAACATATACAAACTCAATCAATTCCTTCTCCATTTATGGCTATCCAAAACTATTTCTCAAATTCGGTCGCATCTTCCTAGTACCTGCACGGATACTCCATATTTCTCGATGTACTTCTCCCTGAGTACTCTTATCCAACTCACACTATTCAGAATACACACTTCATCACGACATCTCACAATACCATTTCCCTTAATCCGAAAATAAGCCCTCTGACTTTTATCCATTAAATTCAATTAATCTATCAACTCAACTCAGAATTCCGATTTCCTCGAACCTCATCAGAATACCAAAAGTCAATCTCAACATCCAAGGCTCAACTCCATAAGAAGTCTCTTCACAGGCCGAACTCATATCTGAATTTGCTTAATCAGTTCTAACTTCCTTACCATCTTCATTAGTGTATACCAAAATTCCCGATTTGATATCTTAGCTACCACTTGGTCTCATCCGAATGGTAATTTAACCAAAACCATACTCCTTCAGGAGTTCCAATTACTTCTCTGTCTCATATTTGACTCTCTCTCAAATAAAACAAATACCTTAAGGTCAGTAACCATCTCAAATCTCAACTAAACAATTGAGGCTTCCAAACTCCGGTACAAACACACAACAGCAACCCACTCCAAATTACTTGTCAGATAATCCCTCTCTGTACTTTATATTGCCTTCAAGCATAACCAAAACTCATTAATGTTGTACTTAACACATCTCTTAATCATATCAACAAAGTATCTCAAAACACAACGACAATCCTGTCGGACTTGGCAAAACCAATACACGAACTGTTGACAGCTTTCTCAAAACTCTTTGAACTTTCTTCACAGTAGTACATCACTGCCTCTTCCCCAATACTAATAACTCAAGTTCCCGACGCTCAACATGAACCCCTATACTCTCCGAACATATCCAAACACCATCGGTTACATAACCATTGACTCTCTCAATCAAGTGTGGAAAATCATTATATCAAACGGACACTCAGCTGTGAACTTATGGTGATAACACAAACCGCACTCTCCGCGCTTACCATAACATCCAAACATTTTTCGCCAATAAATACTTAATTCCATGTCACTACTTTCCCATCACATAGAGCACTGTAATATCTTCCAACGCTTCTAATCTTGCGTCATTCCGAATTACGGTTTTCCGTTACGACAAAATCACGGAAACAACCCTTCCACACTTAAAGGTCATCCAATACCTCTCCAACTCTTGAAATGCTTAAGGGTCCAATTATACCAACCATGTATTCCACATCTCATTTCCTTTAGTAATCACTGGAAGTCATTATCCACCCTTATACTCAACTCCACAATCTGTTGCCGTAGCACACACACCAGACATAATTCTCAACATTACTCAATCAATTTAATTCTTCGACTGTCCAAACAGATATAATTAGTCGGCAAAACCGCCATCTTCCCACTTTCATTAGCACCCCGAATTCCCATCAAAATAAACCATCTCCTCACTGTCTCGTGCCGACGCATCAACACACTTCTTAAGCACCTGGCTTAGCTCCAAACAATTTTCTGCTCACGCCACCTAAGCTTGCAAGACACGTCCATCCCATCCAACAGAACTCCAACTACTATCAACAAGAGATTAAGGGTGATCAGTTCCTCAATTTGTCAATAGGCAGCTGAAAATCATGATGGAGTATAGACTATCTTTACCAAACCACAAGAGTGTTAACCACCCACTGAGCTACAACTTCTACACCTGCAGCATCTTGGAGAAGCACAACTTCTCCCCCACTTAGATCATTCCCACTTCTCCAGACAAGGTTAAGCAACAACATGTATCGACAGTGTTTTCACACACATGTCGCATACAAGGGAACAAATAACATTAGACAACTTGGCCGGACGGACCGACCTGCTCTGATACCACTAATGTAACACCCTTCTAAACCCCGCAAATAATATATGCATAATCAGAGTAAAAGTTAACATGCATCCATAAAAGGGCATCACACAAAACTTGCACCATATTAAAACAATCTGTCATGCTCATAAATACCTTTCCATTTAGCAGCGGATTCATTAATGAAAATCCTTTAAAAGAAACATTTACTTTCATCATATAAAATCAACATCTCTAGGCACTAAGGCCAACATCTCATTATCTCAATTACTCCAAATATGAAAACATAACTTAGGTTACATAATGTAATCCTAAAACATAAGCAATCGATCCCCGTGTTACACGACCAGAGCATGACTCGACCCATAAATAATTACTAAACCGCTACACACGTAGCGACCTTGAACTACAAGCAGAACTTCATAAAGGCCTCCAGCAACCTAATCTGCAATGCCTCATAGAGCATTATAAAACAGCAGAAGGGTGAGAAATATTACCATAATAATCAAAGCATAAAATCATGTATACATAGGTATCATATAATTAACTCCCTATTTCTCACCACAATTCAACTCATAGTCATTTACATCGTCACTTATATATATATATATATATATATATATATATATATATATATATATATATATATATATATATATATATATATATATATATATATATATATATATATATATATATATATATATATATATATATATATATATATATATATATATATATATATATATATATATATATATATATATATATATATATATATATATATTCACCAAGCATTTTACATCATGCATACATCCACAATTCCACAATCTTAACATTCACACGTAAGCATTTCTTCATGCACGCTTCATAAGTATTCAACAAACATCTCATTCACATGCATACTTCATATATCAATGACATTATACAATGTGACTCAACAACTCAATGCAACTCAATGCAATGCGGTACCGACTTCCGTTATCATTTTTCGGTTTTTACATTAAACCGGGTCCACTCTTCTAGACCGATAACTCGTTATCATTTTTCGGTTTTTACATTAAACCGGGTCCACTCTTCTAGACCGATAACAACAAAGGCCCGTCCTCTAAGCCTTCAAACCCACTCTTCTAGGTTTGGGACAAGCCACTAGTTTCCACGAAACTAACAGACATTGCCTCTTGACTAAATGATGCATGTACAATCAGCCACAACAAATGCACTTAAGACCAACATCTTAATCTCATGCATTTAAATAATTCATCTCTTCAAGAATTACATTATGATTGCACACACAACATATTCACATAACATTCATCGATGTATTCATAATTCAACACTATCACCATATTATCACTCACAATGCACACATATCCACGATATGTTCTCATGCATTATTCACATTTAATCACATACATACAATATGCATTTACAACATCTATCAAGCAATGCACACATATCCATGACATGTTCTCATGCATTTTATTCATACCACCATATACCAACAATATACATTCACAATTCAATATCATCACCGCATTATCAATAATGCACACATATCCACAATATGTTCTCATGCATTCTCAAGTAATTCATCATACAAGAATTACATCATGCTTACACGCATAACACATTTACCACGCAATGTACATATATTCACGATATATTCTCACGCATTGTTCATACATAATCGCATCCAATCAATACAAACATCATATTTATCAAACGATGCACGCATATCCATCAATATGCTCTCATGCATTCTTCATGTATCTTAACATACAACCGCATATAAACAATATACATCCACAATACATTTTTATATTATGTTTATTATTCATCTCATGCCATTTCATACAAGGTATACATGTCACAGTACCAATAATACAATTATAAGCTATGCACACATATATCCACAATGTTCTCATGCATACTCATCACATAATTGTATACCCATTAAGCATTCGCAAGCTCATTAGACAATACACATACATTCATCATTGTATTCACATGTATTTCTATTTATCATAATTAATACGCATCGCACATCAACTAGGATTCACGCCTGGAGGCTACCCACAGTACACATCATCACAATAGATCATATCTATATCATATCATAGAGGTATTAACCTATGTGAATCAATCAAACAATCACCACATGAGCAACAGAAAAATGCTGTCACATTCGCCTTCACTCGCCTGGCGAACCCTCGCAGCGAACCTTCGCCTGGCCTTCGCCTGGCGAACTCTCTCAGCGAACACTCGCTAGGCTTCGCCTGGCGAGACTTCCCAGCGAGCCCAAGTCAGTAGCTACTGACTTCATTCGCCACCATTCGCCAGCACCTTCGCTGGGCGAACCTTCGCTATCCAACTTCGCCTGGCGAACTCGCCAGCGAAGTCCACTGGAACTTAAACTTAATTATTCGCCAGCATTCGCTGAGCTTCGCCTGGCGAAGCTTCGCCTTCGCTCGCCTGGCGAGAGCCAGCGAACCTGCGCAGAACAGAACCACACTCTGTCCCTCCTTCACCATTCCACCATCCACCAACTCTTGAACATCCAAATCAGTACAAATAGCATCAATACATGTTACCCGACTATTCTACGACGTTATTACTCAGTTCCAACCGATTAAATCATCAATCTACCGATTAGTCCAACATTTGCCCTAATTGGAAAGTGATGAAAACTCTACCAAAACCCCAACCCAACATACATAACATCATGCAATGATCAAATAGAAACATTTCTCACCCTTACCTCGATTAATCGGAGCTTTGATGTTGGTTCTTGATGATTTTTCCACTTTTCCTCTTCTTCTCCTCTCTTTCTCTTCTTTCTTCTTTCTTTCCTCTTTCTCTCCAAATGTTTTCTCTCTAATTTCCTTTCTCTTCTTTCTCACTTATATATCCCTTTTATTTTCTTTCCTTCCAATTTCCTTTCAATTCTCTATTAATTCCAATTAATAAAAATTAATTCCAATATTAACATAAAATCCCACTAAATCAATTAATTACTACAATTAATTATTTAATGAAATTTGGGCTGTTACACAAACAACCACATACACGACAAAGCATCGTGTAAATCAAACAGAACATATCCAAAACATGGAAATAAATCAGTCACAAATAGAATCAGGCAACAAACAGAATTACTAATCAATTTAAATATAAATATCTAACAAGATTAACTAATAATTTAATTAATCAAATTAAATACAAATATTTAAATTAATTAATAATTACAACATATATTTTTTCATTTTTAATATACTAAAACAACTTTTTATATTTACAAAAATTTAACAAATGACTAGTAAAAATAATTAATATGAAATTAACTAAGAATAGAATGATGAAAACACAAAATTTAAAAAAACTATTTAAAATATATCTCTAATTAGCAGCCAATCAAAATAAATTATTAAAAATACATGATAAGAATAAAAAAAAATAAAAGTTAGAATGAAAAATATGGGGAAGGCAACATTACTACAAATAATATGAACATGATATAGTTAAAACAAACATCACCACATAAAAGAATGTCACTTGTATTAGAACCTATGAACATGATAGGATTAAAATAAACACCATCATATAGAAACATCATTATAATAAAATCTGAACATGATATATTAACAAATAAGAAAGTATAAAATACACATATAAAACCCACAAAAAGTATATAAAACTCACACAAATCAAAAGCATGAAAAAAATTTAGAATGAAGACTTTATATATACATGTATAGAACTATGATATTTCTAAACTAAAAACTATATGCGCTCTCTCAAACTTGTTACTTCATGTCTCTCTATCACTCGTTTATGAACAACAACTATTCCAACTTATTTCATAAACAACAAGTGCATAATTTTTTTATATTTTAACATTCACATAACTCTTTATATAATAATAATAATAATAATAATAATAATAATAATAATAATAATAATAATAATAATAATAATAATAATAATAATAATAATAATAATAATAATAATAATAATAATAATAATAATAATAATAATAATAATAATAATAATAATAATAATAATAATAATAAGAAGAAGAAGAAGAAGAATAACAAAATACTAGTAATAATAATATTAGTAATAATAGTAATAATAACAATAAGGGTAATGCTAACTTGTGCCCATTATAGTAAGTTTGTTTTGGAAACATCAATAAAAGATTAAATTTTATATTTTTATTAAAAGTAGTGCACAATTTTCAAGATTTTATTTCTAATTTTAGTTCTTGTGTCCCACAAGTTAGCATTACCTTAACAATAATAATAACAATAGCAAAATAAACTAAAGTAAAAAAAAAAAGAATAAAAGAAAAAACTTGTTTGAAGATACGATGAGGGATGATTTTGTTAGCAAGAGGTTGAAGATAGAAGAAGATGGGAGAGTGTTAGAGTAGTGAGTTTTTTAGTTTATGTGAAAATGTGACGGTGATGAGAGTATGAAAAAGTAATATGGTTTATGTGGTTTTAAAGAGAGAAAAGTAATAGAAAGTGTGTAACAACTTCCATAAAATGAGGTTTTAGAAATGTAATGCTAGTAATATAGTGTAGGTTTTGTGTGATAAAATGATGACACATAGCATGGAGAAGGCGGAAATTATAAAAAAGTGGTTATATGGAAACTCAAACAAATCACTCTTAAGAAACTTATTTAACAAGGTTTCTAAAAACTAATAAAACAAAAGTTAAATGAATAAAATTAAAATAAAATAAATAAATAAAATAACAATAAAATAAACTATAATGAAATAAACAATCTAAAATAAAAAAAATAGATTAATTAAAATAATTATTAAATTAGAAATAGAAATAAAAAATGATTAAAAAAAACGAATAATTGGACTGATATCGAAGTGCTTAGAAAAATAAAATGAATATACCAAAATTATCAGCATAAAATATATGTATTGAAAAAATACAGTTTTTGTCAAATTTTGAAATAAATTTTACCCGATTAAATGGCTTAAACGGTCTAAAAAATGAGACCGAAAATTAGTTAAAAAATTAAAATCAGCACGCCAGGTTAAACTACGCTAAACGCAGATTAATATCACCGAAATTTACAGGCTCGACTCTAAAAAAATTTGTCCACTAATTTTACGCACAATTGACTTTTAATTTGATCGATTCGGCTATAAATCTAACAAATTTATTCCAACTGATAAATTAGGTATTATGCGATATGCAAGACATGATACACTATATAGATGATGCAAAAAGATTTGGGATCTTAAAGTTAAAAATTAGGGGTTAGACAATAGTGATGAAAGCAACCATTCAAAAATTATGATAATGGTTAGAGAAATTTTGAAATTTCATTAGAGAAATTATGTAAAGGATGTCATGAAAAGATATGATGAAAAGGTGCATTCAAACAAAGTATTTTTCAAAAAACATACAGGTGCAATCGATTGCATCAGAACTACAATCGGTTGCACCAAGTGTAACGTGTAAAAAATTTGAAAAATTAGCCTGTGACAATTGATTGCATCAGGATGACAATCGATTGTCATAAGTGAAAATGCAATTTTTTCTAAGGCAGTAGGCAAAATGCTTTTGATATAGCCTGTTGTTACCAAGGTGCAACCGATTGTCGTCATTGAAATTTTGAAAAATTACTAATGTATATGATTCAAAACCATGTATCATCTAGAAATATAATCAAGACATTAGATGATTTTTGAAAAATGTTAGAACAAGGTTTTAAATCAAAAAATGACTTTTTAATGCATGATCATAAAACTTGAGCAATAAGATTGTTTTAGTCACGAATTTCATATACCTAAACGTTTGATCAATCCAATCTTGCAAGTGAAGTCAAGTCTTAGGCACTTTTTATTTTTCTTCTTTGATCATATCATTGTTAAGCTTGTTTTCATCAATGGGCTTGTCTTCATCAAAACACATTGGAAGCTTCTTTTCACATTCTCCCCTTTTTTGTTGATGATAACCATGAAAATTATGAAGTCTTGAGAAATACAAATTGTTGAAGCATGACCATGATATTGAAGTCTTCATATATGCTTAAGATCATAAGAATACTCTGCCTTAATTTAATTTCCATATATTTGAGAGAAACTCCCCCTAAATTTGACAATTCATACTTTCTTTGATTTTACCTAAAACAAAGATTAGTGTACATGCATGCAAAATATATGGTCTATTCTCCCCCTTTGCCATTATAAAAAAGAAGAGAAAAGAAAATGTGAAAGTATACATAAATTAGGAGAACCAACAATGAAACATAGAAAGATAACATAATATTGCATCATAGACATAAAAATAAATAATGATAACAAGTACATAGTCTTAACCAATCACAACAACATAAACTTAACTTAATATGAAATTAAGTTAACATAAACTTAAACATACTACTCATAATAATAATAATAATAATAATAATAATAATAATAATAATAATAATAATAATAATAATAATAATAATAATAATAATAATAATAATAATAATAATAATAATAATAATAATAATAATAATAATAATAATAATAATAATAATAATAATAATAATAATAATAATAATAATAATAATAATAATAATAATAATAATAATAATAATAATAATAATAATAATAATAATAATAATAATAATAATAATAATAATAATAATAATAATATTAATAATAATATTAATAATAATAATAATAATAATAATAATAATAATAATAATAATAATAATAATAATAATAATAATAATAATAATAATAATAATAATAATAATAATAATAATAATAATAATAATAATAATAATAATAATAATAATAATAATAATAATAATAATAATAATAATAATAATAATAATAATAATAATAATAATAATAATAATAATAATAATAATAATAATAATAATAATAATAATAATAATAATAATAATAATAATAATAATAATAATAATAATAATAATAATAACAACAACAACAACAACAATAGAAAAATGACTTTTTAATGCATGATCATAAAACTTGAGCAATACGATTGTTTTAGTCACGAATTTTATATACCTAAACGTTTGATCAATTCAATCTTACAAGTGAAGTCAAGTCTTAGGCACTTTTTATTTTTTCTTCTTTGATCATATCATTGTTAAGCTTGTTTTCATCAATGGGCTTGTCTTCATCAAAACACATTGGAAGCTTCTTTTCACATTCTCCCTTTTTTTGTTGATGATAACCATGAAAATTATGAAGTCTTAAGAAATACAAATTGTTGAAGCATGACCATGATATTGAAGTCTTCATATATGCTTAAGATCATGAGAATACTCCGCTTTAATTTAATTTCCATATATTTGAGAGAAACTCCCCCTAAATTTGACAATTCATGCTTTCTTAATATGAAATTAACTTAACATAAACTTAAACATACTACTCATAATAATAATAATAATAATAATAATAATAATAATAATAATAATAATAATAATAATAATAATAATAATAATAATAATAATAATAATAATAATAATAATAATCACAATAATAATAATAATCATAATAATAATCATAATAATAATAATAATAATAATAATAATAATCATAATAATAATCATAATAATAATTATAATTATAATAATAATAATAATCATAGTAATAATAATAATAATAATAATAATAATAATAATAATAATAATAATAATAATAATAATTGATCTGACCTGATCAGAATGGGATCGCTGGCTGCCACGTGTCTTCGACTTGCTGCCTGCTCACCGGTGTTGAAGAGGGGGAGGGGGTGTACCTGCAAGACACTCCGATGCCAAAGTAAGGAATTGGGCAGAGTGAGAGCAAATACAGAGAAGGGGTAAGAAGTGAATACCTGACCCCCTTGGGGAAGAGGGTATTTATAGAGAGACCACAGCGCTGGGCCAACGGTCACTTGTGTTGGGCTGGATTGTCAGGCCCAATCCAGGTGACTGTTAGGGCTTACGTGGCGTAGTGAAGACTGGAACGTGGTCTTCGCCCTAGTTCAACTGCTTCGTGAACTCTGGAAAGTGGGTTTACTTGCTCTTTCAGAAGTAGGCAGTTGGTTGAGGACGTGTCCCTGCGAAGGGGAGCACGTGGAGAACGTGTGAAGGACACGTTGTTTTTCCCGCGGAGGAAGAAGGATCTTCCCGCAGAGGGGATGTTCTGCCTGACGGGGCAGTGTTTGGTTGACGGGAGTGTCTTGTGCTCGATGCAGATGAGGCAGGTTCTGCCTGCGGAGGGGCGTTACCTGTCCGCCGGGGACCTCGTGCTCGAAGGTTGCGGCCCAAGCTGGACTGGACTTGGCAGAATATTACTGGGTTGGGCCTGCCTGGTCAAGCCGGGACTCAGGCCAGAACAACAACAACAACAACAACAACAACAACAACAACAACAACAACAACAACAACAACAACAACAACAACAACAACAACAACAACAACAACAACAACAACAATAATAATAATAATAATAATAATAATAATAATAATAAACATTAAAAAAAAAGCATATTCAATCTTGATGCATAAAGTCATCGTCTTGTTCATTTTCACCATCTCTATGGTTTTCATCATGAGGTTGGAGGAAGGGGTAATGATAAGGTTGGACTTCATAAAAAGGGATGTTCAAATGAGTGTTTTGGTGATCAAATTGGAAATTAATGATGTGGTTGACATAATGCAAGTAGTCATAAACTTGTTCATTAGTGACTTCAACACGAGTAACTTGATCTTGATTTTGGGTTGAGTGATATAGGTGATATTTCTTGCAATAGGATCAAATCTAACCCCGGTCTTGGTGGAGCAAACTTTTCTAGGAGTGATTTCATCCCTTGAAGAATCAATTCTATACACTGTTTCACCGCTCAAGTCCACATTAAAATGCTTGAAAATAAGAGTTAGCCAATGACCATAAGGGAGACCAGATGCAAATTCATTTTGAGTTGCCAAGTGATTAGTAATCACATACGCCCAATTAATCTGAATATTGTTTTTCATGGAAAACAATATTTGCATTTTACAATCAATTATAGTCAAAAAAATTGTGAATTTTGGCATGATAATATAATTAAGGATGTAATGGATCAACGTATCATCAATAAACAAATACCAGCGGACCAAGAGTTTGTTTAGGAGGACCACCAACAATCTTTTGCCTCTTTTGAATGAACTCATGTTCTAGAATCCTAGCAATGACATAGTAAAACTTTCTCTTATTATATGCAGCTAAGTTTGACTTTGCATTTAACCTAATTCCAAAAATCTGTATGTACTTAAAAAACAAATATTTCTTTTATCTTTAAAACATAGCACCAGTATGCGGAAACAGTGCCATTTTGTTATGTTAGCAACAAAATTAAGTTTTACAATTATCGTAACCACAAAGACCGAGGGTTTTAAAGATATGGTCGTAGTGATTTGTTAATTTAAGCAAGATAAGGGTTTTATGCTTGTTGAGGTCTATCTTCAGGTGGATGTCTTCAGGTGTCATGACAGGTGTATGATTGTTGATTGTGCAGGTTGTTAACTCAGTTTTACGTATGAGACCCTAAACTAGACATGAAATTTAAACTTTTGAGGAGATGACCTATTGCAACTCAATAACTAGGAACTATTGTTCCTACTCTTTTGTTTGAAGATCTTTAAGAGGACTTTGAAGAGAATCAACAAAGACAAGAAGAAATAATGACTGAAACTGACATAATTGGCATAACCAGTCTTTGGGAGAGAAATATTAGATACTATGTTGTGTTTGATCCAAATTATATGAACATTGGAATCGTTTGACCTGAGATCACTGTAGCTCAATTTGATTTTAAACCAATTGTGTTCCAAATGCTACAAGCCATTGGAAAATACTCATGTGGTGTTACTGATGACCCTTATCTCTATTTGATGCAATTTGTTGAAGTTGGTAACAATTTCAAAATCCATGGAGTCTCAGATCATGCTTTTAGATTGAGACTATTTCCATATTCTCAACGGGGCCAATATAAAAATTGGCTCAATTCCTTGGAACCAAATTTTGTATTCATATGTAATGATTTGGCTAAGAAGTTCTTAATCAAGTATTTTTCCTCCTGTCAAGAATGCTTAGATGAGGAAAAATATCACATCATTTAGGAAAGAGGAAGATGAATCCTTATTTGATGCTTGGGAGAGATTTAAAGAATCGTTGAGGTAATGTCCATATATTGGGATACCTATGTTCACTCATCTTTAAATTTTCTACATTGTGTTACTTCCATCTTTAGGGAAAATGTTAGATGCCTCTTCTGGTGGTGCATTATTGTCCAAGTCCTATGAATAATGGTACAATTCGATATAGAATATTACTGCCAACTCTTGCCAATGGCCATCCACTATAGCAACTAAAATAATAGTTCCAAATAAGACAATTGGTGTTCATAAGTGTCTCAAATCCATCAATGATGGAAGAAAAAAATTGACGCCTTATCATGCTCTAGTTGTTGAACCTTTCAAGGAGATTTTAAAGTAACTTCACATTAACATACCATTGGTTGAATTGATACTGCAAATTTCAAATTATTCCAAGTTCATCAAAAAGAAGAGAGTTAGGGAATTTACTACAGTAGCTTTAAGTTAAGAATGCATTAAAAAATTTCAAGGAAATCTACCTCTTAAGTTGAAGGATCTAGAAAATTTTATTATTCCTTAAAACATTGAAGATACCTTTTGTTAAAGAGCTTTATATGACATAAGGGCTACGATCAACCTTGTTCCATTTTCCATCTTCAATAAGCTAGGAATTAGAGTTGCAAGGTCGGATACTATCACACTTCAATTACCATATAGAATTATTTGTTACCCTCAAGGGAAGATTGAATATGTGTTGGCGAAGGTTGACAAATTTGTGCTCCATGCTGACTTTAATATCTTTGATTTTAGTGTTGATGAAGACACGTTTATTATTTTGGGAAGATCCTTTCTTGCAACTTAAATAACCTTGATTAATGTTGATGAGATAACTCACCATGAGATTTAATGGACAACATGCGGTATTCAATATTCTCAGTGCATTGAAATATCCTAAACAAGGCATAGTTGATTGTTCTTTGATTTCTAGTCGGGACTATTTTATTCTCAAGTAATTCATTAAAGATAAAGATGAATCGGGAAAAGAATTGATTGATCTTGATACCAAGGAATTTGAGAGGGAAGGTATATTGAGTGAACCATTTTTTCTCATTACTCAATGGGAGAAAGTCGGATAAAGTCTATGAAACTCTTGAAATAACATCCCAAAACAGTTACCTTCTCATTTTCACTATGGCTACTTGGAGGAAGGACAAAGGTTACCCGTAATCATTGCTATTGACTTGACAAAAGAACAAATATATCAACTTATAGAACTTTTGAAGAAGCATAAAAAAAATTGCTTGATAAATGGCTAACATAAAGGGGATCAGTCCCACTGTTTACGTGCATAGAATATTGATGGAGGAAAATGCAAAGAATAGCATAGAAGAACAAAGAAGATTGAATTGTGTCATTAAGGAAGTAATGAAGAAGGAAATCATCAAGTGGTTTAATGCATGAGTTATTTATCATATTTTTAATAGTGTGTGGGTGAGTCTCATTCAATGTGTTCTTAAAAAGAGTAGCATGGAAATAATAGAAAATGATTAAAAAAAATGACTTAATTCCCACAAGATGTATCACTAGTTTGAGTATATGTATGGACTATAAGAAGTTGAACAAAGAAACAAGAAAATATCATTTCCCTATTCCTTTCTTCGATCAAATGTTGGATTGGTTGGCTAGGAATGAGTATTATTATTTCTTGGATGGTTATTCAAAGTACAATCAAATTGCAATTTCTTCTGAAGATAAAGATAAAACAACCTTTATATATCCCTGTGGTTCTTTTGATTTTATAAGGATGCTATTTAGATTATGTAATGCTCTAACTTCTTTTTAAAGATGCACAACGGCTATATTCTCTGGTTTTATTTAATAATCCATGGAAGTTTTCATGGATGGCTTTTTCTATTTTCGGAGAGTTTTTACAAAAGTGTTTGGATAATTTGGAACTACTGCCGAAGAGTGTTGGGCGAGAATATGGAAACAATAATGTCTAGAAGGGGGTTGAATAGACCCAAAAACCTTTTAGACAATTTGAAGAAAAAAAATTAGGTCCCAATAACGATATTCGAGATTTTAAAAAAAACGCAGAAGCAAGACACAAAACGAGAGCTTGGAAGCATCTCAATGAATCATTGCCATATGAAATGATACACGAGGTTACCATGAGATTAATTGTTTATAGTGAAAATCACTTACATGACAACCAAACCCGCTTTAATACGAAGCGATTTAAAAACACATTACTTAGATATTCTTAAAAATACATATTTGACTTCATAATGATTCCTTAAGATTGATACACCACAGACCTAAGATTATATATTAAATTTCTATAAGCAAGGTCTAATCTAGATAGTATACAATCAATGCAATATTGCAAATATGAATGAATGAATGCTTGTAAAGTATATGGAAAGGAGAAGATACACATAGATATATAGTGCTTCAACATTCGTCCTCGCTTTGACTACATGCACTCTTTAATGGATGATACCATCGGAACATAATCACGGTCTTCCACTATGATGATAAAATGATTACAACATTTTGATTACAAAGAACCATCACATGACAACTCCTTTAATAATGCAGATAGTAAATTGCTAAAACAATATAATATCCCTCAAAATCTTGATCCAATAACCTCGCTATCCATAATAAACTTCTCCAAGTATTAGTGTATGGCGATCCCCCTGATCCCACCGATTTCTTGTCCGAGCGATTTCCATTAACTGACTGTATATTGGAACTCTCCCAACTTTGTCATCAATTAATCTTTCTCTAACACCACCAAATAAGGACATATTCTAACTCCGACTTAAGGGCCATTGATGCGTGATTCTGCCAAAATATTCCTTGGAGTATAATGGAAACTCTCATCTTGTTAAATAACTTCTCAATACTAAACCGCACTCAAGAAATGATACTTGCAAATGTTACAATAAAAAAACCAGGTACACACAAAAACATTAGATACCCTAATGCATCACTAGTCTCCCTTACACTTAATCTTTAGAGGAGGATCCATAAACAAGGAAAAAGACTAAGGATGAAGATGGTGAACAGTTCCAGGAAACCTCAATAACAACTAAAATCACAAGCGATTAGGCAAGTAATCCAGCTTTGATGAAATAAGAACACACATACACACACACAAGGTTCAAACGAGATTCTATATGAGTGGGTCTTGGTACTTGAAGGTTATCAAGAGCTTGATCAAATCCTCAACAAGATTGATCAACTCATTCTCAGGTTCACACAATAATAACAACTAAATTGCACAATAATATGCAATAAAAGAGGATAAAGAATTGGCATGGTTTCAATATCAAAGATTGATGCTTTTGGAGAAGAAGAGAGAAGAATAGTGTAAAGATGAACACACTAAGAAGAGAATACAAAAATCAAACTTTTTGTCACTATGGATCACCATAGGTTTCCCACACTTGCTACAATCACCAAAAGAAAGAATCATTTAAAAAATTGATGGAAACTTTGATTTGAATCAAGAAGGAATTTTGATTCGAATCAATTTGGACAGTGTCAAAAGGAGAGACATTTTAAAGCTATCGATTCGAATAATTATTTGTACTTGATTAGAATCAAATGAGGTTATGATTGGAATCATTTTCAATCTTTGATTTGACTCATTTGATTCAAAATTGTTTTCCAATTTTCAATAGGTGATTGATCAGAGTCAAATTTAGCACATGATTCAAATCAAATACCAAATCATCAAAGTTCAAATGTTATAACTTTTGATTCAAGTTACTCATGTGGGAAGGACAAAACAGTCACTTTCATATGCTCAAAAAGAGAAACACTAACAAGGATCAAATGAATATGATTATAAAAAGGGTTCTCACTGGTATAATTTAGTAGCTGAAGCGATCACAATTGAAAGGAGAGAATATTACAATCACGTAGATCAATTGAAATAACTTACAAATTACGAATACGTAATGAAACAATAGTCGAATTATAAAACATTAAAACATAATAGATACTTAAAGCACGTAAACGATACCAAATGATACTAAGTGCTTTAAAAGAGATGTGAAAATAGTAACTTAGTCTTCAATTGGGAAAATTGTCATTTTATGGTAAAAGAACGCATAATTTTAGGGCACCATGTCTCAAAGAAGGGATTGAAAATGGATCAAAAAAGTATTAAAGTTATAGAGAAGTTGCCACCACCCTCAAATATTAAGGGAATAACGAGTTTCCTGGTCATGATGGTTTTTATAGAAGGTTCATAAAAGACTTATCAAAGATCATAAAACCTCTATGTCATTTTTTGCATTATGACATGCCATATGTATTTAGTGAGGAATGAGAGCATGCTTTCAAAACTTTGAAGAATGCACTAATTTTTGCACACGTTGTCAAGGAACTTGATTGGACTAGACCATTTGGGTTAGTGTATGGTGAGAGTGACTTTACCATTGGGGTTGTCTTAGGAAAAAGGTATGATAAGGTATTCCATACCATTTATTATGCTAGCAAGAAACTTATTGAAGCTCCAATAATCTACATCACGACAGAGAAAGAGTTGTTAGTTATTGTGTTTGCCTTCGACAAGTGTAGGTCTTATTGGTGGGACCAAGGTGGTAGTGTATATTAATCATGTAAAAATAAAATACCTTATAGAAAATAAATATGCTAAGCCAAGGTTGATAATATAGGTATTGTTATTGCAATAATTTGACCTAGAGATCATATATTAGAAGGGAGTAGATAATTTATTAGCTGACAGTTTTTTAGTATTTGCTTATAAAGATCAGAGTCATGACATGATAGAAATTAAAGAAGAATTTCCAAATGAGTAAATGTTTATGATGATTTTTTTTGTGACACCCTGGTATGCCGACATTGTAAATTACTTGGTCAACATATATGTTCCACCAGAGTTCAACTCCCAACAAAGAAAGAGATTTTTCCATAATTTAAAGAATTGTTTTTATAACAATATAGTGTTTTGTAGGAAGTGTATTGACCAACTCCTAATAAGGTGCGTTGATGATCCATATGTTCTCCAAATGCTATCAGCATGTCAAAAAGCACCTTATGGAGGGCATTTTGAAGAAGCCAAAATTGTTGCCAAAGTGCTTCAATTAGGTTATTTCTGGCCCTCTCTCTCTCTCTTTAAAGATGCTAATGTGCTAGTGAAAGCATGATAGATGCCCAAGAGTAGGGAATATCTCCATGAGACACGAGATGTCACTCACAAAAAATTTGGAATTTGAGTTATTTGATGTGTGGGGCATTGATTTCATGGGGCCATTTTTTCAATATTTTGGCAATATTTTTACTTTGGTAGTTGTATATTATGTTTATAAGTGGATATATGCAGTGGAAACCCTCACTAATGATTCTAGGTTAGTGTCCAAATTTTTGGTTAAAAACATTTTCACTTGCTATAGAACACCTAGGGATATCATTAGTGATGACGGGGTCCATTTTCGTAACAAGTTCTTTGAGGAATTAATTGAAAAGTATGGGGTCAAACATAAAGTTGCCACAACATATCACCTTTAAAGTAGTGGTCAAAATTAATTATCCAATAGAGAAATTAAGATAATACTTGAAAAGTTTGTTAACCCTTCTAGGAAGGATTGGCCCAAACATCTTGATGGTGTATTATAAACTTATAGAACTGCATTCAAGACACCTTTAGTGGTATCTCCTTATAGACTAGTCTACAAAAAAGCTGGTCATTTACACATTGAATTGCGACGCGAGGCCTTTTGGGTCATCGAAAAACCAAACTTTAACGTGCAAGTTGCTTGGCAAGCAAGAATGTTACAACTTAATAAGGAGCATAGATTATTCTCTTATGAGAATGTTGAGCTCTACAAAGAAAAGACCCAAAGATTGCACGACAAGAAGTCTCAGTAAAGAAGTTGCGATAAGGCCAAATGATTTTCATATATAACTCTAGACTTAGATTATTCCTATAAAAGTTTAAGTCAAGATGGCCTGGCCCTTTTAAACTTATGAAAATTTATCCTCATGGGGCTATAGACCTTCTTTTTGGAAAAAAAATGTAAATGAATTTAAGGTTAATGGGAAAATAGTGAAGACTTATTATGGTGATCCTATGAATAAAACAAGGATTACCATGGAGCTAGATAATTGAGAAGAGATTTCTGAAGTCATGCTATAAGACTTAAAAATAGCACTATTGGGAGGCATCCCAAAATAACTTAATCTTGTAATTGTAGTTTTAATGATGGAAAGTTGGAACAAATATGGAATTATTAAGACTTCTGTTATGCTAGTTAATGGAGAGGTGTGAGTAATGATCTTAGGAAATGTCTCACTGAAAAAGCCACATGGAAAGAGAATTCAGACAGAAAAGGAAAATCAATTAGAAAAAGTTTAATGGAAATAAAAGGATTAAATGAGAGGAAAAAAATGAAAAATGAAAAATAAAAAGATAATTTAAAAGGGAATTTTTCACATACTCCGTCGTGTCTTACATTTCCTGAAAAGTAAATAGTCTTGTCTCCATCATTAGCCTGAATTTATGCCAAACATTTTGGTTTACCCTACAATATCAAACAGTTACTTCCCTTGCGAATTTCAAATTTCAAATTTACCTCCCAAACATATCAACCATTGATTTATAACCATACATACTTTATTCACTCTCACATGTTCTCATTCTCATAATTCTAAGAGACAAGACCTCGTTTGCTTTCCTACACCCCCCCCCCCCCTTATCAAAACATTTGTTTCATCCTTATTCCCTTTTTCAAAACAAATACATGTAACATACCTCCTCCAACTTAACCTTATACCATGGAACCAAAAAAACTTGGACCCTACAAAAGAACAAAAATGTGTGCAAGTAAGAATGTCACCTCTTTCATAGTCTAATCTAATTTTGACCTCTCTAGTTAAGATATTTTTGTAAAAGGTGACACTCAAAAGAGATATAAAAATTCGTTCGATGGAAAAAAAATTAACATTCTGAGAGAGGACTTAAGAAGCAAGGAAGAGTATCAGACTTCAAGCCTAGCTTAAGAGAGAACAAACCTGACCAACCAACCATCAATCAAAATGTTAGTTTTTAAAAGTTTTAGGTTTTGTCGTATCATAACTTATCAGACTCAGAGTGGGGACACTATTCACACTTTAAGTTTTGGGGTATGACACCTTTATTTGTTGATTTTGTCTAGTTTACTTTTGTTTTAGTTATGAAAGAGGTATTTGCTAATTTTATATGATGCTAAAAAAAGTAATTGACTTAATCTCATACCAGCTGAATTTTTAAAAACATAATATTTCTATTTGGGTTGTTGAAAAATATTAGAAATAATGTCTTAAGTAATAAGTACATACTTGTGATCAAGTTGTAACTTAGTAAGAATCTCCTGTCACGCTAGAAGAATTCAAAGTAGTTAGTCTTTCAAGTAGTTTGAATTGTTCTAGAATATGAAATAAGATTTATTATAGGATTTAGTTGATCGGAGAAAAACACCAGTACATAGGGCTATATAAGTGAAACTATTGCATTTGCTAATGCATGTTAAAAAATAAAGAGAAAAGGGAAAGGGAAAGACTTATAAAAGAAGTGAAAATGCTAAAAAAATATGAGTAAAGTTCATTTTCCTAAAATTGGGGGATTATTGGGTGTTTTCATTCTGAATAATAGGTTGGACTTCTTACAAGAGAGATCCTATCTAGTGAAAAGGTGAAAAATCTAGAAGAAAAAAAAGTTTAAAAAGTAGTGCAATAGAATCCTCAAGTATAAAAAGGACCAAAAATCTTATGAACCATTAAGCTAGTTAATCCCCCTGCTAAAACTAAAAAGTAAAATCTTGGACCATAGGATAAAGTAACCAAATTAGGACTTAGACTAATTATCTTTAAAGAAGACTTTTGGGATGACATGTGATATTATGACACACACACACACATATACACCAATTAAGCTTTAATTTAATAAAAGACTGAGTTGTGTCAATATTTAGATACAGCCTTTTGAGAAAAATTCTAGTTGAAAGAAATGTGTTGTTGATTTGAAGATTTTATGTAGTTGTTTATTTATTTTTTGTCTCATCTGTTTCATCACCTAATGACAACTAATGATTCAAGTTTTGGATTGTGATAACTCACTATTTTTGAGATATTTAAGCATTTTCTACTTGATTTTAAGTTAGATTTAAGGAGTGACTATTGTTATTTATTTATGTTTTACTTAACTTTAGTGATTTCGATAGAGCACATTAGGTGCTCTCTTTTGTCATTTTTATGTGTTTTGCACTTGTGCATAAGTAGCTCTAGTGACTGCTCATACATAAGGTTAAAGAAGATGATGAACATGGAAGAAGAAAGAGAGAGAGAGAGAGAGAGAGAGAGAGAGAGAGAGAGAGAGAGAGAGAGAGAGAGAGAGAATAAATCTAACTAAATTTTGGAGAAAGAAACTTTACTCACTGCGTTATGAAATTCTGTTACACGTTTGGTTTATATACACAAACAAATTTCCATGTAGGCTAAAATGCTAACATACACTAGCTAGGTTAAGCTTAACAAAACTAATACTACTTCTGAATATGGATTACTTCTAATACTATCCCTTAATTCATATTTATCTAACTAAACTCTACAACACCAATTCCATCCCTTTGGTGGATAAAGTGTTCATTCTTCACAACTTTAATCAAAACATCTACAAATTACTTCTGAGTGCTATCGTGCACAACTTCTAGTACTCAATTCTAAACTTGATTCCTCGGAAAATGGAACTTCATGTCAATATGCTTGTGTCTCCTGTGCAGCACTGGGTTCTTGGAAAGGCTTATGGCTGATTTATTGTCAATCATCAACTTCACAGGCTTGTTTATTTTGATCTTTAGATCTTGCAACAAATTCATTAGCCGAATAGCTTGACATAGAGATAAAGTACCTGCAATGTACTCAGTTTCACGGGTTTACAATGTAACCATTGGTTGCTTCTTAAAGCACAAAGAGATAAGACCTTCCAAATACTTGAAAAAATATCAATAAGTACTTCTTCTATCAACTCTGTCTCCACACCAACCAGAATCTGAATAGCACATCAGTTCTGATTTAGACTTAACATCATAAGGGAATAACACTCCATACTTAATAGTCCTCTTAATATACCTCAGAATCCTGACAGGAGCTTTGTAATGTGACCACTTTGGTTTGTTCATAAACCTACTCATCATTCTAAATGTATAAGAGATGCCAAGTCTGATGTTATTGAGATATCTCAATCAACCAACCAACTATTTAAAAGTTATATCATCTACATCATCACCCTCAACATCAGAATCCAACTTGTGATTTATTTCAGCATGTGTGGTTGCAGTCTTGTAATTTATTGGCACGGATCTCTTCAGAAGTTCAAGTTCATACTTCATCTAATGCAAAATGATACCCTTCTTAGAATACAGAATCTCCATCCCTAAAAAATATACCATATTTCACAGATCAATCATCTCAAACTCATTTATCAGCACCTTTTTGAACTTTATTATTGCATCTGAACAGCTTCCTATCAGCAATATATCATCAACATCGAGACACACCAGAATAATATTGCCTTCATATATATGTTGAACACAAACACCATACTCCATATCATGCTTTCAGTTTTCAGATTCCAAGCTCTAGGAGCTTGTTTCAGTCCATACAACGCTTTATGTAACCGGCACACGATCCTTTCCTTGATCTTCTTCATAAATCCAGGAGGTTTTGACACGTATACCTCTTCTTGTGATGGACTGTTAAGAAAGGAAGATTTCACATCTAGATGCATCATAGACTAATTCCTATTTGCATCTATAGCAATAACCAATCTGATTGTTTCATGTCTAGCTACAGGCGTAAAAACTTCAAAGTAATATAACCGATATTTCTATAGAAATCCTCTTGCTACTAACTTTGCTTTGTGTTTTCCAGTTGATCCATCTAGCTTTAGTTTCACCTTAAAAACCCATTTGACGCTGATAGCTTTCTTGTTCTTTGGAAGTTCATTCAACGCCCAAGTCTTGTTTCTTTCTATAGCCTCAAGTTCTTCCATGGCCTTCAAACACACTTTCTTCTTGAGCGCTTCTTCAACACTAAGTGGTTCAGAGTCTACTAACATGGCACACTGAATAACTTCCACTTGAAAGTCTATCTCAGTATCTTGCAACATGTCAAACTCTGCAAATCTCCATGGTATCTGACGAATTTTATGTGGTATGGTTTCACAGGATAAACCACCTTTAGAAGCTCCACCTTCAGAAGCATTGTCATTGTCAAAGATTAGATTACCAATAGATTTTGGAGTGCCATCAGAATCTGAATCATCGTCTGATTCACCTTTTGACTCTTCTTCAGCTTTAGAATTACTATCAGACTCTGAATCACTATCAGACTCTAACTCATATTCAGAGGAAGAATCTCTTCAGAGGTAGATTCTCCTTATGAGTCAAAAATATCTTCAGAAGTTAGCTCAGGTGTTAACACTGCAAAAGAGTTGGATTGAGACCCATTCCAATCCCATGCTTCTGATTCCTTCATAATGACATCTCTGTTGACTTCAACCTTATTAGTGACTACAAAATAAAGCTTATACGCACTTGTATTGTGGTACCAAATTAGCAACATTACTTTACTTCTACCATCAAGCTTCTTTCTAGTAGCACCTAGAACATGTTTGTAACAAACAGAACCAAATACTCTAAAATGACTCACACTTTGCTTATCACCAGCCAACTTTCCAAAAGGGACAATTTCCTTCAGCTTCTTTTTTGGACACATGTTAAGCATATATACTGCAGCGGTAACGACTTCTCCCCATAAGGTGTGAGGCAGCTTCTTCTCCTTTAGCATGTTCATTATCATATTAAGCAAAGTTCAATTTCTTCTTTCAACAAGACCAATGTTTTGAGGAGTGTATGAAGCAATCACCTCACGCTCAATTCCATTCTCCCCATAGAAATTTATGAACTTTGTAGATTTATACTTACCTCCACCATCAGTTATGAGAACTTTCAGCTACTGACCACTCTTTTTTTCAGCCTTCACCTTGAACTTCTAAAATTCATCAAACACCTCATGCTTAAACTTGATGAATTCTAACCATGTCATTCTTATGAACTCGTCCACAAATGATACAAATTATTTTTTTACTCCAAGTGAAGGTACTTCAAACGGTCCACAAACATCATAATGTGTTACTCCCAAAGCATGTTTTGCTCTTAGGGATACTTCTGATTCAAATGGCAATATAGGTTGCTTGCCTTTATATCTCACATGACTTCTCAAGCTTCACAATCTTGGGAATGCCATATACCATCTTCTTAGAATTCAGATGCCTTTAGCTTCTAAAATTAAGATGCCCCGATGTTGGTGCGGTAAAGCAGCAAGCAAAAAATATTAAATACCCAGTTTTGTCGTCTCCACAGGAATTAGTGCAATCTGAACGCCGTTCAACGATTTCTACATTTCTAAAATTATTTTTCAAAAGTTTTGGTTTAAAAGGTTCAGGGAACCATAAATAAAAACAGAAATTATAAAATAAAGACTGAAATATAAACGGAGTCTTGTTGGGATTGGATTTCATCAATTGATAACACATGCATTCTTCTGATCAAATTAAACACAACGCAATCATTCGTCTAATATCATCACGTATCACTCACGACAAAGCTTATCTCTAACGTGGCGTCGAGATAAAAACCATGTTGTCTCATTGGTGATCTCTCACCCAACAAAAACACAACACAGAGCATTAAGATCTGATACTCACGCAAATGCTAAGCCTAAATCTATCTCTAGCGTTTAGGACCTAACCGGCAATCATCCTAGATCTAGATCCGAAAAGTATATCTCTATCACGACTCAAATCAAAGATTAACAGGTAAACAAGAATGAAAACCATATCAGATAAACAATTGTTTTGCATAAAATACAATGATCAGAATACGTACACACGCTTAACCCTTTTTACATGTATTCATCTAATCCGCCAAATGTCGGTGAACATCGTTCTTCATCACTATTATCACATACCCACACAATATCATATTGATCCTACCCATGCTACCCATGCTACTTAATCAACACAACACCGTAGAAGATAAAATGAATATCAACTTCAAAACCATGTCAAAAGTTTGTTCATTGATAGAAGAAAATCTGAGATCAAAGATGTGAAAAGGTTTTGTCAAGACCCACAAATACATCATCAAAGATAATCAATCAATAGAGAATCCAAACTAGTTCACAAACATAAATTAGATGAAATACATAAGGTATCAAAAGATTACAATCCAAACCCCAACAAGAGATCGAAGATCTTACCTCTTCCCTCTTAGGGTTTTATGTTTCTCTCTTTAGAAGAAATGAAGAAAAATAAGTTCTGATGTCTAGAATGGAAAAAATACAAGTTATGACCTAAAAAAGCAAGAAAAACACTTAAATATACATTCAGGATCTGTCACGTTCGCCTAGCGAGCAGATAGCGAACAGCTAACTTTTGGTACTTTCAGATCTGTCCAATTCTGAGCTCGTTCGCTACCTGCTCGCCTAGCGAACAGATAGCGAGTTATTCGCTACCTGTTCGCTAACTGCTCGCCTAGCGAGCATGACAACATTTTGGTGGTTTTTGCATGTTGTCTTGGTTTCCTTGCCTATTTCTTGTGTCTTACTTTTCACTTGTTTTATGCCTAATTCCTGCACAATAACACACAAATCAAAGGTACCAAGAGATTTTCTCATAATGTTGCAAACCAACCAAAACAAGAGTGGTTTTCAACACTTTCATTACAAAAATGAGTGAAAAATGCCAACATTAGATAGATCAAATAAGTGAAATTTGGCATCTAACACCCGATCTCTTGTGTCGTAGCTCACTGTCATCTTCAGCTCCTGCACTAAGGCATTTCGTTTCAATTGTCTCCACATTCACCTTGAATGTTTTGCTACTTCCTTGATCATATTTCATAATCAGCTTCTGATCAGAACCATACATCTTCAAGAGATTGTTCTACATATTAACTAAGAAACCTTTCTTAATGAGTTGACCTACACTCATCAAATCGCTCTTCATGCCAGGAACATACCAAAAATCCTTGATCAGAAAAGGTTTACCATCCTTCACCTTGATTTTGGAATTTCTAATACCTTTAGCATGAGGTATTTATCATCAGCACTTTTGATCGTTATTCTATTTCTAGAGTCAAAATCAACTCGTCATTGTTTGTTTCTAGTTAGGTGATTTGAGCAGCCAATGTCCATATGCCACAAGTCAACCAAATACGCACAATTGAATCCATAAGCCACCAATAACATAAGTTTATCATTAGAATCTCCTCTAGCTATGTTTGCTTCTTCTGATTTCCTTTCCTTGTTTGACGAACAGTCAGTAGAATAGTGGCCAAACTTCTTACAATAGTAGCATTGAACCTTCTTCTTGTGAACCTTCTCCTTTCCCTTCTGATGTTTCTTCTCATCAGAATTGGATGCTTCTGACTTCTGAAACCACCACCGTGTATCTTCTTAGCTTCTGACCAAAAATATTTCTGACTCTTCTTCCCAGAAGACGCCTTCAAAGCCTGCTCTACCTCTCTTTCAAAGGTTTTCTCCATCAGATGAAACTCTTTTACCTCTAGACTGATATGTATCTCTTTAATCCTATGGTGTTGAGGTCTTTAGAATGTTCAATTTCTACAACAGTGTAATTAAATTGAGGAGTAAGATATCTCAGTACATTCTCAATGATTACTTGTTATGACAAAGTTTCTCCATAAGATTTCATCTTATTGGTGATAAGAATCAATCTAGAGATGTAATCAGGTATCTTCTCATTTTTCTTTATGTTGAGATTCTCATACTATTTATGTAGAGACTGAAGCTTTAACATCTACCCTTATGCATCACCACCGTATCACAGTACCAGTGTGTTCCACGCAGCTTTCACTATTGTTGAATCAACAATTTTCTCAAACATGTTTACATACACTCACTAATGGATGTAGAACAATGCCTTTTGATCTTTGTTCCTCTTTTCTATTTACTTATTTTTTTTGTGCTTCCATCGCATCACTGCAAAATCAAGAAATGCAATTCTATTATACTTCCAATTGTGAATTCAACACGAATTCAAGAAATGAAATCAATCACATACGAACATCGTACACTCGTGTTTCCCTGTGAATATAACCGGAGCTTTAGATACCAATTGTTGGTATACAAGGTTGAAGATGAGGATGAAGATGGAAGAATACAAAAAATAGAGAGAAAATAGATCTAATTAACTCTTGGAGAGAGAAACTCTATTGATTGCTTTATGAAATTTTGTTACACGTTTGACTTATATGTAGAAACAAAATTGCCACGTAGGCTAAAATGCTAACATACACTAGCTAAGTTAAATTTTTATAAAAAAACTAATACTACTTCTGAATATGGATTACTTCTAATAGTGACATGTTTTATTAGACCTAGAATCCAAGAACACCACCTATGAGGCCTTGAGCCACAAGATGCTTGCATGGGTTCTTAACTTTAGTGATAATAATAATGTGGCTTATATTTGAGAAGGAAATAGGGTTGAGCTAGAGGAAATAAATGAATAAGGATGAAACACTACAAGAAAAATTTTAGAAAGATAAAAACAAGGCGATGAAGGAGCCACCCTGCACAACAGACCTATTGTGCGATGTGTTGTCTCCTACATTAGTTGTATACTAGCCTAGTACATATAGGATAATAAAGGGAATACTCCTTATTCTTTTAGATCACATCAATGTATAATCAAGAGGCCCGTGATCCAAGGTCCAAGGTTAATTCTGATATTAAATGAGCTTATCAAATAAGCTATGATGGGATTTGAAAAGAGGTTCAGTCTTTGAGAAATTACTGAGAAAATATTGCACCAAGAAGGAAGGGTAGTTGAACAGGTTTTCGACATGCAAGGAGTAAAAGTGTCACTTTTAGGTTTAACATTTCTTTTCTATGTTGTTGAAGAATGTTAGACTTGAAAACTTGTATTGATTTAACTCTTATGCTCACCAAGATCTAAACTTATTTATGTTGAGCAATGTGAAGTTTAATAAAAAGTATCTCATGTGTGTGATGTGATGTTATATTAGTGATTCATTTTGTCATATGGTTTAATGACATATGTTTGTTACTCTGGCTGATCATCTTAGTAATAGGTAAAAGTTTATCAATGTTGATGAATCCTTTTGTAAATGGAAATCATTATAAATATGGATTAAAAAAATAAATAGGAATATTTTCCATCTAGTTACTTTAAGAATAAATGACTATAACCATATGGGAAAGCAGAATTCGACAAGGGTGTGCAATTATGCTATTGTGATACTTAAGAATTTGTTTCATATCTATTTGTTGCATCTATTTTGACATTGTAAGCATACACCACTTGGTCATGTTCATGCCTCATGTGTCACACCAAATTTCATCACATAACACTTTAGGTGAAACTCATTAAATGGATCTTTTCTCACCGTGTTTTATTGGACCAATTTTTGTGACCCCACCCAATCCTGAGATGGTGAGATTCTCGTGAACCGTGCTTGTGCCACTTTCGAATTTCTAATATTTATCCTATGATGCTTAAAAGGAATGGGAAGAAATCTAAACTAACCCTGCGTGCAAGTGTTAACCCTACAAATGCAAAGAGATTTGGAATCGTGGTTTGGTTATACTAAGGGAAGCTATTAACACCCTGAGTATTTATAGTACTCTATAGGAACCTTTTGTATACTTTTTACTATCAGATATTTCATATACATAAGTTGTTTACTGTCGATTGGGAAAGCTTTAACCTATGGGTGAGGATGAGAATATGAGATGTTTTTATTATTTTTTTTTATGAAAGGTACGGGGACCTAAAGAGTTTTATTTAAGGGTGTGCTCTCTAAGATCTCACAATCTTATGCCTATGTATTCTCAAAAGGAAATTTAGAAATCAGAGCGTTCTTAGTTCCACCTAACTATGGGTGGAAATTATATCTTGTTCAAAGCCCAAGATGATGAAGCTAAAAGAGAATTTGTGTATCATGTTCAAAGCCCAAGATATGAAGCTAAAAAATTTGTTGGATTGAAAGAAAATACAAATTGTCATTCTTAAGGGAGATATCCCACCTATTCATCACAAACATTTGAGAATAATAACATAAGGGAGGAAGCTTTGAACTTGGATGTTAAATAATCCTAAGCAATTCCACATCTTCCTTTATGAGTCTTTGCATGCTAAGAGAAGGACCTTAACTTGGATATAGTATCAACAAGTGTGCCACTTACATCACTTAGATGAAAGAAAAGTTTTGGATCATGATAAGAGAAGGACTCTATCTTGGATTTTGAATCAACATGTGTTCCACTTACATCACTTATATGGAAAAGGTTTTTAATGTTTGATTTTGAACTGTGGTGTATAGAAGAGATATCTTCCTGAAGGACAACTCAATGTCTCATCTCTGGGGAGAAGTTGATTATTTGAGTATCTTATTCAAAGCCCAAGATGTGAAGCTGAAGGTTTATTTGTATCTTGTTCAAAGCCCAAGATGTGAAGCTAAAGGTTTATTATAGCCTGAGAGGAGGCTGACTTAACTGAGGGGAGTTTTGAATCGATGGTCTTTGTATGAAGCCCAAGATAGGTCCTAAGATGCTTTTAAGAAGCCTGAGGGTCCTTGTATGAAGCCCAAGAGGAGGTTGTTGATGAAGTTGACTTCATCCAAGGGGAACTAAAGTTTGAACTAAGTTGTAGTTGAGTGAACCCTAATGTTGAACTAAGTTTAAACTAGGGATGAGGTGTTGTAAATATCAAGAGAAACTTAATATGAACAAGTATATGACAAGTATAAACATGAATTGAAAGTGGAGAGTATTACACTCTAATAGAGGCCCATGTCTAAGCATGGTTGACTTGAAAAGGTGGTGGGTCTTACACTCTTATAGAGGGCCAAAAGGTTTGAATTTTGAATGCCATTAAGGCTTTATTTGATGAAAGTTGAAGATTTAGTTTTGAAAGATTGAATGTTTTGAGAAATAGAAGAATTTTTTTAGGGGAAGGGTAGGGTCTTACACTCTAATAGAGGCCCAAAAAGGTTTTTGAAAATTTAATGTAATGGCTCTTACACTCTAATAGAGACCCAAAAGGTTTTGAAAATGGTAACGGGTCTTACACTCTAATAGAGACCCAAAAGGTTTTGAAAATGGTAACGAGTCTTACACTCTAATAGAGGCCCAAAAGGGTTTGAAAATAATAATGGGTCTTACACTCTAATAGAGGCCCAAAAGGTTTTGAAAATGGTAATGGGTCTTGAACTCTAATATAGGCCCAAAAGGTTTTAAAATGTAATGGGTATTACACTCTAATAAAGGCCCAAAGATAATGGGAAGGGTCCCCATGGGACTTGAACTCAGGTCACTTTGCTTGCAGCACAAAACCAAGACCAATCCTACCACGTGCGCATTGTGAACATATGGGGCAAGCAAGGTATTATATGTCTTATTTACTTGAAATTCAGAAAAATTAAAAAGAACTGGGGTGAGGGGGATTCGAACCCCAGTTCTGGTAGGCATAAGTACTCAAGGGCGCACAGGTTTAAGCATTGGGATGGTGATACACCTGTGTGTCAAACCACGCTCATTAATTAAAATTCCTAACAATGTCTTAAACGCCTGAACCAAGAGGGCGCCTGTGGCTGGCCTGCCTAAGTTTTTCAGGTTTGTGACCTCTTGTAAAACCTACCCTAACTCATTCATTTCTTAATGAAATCAAGTGAAATAAAAATGAAACTTGCCTAGAATTTTATGAGGAATCCAATGGTGGTGCTAGATTTTTCTAAAAATTCCTACATTTTAAAACTCGATAGTGGTTCCTAAAGTGGCAAGTTTTTGAAAGTTCTATCTCATGTTCATACACAGTCAAAAATAGCACTCAAATATGGTTCAAACATAACAAGTATGACATTTAAAACATGTTCATGATCAAGGAACAGCAAAGCAATACAAGTTTTGCAAAGTTAAAGTTTCTATGCACTTACCTATTGGAGCTCAACTTTCCAACCTTCAAGATACTTGTGAAAGAAGAAACCCAACGCCTTGGACACCTCAAATTTACCTTAGAGAAACTTCTTGTAGCGTTGGAACAAGAAGAAAACTTCTAGGACATAAACTAGCTCTTTATTGCAAAATTGGCAAAAGTGACCAAAATGGAAACTCCACCAAATGATATTATAGTTGAGAAACTATTGTTGGAACAGTTTAAGGATGTTATTTAGAGTGTGTTTGAAGTGTTGGATGGTTTTGAAATAACCAGAATCAAGACATGGCTTTGAAAAATGTAGAAAAGTCAAAATATAAGGTTTTGGTAGTTGACTTTTGGATTTTGGTGTTTGGAGAGGAAGATGAAGGTTTGAACACCTTCAAAGGATGATTTGTGATGTGTTTGGATGGTTTTTTGAGTGGTTTAAACTTTGGTTTTGAAAATTCGAATCTCACTCTTTGGAAATTTGAAACTTTGAAGTGAAAGAGGAAGAATGAGAAAATAAATGTTGTGATTGTTTTGGTGTGTTTTGAAACATCAGATGTGGTCTCTATTTATAGGGGAGTAAGTTTGTTTTGGAGGAATAGTGATGGTTTGAAGGATGAGCTCAATGTTCAATGGTTTTGGAAATACATCATTACTTTCCATTCAAGGTACATTATCTCTTCCACTAGCCTAGCTCTTCTTTTGACCAATTCCACATTCTACAGAGGTGTTTATTATTATTTAAGAGTGCATCTTGACTGGCGAGAGTGGCTTCTTTGATAATGCACTATTCCATACAAATGCACCTTGAATTCAAGGCTTTCTTCCACTTTCAAAGAGAATCTTCATGATCAAATGGCTCTATCTTGCAGGTTCATCATGACTAACAAAGATTTATGTTGAATTGAGGACACGTTAGTCTTGAATAATCACTCCAAGTTTGACTCAAAATCTTGCAGTACAAAAAAATGCCAAATCTTCCTTGCAAAAACAGTTGCATCAAGGCCTATTATGCAATTCATATCTCCTTGCTCAAATGGAAGTAGATTATGTTCTTGGACATTTTGGAAAGCTGGGATGTTGTAATTCAACGTTGATGTTTGAAGTTTGTCTTGAATCATTGTGGATCATGATGATAAATAGCCTCAAAGTTTGTTAAAACATAAAACAGATTCTGTCCAAAAAATGTTTAAGTGTCAAGGTTCAAAAAATCTTAAAACCCTAACTTTATGGCTTCATATCTCAAAATCTTTGCATTTTTTGGGAATCCACCCTAAGTGACAAAGTTTTAGTATGTAAAAAGCTCTTCAATTTGATCTTTGGATCAAAGAAAATGGTTTCTTGGTTTGGATGTTATGTCTTTGCAAAGTTTGCGCTAAAATAGGTTTTTCTCCATAACTTAGAAAATTTTCATTTCTTCATGGTTGCCCTTTTTACAAGTAACCTCAATTTTCTTGATTTTTCTTGATCAATCATGATTCAAATCACATATTAAAAAAAAATTTACTTGAAGAAACCATGGTTGACCAAAGACTTCAAAAGTCAAATTTGATTTTGACCACAGTTAACTTTTGTATCAAATGAACTTTGAACTTTGTGATCTTTTATTGAAATCAAATCCTTAGCCTATTTGAACACTATGGATGGCCTTCAAGGGTGTTTTTGAATGTCTTGAATCATGTCCCAAAGTTTGAGATCATGTCTTGGTAGGGCTGGAAATGAGTCGAGTCGAGTCGAACTCACCTCAGCTCAACTTAACTCGTTAAGAATTGGTTCAACTCATATCTCGGTTCGAGTTCGACACGAACTTTTTTTAAGCTCAAACTCGACTCGTTATAAGTTCACGAACAGTTCGGTTCAACTCGTTAGGTTCATCTCATTAGGTTCAACTCACATTATTCACGAACTTAAAAACTATTTTTTTAAATCTATTTTTTTAGTATATTTGACATTTTAAATTAATATTTTTTTTAAAATAAGATATTAAAATAAAATAAAATTTATCATATTGAAATTTAACTTTATCTCAGAAATCTACTAATTCAAAACCTACACAACTTTCAAGAGATACATTTGAGAGTCTAATTCAAAAATTACTAAATTGAAGATTAAATTTGTCTAAGATTTGGAGTAAATATTTAATCCTAAAGACAGTATAATTCTTCTCATATGTAATCGAGTTGACTCATAACCCTAACGAGTCGAACTATGTATAGTTCAAGTTCAGCTCATTTAGTTAACGAACTTAATTTTTCGCTCATATTCAACTCATTTGGTTCATGAACCTAGTTCAACGATTTAATTGTCGAACCGAATTCCGAACTATTTTCGAGTTGGTTCGGTTCATTGTCAGCCCTATGTCTTGGTCAAAAGTCAAAGATACAATTGACTTTTCATCAAAACTCTAGTTTGTGGTTCGGATGAATTTGAATCTTTGCCTTGCTCATGAATAAAATTCTTTGGATCAATCCAATCATATGAATGGACTAATATGAGGCATTTAGGGTCTTTGAAACACATCTTGAGGTATTGGACTATGCCCAGATGAAAATTTCAGTTTGGAGGCCCAGATCAACCAAAACCCTAATTGGTGCACCAGATGAACTTAGAGCTTGATTGACTTGAAATGATGTAGACTTGTGCTTGACTCTTGATGGATGAGATCTCTTGATTTTCATTAGATGAATAAGGGACTTGATAAGTTGAAGATTATGCTCATTCTTGACTAATTTTTTGCCTAAGCTTCCTTTGGGGCTTACAACCCTAATTCAAAAATCAAATGAAACAAACAACAATCTTTGTATATCAAAATGAGTTAGTGATGCATAAAAGTATACACATGTATCATGCTAATGAAATGCAAATGATATGGGATCTTAGGGTCAAAAATTAAAATATGACAATTTTCATATCTAATAAACTTCCTTAGCTTATTTCATCATACCTCCTTCCGAACCTATGACAACTACATATATTATTATACTCACCATTTCAAAAGGAAATCAATTTATCTTAAAACAATCTTTGTAGTAAAATACTCTTACTTTTATGACTTCTTGCATTCTTGCTATATTCTTACTATGTATACTTGCACATAAGGAAAAACCAACAATAGTGTCCCACTGTTGAGTTTTATTGGAGTTTTTCCTTCTTTGCTTTGATACAATTTTTCATTCTCCCTCCTTTTCTTATCTCATGTTAATAACTAACTCTACCTAAGATTTAAAACAATGTTATTATTATACTAAAAAAATGTGTGACAAATATAGAGCACTATATACATCGAATTGGATCCTTTAACTCATTTTCTTGCCTTTTTATAACTTTCTCTATATCTCTCTCGCAATCTCCTTTCTCTCATTTCTTTTTTCCTCCAAAATAATGACTAAGTTTTATCTTATTTCATCTAAACTTTGCCTAAAGTTACTCTAACTTTCTTTTCTTAAAGTTAGATAATCCTTACGGTCAACACATTCTTTAACACAAATTTCAACACACTTTCTTTATTGATTAAAATTTATATAAGTTCATTCACAAGGTCTAGCGATCAACTGACAAAATACTGATATATTGTTACTTCAACGTTTTGTCTAAGTTTAAACTAGAAACCACGTTCTTTTGTGTGTGAACTTTTCTGAATATGGAAATAGATATTACACATCCTATAAAATTTTAAAACTCACTTAATTTTGAATGATCCATAATCATTCCAACCAATGTAATAGAGAGTGTTTGAAAGTTGGTATTAGAAAATGTATTTGTAATATTATTCATGACTATATACATTTTGTAAAAATAGAGATAAATAAAAATGTTGAAATAGATGTGATAGATAACTAATATGATAAAGAGAAAAAGATAGATATAAATAAGATGTTGAATGGTTGTGCTAGAAATAAAAAAATATATAAAGTATACAAATTGATTGAATGGTTGACAAAAAAATTATACAAAATGTTAAACCAATTGAAAGAACTATGGTTCAATCCAAATATTAACTGGATATCAATACAAGTGAAACAACACCAACAAGTCAACTAGTTGACTCTTAATTCAACCATTTGTGTGATCCTATTTTCAAAATTTTGTATATTTATTTAAGAGGGGGCTCATTACACTTTTATTTGGAATGGAAGAAAATATGTTGTCCTAATAACAGTGAAATATTGGTTCGAACTTTAATATGGTTGAAGAGTAGCTTCTGCTTCGACAGGAATTAAGCATGATGTCGAAGTCTGCTCGCATGTTGTTGTCGGAGTAATGCATGTTGTAGTCGAAGTTCATTCTAACATACATTAGTCAATATTGTTAGGGTTGTTAGCATGTTGCATTGGGCCTTGTTTGTAAGTCCAATTGTTTAAGTTAACTTGTACCCTAAGTTAGCTTGTAATGGATAATTATTAAAAAGTCGATTAGGTTAGTGTGATATTTTTCTTATAAATAGGATGCTAGTTTCTCAATCTTGGTATAAAGAAAAATAGGAAGATAAAATCATAATTTCAAGAGAGAGAGGTTATTTTGTTATTCTTGTATACTTGTAATCTTGTTTCTAAGAGTAAGGAAAGAATAGCAGTTTATAATCAATCCTTGTTGTTCCTTGGTGTTTTACCTTGTTTTCTTTGTTAACCCTAACACTTGTGTGTTTCTTGATCATAAAGAAATCATTTATATTTTGTTTCAAGAGATCCGATTTACAACAAATTGGTGCGGTGAGCATGGAGAAGATGACTTCAACAAAGTATGACTTTGAAAAGTTCACCGGAGTGAACGACTTTGGTTTATGGTGCTTGAAGATGAAAGTCCAACTAGTTCAGCAGGGTTGTTTAGAAGCATTGAAGGAAGAGACGGTCATGGACGTTGTGTTATAGGTAAAAGAAAAGACGGGCGTAATTGAAAAAGCTAAGAGCGCAATATTGTTAAGCCTTGAAAGGTATGCCATGAACGCCTGAAAGATCATGGAGGTAATCGTAATGCAACCATTGTTCAAGATGACTTCGACTCATCTGATGTTCTTATGGTTTCAAGTAGTGACTCAAGAAAAGAGTGGATTATGGATTCAGGTTTCACTTGGCACATGACTTCAAACAGAGAATTGTTCCAGGAGCTATGTGATCAAGATGGTAGATCGGTGTTGCTGGGAAACAACAAATCTTGCAAAATTGCAGGTATTGGATCTGTGAGATTTAAGATCCATGATGAGTCAATAAGGTTATTGACTGAAGTCAGGTATGTACCTAACTTAAAAAGAAATTTGATTTCTCTTGGTGAATTTGACAGAAAGGGATATGTTTTTCAAGAAGAGAAAAGTATCCTAAGAGTCATGAAGGGGTCGAAGTAATTCTTTAGAGGCGAGAAGAAATAAGGCTTGTATACCCTTGAGGCGGAGGTTTTAAGTGGTTCGACAAATGTTGCATCCACGAAACATGTGTCGAAGACAGAATTATGGCACATGATATTGGGCCATGTCAACGAAAGAGGCCTGGTCGAATTGGGGAAGCAGAACCTGCTAAGAGGTGAAAAAGTCGAAAAGTTGGAGTTTTGTGAATCTTGTGTATTTGGTAAGTCCTGTAGGATGAAGTTTAACAAAGGCAAGAAAATAACACATGGATCCCTGGATTACATTCATGCTAATCTTTGGGGGTCTGCAAGGAATCCTTCACACTCAGGTGCAAGGTATTTTCTACCCATCGTTGATGACCATTCCAGAAAGTTATGGGTATTCATCCAGAAGACGAAGGATGAAACTTTTGAGAATTTCAAAAGTTGGAAGATTTTGTTCGAAACTCAAACTGGAAGAAAGGTTAAGAGGTTGAGAACCGACAATGGCCTTGAGTTCTGCAACAAATTGTTCGACAGTTATTGTGTTGAGTCTGGGATTTCAAGGCATAAGATTGTAGCAGGTACTCCTTAAAAAAATGGCCTAGATGAGAGATTCAATCTAACAATCCTTGAAAGGGTTAGAGCATCTTTAATGCAGGTTTTTCATAGTTAAATTTTTTATAGTTAACGATGATTATAAAGAATTTGCATTGGAATGGCTATGACATGGCATTTAATTCACTAACTTTTAGTTTCCGGCAATTATATAGCTAACGTATGCTATTTATTTTGAAACATATAATATTATTATTTATATTATTTAAAAATAATTAAATTAATGGTAACTTCAATAAAAAATAATTATAATTAAAAAATATAAAATATATGGTCAAGTTTTAGTTTTTTATAAGCAACTATCATTAAAGTAAAAACAACTCAAATCAACTATAATTTTTTTAAATCCTACAAATCACTTTGGGCCCACAAAAAATATCTTAGTTTACCCACTTAAGATACTCTCATTAAAGATGCTCTTAGATTCATGTTGGTTAGTGTTGGATTAAAGAAGGTGTTTTGGGCGGAAGCTATTTCGACAGCAACTTATCTGATAAATAGATGTCCCTCAACTGTCTTGGGAATGAAGACACCTGAAGAAGTTTGGTCAGGACATCCACCTAGTCTCGACAGACTGAGAGTATTTGGTTGCATGGCATATGCTCATATTATGCAAGACAGGGTCGAACCTAGAGCTCTGAAATGCATGTCCATGGAATACCCTGAAGGAGTCAAAGCTTATAGGCTATGGTGCCTAGAGCCAGGTCACAGGAGGTGTGTCACCAGTTGATATGTAGTTTTTAATGAAGTAGGGATGGCGTTCAAGAAAACTGGTGATGCTGACGAAGAGTTGGAATAGGGAGATATTCATGTTGAGGTAGAGCATGTTAATGTTGAATTGCGTACCCCAGATGAAGTCGAAGAAGACGCAGAAGATTTTGTTGAAGATGAAGAGACTGATAATGACTACCTGCTAGCAAGATACATGTTTAGGACAGTCATCAACCCACCTCAGAGACTTGGGTATGTAAATCTTATAGCTTATGCCTTAATATCTGCAAGTAAGGTTCTAGACGAAGAACCTAGACACTATAAGGAAGTTATGAGGAGTCGAAAGAATACTGAATGGTTGAAGGCCATGGATGATGAGATGAAATATCTTCATGATAACAACACCTGGGAACTGATCAAAAAACCTGCTAGAGCCAGGTTAGTCAGCTGTAAATGGATTTTCAAAGTTAAGGAAGGAATCGAAGGAGTGGCGTCGAAGAGATACAAGACAAGATTGGTTGCTAGGGGGTTCACTCAGAAAGAAGTTGTCGACTTCAATGATATGTTCTCTCTTATTGTGAAGCACATATCCATTCGAATGTTGCTTTACATAGTGGTGTCACACCTTTATTTTCACCATTAGCCTTTCATACCCTACTTTCGTCATATCATACATCGTTCTATTGCATAGCGAGCATGTGGGTTCACAAGGTAAGGATTGGATTGGCTCATTTGTTTTCCATTTCAAATAAGATAAATTGCCTATCATGGGCTACATGGAAGAAAAGGTTCATCATCTAAGGTTTGGTTTAAGTTGAAAAGTCTACTCATGTAGATTTCTTCAAGGATAAGTTACTTGAAAAATATTAGGATATTCAAGATCAATATTTCTAATGAACACGAAGTGCCAGGCCTAATTCAAGACTGCATTCATTTCAATTTCAATGGTATAAGGGAAATCCATCATTCAAAATTCAAGATTCATGAATTCAAGATTAGAATATTACAAAGGGAATTTCATGATATTTGCAAGAATGTCACGTTTGTTACAAAGTTTCCAACTCTATGCAATGCTTAGAAAAATAAGCTATTTCTAGTCTTAATTCAAGTTTCTAACTAATTTCATGTTATGGTATCCTTCATGCCTCATCAAATCTCCATGTGCTACATATAATTCATAACCCACAAATATCCAAGGAAAATAATTAAGGTTTAATTCAACATTAGAGCATTTCAAAATCAAAACCATTAATGTTTATTCATGGGCAATTTCAAGGCATTTTAAATTGATCCAAAACAGCCTCATGACCAACTAATTCCCAACCAAATAAACCATGTCACAAAACTTGAGGAACTAGATCATGTTGTCTCGCTTACATGCCAAAATTCAGAACTTCAAAATAATGTCAAAAGGAGTGGCATGGACCACAAGTACAACCCAAGAACAAGTGAATAAAGGAAGGCAATGCAAAAAAGATAGCACTAGGAAAGTGCAGCAGCAAAAGCAAAAAGCAACATGCTAGAAATGGAAAGAAATGGAGTTGCACCAAGAAAGTGGTAATAAGTCTTTCCAAGTATGGAAATTATGAAACTTGAAGCATGTGCAAAACCCATTACTTTGGTACAGCAGCAAAAGTGCAGCAGAAAAGTAAGATTTCTAGGGGAAAATGGTGAATCAGAAAAGTGGCTTTGGACATTTCTAAGGGTGGAAATTCATAAGTTTAAAGACATGTGCAAACTTTAATGCTTTGGGTATAAAAAGAAAAGTAACAGCAGTAGAAAAAGGGACATTCACACATTCACTACACATTGACATAGAGAGATATTGAGAGCAAGAAACATTGAGAAAAAAATCAGAAAAAGAGTGAGAGACAAAACAAAAAAAGAGTTTGAAAAGAAAAACCTTGAGAGAACAAGAGAGGAACAAAAAAAATCAGAAGAAGGAGGTGGACCATAGAAGCACATCCATCAAAGGCCATCGGTGAAGGAAGATAGTAGCTATTGGGTATCCTTCTCTTCAAACCCTTATCATGTTTACATTTTTGCATGTTTATTTTCATGTGTTTATTTCTTATGTTGTATAACTGTAATAAGGTCTTGATATGACCAAAAAACTGTTGTAAAAAAACAAAGGAAAGAGAAGAACATAGTGTAGTTGACCAGGTAAGATGAGTTGAAAAATACTCATCTTTACTGTCATGTTCGCTGGCAAGTTCGCCTAGTGAACTTTGCTTTGTTTTCTCACTGTTTTCCATAAAAAAGGCTTATTCTGGGCAAAACAGCATGAAGTTCACCTAGCAAACTTCTTGATGTTTTCTTGTTGTCATGCTCGCTGGCACCTTCGCCTAGCGAACTTTGCCCCCTTTTGCCCCTGTTTTCATTCGTTGGGGAGTTCGCCTAGCGAACTTCTGTTTGTTTTTTCTGGGCAGCTTCGCTACAAGGTTCGCCTAGAAAACTTTCCCCCCTTTTGCCTCTGTTTTCGTTCGCTGGGAAGTTCGCCTAGCGAACTTCTTGCTGTTTTTGGGCAGCTTCACTACAGCCTTCGCCTAGCGAACTGCCTTTAGTTTTCCTAGTTTTTTTTCCCAAAAATATTTTTTGTGTGTTTTCGTGTTTTGTGTTGTTTCAAGCCAACTAACCCGATATGATTGTACGACCTTTGTATGTGGATGTTTGCGGTCATTTTTAACTTTTGGTTCTAAAAACTATTTTCAAAAATAAACTCTCGATTTTATCGAGCCATTTTCACCCTTGTAAGTCGACCGTTTTGTGCATTCGCCATCGACCTTGTTCGCATCACTTCAAATATTTTTACAAACAATAAAACCCTTGATCCAACATCAAGTGGTATTTTTCTCATAAAAAATCCAAAACAGAATAAAGATACAATTGGGGTCATACACCATAAACTTTAAAGTGATGGAGAATGAATGAGAATGGAACCCTCCTACACTCGTTCCAAATGTTTTGAATACAAGGCGCTCGACTTGGTTATTTGAATTATTCATCTCTATCCAAAGTCTTTAGTGTGATCCTAATAAAAAACAATCTTTTCTCAAAAACCTAAAAATAACATCAACTCATCAAACTTCTTTTCGCCTTAGGGTATCAATCCGAAAACCCTTTTTCAAGGTATAAAATCAACCAACGAACAACCATTTCATAAGCCTCCGAACTACGGAGCTCTGATTCTTCACTTCTTTTAAGTAAGGATACGTAGGCACAAGGGCCACAATCCTTGGCGAGTATTATAATAAAAAACAACCCCTCTTTTCTTTTTAGCAAGCAAACTTTTAAAAACACCCATTCAAGTGAAACAACCTAGAAAGTTCCCATCGAATACGATGGATGTGAGGGGGTTCTAATGCCTTCCCCCTTGCATAACCGACTTCTGAACCCTAAGACTTGGTTGCGATGACCATGCTCTTTCCCTAAAGGTTTTATCATTATTTCCCTTTCCCTCCTTGGGATAAATAAAATTCGGTGGCGACTCTGTGTCATTTTTCGCGTAGCGACAAGTGGCGACTCTGTGTCATTTTTCGCGTAGCGACAAGTGGCACAGTTCGACCTTGAACTGGAACTGATGGATGTGAAGATTGCATTTTTATACGGTGGTTTAGATGAAACAATCCTGATGAGACAACCTGAAGGGTATGTCGAAAAAGGGAAGGAAGATTATGTGTGCAAACTAAATAGATCTTTATATGGATTGAAAAAATATCCTTGACAGTGCAATAGGAGATTCGTCAAGTTCATGGCACGCATAAGTTTCATCAGAAGTCAGTTCGACCACTGTGTATACTTTAGATTTCGACCGGGTAATTCATTTTTTATTTTGTTTCTTTATGTGGATGATATTCTAATAGAAAGCAACAATGTTGAAGATGTAATAAGGGTAAAGGTTGAACTCAATAAGGAGTTCGACATGAAGGATCTGGGAGTTGCGTCCAGGATTCTTGGGATTGACATTCGAAGAGATAGAAAGTAGTCGAAATTATGCTTATCTCAAGAGGCATACATACAGAAGATTCTCGAAAAGTTTGGTATTTCAATTCAAAGCCTGTTGTGACTCTGACAAACCCTCAATTCAAGCTGAGTATAGATCAGTGTCCCAGCACTGATGTTGAAAGAACTTATATGAATAGCATTACATATGCTAATATAGTGGGTTCTTTGATGTATGTTATGGTCTGTACCAGGCCTGACATAGCATATGCAGTAAGTCTTGTAAGCAGGTACATTGCGAATTCTGGAAAGGCTCACTGGCAAGCATTGAAGTGGATTCTAAGGTACATAAATGGGTCTCTGAATAGAGTCCTAATTTATGGTGGAGCCTTGGGTGAAGATAGTAAAGTAGAAATTGAAGGATATGTCGACTCTGATTATGCAGGTTGTATGGATTCCAAAAAATATATTTCTAGATATGTGTTCACTATGTTTGGGACATCAATCAGTTGGAAAGCAACACTTCAGAAAGTCGTTGTCTTATCTACCACTAAAGCGGAATATATCACCTTAACTGGAGCTGTGAAGGAAGCATTATGGCTTGAAGGTTTTGCAAAGGATCTGAAGCTTCAAGGTCGAGTTATCACTGTTAAATGTGATAGTCAAAGTGCAATACACCTGTCGAAGAATTCAGCCTATCATGAGCGAACCAAGCACATTGATGTGCGGATGCATTTCATTAGAGGGATAATCAAGCATGGAGAAGTCCAAGTGTTGAAGGTTTCGACAGATCATAATGTTGCTGATGTGATCACCAAGACGTTGCCAAGTTGCAAGTTTTTCCATTGTATGCAGTAGATAAAGTTGAATGAAGAAAGCTAGTTTCTTGATGTTATAGAGTTAGATCCAAGGTGGATATTTATGAGATATTGGATCGAACTCTAGTATGATCGAAGGGTAGCTTCTGGTACGACAAGAGTTAAGCATGATGTCAAAGTCTGTTCGCATGCTGTTGTCGGAGTAATGCGTGTTGTAGTCGAAGTTTGTTCTAACATGCATTAGTCAATATTGTTATGGTTGTTAGCATGTTGAATTAGGCCTTTCTTATAAGCCCAATTGTTTAAGTTAGCTTGTAATGGGTAATTGTTAAAAAGCTCATTAGTGTCGCTACTGCGAAAATCGGCGCCGGCTATGACAGAAGAGTCGCCACCGTGCGTTATTTATCCCAACGGAGGGAAAGGAAACGCTCAGAGTAAACCTAACGCAAAACGGGAAAGGAATGGTCATTGCAACCAAAACCTGGATTCGGGAGTCGATTACGCAAGGGGAAGGTATTAGCACCCCTCACGTCCGTCGTACTCGACGGGATCCACGCTTGTTTTCTAGTACAGATTGTTATTATATCTACTCTAAAGGTCTGGGTGAAAAAGAAAAGAAAATGACACGGCAAAGTATCGCACTTTATGCCTACGTATTCCCGTCTGGAACGAGAAATCAGAGTCGACGTAGTTCGCCTACCTACGGGAAAGGAGGGGAAGGTTGCTCGCTAGGATACGGCATCTCATGCCTACGTACTTTCATACAGCATGAAAGATCAGAGCAAACGTAGTTCGGGCTACGGAAGACGCAAGCTTGTCTGACTGTTTTTTATTACTGTTAGAACAGTGGTTAAGTGTCGGGTTTATATTATCGTCTCCACAGGGAATATCAGATATTGCTGCAGTTCAACAATTGTTAAATTTATAGTTTAGTGGTATCCAAGGGTTTGTGTTTAAGGTAACAAGTATTTTGCATGAAAGGAATAAATGCGATAAAAGTTAGGTTTTAACGATTTGAATAAAGATTGTCAAAGTTAGGTTTTGGTAATCACTTTGCATGTATACTTCCGATCAACATTTAATAAACTCTTTCAAATGATTGATGTATTCACAATATCCTCTCAATATGATTATCTCTAACTCATATTGTGAAGTTTATCATTTTAATCCATTGTTGATCTCTCACACAATCTATCAAAATGACAATCATAAAGTTCAACATTTTAAGTGAACAAAATCATCCAAGACTATTTCTAGCTCAAGAAAAGAGATGGGTGAAAACCTAGGTCAAGAGTTGATAAATATTTCTCAATCATTAGTCAACACAAAAGATTATGAATAAAACAAAGTTTTCACCATACATTAATCATTCAAGAGTTTACAAATGAAGATCATCCATACAAATACAAAGTTCAATGATTACCTACATCTATCTTTGACAACAAGATGAACTTAGCTACACATTCTCATGGTAGCTTGCAAAAGAAGTTTCAAAGTTGGTTGATGAACATCCAAGTTGAATGATCCAACTTTGATGATGATCCACCTTGTTGTTGTTTGATTATGTTAAGAGATGAAGGAAAATAGCTAAAATAGGTTTTTAAGTCACAAAACCCTCTCTTGCAGCAAAACAAATGTAAAAGTGAAAAAGAAGATATTCTCCAAAAAGTGGCCCAAGCTACTTATAGTAAGTGACAAATCTGGGCACGCTCGCTACTTACTCGCTAGGCGAGCTGCTGGCGAACGCTCGCTACAGCCTCGCCTAGCAAACCTGCCAGCGAGGTCTGCAAGATACATTCTGTTAAGCTTCGCTAGGTGCTCGCTGCAGCGAATGAGCCAGCGAAGGGTGCCTGGGACATTCTGTTTTGCTTCGCTAGGTGCTCGCTGGGAGCTCGCCTAGCGAGCCTCTTCGCCACTTGCTCGCTGACCAAGATTGGTGTTGAAAACCATTCTGCCCAAGTTTGGAGCTGTTTGCTACGTGCTCGCTAGGCGAGGCTGTAGCGAACACTCGCTACTCACTCGCCAAGTTCTCGCTGAGCGAACCAACTTTTGTTATGCTCTTTGCTTGATTCCTTTGCCAACTTCCTTGTGCCTTCAATAATGCTCTTTCACACTTAAATCCTGCACAATAACACACAAATCAAAAGGACCAAAAGAAATTGACACAGTGATGCATATTAACAAAAGCAGAGCTTAATAAATACGTTTTTGGCAGAAAAAGGAGTGAAAGATGCCCATATTTGATGGCTCCAATAAGCACAATTGGGCATCTAACAACTCTCCCCAACTAGAATCATGCTTGCCCTCAAGCAAAGTATGCCTCTCGAGTAACCAAGAAGATTTGCTTAAAGAGTCAGGTTTTTCCGAGACCGGATCATATGGCTCAAATTGCAAGCGACTTGACCAGACACATGTTTCCAATGGTTAGAAACAAAACAATGCTTCCAGAACTAAAACTTTTAAGCAATACTAAACATTCATCAAATCACAACAATGATATCATGAACGAATCACCCTAACTCTCCTCTTCGAAAAAGGATTGAAGAAAATGTCGCACATGAAAGCGCAGGGGAATTTTCACTCTCCAATAAACAATGTCAAAATCAACTTTATTCATACAATGTCTAACAATTCTACATGAAACTATGGAAGCACGAAGTCACTAAGGTCTTTTCCGGTTATAGCTTGGTCGGGTTAACAAACAAGGGACATATCTAAGGCCTTTGAACAAAATTTCCGATGCAAAAGAGACATTCACTATACATTTATTTACACCTCTTCAACTTTGTTCCACCAATTCCTTATTTGAACCCTTCACAACTCCCTTTTGTTTTTCACACTTTTTCTACCAAGCAAGCATTTGTTTTCTTATTTTCTACACCATAATCACACAAAAAATGAGTGTTTCTCTTCTTCTCTTCTTTTTTTTTTTTAGATATATGCTTGCTAGTTTAACAAGAGTTGTGACCAATTACTCTTTACAAATTTGTTCTCCCCAACTTGTCTTTTCTTTTCCCCTAAATGAATGCCCTTTTCTTTTCTTTTTGCATCAGAAGAGCAATTAATCCAAATTTCCAAGGTTTCAAGACAAATATTTTTTACACTCGCTTTATTCCAAGCAAGGATTCAACTGCTTTAGGCTCAAAATTGGGTTACAAATACTCTCTCTGCTCACGGGTATCTTTATCTTTGGAAATGGTTATGCTCGAGAGAAACAAGTGCCTTGATCATATCAACTACTTCCAGAATTCATAATAATAAAAGACAACGCATGAATAAAATGAATCAACACAATTTATCAGAATCCAGCATTTAAGTACATAATGGAGGTTTCCTCACAATTGATGGTTTAAAAGTCCTAAGTGAATCATTCAATCAATTAAGTTGCAATCGGAAAATATTTTATCACAAAAGGAAGTGAAAGTTCCGCAAGCATTATACAGTTCTAACCGAAGGTAACAGTGTACCTTAGCTTTCATCACTTATTTAATTTTATCATCGCCATCCAAGCTCGGATGCACCTTCATTGGATACTTCTTTCAAGAGAGCAACCAATCTAGAAGGTTTGGACACAAAAAATCAATCACAAAAAATTATTGAACCAAAATAATTGAAAATCAACAGTACTGAAATTAAAGACTTAAAGAAATAACAATGTGCGTGGGGGACAAAACACCCCAATAGTACAAATCATCATCAAAACATACTAAAACAGAAAACAAAACAAATCACATCACTCCTCATCGTCCTCAGACTCATACTCCGAAGTGCCCTCCTCATCAAAATCTTCTTCACCCTCAACCTCTTCATCATCATCTGCATCCGCACCTGCCCCCTCAGAGAAAATAGGCCTGTCCACAGGCCAGCTCGCGTGCTGCATGAACTGCTCACGCGTCATAATAGACTGCTCTGAAGTAGGATCACGGTTTTGCAACTGCAAGATCTGCATCGAATCATGTAAGTCCACCATTGCGCGCTGAGTCGCGTCCATCCAGTCCCAATTGTAGTTACACACTGCTTGCTGGAAGGGATCAAACCCTCGAGATGAACCACCAGAACCATCAGTAGTCCTGGCACCACCAGCAGATGAACCACTCCTATCAACTCTTGGTCTACAGTACTTATTCACGTAGCTATCATCAATTGCTGCTGGTATCTTGACCAAACTTCTGGAGGGAAGCTTCAGCCTGGTTTGTGCACATAATGCCATAATGAGGCAGGGAAAAGCTAGGGGGCAATTAGCCCACGCCCCCGACTGAAGCCCGCTTTCAATGACAGACTTCAATTCACGTGCTATGAGACCAGCCACATCAATTTGCACATTAGTTAAAATAGCGTGAACAAGCCGTGCCACTGGGATCGGCACGGTGGACGTGTGCGACTTCGGCTTAATGTTGGACAGAACCAACATCAAAATCAACTGAGCCATAGGTGTCATGTCTTCCCTTTTAAACCTAATAGCTTCACCTGAGTGATTCTTCTCAACAGATCTGCCTTGCAGTAAGAGAGCAGCTGACATTTCATCAATATTCGGATGCAACCTCAGAGTCCTTGAATACGCATCCAATTCATTAGGACCCAAGTGGAGGGGTTCTCCAAGAATGTGGTTGATGGCGTTCCTGTCAAAAGCTATCTGACGGCCGAACACCCTTGTAGACCAGGTGAACGGTTCATCATCGTCAGGCAGCGCGTTCGCATAAAACTCGCGCACCACCTCCAAACTGTAGCTCTCCACAGGGGACGTCAACATGCCCCATTTTTTTACATCAATCAACCCTGCAAAGTTGCGGTACTCTCCCTCAGTGTGAATCATGAACCTTCTCTCCGGCAAAATCTTTCGCTTTTGCAGCGCTTGGTACCGGGCAGCTTGCTTTGCCCCCACAAATTTGTCCGTGTCGAACTAGATAGGCACCGTCCTAGAGGTGGATCCCACCTTTCGCTTTTTCCCGAGATTAGCTGAGGCCATCTGCATTCATAACATCAGAGAAACAACAGCATAGCAAAACGTTAGTAAGCAGCATAGAATAGACAAAACAGAGTCTGCTACGTTCGCTACATCTTCGCTTAGCGAGATGCCAGCGAATGCTCGCTACGAGCTCGCCTAGCGAACTGCTAGCGAATGCTCGCTACGAGCTCGCCTAGCGAACTGCTAGCGAATCGCTGTGAAATTTTCAGGACAGCTTTTTGCAGGCATCAGAAACAACAAAACACAATGCACAAATCTCAACCAGAAACCAAATATGTACAATGCTAAGGTTTGTTCTAAAACCACATGAAATTCAATGTATCTCAAACCCTAACATGCATAAACTAACCCTAATCCCACAATTCAAAAAATATATATATATAAAAACAGAGAAAGTAAAGAGATGAGGAACTTGGCAAACCTGGTGCAGTAGTGCAGATGATCTGAAGCACAATGAGGGTTTGAAGATTAGGATATGTGAGAGTGAAAGTGAGTGAGAGTGTGAAAGTGAGTGTGAGAATGAACAAGGGTTGGGGGAACAAAATAGAATGAACTAACAAACTTCTGGGCCCAATGTTGCACCCCAAAATTTGACCAACCGGGTCTCGTATCTGGCTCGATGTTTCGACGCATAACCGCATTCGCATCTGCATATCGCATACATTGCATTGTTCATTTGTTTTGATTTTATCAGGGATCACAGCTCTCGTCTCGTGTTTCAGGTGTTTTTGATCAGTAGAATCGATTTTTGGGTTATTGCGGTGCCCGTTTATTTTTACCGATTATTTTTGTGTCGTTCGGTGCTCATTTTGTCCCTCTGGGAATTATGGTGATTTTTCTGGATTTTATAGGATTTTTTAGGGCTTTAAATAGATTTTTAAATCATTTTTAGGGTTAATAGGATTTTTTTAATGGATTTTAAATCATTTGTAGAATTTTTTAATAGACTTTAATATTTTTAGATAATATAGTAATATAGTTTTTAGATTTTTAATAGAATTTAAATAGCATTTTCCATTTGTAGAATATTAATAGCTTTTATCATTTTTAGAATATTAGTATAAAATTTAATAGATTAAATAGTTTTAATATGTTTTAATTCATTTTTTAGATATAGAGATTAATAGTCTTTTTTTCTTTTATAGAGTTTAATAAATAATAGTCTTTTTTTTAGATTTTAATATAGGTTTTTAGAAATTAATTAGATTGGTTTCAGATTTAGTTAATTGAGAGTAGTTAATTAGGGATTAATTAGAGTTAATGCAGTTTTTTTGCAGTTTTTTATTCATTTTTCGCAAGCCCAGTTCAGTGCAGGCCCATTGGTATTTTTGTCCAGAATATGATTCAGCAAATAAGTCCAATAATTGTCCAAGGAAAAATCCAGCGTTTCCAGCTTTATCCAGCATATTCCAGCATTCTCTGGAAGATTCCAGAAAGCGCCAGCGAAGCATCAGCTATAAATACCAGCAAGAGCCACGTGTTAAGGAGGGAGAGGCCCCACGTTACGCGTCCACCGCACGCCACGCCTTCACTCCGTTTTTCCTCTCTCTGCCAAGTGGCAGCCATGCGCCACACCCCTTCACGCTCTGCCACCTCCCACACGTGGAGAGCATGCAGAGACACCACGCCACACCACTTCTCACCACGTGTAAGCCTCACAACATCTCACCGGTGAACCACACCGGCCGGCCTGCATGGCCGGCGGCAACCGTCCCTCGCCGGAAAGCCACAACAATCCCAGATTCCGTTCACCTGCATCTTCTTCCTCCCTTCATCGTCTTCTCCAGGCACCTTCGTCCAACCTCCGATCTGCTTCCGGCCGCCGCTAATCTCCCCAGAACGGCTGGAACCTCCAACAACATTCATCATTCATTACCATTCATCTCCTTCCTCCATCGATCCCCAGATTCATCATCACCACTGCTTTCAATCATTCAACAACACAAGGGAAGCCTTCATAGTGTTCGTCGTCTTCATGAAGATCCCACATAAACCTTCATCATGTTCGTTAGCTCCTTCAACGAATTTCCAGAAAAGTTCATCAACATCACAAGAACATGCAGCAATCTTAATCCCAGTTTCCGATCAACAACCTCCATCAACACGACGAGTTCTCCAGAGATCCAACCATTCAAGCTTCAAGATCCTCAAATGTCCTTGTTTCCAGATTGCATCACAAAAAATCATTCCCCAAGAACTTCACCATCCGTTCTTCTTCCGCTTTCCAGAAACTTCATCAATCTTCGGCGTTTTCCAGATTTTGCTTGTTGTTCTCCAGAATTCATCAACAATATTTGTTCTCAGATCAAGAACACCTTCAACGCGTTTCCAGAATCTCTTCACCAGAGCAAGCAATGAATTCATCAGCGAATAGATCCAAGAACGCTCCGTGAGCTCCAAGATCCTCATCAAACGAGCATCACCAGAAATTCATCAGGAAGAATGATCCTCCAAACGTCTGCATCAGGGATTCAATGTGTTCGTCCCAGAACTTCAATAGCATCTTCGTCCAACATCTCCAGGGATCTTCAAGTTTGTTGATGATCAGATTCATGGTGCATTTGGTTTGGGATTATCTGATAGCAAGAATGCTGTGAGACTGAGAGAGGATTTGAGGGGAAGATAAAAAAAAACGAGTAAGGTTGAAACGGAGGTTCACGGCGGCGGAGGGAGAAGGAAGGTAACGTTAGGGTTTTGGCTCTTCTGAGAGTGAAAGGGGAGCGAGGAAGGTGAAGGGTGAGTTGGGCCAGGCCCAACGTTTTTTGGAGGCGCCCTTCCCATTTTTTGGCATAATGGGCTTAAGCCCAACGCTACCAGCAACATCCCAGTTCACACCATACCCCCCCCTCAGCGTTTTTGGAGAGGCACTTTGGGCTGGGCCCAATTTAGATACAGTTTTTATTTTATTTTTTCTGCACACTCCCTGGGTAATCTAATTACACCCCCCCAGCCCTTTTCTTGTTTTTTTATTCTTTTAAAGACTTGAAAAAATAGAAAAGAAGTGAAAAAAATATGTTTGAGAAAATAGAAAAGAAAAAGAAGTGAAAAGAAATATTATAAGGAAAAAATAATAGAAAAAGAAATGAAAAAGAAAATATGAAAAAATATTAAAAGAAATAGAAAAGAAAATACATGTGGAAAAATGAAGAAAAATAAGAAAAGAAAAGGAGAAAAATATTTGGAGAAATATGAAAAAATATGTTAAAGAGAAAAGGAGAAAAAAGAGAAAAAGTAGGTTTAATATTTTTAAAGCATTTTCTTTTAGGATATTTTCATAAACTTTATTTTTCGACTTTTAAGATAGAATTAGAGGCCCATTTGTTAGGGGGCCATTTTCATTCGACTTTTCAGGATAGAATAGGATAGCGTTTCCTAGGAGATTTATTTCAGCATCCAACCCATTGTAATCATTCTTTCAGAGATTAATAAAACGAGATTTGAGCTGTGGTCCGATAGTAGCCGAACTACAGCTGCTCTGATTCTTCGTACCAGACGAAGATATGTAGGCATAGGATGCGATATCCTAGCGAGCACACTAACGACTAACTTTTGCTCTCTCGCGGCTGTGCGATCGAGACTTTCCCGCTGACGACTGATTGATACCCTTTTTCTCTCTTGCCCAAGTGCATTTGAGACTCAGCCATAGTTTTGACCATAGGTTCCCGACCCTGTGAAACCAGTTGTTTTTCTCACTGCTGTGTGAGACTGTTTGTTTAGCCGTAGTTAGTCTGAACTACGTAAAGCTCTGATCTTCCATCCAGTGGAAGTACGTAGGCACAAGACGCGAGGTCTTGGCGAGCCAATTTCCCCCGTAGTCCCGAACTACGTTGACTCTGACTTTCTCTCTTGAGAATACGTAGGCATAGAGTGCGATGCTCTATCGAGTCAATTCCCCTCCGTTTAGATTTAGCAGCCGTAGATAGATTGTTTTGCATCCAGTAGACAACCCAAGCAAGCGTGGATCCCGTCGAGTACGACGGACGTGAGGGGTGCTAATACCTTCCCCTTGCGTAACCGACTCCCGAACCCAGGTTTTGGTTGCGATGACCATACCTTTTCCCCGTTTTTTGCGAGGTTTACTTCGAGCGTTTCCTTTCCCGCTCTGAGGGATAAATAACGCACGGTGGCGACTCTTCTGTCAGCCGGCGCCGATTTTCGCAGTAGCGACAGCTGGCGACTCTGCTGGGGACTTGCGATAGTTCCCCATGCATGTGGGATCCAACGTCCCCTAAGAGAGAGTCAATCCTAGCGTTTGTTTGCTTGTCTATTTGGGGCTTATTTATCGATATTATCTATTGCTGTTGGGGTGTTACGGGTGTTCTATGATTGAGATAAGCCGGACCTGGGCTCGAGTATGAGTATACACCTAGATATAGTTGCGGAGAAGTAGTAGACGAACCTGTCTGCTGAGCAGGCACAGTTCCCTACGAAAATTCGCGCTCGGACGAGGTTCTCACAGAGGTGCTCCTTTCCGGTCCTGAGGATCTGAGGGGAGTCCAGACGTGAGGATTGTCGACTCTGGGAACCGATCATTTGGAAGTTAGCTAAGTGAGGCCTCTTCATGAGATGACGATGCCACTCCTTCTGGGAATCGTATCATTCCTCATGAAAGTCTGTGACGCTGACGACCGCATAGGATGCCGTACCTTGTCAGATATAGGTCCACACCTGTGAGTGGGGGGGTTGTTTTTTGTGCAGGAAACTTGACTTCCAACCTACCCGTTATTCTGGTCTTCTTTTCAGAGAACGTCTCCGTCAGCAGCGCAGCAGTATTCAGATTTTGTGTGGGGGCTGTGGTCCCATTGTTTGCTGCATTTTGCATATCATATGCATATCAGTGTTGCATTGCATATCATCCTCCAGCTAGCCAGAGTTCTGATCCAGCCTTTGTTTCCTGAAGGTGATTACCCGGAGTTTGGATTGAGCAGCTGTTGATTGTCAGAAGACCTACCCAGGGGTTGAGTAGATTTGAGCAGAATCCAGTGTCGAAGTCAGCTGAAGATTATTGGTAGCCATGTCTGAAGGCAATTTCCAGTCTCCTAACACCCTGGCAGGGTTCACTATGGCGTCCAACCCTCTGTATGATTCCATGGAAGATTCCCCGCAAGTGAACAACGTTGCTGCAGACCAAGTTGTACAGCCTTCTGTTGAGAACCGAGATCGACATGAGCAGTTTGTTGCCCAGAATGAGCGTCCTCCTCCTGTCAACAATCAAGGTGATGCTTTCCCTGTGATGAATTACCGAAGAGATATTCCAGCAGCTGGGATGGTAGATCCAAGAGCCCTTGACGATGGTAGAAGATTCCGAGTGTTGGAAGAGCAAATGAAAGCTTTGAAAGCCAAAGATGCTGTCAACCTGGATGCTGTAGGCATGTGTTTGGTTCCTGACCTGGTGTTGCCTTACAAGTTCAAAGTGCCGAAGTTCGAAAAGTACACGGGAGATAGCTGTCCAAAGCTGCATTTGATGATGTTCTGTCGAAGAATGACTGCGTTTGCGCGAGATGATAAGTTGATGATCCATTGCTTTCAAGAGAGTCTGACTGGGGCATCTTTGAGGTGGTATATGCAGTTAGAGAGGAATCAGATTCAGTCATGGATGGATTTAGCCAGAGCTTTTCTGAAGCAGTACGATTACAATTTAGACATTGCTCCTTATCGCATGCATTTGCAAGAGTTGTCTCAAGAGATCAATGAACCTATCAGGAGGTATGCTCAGAGATGGAGAGAATTTGCTGCTAGAGTGCGTCCCCCGCTGGTAGACCAAGAGCTGGCAAGCATGTTTGTGGATTCCCTACAATATCCGTACTTCAAAAGATTGCTCGGAGTTCCGGCAAGTTTCTCTGACGTGGTAGCACTAGGAGAACGCCTTGAGTACTCCATAAGAATGGGGAAAATTCAGATTACTTCATATGATCAAGCTGGTGAAACTGAATACCCTTGTGACTATCAGAGTGAAGAAGAAGTTGTGATCAACTCAGTCATGCCAAAGGTTGAATATCCTCGAAGCGAATCAGTGAATTTTGTTGGTTCATCATCTTATCAGAGATCAGTACCTCCCGTGGCTTGTTATACTGAACAGACAGCCGTGCCTGGGGCACCATACCAGGAACCTTATGTCGTTTCCATTGCAAATCAGCGAACTCGTGGCCGAGGTTATCAGAATCAGCGTCAGAATCAGAACAGACCTCGCAACAACTTGGAACGAAGGAATGGTCCTTTTCACCCAGTGCCGATGCCGTACAGCCAGTTGCTACCATCTTTGATTCAGAAGTCTTTGGTGGAGCCGAAAGCTCTTAAGCCAGTTCCAGAACCGTACCCTCCTGGGTACAATCCCCACGTTCAGTGTGGTTATCATGGTGGCTCTCCGGGGCATTCAACCGAAGATTGTAAAGCATTTCAGGCGAAGGTACAGCAGTTGATTGATCAGGATCGCATTTCCTTTCGAGAAGGATTTCTGTTTGTTCATCCCTAACCGTTCAGCTGTCTAAGCTCGTGACTCAGAAGGGCGTTCCCCAGCATAAGCCAGTGGTTCAGACAGGCAGGCGCCTCAGCATTGGCAGTTCTCAAGCCTTTATACATCATTTGCATATGTAGTTTCTTTTTCTGTTAGTTACTACCTGCTTTAAACATTGTATGTTTCGAATGGTGATAATAATAAAGTGAGTATGCATTTTTTTGAATTAATCATGTCGATGTCGCTCATTTATTGCATTGCACTGACACTTGCATTTTATTCACTCCATTTTTTCGCTGTGATTAGCAAAGTTAGGAGGATGACGAAACTGAAACTCATAACCGATGATTGTATGCTTTCAGATAAGACCGTACCGATGACGTACAAGGCATTGTTTCAATCCCCAAACACTGGAGATATAAGGAGTTAGTCCCTTGTTAACCACTTCGAGCCAGGAAGTAGAAGTTTTTTCGGACTTTTAAAACCCTCACATCTTAACCCGGGGCAGGGTAGTTGTCAGTTAGCTTGACCGAGCGTTCAAGTCTTGCAGAGGAGTGTTGTCTTTCAAGGACCAACCAGTTTATACCTTTCAAGAGGTCAAACCTCACCAATCAGGAGTGAGACAGTTACAATCCTTTCGGAGCAATCAAGACAACCAGTGTCGCACGACTTTGTTCCAAAAGAAAGAAAGAAAGCCCGCTAAGTAAAAAGAAGAAGAGCTGGAAAGCTAATACTTAGGCAAAAATCAGGGCATCCCGCTGGACTTCAAAAGAAATCGAAAAATCGAAAAGAACTCAAAAGGAGTCAGTCCAGGCAAAAGTTAGGGAATCAAAAGAATGAAAAGAGGGATTAAAAAGAAATTTTTCCCCAGCAAATCACAAAGTCGTGTACATAGACACCGAAGGCGAAGAAGGAGTAACTATCACTCTAGAAGAAAAGCTTGTGAATTCCTTAACTGTGGTTCTTACCATTCAACATACTCCTCGAAGAGGCGAGCGCTTATGCCAGGTTAACTGAACCTTAGGATCGGAGATCATCACGCAGAAGGGGTGGGTACAAATCAAAATTTGAGCCAAATATCCTTTGTTTCACGAACCGTGAACCCGACCACGATACAACCCTTAAAAGACCTAATTGAGGTAGGGTTAGTCTGAAGCGCATTACAATAAGGTTGAGTAACCTGACTCCTTCTTGACTTGCTAGTCACATCCTTGTTGTATTTTCACTGATCACGTAAGCACTACGTTTGAACATTGGTTCATTCGTCACTCACGATCATATGCATATAAATGAGTGACAGCTCAAAATTTTTTCAAAAAATCTGCATAACCATTGCATTATGATTACCATTCGTGGACAGACAATTCTAATTGCAGGTTAGTAGTTGGCATGAAAGAAATTCCAGCAGGAATAATCAAGCAGGACTGAGTAATTCAGCAGTCTGAACCAGAATGGTGAATGTTGTGAAGCCCAGTGAATCAGGGGCATTATCTTCCAGTAAGTTCAGTATCAGTCAGTCTGAGGACAAGTCCCGAAGCTTCAGTTGAGCAGGGGCAGTTTGTTTGAGAAGCAGTTGATCAGAAGGAGTCTTCTCAAGACCCAATCAGGGGCAATCATGCAGAGCGCTGAGATTTGAAAGCAGATGCTTCCAATGGATAATCAGATCAGGTTAAGTCGCTAGAACGCTCATTCAGGGGCAAGTCATTGCAGAGAATGTTGAAATCAACTGGGTTGTTAGGTGTTTAATTGGAGATTGAATTCTTTTGTCGTGCAGATGCCGGGGCAAGTATTCTCGAAGTATCCTCGTAGCAAGTTGTTCAGAGCAAGTATTCCCAAGGGTTAGATTAAGGCAAGGTGCATTGTACTGGGGCAAGTTGTGCAAGCCAGTCTTTTATCCCCCAGCTGAGTGTACCAGGGGCAAGTCATTCAAACCCGCTTGTTTATCCCCAGCCAGAGTTGAGTATCGGGGAATCATGTCAATACCCTTATCGAAAACCTTTCAAATAAGAAGATCTTGTTGTCGTTGGATCATTATCCTGCAGTTTAAACCTGTTGCGTGTCAGTAACCAGTCGTTTCCAAAGTCCAGTTCTCGCCTGGCAAATCGGAAACCAGTTCTCGTCTGGTCCACCCTTCCGTAAGCATCAGTTCCCGTCCTGGTGCAGTTTATTGTAAGCAGCAGTTCCCGTCCTGGTGCAGTTTATTGGTAACCAATTCTCGTTTGGTCGCCGTTTCTTCAAGTGTGGTATCAGTTCTCGCCTGGTACATGTCCTCGCGTAACCAGTTCTCGCCTGGTCATCGTGTTTTTAACCTATGTGTTATCCCAGTTCTCATATGGTGTACGTTAACTTTCAGCCAGTTCTCGCCTGGTTGTCTATACCTCAGCTTGTTGTCCAGTCAGCCCGTCTGGTTCAAAAACACAAAATCAATTTTCCTAACCTATTTTCCTATCAGTTCTCGCCTGGTAGTCGACCTTTGAATGCTAGTTCTCGTCTAGTATTTCTTACATCTTTCACTGTGTACATAATCCGTGTTTATTCTAAACCAGAAAAACAAAGAAAAAACCTAAAGGTATCTGACACAGTATTTCCCAATGACCCGCATGTCGTCATGTTCCCCGATACGAAGCTCGATTAATGCCAGTGCTCCGATTAATGTTTGAATTCCTCGTGGATGTTGTTAAATCAGAATTGCCACTCTTCAGCAGATGAAAGTTGCTTATTATCCCCGGAAGAGTCGAGATTGTCTTTTACCCCGCATCTGAGTAGGATCAGGAGTATCTTCAGCAGATTAAGATCGATATCCTTGATAGTAGGAGCATTTCCAGCAGTGTGCTGCGCGTAATCAACCTCAGTTTGGGTCAATCTCCGCAGAGCGCAATCAGTTGCCAATGGTTTGAAGAAAGCATCCCCGAGCAGAGTTGTCTTTCTTTCCCCAGTGAAGTCGTCAAGCAGGGTTGCCTTTTCATTTCTCCAGCAGGGCAGTTATCCCCAGCGAATTTGATTTCTCGTTTCCAGCATTTATTTTGCTGAGATGGTTCTGTGACTTCAGGTCATCCCCAGTAGAGTTGACGTTTCCTTCGGCATCTATTTTGCCAAGTGGTTTTCAGACCTGGTGTTCTCATGCAGCTCGAGCCTGCATTAGCATTTGCATATATGGTCATAGCATTTATACAAGCATATAGCATATCCATGCCGTCTGGGCCTCGCATTTTCAAACAAAACGCATAGCATTTACATGTCATATAGGGCATTGCATCATATCAAGCATACGCATGTCGAAACATGGACCAGGATGGTTACCTACTGGATTTCGAATTTGTTCACCTGCAGAGTTGTGTGGTTCAGCTTCTTGTCTTCCCCAGCGGAGTGATTCTTCATTTGGTTGTTACGTCAGCATCGGAAAAAAACAACAACAACAACAACAAGGAGATTGACATACATCAGACTTCTGAAGCTGCCCCCTTCGTCAAAATAGGTGCCAGGCAGTTCCATTCAGAATTCCCCAGGAGAATTGTCCTCAAGTTCGCATTGAACTGTGAGTTGACCAGATTTGATCCCACGAGAGAGATGGGAATCAAGGTGTTTGTTTTATGAAGCATTATTTCAATACTTGTGGCGTCACACAGGTGTTGAAAAGGAGAAGAAAATTGTATCAGAAAATTGACCAGTTGCTGCCGTGACAACCAAACTTCAGTTTATTGGAAGCTATTTCTCAAGCAGTTTTGCAGTATATTCTTGCGGTTGGCAAATTTCAGGGTTCCATTTGTATTCAACCGTCATCTACCTTGAATGTTTGAAGGCTGAGCGCTCTTCACCCACTCAGGTCGAAGCCGCTTGAATAGGGGCAGCTGTTGCACCCCAAAATTTGACCAACCGGGTCTCGTATCTGGCTCGATGTTTCGACGCATAACCGCATTCGCATCTGCATATCGCATACATTGCATTGTTCATTTGTTTTGATTTTATCAGGGATCACAGCTCTCGTCTCGTGTTTCAGGTGTTTTTGATCAGTAGAATCGATTTTTGGGTTATTGCGGTGCCCGTTTATTTTTATCGATTATTTGTGTCGTTCGGTGCTCATTTTGTCCCTCTGGGAATTATGGTGATTTTTCTGGATTTTATAGGATTTTTTAGGGCTTTAAATAGATTTTTAAATCATTTTTAGGGTTAATAGGATTTTTTTAATGGATTTTAAATCATTTGTAGAATTTTTTAATAGACTTTAATATTTTTAGATAATATAGTAATATAGTTTTTAGATTTTTAATAGAATTTAAATAGCATTTTCCATTTGTAGAATATTAATAGCTTTTATCATTTTTAGAATATTAGTATAAAATTTAATAGATTAAATAGTTTTAATATGTTTTAATTCATTTTTTAGATATAGAGATTAATAGTCTTTTTTTCTTTTATAGAGTTTAATAAATAATAGTCTTTTTTTTAGATTTTAATATAGGTTTTTAGAAATTAATTAGATTGGTTTCAGATTTAGTTAATTGAGAGTAGTTAATTAGGGATTAATTAGAGTTAATGCAGTTTTTTTGCAGTTTTTTATTCATTTTTCGCAAGCCCAGTTCAGTGCAGGCCCATTGGTATTTTTGTCCAGAATATGATTCAGCAAATAAGTCCAATAATTGTCCAAGGAAAAATCCAGCGTTTCCAGCTTTATCCAGCATATTCCAGCATTCTCTGGAAGATTCCAGAAAGCGCCAGCGAAGCATCAGCTATAAATACCAGCAAGAGCCACGTGTTAAGGAGGGAGAGGCCCCACGTTACGCGTCCACCGCACGCCACGCCTTCACTCCGTTTTTCCTCTCTCTGCCAAGTGGCAGCCATGCGCCACACCCCTTCACGCTCTGCCACCTCCCACACGTGGAGAGCATGCAGAGACACCACGCCACACCACTTCTCACCACGTGTAAGCCTCACAACATCTCACCGGTGAACCACACCGGCCGGCCTGCATGGCCGGCGGCAACCGTCCCTCGCCGGAAAGCCACAACAATCCCAGATTCCGTTCACCTGCATCTTCTTCCTCCCTTCATCGTCTTCTCCAGGCACCTTCGTCCAACCTCCGATCTGCTTCCGGCCGCCGCTAATCTCCCCAGAACGGCTGGAACCTCCAACAACATTCATCATTCATTACCATTCATCTCCTTCCTCCATCGATCCCCAGATTCATCATCACCACTGCTTTCAATCATTCAACAACACAAGGGAAGCCTTCATAGTGTTCGTCGTCTTCATGAAGATCCCACATAAACCTTCATCATGTTCGTTAGCTCCTTCAACGAATTTCCAGAAAAGTTCATCAACATCACAAGAACATGCAGCAATCTTAATCCCAGTTTCCGATCAACAACCTCCATCAACACGACGAGTTCTCCAGAGATCCAACCATTCAAGCTTCAAGATCCTCAAATGTCCTTGTTTCCATATTGCATCACAAAAAATCATTCCCCAAGAACTTCACCATCCGTTCTTCTTCCGCTTTCCAGAAACTTCATCAATCTTCGGCGTTTTCCAGATTTTGCTTGTTGTTCTCCAGAATTCATCAACAATATTTGTTCTCAGATCAAGAACACCTTCAACGCGTTTCCAGAATCTCTTCACCAGAGCAAGCAATGAATTCATCAGCGAATAGATCCAAGAACGCTCCGTGAGCTCCAAGATCCTCATCAAACGAGCATCACTAGAAATTCATCAGGAAGAATGATCCTCCAAACGTCTGCATCAGGGATTCAATGTGTTCGTCCCAGAACTTCAATAGCATCTTCGTCCAACATCTCCAGGGATCTTCAAGTTTGTTGATGATCAGATTCATGGTGCATTTGGTTTGGGATTATCTGATAGCAAGAATACTGTGAGACTGAGAGAGGATTTGAGGGGAAGATAAAAAAAAACGAGTAAGGTTGAAACGGAGGTTCACGGCGGCGGAGGGAGAAGGAAGGTAACGTTAGGGTTTTGGCTCTTCTGAGAGTGAAAGGGGAGCGAGGAAGGTGAAGGGTGAGTTGGGCCAGGCCCAACGTTTTTTGGAGGCGCCCTTCCCATTTTTTGGCATAATGGGCTTAAGCCCAACGCTACCAGCAACATCCCAGTTCACACCATACCCCCCCCTCAGCGTTTTTGGAGAGGCACTTTGGGCTGGGCCCAATTTAGATACAGTTTTTATTTTATTTTTTCTGCACACTCCCTGGGTAATCTAATTACACCCCCCCAGCTCTTTTCTTGTTTTTTTATTCTTTTAAAGACTTGAAAAAATAGAAAAGAAGTGAAAAAAATATGTTTGAGAAAATAGAAAAGAAAAAGAAGTGAAAAGAAATATTATAAGGAAAAAATAATAGAAAAAGAAATGAAAAAGAAAATATGAAAAAATATTAAAAGAAATAGAAAAGAAAATACATGTGGAAAAATGAAGAAAAATAAGAAAAGAAAAGGAGAAAAATATTTGGAGAAATATGAAAAAATATGTTAAAGAGAAAAGGAGAAAAAAGAGAAAAAGTAGGTTTAATATTTTTAAAGCATTTTCTTTTAGGATATTTTCATAAACTTTATTTTTCGACTTTTAAGATAGAATTAGAGGCCCATTTGTTAGGGGGCCATTTTCATTCGACTTTTCAGGATAGAATAGGATAGCGTTTCCTAGGAGATTTATTTCAGCATCCAACCCATTGTAATCATTCTTTCAGAGATTAATAAAACGAGATTTGAGTTGTGGTCCGATAGTAGCCGAACTACAGCTGCTCTGATTCTTCGTACCAGACGAAGATATGTAGGCATAGGATGCGATATCCTAGCGAGCACACTAACGACTAACTTTTGCTCTCTCGCGGCTGTGCGATCGAGACTTTCCCGCTGACGACTGATTGATACCCTTTTTCTCTCTTGCCCAAGTGCATTTGAGACTCAGCCATAGTTTTGACCATAGGTTCCCGACCCTGTGAAACCAGTTGTTTTTCTCACTGCTGTGTGAGACTGTTTGTTTAGCCGTAGTTAGTCTGAACTACGTAAAGCTCTGATCTTCCATCCAGTGGAAGTACGTAGGCACAAGACGCGAGGTCTTGGCGAGCCAATTTCCCCCGTAGTCCCGAACTACGTTGACTCTGACTTTCTCTCTTGAGAATACGTAGGCATAGAGTGCGATGCTCTATCGAGTCAATTCCCCTCCGTTTAGATTTAGCAGCCGTAGATAGATTGTTTTGCATCCAGTAGACAACCCAAGCAAGCGTGGATCCCGTCGAGTACGACGGACGTGAGGGGTGCTAATACCTTCCCCTTGCGTAACCGACTCCCGAACCCAGGTTTTGGTTGCGATGACCATACCTTTTCCCCGTTTTTTGCGAGGTTTACTTCGAGCGTTTCCTTTCCCGCTCTGAGGGATAAATAACGCACGGTGGCGACTCTTCTGTCAGCCGGCGCCGATTTTCGCAGTAGCGACACCCAATAAGTGGCCCACCACTTAAACAGAATTACCAGGTTCGCGAGGTTCGCCTAGCGAGAAGCTAGCGAACGCTCGCTGAGTGCTTGCCTAGCGAATAGCTAGCGAATGCTCGTTGCGTGCTCGCCTAGCGAATAGCTAGCGAACGCTCGCTGCGTGCTTGCCTAGCGAGGAGCTAGCGAGCATGACAGAATTGTGAAAAATAAAGCACAGCAGGTAATCCCAATTCAAGCATACATCAAAATCAGTCCCCACATAACACATTGGAAAACATAACATATATATATATATATATATATATATATATATATATATATATATATATATATATATATATATATATAACTTACAATGTTGAGGTGCCTCTCAACTAGCGCTTGTTTAACGTCGGATAAGCTCGACGGTCCATGATGTTCAAGCTGGAACATCAAGGAGAATTGCACAGCTTCCACGGTGCACATGCCCGCCGAGGTAAATCTTTAGGCGCTGACCATTCACAGTCCAGTTGTCTTTCCCATCCATGTCCTCAATTACCACAGCTCCGAAAGATTTCACTTCTTTGATGCGGAACGGACCAGACCACTTGGATTTTAATTTTCCATGGAATAACCTCAACCTGGAGTTAAACAAAAGCACAAGCTGCCCCGGCGCAAATTCTTTCTTGCAGAGCTTTCTGTCGTGGTACTCCTTCGCTTTTTCCTTGTACAACCAGCTTGAGTGGTATGCGGCATTGCGCATTTCTTCCAACTCAAGAAGTTGCACTTTTCTCTTGTCACCGGCTAACTCTTGATCAAAGTTTAAAAATTTTAACGCCCACAAGGCCTTGTGCTCCATCTCAACCGGTAAATGGCAAGTTTTACCAAAAACCAATTGGAATGGAGTTAGCCCAATTGGAGCTTTATAGGCCGTGCGATATGCCCATAAAGCTTCGTCTAACTTTTGAGACCAATCCTTCCTCGAGTTAGACACAGTTTTTTCCAAAATCCTTTTGATCTCTCTATTCGAGACCTCGGCTTGACCATTCGCCTGTGGGTGGTACGGAGTGGTCACTTTATGCGTTACACCATAATGTTGCAAAACTTTTTCAAGTGGCGCATTGCAAAAGTGTGAACCTCCGTCACTAATCAACACTCGAGGGGTTCCAAAACGGGAAAAAATATTTCTTTTTAAAAAGCTTATTACCGTTTTAGCATCCGCTCTTGGTGAGGCAATCGCCTCAACCCACTTTGACACATAGTCAACCGCTACCAACAAATACTCATTTCCAAAAGACGGTGGAAATGGTCTGACAAAGTCAATGCCCCAACAATCAAATAATTCAACCTCTTGAATATTTTGAAGAGGCATTTCGTCTCTCTTTCCTATTCCACCACTCCTTTGACAACTGTCACAATTTTGCGCATGGGCATTTGCGTCTTTAAAAATAGAAGGCCAATAAAATCCCGATTGAAGGACTTTATTCGCCGTTCTAGCCCCATTGAAATGACCACCATAAGGCGAGTTGTGACAGTGCCATAAAATACTTTGGGCCTCATCGCCCGTAACACATCTTCTCAATAAATTATCACCGCCCAGCTTAAATAAATAGGGATCATCCCACACATAGTATTTGGCATCCGAAATGAATTTCCTCTTTTGATTAAGAGTTAGGTCGTGCGGCACAAAACCGCTCGCCTTGTGGTTTGCAAAATCCGCAAACCACGGCCTCACTTGCACTTTAAAAAGCTTTTCATCAGGAAACTCTTCTCGAATGTCTTTTTCTAAGGCGGCCACCTCATCATTGACAAGGCGAGATAAATGATCTGCTACCACATTTTCGGATCCTTTTTTATCTTTAATCTCAACATTGAATTCTTGCAACAAAAGGATCCACCAGATAAGCCTTTGCTTAGAATCCGGCTTGGTTAGCAAATATTTAATCGCCGCATGGTCGGTGTAGACAATAACTTTTGAGCCAATGAGATATGAACAAAATTTCTCAAGAGCATACACTATTGCGAGCAATTCTTTTTCAGTAGTGGCATAATTAACTTGTGCCTTATTAAGGACTTTGCTCGCATAGTGTATGGTATAAAAAAAAATTTCTTTTCGTTGGCCAAGCACCGCTCCAATTGCATAGTCACTCGCATCACACATTAGCTCAAAATTCAAATTCCAATTTGGGGCGACTATGACAGGAGCGGTGACCAACTTCTCTTTTAATGTCTCAAAAGCTTTTAAACAATCATCAGTTAGGAGAAATACCTGATCTTTGGCAAGCAAATTACTCAAAGGTCTAGCCACCTTTGAAAAGTCTTTGATGAATCGTCGGTAGAAACCGGCATGCCCAAGAAAACTTCTGATTCCCTTTAAGTTCGCCGGAGGAGGCAACTTCTCTATCACCTCAACTTTAGCACGATCCACTTCGAGTCCTTTTGACGAGACCTTGTGGCCGAGAACAATCCCCTCCGTCACCATAAAATGGCATTTCTCCCAATTCAACACCAAGTTTGTTTTCACACACCTTTCAAGTACCGTTGTCAAATTTTCCAAACATAAACCAAAAGATCCCCCAAACACCGAAAAGTCATCCATAAAAACCTCCATTGTTTTCTCTATAAGGTTGGCAAAAATGGCTTGCATACACCTTTGGAAAGTTGTCGGCGCATTACATAACCCAAAAGGCATTTTACGGTAAGCGAAAACTCCAAATGGACATGTAAAAGCCGTCTTTTCGTGATCGGCCGGGGCAACCGCAATTTGGTTGTACCCGGAATACCCGTCAAGAAAACAATAAAATTCTTGTCCCGAGAGTCTTTCAAGCATTTGATCCATGAACGGAAGTGGGAAATGGTCCTTCCGAGTTGCGGTATTTAACCGCCTATAGTCTATGCACATCCTCCATCCCGTTGCTACCTTAGTAGGAATCAACTCATTGTTCTCATTGCGAATAACGGTAATGCCCCCCTTCTTAGGAACCACATGCACCGGACTTACCGAAGGGCTATCCGAGATAGGGTAGATCATTCCCGCATCCAAAAGTTTTACAACTTCTTTTCTCACAACCTCTTTCATTGTTGGATTCAAACGGCGTTGCGGTTGAGCTACCGACTTGAAATCCTCCTCCATTAAGATCTTGTGCATACAATAAGAAGGACTAATTCCTTTTAGGTCGGAAAGAGTCCATCCCATTGCTTCTTGATTTTTCTTCAACACATCAATTAAAAGAGATTCTTCATTTTTTGACAAGAGGTTGCTAATGATAACCGACTTCTCCTCAGCTTCATCCAAAAATGCATATTTCAAATTGTTGGGTAAATCTTTTAATTCAATGCTTGACTTTTCTTCATTGACCTCTTTTTTTAAGACCTCTTCCTCTACTTCCCACGGTTCCAAATCCTTAAGACTATCAAGCTCTCTCAAGCATTCATCTAGAGCTTCCTCTTCTTCAAGAGTGAAAACTTCAAAGGAGTTATTAAGGGCTAGCTCCATGGGGGTTATGTCGTTAACATGCTTTGCAACTTCAAAGGAAGCTTCCTCAATTACGTCAACTCGGAAACTATCATGCTTGTCCTTTGAATGCTTCATTGCTTCAAAAAGGTCAAAAGTGACCTCTTCGTTTTGAACTCTTACCTTCATCAAACCGTCATCCACATCAATCATCATTCGAGCGGTTTTCATGAAAGGCCTTCCAAGAATCAAAGGCGCATCATCATCTTCCTCCATATCAATCACAATAAAATCCACCGGGAAGAAAAACTTGTCCACTTTAACCAACACGTCTTGAGCTACTCCATGAGGATGAGTAGTAGACGTATCGGCTAATTGTAACGTCATTCGGATGGACTTGATCTCAATGTTGCCAAGCTTTTTCACGATAGACAACGGTATAAGATTTATGCTTGACCCCAAATCAATCAATCCTTTTCCAACATAAACATCACCAATGGTAACCGGCAATGTCACTCACCCCGGATCAACTTCTTTTCTTGGTAGAGTACGTTGGATGATAGCGCTATAACTTGCATCGAGTACTATTGTTTCCGGTTCCGTGTACCTCCGCTTCTTTGTAACTATGTCTTTCATGAATTTGGCATACTTCGGCATTTGTTCCAAAGCTTCGGCGAACGGAATATTGATTTGTAATTGTTTAAAAATGTCCATGAACCGTGCGTAATGCCGTTCATTTTCTCTCCTAGATGGAGCGTGCGGGTAAGGCAAATTTTGAACCGGAGTGGTGCTCACCATCTCCTTGCTTCTAGATGCTCTTGGGTTCCTTTCTCTTTTCTTTGGTACTTCATCCTCTTTTTCTTTATCATTTTCATTATTTTCAACTTCACCATTTTTTTTATTTTCAACTCCAACCACTATGTCTTTTTCAACTTCACCATGTTTTTCTTTATTTTCTACTTCCTCCTCACTCCATTCACCAACTTCACCATCAAGTTTATCGTCAATTTTTTTCTCTACCTCTTTTTTTTCACTCTCGTCAATCAACTCCCTCCCACTTCTCGTCTTAATCGCCTTACAATGTTCCTTCGGATTTGTTTGCGTGTTTGCCGAGAAAGATGGTCCGGCTTGTTGTTCCGCTAATTGCTTTGCGAGTTGACCAACTTGAGTCTCTAGATTTTTTATAGCCGCATCATTACTTTTTTGGTTTGCCATAGACATTTGCATGAATTGCGTCAATGTATCTTCTAGCTTAGAAGTCGCAACCGGCGGTTGTTGAGGTACATACGGATTTTGACGGTTAGAGTTTCCTCCCCCATAACCTTGGTTATTGTGGTAGTTACCTCTAGGTTGGTATCCTTGATAGTGTTGTTGTTGCTGTTGTTGAGGATGATGGTATGGTTGTTGTTGTGGTTGCCTTTGTTGGTAATCTCTCTGGTTAGCCATGTAGTTCACTTCTTCGAATCCCGGAGGCGGAAAAAATCCAGTGTCATGTTCGCCTTTACAAAGCTCGCAACAAACTATTTGTTTAGCTTTTGACGGTTCTTTTAGCTCCTTGATTTGTTGAGTTAAAAGTTCCACCTGTTGTGAGATGAGCTTGTTTTGCGCAAGTATAGCATCATTTGTTCCTAACTCAAGCACACCCGGCTTTCTTTGAGCTACCCCTCGGTTGTGGTTCCCTTGGTGATCATTGAGTGCCATTTTATCAATGATCGCAGTTGCATCTTCGGCGCTTTTTGACATTAAAGAACCTCCCGCCGTTGCATCCAATAGGGTCTTATGAACCGAAAGGAGTCCATTTCGGAAAATATGAATTTAAGTTAGCTCATCGAAACCATGACCCTTGCATTTTCTCAACATAGATTTGTAACGCTCCCACGCTTCATTCAGTGATTCACTAGCTCCTTGCGAAAATACTGCAATTGCAGTTTTAGCCTCCATGAACCGGTTATGTGGAAAGAACCGTTCAAGAAACTTTTCTTCCAAGAGATTCCAATCGGTCATTATTGTTGTCGATTGGTCAAGATACCACTCCTTCGCTTTCCCAATTAAGGAATGAGGGGATAATCTCCTAAACAATGACTCTTCGTCAGCTTCGGTAGCTCCAGTTGCGCCCGCAGTCTCATAAAATTTTGTAAGATGAGTAAACGGATCCTCATGGTCTAATCCTGTGAAAGGATTTTGATAGACAAGAGCTAGGATTCCCGTTTTCATTTCCGCTTGTCTTCCATTTTGGAGATTACGTGCAAACTGAGCTGTATGTCTGGGACTGTTTGTGCATGGAGTAGAAACTGGTGGAGGGGTGGTGGTTCTGCCATGATTGGTGTGAAATGTGGTAGTGATGTGGAAGTCGAAGAACTTTCTCCTTGATTTTTTCTTTGCCTGGCTTGTTGCCTCCTGCGTCTTGCTCTACTGTTCAATCTCCTTGCGGTTCTTTCGATCTCAGGATCAAAAAGAATTTGGTCCTCAGGAATCTGTCCTCGCATAAACAAGGGATGCACACTAACCAAACAAATTACAAGCACAAGTAAAAACTTCAAAACTAAAAATTCGGCAACTATTGCGATGCTAGCAATATCAATTTATATTCCCCGGCAACGGCGCCATTTTGTTAGAACAGTGGTTAAGTGTCGGGTTTATATTATCGTCTCCACAGGGAATATCAGATATTGCTGCAGTTCAACAATTGTTAAATTTATAGTTTAGTGGTATCCAAGGGTTTGTGTTTAAGGTAACAAGTATTTTGCATGAAAGGAATAAATGCGATAAAAGTTAGGTTTTAACGATTTGAATAAAGATTGTCAAAGTTAGGTTTTGGTAATCACTTTGCATGTATACTTCCGATCAACATTTAATAAACTCTTTCAAATGATCAATGTATTCACAATATCCTCTCAATATGATTATCTCTAACTCATATTGTGAAGTTTATCATTTTAATCCATTGTTGATCTCTCACACAATCTATCAAAATGACAACCTTAAAGTTCAACATTTTAAGTGAACAAAATCATCCAAGACTATTTCTAGTTCAAGAAAAGAGATGGGTGAAAACCTAGGTCAAGAGTTGATAAATATTTCTCAATCATTAATCAACACAAAAGATTATGAATAAAACAAAGTTTTCACCATACATTAATCATTCAAGAGTTTACAAATGAAGATCATCCATACAAATACAAAGTTCAATGATTACCTACATCTATCTTTGACAACAAGATGAACTTAGCTACACATTCTCATGGTAGCTTGCAAAAGAAGTTTCAAAGTTGGTTGATGAACATCCAAGTTGAATGATCCAACTTTGATGATGATCCACCTTGTTGTTGTTTGATTATGTCAAGAGATGAAGGAAAATAGCCAAAATAGGTTTTTAGGTCACAAAACCCTCTCTTGCAGCAAAACAAATGTAAAAGTGAAAAAGAAGATATTCTCCAAAAAGTGGCCCAAGCTACTTATAGTAAGTGACAAATCTGGGCACACTCGCTACTTACTCGCTAGGCGAGTTGCTGGAGAACGCTCGCTACAGCCTCGCCTAGCGAACCTGCCAACGAGGTCTGCAAGATACATTCTGTTAAGCTTCGCTAGGTGCTCGCTGCAGCGAATGAGCCAGCGAAGGGTGCCTGGGACATTCTGTTTTGCTTCGCTAGGTGCTCGCTGGGAGCTCGCCTAGCGAGCATCTTCGCCACTTGCTCGCTGACCAAGATTGGTGTTGAAAACCATTCTGCCCAAGTCTGGAGCTGTTCGCTACGTGCTCGCTAGGCGAGGCTGTAGCGAACACTCGCTACTCACTCGCCAAGTTCTCGCTGAGCGAACCAACTTTTGTTATGCTCTTTGCTTGATTCCTTTGCCAACTTCCTTGTGCCTTCAATAATGCTCTTTCACACTTAAATCCTGCACAATAACACACAAATCAAAAGGACCAAAAGAAATTGACACAGTGATGCATATTAACAAAAGTAGAGCTTAATAAATACGTTTTTGGCAGAAAAAGGAGTGAAAGATGCCCATATTTGATGGCTCCAATAAGCACAATTGGGCATCTAACAATTACCTTCAAAAAGGGTTTTCTTGATTAAGAGTCCAAGCGGACAAAATCGACACATTGATGTTTGTTTTGAATCTTTTACGAAAGAAGTGTTTTTTAGTTTGTTTGCAATCTCTGACGCACTAGAGACTATGATTTGAGAGTGACTACGTCGAGTGTCACCCAAAGGGTACCGCACTAAGCAGCCAGACTACTGGAAAGAAACTCTCCAGCAACCCTTTCTCAAATAGCTTAAGGCTCGTAACGTACGACATCGATTAACCTTATTACTGTGTTTTTGAGTGGTTTTGAGACAAGAAGAGAAAGAAGCTCTAAAAAACCTAGAGTTGAAAAGGGAATAAAACTAACCTAATGTTGTCATGCATGGATAAGAATCCTAATGTATGTCATAATTCCCTCCTGCACAGAGGAAATCAGAGATCCTAGGGGATAAACAGAAAAGAAAGCAAGCAAATACAGTAAAATGCATGCAGTGCAGCAATACAAGCGAGCCAAGGGAGTCAGGCTCAACCTCGAACCTGGGAAAACAACAGGCAAAGTGAATCAACATTCACTTCAAACCTAGGGGGCAAGCTACACAAGCCAACACACAATACAGAAAACAAAAACCAAAGCAGAGGAGGCAGCCCAAGCAGCAGCATCAAACTCCTACAGCAAACAGCACAAACAGCAGCTCTGACAGCAACAAGCTGATTAAACAGCAAAGAGTTGACAGCAACAACCTTCATCTTCAGGCTTCAATAAACTTTCAATCTTCAACAAGCACCAAGCTTCAACAAGCTTCAAACTTCAACAAGCAGCAAAACCCTAGCTTCAACAAGCAACCAGCTTCAACAAGCAGCAAAACCCTAGCTTCAACAAGCACAAACTTCATTCTCAACAAGCTTCAACAAGCACCTCCAAGGGAGAATCAATTAACAGGATCAGGTTGAAATGTTAAAACTTAATGACAACCAAAGGAAGCCACTAAGAACTTAACATTGTAAAGGAACTGTATCCTCAAAGTTCTACTCTTAAAGCATGCCATTCATCCCTCCAAAGGAGAGATGTGACTTCTTTAAGAGGACTTTATGTCATTGGATTGAATGGAGATGAACAATATATTCCATGTTTGAAGAAACAAGCAAAACTAATCTAATGCTCTTCCTGAAAACCCTAGTTTCCCTAAGCTCCTGACAAGCACTCCACAAGAGGACAAGGCTTCACATCCAAGCTCCTTCAAGCTCTCCAAAGCATCTTCAATTGGTCTTCATTATTATCCAAGCACAAGAGCACCACCACCCTAATCTAAAGGGAACTATTGAATTAAACTAGTCAAATTAGTTCACTAGAAACACCTAGAAGTTAGTCTTAAAACTAAATCTAACTGAAATACCAAAAATGATTGTAAAATCCTACAAAAAATTATAAGGGTTCCTAAACCTCTCATGAATATCTCCATACAAAACCAAGGGGTTAATGAACCATTAAATGCTAGAACTATGCCCTAAACCTAAGGGTACTATCCTAAAACCCTAATTCTACAACACCTAATGTTCAATGTTCAAAACAGCCTAAAATTCTCTCACAAAAATATGAGAAAATTACTATGGGTACATGCATATCTAAGCTAACTATACCAAAAAGAATCAACTCAAAAATTAACACCAAATGGCCATACTAAAATCAGCAAGATCAAGCATCAAACAAATTCAAAATAAAACCAATTAAAAATACAAAAAATGCAAATAAATTCTAAAATGCATGAATTAGTAAAATTTTAATCCTATAAAAAAACTAGACTCTTTAAGGAGTTAGGAAAAAAAATCTAGCCTAAAAAGATTAATTTTCCTATTTATGGTGAATTTAATCCTAAACTATATGAAAATATAAAATAAAAGAAAAACAATAAGAAAATGATAAATGTGTGTTGCAAATAGCAATAAAATCCTGTTGTAATCCAGGCTGGGCCCAGAATGGGGGTGTACGTAGCAAATGTTCATTAGGCCCAAGCGAAATTAAAACAATCAGAAAAATTAAATGGAAAATGGAGAAAACTTGTGGCAAATAGCAACAATTTCACGTTTTAAATCCAACTTGGGCCACGCAGGAGGTGTGTATAGCAAGAAACCTACTAAGCCCAACACAATTACCATTAAGTGAAACAGTGAGTTTTGATAAAACTCATTCTCTTCAGATTTGAAATGCAATCGTGGCCCTTGGTTTATGTTTTCGGTCAAGGTCAATACCTGATCCTAGGGTCTGGGAGTCATCGTCCTCAAATGCTTTGAATTTGATAGGGAAACTCAGACGGTGGCCTGAGCTACAGCGCCACCGTCGTCTCCGGCAAGGCATGTCTAAAAATGTATCAAGCAAGCCAACTAAATACCCTATCTCACTCGTTTTTTCTCACTTAATCCAAATATCCATTCCAAATTTATTGATTCTTGCTCTATCTTAAAAACCGATCCAAAGTTCAGAAAATCCCCAAATCTTGACTGTCACCATTCTTGTAATTAAGGATCCTAAACTCATATACACCTTCCACTGATCAAAACTTGCTACTTAAACACCATTAAAACCTCAAGAACCAAGAGATATAAGCTTCAACAGAAATTGCCATGCACCTAGTTTGGTCTCTAATCATTCAATTCTTGTGCCTAAATCCATCTAAGCATCCTCAATAACCTATTCTCATGTCAAATTCTACTCAATTACCTATACTTTGGAGCAAAAAATGAAAGTTGCAAACCTGGTAAAAATGGATGAACAGATGATGAATTCCTTCGAATCAAGCTCCAATTCTTTCTAGAATCACTCAACAACTCCTTCTAAAGCTTCTGAAACAGTCAATTTGCACTGGATTCTCCTTAATCTCCAATCACGATTTCTGATGCAGCTTGAGAAATCTCAATGGCTTTCTCTGGTTCCTCTTCAACTCTTGCCTAAAAAACCCTCTGAACCAGTTGCAATGCATATATAGAAGTTGTTAGAAACCTCTAGAAACTTCTGTAACAACCACAATGAGAAATTGAAATTCTCATGCACTTTGAAAATCTCATATGCACAGCTCATGAATATGCCTTGTTCTCAGCCTGATTTTGCTTGAATTGTTTATCTCATGAGATATTGAAGTGATTGGGATGTGTATCTCCCTTGCTTTTGATCCAAGGATGTGTAATTCAAATGTTGCTTCATTCTTAAGTTACAAAAGGGAAATGCTTGAAATTGATCTCAAATCCAAAATGTGGTAATGTCATCATTCTTAGAATGTTTTTTCTGATCAATTTGACATATAACATGAGCTTGTTTGGACCCCAATCATTAAATTCCATTTTTTGGCCTTTAAATGACTTATTTTTCTTCCTTTTTAAGCCATTTCAAGCAACTTCTTGTTACAAGCCAATCCAAGCTCTCATAACCATTTGGTTACACCCAAAACATCATTTTGAACAAGTTTCATGTTGGACAATTTTCCATTTGAAGCTTGCAAGTTGGAGATTTTGGCCCATGCTTGAAAATGACCTATAATCACCAATACCCAAAATACCCCTGGCTTACAAAGATCATAACTTGAGTTCTACAAATCCTATCAAGGAATATTAGTACTCTATGGAAAGCTAAGATCAATATCTACAACTATCATGTTGGCCAAGAATTCATTTGAAAACTCCTTGAAGGGCAAACGTTGCTTGGAAGTCAAGTGATTTTCACAGATAAATTTCATAGTCATCTGATGACCTGTAACTTGTAAGGACCATAACTTGAGTCCTATAAATCCCCTTGAGGACTTATAGTACTAACATTAAAGGTATTGAGTATCTCTACAAGTTTCATGTTGGCCAAAGATCCATTTGAAACTTGTATTTTGACTTATGTGGCTTTGAGGTTAGGCACTAAACAGGGGATTTTACACTGAAACCCTAATTTAGCAACTTCCCACATTCTTGATCCTTCTTTGCTTAACCTTGGCACAACACCACACATGTATCAACATACCAATCCATGAATCCCCTGACTTCAAAGTAGGCTTTGATGCTCTCCAATTTGCACAATTGATATAGGGTTGACCCAGATGAAACCCTAGTTGACTGCACCTCAACTGTGGCTCTTGTACTTGAATCAATGACTTGTCTCAGCTTTAATATGGCCCTCTAGGCATCCCATGAGATCCATACACACCTCAATTTCACATTCCCTGTTTCACATCCCACTGACGATTCCCAATATTCCTCCAGATAGGAGCAAAACCCACATGTAGGCACTCAAACTTCTCAAGACTTCAAATCACTTCTTGATGGCCTGGATGACTTCTCAATCTTGGATAACACCTCTTGCTAGGCTCTTCTCTTGATAGACGCCCTTGATCCCTTGTTGGGTGCATGCTATGCTATGATATGCCAATGATTGTACTATGTACATGATGTAACTATGCAAATGAAATGCAATGAAACATAAATCAGGCAAGAAAAGGTTGAGAAAATTTTGGGGTACAACAGCTGCCCCTATTCAAACGGCTTGGACCCGACTGGGTGAAGAGCGAACGGCCTTCAAACAATCGAGGTACGAGACGGCTGACTACCAAGAAAACCCGGAAATTTGCCAACCGCAGAAATAAACTGCATAACTTCTTGGGGAACGACATCCCCTATCTGAATCTGGTTGTTACGGCAACAATTGATCCAACGTCTGATAATAATTCTGATTTCTACTTCAACCACCTATGTAACACCACAGGTACTGAACAATTTTTTGCAAAAAACACCTCCGTCCACAAGTGGGCTAACCTTGTCAACACAAGAAGAGAGACAAATTCGTCAACACGAATAGAGCTTCTGTCGTCACAGGAGTAACCTTGTCCACATATAGACCCAAACTTCGTCAAATCACGAAGAAATACAAATTTGTCCACGTCAGGACTCACATTTCGTCAACCCGAAGAAATCTCAATAGCACAGGAATTGAACTTTGTCCATGTTAGGACGCTTGTTTCGTCAACACGGAGAAATCCCCTCAACAAGAGCAAAACTTTGTCCATGTTAGGACGCAAACTTCGTCAACACGAAGAAATCCCATCATAAACTTGTCCACGTTAGGACCCAAATATTCCGTCAACACGGAGAAATCCTATCATCATAGGAATAAAACATGTCCTCATCAGGACTCCACATTCCGTCAACACGGAGAAATCCCGGCGACTTCGCTGGGGATGGGTTGTCTGCATCTCGTCAACACGAGGAGATCCTATCACCATAGGAATAAATCGTCCACGTCAGGACTCACATCTCGTCAACACGAGGAAATAAACCGTCACCATGAAGAGAAATAAATTTGTCCACGTCAGGATTCTATCTCGTCAACACGAAGAACGGTAAACTTGTCCACGTCAGGACTCGCATCTCGTCAACACGAGGGAAGGTAACTTGATTTTTCCACGTCAGGACTCCCATCTCGTCAACACGAGGAAATCCTATCAACATAGGAGTGAATTGTCCACGTCAGGACGCCGTTTCGTCAACACGAAGAAAGATAAATTTGTCCACGTCAGGACTCGCGCATCTCGTCAACACGAGGAACTATAAACTTGTCCACGTTAGGACGCACATTTCGCCAATACGGAGAAAGATATCTGCTAGGGATAACTGGTCCACGTCAGGACACCATTTCGTCAACACGAAGAGTAATCAATTTGTCCACGTCAGGACTTCACATTACGTCAACACGGAGAAATCAAATTTGTCCACGTTAGGACTAGCACATCTCGTCAACACGAGGAACTCCTATCAACATAGGCAATACTTCTGTCAACCAGTAGGAAAATACATCCGTTTATCCACATGGGAAGATAATCTGAATGCAGTTCTCTGCTTATCTCTGTAGTAGCTAACTCCATCGGTCCCAGCCCACAAACCTTTTAGCACTGACGTGACAACGACTTTGAGGATGGCTCCACTAGGGATATTTGGAAACCAAACTGTCGGACGCCTGTTTCGATAATCGGCGGCAGCTTCTGAAATTCTGATTCATGAAACCCTTTGATGCTGACGTAACGGAAAATTTGAAGAAAATAATCCGCTGGCCGGATAAGAGAAACTTCAACAAGTAACTCTGTGGGGAAAATAGTAAGATGAACCGTATCATCACACGTCTCACGGTGAGACCTCGAATACCTGGTAATAGATCTGAGCTAGAACTTCATACTCCTGCTGAGAAAACACACCTGAAAACAAAAGGTTAACCAACCTGATTTATGTTTCAAAATGCGTATGTTTGAAAATGGCGTAATGCTCCGTACGGCACGGAAATGCTACGCGTTTAAGTAGATGCAAATATGACGATATATGCAAATGCAAATGCGGGTTCAAGCTGTCGGGGCCACTCTGATAATGATGTATCAACAACATGAATGCTGAGGATAAAGCCCAACTCCGCTGGGAGAACAAGTATCATACGGTATTCCGGTAAAATAAATGTCGGAAACACAGTCAACTTTGCCGGGGAGAGATTAAACATCAATTTCCACTGGGAGGAAAGAACAAACACCCTGCTGGTGAACAAACTTAGTTGGGGAAGAAGCGACACTTCCGGACAAAGCACACTGTCTGGGCACAGTTTACAAACTTGGAATTTCGAACTCTGCTGAAGATGACATCCTGACGACGGCATGACGACCTGTGGGGAGAAAGAAACGCATCCTTCGCGGCCATAATCCTTCTGAACCAACAACTTAGTTAACTATTGCGGGAATCTCCCATGTCGGAGATTGAACGTGCACATCTTCAATTCGCTGAGGAGCGCAACCTCTGCAGGGGACATTGATTTTGACTTGCTGGGGTTAATCCTATGGACGGCTTTCCATGAGGACACTCTCCTGGGGAAGATAATTCCCTCCTTCGGGAAAGGAGAAATGTCATTTCAACTCTCTGGGGATAAGCTGCGACTAGCCGAGGAATGACATCAACTGGAGTCAGGTCTTACGTCAAGCGATCTAGGCTGAGGAATACAATTTCTGACCGTTTGCTCCAAAGGTAAGAACCCTGCAAAACACAAACGAGATAAAACAGGCCTATACAACAGAATCTATCCGGGTTAGCACCTGTGACATTACTTCAGTCAATTCGAAGTTTTAGCAATTATTGGCAAGGGCCAGCAAGATTATGTAAGTGCAAGCTTATCAAAAACATCGGCGTCTTTCACAAACAAATTGTAAAGAACAAGCATCAAGTACTGAATAACATGTTTTATTGATAACGGGCCTCTGAATAGGCAAAGTTTTGTACACTGGATGCAACTCCTGAAAAGAGGAAGTTACGCACAAACCCACATAAATATATGCACAAGAAGCATAAAGAAAATATAAAACAAATATTTGTATACATGTCGGCAACGTGGCACAGACAAACACCGTGAGCTGATCCTCCTATGACTCGCCTGACTCTGCGCTTTCCCGGTACTCGATCTTCGGAAGAGATTGTTTTTGGATAGACGGCCCCCCAGTTACTCCCAAACCACTAAGCAATGCCGTATCAAATCCGGACCACAGTCATTTGCTTTTTCAATCCCTAACTTTTGCGTGAACCGCCCTTTGCGGGTTTTCAATTCACCGGGATACCCTTTTTTGCCGAAGTCGCCCTTTTCAGGTTTTCGACTTCGCGGGTGTACATCTTTTCAATTTTATCCCTAACTTTTTCCCGAACCTTTTATTCATTTTTTATGGTTCGCCGGGATGCCCCATTTTTTCCTGGACTCTCTTTTTACTGTCCAGCGGGTCACTTTCAAGCAAAGTATTTTTTAACTGCGTCTGAATTCACAGGAGACGTAAAGTGCTCACCATCCATGGTGGAGAGTAACAAGGCTCCTCCAGAGAAGACTTTTCTGACAACGTAGGGACCTTCGTAATTGGGAGTCCACTTGCCCCTGTGATCTGATTGTGGTGGGAGAATCTTTTTCAAAACAAGATCGCTCGTCTGAAAGCTTCAAGGGCACACCTTCTTGTCGTAAGCTTTCTTCATCCGGCTCTGATATAACCGACCGTATGCTAGAGAAGCCAGTCTTTTCTCATCCATTAAACTGAGCTGATTCAGTCTATCTTTAACCCATTATGCCTCGTCGAGTTGGACATCACGTAAAACCCTCAGGGAAGGAATCTCGACCTCCAACGGTAACACCGCCTCCATCCCGTATACCAATGAGAAAGGGGTTGCCCCGGTTGATGTGCGTACCGTCGTACGATAACCGTGCAAGGCGAAAGGTAACATCTCGTGTCAGTCCTTATACATCACAACCATCTTCTGAACAATCTTCTTTATGTTCTTATTGGCCGCTTCGATAGTGTCATTCATCTTGGGCCGGTAAGGAGAAGAGTTGTGATGCTCAATCTTGAAATTCTGACACAGCTCTTTCATCATTTTATTATTCAAATTTGAACCGTTGTCGGTGATAATCCGCTCAGGGATTCCATATCTGCAGATAATATCTCGTTTGATAAATCTGGCTACCACTTGTTTGGTCACATTGGCATATGATGCTGCTTCCACCTATTTGGTGAAGTAATCAATTGCTACCAAAATAAACCGGTGTCCGCTTGATGTCGTAGGCTCAATCTTGCCAATCATATCAATCCCCCACATCGAGAAAGGCCACGGGGATGACATCATATTCAGAGGGCTCAGAGGCACATGGATTTTGTCTGCATAAACCTGGCATTTATGACACCTCTTTGCGAACTTGAAACAATCTATTTCCATGGTCAGCCAATAATAACCTGCCCGCAGCAGTTTTCTCGTCATAGCATGCCCACCAGCATGTGTACCAAATGTGCCCTCATGTATCTCTTCCATGACTAACTTCGCCTCTGTCAATCGGGCAGTAAATGGGATGTGCGATCCATGAGGCGTAGTGATAATTGCCCCTATTCCGCTACCATAGGAATTAACTGCTCCGTCAAATATCAACTGCCATTTGGAACCCAACTCTGGTCCTTCGTCCGGCAACGGTTCTTCACAATCCTTCATTTTCAGGTACATGATATCCTCGTCAGGAAAATCAAACCTCATCAATTGGTAGTCCTCAACTGGCTGCTCAGCAAGGTACTCTAACAGGACGCTGCCTTTAATAGCCTTTTGCGAGACATATTGGATATCGTATTCTGTCAACACCATCTGCCATCGGGCAATTCTTTCGGAGAGTGCTTGCTTCTCAAACACGTATTTAATTGGATCCATCTTTGAAATTAGCAGGGTTGTATGATTCAGCATGTATTGCCTCAAACGTTTGGCGGCCCAGGCTAGCGCGCAACACGTCTTCTCGAGCATTGAGTATCTGAACTCATAGTCGGTAAACTTCTTACTCAAATAGTAGATTGCATGCTCTTTATGTCCGGTCTCGCCATGTTGATCGAGAACACAACCCATACTTTCCTCAAGAACCGTCAAATACATAATCAAAGGTCTCCCGGCCACTAGGGGTATCAAAACAGGAGGTTCCTGCAAGTATTCTTTTATCTTGTCATACGCCTTTTGACAATTTTCGTTCCAGGTCAACACCTGATCCTTTTTCAACAACTTGAATAACGGCTCGCATGTCGCAGTTAGGTGAGATATGAACCGAGCAATGTAGTTCAACCTCCCTAAAAACCCACGCACTTCTTTTTTTGTTTTAGGTGTCGGCATTTCTTGTATAGCTTTTATCTTTGCAGGATCAACCTCTATTCCCTTTTCGCTCACAATAAACCCCAGCAGTTTACCCGATCTCACCCCAAAGGTGCACTTGTTAGGGTTCAGTCTCAACCTGAACTTCCTAAGTCTTTTGAACAGTTTCAGCAGATTAACCAAGTGCTCCTCCTCCGTCTGGGATTTGGCAATCATATCATCAACATAAACCTCGATCTCTTTGTGCATCATGTCATGAAAGAGAGTCGTCATAGCACGTTGATATGTTCCCCCAGCGTTCTTCAGTCCGAAGGGCATCACTTTGTAGCAAAATGTTCCCCAGGGAGTAATGAAGGTAGTCTTGTCCATGTCTTCTGGTGCAATTTTGATCTGATTATAGCTTGAGAAGTCGTCCATGAAGGAGAATACGGAGAACTGAGCAGTGTTATCAACCAGCACATCAATGTGAGGAAGTGGAAAGTCGTCTTTCAGGCTCGCCCTATTCAAATCACGGTAGTCTACACACATTCGCACTTTACCGTCTTTCTTCGGCACTGGTACTATATTAGCGACCCATGACGGATAAGTTGTAATGGCTAGGAAACCAGCATCCCACTGTTTTTGAACTTCCTCCTTGATTTTCACAGCCATGTCCGGTCTGGTTCTCTTGAGTTTCTGTTTAACAGGCGGACATTCCTCTCGCAACGGCAGACGGTGCACAACCATGTCTGTATCCAACCCATGCATATCCTCGTACGACCAAGAAAATATATCACTATACTCTCGCAGTATCTCAATCAGCCTTTGCTTGATGTCACTCTGCAGCGCAGCCCCTATACGGATATTTCTCACAACTTCTTCCGACCCCAAGTTGATAATCTCAATTTCCTCCTTATAAGGTAGAATGATCCTCTCTTCCTGTTTCAACAAACGAGTCAGCTCCTCTGGCAAGTCGCTATCCCCAACAATCTCTTCCTCTGCTTGGAATACCGGGTGCTCGAAGTCGAAACGAGTCATAGGCGGTTCGTAGGAGATGTCATCTGAAATATTAGTCCTGCAAAGGAAATGGTTAAATGCTTCAAAATGCAGACAAAGCAAATAACCACGTTGTCATTTATTGTTAAAGTAAAAAAACAAGAAAGACAGGGATCACAATATTTGTATATGAAAAACGCCTTTATTTCATGATTAAAACAGTGCAATACACATAATCAAGTAGCCCTAAAGTAAAATCACTATGCCCCGGGTAGGACATAGGATTATTCAACAGTTGATAAAACAAATCATTACTGTTCAAGAGTCACTGGGACAGTTTCCCGGATGGACCAGTTGCAGAGACTTTGTCCTGGCACGCTTGGCTTGATCCACGCATCCATATCGCAGTCACTATCTCTGTCTTCAGCATCGGAAATAGCGTTGATTGTCTCAAAGCACACCTCGCTTGGAGTAATCGTGATCGGTCCCTTGAACTTGGGCGCTCCTGAAGATGACGCTGACGACGTCGGTCGATACCCTAACCCAAACTTGTCGTTCTTCACAGGAATCTCCAGTACCTGCCCCCAGCCTTTAGTCTCACCAGTCTGCACTAAAGCCTGAGCTTCTTTGTAGGATGACACTGCCACCTCTGGCATTTTGCTGGGACCCTGAACTTTGTCTTTAATTCGCAACCCTTCGAAGGCTTGACACGGTGTCTCATGTACTTCTCCGTCGACCTCGACATATCTGAACGATGACAGGTGACTGACCAAGATGTCCTCCTCCCCGCAAACGGTAACAACACTATCCCCCACCATGTACTTCAACTTCTGATGCAATGTGGATGTTACGGCCCCTGCAGCGTGGATCCATGGGCGCCCGAGAAGGCAGCTATAAGCTGGATGGATATCCATGATGTAGAATTCGGTATCAAAAATTTCTGGCCCCACCTGCAGCGGTAACGTTATTGACCCAAACACTGATCTTTTCATCCCGTCAAACACCCTCACAACCAAATCGTTGGGCGTGCAAATAACTGCCCGTATGTCCAATTTCATCATGGCTTTCTTTGGCAGTACGTTCAATGACGATCCAGTATCCACCAATACACGCGACATTACGGTGCCCCGGCATTCCACCGATATATGCAAAGCCATGTTATGCTCTCGACCCCTGGGTGTTAGATCAAAATCTGTGAAACCCAGGCTATGTCCCGCATTGACATGTGCCATTATCCCCTCTAACTGATTGACAGAAACTTCTTGAGGCACAAATGACGTATCCAGAATCTTTAGCAAGGCGTTCCGGTGGGCCTCGGAACATAACAACAACGACAAGATAGAAATCTTCGACGGCGTCTGCTGTAGGTGTTCAACAATTTTGTAGTTGCTTTTGCGAATCAGTCTCATGAACTCCTCTACGTCCTTGAGTGACGTATCCTTTTCTTTCAACTGAGTAGGCCCGCTTTCATTTACCTTGGCTTTGCCTTTGGCCAATCTCTCTGCTTCTATTTCAGGTGAGGTAAAGATCCTTCCGCTACGGGTCATGCCCCCCGTTCCAACGACATTATCAACAGCCCCAGCTGGCTGGCTATTCACCACAATCTTTTCACCGTTGCAATACGCTTCTAATCCGTATGTCCACGGGACAGCTTTCGTACTCTCAAAGGGAACAGGCCCTGCTTTGGTAATCGTAATAGTTGGCCGCTGGGAGGACGTTGTTATCGTTATAGTCTTCCTCGGGATCGTCACTGTTGCAATATCATTCTGCTCATCACATAATGCCTCCCCAGGCTTCTCAACCGTAGTTCGATCAAATTGTAAGGTCCCTTCGTCGATCATGGCCTGAATGCCCTGCTTCAAATCAGTACAACCCTCAGGCTGGGTCCAACACTCTAAACAGTATTCATCACAACCAGGTGTTGCACCCCAAAATTTGACCAACTGGGTCTCGCATTTGGCTCGATGTTTCGACGCATAACCGCATCCGCATCTGCATATTGCATACAGTGCATTTTTCATTTGTTTTGATTTTATCAGGGATCACAGCTCTCGTCTCGTGTTTCAGGTGTTTTTAATCAGTTTAATAGGTAGAATCGATTTTTGGGATATTTCGGTGCCCGTTTATTTTTACCGATTATTTTTGTGTCGTTCGGTGCTCATTTTGTCCCTCTGGGAATTATCGTGATTTTTCTGGATTTTATTGGCATTTTTTTTAGGGCTTAAATAGATTTTAAATTCATTTTTAGGATAATATAGGATTTTCTAGAATATTAGTATAATTTTTAAATAGTTTTTTAAATAGCTTTAATAGTTTTTAGGATTTAGTATAATAAATAATAGGGATTAAATATTTTAGAATATAATATATAGATTTTTCATTTTATAGAAATAAATAGATTTTTCATTTTATTTTCTGTTATAGATTTTAATAGAATAATATAGTTTTATTAGAGATTTATTAGAGTTTTTAATTAGGAGGTAATTAGAATTTTTAGGATTAATTTGAGTTAGTTAATTAGGTTTTAACCTAGGTTTTAATTCAGTTTTTTTTGCAGTTTTTAATTCATTTTCGTGTGGGCTTTATCCCCATTTTCGTAGGGCCCATTTAGTGTTTTTGTCCAATTCATTCAGCAATAGTCCAAAGAAAACGTCCAGAATCATCCATTATTTTCCAACTATTTCCAGCAGAGTCTGGAACGTTCCAGAACACGCCAGAAGACCTCAGCTATTAAAGCAGAGCCAGCCACGTGTGGCGCAGGGGGAGGGGCCCACGCTTCACGTTCCCCAGACGCCACCTCACTCAGTCTCTCAGCCACACCACCCCACACGTGGTGCACATGCGTGCAATCACTCCACTTCTCCACCACGTGGCATCACCATAGCGCCTCACCTGAAAGCCACCGCCGGCCGGCCTGCATGGCCGGCGGCCACCGCAGCATCACCGGAGAAAACCCTACATCCCCAGAACCCGATCGTCTTCATCTTCTACCTCCCGTCTTCATCTTCGTGACCTCCACCAACCTCCATCATCAACCCTAAAAACCCCGAAAAATCCAGAACGATGAACATCATCATCATCTTCGCGCATTTCCCAGAAACTTCTTCAAACAATCATCACCAGAACGTCATCCTCACCCAGAAAGATCTTCAACAAAACTCATCCAATCACATCTCTGATCAACTCCTTCGATCATGCAAGACCTTCAACCGCGTTCTCCTTTGATTTTTCCAGAAATTCCTCAGAACGTTGAAGATTCGTCACCTACTTCCATCAGCTTTCGTCTTCATCATGTTCACTGGCACTTCTTCAGGTTCATCAAGGATGAATCCTCAAACTAACCAGAGCTTCCCAGATCGCCAGAACAAGCTTCAACGCAAATCCAGGTTTCCGTTCAACAAACTTCCAAGAAGAACTTCAATCAAACAGAATCATCTTCCCAGAAATTACTCCAAACATCTTCATCAATCCTGAGTGGTCTCCATAGAATTCTTCTAGATCTTCATCGTTCATCCTCTGATTTGTCAACTCTACATCGCTTCAAGATTCACCAAAACTCGATCGCAACTTCGTTCGTTCTCAAGAATAGATCGCCAGATCAAGAGCTGTCGTTAATGGCTTCCAATCAAAGTTCGCATGAACCTTCTCCAGATTTTCTTCGCCAAGACCCATTAGAACTTCTCCAGATCCATCTGAGTTGCTGATAAAAGTTAGAGGAGGATGGAATCGAAAGGGTGGAGAGATCAGGATGGGGATGATCTCATTAATTCGTGTGAGGCGGTGTTCTTCGTTCTGGTGAAGTTTGTGAACGGAGGAGATAGAGAGGAGTCTGAGAAGTTGGCGGCGGCGCTGATGAGCAAGAGGATAGAGTTAGGGTTTCCTCAGTGGTTCTCAGAGTGAAGAGAGGAAGGAGAAAGGGGCCCTAGCGTGTGGGCCAGGGAGCCCAATCAATTTTTTTTTGGTTGTCCCCTCCTTTTTTTGGCACAGTGGGCTGGGCCCAACGCACTTCCCAGCAGCACCCCCCGTTTTTGGGTGTCCTCCCTCTGTGTTTTTTTGCAGCCATATTGGGCTGGGCCCTTTTGTTGGCTGTTTTGTTTTTATTTGTTTTTTCTTGCATACCCCCTGTAATAGTAGTATACCCCTCCCCCCTTTTGTTATTATATAATTCATATGAAAAAGAAAAAGAAGGAGAATATTGATAAATAGAAAAAAGAAAGAGAAAATTATATTTGAAAAAAATAGAAAAAGAAAGAGAAAATTATATTTGAAAAAATAGAAAAAAAGAAGTGAAAAGAAATATTTGTGAAAAAAGAAATAAGAAAAGAAGAGGAGAAAAATATTGAAAAAAGGATAGAGAAAAATATGAAGAAAAAATATGTTGAAAAGAAAAAGGAAAAATATTAAAGTGTCGATTTAATATTTTTAAGTGCCTTTTCTTTTAGGAGATATTCTCATAGAGATTATTTTTTCGATTTTTAGGATAGCTTAGAAGCCCATTTGTTAGGGGGCTATTTTTCATTCGGTTTTTCAGGATAGAATAGGATAGTACTTCCTAGGAGATTTATCTTTTCAGTGTTCAACTCATTGTAATCATTTTTCAGAGATTAATAAAACGAGATTTGAGCTGTGGTCCCGTAGTAGCCGAACTACAGCTGCTCTGATTCTTCGTACCAGACGAAGATATGTAGGCATAGGATGCGATATCCTAGCGAGCACACTAACGACTGACTTTGTTGTTCTCTCGCGGCTGTGCGATCGAGACTTTCCCGCTGACGATTAATTGATACCCTTTTTCTCTTGCCCGAGTGCATTTGAGACCAAACCATAGTTTTTGCCCATAGGTTCCCGACCCTGTGAAACCAGTTGTTTTTCTCACTGCTGTGTGAGAGTGTTTGTTTAGCCGTAGTTAGTCTGAACTACGTAAAGCTCTGATCTTCCATCCAGTGGAAGTACGTAGGCACAAGACGCGAGGTCTTGGCGAGCCAATTTTCCCTGTAGTGCCGAACTACGTTGACTCTGACTTTCTCTCTTGAGAATACGTAGGCATAGAGTGCGACGCTCTATCGAGTCAATTCCCTTCCGTTTAGATTTAGCAGCCGTAGATAGATTGTTTTGCATCCAGTAGACAACCCAAGCAAGCGTGGATCCCGTCGAGTACGACGGACGTGAGGGGTGCTAATACCTTCCCCTTGCGTAACCGACTCCCGAACCCAGGCTATGGTTGCGATGACCATACCTTTTCCCCGTTTTTTGCGAGGTTTACTTCGAGCGTTTCCTTTCCCGCTCTGAGGGATAAATAACGCACGGTGGCGACTCTTCTGTCAGCCGGCGCCGATTTTCGCAGTAGCGACAGCAGGGAATACTCCCCCTCTGAGCAATCTGCTTTTCACCTCACTCAATGGTGTCTTCAGTTCGTTAACATCCATCACCAAGTTCAAATTTTCTTCTGTCGAGATGGCATTTGCCTCATGATTAGGCATAGGCTGTTGTACAATATTGGGCCCCATCTGGCCAAAGTTGATGGCTTTACTGTCCAACAAGTCTTGAACTTTATGCTTGAAAGCATGACAAGATTCTACATCATGTTCGGGCGCCCCGGAATGGAATTCGCAATGCTTATTAGCGTCATACCCATAAGGAAGTACTGGTCCTGTAGGCGGCTCCAATGTTCTTTTCTCAACAAAATTCAAACCCAGCAGTGTCTGAAGAAGCTCTGCATATGTCGACGGAGGCTTATCAAATACCCTCTTCGGCTTTGCATTCTGAAACCTTCTCTGACCTTGATTCTGCCTTTGTTGCTGTTGTGGCTGCTGCTGTTGTTGTTGTTGTTGTTGAGGAATTGGAATAGTAACACTGGCTACTTGTTGAGGTTGAATGTACTGATTTCTACCTCTGCCCCGGCCTTTACCACTAAACACAGCGCTTGTATCACCCTGACGTCTTCCGCCGAATGCTTTTCTCGCACCCCCAGCTGAAGTAGATTCACCTGCCTGAATCTTTCCAATTTTAATTCCATTTTCGATCCTCTCTCCCATAAGGATCATATCTGAGAAACTGCCCATCGAAACATTGAGTAACTTGTCATAGTACATTCCTGTAAATGTCCCCATAAACATGTCATTCATCTCCCTTTCAACCAAAGGAGGGTGCACCCGAGCTGCCATATCGCGCCACCGCTACGCGTACTCTTTGAAATTTTCACCACTTTTCTGCGACAGACTCTGCAACTGAACCCTGTTAGGCGCCAAATCGCTGTTATATTTGTAATGCATAACGAAAGCATCAGCCAACTGCTTCCAGCTTCTAATCTGAGTGGGCTCCAGTCCCATGTACCATTCCAATGATGGTCCCGATAAGCTATCCTGAAAGAAATGCATGAGCATCCTTTCATCATTGGAATATGCAGACATCCTTCTATAATAAGAACGTACATGGACCTTTGGACAGGTATCCCCTTTGTATTTGTCGAATGTTGGGGCCTTGAATTTTAACGGCACCCTCAGCCCTGGTACCAACCCCATAGTAGTCATATCTAACCCAGCGGAGTTCTGATTAACCACACCTTTCATCTGCTCTTCTAGCATTCTGATCCTCTAAACAGGGTCAATGGGGCCCTCAGGTCCCATACCTCTTCCCGAAAAAGCGTCGTCCTGGTGATCCATATTCCAGTCATTGCCATACCCATCGTAGCCCGTGTTACGGCCAAATCCTTGCTGATTGAACACAGGACCCTGTCCTCGGTTGCCGAACCCTTGAATGACCCCAGTAGGTCCGAAACCATTGTTGAAAGGAAATGCTCTAGCGCCGTTATTATTCACATTACCGAATCCACCATTACCGTGGCCATACCCCTGATTGTTGTCGTAATCGTCATTACCAAAGCCTTGATTGTTGAACCCGAAGTTCCCGTCCTGATTGACATTGCCATACCCATTGTTTCCAAAGACAACATTGTCACCGAATCCTTGATCGGCATCCCCAGTGTTGCCTTTGTTGTTAACAACATGCCCATCACCACCATTTCCAGTATTGCCATTACCAGCGCCAGCACCTGCACCAGTACCAGTGTTTCCATTGACAGTCACAACAGGTGGAGTAACTAACGGTATCTCATCCTCCCAACGAGGAGTTTCAACAAAAATGTGGTCAGTATTGCCATTTCTGTTTGTCCGCGTCAGCAGCGGCTGCACCAAAGTCTGAAGATTCTCCTGGCCCTTGGTCATACTCTCCATAGCTTGCATGAACAGAGTCAGCTTCTCACGGATTTCCTGCATCTCGACTTGAACTTGATCCATTGCTTTCTTACCGTTGTTTCTGGTTGAGTAGCGGTGGATTCTTTGGTCGTCAATCCTGAAAAACCTGAGAAATGCAGGAAATAAGACACAGATTCAACAAACTGGCAATGCAAAATGAATATGCAGATGCAATATGTTTCTGTGCGTTAGGGAGATCAACCCCCGATTCTAGTGCCAAAGTGCCAGTGCGGTGACAGTGATAGTGATAAGAAGCTTGGATCCATTCACAGGGATAAAGTTCCTCATATATTGCTGAAAAGAGCCCAACAAGGCAGAAATACAATATCACTGAGTGTACAATAACAAGAAGGCATGACCTCAACCAACAATCCTGGTGATGGCCAGCACAATGCAAATAAAGCATATACAACCGCGCATAAGGTAATCAAGTGCGACCATATGCCTGATACTCCTCTAACAATTTCTTAGTCTTGGGATGATCCGGCTGGGAAAGCAACCCTTCAACGAGCGAGTCTCTTTGCCTGATAACACGCTGGAGATCCCCAATGGATTCCTCCCAAGCACCCTCTCCAAAGCACTCCTCCAGCTTCCGCTTCTGGGATGCAGACTCTTTCTTACGCTTGATAACCTTGTTCAACGAATTCTGAACGTCGTATCTCCGCATAACCTCTTCTTCGAACTTTTTCTGGCTAGCCTTCAACTAATCTTCCAGTTCAGAGATTTGCAACTTCAGTATGTCTTCTCTTTCTTTGTTATTTGCCAGTGTAGCATTTCAGGTTTTGTTGAATGTGGAGATCTCCCGGTAGGCTATATCAAGTGCTTTCTTCTTAGACTCCAGCATATCATGGGAGCTCTTGAAATCTATCCCCAAACGTTCACGCTTCTTTCGTTGTTCAGTCAGTTCTGTACCTAACTAGCTCACCAGCTTTGTTTGCTACTCGAAGGAATGTACGGCTTCATTCCTTTCGCTCCTGAGTTGCACTAGCTCTTCTTCCAACTTCTCGTTGGCTTTCATCAGCTCTTCTTTCTCCTTCACAACCTGCTCATATCTCTTAATAGGCACAGTAGTTGGCTCCTCAACCACGAGGGGAGCAGGAGGTAATACTGCAGGAAACGGCATCAGCGCCTGCTTTGCCCTATCTTGGATCCAGACTTGGTACAGAGGATAGGCTTGACTATCATTCTTACCCAACAACGGCTTCCCTTTCTTGCAGATGTTATTCCAAGCATGCTGAAGTTTGGATAACAATTCTCCCTTCAAATCACCTGTGAAGTACAGAGATTCCTGCACTTCCTCCTCTTTTGGCGAGCTTCTCAAAGCATAATCGAATTGCCTGATCAACAATGATGGATTGTAGTTAATGCACCCTTTCCTCCCAATCAGAGGAACGTTAGGATATCCTGCGCAACTGTAGATAATCTCAGATCCCAGTAAATCCCTATCAAACCAGACAACATCTTCTGAAGAAAGCCCCATCAGACGCTCAGACCATTCCACCGTAGCTGCAGACTCAGCAAAGATACCCTTCTTGGGCAGGTGACTATCAAACCACATATATAACAAAGGCACACAACAAGAGACGTTCTTGCCCCTCCTATTCTCGTTCTTATAGTGCAGAGAGTGATAGAAGTCTCCAATCAGAGTAGGCACAGGATTGCCTGAGACAAATATATGAAATGCATCCAAATCAACAAAGTCAGGCATGTTAGGGAACAGTACAATGCCATAGATACACAAAGCAAGGATAGCATTAAACACAATCCAACAGCCACTCTTGGCATACTCTTGTGCTTTCCCAACCAAGAACTTGATAGAAAAACCAGAAACTCCATTCCACGAGGTTAACAGCAACTCCGAGGAGTCTAAATGCAAAGCAACAGCCAAATCCTCCAGCTTTTGGGCTCAGCACCCATATGAATGAAGGGTAGCCTTTTCTGAATGGCTAACTCCAAGATCTCAGCATATTCCTCCATGGTCGGAGCCAGAATGAAGTCAGGGAAAGTAAAACACCTCAGCGGGGATCATAGAACTGCATCAGCGCGTACAATCCGTTCAGCTCATACGTGGATGGTTTGCAAACCAACCTAAGCAGTTTCCCATAACTCTTCCTGAAGCTTCTCTTCACATCATCATCAGCTAAGGATATCAAACCAAGCAAAGAAGAAACATCTGGTGTAGGCAACTTGTAAGCCACAGTTTTCTTCAAAGTATCCATAATAGCAGCAGACAGAAATCGGAGCAACTAGAATCAGAGGGTATGAAATGCACCTGCAGCACAGACACACGTTAATGATATGCAAAATGAGTATGCAACAATGCAATATGCAAACATGCAACAGGGATCAAGTGATATATTGCTGAAGAGATCGATCCATATCTGTCTCAACAGACCCACAATACTGCTCAAACCTGGTCTCAATAGACCCATAATAATGCTCCAACCTGGTCTCAACAGACCCATAACACTGCTCCAACCTAGTCTCAATAGACCCATAACACTGTCCTGATGAAGAACCCAAGTAACCATAAGTACTGATCCAATATTAAGGAACTCGGGTAATCTGGAGGTCAAGTTTCCTGCATACCCCGATCCCTCTCACAGGTAGGTGTCCTATCAACTGACACAAGGTACGGCATCCTATGTGGTCGCCGGTGTCACAGACTTTCAAGATTGAGGATACGATACCCAGAAGGTGTGGTATCATCATGTCCTGAAGAGGCCTCACTTAGCCAACTTCCAATTTATCGGTCCCCGGAGTCGACAATCCAACTAACCAACAACCCCTTCAACCCAAAGGGTTGAAAAAAAAGTCAACCAGAAGAACCTCGTCCGAGCGTGGATTTTGCGGGACACTAATACATGCAAAGCATGCACGCGCCCACTACTTTCCACAACTAATTCTAGGTGCACTCAAGCCCAGGTCCGGCTCATCTCTCAATCTGACCCCCTACCCAGCATAACAACAATAATATAATGCTGAAAGTAAATACAGAAAAGTAAATCCATACAAAACCCACGACGGGAAAACAAGCGCTAGGATTGACTCGCGTAGGGAACCTTTGGAGTCCCCAGCAGAGTCGCCAGCTGTCACTACTACGAAAATCGGCGTCGGCTATGACAGAAGAGTCGCCACAGTGCGTTATTTATCCCAACGGAGGGAAAGGAAACGCTCAGAGTAAACCTAACGCAAAACGGGAAAGGAATGGTCATCGCAACCAAAACCTGGATTCGGGAGTCGATTACGCAAGGGGAAGGTATTAGCACCCCTCACGTCCGTCGTACTCGACGGGATCCATGCTTGTTTTCTAGTACGGATTTTTATTCTATCTACTCTAAAGGTATGGGTGAAAAAGAAAAGAAAATGACTCGGCAAAGTATCGCACTTTATGCCTACGTATTCCCGTCTGGAACGAGAAATCAGAGTCGACGTAGTTCGCCTACCTACGGGAAAGGAGGGGAAGGTTGCTCGCTAGGATACGGCATCCTATGCCTACGTACTTTCATACAGCATGAAAGATCAGAGCAAACGTAGTTCGGGCTACGGAAGACGCAAGCTTGTCTGACTGTTTTTTATTACCTTCAAAAAGGGTTTTTCTTGATTAAGAGTCCAAGCGGACAAAATTGACACTTTGATGTTTGTTTTGAATCTTTTACGAAAGAAGTGTTTTTTAGTTTGTTTGCAATCTCTGACGCACTAGAGACTATGATTTGAGAGTGACTACTTCGTGTGTCACCCAAAAGGTACCGCACTAAGCATCCAGACTACTGGAAAGAAGCTCTCCAGCAACCCTTTCTCAAATAGCTTAAGGCTCGTAACGTACGACATCGATTAACCTTATTACTGTGTTTTTGAGTGGTTTTGAGACAAGAAGAAAAAGAAGCTCTAAAAAACCTAGGGTTGAAAAGGGAATAAAACTAACCTAATGTTGTCATGCATAGATAAGAATCCTAATGTCTGTCATAATTCCCTCCTGCACAGAGGAAATCAGAGATCCTAGGGGATAAACAGAAAAGAAAGCAAGCAAATACAGTAAAATGCATGCAGTGCAGCAATACAAGCGAGGCAAGGGAGTCAGGCTCAACCTCGAACCTGGGAAAACAACAGGCAAAGTGAATCAACATTCACTTCAAACCTAGGGGGCAAGCTACACAAGCCAACACACAATACAGAAAACAAAAACCAAAGCAGGGGAGGCAGCCCAAGCAGCAGCATCAAACTCCTACAGCAAACAGAACAAACAGCAGCTCTGACAGCAACAAGCTAATTAAACAGCAAAGAGTTGACAACAACAACCTTCATCTTCAGGCTTCAATAAACTTTCAATCTTCAACAAGCACCAAGCTTCAACAAGCTTCAAACTTCAACAAGCAGCAAAACCCTAGCTTCAACAAGCAACTAGCTTCAACAAGCAGCAAAACCCTAGCTTCAACAAGCAACCAGCTTCAACAAGCACAAACTTCATTCTCAACAAGCTTCAACAAGCACCTCCAAGGGAGAACCAATTAACAAGATCAGGTTGAAATGTTAAGTAACTTAATGACAACCAAAGGAAGCCACTAAGAACTTAACATTGTAAAGGAATTGTATCCTCAAAGTTCTACTCTTAAAGCATGTCATTCATCCCTCCAAAGGAGAGATGTGACTTCTTTAAGAGGACTTTATGTCATTGGATTGAATGGAGATGAACAATATATTCCATGTTTGAAGAAACAAGCAAAACTAATATAATGCTCTTCCTGAAAACCCTAGTTTCCCTAAGCTCCTGACAAGCACTCCACAAGAGGACAAGGCTTCACATCCAAGCTCCTTCAAGCTCTCCAAAGCATCTTCAATCGGTCTTCATGATTATCCAAGCACAAGAGCACCACCACCCTAATCTAAAGGGAACTATTGAATTAAACTAGTCAAATTAGTTCACTAGAAACACCTAGAAGTTAGTCTTAAAACTAAATCTAACTGAAATATCAAAAATGATTGTAAAATCCTACAAAAAATTCTAAGGGTTCCTAAACCTCTCATGAATATCTCCATACAAAACCAAAGGGTTAATCAACCATTAAATTCTAGAACTATGCCCTAAACCTAAGGGTACTATCCTAAAACCCTAATTCTACAACACCTAATGTTCAATATTCAAAACAGCCTAAAATTCTCTCACAAAAATATGAGAAAATTACTATGGGTACATGCATATCTAAGCTAACTATACCAAAAAGAATCAACTCAAAAATCAACACCAAATAGCCATACTAAAATCAGCAAGATCAAGCATCAAACAAATTAAAAATAAAACCAATTAAAAATACAAAAAATTCAAATAAATTCTAAAATGCATGAATTAGTAAAATTTTAATCCTATAAAAAAACTAGACTCTTTAAGGAGTCAGGGAAAAAAATATAGCCTAAAAAGATTAATTTTCCTATTTATGGTGAATTTAATCCTAAACTATATGAAAATATAAAATAAAAGAAAAACAATAAGAAAATGATAAATGTGTGTTGCAAATAGCAATAAAATCCTGTTGTAATCCAAGCTGGGCCCAGAATGGGGGTGTACGTAGCAAATGTTCATTAGGCCCAAGCGAAATTAAAACAATCATAAAAATGAAATGGAAAATGGAAAAAGCTTGTGGCAAATAGCAACTATTTCACGTTTTAAATCCAACTTGGGCCACGCAGGAGGTGTGTATAGCAAGAAACCTACTAAGCCCAACACAATTACCATTAAGTGAAACGGTGAGTTTTGATAAAACTCATTCTCTTCAGATTTGAAATGCAATCGTGGCCCTTGGTTTATGTTTTCGGTCAAGGTCAATACCTGATCCTAGGGTCTGGGAGTCATCGTCCCCAAATGCTTTGAATTTGATAGGGAAACTCAGACGGTGGCCTGAGCTACAGCGCCACCGTCGTCTCTGGCAAGGCATGTCTAAAAATGTATCAAGCAAGCCAACTAAATACCCTATCTCACTAGTTTTTTCTCACTGAATCCAAATATCCATTCCAAATTTATTGATTCTTGCTCTATCTTAAAAACCGATCCAAAGTTCAGAAAATCCCCAAATCTTGATTGTCACCATTCTTGTAATTAAGGATCCTAAACTCATCTACACCTTCCACTGATCAAAACTTGCTACTTAAACACCATTAAAACCTCAAGAACCAAGAGATATAAGCTTCAACAGAAATTTCCATGCACCTAGTTTGGTCTCTAATCACTCAATTCTTGTGCCTAAATCCATCTAAGCCTCCTCAATAACCTATTCTCATGTCAAATTCTACTCAATTACCTATACTTTGGAGCAAAAAATAAAAGTTGCAAACCTGGTAAAAATGGATGAACAAATGATGAATTCCTTTGAATCAAGCTCCAATTCTTTCCAGAATCACTCAACAACTCCTTCTAAAGCTTCTGAAACAGTCAATTTGCACTGGATTCTCCTTAATCTCCAATCACGATTTCTGATGCAGCTTGAGAAATTTCAATGGCTTGCTCTGATTCCTCTTCAACTCTTGCCCAAAAAACCCTCTGAACTAGTTGCAATGCATATATAGAAGTTGTTAGAAACCTCTAGAAACTTCTGTAACAACCACAATGAGAAATTGAAATTCTCATGCACTTTGAAAATCTCATATGCACAGCTCATGAATATGCCCTGTTCTCAGCCTGATTTTGCTTGAATTGTTTATCTCATGAGATATTGAAGTGAATGGGATGTGTATCTCCCTTGCTTTTGATCCAAGGATGTATAATTCAAATGTTGCTTCATTCTTAAGTTACAAAAGGGAAATGCTTGAAATTGACCTCAAATCCAAAATGTGGTAATGTCATCATTCTTAGAATGCTTTTTCTGATCAATTTGACATATAACATGAGCTTGTTTGGACCTCAATCATTAAATTCCATTTTTTGGCCTTTAAATGACTTATTTTTCTTCCTTTTTAAGCCATTTCAAGCAACTTCTTTTTACAAGCCAATCCAAGCTCTCATACCCATTTGGTTACACCCAAAACATCATTTTGAACAAGTTTCATATTGGACAATTTTCCATTTGAAGCTTGCAAGTTGGAGATTTTGGCCCATGCTTGAAAATGACCTATAATCACCAATACCCAAAATACCCCTGGCTTGCAAAGATCATAACTTGAGTTCTACAAATCCTATCAAGGACTATTAGTACTCTATGGAAAGCTAAGATCAATATCTAAAACTCTCATGTTGGCCAAGAATTCATTTGAAAACTCCTTGAAGGGTAAAAGTTGCTTGGAAGTCAAGTGATTTTCACAGATAAATTTCATAGTCATCTGATGACCTGTAACTTGCAAGGACCATAACTTGAGTTCTATAAATCCCCTTGAGGACTTCTAGTACTAACATTAAAGGTATTGAGATTCTCTACAAGTTTCATGTTGGCCAAAGATCCATTTGAAACTTGTATTTTGACTTATGTGGCTTTGAAGTTAGGCACTAAATAGGGGATTTTACACTGAAACCCTAATTTAGCAACTTCCCACATTCTTGATCCTTCTTTGCTTAACCTTGGCACAACACCACACATGTATCAACATACCAATCCATGAATCCCCTGACTTCAAAGTAGGCTTTGATGCTCTCCAATTTGCACAATTGACATAGGGTTGACCCAGATGAAACCCTAGTTGACTGCACCTCAACTGTGGCTCTTGTACTTGAATCAATGACTTGTATCAGCTTCAATATGGCCCTCTAGGCATCCCATGAGATACATACACACCTCAAATTCACATTCCCTATTTCACATCCCACTGACGATTCCCAATATTCCTCTAGATAGGAGCAAAACCCACATGTAGGCACTCAAACTTCTCAAGACTTCAAATCACTTCTTGATGGCCTGGATGACTTCTCAATCTTGGATAACACCTCTTGCTAGGCTCTTCTCTTGATATACACCCTTGATCCCTTGTTGGGTGCATGTTATGCTATGATATGCCAATGATTGTACTATGTACATGATGTAACTATGCAAATGAAATGCAATGAAACATAAATCAGGCAAGAAAAGGTTGAGCAAATTTTGGGGTACAACAATTAGGCTAGTGTGTTATTTTTCTAATAAATAGAATGTTAGTTTCTCAATCTTGGTATAAGGAAAAATAGGAAGATAAAATCCTAATTTCAAGAGAGAGAGAGAGAGAGAGGTTATTTTTTTAGTCTTGTATACTTGTAATCTTGTTTCTAAGAGTAAGGAAAGAATAGCAGTTTAGAACCAATCCTTGTTGTTCCTTGTTGTTTTACCTTGTTTTCTTTGTTAACCCTAACCCTTGTGTGTTTCTTGATCATAAAGAAACTGTTTATATTTTGTTTCAAGACATCCGATTCACAACAATAATATTATCCAGTCACATCATCCATATTTTGTAATCCAAACACATACATAATATAAATCTCGCTCTGTTTTCCTCCTCATTCACTAACTTTTTAAAAATAGGTTTTTTTTAAAACCTTTTTATTCCTATTTTTATTTATTAAAATTAAATTTGATAATCATTTGTATACATTCCTTAGATACATGTTATAGAATTTGAAAGACATTTGATGATATTTGCCATTTTATGTCTCACATTACTTTTGCTGAGTATACTCAATTCATTTTACATTTTAGTTTTGGTATCCTATATATTATTGTTGAGTGTACTATTTTCAGTTTTGGTGAATGATGAATAGACACATAAGGTTCAATTAAATTTTCAGATGAGTGGGACTTGATTCTTAATTGTTATCAAGAGTTTGATCAATTCTTAACAAGATTGATCAACTCATTCTGTAATTCACAAAAACACAACAGCCAAATTAGACAAAACAAAATACAACAAAAAAGGTAAATAATTGACATGAATTCAATATCAAAGGTTTACTTTTCAAAAGGTGAATAATTCAAATCAAAATAACACATGACTCAAATCAAATACCAAAACACCCAAATTCAAATGTTCTACACATGCGGAAATGACAAAATAGTAATTTAATAGGCTCAAAAAGGAAATACCAACAAGGATCAAATGAAAATAATCCTAATGTGTAAAGGGTTCTTAGTAGTACAATTATAGTAACTAAAGCGATTAGAACTAAATGGAAATGAGTAGTACAATCAAACAAGTTAATTGAAATAACATCCAAACTACAAATACTCAATAAAACAATAATTGAATTGTAAAAACATCAAAACACACAAATTATACTTAAATCGTGTAAACAACACCAACTAATACTTTGTTCTTTTAGGTTTTTGCCATGGGAGAGAGAGTAGACTACTTGTAAGCTTTTCATGGTTGGCATAAATACATTTAAGAATGTTTGAGATGAATGGGTTGTTACTTCTGAACTATTCAACGCAAAAGCCGTTATCTTTATACTTTAATGATTTAGCAATAAGTGGTGTTGTAATGATGATTGGGAACCCAAAGACATCATACTAGATTTCAAAAGCATCCTTGAAATTTGAGACAAATGAGAACTCAACTGCCACCTTGAAATTTCACAGTAATAACTTCTATAACAAGGTACATAAATTGGCATGCTTGATAGAAGAAATCATTACTATTTTATAAAGTAAAAAGAGTTAACAACATAGGGGGTGCCAAAACATGATTTTATTTTACCAAAAAAACTCTCAAAGGTTATTCAAGTGTTCTTTACGGGTGAAAGAATTAGTTGGACAGATGTCTCACTTCTTAGCCACAACAATGGCGCTTGATTTTAACCAATAATAGCTCAAAGTCCAAAAGATAGAAAGTCCCAAATAGATTTTGACTTAGGACTTTCTGATCCAGAGAACCTTCTAACTTCAGAGGGCTAACTGGTTCAAAATCATGTTTCCCAAAATCGCATTTTAACCATCCAGAGGCTACACATATTGAGATTTATCATTTAATCTGGACAATTTTCCATTTTCAAATTCCTCAAAATAAAAACAAATATATCTTCCATAAGGGGTTTTGTAAACATATCAGCTCATTGATGGTCTGTATCAATAAATTTTAAATATAAAATTCCCTTTTGAACATATTCTCTAATAAAGTGGTGTTTTATCTCAGTGTTCTTAGCCTTATAATATAAGTTGGGATTCCTAGACAAATAGATATCAGAAGTATTATCATAAAAGATATGAATGTTACTCTCTTTTAATATAAGAGAATTTGAGTGTTACAACCAGCTGCTACAATAAACTCAGCTTTTATTGTTGATAATGCAATGGTTGATTGTATTTTGCTAGACCACGAGATTAGATTGTCACCTAGAAACTGACAACTTTCATTAGTGCTTTTTCTTTCAAGTTTATCTCTAGCATAATCAGCATCAAAATAACCTACTAACTTGTAATCTTATGATTTCTTATACAATAAACCAAGGTTATTCTTACCTTTCAGATATCTGAAGATCTTCTATTACGTACACTAAACAAGATATCAGTTATATAAGCAATTAAGTATAGGAAATAACCATTTGTACCCATGTATACCTTTTGTTCTACCTTTTTACTTTCTTCATCTTTTCCCATAGTGCAAGTTGAATGCATTGGAGTCTTAGTTGGTTTGTTATCGGCCATATCAAACTTCTTCACAAGTTATTTTATATACTTACTTTGATGAATATAAATCCATTATGGACCTTGATTGATTATATTCCCAAAAAGAATTTTAATTCTCCTATCATGCTCATTTTAAATTCAGCATGCAAAGAGTAACATTAGTATAACCGAATATAATATCATCAGCAAAAATCTAGACTATTAAGATTTCATTTTTATATGATTTACATAACAGAGGTGTGTCAACCTTTCCTCTAGTAAATCCATTTTTCAAAAGAAAGTTGCTAATGTTTCCATACCAAGCTCTAAGAGCTTGTTTTAGACCATTCAATTATTTCTTAAGTTTGTAAACAAAATAAGGATTTTTATGACTTTCAAACCCAAGAGGTTGATAAGCATACACTTCTTCAGTTGTGTATCCATTCAAAAAATCACTTTTAACATACATTTGATATAAAACAATATCATTGTTTGCTTCAAAGGATATTAAGAGATGAATGGGTTTTAACCTAGTTGTTGGTGTAAAGGTTTAAGTATAGTCAATCCCTTCTTGTTTACTATAACCTTATGTAACCAGTATGGCTTTTTTACTTACCATATCTCCTTGCTCATTTAATTTGTTCCTGAAAACCCATTTGGTTCCAATGACACGTTTTCCTTTGGGTCTTGGCGTTAGATCTCACACATCATTTTTTGTGAACTTGTTTAGTTCTTCTTGCATAGTCAATATCAATTTTGTGTCTAGAAGAGCTTCATCAATGGATGTTAGTTTTGTGATAGACACCTAATCAAGAAGAGTTTATTCATTTTATCTAAATGAAGATATGGTTCTTATATGTTCTGTCTTCCCAAAATCAATTATTCAGGATAAGAGGATCTTCGCTTCTACTTTCTCTTAGGTGATGATGTGTCAGCAACTTATGGTGTTGATTTTTCAGTTTCATGTTGATGACTTCTAGATTTTTTATCCTTAGAGTATGAATAGATGATTTCCAAATTTGCAAACTCTTCATCTTGCTTTGAATTTTCAGAGTCAAGCTTATTATCACACTTAACATGAATTGATTCCTAAAAATTTCTAGTTTTAGTGTTATATACTAGGTAGCCTTTTGCAAATTCAGTATCCTAACATGATACACTTTTGAGCTTTAGAATCAAACTTGTTTAAGTTATATTTAGTATTGAGCATAAAACAAATACATCCAAATGAATGAAAGTAAGAAATGTTGGGCTTTTTGTTCTTCCACAATTCATAAGGAGTCTTATTCAAAATAGGTCTTATAGAGGGCTTGTTCTGAATGTAACATGTAGCATCATCATTTCTGCCCAGAAGTGATTTGCAACATATGTCTCATTTATCATGGTTCTGGCCATTTCTTGCAAAGTACATTATTTCCTCTCTATAACTCCATTTTGTTAAGGAGTTCTAGAACTGGAGAAATCATGAGCGATACCATTATCTTCACAATTTTTTTTCAAAATATTTATTTTTAAATTCACCACCATGATCAGTTTTGACTTTAACCATTGTTAAATCTTTTTTGTTTTGCACTTGTGAACAGAACGTACTAAACACAGAATGTGACTCATTCTTGTGTCTTAAGAACTTTACATATGTCCATCTATTGTAGTTATCTTCAATGACTAAACCATACTTCTTGCCCATTACTGAAGATGTTTTAACGGGCTCAAACAGATCAATATGCAAGAGTTCCAAAAGCCTAAAGGTGGAAACAACATTCTTAGATTTAAAAGAAGTTTTAGAAAACTTGTCTTTCTGACATGCCTCGTAAAGACCATCTAAAGCAAACTTCATATTTGGAAGGCCTCTACCTAAATTAATTTTCTTGAGCTTAGAGATTCTTCCTATGATAACATGGCCCAACTGTTTAGCCAAGTCCATTATTCTTCGTTCACTGCCATAAGGCATTTTAAAATTTTTTATAAATAAAAAAGTTTGATTTTATAGAGGTTATTTTCTATCTTACCACTAAAAAGTATAGAGTCATCCTTTTGACTCACAACTTTTCAGAACGATTGATTAAATATAATGGCATAACCATTATCACTTAATTGACTTATGGACATGAGGTTATGCCTTAGACCTTTAACTAATAAAACATTTGAAATAAAGGGAAGAGAATTGTTACCAATTGTTCCTGTACCATTGGTCATACCCTTCTGATTTCCTCCAAAACCTACAAAACCTTTATGTTTAAGTTCCAGCTCTTGGAACATATGCATTCTTCCCATTTTGTGTCGAGAGAACCTAGAGTCCAAGTACCATGGCTAGTGTCTCAACATTGTTGATAAGGATATCTGCAACCTAGATTATTTTGTTCTTAGGTACCCACATCTTTTTGGGTCCTTTATGATTATTTTTCCCATAGGCTTTATCAACCCAGGGGTCTTTTTTTAAAAATAGGTATCATGTGTGTGACCATAAGTAAAATTAGAAAACAAAGCTTTTGGTTTTATCACCATTTCTTTGGGTTTAGATTTAAACATAGAGTTCTTTGGTGGAACATAACCAATGCCTTTTTTTCTCATATCTACTTACTCCATAGACCATGGAAGCCATCTTGCTTCTATTTATGTTTCTTTATAGAATTTTTTGAAAAGTTATTTCATATTTCTTTGAGACACACTTAACATCCATAAGAGCTTCTGAAAGAATTGCCTTCTCTAGTTTTTAACTCTTGCTTTTGAAAGCAGAGTTTTCTTTTTCCAAACTATCAATTTTTTATTTTAAAATAGAATTTTATTTTATCATCTCACTATGGGATCCAGACTCAATTACATGAATCTGTTTCAGATTCTTGTATTTTTTATGGAGCCTCTAACTCTTTTCAAAAATTCCAACTAAGGATAACTCAAGTTCAGAATGAGTTAGATAAGAAAATACCTCTTCAATGTCTGAATCTGATTCTGATTGTAGTTTTGATTCAGAGGCTTTAGTGCTATCCATAAGTGTCATGTCAGCTTACTCTTCTTCAGAGTCATCCTCGGAAGAGTCAGAGTCATTCCATGTTGCCATTAGCTCTTTCTTCTTCTCTCTGAAGAACTTCTTCTTAGTTTTCTTTTAGTTTGGGACACTCATTTTTTGTAGTGGTTGGGATCTTTTCACTAATAGTAATAACCTCTTTGTCAACTCTAGACTTCTTCAACCCAGAGGTTGACTTAGAGCGTCCACCTATTTTTCTATAGCCTCTTGACTTCCTATGTTTTTGCCTCAGATTTGGTTGACCCTTCAGGATAGTAGAGATAGGTTGTCCTCTTCATCAGAACCTTCTTCAGACTCTTCTTCAGCTTAAAGGGCTTTAGTCTTTTCATGATTGACTTTAGACTTCAAATCGACATACTTCCCTTTCATATAGGGCTCATCCTATTCTAGCTCGATCTTATGACTCCTTAGAGAGCTTACAATCTCTTCTATAGTTATTCTATTCAAATATTTTGACACCTTGAGTGATATGATCTTTAGCCTCCATTTCTTTGGCATGCTTTTGATGATTTTTTATCAAGATCTGCAATGGTGTAGCCTTTACTCAAAACTTTAAATCCAGAAACCAGATTTTGAAACCTTCAGAAGATGTCCTCATTAATTTCATCTTTTTCCATTTTGAAAGCTTCATATTTCGAAATCAATGTCTAATCTTTAGTTTCCCACACTTGCTTATTTCCTTCATGACTCAACTTCAAAGAATCAAATATATACTTTGTTGAGTCTCTATTTGTAATCTTCTCATACTCAGTATAAGAAATAGCATTCAGTAAGATTGTTCTAGATCTATGATGGTTATTATTTTCCTTCTTTTGTTGTTCATCCATATTGTCTCTTTCAAGCTTTACACAATTTGAATCCATGGGATGTGTGTAACCATCCATTACCATATCCCATAGATATGCATCATATCCAAGGAAGAAACTTTTGATTCTATCTTTCCAGTAGTCAAACTTTTCTCCATAAAAGATTGGAGGTTTAGTGAAGTAATTATATTTTTCATTGTTGTTGCTAGATGTTATATTGTGTTTCTAAAGATGGATCTTTGTTTGACAAGGTTAAGCGTTTGACACAAAAAGTCAATACCACAACCGGAGCTCTGATTTTAATTGAAGGTTCAAGAAACATAAGAAATGGGGTTTGAATTGGACTTCTAATATGACAACTTTTTTAAAATAAATGACAAGAACAACCATGATAGAAATACACTGGATATTTATACTAGTTCACTATTAATTAAGTTAATCCAGTCCACCCGTCTATGATTTCGCCTTCTCACAAGAACTTAATTCACTAATCAAACAGATTACAAACTCAAAGACCAATTGTCAATGACTTCTCCAGGCTACAGAATAAAATTTGTCCCTCAAGGAATCATAGGCACACTATTGGATCACAATGTAGTTTAAAGAGATTATGCATTAGAACTTATGGTGACGCACTTACAAGCCAGTTTGAATAAGACTCAAAACAAGATTATAGATACCTGAGGAGCACATGTCGTTTTCATTTCTAAACAAAAATTACCAAGACTACTTGATTGTCATTATTAATCATTTTGATAATGATGCACATGTTACTTATCATAGATAATGTGCATTAAAGACATAGTTTTTGTTTTTTATTGGCACAACCTTATTTGTGGAACAAAAATGTGACATATGTCAATGTTGTTTACATTAACTAATAGTACTTTTAGACTTTGAGAGGGTTCATGAGTATAGTTAGGGGGTATCTTGTTTAGTTTACCTATACTCATAGTTAAATGACTCTAGTCAATGGAAAACAAAACAAATGACAGGAAATAAATCTCTATTTCAAGTAATTTACATACATGTAAATTATAAATTTCCTAGTACTTGTGCCTAGATATTACTGATTTTGATCGTAACCATTTTCCAAGGATCTTAGAATGGTAGTATGTTATCAAGTACAGCAAATAACAACCTCGTGTGTGCATGATTAACCCACATAAGGGGAACCTGGCGGTTGAGTCATATCAACATTTTTTCACCATATTATGGTGGATGATTTTTGTTTAACACCATACTATGAGAATTTTTAGACACGGTCTTTAGAGGAGATCTAATGGTACTTTGGATGGCTAGATCGAGGTCTCGACTTAAGTACACACATCTATGTGACTGAGTACTAAGGCAGTTTGGGTATCTCCAGGATACACATAACGACCTCATATTGGATGTGCATCCCACAGTCCTCTGTAGAGATATTGATGAGTTATTTGAAGAGTACCATGAGTATTTGGTACCAAAAAATATGTGTATTGTCCTAGCTCCTAGTCCGTAGAGCATAGTATACGGTTAATGTTGGTAACTATGGGTGTAGGTTGATCTAAAAGGGGGTTGACTTAACATTTCCCTTTAAAAAATATTTTTCAAAAACTGAGTTGAGAGCATACGCAAAAGTTTGAAAAAATATTTTTTAGAGATTATGCAATTTGATAAATATACAAAGAAATTCTTAAGGAATTGTAAAACAATAACGTATTAACTACTAGCAATGGAAGAGTTATTCTATTTAGATTCAAATATATAAACTTGAATATAATTAGATTAATTATTAAAAATTCTAATATTACAATTATTCAGTATAATCAATATAAAAATGAATTTAGAAAACTAGATCTTAATAGGTCTACACTTAGAAAATAAATCTCTATGAGCAAAAAAAAACCTAAAAGCATCCAAACTACTGAAAACAATTAAATTATTGCATCAAAGATCTAAGAAGAAAACAAATAGAAAGAGTTAGAGAAATTGTACACCAAATTTAGATTGATTTGGTGTCTTCATCATTGCATGGCCCTTAATCCAGCCTTTAAAGGTAAGCCATCAAAATTTTGGTTGTAGTCTTCCACTATGAAATTTACAATGTTCTTTTGTACAGATGATAATCAAAACAAAATGAAGAAATACTTAGAATTAATCACTAAGATATACATACTAATTTGTTATGCTTATTCAATTGCACACAGATTTGCAAGGATTATCAAATCTCTAAGATCCACGATCTTTAGTTTATTCATCTTCATAGTGTTATTTGCACATACCATGTCATGCAACTTCATACATAAACGTTTAATGTATTGTCTCAAGGGTGTGTCCGGATGGTTTTATCTAGAGACACCCTTATATATAAACAATTTTTACACAATGATATGTATTGTCTCAAGGATTTGTATGAATAATGTTATTCAGACATACCCTAGTTAGCAACATGATACGTCAATGTGTAATGTATTACCTCAGTTATGTGTTAGGATAATGTTATCCAGACACACCCTTATATGTAAAATAAAATTCCAATGTGATATGTATTATCTCAGGGGTGTGTTCGGATAGTTTTTTTCGTACACGCCATGTCTTGTAACTTGATAAATCAATGTATTTTATTTATAAAATTAGTTACTTGTTGAACCAATCAACAACAATTTAAAATTATACTTCCTAAAAATTCATAAATATACAATGTACAAATTCCAAATTTCATAAACATAATGTAAAATACAAACTAAAACGCGTCAATGTTACATCCATGAAAATTCTAAATTTTACACACATAATGTAAGTTAAAAGCTAAAACGCATAAGAATTATGTCATCATCTAAATCTATGGGTGTTTCGGGTTATATTTTTTTCTAATTTGAATTTCTTTCTATATTGTTCAACTAGTCAAACTCTTCCATCCTATCCAAAAAATAATTCGACCAAGTTTTGGATACTTTTTTGCATTAGATGTTCACTCGGGGAATGTTCGTGGTTGAGAATATCTTGGTTTCAAATAAAATTGTACAAAATGCACATATTTTGAAAGTCATCAAATACATATAAACCATACCTTATCAAATTGAGTCAAACGCTGGCATATGCACTTTCTACAAGATGGCCCATTTGAATGAAACACATATGTTTTTCCTATATTGTTCAATTATTAGCACAAGGAACCATAGCATCATAAATTACATTGTATCATTATTTTTTCTCGTGTATCCTCGTGCAATCCTCCTTATGGTCCATTAACTCTTTGGTAAGATGCTTGGGGACAAGCGTGCAATTCTAATCTCCCCTACCAAACAAAGTTGAGACAGTGTGAAATCCATAGTTACCATCACCTTTAACATCTATATTTCAGTCAATTTAAAAAATAGGTACCTCTTGAATATGTTTTATTTTTTGTAAATGTGGGAAAGGCGAAATTTTGTTGATGCGAGCACCCTTAGTAAAACTATTATTAGATTGTGAAAATGAATAATCTGGATAAAGTGAGTTGACATGTTCAAAATGTTATGGTGAGCGCTTGGTAGAATTATCACTTGAAGTTAGTTTGACCTTTTTATGAATATCCTTAGTTTTTAACGGTTATGTGGGTGGTTTTATTTTAGCAGTTGCTGGATAGGATATCTTATGCATCTTATCTTTGAAGTACAGTTTCATGTTATAATCAACTTTTAAAAATATCTCTTGAATCATCTCCCATTTTATCATAACGGAGATATTTTATTTTTCATCCTTAATCACACCATTATTATCCAACTGAAGCTTTTTCTAGAGTGTACTTACTCAACCATAAGTATATGTCTATCAAGTTTCATATTCTTGTCTATTAAACAATAACACATAATATTGTATGTTCTTCTAAGTGATGTTTGTATATTGTTATGATGCAGTATAATCATTTTTTCACTAATTATCAATCCTTTCAAAAATTACTATATTATTCAACTCCAGTAGTTGTGTTATTTCTAAGGTATCTAACTTGATTAGCCCATACACAAACATTTTTTCCTTCACCGGGTCTAATATTGTAATTTTAACATATTTGGAATAATTTGGATATTTGGTGGACACACTTTTGAACAACATGACATAATCAACATATAAATCCTATGTAGAAGAATTTATTGTAACATTTGATGCATTCATTATAGGTTCCAATATTTGATTAGGCTTGACAATTTTTCCATCTTCACCATTGACTTATTTGTTTCCCAAAATTTCTTTAAGTCTACTGTAGAACCATGTGCTTGCAGGTATAATCAAGAAGTAATCCAAGATGATAAAGTTCATGGACAAGAAGAAAATGTTTAGCCATGATAACTTCATTTTGATGATGACGGCATTTGACTTGGTTTGATGATAACAAAATTTGAAGTCAAGAAACTGCTAAAGTTTGCTCAAGCGACCAAAGATGCATGAGGTGGTTGATCAAGTTATTCCTCTGAATTAAGCTAAATAAATAGGTTTATGATCACTAGTGATATATTTACTCTCTGATGGTGGTGACTAACCTGAAGATATATCAAGCAACATCCAATAGAATATTCAAGGAAGTTTAAGTGCTTATATTACTGGTATTGTCCAGCAAAGAAACTTGGATACTTTCAAGTGTGAAAGCTCGTCTGATCGTGTTTGTCTGAGTGATCAGTGTATTATAAAGACATAACGACATTTTTGTATGTATTATGGATAAATCACACACACATGCACACCAAAAAATATTTTTTAAGCCTCTATTTTTCAATTAAAATCACCAAACATGTTTTTAGAGCCTAGCCAGTTGACTAGGAAACTGTACAATTGATTATAAAACTTTTCATAATTGTCTAATTGATTAGATAAGGGATAATTGATTTTATAATCGATTAAGATGGTGTCTTGATGAATGATAACAACTCTCTATCAAAACCTTCAAATTTGGGAAAAATAATTTATTATTGCAAATACCTAAACTATTAGCAAATCGATTGGGTCATTTATTTGGCCCATGAATTGTTTCCAAAAATACACAATTTCTTGCCCTATAAATAGAAAGGCTCTCTACCATTTCAAATCATCCAGAAAACATAAAACATATCACTTTTCCTTTCTCTTACTCTCTCTAAATCATTTCCACTTTTTCACATATTCAAGTCATACTGCTTTTGAGAGCGTTCTTGAGTTTAGTGAAGAATTTATTATGGGTGAGAGTTTTATTGTAAATATACTAAAAGCAATTTTATCTTCAGTAAATCATTCTTTCTTAGAAAGTTATCATTTTGATTTGGATCTAAACCATTGTAAAATATCTTTTGGGGATTAGTATAAGTCTTTATTTGGTTTGTGAGCTCCACGATTGAAAAGAAGAACTATTTTGAATTCATAAAGAATAACTATAAAAAATCTTCACAACGGTTCTTGAGCTCAACCCGGTCAAAAGCTCTATTGTTTCGAGATTAGCATGTTGTAAAATCTCACTCGGTTTCTGAGTTCAACTTGTGTAAAAGCTCAGTATGTTTGAGATCTTATTGATAAAAATATCGGTTCGGTTTGTGGTCATCCCGTATAAAATCTTAGTTTGATTCGGAGGATAATCAACTCAAATAAGTCATCTATGTAGAAATAACACCAACAATTTTAAGAAAAGGATGCATGTACTTGTTTTCAACTAATTTTTATTTGGAAAAAAAAATAAAATTTTATTTTGAATGTTTTAACTTTTTAATTTAAAATTAAAAAAAAAACGAAATTCTTATAAAAGAATTCGATATTTTTTAGTTTCTAAATATCAAAAATAAATCTTGAAGGAAACATATCTTTTCTAAAAATATCTTTTTAAAAAAATGTGATTATAAAGAAATTTAAATTATAATATCAATTTATAAATATAAATTAATTATAAATCAATTTTATAATAGAAATTGATTTTAAACTAAATTGAAGTTACTCTAACATTTAACTGTTTTGTTACAAGTTGTAAAAAATTTAATCAAATTATTAATGTGATTTAGTTTGGTTTAGTTTGAACATACTTAATCATTAAATCATGACAAATAAAATAACATATAAAACATAAAAGTTAGTATAAATAAAATTTTTATAAAATATTTTAATGAATCCAACGTCAAAAGCTAATTATATTTTTTTTTAGTAAATAAAGACAACAAACGTAAACTATTAAATAGATGTGGATATTGTTGTCTTTAATGAGTTTGTTCATAGATGAAAATGTCATTGTCTATTGGAGGACAATAATTGGAGTTTTTGTGTTATCCATTGGCACTTTTTTTTTATCTAGTACTTTAACTATTTATAAAATCAAACACCAACAATTATTGTTGTCATGTTCCTCACTTTTTAACATATCAAATACACAATATTTATAGTAAGGATTATATCAAATCTAAAATTTTATTTATTAATGCATTAAAATGAGGTTTTGATTAAGCATATGTAATGTTGTTTCCATTTGTTTTTGTTATGTTGTTTATAAAATAATAAGTAATTGGTTCTAAGGTCTTAAATTAAATTGGTTTAAGCACGTGTTTGTTGTGTTATTTATAAAATAATAAGTAACTGGTTCTAAGGTATATTCAATTGGCTCTAAGGTCTTAAATTAAATTGTTTTAAACACGTGTACTTGGTATGGCATTTTTTTAGGCTGGGTGCAATTATAATGAAAATGTAGAATTAGAATTTGATATAACTCATATTTATTTTTGATATTGGAAATTTAGTTAGAAGTAAGACTTTTTTAGAATTTATGTATATTTATCGAGAGGCAGAGTCTTCTCAGCTACGGGTTCGGAAAGTAGTTCCAATCGATTTTCATTGAAAACGGTTGGTTGAGCAGTTTCGCGCACCCCATAACACCCGACGTCGAACAGAGTATATTAGACGAGCAGCCTAGAGATGATACATATGAGCACGTTGTTGAGGTTGTTCATGCTGAGGAGGTACAAGGTCATATTGTTATTAACCCAGCTGGAGTGGCTAAGATGGATGCAACCCCTATTGTTAATGAGGTTGCTGATGAAGTGGTCGAGACAGATGTGACCCATATTGTTGATTGAGGTATCTGCCTCAGATGCAGCAATTATTACTGATGATGTCGAGGCACTGCTATTGGTAATATAGAGGTTACAACTCCTGATTTGACTGAGTCATATGTGCTCACTGACAGAGAGTTCTCGAGAGGACCCAGTGACCGATCAGTGTTTATCGAGTATGCTGACAATGCGGCATACCGATTATGATAGGGAAAGGTATATATATTGTTTGTTTAATTTTAATTTATTTATTATTAATACTTGATGTGTTGAAACTAACTAATAATAATTTTAACTTTGTTTGTTACAGGACTAGGCCACGCTGAAGGTGGCATCTCGCGGGTCAAGGATGAAAAAAAATTTGATTTCGATGCATAAGCACATCAGAAGGATTGTTTCTAAATTCTAGCTTTTAGGATTTTCTTACTGCTCACTCATCATGTTTTACGTTTCACATTTAACTTCCTTTGTTGAGTGATGGCACAAGGAGACGTCGTCCTTTCATCTTCCATTTAAGGAGATGACTATCACTTTTAATAATGTCTCCTCCTTGTTCCATCTCCCCATCGGTGGTAGATTTTTCATCGCTCCTGTTATTAACCAGAAGCTTGCATGTATGACTGATGTACGGGATTTGGGAGTTACTTTGGAGGTTGTGCTAGAGGAGTTTGATTTTAATAGATAAGCTTACTTTCGGATTTCTTGGCTTCGGGACAGGTATATTGAGCTTGTGGATGCATATATGTATGAGGTTGTTGCAAGGGTGTACATGCTACATCTAGTAGCATGTACTCTCTTTGTGAATAAGTTTCATGTTTATATTGATGTTCGGTACATGTGGTTGTTCAGTAGCTTTGAGCATACCGGTTGCACTTGGGGATGTGTTGCATTAACTATCCTATATGCAGCACTTGGGGTTGTGATTGCCTTTAAGACCAGACAGCTTGTTGGCTATTTGAGCATATTCCAAGTATACTAAAACTAATTATTTATAGTTTAGTTCTTATTTATTTTTATGTATGACATTTCTTGATGTGTCTATGTTATTTTATCAATGATGGATATGTGAGCATTTCCTTACCATTTTTTATAGGAGCGTGCAGCATACCCCCGTGGGCGCCCCACGGGCGAGAAGATTGAAGGATAGGAAAGCACATCATGTTGGTGTTGCATAGTACAAGAGGAGGCTTGATGCACTGACAATAGAGGATGTCATCTAGACACCCTACAAAGGTCACAGAGTCCATCGTGAGTTTGATGAGGCTTTTCTATTTTTTAATTATATACGATGGAAGACCTTAGTGGCTAGACACTTACCTGAGAGGTGTCTGCCATAGTATGGGTATGTTTGTGGTATCCCACAGCCAGTTCTAGACGTTCCTGATTCGGGCATTGACAGGTGATTTTAGAGTAACATCATCACCTCTTCCTGTGCCATTAGATATAGCACAATGGAAGTTCAACACCCTCCGCTATGTGAGGATGGTTACCTAAAGTGTTACCCTACTCTATCACACCCTCGTTTCCTCCTACCTGTTGAGTATATAAATGATGTTGTGTCTGTAGATGCTAGGGGATATGTTGATAATGTGTCTCTGTTTCCACCTAATGTTAATGATCAGCAACACCTGCAGATGATCGATGTTATTATGGATAACCTCATGGGTTTGGTAAACCTAGGTGGTGATCTTTTTAACAGATTATCGCGAACAGCACAGATAACTCGTAGGGACATATTTAGCTATTTGATATTATAGTTATATTATTTGTATATTTGGTGACTCAGACTATTTAGCACCGTACCTTTTATTAGATAATATTTTGTTAATTACATGTTTTGAAGATAAACAAACTTAAGACATTACAACTAACATAAAATAACAATAACGAAACATGAAAACCTAGACACTACCATATGATTCTGGACGTTTCAACTTCTTAATTATGTCGACAGATTTAGAAATTGTCGCATCAAACACGATTAGTCCCTTAGTTAGCCTATGGTGAAATGATCTCCACATAGCTTTCAAGTCTTAGTCGGTCTTCAACATAATAAAGTTGTATTTCACCCTTCCATTGGTATCAATTCAGTGTTCATGAAACTCGGTTTTACTCACCTTTCTGTTATCAGTGTCAGACGACAAATCATTCAACGTCGATCTCAAGACGGCGAGACATGCGGTGTCCTTTGAAAGTCAGAACTTTACAAGAGATTTTACTTTGTTGAAGTATACTTCTGTCTTAATCAAAAATTGAAGAAGATGCATTTTGATATGTTTTTCTCAACAACATATGACCCACCCCTATTTATACTACTTTGGATTCATTCTTGACCATACAAAACAGTCGGTACAATCACAATCGTACAAAATTGTCGGCAAAATCGTAACCGTTAAAATTTTGCACTCTCGAAAATTTAGTAGTGATTGAAATTTCTAGTATCACATGGTACTTTTTGAAAATACCAGTATTATTTCAAAGGTACCAATTTTTTTTTAAATCAGTATTATTACATACCAAAAATTTTCAATGAACTACCAGAATTCTCGTTCACACATTTGAGTCCAAATTCATCCAAGGGCAATTTTGAAATTAGTAAATTATATGGGGTGTCTTATTTAATTTTGGGAGTGGTGGGTTAAATTCTATAAGTTGAAAGATGTCACTTTATATACACTCTTATTAGCCTTTATTATTAACTAATGTGAAATTTAGGTTTGCGTTCATTTCAATACACTTGCCAAAACTATTGGATTTGGGAATTATTGATCTCACTCTAATAAAGTAGAAAAGCACCCTATGTAGATCTAAAAATGTCTCTCAGAAATACATCTCTAGACTCACTTTAAGTCACACCAACACATGTCCTAAGTAAAACTCACTCCGTTTTTTCCCAAAATATAATTTGGAGATACATTTTCATATTCACCCTATATCCGTTTTCCCGAAATTTATACATAAATAAGTCACATTTTTGTTTTATACAAAAAAAAAAATAGTTTGAAAAATATACTTTTGAATAAATTAAGAAGTATTTCGCAAACTTTTAAACCACTGTCACTCTATAATTATATATTTAAAGGCATTGACTGCACTGAATAAGGTATCAATTTTGTGCTCAAAGTAATTATCTTCGGTTGAACGATAAGATATAACAGGCTTTCGTCGATGTCATCAAATCCCGCATTAACTCCATTAGGCAGGTATCCAAATGCCATAAACCTGATATCTGTGAATAAATCCTTTCTAACAAGAAACTTCAATTTAGTTTTATAATCCACCCTTGTTTAGGCTTTCACACAAATTCATTCATAGTGCATTGAACTGGATAAATATATATATATATATATATATATATATATATATATATATATATATATATATATATATATATATATATATATATATATATATATCCAACCTTTTTCCTTTTTTCATCCTCAATTTTATGAATTGTGTTCCTCATAAATGTTTTCGGAAATGTATTTTCATATTTATTTTAGAAATATATTTTTGGACTATTTTTTTTATAAAAATAAAGGTGTAAGTATTTACGTATGAAATTGATAAATTTAAGATGCGTTTAAAGATATATCTTCATAATTTAAAGATATTTTTTTGTTGATGTGATAGTAAATCTTAGAGTGTCTTAATAAATTTCTTTGGATTTGGTATGTTGATATAAACTATGGGTGGCTCAAATTACTGATATATGCGACTTAGTTTTTCTAATACACCTCATACCTCCAGCACTATTAGACTTGGTAAGAATATATAATAGGTAGATAACATGATCAATAAACTCGTGATACCATAATAGAATTAGATTAGTTTACTCATTCTTACAAAATTGACTTGTAAGGTGAGAAGTGACATTTTATATAAACTTTTATTAGATTTTATCTTTAACTAATGTAGCGCTTGAGTTTTTCTCAATACAACTCCCACTTATCACTGTAAGGTTTAATGCATGAATATAAACAATGGTTGACTCAAATTGTCAAACTATGAAATTTGATTTTTTTTCAATAGACTCTCTTAATGTGCATATAAGTGGTGGATGATTTAAATCGATAGGCTCGTAATTTTATATTAGGATTAGAGTTTTTGATAGAATTAAATTTAACCTAACTCATCCCTATAAACTTGACGTGTAAGATGAAGAATGTTAATCTATATCAAACCCTTGTTAGTCTCTATCTATGTAAGGTGAAACTTTGGGTTTCTTCCAATATCTCTATTCATTCTAAATTCTCCATATTGACAAGAGCAATAGGAGATGAGAGTTTCTTACCCCACGCCTTAGGGTTCTTAGACATCATGTGAGCTTCCAAAAATACCTCCTGCTTTCGGAGATGTATCTCCAGACGTACCATTTTTTTACTTAACGTTGGTTTTTTTCGGAGTTACATCTATGGAAGGTTTCCATTTATATAGCTCTGGAACATTTTGCAATACATTCGCGCCAGAGTCTCTTCTCCTCCCTCATTCTTCATTTATTATCTTCTCACTCTCAAACTCTCCAAACTCTCTCAATCTACAAAAAATATTTTTCTACCAAACTTCATTAATTCTAATCAAGTTCGACAAGTAGCGTTCATTTCAACGATCAAGAAACACCAACACATTCAAAGCTCAATATAATCAGTAAGTTTTTTAGTTTGCGAGTTATTTTCGAATACTTCTCGTAAACGAGTTAGAATATAGTTTTAGGGGTAGAAATCCTTAGATAGTTTTAGAAACATAGTTTAGAAACAATGTAGTTATTGTTTGTCGGCTGAAACGGACGATCATAGCTTCAAAAACCCAATTTGCATGAGTAGGGGACGCCATTGTCGTGACTGTTCGAGTTGCAGGAAGTTTCAGAGCTATATCTACGGAACAAATTAACGTTAGGGCAATTTTGTAGATGCAGCTCCAGAACAAATCAAACTTTCTAAATTCTGGGTTCTTCCGGATATGTATCGACGGAAGTTTCCCATGTGTACATATCTGGAAGTAGAAAAAAATGTTAATTTTTTTTGTTTTTTTGTTTTTTAATTTATTTGTATCTAATTATTTTTTCTTAATTATACCTTGCAGACACTATGGCAGATAGAGACAATATATTGCGACTTGAACGGGTTTCGCAACATACATTTGTGAGACGCGAGCGGAGCCAGGTCACCATTACCGAGGTCGATACACGTGAGGCACAGCATTCTTCATCGCATGCCCAGGACACTCCTTCGACCTTGTATCCCACCCCCATCATCCACTTCTTCATCCTAGAGGCGTCGAGATTCAGTTGAGGGTTTATCACAGGCCCCGTCCTCCTGCAGGCCTCGTTAGGATATTCTTGTTCCTCCTCTTGTCGATGATCTGGTGTCACCTCCAGAAAGTGATGACCCACCACCGGAGGATGCTGGTGACGATGACGATGAAGAGCCTGATGGTTTCCCAAGGGGCCCCTCAGACATGTCCCTGCTGACAGAGTATGCTGACCATACTGCCAGACATGTCTAGGATGGAGTGGTAACATTACTAAGATTGTTTCTTTCTTTCTTATTAACATTGTTTCTTATTTATGAAAATTTTCAGACTCGTCAGCCGCAGAAGTTTTATAACCACGGACGGAAGATATTATCTTTGGAGCAGCCACAGGAGGCTTGGTTCCAAGATGTCCTTGCCGCCTCTGGTTTGAAGAACCTTTGTGATATCGGTTACACCCTGATTCACAACAGGATGCTGATGGACTTTGCAGAGAGATGGCACCTTGAGAGTCCTCATTCCATCTAACGCACGGTGAGCTCACTATTACACTGGACGTCATCTCCTGTCTGTTACATATACCAATCAGGGGTATCCTCCTCTGTCATGGTAGGATGACAAAAGAGGATGCGAGAGAGATGCTAGTCGAGAAGCTTAGGGTTGATCCACTGCATGCGCTTGAGGAGGTGGATAAGACCAGAGAGGCTCATGTGAGGTTCTCCTTTCTCTCGCATAGATTTGGTGAGGCGCTCGTTGCTGCATATCGGGAAGATGGTGATTCAGCTGAGGTTGAGATACATAGGCAGCGTGTGCTGAGGTGTTATTTTTTATTTTTAGTCGGCACACAGCTATTTGTTGACACGTCCTTTAAATATATCGATGTTGCTTACCTGAGGTACTTTTTGGATTCCACACGGATCCATGAGTACAATTGGGGAACGACTACCCTAGCTTACACGTGCTCAAGGATGGAAGAGGGATGCCTGTGGAAGACCAGGACTATAGCAGGGAGCGTGTCACTACTTGTGGTAACAATCTTATATCCTTCGACTTTTTTTCATTTTTTTCATTCTATATTCGTGATAATCCTTGATCCTGTTGTTTTCTATTTTCATTTCAGGCTTGGATATTCCAGCACTTTCTCATGATCGATGGGTGGGGGAGTGTGCCTGATTACACCGAGTAAATGCCACATGTTTGTGCCTTTATTCCACTTAGGGGGGAACCATGTGGTCGATCCTTACAGAGTCTATCTCGATCTCCTGGCTGCTGAGGACATCTGCTACAACATTTATGCTAATCATCGTGTGACGCGCCCATTTGACGAGATATCATTGTTCTCAGGATGGTTGGCATGCAGTTCGACCATCATTGTTTCATATTTGTCTGAGTGCGTCATGCAACAGTTCAACTACACCCATCCCATTCTCAAACACCTAGCTGTTTCCGCTCCTCTCGGCTTGACCCGTAAGCAGATAGACGAGTTCTTTGCTAACTACCAGATGCACATGGTATCGGATAAGGCTCGAGCGACTAGAACGTCAAGAGATTGGAGCTGCGTTGATGGCTACATGATGTGATTTTTCACCGTCTCACACCCATACATGGTGCCCACTGCAGAAGGATCACCTCCCAGGCCAGCTCATCAGGAGTCTTAGAGAAACAACAGTCTCAGTTGGACCACACTCAGGATGTCCTTCCTCACTATTGTCAAATAGTGGAGATGAGGCGGGCAGGCATTGTCGTCAGTTTCTTCCCTAAGAGATCTGACCACGGGCGTGTATTTGATGACATGATTGTGGTAGCAGCGGGGGCACTTATGTACTGCAGGCATCGCGCCAGGACAGGGGGATCGATGGTCGAGGACGCAGACTGGGTGGTCGAGGAGGTGGTAGAGGCAGACGAGGCGGCATAGTCAGGCACACACAGTAGTGATTGTTATATATATATATATATATATATATATATATATATATATATATATATATATATATATATATATATATATATATATATATATATATATATATATATATATATATATATATATATATATATATATATATATATATATATATATATATATATATATATATATATATATATATATATATATATATATATATATATATATATATATATATATATATATATATATATATATACACGTACATATATATATATATATATATATATACACACGTATATATACACACGTGTGTGTATATATATATATATATATATATATATATATATATATATATATATATATATATATATATATATATATATATATATATATATATATATATATATATATATATATATATATATATATATATATATATATATATATATATATATATATATATATATATATATATATATATATATATACAAATATATATATATATATATATATATATATACAAATATATGTTATTTTATATTCATCTGCAACAGTCAATTTCAATCTACGACCAATAAAACTTGATTTTTTTTAGATATCAATTCTAATAAGATTTTGGAGATGCATCTATTGAATTTTTTTCCGTAGATATGTCTTCGAAAGTATCTAACATAAAAATAAATAAAAAAGAATGCGTCGAAATATGTATCTCTTAAAACAAGAGACAAAAAAAATTCGCAAGGTGCCTAAAAATATCAAAAAAAATAGATTAAGAAATCTTGTAAGAGATTTGGCTTGGGCTTTTTATGCTTTACTACGAGTTCCCAGAGGTGATGGCATAACATAGCTCTGACCTAGTTAGCAAGTTACTAGAGAGTTATGGCATAACATAGCTCTGACCTAGTTAGCAAGTTACTAGAGTGTTATGACTTTGCAGTTAGGCACACACAACTTCAAAGTGGCAAAATATTGCTTCTTCGGAAGATATCTCACTGAAGAATTAAATAATTAGTTTTTTGTATTATTAAGATTATCCCATTGAAAAACTAAATGCTTTATATCTAAAATCGTTTTTTAGGGTTATTTTACTTTATAAAAATTCATTCCATTTCACTAAACAGTTTTCTTTTCTTTTTTTCCCTTTTATATTAATACAAGAAACGATTAAAATAACTATTTTCACATGATAAATTCAAAAGTTGATTCATACAACTGTAATGCATTAGATTGAAGTCCTTTTTTTCTTCATTAGCTCGCACATGCATACCCCAAAAAAAATCCAAAGCTCACCGTTGGAGGAATCAAAATTAATTGCCAGAAGAACAGCTTCCCAAACAATCAAAAGTATACAAGTAACTGAACCGGTGAAGCTTTTGTGAAAACCACTCAATACAATCAATATAATGTTTTCTCAATGTAGATTACAATTTGCGCACTGTATTCCACCAACAACAGCACTCTCCAAACTCTCCAACAAACATTGGCAGGGAAAAAGGAAAGGGAAAAAAATTATATAAATAGAAGGGGAAAAAAAAGGTGAGGGAGTAAAGAATTGAAACCCACTTCTAAAGTTCTCGCACGCAAATATACATAATGCACAACAATGAAGAAGACAACATCCAAAAAGCATAAATATTATTCACAACCTGCTAATCATGAACGGCATCAATTGTTTTTCCAGTCCTGGCTTGTGAGATTCGATTCGCATAAATGGTGACCAGCTTCAACTGTGTGCTGTTGAGGCCTTGCAAATATGGCAAGAATGCTTTCCCAAGCATGATATAAATATCCACCAAACAGAAAACAACCGTCTGCAACCATCCACCATTTACATAAAATAAGCAACAAAACAGACCAGAAATAAAGGGAACAAAGGACATACATGTACGAATAAACAAAACATTAATTACTATCGATAAAAGTATTACCCTTAATCCTAATGCAAAGAATAGAAACAGTCAGACTTATCATTTTCTTCTAATGCTAATGTTCAGTTACAATTTATTACTTTGTCAAGAGTAAACAAATATAAAGCAATAATATTTAAGGCACGGATGCAATGCAAGTTCAGGTGCTTAGATCAAATAAAATCACCATTACCAAAATACGAGGTGCTCAACACATGGAAAGCATTAGTAGTTCCCAGACATGATTTTGTTCAAAAGGGTCCCTAAAATTAACAATGGAAGGGAATGATCATCCCATTCTATTAATGCATTTGGTATGGCAAATTATGCTGGAATAACGTATACACATGTTTATGATTGTTTATGATTAGGCACAATATACTTCCAATGGGATGATTGGGCTAGTGGTGACTTTTTCGAAGATATTTATGGCAGATAGAGATGGTAAGTATACATACAAAATAGCTTCTTTTGTTGGGAGGGAAATTAATTCAGGATTTATTTTTATTAAAAAAAAGGACAGGTTATATATGGGTATATCCTCAATGGAATTGTATCACCAGTGCCTCATTTAAGAGCTATTCTAAATCTAATCACAACTAACCACGGGTACTTTTAGAGTTTTTTTCACATATGCCCGTACACACTAAGGCGAGATTGAACCATTTTTTGACAATAAGTGTTACCCCAACTTTATCCTTTATGCTTTAATTTCTAATCATACCTTGTTTTGTGTGTAAGGTATGACAACTTAACAAACCATTCTCATATCCCCAACATTGAGTTTTACTTAATTGAATATTTTGTCCAGCATTTAATATCAAGCAAAGCATCCAAGATGTTTCAGCCATTATCTTCTTCTTGCCCAAAATACATTTCTTATGGCACAGAGAAACTATTTTATGGTACCAATATGTTTTAAGCAGGTGGCAAATAGGTTTAAAGCACCAGATTATCTGTTGACAAATACAGTGGTTGTAACTATACACCACATCAGGATGTTCTTTGACTGACAAGAATTATCACTTCAAATTTCAAAAAATGTAACAAATGATGGGCAATAAATTACTGCAGATAAAAGACTCAAAGTACCTTGCGAACATCTGCACTTTGGCTTCCAAAAGCTTCGAAAAGAGCGGGTAGAAACGAGGGTAACTGGGCCATCAGTTCCTCCTGAGTGAGCCTTCCCACAAGCTGAAGAAAGGAATAATACTATGTTATTTGTTACACAATAAATGTTTATAAAGCATAACTAATTAATTTGTGCATTAAAATGGATCCCTTCCAAAGAAGAATGGCATGTAGTACATGTATGGTACAGATATGAAAATATAGTGAATTCTCTAAAATTGGATATGATACAGAGGAGGCTAGAACAGTTCACTGGTTAGATTGAAGCTTCATGTCCAATTTAAGGATCATTCACTGGTTTATCCTATTTTTTAGCTTCATGTCCATCTTAAGGATCACTTGCTGGTTTATGCTATTCATATAAGGTAGTAGCCAATTAACATAGGATAGAAAATAAATAAAAAATGAAGAACACTTGAGGGATATGTTTTACAAGTATCACCAGGACACTGGTATAGCATATGGGCACAATACCCCCAATATTGAAATATGTCATTGGGTTCAATGGCTCATTTCCAAAATAGTAAAAAGGTTGTTCAAGAGACAATTACCTTTGTTAAGCAATTAATGCAAGTGACAAGCGTTTTATCATCCTCGGTAACCAGTAGAGGGGCAATAACCTGAAACAGTTTAAACATTGAGCATTAGCTTTTAAGTTGACAAGGTGAAATCCCATTTTCTTTTCTCAAACATTTTACAGGGAATAAGGTGGCTACATAGTACAAAAATCAAGCAAATACATACACTTAAACATCTGAATGGATCATACTGAGATAAAACAATGGTCAGACAGTGCTCTGCTTCATTTGAAACCTGAATAATGGATGAAAGAAACTGAGACTATAGGAAAACAAAGAATAAGTAGAAAAACTAACTAGAATAGGACAACTTCGGTTACCTTAGGAACAATATCTTTTGTAACATGAAGTAGCTTCTCAATTACAATCTCAACTGAATTCTCCAATGCATCTTTCTGCTAAAAATAAAAGTAATAAAATAAATCATTTTCAAAACTAGAAATTATTTTTTTTATATTATTTAAGTCCAAAAAACGCCTTATACTTCCAGAGGGAGAAAATGTTCGGCATGGTTGTCAAGATCTCGATCTAGATTTTAAAATTTTAAGATTTTATGATTGTAAGTAGATTTGCGTGTTGTAGCCAAATTGTGAAAATAATTGTAAGATCATTGATTTGTGCAATCATTGCCAGTTTCGACCATGGTTGGCAGTTTTCCGGCCACCCTCATTAAAACGTGAGAAAGATGACAAGATGCGGATGCACAAAAATTACGGTGGGGATGAATGCGTGCCTTTTGAAATGATGAAGTTTTAGATTTAGGGTTTAGAGAATAAACATCTCACTTGTAGGATTTGTTTTAACTAATTGACTTATGATAATCCTAGTAATTGACCAAATATGTCCCTAATGTCCATCAAATATTCCATGTGGTAGTAATAAAGTATAAAAACTCAATCATATGTGCCTAAAGAATATGAAAAAGAGTCATATGTATATGTCATGTAAAAATACTTTAAATATATACTACTATTTTTTTTCATTTTAGTAGGATCTGACGATTTTTGTAGGGATCTTATGTTTTGCGATCTTGTTACCCCTTTCAATCTTACAAAAATAATTGGATAGGATCTTTCGATCATAACTACGATTTTAGATTTTACGATCTTGTTATTCTCTTCCGATTTTATGTAAGATCTTGATCTTGACAACCTTGATGTACCGTGCCAAGTCCTGATATGAGTGGTCTAATAAATGGCTTAAAATGCAATACGAACCTGATTTTTGAGCATTTCTACTATCAATGAAAGAGCAAGCTCTCTGACTGAGGAATCTGAATCATCCAGTACCTCAAGCACAACTGTCAAAATCTGATTGAAGTACTGCAAGTACACCATAAAATGAACGTTACTTAGTGATAAAAAATCCAAATATATTGAGCATTGTTGTTAGACATAGTACTCGTATACAAACAGAACTTATCTATTTATACATCAATTGATTGATTGTGCACAAACAAATAGTAAAAACTCAAGCATTGATACATGTGCTAGATATGAAGGTGTGTACCTAATCCCATATTGCCTATGGAGATATTTAGTGTTTATAATGCTTAAGAATTAAGAAGCCCTCACTTTATAAACCGGATTTGTGGTTTGGGCTAGACCCCAAGCCCAGATTCTAAGGATACTATGAATACAACAGAATATAAATTGAACACATGTCATAAATTTCCATATAAAAAAAAGTGCTGCACAAACCCAACTTGGTAGATCTAAAGAAATTAGCAAGGTGTGTTTTTAGAGGAGACTGGGAAAATAATATTTTTATGTTAGATTAGAAAACATGACAAATATATCATAAAAATAGTTGTATCTCAACATAATGAAAAATATAGATCATATATCATAGTTGTCATATATTGGACAATGTTAGACAATGTTTTTAGAGGAGACTGCGGAAGATAGATCATATATTGGACAATGTTATGGGATGTGGAAGACTCGTAGTTGTCAGGAAGATTAGAGAGATTGTAGAAAGTCGTTAAATCTAGTTTATCAAAAAAAATATATCACAATGGGTAAAATATTAGATTTATAAGAGAGATGACTCATATACCTATTGCTTTAAAGTTTTGGATGAAGATGTTGCATTTATCTTTCTCGTATTTCTAGAGCTATGGTAGTCAGAATTGCGATACTACTCGTAGAATTGAATCAAAGATTCTACGATTCTGATGAGTTTGGCAATCTGCTAAGGGGAAAACTCGATTTGGGTAGGAGCAGTGAGATCGCCATTGAAACACATAGAAACACTAAGGGCCTGTTTGATTTAGTTTTGCAAAACTATTTTTTAGTTTTTTAAATTTAAAAATCATAAGACTTGTTTGGCAGTCTAGTTTTACAAAACTACTTTTGAAAACTAGAGTTTTAAAAACTAAAAACTAAACTAGGTTTTGGGAGTTTTCGTTTTAGTTTTTAGTTTTGGAAATTAAGGAGTAAAAAAAATAAGGAAAAGTGGTACACTTTTCATTAATGGCAAATTTGTAATATTGTTCAATTTTAAAACAATTTTAAAAATTAGATTACTAAACATGTTTTTTGTTTTCGAAACTCTTTAAAATGAAATTAATTGTTATGCATCGGTATAAAAAATTTTACACTATCAATGCATCACAATCATCTGTATATATTATTTTTTAAGTGTTCAAAATAAAAGTTAAACTTTTCAAATAAATCAACGGTTGTAATTAGCTGACATTGTAAAAAATCTTTACACTAACTGCATATCAATTAAATTCTTTTAAAATTGGTTTACAAAATATTATTTAAAAACTAAAACTCATTTAAATGAGACCCTAGATTGCACATTTTTGTTCGTTTTTGTTTTTGCCGTACTTTTCTCCCATTTAATTCTCTCCTTTAATTCCAATTAACTCCCCCTTAACTACAAATTAAATTCTAAAAATCTACCCAATATAACTACTTAATCCAATTATATTGTTAAATTTGCTAATACAGCGACCAAATCACTTATTTCCTCTGCCACTCAGTTCATTGCCTACCTGGTGCGTTATGTAACTTATGATCTTTGATTTAAGTATTTTGGAGATGACTTGAATGTTGAAGTTATAAATAACTTGTGTTTTATGGGTAATGCTAACTTGTGTCCCTGGGGCACAAGTTAAGAACCACATTTATAGTAAATTTGTATTGAAAACATCAATAAAAAATTAAATTTAATATTTTTATTAAAAATAGTGCACAATTTCCAAGATTTTATTTCTACTTTAAGTTCTTAACTTGTACCACTAGGGCACAAGTTAGCATTACTCATGTTTTATATATGCATATTTACTCATAAATATGTAATACATATAAGTTTGTAAAATTGGTAGAATCTTTACAATCCCCGATTCTCGATCTTTACAATAAACATAATAAAGCCTTTAATCTTTCACTCCTCACATTATATTAAACCCTAACTAAAACTTCTATGAGATTATATCTTGTGTTCGTTGAGGGTTTCTAGAATTATTCCCAGGTAATTTAACATGAAAACATTACATTCTCCTGTTTGTTACAATTTTCAAAAACACAGAAAAATTCTGCAAAAAAATACCTAGGATATTATTAATTCCCAAGTAAATAAGATTCCCACAATTATTTCAACTTTTATTTCCATGAGGGTGGGTATCTTCTCTCTCGTGATATTAGAATTCAAATTATATCCATGTTTTAAATAGTAACTTCCATTCCCACCTTTTTCTGCTACATATGAAATTATATAAAACTATCCCATCAATGTTAAATACTTCAAATCATGTTTTTGAACTTACCTAGTAATAGAATTCCTATAAATGATTTTCCTAGGAGTATCATGTTCAAGAATGTTATTTTATATCTTGTAAAACAAACACTACTTTTGGATAAGATTCCATATTTCTCTAAAATTTCATCAAAATTAAGAGTGCAATACTAGTATAAAAAATATATTAATGATATTGAACCATAATCACAATCTAAAATATTTATTATTTTCCATATTCATTACTCATCTTAAAACCCTACACATTCAACATGGTATGGTTTAAGTGTGATAACATCTTGTCCTTGTCGTTTCCACCAAGTTTACTTAATTATAGAAATCTATTATAAGAAAACACGATCATCTACATGTTTATTTTCTTCTGGCTGGTCATATACATTTTTTATTGCTTCTGAAACTTTTCACAACCTTGGATCAATTCATCTCAATTCCAGGTTATCCTAAATTAAGCTTTACCCTGACCATCCTATATGTTCTCTGGCCGCAACTCTCCCAAATTCAATTTTTGGCCTAGGCCATCCGATATGCCTTACTATTCTAATTCAGTGATGAATTAACTGTAACTTATACCAGTCTCCCCATCATAAATTATGCCTATGATAATTTCCACTATCCCACTAATAAGTCATGCCAAGGTGAATTATTTCTGAATGTGTTACAGATTTGGCTCAATTTCAAATTCAAGGTTTTTGTTTCTGTGTATCCTAAATTTTCTTGGGTTTTAGAATTTCCAAATATTCCTGGTTATAGAACATTCCAAAGAATCCAAACAGCTCTCCAGATTGGTGACTATTCCCAGCCATCTAGTTCAGTTGTTTTTCAAGCGATGTATTGTTGTCTCTCCATATTGTGTGATTTATTTACGCCTGAGATGCACATCAAGCTCGAGTTCAATTTTATTTATGTTTTGTTAAAATCCTTAATTTCTTGCCAAAGAGCTTTTCAGATTAATGATCAGTCCAGCCACCTTGTTGAGTTGTACAGGAACTTGGAATAATGAGTCCGGTACCAGAATAAAGGAAGGTTAGCATTAGTTCTATTGTGATGAAACATAATCAGAAATCAAAGTATTTATTTTCTCTCTTTCCTCTGTATATAAAACCCTACAACACCAGTAACAAAGATAGGAATACCAGACTTACTTGATATCAATATTAGCTATCCAATAAATAATCAACATTAGTATTCAGTAACACAACAAAAGGCAAACATTTGAATAATGAAGTTTGATGGACATTATTAACTTTCTCATTCCAAAAGAGTGCATTTGGTAAATAGCAATAACAACCAAACTAAGGGACAAGAAGAAAGAGAGACACTTAACATCAAATCAAGCATACCTTGGTCCAAACAGACTGATCATTTGTTGTAGAAGCTTCTATTAACTGTTGAAGTGCAGTATGTTTACTTGAAACAGGGCTTCCATCATTAGGATTGCATATCTACGCAGAATAACTATATCTTGAGTTTTTATGTGAGACAGACTAAGATACAACTATCAAAATAAACCTAAAAAAATGATCAACTGGATAAAAAAGTATTGGCTAGCAGACAATTTCTACATTGTAACTTGACTTGGCTGCTTCTAGAGTCACAAGGCTGATTCTAGAGATTTTGGTTTGCCCCACTACTCTAGACATGTTCCCAACAGTTCATTATCAAGGTTTTGGGAAGGATGAGAATACAAAAGATACAAGGAAAGGTTTAATTTTTTATTATGTTCACTTTTACTAGCTGCTGCATAATGCTAGAGATTTAAAAATGATGGCAGCCATTATATCTTTTTGATTGACTTGATTTCTTGGCCACCTTGTGGGTTTTATAGTCAATGACTGTTGGGGTTTCTGTTTTTATCTAGGACAGCTGAAAAGGAAAACTTCATCAGGGATTATTAGAGCAGTTGGTTGTCTAGTTAGAAGGGTTTAGTTAAGGTACTGATTCATTTATATCTTTTTGCATTGAGTAAAAAGACCCCTGAGGAATTGAGTATAAACCATTCTCCTGTTATCAATATTTACCAAATTGTTTAGTTCCTTTGATTATTTTGAATAATTTTCCATTTACTTGAGCTTGTGATTCTTTTTCTTCCTACTTTTTTTTGTTACATTATGCTGTTCATGGAGAATGGTTTATTTCCTTCAAATTCCTCGCATGCTCTTTATCTCTCCTACAGAATCTTTTGTTTTTCAACTAATAGATTTAAAAAACCAACTGGTCCTCCACCAGTAGCATAACTCACCGTATGAAGAATTTGAGGAATGCTGGGCCCAGTGTCTGTCATAGAGTTAATCTTTACAGCTTCAGTTGAGTGATAATTAGGTTCCAATGCAGAAGAAAATTCTTCATCATGTGCATAGCCTTCACCAACATCTAAACGCTCTAATGACATCAGACCATTAACATCTAGACGAGGAGTTGAAAGACCCTCGAAATTCATTCTACTGTCCACTTGTCCAAGTTGGCTAGATTGAGGGCCAAAATTTTGACCCATTGGATTGACTGAATATGCAAAATCTTTGGGTTTTGAGCTAAGACTGTCAAAATTAGAATCAGTCTCAAGGTTATGGTTATGATTATGATTATGATCCTCACTTTCAACAGAAGCTGCTGGACCAAGACTGGATTTCAAAAGGGTTGAATCCTGGGAACTCCACTTCCGACCACCATCACTATCTAGGGAACCAACCGAATATCTTCCAAGGTATTGGGTTTTTCTAGAGAAACCAACATACCCATCTTCAGATGATGTTCCTACAACATCAGATGGATCATAGGAAGACTTGGAACGTTGTCGCTCTTTCTTGTTTTGCATATAGTTTATTAGCTCTACTTCAATGCGAGGGGTGTACTGTTTAAGGGCTCGTCTCAAAGAATTTTGTTCTTCCACTGATAAACTCAGAATGAAATTAAGAACTGCGGTTGAATCGAAGTGAGTATACACTGATATAATGCAAGTAATAGCTGCTTCTTTAAGCTTGGTATTCTTGTCATGAACCAAAGGGGTTAACTTAGCAAGCCACAATTTTAGTATGCCAATATTAGCAGCACCTTCTGCATTCATTGTGTGCTTGTTAAAGGAATTGATTGCAAATTCAATCACGGCCAATTTAGCCTTTGGAGACCTTTGTTCGTCTAGTGAACGTAACAGTGCAGGTAAGAGAGAATCGACACTGTAAGTTTTGCCAACAATTTCCAATGTGGTTGAACATGGCTGCCTAACAACCTCCTTAGGATCAATTAACCGAGAAAAGACATGTGGTAATATTCTTTCCATGTAACCCTCAAAAGGCTTTCGACACGCCGGAACAATATCTGCTAGTGTTGAAAGAGCAGCCTGTGCAACTTTATGGTGAGGGTCATCCAAGTGCTGGAAAAACAACTTCATTACCTTCTCAAAATTCTGAACAACTTCTAGAGTTCCCTTTGGACCTTGCTGCAACAATGAGTGAAGATAGTTAAAGGCAGCAACCCTAGAAGACCAGTCAGAACCTGACCTGAGTCCTTCTCTCAAAGCTTCATGAAGAGATGCTGGTCCATCTGTATAACCTGACATCTCTCCAGGAGATAGCTGGTTGTCATCAAAACTCCTCCTCCTGCCAGCAGACATACGTCCGGCTACATTCTTTCTAACTAGAGGCCTCTGAAAATTAGGCACATAACTATTATGTGATTCTCTAAAGTTTCCATCTCTATAAGGGGCATCCAAATACTGCTTATCAGTGTTGTGGTTCGTAAATCGCCTAGCCTCCCTAATGTCACTGATGTCATCAACAGAACTTCTTTCATGTAGTCTTTCAGAAGGCCTTCTAGTTGAATATGAGGATAATGATGGTAATGGCTCAGTTTCAACATTAATAGGATATGATGACTTGGCAGAATCTTTGGAAGCTTGAATTTGAGTGATTATGTCCGACAAACCCAGACCACCATTTCGGTTACTACCTTTATAGACACCATAAGCAGTAGGTTCTGTTGTTGAAGAGCTTGTCAAATGATTGGATGCAGAGACAGCAGCAGGGAAAGGCGGATCACGAGACGATGGAGGGTCAACTTCTGCACTAGGGGCAATAAGAGAAAAATTTAGCCGTTCATCAAGAATTTACAAAAGAAACACACCACTACCACCAACCATCAAATAGTTTAAGTCCTGAAAATTGAAAATAAAATAAAAATATTTAACAGCCAAGCTTATTTGGTACCTAGATCCAAACTTGATGACCGAAGAGACGATAAATTATGCTTATCAGATATATTCAAGCCTCTAAGCATGCTTTCAATAGCAGTGACCTTCTGTTTGCTTGCGTGCAATACACTTTCCAAACTACGTTCTGTACCCTTACCAAGTGACTTTGCCTGTGAAAGAAGTACACCAGAGGAGACAGATGTCCCTGATGATAAACTTGAACTTCTATCCATTGCAACAATTGCAGATGTACCATAACCAGGTGGATTAGACGAAGCAGAGGCTTGACTGGGTAAAGACATCGGTGTACCTCTATCACGAATGGAAGGTGAAGCATGCCGCCTGTGCATTCCTCCATCCTCTTCATTTATTAACTGCAGTTAACATTCACTTTAAAAGATGACTCCTCGAACAACAAAATAAAGGAAGAAAAACACCCTCAAGATCATAAATGTCTACCCGTTGAATAACAGGGTCAAAGGATGTAAATAGGCGACGACAACGCTCTGGCCAAGTTTTTGCAAACATTCTGTAGCACATCCTTGCAGTAGACCGTACCTGTAAATTTTTACACAGTAATTATTTGCATGCACATATACTATAGCAACATTAATGTGGTTGTTATAAACAATGTCATGCAATGAATAACTAAAAAGTGTCAAATAACCTGAAACTATAATTCTACCTCACTCATTGCATCTGAAACGCAACACTTTATCATATCTTCATATAACTCGGCTGAACGAAGTATTTCTGGTGCATCCGGCCAATGTTCTAGGACTAAAAGAGCATATTCACAACACCTACAATACAAAGAATTATAAAAACCAAAAAATTCATATATCATTTCAATAGTTGACAATCAATACCTTGCACGAAGTACTGCATTGCGGTCATTTTTAGCACAATCGGCTATACGGGGAAGCACACGGGGAACTTTGCAGTTGCGCAGCATCTGAAAAGATAATGGAAAAGGTGAAAATTGAACACGTAAAAGACATAAAAAGATGCAGACAATTACATCAGTAAGAGTACATTACCGTTTTTATGCAGTTATCTGCAGACTCTGCAATTACAAGCACAGTAATCACAACCAGCTTGAAAAGGACCTGATTATCAGATCAAGAATCAATAGTTTTGAAAGTATCACAATCATGACAACCAAAGATAGCTGGTTGAACTTACTGGTATAAACATTTCAGCATATGCTTCAAAATCGCCCAAAAGTTCCTTTGACAAAAAGCACAATAAATGGCAAGCCTATAATACAGTAAATAACAAACTAAAATTAGATTGGTGTTAGTATCAAATATAACAAGAAGCTCACCTATGACAAGGTCAATGAATAAATGAACTTTTCACTTTAAGATACACAAAGCAGGATTGCTTCAAGCCTTCAACACAGATAACTCACAAACCTCGGTTTTAAAATAGAGAAGGATGAACAAGAATTAAAACTTTCACCTCGACACGGTACTATTATTTTTTACTAACAAGCAAAAACACTAGCGTTAAGTAATGACAATATAATAGAATAAAAATGTTAGTGCACCTGCTTTACAATGCTAGATCTTCTGTCTGACAATTGTGTACTTAAAGGTCCACCAAGTTGCTTCAGGAGTCCACGAAAACAAGGATAGTCAGTAGCGCCTGACAAGGAGAGTATATGAAAATTTAACAAGCATTACACACCAAAAAAAAAAAGACAACTCTCAATCAATTAAAATTACAATAAATTTGTAGAGCTACTTTCCTTAAATATAGAGAAAAAATTAAAAAAAACATATTATAGTAAAGATAGAAAATAGGAGGATACAAGAGGCATATGGAGAAAGTGTGTGTTAGGCGGCATCACAGAAATTTTATTACATAGGCAACTATACACTCAAGAGTATTAAGTACATAAGAATATGCTAAGAGCATTGTACAATATATTTATAGATTATTCTTACATCATTTAAATAATATTTAAATATCAACATATATAAACAAGGAAGATAACTCAAAATACACAATAGACGCATTGAAATGTCAGCTTTGAACTCTGATCAATTTATTGTAGAACTAGGATCCTAATATGCTCCTCTTTAAATGGGACAAAAGTTTACTCTTATCCCTCACAGCTTTAATTTTTGGTCTTAGGCCTTGTTTGGATAAATAACTTAATTATGCGGTTCTAGCATAAGAACTTATCATATAAGTGATTAAGTGTTAATACATATGTTATGTTTATAACAAAAGAGAAAATAAAGTCAAATTATTTGCATATAAGCTATATATTGTTTTTCAAATGTTATACTGGAGAGCTTATATGGAAATAAAATGAAAACAGCTTATGGACATGTCGTAAGTTGTTTCTGAAAGTTCTCTTAAAGAATCTAACAAGAATTTATGATAGTAGATAAGTTTAAATAAGTCAAGCCAAACAAGCCTTATTAGCATTTGATTCTCCTTTCCATCATTTATCTATTCAACATATATATGTTTCTGGCGATATTTTATGAATTTGGTTTAAGGTTTCTATGGGTGATACTAATTCAACACAACTTCATAAATGGCACTGTGTCATAAAAAGTTACGCATATACATATACATATACATATACATATACATATACATATACATATATATATATATATATATATATATATATATATATATATATATATATATATATATATATATATATATATATATATATATATATATATATATATATATCCAAAACCAAATTCATAAAACATCGCCAGAAACATCCTTCAAAATTAGTCCTTCAAGATAAAGATATTCTACAAAAACAATTGTTGTCCCTCTTAAGATGCTCAAGACGGGTACATGTTCTTAATATTGTATTATAAGCATATGAAGATCAGTACACAATCTTGAAAAGGAATTTTGAAACACCAACCTCCTAGAACAAGACCTTCAATTCTCTGCATAGCAGCAATACGAACAGACCAGTCTTTTTCAGGCACAAGGATAGATGCAATCTTCTCAACTTCCCTGGTTAACTCCTTATCTGAGTATACCTTGATAGGGTCTATGGGTTTCTCCGTGACATCACCTTCTGCTGCTCATGATTTAACAAATAAAATGCACATTTAAATACTTCATTAACTAAAGTAATCACCACCCCAGCTAAGAAGGTAAGGATAAGTATTGAAACCATACTTTTTGATTATGCAAAGAATTCAACAACATGCAAATGTGGATCTCTTTTTTGCAAACTTACAACTAGGAATGTTCATTAATTAAAGTGTCACCGTCCCAGCTAAGAAGGTAAGGATAAGTATTGAAACCATACATTGTGGAATTCTTTTTTGTAAACTTACAACTAGGATTGTAACTTATCTCTTTCGAAGTTTGAACCATATCATTACTCCTTCATTAATTAACTAAATGAAATGTAGAATTCTTTTTTGCAAAACTTACCACTAAGAGTGTTACTTATCACTTTCGAAGTTTGAACCATATCATTCCCCCCTTCAATCATTAATCTCAGTTTTTACGCATTCAGCACTTACATCTCATGTCAATCTTTTCACATGTGCAGAAGAAAATATCCACCATTTGACAACTAAAAGTAGGCGGACCCCAGGAAAAGGGTAATTAAGCCTAAAGGTAGAATCCCAATTATTATGTCTACATAACTTGTGGAGTTACCTAAGAATGCATGTAAGCTACAGTATCCCGAAGTTCCAAAAAGAGATTGACGGAAAGAAAAAAAGGAAAATCAACACAGCTAGTGCCAATTGAAATAACATTCCTTATCATCAAAAGTAAAAGATCTAACATTATGATATGAAAGCTTCAATGATAAGATAGAGAAGGGAATAAAGTAGTAAAGTAGTATAAACTCAAACCGAAAAATGGGATCTACTAAACAAACACCCCCCCCCCCCCCCTCTCTGTCTCTCTCTCTCTCTCTCCTCCACCACATTCACAGCATCATAAAAATTTGAAAGTATGACCCAGTAATGTCACTATCATGCAGCTATTTCAAATGAACAATTTTCCAATAAAGGGAAGGAAAATATACAATTATTGAACCTGTAAAAGAGGGAAATTATGCATAAGATAAATCCGTGATGAATGTCTAAAATTGTATTGATACTAAATTAATATAGCAATGTTTGTGATCCAAAAATTGCAGATGTTCTAACCTCCAAAAAGAGAGGCTTCCCTTGAAGAACTTTTCGCCTTTGGACTACTTTTCTTGGGATTCAAAGGCTTAATTTCTCCACTTGGAATACCATTTGAAGAGCGAACATTTGGTTGAATCCCCTCGAGCCTGGCATTAATATCTTTCACCTGAAACCATCATGATGCAATGGTATGGAAGTATAATTAATAAACTCATACAATAGCTGATATTGAAATGTAAATCAACCTTCAAAGGTCCAAATCCATGAGTCTAAATATGTTTATGTGGGTAGGTATTTATAAAATAACAGTCAGGAAATGAATTCTTGTTCGACATATACCAAAGATGAAGGAAGACTGTAGCGGTGAAGCTCATCACGAAATTGAGATCCAGCTTGTTTATACATTTCCTGTAAAAGAGGCTGAGAATGTCAAAGAAATGCACTAACAATAACATTCACTGTGATTTAAATAACGACAACTGCTAGACTCAGGAGTTGGGTGTAGGAATATGAACATATCAATAAATCGACCTCTATTTATTGCATCGTGATATAAATTACCGAAATGTCAAATAAAATAAGAAAAATGTAATCCAGTTATTTATGATATGCATGACAAGTAAATTTCCATCAATGGATAAGTTCAAACTTTCAAAAGAACAAATCAGCACCAGATCAATTCTCAAAATTAAAGTCATGAAATTCACAAGCAACAGGCCTTGAAAAATAACATAAATTTTAGTAAACAAAATATGCTTTGAGACTATAGAATAACCAAAAACCACAACTTAGCATAGTTTAAAGATCCAACCACGTCCTACATTATACCCATTTCTATTTTTTTACTCATCAATATCTAGGCCATTGGTCTAATTTTTTCATCTAAAAGCAAAATGAAATATCAGCAATTATTTTTTTACTTTTAGCTAACATTAAGATTTAAAAAAATTTAAAATTAACAATTGATTTGATATGGCATAACCCTTTTTAGTAACTAATATAAACTCAATAATGTCATTGGCACCTAATCATTAAGTTAAAATATACAATACAGAATAAGCCATACATACCTCAATGCACAAAATAGCCGCTTCCCTGACAGCAAGATTTGGGTCACTCAGCAACTGCAAAACCTGACAATTGATCATGTATTGGAATGAATTAGTATCAGATCCACAACTATTTAATTGTATGAAGAGAGACACTGTTTTTTTGTAAAAGTCAATACAGGAGGTAGGATAGCCCGTTGAAGAGGAAGTTCGGTAGATGAAAATAGATTAATTGCAGATGTTACAGTTCGAGTAAATTCCTCTCGGACTCTCCAGCTTTTGTGCGTCCAAGCTGAGGATCCTGCTCTTTCAACAATTATTGTAGGAGAAGAAACCTGCAAATAACAATAATATTTCAAAATGAATGCCAAAATAAAGGTACGAAAGAATCATTTTCAGAATGCAAGCAGAATAGAACATAAACTCAAGAATACACATGAAATGTTATGCACTTCACTTTTAGGGAGAGATGCAAAATGGCAGCATAAAAGAAACACAACCTTCAACAAGGTCAAACAGATAGATAAATCTAACTTTGACAAACTAGCCATGTAAAACTCCATTCATTTGGCAATAAATTACAAGCTTATGAAAATTTCTACATTATGCAATTAACTAAGTGGATCTATAAGACATAGCAATTCTACCTTCCAGCTAAACCTGTTAGCCATAAGCCATTTTAGAAACAATTATTTACCTAGAACAGTCACTTTGTACAAACAACAACTAAGTTTTATCCTACTAAGTGAAATCGGCTACATAGATCAACTTTCGCCATTAGATTCTATCAACGACCATGCTTCTATGCAAAACATTAATCTCAAAATCTTTCTTAATAACTTCTCTAATACTCTTTTTAGGTCTTCCCTTCCTCAAAGTGTTTGTCTTCTCTCCATCTAGTCTACCCTCCTTACTACATAATCTATTGGTCTTCTCTCTATATGCCCAAACCCCCTAAATTTATTTTCCACCGTCTTCTCCACTATAGGCGCTATCCTAATAAGCTCTCTAATATTTTCATTTCTAATTTTATCATGTCGAGTCTTACCACACATCCACCACAACATCTTCATCGCTGCTACAGTTACTTAATTCTCGTGTTGATTCTTAACCACCGAACATTTTGTCTCGTACAAAATCGCAAGTCTTACTGCATCCCGATAAAAAATTTCTTCAACTTGAGTGGTGCCTTTGCATCACATAAAACACCTGATGCCCTTCTCCATTTCGACCACCCAGTTTGAATTTGATGGTTTACATTGCCCTCTATTTCTCCATCATTTTGTATTACGGACCAAAAATATTTAAACTGTGTGACTTGAGGGATAATATTTAAACTGTATCACCTCTAATTTAGAAACGCTTCTTCTTTTATTAAACTTACATTCCATATACTTTGTCTTACTTCTATTTAGGCAAAAACCATGTGTTTCTAAAGTTCCAACTTTCAACTTCCAACTTTTTAAAGTTCGTCTCCAAGTTTCAAACCTGTCATTTAAATCCTCCTTCGACTCTCCAAGAAGGACTATATCATCTGCAAAAGACATGCATCTCGGTGCTAGGTGTTGGATGTGTTCCGTGAGTACATCCAAAATTAAGATAAAAAGGTAGATGTTTAGGGTTGAACCTTGATGCAAATCAATTGTTATGGGAAAATCGTCTGACTCTCCACCCTGTGTTTGCACACTAATCAATACCCCCTTCATACATATCTTGGATATCTCGAATATATGCAATCTTAACTTTTTCTTCTCTAAAACTTTCCACAAAATCTCTCTAGACACTCTATCATTTGTCTTCTCCAAATCAATAAAAAACATAGCCATAAAACAGTGACTCTGTAGCTACATATTTTTTCTAAACTTAATAGAAAGCATAGCCGTCGATATCACTAGGTAATATGTATAAGATAAATTTCATTTTTACATATATAAAGTTCGGACTATCAGAAAATGAAATCCTTCATGCGTTTTCTTCTGCAAAAGCTACTTGCAGACATTTCCTTATGTGTTCTCTTAATATGTGTTTCATATTGCTCATCTGGAGTTAAACATAGTAAGAAAGAAAATTAAAAAATAATTCAACAGTCTAATATTAATTATTTTATTACAGTTAGAGGCACTACAATTTATTTTCTGTGATGAACTTATGATATCGTGGAATTTCAATAGTACCTTTAATTATAGACTCAAAATGATCCTAAAGTGGCCCCCGACTACAATTGAAGACTTAAATGTGCTAATTAAATCAAGGCAACATAGTACTAGCCAATAAACTCAACCAAGCAATACTACTGCAGCAACAACAACCAAGTATCATCCCGCTAAGTGGTTGGCGGGATCGGCTATATGAATCAATTTTCGAGATAATGTTGAATCCAGAACCATGAGTCTAGACATACTCAAAACAAGCAAGTAAAAACTTTCATGCAAAATTTCAAACAATTTAGACTCCGTGGAGTCTCCTCTCGATATTTGCAAAGTTATCCATAACAATTTTGCACCGTTAAATACAACTCAAATTTGAATTGAAATTCAATTAAAGTTAAAATCAAGATAGATTAGCGTTAAGGCATCAATAACAAAGAGTAAAAGTGAAACCTCCATGAGTGTGAGAAGCAATCGCCGCGCGGCGTCACGGACAGGCTGTTTAGCATCACCGAGGCGGTCAACAACGGCAGGAAGAAGAGCGTTAAAGTGAAGCTTAAAATGTTCGCCGGAGAGAACGACAGCGGAGGCGAGAGACTGAAGAGCGCCCTGAGAGACACGGAAGTTGTTATCCTTCAAAAGATCGATGCATGAATCAACGAGCGAAGTGACTTCAGAAGAGGTGAGACTCTTTCTAGAAGCTTCTAGAAGTTGGTAGAGACGCTCCACACCGGCCATCCTTTCTTTGGTGTCTTTGGCGCGTGTGAGTTCCAACGCTTCCTCCATTTTGGATCTGTTTCAGATCTGTTGTTAGTTCGTAAAGTTGAGCGGTTGTGGTTGCGGTTAAAGGGAGAAACTGAATTTGGAAGCACGTTAGAGAAACGGGAAAGGATGGAGAATTGGAAACCGGTGTGAGATTGGTTATTTACCGCTTAATTTAGCGGAGCCGTCAAATTCAAGAGAAAGAGAGATACTGGCACGACAGAGACAGTAGAGAGAGAAGCTGATGAATGAAATTGAAACGAAAATGAACACTATGCTAATGCTTTGTGGTGTTATGTTGTTGCGGGTGAGGTTGTGGAAAATTTTACCATTCTTCTACTTTAAATTTACCCTATGTACCACTGTTGGTCACGCTACTGATTGCTTTACGACTGTTTATTGTATTGGTAACAAAATTGTCACTATTGATATAAAATAAAAATTCCGAAGACTTTTTAAAGAATATATTCGGAGTGGTAAAACGGATTCCACCACATAAATTGTCTCTTTAATCAGTTAATTTTGAACCCTCGTATTTAGGCATGTTTTTGTCCTACATCGCTAAAAAACGAGGTGAGAGCGAGCATAAATTTAAAAACAAAAAAAATTTGAGTATGACAAAAATAGTTTACTAACACTTAAAATTAGAGTTACATCTCTTATTATTCATTTTCTTTTCTTTCACATGTTTTGGTATTGGAACTATTTTCCTGCGTCGCTAAACAACTAACTCCAACCTCTTTCTTGTTTGAAATCACACATTTTCTTCACTTTTATTCGAAATTGCACCGCTAAACTAACTATTGGCTACAAGTAACTAGGAATTTTCTATAATTAATTATTTGTTGTTTTTCTTATTATTTTAGATGTGAAACTAAATTACAATTATATGATGTTATATGTTGTGAGATGTTGGATCGAACTCTAGTATGGTCGAAGTCTGTTCGCGAGTAATGCATGTTGTAGTCGAAGTCTATTCTAACATGCATTAGTTAATATTGTTAGGGTTGTTAGCATGTTAAATTGGGTCTTGCTTGTAAACTCAATTGTTTAAGTTAGCTTGTACTCTAAGTTAGTTTGTAATGGATAATTGTTAAAAAGTCCATTAGGTTAGTGTGTTATTTTATTATAAATAGGATGATAGTTTCTCAATCTTGGCATAAAGAAAAATAGGAAGATAAAATCCTAATTTCAAGAGAGAGAGGTTATTTTGTTATTTTTGTATGCTTGTAATCTTGTTCTAAGAAAAAGGAAATAATAGCAGTTTAATAACCAATTCTTGTTGTTTTCTTCTTTATTAGCCCTAACCCTTGTGTGTTTCTTGCTAAAAAACCGTTTATATTTTGTTTAAAGGTATCTGATTCACAACAAATTGGTGCGGTGAGCGTGGAGAAGATGCCTTTAACAAAGTATGAGATTGAAAAGTTCACCGGAGTGAACGACTTCGGTCTGTGACGCTTGAAGATGAAAGCCCTACTGGTTCAGCAGGGTTGTTTGGAAGCGTTGAAGGGTGAGGCAGCCATGGACGCTGCGTTAACGGCAAAAGAAAAGACGGGCATGATCGAGAAAGCCCACAGCGCAATATTGTTGAGCCTTGGTGATAAGGTTCTTCGACAGGTATCAAAGGAGACTACAGCATCGGGATTATGGGTGAAACTTGAAAGTTTGTACATGACCAAATTTTTTGTGAATCGACTCTACCTGAAGCAAACTTTGCATTCATTCAAGATGAGTGAAGACAAAATGTTGGCTGAGCAGTTGGATATGTTCAACAAGTTGGTTCTTGATCTTGAAAATATTGATGTGAAGATCCACGATGAAGATCAAACACTATTGTTGTTGTGTGTTTTGCCCATATCACATGCTCACTTCAAATAAACTCTCTTGTATGGAAGGGAGTCTCTGACCTTTGAAGAAGTTCAATCAGCTTTGTACTCTAAGAACTTGAACAAACGAAAGGAGCATAAACCTTCGACGGTGGGCGAAGGTTTGGCCATTAAGGGAAAATTCTTGCGAAAGGATGGTAAGTTCGACAAGAAGAAAGGTAAAAGTCAACAGAAGTCTTATAGTGGCGAAACATCTGGTATTCGATGTTATCACTGTAAGAACGAGGGTCATATAAGAAAGGTGTGCTCTGAACGCCTAAAAGATCATGGAGAAAATAGCAACGCAACCATTGTTCAAGATGACTTCGACTCATCTGATGTTCTTGTGGTTTCAAGTAGCGACTTGAGAAAATAGTGGATTATGGATTCAGGTTGCACTTGGAACATGACTCCAAACAGAGAATTATTCGAGGAGCTATATGATCAAGATGGTGGATATGTGCTGCTGGGAAACAACAAATTTTGCAAAATTGCAGGTATTGGATCAGTGAGATTCAAGCTCCATGACAAGTCAATAAGGTTATTGACTGAAGTCAGGTACGTACCTGACTTGAAGAGAAATTTGATTTCTCTTGGTGAATTCGACAGAAAAGGATACATTTTTTAAGGAAAGAAAAGTATCCTAAGAGTCATGAAGGGGTAGAAGGAAGTCTTGAGAGGTGTGAAGAAACAAGGCTTGTATACCCTTGAGGTTGAGGTTGTAAGTTGTTCGACAAATGTTGCATCCACGAAACTTATGTCGAAGATAGAATTATGGCACATGAGATTGGGCCATGTCAGCGAAAGAGGCCTGGTCAAATTGGGGAAGCAGAACCTGTTAGGAGGTGACAAAGTCGAAAAGTTGGAATTTTGTGAATCTTGTGTATTTGGTAAATCCTATAGGGCGAAGTTTAACAAAGGCAAACAAAGAACACATGGATCCCTGAATTACATTCATGCTGATCTTTGGGGGCCTGCAAGGAATCCTTCACACTCAGGTGCAAGGTATTTTATATCCATCGTTGATAACTATTCCAAAAAGTTATGGGTATTCATTCAGAAGATGAAGGATGAAACTTTTGAGAATTTCAAAAGTTGGAAGATTCTGGTCGAAACTTAAACTGGCAGAAAGGTTAAGAGGTTGAGAACCGACAATGGCTTTGAATTCTACAACAAAATGTTCAACAGTTATTGTGTTGAGTATAGGATTGCAAGGCATAAGACTGTAGCAGGTACTCCTTAACAAAATGGCTTAGCTGAGAGATTCAATCGAACAATCCTCGAAAGGGTCAGATGCATGTTGGTTAGTGTTGGATTGAAGAAGGTGTTTTGGGCGGAAGCTGTTTCGACAGCAGCTTACCTGATAAATAGATGTCCCTCGATTGCCTTGAGAATGAAGACACCTGAAGAAGTTTGGTTGGGACATCCACATAGTCTCAACAGACTGAGAGTATTTGGTTGTGTGTCCTATGCTCATATTAGGCAAGACAAGGTCGAACCTAGAACTCTGAAGTGCATGTTCATGGGATACCCTAAAGGAGTCAAAGCTTATAGGTTATGGTGCCTAGAGCCAGGTCACAGGAGGTGTATCACCAGTCGAGATGTAGTTTTCAATGAAGCAGAGATGGATTTCAAGAAAACTGATGATGCTGAAGAAGAGCTGGAACAGGGAGAAATTCCTGTTGAGGTGGAGCATGTTGATGATGAATTGCTTACCCCAGATGAAGTCGAAGAAGACGTAGAAGATGTTGTCGAAGATGAGGAGATTGATAATGACTACCTGCTAGTAAGAGACAGGTCGAGGAGAGTCATCAAGCCACCTCAGAGACTTGGGTATGCAGATCTTATAGCTTATTCCTTAATCTCTGCTAGTGAGGTTCTAGATGAAGAACCTAGAGACTATAAAGAAGTTATGAGGAGTCGAAAGAAGACTGAATGGCTGAAGGCCATGGATGATGAGATGAAATCTCTTCATGATAACAACACCTGGGAACTGATCAAGAAACCTACTGGAGCCAAGTTAGTCAACTGTAAATGGATTTTCAAATTTAAGGAAGGAATCGAAGGAGTGACGTCGAAGAGATACAAGGCAAGATTGGTTGCTAGGGGGTTCACTCAGAAAGAAGGTATCGACTTTAATGATGTGTTCTCTCCTGTTGTGAAGCAGAGATCCATTCAAATATTGCTTGCCATGGTGGCCCAGTTCGACCTTGAACTGGAACAGATGGGTGTGAAGACTGCATTCTTGTATGGTGATCTAGATGAAACAATCCTGATGAGGCAACCTGAAGGGTATGTCGAAAGGGGGAAGAAAGATTATGTGTGCAAACTGAATAGATCTTTATATGGACTGAAACAATCTCCTCGACAGTGGAATAGGAGATTCGACAAGTTCATGGCACACATAAGTTTCATCAGAAGCCAGTTTGACCACTGTGTTTACTTCAGATTTTAACCGAGTAATTCATTTGTTATTTTGTTGCTCTATGTGGATGATATTCTAATAGCAAGCAACAATGTCGGAGAGGTAATGAGGGTGAAGGCTGAACTCAATAAAGAGTTCGACATGAAGGATCTGGGAGATGCATCCAGGATTCTTGGGATTGACATCCGGAGAGATAGAAAGCAGTCGAAATTATGCTTATCTCAAGAGGCATACCTACAGAAGATTCTCAAAAAGTTTGGTATGTCGAATTCAAAGCCTGTTGTGACTCCGACAAACCCTCAATTTAAGCTGAGTATATATCAGTGTCTCAACACTGATGTTGAAAGAACTTATATGAATAGCATTCCATATGCTAACATAGTAGGTTCTTTGATGTACGCTATGATATGTACTAGACCCGACATAGCATATGTAGTAAGTCTTGTAAGCAGGTGCATGGCAAATCCTGGAAAGGCTCACTAGCAAGCATTAAAGTGGATTTTAAGGTACACAAATGGGTCTCTGAATAGAGTCCTAATTTATGTTGGAGCCTTGGATGAAGATAGTAAAGCAGCAATCAAAGGGTATGTCGACTCTGATTATGCAGGTTGTATGGATTATAGAAAATCTATCTTTGGATATGTGTTCACTATGTTTGGGACAACAATCAGTTAGAAAGCAACACTTCAAAAGGTTGTTGCCTTATCAACCACTGAAGCATAGTATATAGCCCTAACTGAAGTTGCAAAGGAAGCATTGTTGGTGTAAGCCCTAGAGGCCAATACTTTTTGGTACTTGTATCGGATTATTCGTTTAATAATAAAAGGCATTTCTTTATTATGTTTGTCTTTCAGAATAATAAAGTCCCTAGAATAGTTAGTCTGTTTAATGAAATGTTAAGTGTGACTTAATCATGAGATCCCATTAAACATAAAGACATTATTCTTAAAATATTCGTAGTCAAGCTTTATTGCAAAGTGGGATAACATTAAAAGCATTGAGACTATTATGAAGATAGACTGATGATCACATCTCATGGATCATGGATAAAGAGTTATCAAGTCTTGACATAGGTATAAATATTAGGAGTAATATTTATACCGGATTGACCCGCTATGAGAATACTACATAGTATGTTATGCAAAGTGTCATAAGTTATTCTCATGGTGATAATGGTGTATTACCACCCTTCGACCTGAAACCACTATGGACCCTAGATGTAGAGTCGGGTGCTTTATTGCTGATCAAACATTATCCGTAACTGGATGATCATAAAGACAGTTGATGGGCACTCCACGAAGCATGCTGAGGGACATGAGTGTCCTAGATGGAATTTGCCAATCCTGCATAACAGGAGAAATGTCTAAGGGCCCAATATTAAACTGGACAAGGATGACACAGTGTATGTCTTGTGTTCAATATAGACATAGGGGCAAAAGGGTAATTGTACAAACATATATTATCACGAAAAAGGTTTTGTCAGATCACATGACATTTTCGTGACTTGGGTAGCAGTGATGTGTTGCTAGATACCGCTTACTGTTTATTATGTTAAATATATAATTTAATATAATTACCAACGTTACGAAATCCTACAGGGTCACACACATAAGGACAGTTTGATGAGAGATAGAGAAATCAAAAAGGAACACCGTAAGGTACGGTGCACTTAAGTGAAAAATAGAAATTCGGATAATATAATAATAATTATTGTTATTTTGGTTATAAAATAATAATAAAATAAATATATTTATTATAATAATAGTTATTATAATAATATATAATATTATTATGGATCATGTGAATTGGGTTTTAGCCCGCAGCCCACAAGAGAGTCTATAAAAGGAACCCTTGTGATAAAGCTTTCACTTGAAGCAATTTCGTTTTTGATTCTCTTTTATCACTCAAATAATTCCGTTCGTAAGCAGCTAGCACTGTGACCGGAAGCTGTTCGTGTGGACTGAGTAGAGGCGTTGCACTTCATCAACGCTTGTGATCGCTGCATCAAAGATCTGAATCGCCACAAAGAGGTAACGATTCTATCACTGACCATGCTCATTCGTAAGGATCACTAAAGGAAATTTTTGTTTTCCGCTGCGTTTAGATCGCAATTTTCCTTCAGTGGTATCAGAGCCACTTACGAAACCATGGATCTGATAGCTGTTAAATTTCCGTCTTTTCTGTATTTGATTCGATTAAAACACAGAATGAATTTAACAGTAAACGATTAATTAAATTTGGCATCTGTTGTGTACGATTTGGATGATTGATGTTGATTATGCTTCAGAAACCGACATTAGTATGGTGAAGTTGTGCGATACATTGATCATCCATAGGTTACACAATTAGATCAATCACTTTTATATAAGATATAAGAAATTCTGATGCAAAGATGGTATATGGGATATACTGTTTTGATTTCATCCATTCAATCACATAAGGATTGTAATTCTTTTGAAAGATCATCATTTTCATTCGCTTCGGAATCCGACGTTAGTATGGTGAAGCAATGACATGTTGATCTATCATATTGAGTTATCAATCGAGTTGTGTTTGACGACATGAAATTGTTGCATTAGGATTAATGACAGTACAAGTGTTGTATTGCCGCAGACTTTTCCGGTTGGGGTTGTAAATGCACAAAAGTTGTGCAGGAAACGACGTGAAATACAATGAAGTGTTCATAAAATTTTTCGCCGGGGCGCTGCCCCCTTGACCACCGTCCGCTGAACGGTCAGCGGAACCACCGTCCGCTGACCGGGCAGCGGAACCCCCGGCTAAGTCTGCAAAGTGTGATCAATCAGCCGGAATTTAATTTAGTTTATTTAATTATCGGAATTTTAAACTAATAATAAAAGTGTGTTTATTATTATTTATTTGTGGTGATCAGTCATGGCCTTAGTTTATCCTTTATTATTGTTTTGGGATTTTTGAATACGGCCTGCGTGTCGTGCCTCTCTCTCAATCTCTTTATGTAACTTCTTTTCTCATCTCACTCCCTCGTATGTAAAACGAGTTTTCTTATATGTAATGTAATATTATGTTATGAAAAAAAAAAAAAAAGGAAGTATTCAATATTAAAGGAGGATAACCTTGGAGATCATGCTTGGAGAAGCTTAGATCGTTATTAGGTTAGCTTAGGTTCTCTCATTGGCTTGAGAGAACATTAGGGGCCATAATTGTATCTTTTTTATATGTATGTTGATGCATGTAATTGTATGTTGATGCATGTGAGAAACGTTTTGCATGTTAAGCCGGTGAGATCAAACTAATAACAAATTCCCTCAAAATTAAATATTAAGTTTATGCTTTCCAATTTTTAGCACTCATCAAGACTAGTATCGAGCATTGTAGGTTTCACCTACGCGAGGTGCATGTTCTATATTAGTAAGGTGTGATGGGATAATTGTAATATCCAATTGCTAAAACAATGGGTCAAACTTAACTAAACAAATTATAATAAGATTATATATGTTTAGAAGCAAGAATTGGGAATGATTCATGTGATGGATCGGAATAAGGAGTTATTCACCCAATTGAAAATATTCGAGAGTTGTATGAGATACAATTGGAAGGAGTTCCTAGCTAAATAACTTAGTTTTGTGTAATCAGCCTAACGCTGACTTAAAACAAAGTGAAACATGGATCTCGACCCACTAGAAAGTCTTCCAACGGGATTTTCCGAATCAAATGATGAGGGTCATTTGTTTTGAATAAAATAGTGGGAGCATATTTGATTAAAGGCCTAATTAAATATGTTGTTTTAATGATACTTATATTTTCATATTTCTCTTGTAGATTACCATGACAACAAACACATCGAACAATATTTTGCGATCCATCCTAGATAAGGAAAAATTGTCTGGGACAAATTTCTTGGATTGGCACCGTAATCTGAGGATTGTCCTCAAGCACGATAAGAAGCTGTATGTCTTGGAGACACCAGTTCCTGAGGAGGAACCTCCTAGTTCTGCACCAAAGGCAGAAAGAGATGCTTATAAGAAGCATTTCGATGATGCCAATGAAACCGCTTGCCTCATGCTTGCTACCATGAACTCTGAGTTGCAAAAGCAACACGAGAACATGTCTGCGTTCGATATGATCGGACATCTGAAAATGCTTTATCAAGAGCAAGCAAGAATTGAGAGGTTTCAGGTTTCAAAGTCCCTTTTTAACAACAAGTTAGCTGAGGGAGCCCCTGTAAGTCCCCATGTACTCAAGATGATTGGGTATGTGGAGAACCTTGACAGATTAGGGTTTCCCCTTGGAAAAGAACTTGCGATTGATCTGATCTTGCAATCGTTGCCAGAGAGCTTCAGTCAGTTTGTCCTGAATTTCAATATGAATGACCTGGACAAAAGTCTTCCAGAACTGCTAGGCATGTTGAGAACTGCTGAGCAGAATATGAAGACAAAAGGGAAATCCATTCTGATGGTCAGTAATGGAAAGAAACAGAACAAGAGGCCCATCAAACAGGGTGGTAGAGGGAAAGGCAAGGAAGTTGCCAAACCCAAACCCACTCCTCCTGTTTTGAATCCTAGTGGAGGAATAGCAAAGGAGGGAACTTGCTTCCATTGCGGTAAGACCGGACATTGGAAGAGAAATTGCCCAAAGTACCTGGAAGATAAGAATAATGGAGTAGAGACTTCAAATTCAGGTATTTTTGTTATTGAAATTAATTTATCTACTTCTGCATCATGGGTATTAGATACTGGATGCGGTTCTCACATTTGTACTAATGTGCAGGGGCTAAAAAGGAGTAGAGATTTGGCAAAAGGTGAAGTTGACCTACGAGTTGGCAATGGAGCAAAGGTTGCTGCTTTAGCTGTAGGAACTTATGTTTTAACTTTACCTAGTGGTTTAATAATTCAGTTAGAGAGCTGTTATTATGTACCTGCAATTAGCAGGAATATTATTTCCGTTTCTTGTTTGGACAAGTTTGGTTTTTCATTCATAATAAGGAACAATTGTTGCTCCATTTATTTGAATGATATATTCTATGCTACTGCAAAAATGAATAATGGACTATATGTCCTTGATCTTGAAATGCCAATTTATAACATTAATACTAAAAGGTTGAAACCAAATGAGTTGAATCCAACTTACCTTTGGCACTGTCGATTAGGCCACATAAATGAGAAACGCATTTCCAAACTCCATAAAGATGGACTCTTGGACTCTTTTGATTATGAATCATATGAGACATGCAGATCTTGTTTAATTGGAAAGATGACAAAGTCCCCATTCACAGGAAAAGGTGAAAGGGCTAATGATCTTTTGGCACTCATACATACTGATGTATGTGGACCACTGAACATACCAGCCAGAGGAGGTTTTCAGTACTTCATCACTTTTACTGATGACTTCAGTAGATACGGATATGTGTATTTAATGAAACACAAATCTGAGTCCTTTGAAAAGTTCAAGGAATTCAAGAATGAAGTACAAAACCAACTAGGTAAGAATATTAAAGTTCTTCGATCAGATCGAGGCGGTGAATATTTAAGCCTAGAATTTGATGACCATCTAAAAGAGTATGGGATTCTATCCCAACTTACTCCTCCTGGAACACCATAATGGAATGGTGTATCTGAGAGAAGAAATCGAACCTTGTTAGACATGGTCCGATCCATGATAAGTCACGTCGATCTTCCAAACTCCTTTTGGGGACATGCATTATTAACAGCAGCTTACACACTTAACCGTGTTCCATCCAAAAAGGTTGATAAGACACCATATGAGATATGGAGTGGTAAGAAACCACATATGTCTTACATGAAGATTTGGGGTTGCGAAGTTTACGTCAAACGACAAATTTCAACCAAGCTTGAGCCCAAATCTGACAAATGCTTATTTGTGGGGTATCCTAAAGAAACAAGAGGATATTACTTCTACAATCCTTCTGAGGGCAAAGTGTTTGTCGCTCGAACTGGAGTCTTTCTGGAAAGGGATTTTATTTCCAAAGGAAACAGTGGGAGAAAAATAGAGCTTGAAGAAATTCAAGAATCACAAAACATTGAAACACCTATGGAGGAACTAGAGCGGGAAACACAAGTAGTTGTGGAAGAGCAACCTGCTCAAGTAGAACAAGACCAGCGTAGGTCAAGCAGGATACGTCACCAACCTGAGAGATATGGATATCTCATAAGTGATCAGGGTGATGTATTACTCATGGATCAAGATGAGCCTGTGACCTACAAAGAGGCCATAACTGGTCCTAAGTCTGAGAAGTGGCTAGAAGCCATGAAATCTGAAATGGATTCCATGTACACAAACCAGGTTTGGACCTTGGTAGAACCTCCTATAGGAGTTAAACCTATAGGATGCAAGTGGGTCTTCAAGAAGAAGACTGACATGGATGGTAAGGTACATACCTATAAAGCAAGACTGGTTGCAAAAGGCTATAAACAAATTCATGGGGTTGACTATGATGAAACCTTTTCACCAGTTGCAATGCTTAAATCTGTTCGGATTTTACTTGCCATCGCTGCATATCATGATTATGAAATATGGCAGATGGATGTCAAAACTGCTTTCCTTAATGGGAATCTTCTTGAGGATGTGTACATGACACAACCTGAAGGATTTGACATACCACAAGATGCCCAAAAGATATGCAAGTTACAGCGATCAATCTATGGATTGAAGCAAGCTTCCAGAAGCTGGAATCTTCGTTTTGATGAAACCGTAAAACAATATGGATTCATCAAAAATGAAGATGAACCTTGTGTCTACAAGAAGGTTAGTGAGAGCATGATCGTGTTTCTGGTATTATATGTAGATGACATATTACTCATTGGAAACGATGTCCCTACCTTGCAACAAGTGAAGACTTGGTTAGGGAATTGTTTTTCTATGAAAGACCTAGGTGAAGCAGCCTATATATTAGGAATTAGGATCTATAGAGATAGATCACAAAAACTGCTTGGCCTAAGTCAGAGTACATACATAGATAAAGTGTTGAGACGCTTTAATATGCATGATTCCAAGAAAGGATTCATACCTATGCAACATGGTCTGTGTTTATCAAAAACACAATCCCCTTCAACTAAGGAAGAAAGGGATCGCATGAATAAGATTCCATATGCATCTGCAATAGGATCTATCATGTATGCCATGTTATGTACTCGACCAGATGTCTCGTATGCATTAAGTGCAATGAGTAGGTACCAATCTGATCCCGGTGATGCTCACTGGGTAGCTGTCAAGAATATCCTTAAGTACTTGAGAAGGACTAAGGATTCATTCTTGATATATGGAGGTCAGGAAGAGCTTGATGTAATTGGTTACACTGATGCTAGCTTCCAGACAGATAAGGATGATTTTAGATCACAATCTGGTTATGTGTTCTGTCTCAATGGTGGCGCTGTGAGCTGGAAAAGTTCAAAGCAAGAAACAGTTGCTGATTCTACAACTGAGACCGAGTATATTGCTGCCTCAAATGCAGCAAAGGAAGCTGTTTGGATCAAGAAGTTCATTAGTGAACTTGGCATAGTCCCTAGCATTGTGGATCCCATTGGTTTATATTGTGATAACAATGGTGCTATCGCACAAGCTAAGGAGCCTAGATCTCACCAACGATCCAAACACATACTTAGGCGTTATCACCTCATTCGAGAGATAATCGATCAGGGAGATGTGAAGATATGCAGAGTACCTACACTTGACAATATCGCTGACCCATTAACAAAGCCTCTTGCGCAACAGAAGCATGATGGTCATACTAGATCTATGGGTATTAAGGGTATGCCTAATTGGCTCTAGTGCTAGTGGGAGATTGTTGGTGTAAGCCTTAGAGGCCAATACTTTTTGGTACTTGTATCGGATTATTCGTTTAATAATAAAAGGCATTTCTTTATTATGTTTGTCTTTCAGAATAATAAAGTCCCTAGAATAGTTAGTCTGTTTAATGAAATGTTAAGTGTGACTTAATCATGAGATCCCATTAAACATAAAGACATTATTCTTAAAATATTCGTAGTCAAGCTTTATTGCAAAGTGGGATAACATTAAAAGCATTGAGACTATTATGAAGATAGACTGATGATCACATCTCATGGATCATGGATAAAGAGTTATCAAGTCTTGACATAGGTATAAATATTAGGAGTAATATTTATACCGGATTGACCCGCTATGAGAATACTACATAGTATGTTATGCAAAGTGTCATAAGTTATTCTCATGGTGATAATGGTGTATTACCACCCTTCGACCTGAAACCACTATGGACCCTAGATGTAGAGTCGGGTGCTTTATTGCTGATCAAACATTATCCGTAACTGGATGATCATAAAGACAGTTGATGGGCACTCCACGAAGCATGCTGAGGGACATGAGTGTCCTAGATGGAATTTGCCAATCCTGCATAACAGGAGAAATGTCTAAGGGCCCAATATTAAACTGGACAAGGATGACACAGTGTATGCCTTGTGTTCAATATAGACATAGGGGCAAAAGGGTAATTGTACAAACATATATTATCACGAAAAAGGTTTTGTCAGATCACATGACATTTTCGTGACTTGGGTAGCAGTGATGTGTTGCTAGATACCGCTTACTATTTATTATGTTAAATATATAATTTAATATAATTACCAACGTTACGAAATCCTACAGGGTCACACACATAAGGACAGTTTGATGAGAGATAGAGAAATCAAAAAGGAACACCGTAAGGTACGGTGCACTTAAGTGAAAAATAGAAATTCGGATAATATAATAATAATTATTGTTATTTTGGTTATAAAATAATAATAAAATAAATATATTTATTATAATAATAGTTATTATAATAATATATAATATTATTATGGATCATGTGAATTGGGTTTTAGCCCGCAGCCCACAAGAGAGTCTATAAAAGGAACCCTTGTGATAAAGCTTTCACTTGAAGCAATTTCGTTTTTGATTCTCTTTTCTCACTCAAATAATTTCGTTCGTAAGCAGCTAGCACTGTGACCGGAAGCTGTTCGTGTGGACTGAGTACAGGCGTTGCACTTCATCAACGCTTGTGATCGCTGCATCAAAGATCTGAATCGCCACAAAGAGGTAACGATTCTATCACTGACCATGCTCATTCGTAAGGATCACTAAAGGAAATTTTTGTTTTCCGCTGCGTTTAGATCGCAATTTTCCTTCAGCATTGTGGCTTGAAGGTTTTGCAAAGGAGATAAAACATCAAGGTCGAGTTATCACTGTTAAATGTGATAGTCAAAGTGCAATACACCTATCGAAGAATTCAGCATATCATGAGCGAACCAAACACATTAATGTGAGGCTGCATTTCGTCAGAGGGGTAATCGAGCATGGAGAAGTCCAAGTGCTGAAGGTTTCGACAGATCATAATGCTGCTGATATAATCACTGAGACGTTGCCCAGTTGCAAGTTTTTCCACTATATGCAGTTAATAAAGTTGCATGAAGAAAGCTAGTTTCTTGATGTTATAGAGTTAGATTCAAGGTGGAAATTTGTGAGATATTGGATCGAACTCTATTATGGCTGAAGTCTGTTCGCGAGTAATGTATGTTGTAGTCGAAGTTTGTTCTAACATGCATTAGTCAATATTGGTAGGGTTGTTAGCATGTTGAATTGGACCTTGCTTGTAAGCCCAATTGTTTAAGTTAGCTTGTATCCTAAGTTAGCTTGTAATGGGTAATTGTTAAAAAACCCATTAGGTTAGTGTGCTGTTTTTCTTATAAATAGGATGCTAGTTTCTCAATCTTGTCATAAAGAAAAATAGGAAGATAAAATCCTAATTTCAAGAGAGAGAGGTTATTTTGTTATTCTTGTATACTTGTAATCTTGTTCTAAGAGAAAGGAAAGAATAGCAGTTTAATAATCAATCCTTGTTGTTCCTTGTGTTTTACCTTGTCTTCTTTATTAACTCTAACCCTTGTGTGTTTCTTGATCATTAAGAAACCGTTTATACTTTGTTATAAGGTATCCAATTCGCAATAAGAGTTTTGGTAGACCAACCTTTGCCTTTGTGTTTTCCGTTGAGACCCGTGGTTTTCATTTGTTTCGGTGAAGAGCGGTGGTTTCTAGTTGAGCTTTATGTATGTGCTTTTTATTTTGGTTTCTTGTATAGAGCGTTCTTTGTTTTGTTTTAGCTGGTAATGTGTTTTAAGTGGGAAAGTTAAAATAGGGGACAAATGTTCATTTATCAACCGTCGCGGTTCCTGTTGCAAGCAGTCATGAATGGCGGATCCAAAACCGTTACGACCCATTTATTTGGCATTTTTGGGGGCGACGGTTGTTTTTACCGTCGTGACCTTTGGTAAAATTTTTAGATGTTTAAGTGGGAACATGTGCCTTGAAAGGTTTAAGGGGCGACGATTTTTTTACCGTTGTGATTTTGTATATTAGGGTGGTTGATGTAACCATTGTAACCTTAATTTTAGGGCGATTTATGTTACAACCGTCGCAATCTTCATTAATTTTTTAGAAATGAAAGAACGGTTGGTGTAAATCGTCGTGGAAACTGTGTCTACGGGAAAGTTACGATAGTTATCAAGTAACTATCAAATTTTTGTGTCGTAAAACCCTAATTTTCTTGTAGTGCCTACTTTCAAGCCATCAGATGCAACCTACATTTACCTTAATAGTCACATGCCACCACCTCCTTTGTATGACTGCCAATAATGGTCGTCGTGAAGCACTGTCTTTTTGTCTCTCCATGTCTTGTGTTTGCTCTCTCTCTCTCTCTCTCCCATGTTTTTTTACCTTCACAATTTAATTATTTAATTTTTTATTTAAAAAAATTGGGAGAAAGAAACGGTAGTCAACTCATTCATTACCAGGCACTACACATTAAGTATTTAGGGTTATTACAATATTAAGTTACTTTTCTTTTGTTTAATTATTTGGAGTCTCACAATAACATTTTGTTTGAGCTCAATTTTCATTTTGATGTTTTTCTGGACTAACATTCTTTTACTTTCAATTGGGTTTAAATCTTATTTTTACTTTTCATATTTAAAATTTAAATTTAATTAACTTATAAACAACAAACACTAAAACAAAAATTAAAATAAGAATGATAACTTTAAAATTTAAAATATCCTTATTTTAAAATTTAAAAAAAGTTAAAAATTACAACAACAAAAAAGTATGATCAATTAATATGGGACAATTTAATACTTCTAAAATTTTCTTTTTGATATAATATTTCAGTTTTTTAAATTGAGATTAATGACATGAGAATCTTTTTAATCTATGAGGTTTCAAAGACACAAGTTGAACAATTAGAGTGTTGTTTATCTTATATTTATAATAATTAAGTGTACACAAATCATTTTAAAAGAAATTAATTAAATAACCATATTCTTTATCCTTGAGACTTTAGGACACAAGTTGCGACAACTTGATCGTTCTAAATTTCTTTTTTATAATAAAATAATTAATTAAAAGTCTGTTATAAAAAATAAATATAACAATAGAGGAGAAGAAAGTGTATTGTATTATTATCATTATCAGTGTTAGTTTCAAGTACATTATGAGTCATATTTATAGAAAATATATCATGGATGGAGAATCAATATGAAATCTCCTTATTATGGATCCATAATCATTCCATTTATAACACTTCGTTGGCTGTCCATAAAAAATATGTCTCATTAAAATCTTACTAGAAAAAATTCTATGGGAAAAATCCTAGTGAAGCAAAAAAAGTACAACACTATTTGTTATGGAACTGCCTCATTACTAATCAATACAAAATATTTCAAATAAGAAGGGGGAATTATTTGGGAGACAATTATATTTTAACATCCATTATTCATAACACTTCTCTTGAATGTTTGTTTAGGATATGCCTTGTTAAAACCTTACTAGAAAAAACATAGTGGAAAAGATTCTAGTGAAAGAAAAAAAGTACAATAGCATTTTTAAGATAATTTAATTTCTCCCCCTCGACTAAACGATTCTTTAATGATGAAGATCAATCTTCCATACTCATACTCGTTGGTTAAAAGTTCTATTTAGGAATGACTTTGAGAAAATATGAGTAAGATTATCACATAAATTAATTTGTTGAATGCTTATATCACCACTCTTTTGAAGATCATGAGTGAAAAGAAACTTTAGAGAGATATGTTTTGTTCAGTCTCCTTTAATGTAACCATCTTTCAATAGAGTGATGCATGTAATATTATCTTCATATATGGTTATTGTATTTATTTTTCTAGATGACGAATCACTAGTTTATTGTATGCGTTGAATTAGGAATGTCAACCAAACACATTTCTCAAGTTGCTTCATGTAATGCTATAAGTTCTACATGATTAGATAAACTTGATGCTATGGTTTGTTTCACAAATATCCATGAAATAGTTGTACTACTATAAGTAAACTGATAATTTGTGCGACATGCCATTATGAGAACCTGACAAGTAACATGTTTCTGCATAACCTGTTAATTTTAATTTGGATACTTTGGAACAAAGCAAACTCATGTACATTGTACTCCTAAGATAACAAAGTAAATGTTTAACTATGTTCCAATGCTTTTGTGTAGGTGAAGAAATTAATGTCAGATCTTTATTTATGTAACAATATCCATATTTCTCCTTTATGTTGTATTGTCTTTGTTGTGAATAGGATGTCTTGAAACAAAATATAAACGCTTTCTTTACAGATAAGAAAAACACAAGGGTTAGGGTTAACAAAGAAAATAAGGTAAAACAACAAGGATTGGTTACAAACAGCTATTCTTTCCTTTATCTTCGAACAAGATTACAAGTGTACAAGAATAATAAATAACCTCTCTCACTTGAATTAGAATTTTATCTTCCTATTTTTTCCTTATACAAGATGAGAGAATAGCATGCTATTTATAAGAAAAAATAGCACACTAACCTAATGGACTTTTTAACAATTTCTCATTACAAGCTAACTTAGGGTACAAGTTAACTTAAACAATTAGGCTTACAAGAAAGACTCAATTCAATATGCTAACAAACCTAGCAATATTAACTAATGCATGTTAGAACAAGCTTCGACTACAACACGCATTACTCGCGAATAGACTTCGACCATACTAGAGCTCGATCCAATATCTCACAAATCTCCACTTTAGATCTAACTCTATAACATCAAGAAACTAGCTTTCTTCATGCAGCTTTATCAACTGCATACAGTGGAAAAACTTGCAACTGGGCAACGTCTTGGTGATTATATCAACAACATTATGATCTGTCGAAACCTTTAGCACTTGGACTTCTCCATGTTCGATTATCCCTCTGACTAAATGCAGCCTCACATCAACGTTCTTGGTTCGCTCATGATAGGATGAATTCTTCGACAGGTGTATTACACTTTGAGTATCACATTTAACAGTGATAACTTGACCTTGAAGCTTCAACTCCTTTGCAAAACCTTCAAGCCACAATGCTTCCTTCACAGCTTTAGTTAGGGCAATATATTCCACTTCAATGGTTGATAAGTGTTATACCCCAAATTTTGACCCCTAGATTCCATTATCATTCTAGGAGCATTAACATTTTTTATCTAACCTTAACCTATTTCAAATTTGTCTTTGTCCAGATGCAGATGAATTAGGGTTTCACACAGTTAGAAATCAGGATTATTGCCATGCAAGAAGAGTTAAATCAATTCACCAGAAATGATGTGTGGGATTTAGTTCAAAGACCAAAAGGATTCAATATAATTGGAACTAAATGGGTCTTCAGAAATAAGCTTAATGAGAAAGGAGAAGTTGAAAGAAACAAGGCAAGGCTTGTTGCTCAAGGGTACAGTCAACAAGAAGGTATTGATTATACTGAAACGTATGCTCCAGTGGCAAGGTTAGAATCTATACGCCTTCTTATTTCATTTGCTGCACAAAATAACATCACTCTATATCAGATGGATGTTAAAAGTGCCTTTCTAAATGGTATTATAGAAGAAGAAGTTTATGTCCACCAGCCTCCTGGTTTTGAGAGTGAAAAATTTCCAGATCATGTTTTCAAACTAAAGAAATCTCTGTATGGTTTAAAACAAGCTCCCAGAGCTTGGTATGAGAGATTGAGCAATTTTCTTCTGGAGAAAATTTTCATCAGAGGCAAAGTGCACACAACACTCTTTTGTAAATCATTTAAGAAAGATCTTCTAATTTGTCAAATATATGTGGATGATATCATATTTGGATCTACCAATACTATGCTGGGAAAGGAGTTTGCTCAATGTATGTAGGCAGAATTTGAAATGAGCATGATGGGAGAACTGAGATTCTTTCTGGGAATTCAAGTCAACCAAACTCCAGAGTGCACTTACATACATCAGACCAAATATGTTAAAGAACTTCTGAAGAAATTTAACATGACTGATAGTAAGCTGGCAAAGACTCCTATGCATCCAACTAGCTCACTAGGCAAGGAAGAGGTAAGTAAGAAAGTAGATCAGAAACTCTAAAGAGGTATGATAGGATCTCTTCTTTACATAACTGCTTCTAGACCTGACATATTGTTTAGTGTATGCTTGTGTGCTAGATTCCAATCGGATCCTAGAGAATCACACTTGACAACTGTCAAGAGGATTCTAAGGTATCTGAAAGGTACTTCTAATGTGGGTTTGTGTTACAGAAAATCTAATGATTTCAAATTAGTTGGATTCTGTGATGCTGACTACGCTGGAGATAGAGTGGAAAGGAAAAGTACTTCTGGAAGTTGTCAATTTCTAGGAAGAAATCTAATCTCTTGGTACAGCAAGAAACAACCCATAATTGCACTATAAACCACAGAGGCAGAATATATTGCTGCTGCTGAATGTAGCACGTAGATGCTCTGGATGAAAAGTCAGGTAGAAGATTATTAAATATTTGAAAGTAACATTTCTATATTCTGTGATAATACTTCAGCTATATGTTTGTCTAAAAACCCCATTTTACATTCTAAGGCAAAACATATAGAAATTAAGCATCATTTCATCAGAGACTATGTTCAGAAGGGAATTATAAATTTAGCCTTTGTTGATACAGATCATCAATGGGCAGATATTTTCACAAAACCCCTTGTTGAAGATAGATTCAAATTTATTCTGAAAAATATTGGTATGGATTTTTGTCCAGAATAATATTTGTCAGAAGCAAATTTTACAGATGCAAAAATGTTTAATGCTCTGAAGTATTTCTTCTGATTACTTTTTTTATTTCCTTTAATTATCTTTTTTGTGTGAAACTCTGAACTAACAATACTCAGAGGATCTGAACGTTGATTAACGTTTCATTTCTCAAGAGAATTCAGAAGCATATGCAAGCAAACACGTGTCACTCTGAATCTGCAAAGGTGGCGTGTACACTACTGAAGAGACGTTTGAGGTGAAGTTTGAATAGTGAAAATCTTGATTTCCCCCCCATTTTGTCAGAATCAATAAATGCTTGAAATGATTTGTTATTCCTTTTCATTAAATGATTTGTGTGAACGTGCTTTTATCTGACTGTTTGTATGCCTAAGTGTTTACTATAAATATCACACTTCTCACAACATTCACACTTTTTACATCTCAATCGTTTATGCATTTCTGTCTTCTTTTCTCTCTTCACAAAAACCCTAAGTGTTTGACAAACTCATCTTCAATAACAACTTCATCATCCACTGCTGCACAATTTCAATCAACCATGGCTGCAGTTACTTCTGCAAATATGGGTGTGACTCCATATACGACACCAAAGAGAACTTTGTTAACACCTGCTGACAAATTGGAGGTTCTTTGTGAATCAATGGTGGAATTTGATTCACTGGCTGAGAATGGGTTTGAGTTTCGCTCCATAATAGATGCTCAAGGATGGGTGAAATACTTTGATAGACTTTTTGGACCAGTTTACCCCCTTCTAGTGAAAGAATTCTGGATCCATGCTGTTGTATACCCTAAGTTCATTTTATCTTCTGTTCTGGGAAAAGAGATAATCATCACAGAAGATCTGATAAGGAAACTCATTGGATATGAGGAGACAGATGGAGTATCTCATCTGCCAACTGGGCGTGTAGATATGGATGAAGTATATGGGGAAGTGATGACTGCTGGACAAGCTTCTAATAAGCTCAAAGATCTGAAGCCTGACTACAAGATTTGGGCAAAGATTTTCATTGGATGCATTCATCACAGAAAGTCTACAAACTCTCCAGACTATGTAAACAATGAACAACTCTACTTTATGTATTGCTTAAGTCAGAGCACCAAGGTAGATCTTCCCTATATTCTGTTTATGCACTTATGGAATCACATAAATTCCTCCAGAGAATCTGTGAAAGAAAAAGGTCAGAAGATCAAAACTTGGATTCCCTTTGGAAGGTTAATCTCAGATTTTCTGACAGAAAATGGATTGGTGACTGCTCTATATGCTGCTGGAGTCACAGATGAACTTGAATTTATTCTGGGAAAACCTCTGAATGCAAAGAGTCTTCAGAGACTGAAAATAGCAGAAGAACTCACAACAGCACCCAAGAAGCTGAATATCACTGAACTCAGTCAGAAGAGAATCCCAGTAGATGACTATCCTCTGTTCTTTGTTGAAGAACCAAGAGAATTTATAGTGAGTTATATTGATGCTTGCAAGGCAGATGGAACGCCCATTCCTGCAGATATTCTAAAGAGAGCAAGGGAACCATTACCTGTTGTAGAAGAAGAAATGCCAAGAAAAAGAAGTCAATCAGAAGCAAAAGCTGCACCTGTTTAGAAGAAGCCCAAGGTTGCTGAGAAGCCTCAGAAGCTGATAAAGAGGAAAGCATCTGGAGACACTCCTTCTGTTCCAGTAAAACGAATCAAGATTAAAGGTACCAAACCTTCTGTATCTTCTGTAAATAATACTGTAGTAAATGATTCAACATTTAAGTCTATTCCTAAACCACCTTCTACTAAAAAACAATCTGTTACTGCTCCACCTCATATATCTGTTTCATCCCCACAAAAATCATCTAATCCTGCTTCCATGTCACCTATCAAACCCTCTACTACAAAATCATCTGTACCAAAACCAACAACAACAAAACCACAAATTCAGACTCCACAACCAGAAATACCAACAAAACAATCTGCACCACAAAAACCACAATCAGAACAACAACCAGAAAAACCATCTGAACAACCCAAAGAAAAACCATCTGAACAACAACTACCCCAAGAAAAACAATCTGTCTCACAACAAACACAACAACCAGAAAAACAATCTGAACAACCACAAACACAACAACAAGAAAAACAACCAGAAAAACCACCATCAAACACATATGAACCCGTTGCATCTGTTCCAGTTACCTCTGAACCAATAAAAGTTACATATGATCCACCTACATCCGAACCCCCATCAAAACCTTCTGAAAATCTTTCAGAATCAACCAACCCGTCTGGAACCAATATCCATGAGACAGAGGTTCTAGATGTTACACCTCTCAAAACTGTCTTTCAAGTGTCCTCTACCTCTTGCACACCAACCACATCATCCAATTCCTCAGAATCTGATATTCACCCAGATTTTCTGGTATCCCCCTCTCACAGAGATTCTGAAGTGAACCAACCAGAACCCCCTGTGTCTTCTAAAGTTTTTATTCCAGATCCTATCCCAACACCTAAACCATCTTCTGAAATTACCATTCAAAATCCTACCCCTGCACCCAAGCCAAGAACATCTGAGAATGTACCTTCTGCTTCGTGCAAACTATCTACTTCTAACAAACTTCCCTCTGGTTTCACATTGAAAAACTTCTATACCAGAATTGAACCATCTAAAACCATCACTCCTCACAAACCCAAACTTACCATCATTCTACCATCTGTGCTTCAAACCTATATTAAAATAATGTCAGCACTACCTTCATCAGATCCAAAACCATACTCTGCTATATCTGCTAAATTTGATATACCTGTTTCATCTGATAAACCTGCTATTTTGGATAAACATGCTAAATCTGCTTTCCAACCTTACTCTAATAAACCCTTTGATATGGTTTCCTATCACACAAAAGCAAAACCAAATCTGTTGAATGCCTTAAACAGATCAAAACCTAACAAATCCTCTGAAATTCCTTTCATACCCTACTACCCTCCTCCTCTGATTTCCATTCACAAATCCATATTTCCACCTACTCCCAAACCCAAGCCAATAACCTTGGAAACTCTGTTACACCCCAGACCTAGACTAAATGTTCATCATTTATTTACATGTTTTTTGTAAGAAATACAGATGTATTTAGGTACTGTACAGAGGAAGTGTGCATCAACAATGGATGCAAAGGAATCTGATGTCATTTGGAATGGCTTCATAAACAGATTCAACACTGTAACATCAAATCTGAAGAACGTATGTTCTGATGATGCGAAGCTCAGATTTGCTGAAGCTGCTAGAAGTCTGTTCTGGACTGTTAAGAGATTTGGACCACTGCTTCTTACAGATGCTCCTCCATCATTAGAAGAGAATACTGAATCTGCATCTGAAGACAACCCTCTGGCTATGACTCTGTTAGAACATCCTTCTGGCTCTACTGCTCCTAGCTCCAAAGCCCCTATGGAAATTGACTATGTTCAAGCTTCAAAAACTGTTCCACCTTCTTCATCTGAGATTAAGAAAGAACATCCAGATCTTGAAGATAAGATTGCAGTTTTGGAAGCTGGTCAATCAGAAATCAAGTCATGGATGGCTAAACAAGATAAGAAGTCTGAAGACATGACTCAGTGGATGTCCCAACAGGATCAGAAGAATAAAACAATGGCTAAGTGGATGTCAAAACAAGAACAGTCCTCTTCTGAGATCACGGATCTGTTGAAGATGCTTTTGTCAAAACACTCTTAGTTTTTTCTTCTTCTGTTGTTTGCATCTGCTGTTTGTTTATGTATTTTGAATATCTTCTGATGTGTGTACTCTTGATCTGAATTGAATGAATGAATACTTCAAAGTTTTCTCCACATGATTTATCTCATTTACTGTTTCCTTTTATTTGTCTTTTCAACGTTATTACTTTTTGCTTATGACAAAAAAGGGGGAGAAAATATAGATCTGAACTGTTTAATTAAACTTCACCAGAATGAAACTTCAGACATATCAATTTTATCTAACATTAAATCTGAGTATTTCAGAACATTTAATAAGTACACTATATAAAAGAAACTCTGAGTCTCTCATATCATTTAACAATTATCAGACTCTGACTCTGAAATATGCAAGACACTCTGACTCTCAAATGTTAAAGAGCAATCAAGCTCTAACTCTGAAAAATACTCAAGACAAAAGGGAAGTTTCTATTCCTTATTTATATTTAATTCAGGGGGAGATTCATCATCTCAGGGGGAGTTATAATTATTCTATTTTCAATTAAACAAAATTTCTGATGTTTTTGTCATCATCAAAAAGGGGGAGATTGTTAGAACATAGATTGGTTCTTAATAATATCTCTATATTTTGATGATAACTATTATGAAATTTTGTAATTAAGAATTATATACTCTAAAATTTGCTTGAGAGTGTTTGCTACAGATATTAAAGTAATTATCACTCCAGAAGCAAATCAGAATTGAACATAAGAAATATGCTAGACTCTAAAGCGCCAGATGCATCCATTATAAGATTCTGAATGCTGCCAACAGAAGATCCTGAGCGTAGCCTCCAAAAGATTCTAAAGCAGAAGCTCTAGAAGGATCTGAAGCAGAAGCTCCAGAAGAATCTGAAGCAAGTCAGAATCATCTGAACCAAAGAAGAATTTTGTATGAAGAGTTTTCAAAGCATAGTTACTACAGAATATTCTGAAAGTACTAAAGCTGCCAGTACTGAGGATCTGACTCAAATATGCTATGAACTTATACACGCTAAAAGCATACATGCTGCAAAGACTCTGATTCATCAAAACTCTGATCAACATCAGAAGGCTCTGATCAAATTAGACTCTGATGATTCTTGCTGAAAATTGATGAAGAAGAATTCAAAGATTATGTCCGTTGGAATAATCCAAACGACTCTTTCCTTATTTATGCTAGACACAAAAACACAGACAAAAAGGATTTCTCTGTGCTTTCTTCTTCTAGGAAAGGTCACTTGATGTGAAGACAAAAAGGCTCAGACCTTTTGGGACACTCTTCTCAATGTGAAGTTCTCTTGGATCAAGCTGCCTATAAAAGCAAGTCTTCACCCATCTTCTTCAGTTGACGTTTTACCTGAAAAGAAATCAATATTCAAAGCTCTCATACTATTCACATTCTTTCTAGAATTAATTTCTTTGTTCTTAATATTAAGTGAAAAATCACAATTGTGATAAAGCTTTATTAGAAGCAATTTAAACACTTGTATTTGTTATTACATTTGATTGTAAGAAAACCTTAAGAAGATCCAGTTAGGATCAGTAGTTCTTGAGAAGACTTTGAACAGTTGTTCTTAGTGCTTACTATTGTAATAAGTTGATTAAATAGTGGATTAAGTCCTTGTTTGAGAAAGGCAAATCACTCTAGGAAGGGTGGACTGGAGTAGTTGAGTTCAACGAACCAGGATAAAAATACTTGAGTTTTTATTTCTAAGTGTTTATCTTCATGCTTATTCAACCCCCTTCTAAGTATTTTCTCACCTTCATCAAGAAGTTTAAAGGCCTCAGGGAACCCAGAATACCAACAGTCGATTCAGAGGTTTTCGATCGTTCGGTTCGTCTAACTGAAAAGTCAACCCATTGACTAACAGGGTTTTGTAAAACATAGTTCCACTTGGAATTTGAATTTGTGTAAAACATGAAATTTGTAGAGCATTTTTAGAGGTTTCCAAAAAGTACAAGAACTCATCCATAGCCTTTATGGGCTACGAGCTTCGATGGAGGGAAGTTGGGGTCCAAAAACTTGAAATGCAAAATCTCAACTTGTAAAGACATGATACAAAACCATTTCTTTGATGTTAATCTGGTTGGTTTAGGTTGATTAGTGGCAAGATAGACTATAAACAAGGCGTTACACGAAAAATCCAAGGGTTACACAAAGATTAAAGGTTGAACCAAGAGAAACTTCCATTTATGGCATAAAGTGATCGATGCCATTTTAATAAAGCAACACTTTCCCTCAAAATCTGCCTTGAGCCACTCCCTTATCTCCTTCCACACTCCAAAGTCCCTCTCAAGCTCAAAAGCATGTCTTGAAGCCATCAAGCTTTGTACTTGATCACATGAATCAAGGAAAATCATGATTGCTAGTAAGTTGGTTCTCAATTGAACTAGTTAGCAAGAGACTTGAAAATCAACCAAATTCATACTCTCCACTCTCCCTATAAATAGAGCACTCTCTACACATCAAACACACACCAGAACATCTATCAATCCAAGCAAAAACCACTCTCTCTTTTCTGTTTTCCATTTTCTTGCCAACTAAGAAAACTCTAAAAAATATAAAATCTACCTTGGACAGAATTCACTCCAAAACCATTTTCGACCTTTGAAACTCTCCACAAACACTTCAAGCAACTCATAAATGTTGTATTGAAGCTACCTCAACCATTATTTCCACCAGAAACATCTTTTTTTTCTTCAAAAAGTCAACTCTTAAACCAAAGAAGTTTGACTTTCTGCATTAACCAAGAAACCTCTTTGTTCAGACCTGTTCTATCTCTTCCAATACCTCAAACACCTCAAATATAAGGTGTAGATACTGTCCAAATCATCACAACTCAACTGTACCACCATTTCCCAAATCTGTCATAAGGTTCCATTGGTTACTTCTTGCCTAAGTCAATCTATTTGCAGAAGGAGCTGCTTGGAAAGGAGCTTGAATCTTTAGACAATGCAGTGGAGGTGTAGATAAGCTGATCAGCTCATCTTTTCTCAACTATAGTCTTGGCATAAAGGGTTGGCTTTGGAGGTCTTCAAGAGGTAAGTCACCTTTGTTCACTACACTTATTATGCACCATGTTCATTTTTGATATACACTAGCTTGAACATGTTTAGAATCCCTTACAAATCATGTTTGAACTTTGGTAATGGTTGTTCTCATGAGTTTGTAAACTCTCATGAGATTAGGTGCTTGGTATTGTGATTATAGGTTTCATTCTATGTGTCATATTTTGATTCTGCTTAGGGCAATGTTATGCTTGTGTTTAAGTTTATTTATAGGTCATATTACACATGTGTGAACAATGTATAATGAGAAATTGGTATGTATGAGAACTATGTTGTTTTGTGCTTTTATTTTGGTTTAGGTCTTTCAATTTCATGTACAAGTTTGTATTCTGTTTGAACTAATATTGGAGTGATCAAAAACCTCACTTGTATGATATTTGAGTTACGTGAATCATGTTTGATTGCTGAGCCATTGCCTGTTTAGCAACTGTCATACACTTCTTTGTTTGCTAACATGCCATGATTCCATTCCATATGTCATTTGATGTTCTGGATTGAATTTGAGTTCTATGTGTTTATGAACACTTGGTATATGATGTTTATAGTGTGTTTGAACCTTTATTCTGGTTATAGCATGCTTGAGTTGATCATTGGTTTTGAAAATGCATTTTTATCTCTTTTTTGCAATTGCTATCAAATTTTAAAATGTAGATACTTTCAAAAAAAACCGAGGACACCATTGCATTCCTTGTGCAATTTCACTCAAGTTTGACTAAAATTCCATTGAAATCCATTAAGATTTGATAGAGTTTGGATTGTTCACGTTTTGAGGTTTTTGCTTGGGCTTGAATCAAGTTTTGCCCAGATTTCCTTTGATTTAAGGGTTATCATTTTATGGGGTGGTTTGATAAATTGGATGTATCACCACCTCAGTGGTTAAAACTTGTGCGCATTATCCTCTCTTCACACTGCCCACACGAGTTCGATCCTGCCAGGGACAACTCTTTCTGCATTTTTATTATTTTCATGATTTTTAGAGATATTTTGTTTCTCTCCCATTCTGATACCACACGCGTATCATAAATGGTTTGGTAATGTTTTAAGCATGTCAACCATAAGGCGTGGGTTCAATCTTTGTGGAGGATATTTCCATATTTTTACCATTTTTTCTCATGTTTTTCTTCACAACTTAATTTCATCATAACTTGCTCATTTTTCAACATTTTTGCACCATTCATTTTGCAAATTGTACTTCATCATGTCTATTTTCAAATAGTTGGTAAAGAATTCTAGGATGGTTATCCTAGAAAGACTTTGACTCACTTGGAAATTGTCGCACCCTAATTTTTGACCTCAAGATCCCGTCTCCCTATGCTTATTTTCTTTTTTATTTTATTTTATTCTTGTATGACTAACCAGTTTATGCAGGTGCAACATTTTTAAGAATAAATCTTTACAGGAGGATTAAGACCCCCTGCCCGCTAGGCTTGAGCGTAACCTTGTGGGAACCAGCTGGAGTTTCATGATTTAGTTGCTTTGTAAGTGAACCCTCACTCTCAGAAGATATCTCCAATTGTTTAGGCAATACAAGTCAAATAGGACCTGGCCCTTATTCATAAAGATAGATCATTATCTCAGGAGAAATTTTGGATCTCGTCAGTTTGTGACCGATATGAAGAGATAGAGTAAAAAACCTCAGGCCGAGTATATGGCGTAATCCCTCAGATTCAGGACTCAGGATTCAACTTGTAAACATCTCTAAGCACAAAGTACAAGAAGACCCTCAGGTTATAAAACATGGAACACCATATTAAGTTCAAACCAAGAATCATAAAGTTGGATTTGTAAGTTTTTCAAGGGACCACTTCCCGTGACATTTTGTCCACATTTCGGAGCTATATGAGAATATGCATCTTCGACATTCATGACTCACGAACGCGAGTCCAGCAAACAGTTTTGGGACTAGAGATTTTCAAGTCTTATTATGGGGAGTTAACACAATCTCGAAGGAGAAGCTTTGATAACGGCCAAGTTTGGACATTTGGGTTTACATTTGGATATTACATTTTTGTTCAAACATAAGAATGTAAAAGTTTAGAAGGTTTGACCAACAATATCTTGTTAAGAGAAAGACGTCATTGCTATACACTCTGGAATTTCAGAGAGTGTTAAAACATTATCAGAGAAAGTGAATGTCACTTTTTTTTCAAATGTTGAAGATATAAGAAGGTTAAATCCAAGCTGTTATAGCAATCAGGTTGGTATATATATATATATATATATATATATATATATATATATATATATATATATATATATATATATATATATATATATATATATATATATATATATATATATATATATATATATATATATATATCTTTGTTACACCATATGACACGATAACTTGGATTAGCCCAACCAAGTGGGAGTACATGATAATTGATGACGACCACTATATCAAAAAGGACAAAGACTATATTTAGTTTATTTCAGTAAAACCCTACTCCAACAGACATCACACTCCAGTGAGATTTCTTCTTCAGAATAATGTGGATGCCCCTGTACATTCGTGCCTTCCCTTAATGCCGAAATTTTGGTAGGAGCATCCAGTATACGCAGTGCCGACTTTCTTAAACCTTCAACTTCTTTGGGAGGAGGGCGTCGTCAGCCTCAATACGGTTATGACATAAGTGAGGATAATGTCCCTGCATAAATCTGAGTTAATCAAAACACAATCAGACTGGATCATGTGAAAATAGAAACACCACCATTGTAATCATAGATTAGGAATGAGAATTGAATCTCACTTTCTTGTTGCGTATTTGCAAGATGCGGAATCACAGTTGTTATGGCCTTGCTTCCAGAGTTTCCTCGCATTGAATAACCTGAAACCAAACAATTTCACGTCAGCCCAGAGCACCTACTGTACGAGAGTATTCCAATTATGCAAAGCAAGAACCTAAGACAGGAGCACCATCAAGCTGATGAAGAGGTGGTTGTGCCGCGACCGTTGTCGTCATCTAGAACCGGTCTTTGTGATGACATTTTGCCTACAACATGAATTAAAAGCACAATTGAAATATCATGAGAATAAATTGACAACAGCAAATTATACTGGGAAAGGAACAATGCGGTGACCGTGCATAATCCATCCTAGGCCGAGAAAATATGTCTTAGCCATGAATGAGGCTATTGTTCCTTTGACATTTCTGTGGAGGAACTTCTATGTCACGTGTCTTCATTGAAGTTCTGGTGTTGATATTATCATTGAAATCATCCATAAGATTGTATCCCGTGGTGATGAAATTAGTACAGGGATCTCTGGAAAAAAAAGCTAATGAGGGTACTGCAAGAAACAGATGCTGAAGTCAAAGAATGAAGGCCATGGTTACCTTGTAGGCACAACATGTTCAGTTGCAGAAGGCATGAATGACGAACAACTTATTCAGCTATGTGTCTTTCATTTGATGGTATGTCCTTTGCTTTACACAACATCATGGCGTTTAAGAGGTCTTGCTCAACATCAATCCACTCCTCTGGCACACGCCCTATGTTCCTCTCTTAGAGAGCACTTGAAGAAACATTAACAGGCTGAAGTTGATGCAAACGAAACTGAAGATCAAACCAATTTCGCCAAGTCACACCGTTTGCCATGTCTCAAAGAATTGCCAATCTCAGGTCCTCGATGTAATCCCGTTTACCTCCCAGAACTGTCAAACCTGTCAAACCAAAGGGAAGCCATAAGTCATTGATTCATCAGTTAGGCCAGTGCTCTTGAATAAACTGCAGAACAAGTTAGAGAGAGGATTTGTAATACCTAAATTGGTCTTCGTCTGTTCACATCCCTTGTACGCACCATTTCAGCAGCCTGCAACCAAGCCCACAGTTAATCACCATGAATAGAAGGAGAAAATGAGACATCAGAGACTATAAGCAACAGGACTCATCAATATTTGTTGAATGACTTGCCGAACGCTGGAAACATTCTGATATCACTTCTGAGTTTATCAATAAAGAAATCAAGTGTTCAGGCATAGAATCTTCGCCGGTTCACCTGCTTGGTAATCTCAATTTGGAAAGCAAACACAGAATGCCTCTCTTTGAGTTCAAGGTGAAGTGTCCTGAAGTTGTTTTGTGGCCAAGACATAGAGAATAGTGACAAAATTTGGGATGTATGATCTTTCACATTCAAAACATAATGTTTCGTCCGGAAAAGTCTTCATGTGAACAGAGTGCGTTTAAAACTCGAAAAGCTTCCCGTGTTGGACCAAAAAAAGAACCTTTTAGGATGTATTTTCAAGAGAACATAGCAATCACAAACCAACTTCAATACAAGAATCAACACCAACAAGACTCATCCTGCATCACAAAGAAAACATCTAAGAGTTAATCAATTTCAGTTCAGGACAAGGTTAACAGTGATAAATCATTTGAGGAGAAACTCACCAAGCAAATGAAGCGTTGATCCCATACTGATGTTCAAGCTAAGGCGAGAGTCTTCCAAACCACCAAGTTTGTTTTCCCCCACCTACAATGTTAAGAGCATGAAGGAAACGTGGTATGAGCAGTTAATACGAAAACAGAAAGTTAACGGCAACGTGTATGATTGTGATAAACCTTTGTTTATCCGTGGCAATTCGTGAGAAAGGAGATTGGCATTACCTTATGAGTATCTTCTATTTCTAGAGACGCAACCAGTGAGCCTTTCTTGTCCTTCCAGCTGCTACTCTGAGCCGGAACCCGACTCGGTTTGCTCGAGCATGCCGTGTTACCATCCTACAGAGAACAAACACCAAATTAATTACAGTCGGATGACGAAACATCTAAGCCAAAAGCATAAAGACAGGACGTGGTTCTTTTACTTTTATCAACATGTGTTGAGGATGAAGATGACCTTGTCCAAACCAGTTTACGGCACATAAAAAGAAGATAATCAGAGTTAATACAAGTCAAAGTATATAAATCCATTGAGTTCATTAGACAGTTGCTTTAGAAATACCTTATTAGGCTTAATAATACCACTAGTTGAGTTGTTTGAGAGACAATTGGCAATAACTGGCTTCCCAAAACGTACTTCAGAAAGGCAAGCTTCTTTCCCCATTTGGCTCAACACAAAACCTGGAAAGGAAACATAAAAAAATCCATATCAATAAACCGCTGACAAGACCATCCAACATGTCATAGCATGTCAGAGCAGAAACGAAAAGTTTTTGAAGCAACTACATGACAGAAAGGAGAATTCAATACCTGAGCATCAACGACTATTGGAGATTTTCGCAGCAGACAAGATCAGATATTCATCAACAACTTTGTCTCTCTCCAAAACAGGATTCGACAACTTAACTTTGGGCATTCATGTTCAAAATCTGAATTCAATGCACTCCACCTATAAAACAAAGGGGACATTTCAGAATACAACGGAGAAAAAATCACACTCACCTACGAAAGGAGACAACACAAACAACAATCCCAGATTCCCACAGAAAATCCCAAATGGCCGAAACCCAAAAATCCCCAAATCAACCCTAGTTTACAAATCGAAAACAAAGACTTATCTTCTTAGCACCGCCACCGTCATCGCTGGAAAAATTTTCGAACCCACACATTGTCCGCATGACCAAACCCCACAGGAGATCACCACTTCCGCCGTCCAAAGTCATCCTCCGTGAACTTCGACTACCTTCCACTTTGCAAGCCCGTCGTCGGAATCACCAGCTTCACCCTTCGCCGCCGCGATTTGCTAACACCACTTAGGTGGCCTTTTCTCATCCATTAACTCTTTGTTTCTTTATGTTTTTTTTGTATATTTACAGGGGAGAGAAGGTGAGAACAGAAGAAAATCGTAGCGGATGAAAAGAAGGAGAAGAAATTGATGGAAGGAGGAGGAGATGCGAAGAAAAGAAGACGAGAAAGAATGAGGGCGTAAAGAGAAAGCGAGGGAGAGAGACGAAGGAGATTGACGGAAAGGGGGGGGGGGATTGGAAGGGGATTTAGGTTTTCAGTTCATTTCTTTCTGTTGTAATCTGTTAATCACCTACACACACTAACTACACCGTTAAGCCTAATTAACCCACCGTTAAACCTAATTAACCCACCGTTAATTATTTTAATTTAATCAATCTAATAATCAGTCTGATATTTAATATATTTAACTAAGTATAATTTAACTAATTAATTATTATCCAATCAATTTAAGTTTAATTTAATCAACTTATTTTATTTATTTAGCAATTCCAATAACAACCTTTTTCAAGAACAATAATATAACTTATTCATATATTAAAAAACCCTTTTTCATATTTTAAAAATAGCTTTCTATTGTTGGCTGGCTGGTAATAGACTCATTGATGAGGTTGTATGATTTTTATCTTAATTTTTAGATAACTCCAAGTTCTGTTTTGGAGTAGGTTTTTAGAGGCTTCCCCTTTTGGACCTTCATTTGACATCTCTTGGTTTAGGATTTCTTTAGTGACCTTAGAGGTTGATTTAGGCTCTGATCCTTTTACCCTAGGTTCTCAACACCTTTAGGGTTCCTTAGAAAAATTAATAGGTTTTTAGAAGTTGATTTAGTATTTTAATTAGATTTAATGCTTAGGTTGTTTTTAGGGTGCTTCTAACATAATGCTTCCCCTAGTTGAACCTCAGTAATGACCATTGGATGATTCTGAGCTTCATGCCCTTTCTTGATAGAATAGAAGTTAGGTGTATACCTCTTTAGAGCTTTGAACCCTTAGTGTAGGTGACCCTTAGGAGGTAAATCTTTGAGGTTCTTTAGAAGTTTAGATTAGGTAGATAATTCTTCCTATAGGGTTAGTTTCCCCCACAATTTTCCTTGCTTAATTGGAATCCTCCTTGTGAGCATGTTTCCTCCTGTGGAGGAATTCATTGCAATATCATAAAGGAGTTGAGTCTATGCAAGCTTTCTGAGCAAGTGGAATTGGTTGAGTGCCTGTGGTAAGTTCCTGTAGACCTTACCTTGCTTCCCATCTTCATTCTCCTAATCCTCTCTAATCCTTTTAGGAACCTTCTTGGGGTAGCACAGTCCCTCTTGTGGGGGGAATTTTGCACATCTCTTGAAGGAGTCAAACCTCTAGGGTTCTCCCAAATCACTTTTAGTTGGTTGAGTGCCTGGGATAAGTTCCTGTGGACCTTACCCTGGCCTCCCAACTTTCAATTCCTTCCCCTAGGATAGAAGCTTTGTTTGTTTACTTGTGGAATGGATTCCTTATTTGTCATAAATCCTTGTCCTCATTCATGATTGAGTGGTGTGTTGCATTAGGATAGTTCATGTTTAGGATAGTCTAAGTGTAGGTGCATGACTGCATTAAGAGGTTGAGTGGGTCTCCCTCTGCTTGTTTGCCTTAAGGGTTAAGGTGGTCCTCCCCTTGCTTGTGTGTTGTTTTTCTTTTTCTAATTGACGTGTTTGCATATAGAGGTTGAGTTGAGCTCCCTTTGCTTGTCTGTTTTGACTGTTTTTTTTTTGCTTGATTGCTAAGAATTTGATTTTGTGTCCTATTGCTTGTATTGCTGCATTGCATGAATTTTACTTACAGTTATTTCTTTACAGTTATTGCTTTGCTGTTGCTTTCCCTTGCCATGTTCTCCTAGGGACTATAGCTTCTCTTGTTCAAGAGAAGTTATGACAGACATTAGGGTTCTATCCATGCATTATAACATTAGGTAGCTCCCTCCTAACCTCAATCATAAGATCAACTTTGCATGACAACTTTAGGATTAGATTAGTTCCCCTTTAGTGCGTCCTTTCTCTTTTCATCTCTAAAACAACAGTAAAAAACACAATAAAGGCAAGTTTGTACAAGCGTGTTACGAGCCTTAAGCTACTTGGGAAATGATAATTGAGCGGTATCCTCTCAATCATCTAGGGTGTTTAGTATATGTCCTTTGGACGATATGCGACGCATTCGCTCCTAAGTCATAGTCTCTAGTGTTATACAAACTACAGACAACTATAAAAAACACTTCTTCCGTAAAAGACAGAAAACAAACTTCAAACTTTTTGCCCCGTGGGCCCATAATCCCTGGAAACCCTTTTCTTAAAAAGAGTGTCGTTAACTCCCAGTTCTACCGCAAACGGTAACGCCTAAGTCTCCAAAGGTCGAGCTGCATACACTAAACTGCTGGAACTGTTTGTTAACCCTACTCGGAAAAACAGAGGAATTTGACCCCTCCCGTAATCCCTTTTAGCCCGAACTACGTTTGCTCTGATCTTTCACGCCGTGTGAAAGTACGTAGGTACGAGATGCGATATCTCGGCGAGCAACCTTCCCCCCTTTTCACCCCGTAGTTAGGCGAACTACGTTGACTCTGATTTCTCGTTCCAGACGGGAATACGTAGGCATAGAACTATTGTGTTCTGCCGAGTCAGTTTTCTTTTCTTTTCTGACCAGCCTTGATAGGTAGATAGTTAAAACCAACCCGTCAGATAAACACAACAAGTGTGGATCCCATCGAGTATGATGGACGTGAGGGGTGCTAATACCTTCCCCTTGCGTAACCGACTCCTGAACCCAGACATGGTTGCGATGATCTTGTCTTATACCTTTTCGTTAGGTTTTTCCGATCGTTTCCTTTCCCTTTCTATGGGATAAATAACGAAAGGTGACGACTCTTCTGTTTTCCCGGCACCTTATTTTTGCGGTAGCGACAGTTGGCGACTCTGCTGGGGGTCCAACGTCCCTATGCGAGTCAATCTGAGCGCTTGTTTGTTTATCTTTTGGGTTTGCATTTGTTTATCGCATTTTTACTTTCCGTATTTTATTTTCAGTATGATATGATTATCTGTGCCGTTGTGGGAGGGGCTATGATGAGTGATAAGCCAGACTCAGGCTTGAGTATGTACATAGCTTTAGAAGCAGATTAGTGGTGAACCTGCATGTTAGGCATCCACTAGTTCCCACGAAATCTGCGCTCAGATGAGATTCTCTGAGATGATTTCCATTTCCAGCCCAGTGGGCCGTCGAAAGGATTTCAGATCTAAGGATTGTCGACTCTGGGAACCGATCATTTGTGATTCAGCTAAGTGAGGCCGCTTCAAGAGATGATGATGCCACACCTTCCTGGGTATCGTATCATCGTTTCTTGAAAGTCTGTGACGCTGATGAACGCATAGGATGCCATACCTGTGTCAGTGGATTAGGTTTATACATGTGAGCGGGGTCGGGTTATTGCAGGAAACTTTAACCTTCAGACAACCTGGTTTTCTTGACAGTGAATCAGTATTGTGGGTATCAGTAGGCCTTTATTATCAGAATTGTGATATATTCTCGCTGAAGCAGAATTATGACCTGCCACTTCACAGCACAGCACAACACAACACTCTTGATCTCCTGCTGCATTTTGCATTTGCATTTACATTTAACACTTATCTATGTTGCAGGTGTGCAGTTCCTTCTCGATTCTAGCAATCTTGTCCCTTCTGTGTCCATCATGGAGCCCACCTTGAGAAGAACTTTGGCTTACAAGTTTCCTACTCCAGATATTACTATGCTGAGGGGTTTGATTTCTTTGGCTGGTAAGGAAGTGATGAGGGATTTCAGGGGAACCTATGGGAAGCTGCTGAGTATTGTGTGTAAGCCATCTGTGTATGAGTTGAACGGACTTCAGACTCTGCTTCAGTTTTATGATCCTCCGTTGCGTTGCTTCACGTTTCCAAGCTATGTGCTGACCCCTACTTTGGAAGAGTTTTCTGCCATATTGGAAGTACCCATTCTTGCTCAGGTACCTTTTTGCCCTATTGACCAGGAGCCAGATCTGGCTAGTATTGCTACAGCGTTGGATATTGAGGTTTCTGAGTTGAAAGGGAAAACAACCAGAAGAAATGGAGCCTGGGGATTCCCATTACCTTTTCTAGCTGAGAAAGCCCGACACTTCGCCAAGAAGGAATGTTGGGTGGCATTCAACGTTATTTTGGCGTTATGCATATATGGTATCATGTTATTCCCCAATATCCCGGATTTTGTGGATGTGGACGCTCTTCGTATTTTCGTCTCAAAGAATCCCATCCCTACCTTGCTCGGAGACGTGTATCATTCAGTGCACTACAAGAACGAGAATAGAAGAGGCAAGGGTGTGTCCTGCTGTGCTTCACTATTTTAAAGATGGTTTATCACTCATTTACCTAAGGCTGGTTCTTTTATAGAGACTGCAGAGACGAAGGAATGGTCTGAGCGCCTGATGAGCTTGTCTGCCGAAGACATTGATTGGTTTGATAGAGATCGCCTGGGGAGTGAAATCATTTACAACTGTGGGAACTTTCCTAATGTCCCTCTGGTGGGTAGGAAAGGCTGCATCAATTACAATCCGTCTATCGCTATCAGACAGTTCAGGTATACCTTGAGGGGCCCTCCTAAGGACGAAGAGGTACAGGAATCTCTATACCTCACTGGCGCATTGGAAGTGGATGATTTGGCCAGATTTGAACACGCTTGCAATAACGTTCACCGAAAGGGAAATACCTCATTGGGGAAGAGCAATAGTCAGGCGTATCCTCCTTATGTGGATTGGATTCATAGCAGAGCAAAAAAAATGTTGATGCGCTTTCCTCCTGTCAAGAAGGACTGCCATTCAGAGCCTACCATGATCGAAATCCAGAAGTATAATCAGCTTCAAGCTAAGAATGAAGAACTGATCAAAGCCAATGAAGAACTGGAAAACGAGATCGCTCAACTCCGAAGAGAAAAGAACGAAGTCGTACACACCTGCAAGAAGCAGACAGAATTGATCAACCACCTGGGCGCTAATTTGACCAAGGAGACTGATTCTAGAGAGCGTTTTGGGTTGGACTTGAAGGCAGTGCACGGGGTATTGACCACCAAGAAGCAGGACCTGGACAGAGTGTATCGGAAGTTGTCCAAATACGAGAAATTGTGGAACAACACTTTGACTAGCCACAAAGAGCGGGAAGAAAAGTTGAAGCAGCAGATAGCCCAGTTGGAAGCTCAGATTGAGGTCAAAGACAAGAAGATAGAGGCTGAAGCCTCACTCCGACGAGACGTCTAGTATAAGTTGGTTGAGACCAAAGAGAACTTACTGGATTATCAACTCAGAGAGCATGCTAATAGGAGTAGGGTGGAAGGCCGTTCTGAAGAAGGTGTTTGTGGGAGCATTATCGAGAACCTCCCAGATGCCATCAGGCAGAGGGATTTACTGATCCAGAGCCTGCTCACTCAGCCTGACCATCCCACTACGAAGAAGTTACTAGAGAATTTCCGTGCCCGTACCCGCACTTGATTTCTTTGTATTTCTTTGTACCTTTTACGCATTGATATGCTGATCACCACCAGGCTTGTTGGTTGGGGTCACGCTTGTTGCTTCGGTTGTATTCAGTTACTGTTGTACGCTACCCACGTGAGTTTTTCATATATATATATATATATATATATATATATATATATATATATATATATATATATATATATATATATATATATATATATATATATATATATATATATATATATATATATATATATATATATATATATATATATATATATATATATATATATATATATATATATATATATATATATATATATATATATATATATATATATATATATATATATATATATATATATATATATATATATATATATATATATATATATATATATATATATATATATATATATATATATATATATATATATATATATATATATATATATATATATATATATATATATATATATATATATATATATATATATATAAGGGTTCTTTCCATGATTGGACGGTAGACTTTATTTGTCTTGGAGCTAGAATCGAGGGGGACTTCCTCCTAATGCATGGATACGTGTTTGCATTTGCATAAATCATTTGCATGACAGGTACCTTGAGCTGTTTCCTAACCCTCTGCTGATGCAGGTTTCAGGATTGCCGATCAGCGAATCCATTGATACTCTACAAGAAGTAACTACAAGAAAGCTATGGATCAAATGCAAGTTGAGATGCAGGAGATGCGCGACAGGATGACGCAGTTCATGCAGGTTATGGAAACTGTGGCCAAGGGCCAAGAGCAGCTTCAGACTCTGGTGCAGCCTCTGATTGCACGGGTTGACGGTCATGGTGTGCTACATGGCGGAGTTGCTACTAATCCTTCTCAAGTCGGGACTCCTCGAGCGGGTGATGCTGTACCAGTGGTCGTCCTCAATACTACTGAGAACAGTAATGGAGCTGGGAACAGGAATGTAGCTGGTAATGGTAACGGACATGTGGAAACCAATGGAAATGTTGGAGCTAGAAATGCTGGTTTTAAAGTTGGAGCTGGAAATGTTGGTTTTAATGTTGGGGCTGGAAACACTGGTGTAGGTATTGGTGGTGACAATCAGGGTTATGGCAATGCAAGTTTTGGCAACACAAGCAACAACGATGTTGGGATGGGTGCATACAACGCTGGTTTTGGGCCGGGTGTTGCTAATCAGGGCTTTGGTAACGTGGGGTATGGTCCCACGTTTAATCAGACTGGCTTTGGTCCTAATGCCGCCTATGCTGGGTATGATAATGAGGATTCTCATTGGGGCGAGAATCGTCAAGAAGATGCTTTCCCTCCGCAGGGCAGGGGTCTCGAGGTGCCCACAGAAAATGACCGAAGGTTCAACCTGTTGGAGGAGCAAGTGAGAGGTCTTGCCAATCAGAATTCCATGGGATTGGACATGGCTAATATGGGGTTGGTTCCTGGCTTGAGGGTGCCGCTCAAGTTTAAAGCACCTACTTTTGATAAGTATAAGGGAGATACCTGCCCAAGAGTTCATGTACGGTCTTATTATCGGAAAATGTCTGCTTATTCTAATGACGAAAAGATGCTGATGCATTTTTTCCAAGATAACTTGTCTGGACCATCACTCGAATGGTATATGGGGTTAGAGCCCACTTATATCGGTATCTGGAAAGAGTTGGCGGAAGCCTTTATAAAGAATTACCAGTATAACAGCGACCTTGCGCCTAACAGGGTCCAACTCCAAAATCCTTCTCAAAAGAATGGCGAGAGTTTTAAAGAGTATGCCCAGAGGTGGTGTGAGCTTGCAGCTAAGGTGCACCCACCCATGGTAGAGCGTGAGTTGGTGGATCTTTTTGTGGGCACTTTCTCTGGTTTGTATTATGACAGGCTTCTCGGTTGTACGACAGATAGTTTTTCTGATATGATACTCTTGGGAGAACGTATAGAGAAGGGTATCAAGATCGGTAAGATTCAAGCAGGAGAATCGACCTCAACCAAAGATGGTAAAAAGGTATTTGGAAATAAAAAGCAGGGAGACACTAATTCGGTATGTAGTGAACGGAGAAGGGATAGAAGTCAGAATTGGCGCAGGCAGCAGATCGCCAGTGTGACAATTCCTGTACCTCAACAGCAACAACAACAGCCGCAGCAGCAACAGGGACAACAGAATACTGCCCCACAAAGTTTCCAAGGTCGAGATAGGGTCGTGAAAAGAGTATTTGATGTGCCTCCAGTGCCGTATGCTCAGCTTCTTCCAACTTTATTACACATGCAGCTTATTGAGAAAAGGACGTTAGCTCCGCTGAAGGGCACGCCTCCTTTTGGTTATGATGCCAATGCATATTGTGAATTCCACTCCGGGGCACCCGGTCACAACATAGAGAATTGCCATGCCTTCAAGCACAAAGTGCAGGACTTGATAGATAGTAAGGATATAAACTTTGATCAAGGTGCACCCAACATCGAGAATAATCCGATGCCGCCTCATGGATCTGCAAAGGTGGGGGCTATCTTGGAAGATATCAGTCTGAATTTAATCATGAATATAGGTGAACTGAAGACGCCTCTAGGTTGTGTAAAGAGCAGGTTGCTAAAAGGGGGAGTTTTCCCTGGTTGTGATGCAGATTGTGTTAACTGTTTAGCCTGGCCTGAGGGTTGTGATAGTTTAAGAAGAGGTATTCAAGGTCTGATTAATGAGGGAACGCTGCAATTCAACCGTACTGCTAAAGAGAAGCCCGTTGAGGCAACAACTGAAAAGCAGGGCGAAGTTGCAACGGTTATGATCCCGTTTAAGACTGTCACAATCTCGGTGCCTCCCAAGCGGCCGACCATCACCATAACCAAAGTTGGACCCATTCCATACGAAAGCACTAAAGCCATCCCTTGGAACTATGGGGTAGAGGCCTACTGCAATGGAGAAAAGATTAACCTGGAAAGCCCGCCGGTAGGGTCAGTTGACAACCTTGTGGGAGCGGGGGGCATAACCCGCAGTGGTAGAATTTTCACGTCACCAGAAGTAGAAGCTGAGAGAATCGCCAAAGGGAAGGGTAAAGTCAATGAAGGAGGATCTTCTCAAGAGATGGAAAAAGAGGCTTTGACTAAAGATGTGGAAGAATTTATGAGACTAATCCGGAAGAGTGATTATAAAATTGTTGATCATCTGCAGCAGACGCCTTCCAAAATCTCGATTTTGTCATTGTTGCTTTGTTTCGAAGCTCATCGGAACGCTTTGCTGAAAGCTCTTGACACTGCCTATGTACCCCAGGAGATATTCGTTAATCAGCTTGAATGAGTGATTGCGCACGTGAACACGGGGCATGGCCTTGGCTTTACAGATTTTGATTTAACACCCAGGGGCCGCAACCACAACAGTGCGTTGCATATTTTAGTTGAGTGTAGGGGCACTGTTATGTCTCATGTCCTTGTTGACACTGGTTCATCCTTGAATGTTTTGCCAAAGAAGGCACTTTAGAAGCTAGATACCGAGGCATAATATGCACGCCAAGCGACTTGGTGGTGAGAGCTTTTGACGGGACTAGAAGGTCCGTGTTTGGGGAATTGACTTTACCAATCCAGGTCGGTCCAGAGGTGTTTGATATTGTGTTTTACATTATGGATATTCAACCAGCTTATAGCTGTTTGTTGGGACGACCTTGGATTCACTCTGCAGGGGCTGTAACGTCTACATTGCACCAAAAGCTCAAGTATATGGTCGGTGGTAACATTATCATCGTATGTGGAGAAGAAGATATCCTGGTAAGTCACCTGTCGTCGTTCAAATATGTCGAAGTGGATGGTGAGATCCATGAGACATTGTGCCAAGCTTTTGAAGAGGTGCAGATCAGAGACCAATCTCCTGTCATAAGCAAAGGGCCAGAGGTGGCTATGTCTTTGTACAGAGAAGCCCAAGCGGTAGTTCAGGTCGGGGAGACTAAAGGTTGGGGTCAAGTTCTGGAGATTCCTGTTAAGCAGGACAAGTTTGGCTTGGGATATCATCCGTCGTCGTCATCTTCATCACAGAGCGCGCCACGAGTCAAGGGGCCGATTGTGTTTACTCTAGGAGGAGTTAATTTTGAAAGGATCAATGATGTGTCTGATAGTGAAGATGGAGATAGCGACTGTGACATAGATTCATGGATCAGGCTCAGCGTGCCAGGACAAAGCTTATGCAACTAGTCTATTCAGGACTTTATTCAACTAACGACGAAATAGTAATGCCTTGTTTTTTCGATTATTGTACAATCCTATGTCCTACCCGGGGCATTATAGTTTTATCTCAGGGCCTACTTGTTTATGTGTATGCTTTGCTTTAATCATCAAATAAAGGCGTTTTTCTCATGCAAATTTTGTGATCCTTGTTTTTTTATTTTTATTTTTATCAATAAAATGGCAATGTGGTTGTGTACATTGTTTGCATATCATTTGAAGCATTTAACCATTTCTCTTGCAGGATCCATATTTCAGATGACACCGATCAAGAACTCCCTATGACTCGCTTCGACTTTGAGCGTCCGATACTTCAAGCCGAGGAAGAGATTGTTGAGGATGACGACTTAAGGGTTGAGGTGGTCCTCATATTGCTTGTGTGTTGTTTTCCTTTTTCTAATTGACGTGTTTGCATATAGAGGTTGAGTTGAGCTCCCTCTGCTTGTCAGTTTTGACTGTTTTCTTTTTGCTTGATTGCTAAGAAGTTGAGTTTATCTCCTTCTGCTTGTATTGGTGCATTGCATGCATTTTACTTACATTTATTTCTTTACAGTTATTGCTTTGCTGTTGCTTTCCCTTGCCATGTTCCCCTAGGGACTCTAGCTTCTCTTGTTCAAGAGAAGTTATGAAAGACATTAGGATTCTAACCATGCATGATAACATTAGGTAGCTCCCTCCTAACCTCAATCATAGGATCAACTTTGCATGACAACTTTAGGATTAGATTAGTTCCCCTTTAGTGCGTCCTTTCTCTTCTCATCTCTAAAACAACAGTAAAAAACGTAATAAAGGCAAGTTAGTACAAGCTCGTTACGAGCCTTAAGCTACTTGGGAAATGAGAATTGAGCGGTCTCTCCTCAATCATCTAGGGTGTTTAGTATATGTCCTTTGGACGATATGCGACGCATTCGCTCCTAAGTCATAGTCTATAGTGCTGTACAAACTACAGACAACTATAAAAAACACTTCTTCCGTAAAAGACAGAAAACAAACTTCAAAACTTTTGCCCCGTGGGCCCATAATCCCTGGAAACCCTTTTCTTAAAAAGAGTGTCGTTAACTCCCAGTTCTACCGCAAATGGTAACGCCTAAGTCTCCAAAGGTCGAGCTGCATACACCAAACTGCTGGAACTGTTTGTTAACCCTACTCGGAAAAACAGAGGAATTTGACCCCTCCCGTAATCCCTTTTAGCCCGAACTACGTTTGCTCTGATCTTTCACGCCGTGTGAAAGTACGTAGGCACGAGATGCGATATCTCGGCGAGCAACCTTCCCCCCTTTTCACCCGTAGTTAGGTGAACCACGTTGACTCTGATTTCTCGTTCCAGACGGGAATACATAGGCATATAACTGATGTGTTCTGCCGAGTCAGTTTTCTTTTCTTTTCAGACCAGCCTTGATAGGTAGATAGTTAAAACCAACCCGTCAGATAAACACAACAAGCATGGATCCCATCGAGTACGATGGACGTGAGGGGTGCTAATACCTTCCCCTTGCGTAACCGACTCCCGAACCCAGATATGGTTGCGATGACCTTGTCTTATACCTTTTCGTTAGGTTTTTCCGATCGTTTTCTTTCCCTTTCTATGGGATAAATAACGAAAGGTGGTGACTCTTCTATTTTGCCGGTACCTTATTTTCGCGGTAGCGACACTATGTAAGAATTATTGTCATGATTACTTACTCCCCTCTTGACTTTTATCAAAGTCAATCCCTTTGAGTGTAACTCTTAGATTAGAGAGTTTTGTTAAACTCTATACAAGCATTGTTATGTTTGTTCCTCTTTAAAGCTTGATCATAATCAAGTATCCTTCCATACCTAGTGAGGTGAACTACGGTTGCTCTGATTTTATCCTAGTTAGGATACGTAGGCAGAAGATGCGATATCTTTGCGAGCAAACTTATAAATTATCTTTAGACCTTTACCTTGTACAACTATCCCAAGCCATAGCAAACTTTTAGCAAGCTTAGCATACAATCATATAAAAGTTTCATGTAGAGTACTACAAATGTTTAGGATGTTAAATACCTACCCTAGGCATAACCAACCCCCGATACCTGAATCTCTTAGCGTTGTTATTACATCATGCAAAAGGTCTTTCTTTCTTTAACCTTTCCTTTGGATAAATCAAAGTCCGATTATGAATTTAATGAATTAAGATTCAAGTTAATCAATAGCTTGATATCATGATTCTCACAGCAACAATAAGGAAACAAACTTCTGAAGTGTTGCTTTCCAACTGATTGCTGCCCCAAATATAGTGAACACATATCCAGAAATAGATTTTTTGGGATCCATACAACCTGCATAATCAGAGTAATCATATTCTTCGCTGATTTATTATTTTCACTCAAGGTTCCACCCTAAATTAGGACTCTATTCAGAGACCCATTTATGTATCTTAGAATCCAATTTAATGTTTGCCAGTGAGCCTTTCCAGGACTCACCATGTACCTACTTACAAGACTTACTGCATATGTTTTGTCGAATCTAGTACATACCATAACATATATCAAGGAACCCACAATATTAGCATATGGAATGCTATTCATATAAGCTCTTTCAACGTCAGTGTTGGGACACTAATCTATACTCAGCTTGAATTAAGGGTTTGTCAAAGTCACAACAGGCTTTGAATTTGACATACCATACTTTTCATATATCTTCCGTAGGAATGCCTCTTGAGATAAGCATAATTTCGACTACTTTTTATCTATTCAGATATCAATCCCAAGAATCTTGGATGCAACTCCCATATCTTTCATGTCGAACTCCTTATTAAGTTCAACCTTCACCCTCATTACATCTTCGACATTGTTGCTTGCTATTAGAATATCATCCACATAAAGCAACAAAATAACGAATGAATTACCAGGTTAAAATTTAAAGTAAACACAGTTATCGAACTGACTTCTAATGAAACTTATGCGTGTCATGAACTTGTTGAATCTTCTATTCCAGTGTCGAAGAGATTATTTTAATCCATATAAAGACCTATTTAGTTTGCACACATAATCTTCCTTCCCTTCTTCGACACACCCTTCAGGTATCTGCATAACGATTGTTTCATCTATATCACCATACAAGAACGAAGTCTTCACATCCATCTATTCCAGTTCAAGGTTGAACTGTGCCACCGCGGCAAGGAACATTTGAATGGATTTATGCTTCACAACATGAGAGAACACATTATTAAAGTCAACACCTTCTTTTTTAGTGAAGCCCCTAACAACCAATCTTACCTTGTATTTCTTCAAAGCCACTTCTTTGATTCCTTCCTTAACTTTGAAAACCCATTTATAGCTGACTAACTTGGCTCTAACAGGTTTCTTGATCAGTTCCCAAGTATTGTTATCATGAAGAGATTTCATCTTATCATCCATGGCCTTCAATCATTCAGTCTTCTTTCAACCCCTCATAACTTCCTTATAGTCGCTAAGTTCTTCATCTAGAACCTCACTTGCAGAGATTAAGGCATAAGCCATAAGATATGCATACCCAAGTCTCTGAGGTGGCTTGATGACTCTCCTCGACTTGTCTCTTGCTAGCAGGTTGTCATTATCAGTCTCCTTATCTTCGATAACATCTTTTGCATCTTCTTCAACTTCATCTGGGATACATAATTCAACATCAACATGATCCACCTCAACAAGAATCTCTACTTGTTCCAGCTCTTTGTCAGCATCATCAATTTTCTTGAAAGCCATCTCTGCTTCATTGAAAACTACATCTTGACTGGTGATACACCTCCTATAACCTGACTCTTGGTGCTATAGCCTATAAACTTTGACTCCTTCATGGTATCCCATGAACATGGATTTCAGAGCTCTAGGTTCGACCTTATCTTGCCTAATGTGAGCATAGGCTACACAAACAAATACTCTCAGTCTTTCAAGAGTAAATGGATGTCGCAACCAAACTTCTTCAGGTGTTTTCATTCCCAAGGCAATTGAGGACATCTATTTATCAGATAAGCTGTTGTCGATTCTCAACCTCTTAACCTTTCTTCCAGTTTGAGTTTCGACTAGAAGCTTCCATCTTTTGAAAATCTCAAAAGTTTCATCCTTATTCTTCTGGATGAATACCCATAGCTTTCTGAAATAGTCATCAACTATGGATAGAAAATACCTTGCACCTGAGTGTGAAGGATTCCTTGCTGGACCCCAAAGATCAGCATGAATGTAATCCATAGATCCATGTGTTATTTGCTTGCCTTTGTTAAACTTCACCCTACAGGATTTACCAAATACACAAGACTCACAAAACTCCAACTTTTAGACTTTGTCACCTCTTAGTAGGTTTTGCTTCCCCAATTCGACCAAGCCTCTTTCACTGACATGGTCCAATCTCATGTGCCATAATTCTGTCTTCGACATAGGTTTCGTGGATGCAACATTTGTCGAACCACTTACAACCTCAGCCTCAAGGGTATACAAGCCTTGTTTCTTCACGCCTCTCAATTCTTCCTTCGACCCCTTCATGACTCTTAGGATAATTTTCTCTCCTTGAAAAACATATCATTTCTTGTTGACTTTAGTCAATAACCTTATTGACTCATCATGGAGCTTGAATCTTACAGATCCAATACCTGCAATTTTGCAAGATTTGTTGTTTCCCAGCAACACTGATCCACCATCTTAATCACATAGCTCCTCAAACAGTTCTCTGTTTGGAGTCTTGTGCTAAGTGCAACCTGAATCTATAATCCATTTTTTTCTTGAGTCGCCACTTGAAACCACAAGAACATCAGATGAGTCGAAGTCATCTTGAATAATGGTTGTGTTGCCATTATCCTTACCTCCATGATCTTCCAGGCGTTTAGGGCACACCTTTGTTGTGTGACCCTCCTTCTTACAGTGATAACATCGAATACCAGATGTTTCGCCACTATAAGACTTTTGCTGACTTTTACCTTTCTTCTTGTCGAACTTACCATTCTTTCGCAAGAAGTTTCCCTTAACCAAACCTTCGCCCACCATCGAAGGTTTATGATCTTTTCGTTCGTTCAAGTATTTAGAATACAAGGCTTATTGAACTTCTTCAAAGCTCAAAGACTCCCTTCTATACAAGAGAGTTTCTTTGAAGTGAGCATGTGTTATGGGCAAAGCACACAACAACAACAGTGCCTGATCTTCATCATTGATCTTCACATTAATATTTTCAAGATCAAGAATCATATTGTTGAACATATTCAACTTCTCAGCTAACACTTTGTGTTCACTCATCTTGAATGAATACAAAGCTTGCTTCAAGTAGAGTTGATTCACCAGAGATTTGATCATATACAAACTTTCAAGTTTCACCCATAATCCTGATGTTGTAGTCTCCTTTGATACATGTCGAAGAACCTTATCACCAAGGCTAAAAAATATTGCACTGTAGGCATTCTCAATCATGGTCATCTTTTCTTTTGCCGTTAAGGCATCATCCATGACTGCCTCTCTTTTCAACACTTCCAAATAACTCCGTTGCACTAGTAGCGCTTTCATCTTCAAGCGCCACAGACCGAAGTCGTTCACTCAGGTGAACTTTTCAATCTCATACTTTGTTGAAGGCATCTTTTTCACGCTCACCGCACCAATTTTTTGTGAATAGGATGTCTTGAAACAAAATATAAACGGTTTCTTTACAGACAAGAAACACGCAAGGGTTATGGTTAGCAAAGAAAACAAGGTAAAATAACAAGGATTGGTTACAAACTGCTATTATTTCCTTTCTCTTTGAACAAGATTACAAGTATACAAGAATAACAAATAACCTCTCTCACTTGAATTAGGATTTTATCTTCCTATTTTTCCTTATACAAGATGAGAGACTAACATGTTATTTATAAGAAAAAATAGCACACTAACCTAATGGGATTTTAAATAATTATCCATTACAAGCTAACTTAAACAGTTGGGCTTACAAGTAAGACCCAATTCAACATGCTAACAAAATTAGCAATATTGACTAATGTATGTTAGAAAAAACTTCGACTACAACATGCATTACTCGCGAATAGACTTCGACCATACTAGAGTTCGATCCAATATCTTACAGTCGTTGTAACTAATCATTCTCTTTAAAATTGTAATGTATAAGGATCATTTTTCAACATTATTCAAATTGATCTTCTTATTTAAAGCCATACACACACTTCTTAAATTCATTGAGAGTATGAGACATTCCTTTCATTAAATTCCTTAAGTGTTTGATATCATTATGCATCAAGTGTCATGTACACTGACCATGGTAAGTTCCAGGCATAACCTCAATTAATGCTTTTTCCATTGCTTGGTAATTTCTTGATCTTGAAAATATTAATGTGAAGATCGATAATTTTATCAACTAATGCTTTTAAGACACTTCTTCAAAGGAGACTACAACATCAGGATTATGGGTCAACTAGTTGAGATTGATGATTTTGTCAACTTGCTTCAGGAAAAGCATTAGTTGAATACAGTGCTTGGTAATTTTTTAAACTTTAGTGCACCTAAAAATGTCTTAAAAGGCCACATAAAATTCACCTACTTTGTCATATAATAATGCAACCCCAAAGATCACCACACTTCAATGGTGGTTAAATATTGAGAAAACCGATAATGGCCTATGTGATTTACCATATTAATTTTTAATAAGTTTGTGTTGTTATACAACCTTTATTTGATGTAGTTTATCTTACAACACTATTAAGATTGACATCATGAAACTATATAAGGATAAGAAAGAGAATATTAAGAAATTGTTATAAAAAAATCAGAGTTGCATTTCAATTACAATTAATATGTGGACTTCAAGTAAACAAAATAAAAGTTATACGAAAGTTAAAAAATTATTCATGGACACTACAAAGTTGACGACTCATATGGCAATAACACCAAATTATTTGATGTTTTCATTATTTTGGTACTGTAATACTATATATGATAACAACTTTTTCTTTTGGTACCGCGCTACTATATATGATAATGAATTTTTATTTTGGTAATGTGCTACTATATATGATTATTTTGGTACTATGCAATTATTTTGATATTGTGGTATTGTGCTACTACATATGAATTTTGAAGGTTGTAGTGTGATATACATATTTAAATCATGCTTCTTCTACTTCTTTATCTAATGACAATGACTTTTTTTTTTTTTGTATTTTTTTAAATATTTTGTTTGTGTATGAAGACTTAAAGAATATATGCATGCATATTTTCTACAAGGATTCTTTTGTAGTTAGTGATGTCAATGGGTGGCCGGGTGCGGGGGACACTTCTCGATGCGTGTCCCTGTCACCAAATTTACTCTCCACCCTTTTTCGGTCCCCGCCACGGTGTGTGTGTGTGTGTGTGTGTGTGTGTGTGGGGGGGGGGGGGGGGGGGGGGAGGGGAGGGGGATTATCCTCATTCCAGTTCCTCGTGAATCCTACATTTATCCATTAACATTTTATTTTTAAAAATCTATATTTTCTATAAAAAAAAAACACTAGTATTTCACGTATATATTTTGTTATTAAAAAAATAATAGTATTTCACATTTTTTTAAAACACTAATGACACAATTAAATAATAATATATTTTTATAAAATTCTATAACATGCTATAAAATTCAACAACATAAATTATAATACTTTTTATTAAGTAACAATATTCCTAAGCAACTATGAAATACAACACCATAAATATGCTTAAAAGGCTATACTTCATCAAAACTAACAAGGTATAATTATAAAGTTCAGCATCATGAGTATGCTTGGAAAGCAAAAAAATACTTCATAATAAATATACTTAAAAGTATATACTTCAGTAAAACTCATGAGGCATAATTGTAAAATTTTACATCACTCCATCATAGTATATCATTTTAAAGAATAGTTAAAATCAACTAAAGCAAAAGTCGGCATATCTTGATTGCTCAATTGATAACACACATAAAAGTCGACATATCAAATTACTTAAAACAAAGTTACATATAAATAAACTCGTGATAAATAATGTCTCTCTTTTCAATTTCTCCATGTGAGATATTCTTCATCATTCCACAATTAGGCTTAGCCATCTTTTTTCTACGAAACGTAAACAATAAATAATTATATCTACTTCACAAAAACACTTTAAAAACTAAAAGTTAATCAACAATAATATGTAAATTACCTCATCATCATCATCCATATCCTCATCCACACATTCGAATTGAGTCAACGCTTTTGAATAACCTACAAAACAAATAGCTAAATTATTTATTTTTTTTTAAAATTACAATTAATGTTTTAAAAGACTATAATATATTACCTTTTATTTCTTTTCGTATCCAATGTTGAGTGCACATCAAAGCCTCCAAAGTGTCTTTCTTCAACCTACTACGTTGTTAACTTAAATCACAACCACTAGTACTATAGGCAGACTCTGAAGCAACATTAGAGATATGAATTTCTAAAAAGTCTCTTGCAATCTTTTACAAAGTTGGAAATTTCAAAGCATTTCGTTTCCACCATCCTAGTATGTCATTTTTTTCATTTATCAAGTAAGACACCATCTTCTAAGTAGGAAATAAATTATGACTTAACATTTGTATTTAAAGTATTTTCCATCACATATTCTGAATAAGCCTCCTCCCAATCTTGACTTGTGACATCAAGGTCATCTACTAATATTGATGCACTAACTTCAGTACTTGTTGGAACCCTATCATCATTTACTTAATATTCATTAATTATATCTTCACACATTTGTTTCACCTTTTCCAATTCTTTGAGAGCATTATCCCTATACATAAGCAGGAAGAAGTAATTCAACAATGTTATTTTATATCTAGGATTCAAAATAGTCCCCATTGCCTTCACCCTATTAATCAAACTTAAATATTTGTCATATTTTACTATCATACTTGTTGCCATACTTGTTATAGTATCACTAGAAGAATTTTGGCACTTTCTTAAAGTGAACCTTATTTGAAAAAAAAATTGAAAAAAAATGTTTGATGTTGAATACTTAGTACCCGAGAACAACTTGGTGACACTAAAAAACAGTTTTAACTTGTAACAAATTTTTGTTGACATTTTCCAATCTTCTTCACTTGGTACACATTTATATCGAGAATCATGACTTTGTTTTAAATGTTTAAAAACTTCTTCATAAGGCAATGCATAAGCAAACATTAAATAAGCAGATTTTCACCTTCTTCTATAATCTTATGCAAGCTTCTTTTCATAATTTGTGTCCAATTGATTATAATTTTCTTGAAACTTTTCCTCCCTCTTTAGTGTTGCTACTCAAAAACCAACACTTTCTCTAATCTTTTTAATTGAACTAGAAATTATCGGCATGCCATCTTTTACTATCAAGTTTAATATGTGGGCGCAACATCACATATGAAATAATTTCCCTTTTAAAACAAAAGAAGACTTATCAATCAAACGATTAATCAGAGCATCATTGATGCTACAATTATCAACAATTAACATTGAAAATATTCTATCAATATTCCAATCCATATTAGAGTTTGATCTAACTCATCCTTAAAAAACCAGCTTGTAAGGTGAGGGGTGTGAGGGCAATGTTCCTTATTACTTTGTTTTATTGATGTTAAAACTAGAAATATTTCTTACCTGTGTGCTTTGGACGGTATCACCTTGTCTTAACTTGCATTCATTCTTTTAAAATGACCATAATGATCCATATACATGAATCTAGGCATATAAGATCACCCCTATGTATAAAATGTGCATTAGAATATTTTGGATGCATTAGGTCGACACACACATAGTGTAGGTCGACTCAAAAATTGATAAAAATGTGTTTGTGACATTTGGCACCCTTGCATCGACTTATACTTGCGTCGACTTACAAATGATGTGTAGGTTGACACGTATTGATTAAAAAAGCTTAGAGCTCTCGGGTGCTCATGTGTTGACGCATGGTCAGGTTTAGGTTGATGCACAGTTTCATTCTGTGAATAGTTTTGCTTTTTGGCATGTTCAGGTCGACTAACAGGATTGTGGAGGTCGACCTCTCGTGTATTTGAGCCTAGTTTTCTGCATCTTTGTAGTTCAAAAAGCTATTATTTTTGTTATGTTTTCATAGTCATATATATTCATATGCATCATTTTTTGTACAACAACCAACAAGAAAAGTGAAAATATACATTGAATTGCTCTTCATCTTCATTCTCACATTTGCGTTCTTCAACAATCACACATAATCATTTTTGTTGATCTTTGCTTTGTCGAGGTGATAACATTCAAAGTTAGGATTTGTATATCGTAGTTTAGGTTAAGAATTCAATGGGTTTTTCTTGAATAAAACCTTTGGGGTTTTGTCTTCCAAGATCTTGAGGATTGTGGGGGGGGGGGGAGGGTTACACAAATATTTGCTTCACATATTCAACCTAGTGAAAGGCTTGAGGAATGGTGGGTTTGGTCACGCAAGTAACGATAACCAGAGGATTATGTTGAAAGATTTGGGGTTGAACATCTTGCGATCAGAATCATCTGAGTGAAAGGCTTGATAAATCAAGTGAGTAGCGGTAACCAGAGGTTTGATCTAAGAGTTTGATGTTCTTGATTCGGCTGAAATCAATGAAAGAAAAGTGAATAGAATCAACATCAACAATTAGTTTTGAGTGTGTGGTAGCTATAACTTCTCTTGTACAAAACTTTGCAACTAGATATTATACATATCTCAATTCTAGTTTTAGAGTTGGGGGCAGACGTACTCGAAGCAAGAACGAAAGGGGAACTGCCTAAACAAATCGAGTGTCACTCTCACTCTCTCTCTCTCTCTCTCTCTCTCTCTCTCTCTATATATATATATATATATATATATATATATATATATATATATATATATATATATATATATATATATATATATATATATATATATATATATATATATATATATATATATATATATCCTTACTTTGTGTTGTTAACGTTTATGTGAAATCAACAGCTCGACAAATTTCTATTGATTTGTAGTGCTAAAAAACTATTTTGGAAATACATTGCAATCACTTTGATTGCAATCGTGAAAAATTTTGCACTAACATCTTAAAGGAAATTGAACTTGGGTGTTTTTCACACCAAGTGTTTGACATATTGATCACACACAAACTGTTTGTAAAATTGTAAATTTAATTTTACCATTTATAATTCATTTGAAACCGGTTAATTCAAAATGGCCTTTATTTGAATTGGTTGATTGGAAACGTTATTGATTCTGCTATCTGATCATTATTATTCCATTCAGTTTCGTATATCCGATCTTACCAATAACGGTTCGTTTAGATGATTTTAAATCCAAGGAAACTTTCACACATTTTTGAAACAATTTTTAAGCGTCGATTTTATTAAAAATTAGTGATCTACTCAATCCCCTTCTAGATCAGTGTCATCGTCTAACAAGTGGTATCATGAGCATCGGTTCATCTAATGCTTCACATATAGCTTATTAGAAAATGACTAACGAAACTAAAGGGGCGTACAATAGAGCGCCAGTTTTTAATGGTGAAAACTACAACATATTAATTCTATTGATAGAAAGGTACGGAATATTATTCAAAATGGTCCTATTGAAATAACTATGACCAATGTGGATAATATTGTTGTACCTAAGTCGGAAGCACAATGGAATGATGATGATGAGAAAAAGTATAATTACGATTAGAAAGCTAGAAATATTCTTATATCCTCTTTGGGAGTTGATGAATATTGTAACACCCCATTTCTACCCAAGGCATATTTAAAATAAATCAAAATCAGATTGCACGAAATTTGTACGCATGACGGTCATCATGGACTTGTGACGGTCGTCACACAGACAAAAACCTGGGCGTCACATTTTTCAGCTAGCAGAAGCATGCATTTTACTATTTAATTTAACTAGGCAACATGCATTCAGTAATGATACATAGCACATGAACTTGGATGAACATACGACAACTTGCTTAACATATCGAGTTCTCAACATTTTATTAATTTGCAGTGGAGCATAAAACACTTCCAATATTCTTAATGATTAAAGTAAAATCATAAAACTTGCAACCAACTCGATTAAAATTCAGCAAGCAATCCTCTTGCATAGATTCAACAAAACAATTAGTTCAATCATAAATTTCAGCACTACCGACCCACCGGTCCAGTGCGTACAACCAGCATTCGGTGCATTAACAAAAAAAACAACCAATTCGACTAAAATACTTAGTAAAATTCAGCAACAAGAAAACAACAAATAAACAACATAAACAATCGTTCATCCCCCCAAGAGTGCTACGTATCAGAGCGACCAACGACCACTTAATCGACAAAGCGGAACTTCATTCCGAACTACCTGCAAATTACCACCAGAGGAGGTAACATACAACGTAAAGGGTGAGATATCATTAATATAACATAGAGCATGATAGACAACATGCCAGAAACTCATCACAACAATATAAGTTTCGAAATCATAAACATCATCGACAACAACTGCAACAATCCATACCTCACATAAAACAACATTAATATACAACTAACATAATTATACAACTTCATGTGACTCAACAATGCGACTCAACTGTGCATATGCATGTGGTACCAATTTGGGAGACAACTCTCCACAACTCGGGACAGGGCCAACACCCCGAACCCATCTAGGAGCCAACACTCCAAAACTCGGGACAGGGCCAACACCCCGAACCCATCTAGGAGCCAACACTCCAAAACTCAGGACAGGGCCAACACCCCGAACCCATCTAGGAGCCAACACTCCAAATAACGCCAATACAGGCACAACCGTCGCCAATCCAGGCCAAATGCTATGCCATGAAATGCATCTATTATGGACTACAACACAACCATAACAACCATATAACAAGGCATTATGCCTATAACCAGAATGTCCATAACAGAGCGTCATAACATCATACCACTCATACAACCATCACTTTCTACTCGTTCACATATGGGAACAATAACAACATAATTTTCAACATTTACGACTGTTCATGTAAAGGAACATTGCAACATCGTATCAACAAATAGGAACTCAAAGTGTTCACGCAAAACGGCTATTCCTATACAGGTATAACATCAACATCAGTTCTACAATTAATCTTTAACATTTTATCGTAATAACAACATTACGGCATCTTCTCACATAATTAATTACAAATCAATCACAACCAGGTAACTGTCCTTTTTGGACCAGTACCTGAAACTGGCGCCTTAGACCAACTCGGCCATCTTGACGCCCATTAGGGAAAACCATTAGAGCATTGTACGAATAACCGTATAGCATATTCGTTCTACGTATTTGCCCATAAGGAAAACCTTAGAGCATCGCACTAATAACCACATAACACATTCATTCCTACATAGAAATCTGGTCCCATCAGGGACACCTTTTCCTTAACATTTATCGATTAACGAAAACTATACCTATGACTCGATCCCCACATGAATTCGATCATACTCCCAGTTATAGAATTGAACCCCACCCTTACCTTATAATTGAGGCCAATTCCACGCTTTCCGATTCCGCTTCTGCTCTACGGTGATTTTTCTGCAGAAATCTCCCGAATTCGCCGATGGATGATTCTTCGCTCTCCACTTCTCTAAATGCGTAACTTCTCTTTTCCGTCTTTCCTTTCCCAAAAAAACGATGTAATTGAGGGTAAAAGAGTCTACGGGAATATATTTTTGCTACAAAATCTCATTCCACCAGAACACGTTCAAATTCTGCATAACTGCAGTTTTTGCTCGTGTGACGGTCGTCACACTCCTGTGACGGTCGTCATAGCAGAAAAATTAAATTCTTTTCAATTTTTTTCTAGATAGAACATCTCTTTAGATTTCCAACTCTTCGAACGAGGGTCAAATCTGGCTTACGGATCAAGAGATATGATTTTTCGAAGTTTCCTAAAACTGCTACGGAATTTTACACTATTTCCCTACAATTCGACCGATTCAATTTCCTTCCTTCGATCCAAACACATACTCAACTACGACTACGATGCAACGAGACATAGAAAAGTCACAATTGAATTTAATCGAAGTAAAACGGGCGTTACAAATATTATAGAGTTTCCCATTGTACTACTACTAAGGCTATGTGGGACGCATTACAAGTTGCCCATGAGGTAACTAATGATGTCAAACTAGCTCGAGTAAATACTTTGACATAAGATTTTGGTATCTTTCACATGAAGCAAGGTGAAACCATTTCGGAAATGCAAAAGATATTTACTCACCTAATCAATCGTTTAAATGCACTTGGTAGACCCATTTCCAATGATGTTGCTACTAACAAAATTTTGAGATATCTTAATAGGGAATGACAACCTAAGGTCACAACCATAAAGGAAGCTAATGGTCTTATAATATTGGACATCACAACATTGTTTGGTAAGCTTGATGAATATGAGCAAGTGCTCATAAGTCTTGACCAACATGAGAAGAGAGAAAAGAAAAAGAAATCGAAAGACACATATAAGAAATCTATTGCTCTTAAGGATTCTATCTCAAAGTCCTCAACTAAAGAGCATAGTGAAAGTGAGTTTAGTGATGATAATGAAGATTCGAATGAAGATATGGGGTTGTTCATTAGAAGATATAATAGATATACCCAAAAAAGTAGAATTCGACATTTAGACAAGAATCTCATCAACTTTCAATGTTAATCAAAATCCTCAAAGCATGAAGGTAATAAGAATTCAAAATTAAAGGGTTCATTCTACAATTATGGAAAGGTCGGTCACTACAAGCCGGATTGTCCATTGATGAAGAAATAAAAAGGAAAAGTCAAGAATTGTCAACAAAAGAAATCAAGCAAACCTAGAATGGCATACATTGCTTGGGAAAGTGATACTGAGTCCTATAGCGAGAGTGACTCAAGTGATGGAGACTTTTCTGTCAATCTTTGTCTCATGGCTCATCAAAAGAAGAAAAAGGAGGTAAGACATTCTAAGTATGAACATTCTAATAAAATGTCTAACTCCGAATTGCAAAATGCTTTTAATACTTTACATCATGAGGCTAAAGAATATTTTAAACGCTTAGCTTCAAATAAGCAAATTTTTTCACATTTAGAGAAAAAAGATTTCTGATTCCGAGAAGGAATTAGAAGCTCTTAAGAACTCAATGGTGGAAGCAATGAAAGCTGAAATTAAGGATGACAAGTGTACTTGGTTAAATTGAGCAGGTTGTGAAACTTGTCACATTTGGAAAAGGAGGTAAGAACTCTTAAAGCCAAACTAGACAAGGCTTTAGAACCAAAAGTCACATTTGCTATTGATCGGTCACATTTTAGAAAAAGTATGAATAATCCGTATCAAAAATACACTTATGTGATTAGATATGAGAATAGAAAAAGCAACTCCAATGTTAACCTTACTTGTCTATACTGTTGCAAAAAGGGGTATATCATTGCTAAATGCGGATTTAAGAGATTTTTGGTTCCTAAAGGTCTTTTCCAATGGTTGCCCAAATGTAACCAAATATTCACTCAAACCTAAGGACCCAATAAAAATTGGGTACCTATTTCGCTTGTTTGATTGTGTAGGTAAAATGTCTTGAACCTACAGAGAGAAGATGAGTTCTCGATAGTGGATGCTTAAGACACATGATGGGATGTTTCCTTATTCATTGACTTTGTGGCAAAGAAGAAAGGATTTGTGACCTACGGTGCCAATAACAAAGGATTTATACTTGGTAAAGGTAGTGTAGGTAATCCATCTTCTACTACTATCTCAGACGTCCTATTAGTTGAAGGTCTTAAACATAATCTTATTAGCATTAGTCAATTATGCGACAAAGGTTATAAAGTTTTATTTTCAAAATATAGTTGCATGATTGAACATAATGATAAGAAATATGATGTGTTTAAGGGCTTCAGGGTAAACAATATCTATATGCTTGACTTGTGTGAAGTACCTTTGACTAGCACTAAATATCTTGTTACCATGAGTGAAGACTCGTGGCTATGGCATAGGTGCTTAGCGCATGTCAACTTTGATTTTATAAATAAAGTAGTCTCAAAGGATCTATTTATCGGCCTACCCAAAATCAAAATTTCAAAAGATAACTTATGTGATGCGTGCCAAATGAGGAACCAAATAAGGATCTCATTTAAATCTAAAAATGTTGTGTCTACAATGAGACCTCTTGAGCTCCTCCATATGGACCTTTTTGGACCATATAGGATCAAAATCTTGGGTGGTAATTACTATGGTTTTGTGATAATAAACGACTACTCTAAATTTTGTTGGACTATTTTCTTAGCTGGCAAGAGTGATACTTTTTCGGCATTTGAAAAGTTTGTCAAGCTATCTCAAAATAAATTAAATACTAGCATTGTCACAATCTAAAACAATCATGGGAGTGAATTTGAAAACCACCTATTTAAAGAATTTTGTGATAAGCATGGCATTGATCATGATTTTTCCGCGCCACATACTCCTTAATAAAATGGAGTGGTGGAACTCAAAAATCGCATTTTGGAAGAGTTAGGAAGAACTATGATCAATGAGAGTGGTCTTCCTAAATACTTTCGGGCCGATGCTATTAGTACGACATGTTATGTTTTGAATAGGGTGCTTATCCGTCCTATTCTCAACAAAACTCCATATGAACTTTTAAAAGGAAGGAAGCCTAATGTATCACATATTCATGTTTTTGGTTGTAAATGCTTTATGTTAAATAATGGTAAGGAGAACCTTGGCAAATTTGATTCAAAGGCCGATGAAGGTACCTTTATTAGATAATCATGCAATTAGCAACAATGACCTTCCTTTAGCTTGGAAGTCCTTTAAAGATCATCTATTCGACAATATTCTCGAAGATATCTCTAAAGGAGTAACCACACAATCTAAGCTAAGTAACTTTTGTTATCACTTTATTTTTGTCTCTCAAATTAAGCCAAAAAACTCCAAAGAGGCCTTACTCGATGAAAATTGGTCTTTAGAAATGCAAGATGAGTTGAATCAATTTAAAAGAAATGAGGTTTGGGATCTTGTTCCCCTTTAATGAGATCATCGATTGATTGGTGCCAAATGGGTATTTAGGAACAAACTTGACAAAAACAGAGTTATAACTAGGAACAAGGCCCGCTTGGTGGCACAAGGCTATAACCAAGAGGAAGGCATAAACTATGAGGAAACTTATGCTCCCGTTGCCCGACTTGAGGCTATACGCCTTTTTCTAACCTATGCTTGTTCTAAGAATTTCAAATGGATGTTAAGAGTGCTTTCCTAAAAGGATACATTAATGAAGAATTCTATGTATCTCAACCTCCCAGTTTTGAAAGTCATGAGTATCCTAATTACATTTATAAGCTTAAACGTCCTCTGGATGGTCTCAAACAAGCCCCTAAGGCTTGGTATGAGCGTCTTAGAAAATTTTCACTAGACCAAGGATACTCAAGAGGGAAGGTTGATACTACCCTCTTTATTAAACGAAAAGAAAAATAGTCCATTTTAGTACAAGTTTTTGTAGATGACATTATCTTTGGATCTACTTACATGCATTTGGTCAAGGAATTTTTTAAGTTGATCTAGGAAGAGTTTGAGATGAGCATGATGGGGGAGCTAAACTACTTCCTTGGGCTCCAAATCAAACAACTCGAAGAAGGAACATTTGTGAGCCAAACAAAGTATTACTATGAGCTACTCAAGCGCTTTGATATGGCTAACGCAAAAGCAATTGATACTTCAATTCCTACATGTGTAAACTTAGATCGAGATGAGAATGGTAAGGTCCTTGATGTAAAAAGGTATAGAGGTATGATAGGTTCTCTTTTCTATCTCGATCAGATATCATGTTTAGTGTATGTATGTGTGTTAGATATCAATCATGTCCCAAGGAATCACATTTAAAAACGGTCAAACGCATACTTAGATACCTATGTGGTACTCCAAAGTATGGGCTTTGATTTTCTAAGGGAAGTGATTGTACTTTGGTTGGCTATTCCGATTCCGATTTTGCTAGTTGTAAATCGGATAGGAAAAGCACTAGTGGCACTTGTAATTTCTTTTCAAACTCCTTGGTGAGTTGGCATAGCAAAAAGTAAGTTTTTGTTGATTTTTCAACTGCTGAGGTGGTATACGTCGCAGTCGGTAATTGATGTGCCCAAGTCTTGTGGCTCAAGTAACAATTACTTGACTTCAATGTTAAACTTAATCGTATTTTTATTTTGTGTGACAACACAAGTGCCATTAACTTGACCAAAAATCCAATACTACATTCACACACGAAACATATTGAAATTCACCACCATTTCCTTAGGGATCATGTAGAGAAAGGTGATGTCGTATTCGGGCACGTCGATAGCAAAAATCAACTTGCCGACATTTTTACAAAACCACTTGCTATAGAACCCTTCTTTAACATTCATAGGCAACTTGGCGTTCTTGATATCTCAAATCGTGTTTAAATAAAAATTTTGTATGCTCTTTATCTATGCTTGTCTATACATTGATTAACCATATTGAATATGTGGGGGCATTCATCGTTCATCATCATTGGAGATACTATCGTTCCTATCTATTTGATTTATCTTGACTACATATGTGTTTGTACTATGTTTGAAGTGCTATCTTGGTGTTTTATTGATAGTTTAGATTCTATTTTTAGTACATTTTGATGTTTTGAATAAGTGTAGGCTTGCTAATTATGTTTGTGTGCTACATTCATTTCATGATTTTTCAATTTTTTTTTCATGTTTCTAATGCATTTGTCGACCTGAACAGATATAGCTCGACTTATGATCTTCCCAATTCAAATATAAATTTTTCTTCCAGTCATGCGTCGACCTGAGGAATCCTCATGCGTCGACCTAAGGAATCCTCATGCGTCGAATCATACTGAAAGTTTCAAAGTTTTGGAAATTTAATATGCATGCATCGATGCATTACAAGCTAGAGGTCGACGCATCGTTCGTGAGTATGATCTTTTTTTTAATATAAATTTGAAACATTACTGTTTGCATTGGGAATTACAATTCCATCTTTTCATTCATTGCATCTTATCATTTGCATTCCATCTTATCATTTCATCTCTCTACACCAACAAATCTCTCAACTCTTCAACAAACCCTAAAAACCCATTTAAAGAGTTCTCTCAATTTAGGAATTCCAAATCCAAATTAGTGAGAAATTTAGTCTTTCTACTCTATTATCTACTGCGATTATTGTTCATCTTCTTCAACAAAGGTATTTCCATGGCATCTTCAAGGGTAATTGGTAAGAGATCAACTAGAGGATTCACTTCTCGAGCATCCACTTCACAACCTTCGTCACAAACTCTGTTTGAAACTCCGGTAAACGCTATGTCTTTTCTCTCTGATGAACTTGCTGAGGTTTATGAAAAGAATTTTAAGAAACAATAAGTTATTAAGCAATTTGTTTATTATCCAATGGTTTCTGAAAGAATGCACATTCCGAAAATTATTGACATGCTAAATCACCAAGTTCAATAATTTCTTAGAATGTAGTTCCAATTACAATGAGGACATGGTTAGGCTATTTTACACTAGTTTGAAAAGAAAATTCTCTGATTATGACTTTGCTTACAATTTTGGGAACAAGACCTTAAAGGTTGGTAGCACTGATTGGAGATATCTGTTTGATATGTGTACACATCTGTCTCCCAATCTTAAAATAATCGATACTAAATTGGCTCCCAGTTATGAATTTAAGTCTGCTATGAATTTTATGCTAAAAGACCCTTATCCAGAGGAATTTATTGCAAGTGATCTCTTTCCAAAATCTGTCACTACTGATATGTTAAAGTGACAAGATAGAATCCTACAATGGATTGTTTCTCATATTCTACGACCAAATAAGGGAAGATATTCTAGGGTTGATCAAGTGAGGTTCACTTGGTTTATCTGCTCAAGAATAAAAGGAAGGTAAGTTGGCCATATTATATTGCTAGTTGTATCTTTGCTGTGAAGGAATCCGATAGATGATCAATCTTATGTTATGGTTCATTTATCCAAAGTGTATTGGATCATGCAAAAATCGTTGTTTCAGACATTCCTTACATCTCCATTTCTAGTAACCAAGAGTTTAGTTAGAAAACTCTAACTCTGATGGGGTACATTTGGGATCCACAAGGGAAGAGGTATATGGTCAAGACTAAGGGCTCAAGTGCAAGGATTCAGGATGTGGATGAGGATGAGGAAGAGGAACAAGATGAAGATGAGGACACTCATCATATGGATATCGACCCTTCTTGTAACGGTCATGATGATCGTGGTTGGTTCGATGGTTCACCTGTGCAAGATCCTTATTCTAACCAAGGATGGGGAGAGTGGCAACAAAATTGTTGGGCTAACTAATGCACCTCTTATATGTCTTCGTCTCCACCTCAATATCAAACTGATAATTTTGAAGTTCTTGAGACGTTACAAAATATGCAGCTTTAACAACAGAATTTTGTTGCCCTCCAAGAACAAAGGTTTGAAGTTGTCAAATTCAAGCGCAAAATGACAATTTTGATCTGTTTACATCAACAGTTTTGAGCAGGTTTGATAATATGGCTGAAACAGCGGCAAGTCAGCATCATGCTCTTTCAGTTAGCTTCAATATGCTCAACAAGAGTTTTCTTAGTTTGACTGAATTCCTAGATGCACAAGGAACACAAAATCAAGATTACTCATTCAAGGGCAGAGGTCAACCACATAGGGGCAGAAGAACTTAGATTATTGAATTGTGTTGGTGTCCTGCATATAATTTGGCATTTTATTTTGGTTTTGTGTTTGGTTTTGTTTTTTGTTGTTATTTTGATTGTCTTGAGACATGTAATGAACAAATTCTGGTGTGTAATGCATTAATCTTCTTCTATATGTTTCTTGTGTTATTTAATTCTATATCTCTTGCATTAACAATATTATATGTGGATATTTGTTGATGACTTATCTGTTGCAAAGCATATGTTTGCATACGTATGAATACGATTTGATTACACATGACTCTTTGCTTCACTCTTTTTGATGTTGTCAAAGGGGGAGAATGAAAAAGCAAGTAGTTTCACAAAGAAAGATCAAAATTCCACAAAGAGAAAACTGCATACAGCCAGGTGGAGAATGCTTTTCACAAAGTAATCAATGTGTGGAAGGTTTTGCAAAGGTTTTACCATCATCAAAAATGGGGAGTATGTGAGGGCAATGTTCCTTATTACTTTGTTTTAATGATGTCTAAAACTAGGAAAATTTTGTACTTGTATGCTTTGGACGGTATCACCTTGTCTTAGCTTACATTCACTCTTTTAAAATGCTCATAATGATCCACATACATGAATCTAGGCATATAGGATCATCCCTTATGTATAAAATCTGTATTAAATCATTTTGGATGCATTAGATCGACATATACATAGTGTAGGTCGACTAAAAAATTGATAAAAATGTGTTTGTGACATTTTGGCACCCTTGTATTGACTCACAGATGCTATGCAGGTCGACGCATAGTGATTGAAAACAAGCTTGAAGCTCTTAGGTGCTCATGTGTTGATGCATGTTCAGGTTCAGGTTGACACATAGATTCATTTTGTACGCAGTTTTTCTTGCTGGCATGTTCAGGTCGACTCGCAGGATTGTGGAGGTCGACCTCTCGTGTATTTGAACCTATTTTTCTGCATCTTTGTGATTCAAAAAGCAGTTATTTTTGTTATGTTTTCATAGTCATATATATATATATATATATATATATATATATATATATATATATATATATATATATATATATATATATATATATATATATATATATATATATATATATATATGCATCATTTTTTGTACAACAACTAACAAGAAAAGTGAAAATATACATTAAGTTGCTCTTCATCTTCATTCTCACATTTGCATTCTTCAACAATTACACATAATCATTTTTGTTGATCTTTGCTTTTTTAAGGTGATAATGATCAAATTTAGGATTTGTATATCATAGTTTGGGTTGAGAATTTAATGGGTTTTTTAAAATAAAACTTTTAGGATTTTGTCCTCCAAGATCGTGAGGGTTTGAGGTTTTTTGCACAAATCTTTGCTTCACAGATTCAGCCGAGTGAAAGGCTTGAGGAACAGTGGGTTCGGTCAAGCAAGTAACAGTAATCGGAAGACTGTGTCGAAATATTTGGGATCAAACATCTTGTGATTAGAATCAGCCGAGTGAAAGACTTGACGAATTAAGTGAGTAGCGGTAACCAGAGGTTTGATCGAAGAGTTTGATGTTCTTGATTCGGCTGGAATCAAGGGGAGAGAAGTTAATAGAATCAACATCACCAATTAGGTTTGAGTGTGTGGTATCTATAACTTCTCTTGTACAAAACTTTGCAACTATATATTATACATATCTCAATTCTAGTTTTAAAATTGGGGGCAGACGTATCCGAAGCAAGGACGAAAGGGGAACTGCCTAAATAAATCAGGTGTCATTCTCTCTCTCTCTATATATATATCTTTACTTTGTGTTGTTAAAGCTTGTGTGAAATCAAATGCTCAATAAATTTCTATTGATTTGTAGTGCATAAAACTATTTTAGAAACACAATGCAATTACTTTGATTGCAATTGTGAAAAATTCTGCACTAACATCTCAAAGAAAATTGAACTTGGGTGCTTTGCACACCAAATGTTCGACATATTGATCCACACTAACTGTTAGTAAAATTATCAATTTAATTTTACCATTTATAATTCATTGGAAACCAGTTAATTCAAAGTTGTCTTTATTTGAATTGGTTGATTGAAAATGTTATTGATTCCGCTATTTCATCAATATTATTCCATTCGGTTTCATATATCTGATCTTACTAATAACAGTTCGTTTAGATGATTTAAATCCAAGGTTGCTTCTGCATATTTTTAAAACTATTTTTAAGTGGCAATTTTAAAAATTAGTGATCTATTCAAGCCCCCTTCTAGATCAGTACCATCGTCTAACAAGGGGTGCCTCTCTATATAAACTCTTTCATTGCTCTATCTCAAACCAATATGGGACCTAAGATTTTTCCAATACACCCCTCACGTCAAAAACTCTTTTTGGTCTTAGTACATGAGTTTAAATGGTGGGCAGCTCAAGGTTCTACCGATAGACTCTGATCCTATATTAGAGTTTGACCTAACTCATTCTTACAAAATCGACTTGTAAGGTGAGGGGTGTCACTCTATATAAACTTTTTTAATACTTTGTCTCTAACCGATGTGGGACTTACGATTTTCCTAATCGTAACAGACATAAATCCTTTGTTGTGATGGCTAGAAGTTCATATATCTATAGTTATTATGATGTGGCTTTTATTATTTGCATGTAATTTCATTTGCTTTGACTTCTCACTTTCATACAACTTCATTATATCATTCTTCATGGTATTGCGAGAAACTATCTTGAATAAAAGTTGAAGAGAATGACTATAATTTCCTAGAAACATCTTGATTAAATGTATGATTTCCAACCATAAATGATTCATGTTTGTTTTTGAATGTTTTTTTGTCACTTTAAGCATGGTTTGCATTGAACCTCTCTTTTTGCGACTTAAACATATGCTAATATGGTTAAGTAAATGTCCAGTACCATTTTTCTATATTAGTGAAAATATGTCAAATTAAAGAGAAATAGATAGGGGATATTAGAAGAAAAAAACACAAAAATGTAGGAATCTTAACTCATCACCACTACTATTCATCATCTCCATCAACAACACCCATCATTTCTTAAAACCTCCATATATATCTTCTTTATATACAAATTCCCCATTTCATAAATAATCGCCAACACTCGTCATTAATTCAAGAACACCTTGTAATAGTTATCCAAACACCTACATATCACTGATAAATCCATTCAAATCCATTTCAAAAAAATAAAATAGAAACAGATAAATGAAGAGGAAAGTCGAACATAGTCACAACTAGATTCATGGGATTCTTTGAGTGCCTTCCTAGTGCGAGTGATATTGCCATATCCAGACGGAGAGCCACCAGATGCAACACACATTTACCTTAATAGTCACATGCCACCACCTCCTTCGTAGGACCGCTAACAAGGGCCGCCGTGAAGCACTATCATTTTATCACTCCATGTCTTGTGTTCTCTCTCTCTCTCTCTCACTCTCTCTCTCTCTCTCACACACACACACACACACACACACACACACACACACACACACACACTTTTTTACCTTCACAATTTATCTGTTTAAAGAAAATGGGAAAAAGAAACGGTAGTCAACCCATTCATTTTTAGGCACTACACATTAAGTATTTAGGATTGTTACAATATTAAGTTGTTTTTCTTTTGTTTAATTATTTTAAGTCTCACAATAACATTTTATTTGGGCTCAAATTTCATTTTGATATTTTTTTGGGCTGACATTATTTTATTTTCATTTGGGCTTAAATCTTATTTTTATTTTTCAAATTTAAAATTTGAATTTAATTAACTTATAAATAACCGACACTAAAACAATAATTAAAATAAGAATGATAACTTTAAAATTTAAGATATCTTTTTTATTTATTTATAAATTTTAAACAAAGTTAAAAATTAAAAAAAAAAAAAAGTAAGATCAATCGATATTGGACAATTTAATATTTCTAAATTTTGCTTTTGATATAATATTTCAATCTTTTAAATTGAGATTAATGAAATGAGAATCTTTTTAATCTATGAGATTTCAAGTACACAAGTTGAACAATTAGAGTATTTTTAATCTTATTTTTATAATAATTAAATGTAAACAAATCACTTTAAAAGAAATCAATTAAATGACCATATTTTTAATCCTTAAGACTTTAGGACACAAGTTGCGACAACTTGATCGTTCTAAATTTCATTTTTATAATAAAATAATTAATAAAAAAATCTGTTATAAAAATAAATAAAATAATAGTGGAGAAGAAAATGTATTGTATCGTTATTAATCAATACAAATTATTTCAAATAAAAAAGGAAATTATTTGGAAACCAATCATATTTAACATCCATTATTCATAACACTTTTCTTGGACGTTTGTTTAGAATATGCCTCGTTAACACCTTACTAGAAAAATATCAGAGGAAAAAAATCTAGTGAAAGAAAAATAGTACAATAGCCTTTTTAAGATAATTTAATTTCTCCCCCTTGGCTGAACGATACTTTGACGATGAAGATCAATCTTCCGCACTAGTTGGTTAAAGTTCTATTTGAGAGTGATTTTGAGAAAATGTCAGTAAGATTATCACATGAGCTAATTTGTTGAATGCTTATATCACCATTCTTTTGAAGATCATGAGTGAAAAGAAACTCTAGAGAGATATGTTTTGCTTGATCTCCTTTAATGTAACAATCTTTTAATAGAGCGATGCATGTAGTATCATCTTCATATATGATTATTGTATTTATTTTTCTAAATGACAAATCACTAGTTTATTGAATGTTGAATTAGGGATGTCAACCAAAACACATTCTCAACTTGCTTTATGTAATGCTATAAGCTCTACATGATTAATAAACTTGTTGCTATGGTTTATTTCACAAATATCCATTAAATAGTTGTACCATTATGAGAACTTAACAAGTAACATGTTTCTGCATAACTTGTCAATTTTAATTTGGATACTTTTGAACAAAACAAACTCATGTACACTGTACTTCTAAGATAATAAAGTATATGTTTAACTATGTTCCAATGCTTTCGTGTAGGTGAAGAAATTAATGTCGAAGCTTTTTTTTTTTTTTTTTTATGTACAATATCCATGTTTCTCCTTTATGTTGTAGAATCTTTGTAACAAATTATTCTCTTTAACATTGTAATGTATAAGGATTATTTTTCAACATTCTTCAAATTAATCTTCATCTTTAAAGTCACACACACTTCTTAAAGTCATTAAAAGTACGGGACGTTCCTTTCATGATATGCTAGCTCATTCAAAATGTAATAATAACATATATACTCATAATAAAAAATAATAATAGTAATATATATATATATATATATATATATATATATATATATATATATATATATATATATATATATATATATATATATATATATATATATATATATATATATATATATATATATATATATATATATATATATATATATATATATATATATATATATATATATATATATATATATATATATATATATATATATATATATATATATATATATATATATATATATATATATATATATGAAATTATCAGCTTCTGAAAATATAACATATTTGATTTTCCTTATTGATAGCATAATATTTTCATTCATTAAAACATGGTAATAAAATATTCTCTGCATATTTTAAAAATAAAATTATACTGTGATATATTAATATGAAATATATTGTAATATTTTTGTAGGGAGGCTGATAATATTATTTTAATTATAAATACATAGTGTAATTAAAAAAATAACACAAAGATATCAAAAAGGAGATAACAATGAGTAAAATGTTAATTATTTTATATTTTTTTCATATGCAAATGATTTGAAAACTCTAAAATTTTTAAACAGTTTAATTTAATGTTACTCAAAACAATTTAGTTTTTTCTATAAACAACGGGTAACAAATTCCTACATACGCACGAATATGTTTTTTTGGTGAGATTTGGTTTTGGATGCGCTTTTTTTTGTTTTTTGCAATAAAAGTAGGAGGTTGAAAAAAGAAAAAGACTTAAGAATGACAATAAATTTAAATTGATATAATAATATGTATAGAAGATGAAATATAAACAACAATATTCTGAATAGTATGATTAAAAATAAAACTATTAAAATTTGTATTAGACAAATCAATTGTTATAATTTTTTTACATGTAAGTCAATTATTTTATAAGAGATAATATAATTTTAAAATATCTACTCAATCTTATGTAATAAGCTCCCTTAATATTTTTCACATATTTATAAAAAACAGTCGATAAATTTATATTATTCAATAATTGGTTCAGTAATAAAGTTGTTCCCGTTTATAAAAATAATATTGTTTTCTGTATATAAAAATATTTGAATTAACAATGTATTTTTTCCGATATAAATACTTTTTTGACATTATTTATAAAAAAAATTTGAATTAATAGTAAAGTTGTTCATGTATATAAAAATATATTTGAATCAACAATATATATTTTTCTTGTATATAAATATTATTTTTGTTTTGACAATATTTATAAACTTATTTGAATCAATAGTAAAGTTGTTCCCATTAATAATTATAGCAATGTTTATTGAAATTTATGAGAAAATAAAATTTATTAAAATTTTATTGGCTGACTACATAATTTAATCAATAATTTTATTTTTTTCCATTTCATATAATTTTCACTATATGAGAAAACAAAACTTATTAAAATTTTATTGGATTACTACATATTTGGATCGGTAGTTTTATTTTTTCTATTTCGTATAATTTCCACTAAGCATATTAAATTTAATAAATTTTTATTGACTCACTACATATTTAGATCAATAGTTTTATTTTTCTCATTTCATATAATTTCCACAATATGAGTCAGCAAAATTTATTAAAATTTTATTAATTCGCTACATAATTTATAATTGGATCAGTAGTAACATTTTTCATATTTCATATATATTTACTCAATGTTCTCAAAAATAATTAATACATGATAAAAAATATATTATTTTTTGTTATAAACATTATAAAAGAATGGTTAGAACATGTTATGTAGAAGTTAAAAGGAGGAAAATGCAATAGGAAATGATTAGAATGTACAATATAGACGTTGATAGGGTGAGACATAATTGATATTCATTAAATCCACAACTAGAAAATATCGCACCTTATGAAAAAAAAGGTTGTAGAAACAATGTTTATAGTATTTGTAGCGTGTTTAATTCTCATCTAACATATTAAAAGATATAATACTTATTATAGTATTAAAATACATCACATCACTTCATGTACCAAAAGTGATATTTAACATATAAGTTTAAAAAAATAATGATATTACCGCTCATTTGTATTATTTATCAAATCATTGAAATATAAAACATATTTCCGCATTTATAATATTTAGAATTAGCATTCATAGGGAGAATAATTACTCCTGATTTTCAATTGTGTTCTATAAAGACCTCATCACTTCATGTACCAGGAACCTATTATATTTGTAATAAAGGATGTAGCCGGTTGATTTTCCGTAATAAACAAAACACAATAAGAAAAATACATAGCTACACTCATTCAATAACATTAAAAAGAAACGAAAATATTATGATTCAAGTCGGGAAAATGGATATACCTTGCAGCTATCAGAACTTGACTCATCACTCAAAGCTCCTCCCATAAGCCTAGCATCGTCAAAACTGAAACCCCTCTCGCACTGGTTGAGATATTTTTCTATAAAGATAGAGCCATTTTATTGCAATCAACACCCCATTTGACTACTTCCTCTCGATTAACACATATATTATCTCTAGTTTTATGCCCCTGAACTCTACTATTCCCTTCTCAATTTCACTTACACCATTTCCATAGACCTCTCCTTCAATTGAGCACTTGAAGAACTCCATTAAGTTTTGCGTAAGAGTTCTGGTTTTGTCTGAGAAAATGTATTTAATCTATTCAAATCAGTAAGTAAAACTACATAATGCAAACTCAGGAATGTGACCTAAGCAAGGCATTAAAAGGTAGTATGTATTTAACATGATCATAAAGTACCATATAATACTTCTCTAATGCAACAGTGTAAAGCGTAATTAACACCCCATCAAAAGCAAGGGTATTGGTTTGCGCTGCATTAAAAGGTAGTTTGCATTTAACATACTTTTTCTGGTATTTTTCAGCTTCAAATATCAGACATACTTGCTGCAAATAAGAGTAAAAACTTAAATTCACATAATCAAACTATAGAAGAACATTTGTATATGATACTGAGGGTGAGAAAAATACACAATAAAGGGTGTTAAATTGTGTTCTCCAGTTTCTGTTGCTTTTGAACAGAGTTCAGATTCTAAACAATCTGTTCATATTTTGATAATGTATATGTAGCGAAATAATAATTAGAAGCAAGTAAGTGACAAATGAACACATGGAGATTTATCCTAGTTCCTCCCAAAACGAGAGTAATCCAGTCCCATTATATCACTATATTTTCCCACTATAATCAAACCATGATTACAATTGGTTATGCCGTTGAGCATAAGACTTTTCTTTGCTCAGACCTACAGCCTAAGACTTGCCTGCTCAATCAGCACCTGATCAAGACTTCCTGCTTAGATCGTCAGATCATAAGACTTTCATGCTTAAACCCCCTCAAATTCAAGACTTCATGCTCAAATTCACAACCAAAGATTTTCCTACTTAAACCCTTCAGATTCAAGAGTTCCTTCTCAGAATTATAGCTTATGGTTTTCTTGCTTAGATTCCATGAATCTAATACTTCCTGCTTAAATCCCACGAATTCAAGACTTCCTACTCATACCCTCGAGTACAAGACTACCCTCCTTACATTCGAAGAATCTAAGACTTCTTGCATAAATCCCACGGATTCAAGATTTCCTGCTTATACCCTCGAGTACAAGAATTCCTTTCTTATTCAACAATTTGATCAAGGCTTTAATGCTCAAGCATATAGCAGGAGACTTACTTGACTCAAGCTCACAACAAGAGACTTTGATGCTTAATCACATAGCAAGAAACTTTTTTTCTAAACTACTAAACAACTAGTTTAGCATAATAAACAACAAGGTGTACTTAATATACAATCAGAGGTACATGACAATAACTATAACAAGATCATAGCACTTAAAATTTCTAAGATATTCATTGTTTAATAAATGTTAAGGCTTTGTATAATTTACAACAGATAACAGAAACTCTGCATACTCGATGTTATTGTTGATCTTGTTATTCTTCCATGTTGATAGAAGAATGAGATGCTTTTATTTTCTTTATGGTCCTCTTTCTTTATTCGTTGTTATTGATCCAGATTGAATCTTCAACTACTTAAATAGCGGATACAAAAGAATATTTGTTAGAAGAGATAACTTGCACAAGTGTCTTTATTACTCCATGGTACTAATTAAGAGACAATAAAGATAGATACACAAAAATATCTTTATCCATTGTGTAACTTGTTTAACTGTAGTGTCTTCCTTGTGAGTTGTACTATAGATTCGTTGAGAGTGGATATCCGTAAAGCATGTCAACTCTCCATGAGCCATGTGAATGTTATGTATAAAAACGATTAAAGGGTGTCACATGAAAGTATACATGTATGCTTTAATTGTAGCAAGTGATAATAGTAAGGATATCATATCCACAGGAGTGGAAGACATTTAGATTAAACTTTTGTAAGTACTATTGTTTAAAGCTAACATGATTAAGGTAGCAAAATAGTATTGGTAAACACAAGTTCAGATTGTCCACAACACATGACTAAACGCAATAAATTGAAGGTTTGATAAAATCAAGAGAGTGAATGTTGAACTATGATCCATTAATATGCACAGTAACCGTAACATGTATATGATGAGATGTATCGTGCCTCAAAAGGTCAAGACATGGTCTTTATGTGTATCTCTATAATATCAAAACATGCATTAATAGGGTAAGAGAACACATCTCTAAGTCTCACTTATAACCATAAAATATATCTGGTTTATATTCTGAAAGTCCTTTATAGATATACCTTTTCATCTCTAAGCAAGCTAATTAAGTGAATATCTCTATCCTACTTATTTTAACCCCTTTTGTCATGAAATCCACATGTTGTTGGATCTCTCACAACAACAAGATTTTCCCTATTTCTAAGTTAATCACTCAAAGAAATAGATTTATAGCATAAATACACATAACAAAATAAGACACTAACATAATATCACATCATTTTAACATAAAAGCAACATTGTATTAACTTCACAGTGCTCAACAAACAGAGGTTTTAGCTTATAATGAGCTTAGTATAAACTACTAAATTAAAACTTATAAGAAACATACTTAAAAGATGTAAAAGAAATGAAAACTTATTAGTAACTTGAAGATCTCTTGTGATGGATAATCAGCAAGTGAAGACTCTAGTCGTGCCAGCTCTCAATAATGAGCACGATAATTGGTGATAAGAAGAACTTTCTCTTTTCTCATAAAACATTGCACTGAATAATTTTAAGTTACTACCAAGACTACTACTTCTTTCTTGGTGAGGGGTGTCTCCAGCTTCAATTCCTAAGGTCAGCTTTTATAGGCATAGTTGTGGATGTTAAAAGGGTGGAAGGCCTCAGATCATGGGACTTTGATGCAAACAAGGTTCAACCCATATTTCAAATCAGCATATTCCATTTTATCCTCCATTCTTTGTGAACAGGAAATCGGGTACAAATAGTTGTGGGAGACAAAGCATCCGACACAAGTTGCTGGAGCAGGTGGTGATACAGAGGTTCAGGCGGCGTTGCGTCTTTGTGCAGGGTGCACACTTTGCAGTGATGGTATCCATCATACCATTTCTTTTGTCTTCTTTTGTAGTTGATCTTATCCATTTGATTTGATATTTCTTTCAAGCACAAATCTGCCGCGCAAGCTCTAGAGATATGCACACTTCATGTTATTGGCCACTATCTTCTTATTAACTTCAACAAACTTTCCATTTTCCTTTCAGCTTTCTATTCTAGATTTTATCTAAACCAATCATGCCTTAGTTTGCCTTAAACTTCCTTGAAATTAAGTAACAAACACATGAAAACTACAAAAGGAGCATTTATTGTGCTCTAAGAGATATAAGCTAAAAACAATAAAACTTAACAAACAAACATTAAAACTATCGCATAAAACAAAATGAAATGGGATAATAATAACACACTAAAAATGGATTATCAGTGAATACAGACTCTAGCCGACAAACTAATTTGACATTTTAGCTTGTTTTATGCAGTACAGATCACTTAGCTTTGTCTATGATCCTGAATGATCACCAGAAGCTTATACATTCAATAAGTGTAAAGATAACATATTGCTCTTCTGATGCTGATACATTCAGCTTCAAATTCTATGCAATCCTATATCATTAGATTTCACTTAAGAATGTTCTTATATCCTGAACCATCAAAAGCCAAAAACCCAACTTCTCTCAAATGCGTTCTCTTAAGAAATTCTGAGTTGATTCTTTTTAAACTTTGGAACCTGTATAATTAGAACATACATTAGATAACACCATTTTTATTTAAATACTTTGTTATCATCAGACCCTAAAGGATATATGTCACGAACAAATCTTGTTCTAAAAATCTCTCCCTTTTTGATGATGACAAACATAAGTATTTAAGAACAATATTGAACTATTTTAATTTACTTGACGATATCAGAGTCTGAGGTTTGTAAGCTCCCCTATAGTCTAATAGCTCAAAGTTTAAGGTTTTAAAGCTCCCCCTAAGTTCCATATTCAAGAAAAATAAAATATATCTCTCGGGTAAACAAATAGTCGTAACAACAAAATTTTAAAATATTTAAAATAAATAGCATTTAAAATCTAAAGGTTTCAAATTCTCTTTAAATACTTCTATTTCTTTATCCCCCTTTTGTCATATAAAAAAGATTAAAATAAAATTTTAAAACAGAGAGAAGAAAACAAAACAAGATATTTCATAAATGCAAAACAGGTTATCATTACTTGAGCAGTTCCCAAAGAAGAAAAACGATTCAAATAATAGAGAGCATTAAAAGCGTGTACAATGTATTCTTAATAGTTATTGGTCGCAACACTTCCCACGATCAAGAAAAATATTTAATCCAACCATTTGGTCTGTCCAAACTCGACTACAAAACCAACCCAATCCTACGTCTTTTTCATCAAAATCATTTTAGAACACTATGGAATCAACAACTAAAAATACCAACATCTCTATAATAACAGAGATTTCAGAGGAAATCATAAGTTTTAAGACGCCAAGTCCACAGACTCCACATGGTTCTATAGCTTCTGAAACAAGTTCTTCAACAACTACATTGAAACCTAAGAAAGTGACAATGAAAAAGAAGAAGAAGATAACCAGAGATAGAAGGGTGTTTCAGATTGTAATTTCAGATTCCGAAGATGAAGATGAACCAAACTATACTTGGGAAACTACATAGGTCTTAAGGCTTTATAAGAATTAGATTAATGTAATCTTAATATCTTTATCCTTTTTGTAATCCTTCTTTTGATTAATGAAAGTTATTTTTCACTACTATTATTTTGCAGTACATTCTTTTACTTTCCCTTTTTTCTGACAATAAATGAATAAAAAGGAAAAATAGATTATTAAAAAGAAAGCAAGTAGTTTTTAAATGACCTTTACAGTTGTTTAAGAGAATCTTTATTAGGGTTAGACACTAGACATTGCTTCCTAATAGTTAAGAGTTAAAATATTGATTTTACTAATCAACATAGAGACAATAAAGACTTGAGGTACCAGATGAATAAACTTTATAAAACGACTAACATACTCTCTATCCAAATCACTTAATCTTTAGAACTAAAAAATTCATAAGCAAAAACAAATATGGGTTTTAAAGAGAGACTTTAGAAAGACAGCATTGCTAACAGGAGCAACTCAGGCAAACAAGAAGAATTTGGCAACTGAAGAGTCTTCAAACAAGAAGAGTTCTTCAGAGGCATATACAACAACAACCTTTGTTGAGACACGTAGAACAAAAGGAACTTCTAGGTTAAAAGGTAGACATCTCCAGAAGAAGGAGATTGAGTTTGCAAAGGAAGATTGGGAGGACTACTTGAACAATCTAGAGATGTAAGATGATTCTAGGGTGAAATTCTGGTATGCAGATCTCATATGTCCCAAGAATATTGATCTCTGCTCAACAAGAACGAGGACATACCGTGAATAATTTAAATTTCTTTAAATTGTACCAATGTCATGACCAACGTCATGATGTCTGTTGTAACATCAACAGATAGACAGACTATTTATCTAAACATTTAAATTGTGTAGAATTGTAAATGCTGAAAGATAAATAACACAATGAATTGTTTACCCAGTTTGGTGCAGCCTCACCTACATCTGGGGGCTACCAAGCCAGGAAGGAAATCCACTATTAGCAGAATCAATTCAGAGCTAAACTGCTCCGTTTACAACTCCTCACTTAATCTCTACCCAATGCAATTTCTGCCTAGAGACCACTAGACAAGAGTATACCCACTCACTCCCCCTCAATCACCGCAGTGATAATCAATTCAATACAAAAGACAGACTTTAGAAGACACTCTTCAAAGTCACAATACTTGATTTTTCTTAACAGTTTCAATCAAGGACAATGAACACAATAGTTCATACACACTAAACCAATGCAATTATCCATCAGACAATTGCTTGGCACACAAGTATCCTAAGACACACGTGAAGAACCAAACTTCTTCACTCACACAACACACGTGAAGAGCACAACTCTTCACTCACAAAACAAACGTGAAGAGCAACACTCTTCACTCACAAATATGTCTACCACAATGTATCAAAAGATACAAAGGGTGACTTACACACACAAGGGACTCTCAAACCCTAGACCTTTATTTTACACTCAAGTTGTTCTTGATGTGAGTGCTTAATTTCCCTTGCTTCTGCTCCTTCTTAAATAGCAATGCAGACCGGGCTTGGGATGGTCATAAGTAACAAACATTAGGTTTAACAAAGTAAAACTACTTTTCATAATTCAAGGTGCTTTCAAATAGGTCATGATAAGCTCAGCACTTCCTAGAATCTCGTCTGAGATAACTAAGGAACCCTAACAGGTTTCCTGAAATCTATCCTGAGATATATCAGGTATCATAACAGAAAAACAAACCCTGCACACCTGATGTCATACGATCAATGTCATAACATTCAGTCATGACATTCAGCTTCACTTACTCTTAGTTAACCAGACTCCCCCTGCTGAACACTCCTGCAAAATCTTCTTCGCAACAGTAGAAACAAGCATATTATAGTTTCCTAAAAAGTCTCAAAGATCCTTTCTATGAACACCAATTAAATCTGCACTTTGTTCCTAATGAATCACTTTGGCCTACACATACTAATGAGGTGTATCCGAAACACTTCTGTCAAGTGATAAAACAGCAGCACCTGCTGTACTAGACAGCGATGTCATGACATTCAGTATGACATCCATGACAACAGTTCTGTCATCAGCTCCTGCTAGCTTCTGCTGCGCCAGACAGCGATGTCATGACATTGGTAATGACATCCTGTTTAAAACACATGACAACAATTCTGTTACCACAACTTCTGCTGTATCAGACAGTGATGTCATGACATTGTGATTAAAAACACGTGACAACAGTTCTGTCATGACATTAGATGGATGTCACGACATTCACATTAAAACACTCCACAACAGTTTTGTCACTACAGCAGATGGAGATGTTATAACATCCTGCTTAACATCAGTGCAAGATCATGTTTTACCAAAATTTAGCCAATCATAGAACCATGGACAATTCTATATCATAGAATCATGGAACTAACAATCTCTCCCTTTGGCAAATTTTGGCTAAAACAACCAAACACCTTATAAGGGCAGCAACAATAGTTTTTCCAGCCTCACACACTATCATGCTCCCCCTTGATAGTTGCAATAGATAACACCACTTTACTCCCCCTTGGTTTAGTCAAAAATTGACAAAAAATGGAGTAAGTGTACATACTGCACAAACATCCAGTCATCTCACAATCTCTCAAGAGATACACAACCTGCTTGATCCCCATCAGTATGGAGACTGCACCACTGTAGCAATAATCCATGGACCAGGTCTTAACACGCATCCTCACAAGTTGTCATAACTCCTTGGATAGGCAATATGTCATGCACACGAGGGTCTCAGAAGAGCACACCAACAACAACTTATCATCACAAACACCAGAGCATCATAGAGAGAAATAAACTCTCATGAGGCTTCCTTAGAGACACAATGTTCAGACACCCTGTCTAACATTACAAAAATTATTCTTAAGTACCCTAAGACATAATTTCTTCATCAACCAGTCAGACTATAAGCACCAAGGCATGAACTACAAATCCATCAATAAAATGATTCTTCACCAGAACCATCATATACCATGCTTCATCATGATGTGAATCAACCTCCACAGTATAGACTCTAGGAGTGACACTTTTGTTATCACCAATTTAAGGATAACAAATTAAATACTTGCCAAGTAACAATCGATTTTAAATCCTTACTTTGAGACACAAATATTCTGCAGAGAAAAATAAATTCTCCCAAACAATAACCAATGTTGTACATAGCTCCATATCAGCACAACGTCAACACAAGCAATGCAGCTACACATCAGACAAGTACACAACTCCCCCTGTCATGCATAATCAGCACTCCCCCTAAAAGAGAGAACCCAAACATATGAAGAGTCACTGCACCTTCTTTATATTCACACACTGGAACCACATGCAACTCTACACCCCTTGTTTCACAAGCCATGCTGGAACCAATATCAGAAGTAGTTGCAGGATTACTATCTGGAAGATTTCTCAGATTACAGTTTTGACAAAAACTCCAAGATGTCAGAGTGAAAGTCCTTCCTTATGCACAAGATCAAGGTTGCTGGTGTCTTGATCTTCATCTTCACCTGTCAAACAAGATACACCACTTGGAGAGAGGCTCAAAATCCTGGATTGATCCATTGATACCCAATGATAGAATAAAATATACTATCAGGTTCACCATGAGCTGGAGCAGTAACACAATGTCACAACATCTTGTTTGACATTCCTCCTTCATAAAATCCCAAACTGTTTGAAACCACAAACAATCTTGATACATAACTGCACTCTTGCAGCAACAAATCCTAGATAAAAGTATAGCTCCCCATATCAAGGATAACCAGTGCTCGTTTAGAAGCATGTGAATGGAAAACATAAGACTCATCTTCATGTCTTTAAGAGCTCACTCTCTGTTCAATACACCTGCTGAACACATTTACTTACTGCTTGCACCACAAACCCATAATACACCCATCAAACACAAGCTCCAATGTATGAACAAAACCAGAACCTCCTTTGGTCTTCAAACAACTACCCTTCTGCACAAGAGTAATTTTTTTAAAAGCACACTGCTTAAATAACCAAATGCCACTGTTTGGTTACTCAGCATCTTTCAGAGCTCTAGAAATTCTAAGCAATCTTGATCTTCCTATCCTACAATGATGTGCCACACCATCAATTTAGGCCCTGAAGTTTGCTTGATGTCACAACATCGGATGAGACATCCTGCTGGTGAATTCAGGCTTTCATTTTGCCATTTAGAATAACCTTCTCCATATAACAGAAAAAGAGTTCCATGTTCTCAGGTTTGAGTAGGAAATCTAGCCTGAGATATATCAGGTATCATAACAGAAAAACAAACCCTGCACGCCTGATGTCGTACGATCAATGTCATAACATTCAGTCATGATATTCAACTTCACTTACTCTTAGCTGACCAGACTCCCCCTGCTGAACACTCCTGCAGAATCTTCTTCACAACAGTAGAAACAAGCATATTATAGTTTCCTAAAATGTCTCAAAGATCCTTTTTATGAACACCAATTAAATCCGCACTTTGTTCCTAATGAATCACTTTGGCCTGCACATACTAATGAGGTGTATCCAAAGCACTTCTGTCAAGTGATAAAACAACAACACCTGCTGTACTAGACAGTGATGTCATGACATTCAGTATGCATCTATGACAACAGTTCTGTCATCAGCTCCTGCTGCACCAGACAACGATGTCATGATATTGGTAATTACATCCTGTTTAAAGCACATGACAACAGTTTGTTTACCATAGCTCCTGCTGTATCAGACAGCGATGTCATGACATTGGTCATAACATTGTGATTAAAAACACATGACAGCAGTTCTGTTATGACAACAGATGGATGTCACGACATTCAGCATGACATTCACATTAAAACACTCCACAGCAGTCCTGTCACCATAGCAGATGGAGAGTTATAACATCCTACTTAACATCAGTGCAGGATCATGTTTTACCAAAATTTAGCCAATCATAGAACCATGGACAATTCTATATCATAGAATCATGGAACTAACATATGGATTACCTTAGAACATATCCAAATGTCTAGAAAGTTCTTGAGAGAGATGTAACAACTACCAATCTTTTAATGAGAATGTTGTTTGTTTCTAGTGTTTAATCCTAATTTTATGATTCTCTGAACAACACAAGATATGAACATATAACAGTTAAAACAACACAAGAACATAAATATTTTTTATTAAAACAAAATATTGCTTAATGCAAGATGATAAAAGTTACAAGGCATATATTGCAGATAACCAACATTAGAACCTCTCATAAATAACTTTAAACTTATCTCTGTAAATTTTAGAAGAATCTTCCTATAATGTTATGACAACTTCTTGTTGGATTAACAACTCAGAAAAAACTCGTCCATAAGGAATGAAGAATGTCTTTCCCTTGTGAAAGGATGAAAGATTCCTACTCAGATGGTCAAACATAATTTGAGGTAGATCAGTTTGTATGTCTAAATTGAGAAGAAGTATCAAATATTTTTTAATAGAATCCACAAGGTCTATGTTCTTGTCTTTAGTAGAAAATTTGAGTTCAAAATCTGGTTCCGAACAATTGCATCAGGACAAAGATTTGAGACTTGAGAAAGGTTTGATGGATCTACAAAAGTACGCTAAGTAGGAAGATAGTATTCCTAAATAAGAGTACCTGAGATTTCTTGAATATCTTTACAGTTGATTACATTAGCAATCATCTTAGAGGTTACTGTTATAGAAACACCAGAAACCCTAGAAAGGATAGGATACTCAAGATTTAGCTTAACAATGGATGCATTAACCCAAAATTCTTTGACAATATTTGGATAAGTAAAACCATAGAACATTTCAAAGTATTCATTCCAACCTTGTTCAGAAACAGTCTTCTAGAAGTTAAAACCTAGCTTAAACAACTCTTAAAAATCCATAACCTTTTCATTGATGACAACAAGTTAATTATGTGAAGAATTGACTAGAGAAATCATCTTAGGTTTGGTTTGATTAACATAGATGAAAAGGATATAAAGAAATAATTAAACAAAATTCTAGACACAGAGGAATAAGAATCTTGTTAGAAGGACAAAAAAGGTGACAAGAAATGATGCTACACAAAGAGAAGAGATAGAGACCAAAGATGTAATAAAAAGAAAAACATCATTATTTACGAGTTCTTACCCAACAAATTTCTTGAATACACTATATGATTCTTAACTTTATGGAATTTAAGTAAGACAAGCATTTAAAAGATATTTTTTTACTTAAATTGCTTATCAGAAACATAGATTCCTTTTCTTAATCTCAGAGACTGACAATTTTCAGAAGCTATCATTCATTAGAGTCTAGTAGTATTAGACTTCGAGTGAGACATCTTCTATTAGTCATCAATCTTTGATATTCCATTCTGAGTTAAACATTTTCTCTTAAAATTAAATTTTAGTTTTCCAGATAGATGTGCTTGATTCATGAATATTGAATTGATTTTTTTTTACTACTAATTAGCAGCAATATTATCATAAAAGGTGAGAATATTTTTTCCATAAGCATGATCATCTTCTAGACATTGACTTATTCAGTATAGTCAAGTACAACATAATTTCTTTTTAAAGATTTCTGAAGATTCTTTTGTTATAAGCAAAAACAACTTCTCTAGAGATCTAACAGAGACTTTGTATTCACTCTTACTTAAATAGTTCGTTGAGGCAAGGAGTTTGTAAAGTAAATAACTTAACATATATATTTTTGAGTTTTTCTTGGTCAAGCTTCAAGCGAGTATTCAGATTTGACCATGGAATCTGAATTCAGACTTAAGTGGATCTTGAGTCAATGGTACTTATACCCGTGATTCTACTTTCTTCTCCAAACTCCACACTCTTAGCATTTTTCAGCTTTTAAGTTTGGTATGTAGGCTTTTCTTTCATCATATGTTGTAAGCAACCATTGATCAAGTATCATGGAAGATGCCTTGCTCCTTTATTTTATGATATCTGCAGCAAATAAAATTTTGGATTTTGGTACCCATATCTCTGTGGGTTCTAAACTGTTAGTTCTAACAGGCTTTCTTTTACTTCATGTCATAGTCTGATAGTAATACCTTGATTCATTCCAGAATTTAAGTCTAGGATGAGTTTTGGCTCTAACAAAACATGTTCTTAGTAGTATTTGATTTCATTATCTTGGATTCATCTATTATCAAATCATTTGAATTTATAATCCTTGATTTTGAGATCTCCAACTAGCATATATTCAAATGGTATTTGCTCTCGTAGGTTAGCATAAAATAAGTTTTTCAGCATTGTCTGAGTATTGTCAAAATAAGAAGAATTGAAAGGTTTCTCAAGGAATTGTTTTTTAACACAAATTCTACGATAGCCTTTAACTTCCTTAGGAGCCATGAAGTCACTTAAGATTTGATCTTGAGAAGCAGACTCCTTATTATCAAAACAAAATTTTCAAGAGACTTGATTTTCTCTTGAGATATTTTTAGATCTTCTTTTAGATGATCAATCTCTAGCTTCATGATTCCAGCTTGTTTGTTAAAAAAGCCTAAGAGATAATGAGCTCATAAAAAAACATTGAAGCAAGATAGAGTTAGAAGTTACCTCTTTCTTTTAAACATTTTATTTATTCTTGGATTCAGATGCTTCTTCAGAAGATGTAATGGCCAGTAGTGCCAGATTACTCTTTTCAACTCTTTTTGAATCCTCAACTTTGTCAGCTTCATCAAGATATGCTTTAAAGCTCTTTGACTTTTTTTTTTGTCTAGTAGCTTTTCTCCTTGCTCTGAATATTGGGATAATCAGTTGAAATGTGATTATTTCTGAAGCTTATGAAGTTACTCTTTCCATCAACATATTTCTCATTCCTTTTAGCTAGTTGAAAGAATCTTTTGATAAGGAAGGCCATTTCCTCATCATCAGACATTCCATAGGAATTTTCTTTAACAGGCTTGAGGAAATTTGATTTCTTTGACAAATTATATTTATCTTATTCCATTTCATTTCTTTGAAGATTGCTAATCAAACTTTCAAGACTCAACATATTCAAAATTTTAACTTTTTGAATAGCTATGACTTTTGGTCTGAATCTAACAAGCAGACTTCTTAGAATTTTCTTGGAAAGATTAGATGAACTGTAACTTGTTAAGAACTTGTTGATTCCCTTCATATTAGAATACAAGGATTTAAAGATAGTCATAGAAGCAGACTTAACAATGATTTTGATATGCTCAAAAGGAGATAAAGCATCTACCAGAATGCTTCTAACTCAAAGGTGATTTATGTAAAGCTTCTTCTGAGCTGGTCTGAGAGACTTTCTATTTTTGATCATCCAAACACCATAAAATTTTATATAGATACCTTCTTTAGGGATATACCATAGCTCTTCATCAAAACCCTTTATCAAAACCAATGATATATGACTACGCTTTGCTTTTCCACCATTCAAATTCAGCGAAATCACCACTGAAGATATGAGGATTAACAAAGCGATAATTTTTTTCATATGGTACTTGATTCCTTCTTGGAAAATATTTAGTAGACATATTTTCCTATTTGGATCACTATCTGTACCACTATTAATTGTTATTCACAGACTAGCTCTGTGCCAATTGAAGGTGAGAAAAATAAACAAGAAGGGGGGTTGAATTGTTTTCTCCAATTTGTGTTGCTTTTGAACAGAGTTCAGATTCTAAATAATCTATTCAGATTCTGATAATATATATGCAGCGGAATAATAATCAGATCAAGTAAATGAAAAATTAACACACTGAGATTTATTCTAGTTTTTCTCAAACTGAGAATAGTCCAGTCCCTTTGCAGCACAAAACATTTTTCACTATAATCGAACCATGATTACAATTGCTTATGCACTCGAGCATAAGACCTACAACATAAGACTTGCCTGCTTAATCAACACCTGAACAAGATTTCCTGCTTAGATTCTCAGATCCTAAGACTTTCCTGCTTAAACCCCTCAGATTCAAGAGTTCTTGCTCAGACTCACATCCTAAGACTTTCCTGCTTAAACCCCTCAGATTCAAGACTTCCTACCTAGAATCACAACCTAAGACTTTCCTACCCCATCCTTTCTTCTCTCTTCGTCCTTCGTTTTCTCACTCTCCGTCTTCCCTCTCTTCGTCTTCTCAGCGCCGCCGCGTCTCCTTTCTCCTCTCTCTTTCTTCCCTCCGTTTCCTTCTCTCTTTCCACCTATTCTTCACTTCTCCGTTCGCTATTCTCGATTCCCTTCCCTCACCTCATCCTTCTCTCTCCTGCATAATCAAACACACAAAAAAAAACAACATCTAAGCGGTTAGCGAAAAAAAGTATTAACTAAGATGGATTTGTGCCGGTCTTCGAGGGTTTCGTTTGCGGTGGGAATGGCGATTTGGATTTGTGGTGAAGGCTTCGAAGATGGGGAAGTTTTGAAATGAAAATATAATCACGAGATAAGTCTTTTCCCTACAAACTTTCGTATTCTTAGGTTTTCTGGTTTTTTGATTTGGGGATTTTCGTGTTGAATTGTTTACGGATTTTTGATATCTGTGAATTTTTTGTGTGTTTGAAATTGGGGGTTTTGTGTTGTCGTAACTGGGGTTTTTTCTCCGAGTTCCCCTTTGTGTGTTCTGATTTGGTTCCTTATATAGGGTTTCAGGAGGCAACACGAACTGAAGAAGAATGAAGAGGTTTCCAAATCCGATGATTCTTGTCTGGACTGTTTTGGGAAAGGGATTAAATTGCTTTAATAGGTTCAAAACCTGCCTTGAAGCTATGGTAAGTGTATTTCAATTCTTTCTCCTTTGGGGAACATTTTGTCTGTTGCCTTGACTTAAACGTATTTTAAATTTGTAAATATCTGTTCTTCTGATGGCTTGATGTTGTCCTGCCCAGGTTGAGGTTTTGGGGAGACTGCAACTTGTTGTTTGAGACATTTGAAATCAACGGGTTACTCAAGTTGCCAATGGTTGCCGGCAAGGATGTTAACAAATTCCCTGAGATGGACAAGCATTCAAGCCTTACTAACTGGTCCAATTCATCAGGAAAGGAAGTGATTCGATTTCCGTCAAAGTTCAAGAGCTTGAGAGGCTGGAGTTAACATGTAATGTACTAAAATTGTCTAGGATTTCAAGTTCATGGCTAAATATTTAATGTCTGATTGCAGATCCTTGGAGGTGCGACAGCTGATCCGTTCTTAGTCATCCATGAGGATAAACCACTCCAAGTATGCGTGCAAGCTGGAATGGTGAACCTGACTTCTCAATACCCTGCACATGACTACTTGAAGATGGTAAGACAATTCGAAACTCATTCTTGATTCAACTGACATCTCCCTCTTCTGCTACTGCCCAATAACATTATAGATATTTCCCGTAATTCTCATGGTATTATCTCAAACACGTTGCAGGTGCCGACAATGGGGATGAAGTTAAACAGATGTCGTTGCCGTCAAGAAAACCGACAAACTGTTGTCGTCCACCTTCTCTCATTAAGAGTTTCTTCCCGTCACCAAGAAGATCATGCAATCTCGCTATATACGGGTAGTTGAGTAAATAGGTTGGTGCAATGGTCTAACAAGGTCATTTGCAGCTCTGAGTGGTAAGGGTTGCATTGTCAACGTTTAGTCACTTCCTTCCTGACCAACAGCAAAACAGATAGCTTTTGTCCTCTCGAAAGTTGTAGGAATAATATGTTCCACTGTAACTCGATATTGGTAACATCCTCGTTAATAACTGCCTCAAAACAAGAATCTGTGCTTTTCGACATAAGCTGTTAAATCAACCTTTGTACTAATGTCCTTTCATGCACAGGTAAAGGGAAGTGATGCATCAACAGTTGCCTCTCCTTCCATGCTTGTTGTTGATTGTCGCGAGCTGCCCTCAACGTACTCTATTACTTTCCTGCTCTACCCTTCTTGCTGGCCCAAGTGGGGAAAGATGAACTGGACCAAATTTGTAAATCCAACCGCCAAACACGCAGTTTGGTTCCTTGGTTGGCTGAGATACTGACCATGATTCTTGTGTGTTATGCAGGTGGGTAAATCTTGTGCTAATGATGCTGCTGCTGATTTCCTGCGGCGATACGATTCAACTCTAATTTCTGCTGTATATATATATATATATATGTTGTGAATGTTGATGGATGGTTCATGCTGTCATTGCCGTAATTTCGCTTACTGGCCAAAGCAGCAATTTGATATATTCAGTAATACCACCAATGTGCCACACAACCCTTCAAAATAAAATTAGTTGTCAAACATGTACGGCTAAATGCCTATATGTGAGCCTTTTGCCTTGTGTTCTAATTGATCTGTTCTTTGTTTGTCACAGGTGATTGGCCAAGATGCTTCGCTCCGATGCTGACTTGTAACCGTTAAGTTGCCGCGGTCATTCTAGGAGCACATTTGCTGCTTAATTGCGGCATGTTATGAGTTGTAGCTTTCTTGCAAATGCTTGATTTTGGTAAACTAATTGTTGAACCTCATATCAACCTGTTCACATTTTAGTTGATGATTCGCTCTGATATTTGTGAGAGCTGACGTAAACTGATTTGTGAATTATAGGAAAATTCTTCGGTAATAGCAGGTGAACCAAATATTCTCAGGGTCTCCTGTCTTTCTGATGGAATCTTGCGGTCGTTTACGAAGTTGTTTGATCTTAATCTGTTTGTTGCAGGTTTCACACTCATGGTTCATTTCAAGAGGGACTATAATCCATTAGAATATGGTCAATGTCTGATGAGCATTCTTCCATTTCAATTTGATCTCCATCCTGATTTTGTATTAAGAATTAATATTAGATTTTAATTTGTGCAGGTTTCAGATCATGTTGTTCTTGGCTTGCACTTCTCATGGCCTGGTATGCGGGAGAGTAAAGAGATAGAAGTGCTTTGTACATTGGTATAGTACATTCCCCTGTGTAAAAAGTTTCTTATTTGTTTGTATCTCACAGGTTAATCAATTGTGATAGTGTGCAATTACATGACATTGTAGAACTTGGAGAGGTGAAATCTGGGTTGCCGAAGTTGAGATATAGGCTTTCCATCAATACGACTTATGACCTGTTCGACCACTGGCTTTAGTATGATAGTTACGGATGCTCAATTCCGCCGTAATTCTTTGGACATTGGTTTGCCGTCACAGTGATGAAACATGTCACAACTTTTACAAGTCTTGCGGGAACTTCCAGTAGGTCGGCGGCATAAGCGACGACTGCTTCTTCTCCATCAGTAAATAATTCAAAAAGGCCTCCCTAGTAGCTTGCATTCCATGTAATATTAGTTCTTAGTCTAATTAGCTTGGTCTTGTAAAGGGAACATTGAATCATTGTATTGTTGTACTCTTTGAATCCTTCTAGAGTTAATGAAATTGGTTGCACTTGATTTGCTATATGAAAAACCTGGAAAGTGGATTCAAGTATTTGGCCTTAAACTTATTTTCCATTTTACAGCAGCTTGTATCCCGTACGAGTTTGTCATGCAATTTACCACGTGAAAATAAACTTGGGGAACTTGAATCTTCTAGGCTTAAACCTGGCGGATTGAATTCAACTAAGACTTATTTCAATACATCCTAGAGAATGACCTCTGAAGCTTAACCAAACACAATTGAGTGAAATGAAATCTCCTAAAGGTCCAATAGCGTGGTTCTCAATAAAGCCTGCGGGTTGCATGTCCTCCTCAAAATCCCACTTCCAGATGAATGTAATTGAGATAAAATTAGGATCAAGCAAGATAATGCCATGAAGTGTATTTTTGCACAAGTCGAAAGTTCACCATGAGCTCGGTTTTGTAAAATTCTACCCCGCGTAGCCTGAGTCTTTATTTTCAAAATATGCGATAACTTAATAGTATGAATTTAATTATGGGCTTGAATATGATGAACTCTTCATGGTAGAATAAAACCCAACTTTTTACACATCAATTTAGACTGCCTCTAATTTTCAGAGCCAGATAAAAGCCATTGAGTTTAAATCAGCTTGTGGGCTTTGTTGTAAACTTCGATAAAACTTGGCTTAATATTTGGTGAACCATACAAGGATCTCTTTGAACCTTAAACACCTGCACAAGCTGGTTAGCCATAGTAAACGCACATACAAAAAAAATATAAAGATAGCATATGAGAAAATGCACAAGGAGGTGGGATCTCATGGTCAAAAATTAGGGTGTGACAGATGCCCCTATTTAAGTTACTTCTATCTGGAGATATGGAGATCAAAATCTTCGTCTCGACGATATAGGAGGGACTTAAATATAAACATTGCACGAATTTTTGGCCATAAGAAGCCTACCGAATGCATATGATATGCAATGATATGAAAATGCAAGACAGACCGTCCTGTGAGGAGAAGATATCACAGGGAAAAAAAAACTAGACACGACACACGGGAAGAACGAGCTTAACAAAGCGAGACTCCACGGGGAAGGATTGACAATCACAATGTATCTGTAAATATGCTGAGAAGAAGCTTGCAAGAAAATCCACTTGAAGAAACTGCTGTATAGGACGAATGTAATTGATTCAAGATATCAACTGGAGAAGTCTATTGTTGAGACTTGTAACTGTAATTGAGAATACTTTTGCCAAAGTATCTACTGTTAAACATGTACAGAATCTACTGCTGAGATTCTGTGTTGAGGTTTGCTGTAGAAATACTTCTGACGAAGTCTTCTAGAAATCTACTGCCAAGATTAACCAGGAAATGAGATAGAACTACCTACTGCCGAGATCTTCTGGGAATCTGCTGCCGAGATTAACCAGGAAATGAAATAGAACTACCTACTGCCGAGGTCTTCTGGGAATCTACTGCCGAGATTAACCAGGAACTGAAATAGGACTACCTACTGCCGAGGTCTTCTGGGAATCTACTGCCGAGATTAACCAGGAACTGTAAGATGTTCGAATGATCGTCATTGTAGACTGTAGTTATCGCTGTAGACTGTAGTTGTCGTTGTAGATGTTGTAGAACTTCTTGGCTATGAGCCATAATATGTTGTAAATGTTATTGAGATTGTAAAACTTCACCGAGGATCTTCAGGAGAGATGTGAGCCAGTTGAATTGTAAAGTATGTCTTCTCAAAATAAAGAGAGACTAATATGATAAACTTCCTCGACTTCTTTGGGGAGATGCCTCTTGACGGAAATAAACTTGTGTGATGAACTCGCTGGGGAATACATTCCTGAGGAGCATCCTAGCTGTTGTAAAAATGCGTGAATTCTAAAATAAAGAGAAATATCTGTAAGGTTTTCCATTTACCAAGTTAATAATCACTGGGGATGGACAAACTGTCTTGAGGAAATTTCCTTTTGTCGTCTTGAATGAAGATCTTGATCAAAACGAGTTGCTCAAATAAAGAGGTTGCTTACAATCTAGATGTAAATTCTTGAGAGAAATTCTTGTAATATTGCTGAAGAAGTAACTTGTCTTCAATGATGATCTTCATAGAGACTCTTCTTGGGGATTGAAGTGCAAAATAAATGCACATTGGATCCAGGATTCAAAAAGTCTGGAGATGTCCACAATGTGATTGCCACATACCGAAATTCAATTTAGGAAATATCTGAAGAGAAACGGTCAAATAAGACTCGATCATCGAGGTATGAACTCAAATGAGATTTTAACTAAAACAACCGTCTTCCACGAGGATTAAACTCTGTGGGGAAATGGAAATATGATGCTCTTTCTTCCTAGGGTTGACAACTCTAATTGAAAGGAGAAGACGCGCCCAACCACTCGGGGATAAACACGACCACAGAGACAGAACAAACCAACGCAAAGATGCAAAATGCATATGCCATGCTATCTATCTATATGCTATGCGTATGCTATGCTGACAAAACAAACGGGAAGAGGCAACCGGAGATGAAGCGCCTCGGAGCAAACATCTGACCAATCTTCAAAGATAGAAGTACCACTGGGGATAGGTGGAGAACCAAATACGGGATCATACGTCCACTGGGGAGTGAAATACGTTCACTTCATTAGGAAGATGAAGTTGGAGAAGATCCACTAAGGATTAAGATACCATGCGCTTCACTGGGAATTCTTGCATTGAAAAGCTGGAGAATTCTTGTATCGAGAAGATTCTCAGGGAAATGTCATGACCACCAGAATTAAAATTCACTGGGGACATGAAGAATGTTGAAAAGTAGTGGTAGTCGCCATTTGAATAATAGTTTATTGTAGATGGGTGAAATAATCTTCACTTCTTAGATGCCCCAAGTCACATGGTTATGAGAATAAGTTATGCCAAGAGGATTTTAGAGAAAACATGGCGTCAGGAATGCTCCAATGTTTCCAAACTCTTAGAGAGATTCGAATCTCGACGTAACCGGCTCTGATTGATGGTATTATGAATGAGTCTTCAAAACAACCCTTTAAGCGAAGTCAAATTTGCACAGAATAACCACTTGGAAATAACTTGCCCCTGGTTAGCAGAGTCTTCAAATTCCAATAGAACAAACTTATCACTGATACTTACATGTAAACCTTCTATGACATCGGCAAAAATTAACACGTATGAAATGTTAATTCTGAAACTGCTAATGCAACATATATGTTTATCTTGAAGTTTTGAAAAGAGATATCCTAATAACTAGTGACCGAAATCACTAGTTAGGATATAAATTAATTTTTTTTATAAAGCCAACGAAAATCGAGCATAACTCAATAGGAGTCAGGAAACGATATCTCATGGAGTATGCTTTCGAACTAAATCTTACTTCAATTAGTACTTTATGGGTTATATATATGGATTTAGTTTATGGTTTGTAAAGCAGAGGAATAAAGGGTCAAAGTATATTTGTGCCCACCCAATTTTGAAAGATGTTCATTTTCATGCCCCTTTTTTTTTTGAAAGTTTTATCTGTAAATTACCCTGCCCCAGGTTAAGAATGAGGTTTTGATTTGGGAGAGAAAGAACATATCCTTTCTCAAGGCTCAAAAGAAGGGATGGTATTTTAGGAGGTTTGAAGCAATGCCTTACATCATCAGTAGGGTTTGTAACACGGTGGGAGAACTGACTTTAAACAATGTTGCGGATAGCAAGAGTCGCCACCGACTTTTATTTTATCCATAAGGAAAGGTTATAAAAGAACAGGAAAGACCTTAGAGAATATTTTGGGTCCGGGGGGTAGGTTATGAAAAGGGAAGGTATTAGCATCCTTTTCATCCATGGTTATCCATGGGCTCTTAGGTACTTAAGCTCACTTTTGAATTGTTTTGAAATTGTAGTGTGTGAATAGAAAATTTTCAGAATAGTTAATAAATAATCCATGTAAGGATGTGTTAAGAACTTGTTTGAAAACTTGTTGAAAATTTGTTTAAGTGCGAAACAGTTTTGAAGTGAGCAAGCACCTAGGAGTAACCTACCCTAATGTTTAAAGGTCTTTCTTATTCTTCATTCTTTCCTTTAGTAAGACTATCCCTACTATAATGGAGTAGGTAGTCCTTACTTTGGATGTTAAGGGATATGTGAGGGACAATTTGACTTTGAAGGCCATTGTGGGATGTAATAAGCACATATAAGGGACCATCATCATTTTTCGAAAGGGACTCGATTCGTAAAGGCAACCATAAGGGACTTTGATGATTTTTCTATTTGAGGGACTTGCTTTATACACCCCACTTAACCATTATTCGTAGGCAACTTGAGGGATATCCTTAGTGTTGCACCCCAAAATTTGCCCTCACAATACAAGACTTTGTGTTCCAAGAAGGTTCACAAGGTTCACAAAATTCACAATTGGTCAGAAGAGTTGACAATTCCCTCAGACAATGCACCTCCTAAGCAGTGCATCCAAAACTAGGGTTTTGACTTTAATCAGGCTAAATGGACTTCCAAGACTTCAGATTTGGTCCCAGGGGTATTTTGGTCATTTTACACAAATTCTACCAATTCCTTGAAGATGGGCTGTTATTAAAATTCTGAGGCATTTGATACGTATTGGTTGATACATTTATCTATCACCAGGTCTGATCATATCAAGATCTTGGCATTTGGAATTTCCAAGGGCGTTTTGGTCATTTCAAGCAAACGTCATAATTTTGGGACAAATGAGACATTATTCCTGAGACATTTATTTGCATGTATTGATTATGTCAAGGATATTTGACAAGTAGCTTAGGCCCTCATAACAATTTAAGATTGAATTGAAAATGAGAGGAAGGTTGTTAGACATGGTTTGAGAAATCACGTGACCAAAAGGATTTTAGTTTGGATTTGTTACGGGATATCGTTTAGGCAAAGGAGAAGTGAGTTTTAGATATTTTGGAATTTTTTATCCACAAGTACTCATGAGTTACAACTTAAAAGTGAATCTAAATAACTTGTGATTTTATTTCATAGATATTAAAACACAATGGAATCGGAAGAACATTTTTATTCATGGATAATCATTCATTTACAAAAGGATCACATGTTACAATGAATATCTATTCTAGGCCCCAAAGTCCTAAAAAGAAAAACTCTAAGTGTTCTTCATTGGCCTTCCTTTGAATCATGTCGCGAAGCTCCCGGTTACCTGAAAAAGAACAGATAAACAAAAACACAACAGGAAAAGAGGTTAGAAGTGGTTTGACACTCTCAGAACATTATCATCATCGAGTGTCGGGAGGGCACGACTAAAGCCGCATCCTACTCCCGTTACCAATCTGAGCCATCGGCGTCAGATCAGGTAGTTATTGTTCTTATCATAAGGGACTATCGAAAGATGAAGAGTAAAAGAGGTGGGACTGATTTGATTTGCCATAATTGGATTCGGTTCAAAAACAAATTAAAAAAACACCATTCTATCAAGTAAATACCGGATGTACGAGCCAGATGCCGTTAGCTCTAAACCCACTCAGAATAATCCAACTTTTCTCATCAGTTCATCAAAAACCGAAATTGATTTCAAGTTATGCAACCGGATAACTGAATAGGCCACGAAATCCACAACTGAATATCAGCAGCAAAATCATTGTGAGTATCCGAACTGCATTGGAAAAAAATAGACATCAAAGATCAAACAACGTCAAGAGTCGGTATAACAGAAGGTTTTCGAATCCATGAAGAAGGCTACAACGGGATATTAGGATCAAAACTGGATAACCGAAAGTGGGTAAGAATCCATAGAAAAATCTGCACCAGAAAATCAAGTGGATTAAAAGCCAAAGCAGATATCCAACAAAATCCAAATATCAAAACCGTATCAGGAAAATCCAAAATGGAAAGTTTCAAATCAGATTAGAAAAAAATCGTATCAGCAAACATATCAGAAAATCGAAACAAGTCCACTACAGATCAGATACAAGCAACTCAATCGAATCCAACCATATCAGTCCAAATCTGCATCACGAAAAAATCCAAGCAGAAATCAAACCAGTATCAAAATCAATAAACCAAATCCCATAATATCAGAGAAAATCAGAAGCAGTATCAGAATGGATTTAATCATATCAGAAAAAGCAAATCTCAAATCCATCACAAATATAACGCAAATCACCCTATTATCCAAGCCCACAAAAGTTAGAGAAGAAGAGAGTGATATAAAAGAACGATCTCACCAGATGAAAAAGGGGCCGAAAAACAAGACGAGGGAACCCTAACTACAGCGGCCGCAAATCAAAAGGGATAAAACGAGCTTACCAAGCGAAAGCCTCAGCGAAGTAGCATCACTACCAACCAAAACTGAAACATTGTCAAAGCCGCTAATCGAACGTGTTTAAGACCGCCGTCGCCGTGAGAAGATCCAACGGCGGGCAATCACGTTCCAGCCTCAGAGTCCCGCGCTCATCATCGGCCATTAACCTCGATCAAACATCACCACCAAACATAAATCACTCGAACGAAAGACCGCCGGCGCCGTCGATTACGAACGGCGGGCAATCAGCAACCAGCCTCAGTTTCCATCACAGGCTCTTCAACGCGAAATTTCTCACCGAACCATTACCGCAAATGTGAGTCACGATGATTTCCTCACAGTTTTCATGTTTTTATTTCAGATAGGTGAAAGATGAATGAAACACGATGGAGAAAAGCGAACACGGAAAGACGAAGGAAGAGAAACGAAAACGGCGCATGCAAAAGGGAGAAGGGTCTGAAACCCTAGAGAAAACCCCTTATTTTGCGTGGTCTGAGTATCACCAGGTTGGGTCCGGATGTAACTACCGGCCCAACCCCCTTTTTTTATTTTATTTTTTTATATATATTTTTTGTTGTATTGTTAATTATAGGTATTATTATTTTAAAATTTTTTGTTAAAACCTTTTTCCAATTAACATTAAAAAAAAAACTGTTCTTTTTAAAAACTCATTTTTGTAAACAAACTTTTTTTTATTATTAACCTAAAATCTTTTTAAATAAAAATAGTAATAAATTTCTTTTTCATAATAACACTAAACATTTTCCTTTAAAATTAAAACCTTTTTTTTTTAATAATTGAATTAAACTATTTTTTTAAAAAATTAAACTGAGTTTCTTTCTCAAACATTAAAACTTCTATTTTAACTTAAAATGAGACTTTTTTTATATAAATATCACAAATAAACAACAAAATGTCTATAATTTTTCCCTCTCGTTTCATAACTTGTCTAACTCTGTCTACTAACATTGATCGTTTGTTTTGCAGCTTTGTTACGTTGCCATTAACTGTTTAGTGTATTTTCAATTCAAAATTTCATCATCATTGTATATGCTCCTCATTTGTAACTTCGCAAACCAATAATCGCGTTTACTTTTCCGCTCCTTTAAATTTTTGCCGTCTGTATGGTTTAAGTTCTTGCATTTACATCGTTAATCTGTCACATTGCATACCTCCGAAGGAATTAGGTCTAGTTGTTTGGCCGCCGCGCCAATAGTCCTCAAAACTTCAAACCCTTACAAACCCTAATTTTTCATAAATGCCTCGCCGCAGGCGCAATTACCAATTTTACCCCTAGCATTAGGTCAAAGAGCCGCCGCGCTCATTTTAGGGTTTCCCGCCGTGGAATCCCTAATTTAACCCTAATTACAACTTAACATTTCAACGTAGAGATTTGGAGTTTCTATACTCCACGTAAGCGTGTCCTTAAGATGCGTTTATTCCCCTTGAGACCTTGACCACAGTCAAGAAGTTTCTAACCTCCCTATTGAGGGGAACTACGATTACTCTGATTCCACTCCCGTAAGGATACGTAGGCACAAGATGCGATGTCTTGCCGAGTAAACTTAGAATTAACCCCCTTTATTATTTATTATTGCTTATTTATATTTTATTTATCTTTGCTATTTAATTATTTTGCTTATTATTTTGTAATTGTTTCTTGGATGTAAAGTTGTTTAATTATTTAATTATTATCATGGTTAGTAATTAGGGAGTGTGACAACATGTATGTAATATTAAAATACATTTAGATCACTTTTATATAAAGATAATTAAAATAAACACGTCACACACGTAAGTCGATTTTAATCGCCGTCTCACTTCCTAAGGATATCCCTCAAGTTGCCTACGAATAATGGTTAAGTGGGGTGTATAAAGCAAGTCCCTCAAATAGAAAAATCATCAAAGTCCCTTATGGTTGCCTTTACGAATCGAGTCCCTTTCGAAAAATGATGATGGTCCCTTATATGTGCTTATTACATCCCACAATGGCCTTCAAAGTCAAATTGTCCCTCACATGTCCCTTAACATCCAAAGTAAGGACTACCTACTCCATTATAGTAGGGATAGTCTTACTAAAGGAAAGAATAAAGAATAAGAAAGACCTTTAAACATTAGGGTAGGTTACTCCTAGGTGCTTGCTCACTTCAAAACTGTTTCACACTTAAACAAATTTACAACAAGTTTTCAAACAAGTTCTTAACACATCCTTACATGGATTATTTATTAACTATTCTGAAAATTTTCTATTCACACACTACCCTTTCAAAACAATTCAAAAGTGAGCTTAAGTACCTAAGAGCCCATGGATAACCATGGATGAAAAGGGTGCTAACACCTTCCCTTTTCATAACCTACCCCCCGGACCCAAAATATTCTCTAAGGTCTTTCCTGTTCTTTTATAACCTTTCCTTATGGATAAAATAAAAGTCGGTGGCGACTCTTGCTATCCGCAACATTGTTTAAAGTCAGTTCTCCCACCGTGTTACAGAACTGGCGACTCTGCTGGGGATCTATTTAAGAGGGGTACCCTTAGGAATTAAAGATCACTTTAAATTGTTTGCCTTGTTTGTTTTATATTACTTGTTGGGGTGCTCTCATGTGTGAAAGGTCCTAACCCGGACCTAGTGTACCTTAGGTAAATGGCAATAGACCAAGGAAACTGTACGACGTATATCGATACGGTTGATCTGGTGGCCATAGTTAGTGCGACTTCTTGGTTGGTGCTTATATTCCTTAAGTCAAGTTGAGGATAATATTGAGGCTGCCATATGTTGTCAATGCACTAACTGACTTTTAGAACCCTAGTTAACTCATCTTGGCCTTTAGAAAGTAGTGAGGTAACCGGCTTTGGTGCAGACTGAAGTTGGTTGACACTCGATACTACGCTCATTGAGATCTTAAACTTGGAGGGTTTTGGTTGGCAAGTAAGTTGCCTTCTGATCAACCACCCTTGTGAAGGATCAATGATATTGAGATCCCTTAGAACCCGGTTACTTTTGTAGGACAGGATGAACCATCTAACTTCAGGGGAGGGTACTTACCTTTAAACCTCATGCAAGCCTTTAAACCTAGGGCAATTGTGTGACTTGTTTGTGTGTGCCCCATGTTTGTGATTGAGCATAACATCATGACATCATCATGCATCATAAGCATATCATTTTCCCTAACCATTTCAAGGACCAAAGGATTTATCTTTGTTCTTTGTTGCAGGTCATGGCTTCTGCTCGTAGAAACACCATCAGGATCAACTTTGTAGGGATACCTGCTAAGCTCAAGGAGTTGGTTTCCCTAGTGCCTGATCATTCCCAGTTCAACAAGAGACATGGTCACTTATTGGATCTAGTTACTTCAGGGTTCAGTGAAGACATGATGAGTGTGCTGTTTCAGTTCTTTGACCCTAAGCACCATTGCTTTACATTTCCTGATTATCAGCTGGTTCCAACCATGGAGGAGTTCTCTAAACTTCTGGGTATACCTGTTCTTGATCAGAAGCCATTCATAGGCTTAGAGAAGGAGTTTAAACCAGAAGTTATTGCTGCAGCTCTACATCTGAAGAAGTCTGACATTGTTCTAGAGACGAGAAGTGGAGTTAAAGGTATTCTTGCCAAGGTATTAGTGGATAAAGCTCAAATGTTCTTGAAGGCAATGAGCTACGATGCTTTTGAGGAGATCTTAGCCTTATTGATTTATGGCTTAGTGTTGTTCCCCAATCCTGATCAGTTCATAGACGTTCATGCCATCAACATATTCCTGAGTCACAATCCAGTGCCTACCTTACTTGGAGACATCCTACATTCTCTTCACACCCGTACTACAAGGGCAAGAGGAACTTTGATGTGCTGCATACCTTTACTTTCTAGGTGGTTTATTTCTCACCTTCCTCGCTCAGTAATGAAGAATGAGCAAGGGTTCAGATGGTCCAAGAGGATCATGTCACTTTCTCACTCAGACATCCATTGGTGCTCCAGATCTATGGAGAATGTCACCATCATTGACCGTTGTGGGGAGTTTCCTAATGTGCCACTTCTAGGCATAAGAGGAGGCATCACCTACAACCCATCTCTAGCTTTACGACAGTTTGGTTACGCCCGGAGCGATGGTCCACATGACATGTTAATTCAGGGCATTGTGTTTGATTACGACAACGATCTTCAGGGTTACCGTCAGAGATTCATCCGAGCTTGGGGAAAGGTAAACAGGATTGACAGCAAGACACTGGAGCCTAAGTACACCATTCCTATGGGGGCTTACCTCAGATGGGTACGATTTCGTGCTCAGACACTCATGATGCCATATCCTGCCATCCTACCAGTTACCATGGAACCTGTTGCTGAAGGAGACACAGCTTATACCATCCTTCACCCAGACATGCCTACTGATATGGAAGACTTGCAGAGATCATGGATCCAACTGAAAGAGCAAAGGGATACTTTCGAGGCTCATTACAAAGCAAGCCAAGCAAGGATCCTAGAGCTAACAAAGCTACTTCATGAGGAACGAAACCTCAACTCATACCTCAACACCAAGAGGAAACGTCCATGGGAGACTTAAAACCCCATCTTTTGTACTTATTTCGTTTTCATTTTTTGTAAGCCTAAAAGGCAAAACAAATTATTACTAATAAAAAGTTACTTTCTTGTTTGTTTAAGCAAATTTAAATCCTGCGGTCCTTGAAAACATTGCATATGCATTCCCATATCATTGCATCACAGGTTTATAATTGTGTACAGGTTTCTCATCTTCTCGCTGTTTATTTCAGCAATGGCTCTTGAACAATCAGTTAAGGATCTCCAGGCACAGAACGCACAGTTCCAAGAGCTGATCCTGAACCTATCCAAGGGGCAGGATGAATTGAAGACACTGCTGGCCAAGAAGACTAAGAAGGCTAGAAGGTCTGCTGGGTTGCTCAACATGGGAAGAAGGTTCAAAGGTCCTGTCAAGACCAAGGAACATGTTGAAGACTATGAATCTGAAGAATCTGAGCAGGAGAGAGGCAGTCTCCACAACACTATGGGGGACTCTGATTCTGAGGCTAACTATTACCATGAGCCTAACGAAGACAAATTCAAGATGCTGGTGGATAGAATGGATGCTATGGAATTACAGAAATCATCCGGGCTGGATTTTGAGGATTTGAGCTTGATATCTGGGGTGGTCATACCCATTGGGTTCAAAGTTCCTACATTTGTTGTCTATGATGGGGTCTCTTGTCCCAAATTGCATCTGAGGTCTTATGTCAGAAGAATTCAACCCCACACTGCTGATAAAAAGTTGTGGATCCATTTCTTTCAAGAGAGTTTATCTGGAGCTCAGCTAGAGTGGTATTATCAGTTGGAGAGTGTCAACATCAGAGATTGGAATGACCTTGCTGAAGCTTTCTACAAGCAGTATCAATACAATGCTGACTTAGCCCCCACTCGCATGCAGCTTCAAAGCATGTCTATGGGTGCCAAAGAAAGCTTTAAGGAGTATGCTCAGAAGTGGAGAGACTTAGCTGGAAGAGTTCAACCCCCTTTGACTGATAGGGAGTTGGTTGATATGTTCATGTGTACGCTGAATGGTCCGTTTTACAGTCATCTCATTGGAAGCTCATCATCTGGCTTCACTGAGTTGATCATGACAGGAGAGCGAGTAGAGAATGGTATCAAGAGTGGTAAGATCCAAGTGGGCACTTCTTCATTAGGTGCTGCAAAGAAGCCTCCCACTGGGAAGAAAGAATCTAATGCTGTGTATGGTCAGCCTGATCGTAACAGAAGGCATCAGTCTGTTAGTGTAGTTCATATTTCAAATCCAACTCCTACAACAACAGAGCAGCCTCAAGGCAACCAACAGAGGGCTAGAAGACAGTTCACGAAGATCAACATGTCAATGGCTCAGGCATTGCAACACTTGTTGAAGGCTGAACTTATTACCCTGAGGGAGGCTCCTCAGAATCCCAATGTTACCTCTCCCAAGTACAATCCCAATGCACGATGTGCATATCATTCAAACTGTCCAGGACATGATACTAATAACTGCTGGGTCTTGAAGAACAAAATTCAGGATATGATTGATGCTGGAGAAATTGAGTTTGATCCACCAGGTACTCCAAATGTGATTACAGCTCCAATGCCAAATCACGAGAAGACTGTCAACGCCATTGATGAAGATATTGATGAAGATCTGCATGTCTATTCAGTTATGGAGTTGAGCACACCATTGTCTGTTATCAAAAAGAGGTTAGTACAAGCTGGGATCTTTCCAGGTTGTCATGAAGATTGTCTATATTGTACCTATAAGCCGGATAGTTGCTTCATTTTGAGAGAGGGGATTCAACGTCTCATGGATAAATATACTATAGTGTTTGAAAGAAGACCAGCATCTGTAGAAAGTATGGTGGATCATTTGACTCAGGGTAAGAAGATTGAAGAGGTTGACATGGTTGACAAAGTACCACTAAAAATCACTTCAAAGGGTCCCATTAAAATCACTCATCAGGGCCCAATCAAGATTACTGCTGAAGGTCCTGTGAAAGTTGTTGCTGAAGCCAGAATAACTCCTCTGATCATTACCACTCCTGGTCCTATTCCTTATACATCCGACAAAGCTGTGCCTTGGCACTATGGGTCTGATGTTTACATCCATGGTGTCAAGCAGGAGCCTTTACCTGATATGCCTGTTGACATTGATAATATTGCTGGATCTAGCAAGATCACTCGTAGTGGAAGAGTCTTCTCTCCTCCAGTTGCTTCTAAGAGTGCAGTTACTCCTGCCGTTACTTCCACCACTGATGCTCGGGGCAAGGGTCCTGTTATTGAGCCTGTATCTACTGATGTGCCAGCTGCTGATGACCTCTCTAAGCAGATGGAAGAAGTATTGAAAATCATTCGCAAGAGTGATTATGATATTGTTGATCAGCTGGGGCATACTCCCTCAAAGATTTCTATGCTCTCCCTGTTATTATGTTCTGAGGCTCATGCCAAGTCACTGATCAAGTTTCTAAAGATGGCTCATGTACCCAGTGCAATTTCTGTGGACCAGTTTGAGAATTGTGTTGCTCACCTGACCTATGACAACGGGTTAGGATTTTCTGATGTTGACTGGACCCCTGCCAAGAGGGATCATAACAGGGCCTTGCATATTTCAATTGAATGCAGGGGCACTACCCTGTCTCATGTGCTGATAGACAATGGTTCCTCTCTGAATGTGTTGCCTAAGGAAGTCCTGAACAAGCTGAGTCCTAAAGATACGGTATTGAAGCCCAGTAATATTGTGGTAAAGGCTTTTGATGGTTCTAGAAGAGTAGTGCATGGGGAAATTGATCTTCCAATCAAGGTTGGCTCTCAGGTGTTTACCGCTACATTCTATGTGATGGATATTCGTCCTTCGTACTCATGTCTGCTTGGTCGTCCCTGGATCCATGGGGCAGGTGCTGTGACCTCCACATTACATCAAAAGTTGAGATATCCGGTGAATGGAAAAGTTGTTACTGTCTTTGGAGAGGAAGAATACTTTGTCAGCCATGTAAACACTTTCAAGTATCTGGAAGTAGAAGGTGAATACATTGAAACTCCATGTCAGTCATTTGAAGTGGTTCCCTGGGCTGTTAAGGATTGTGTGACTCCTTCTGCTGTGAAGAAGGTTCCTGTGGTCATCAGAAACCCTCCAACAATGGCAATGGCCTCCCTCAATGATGCAAAAGCTGTGGTGGAAGAAGGTGGTTGTACTATTTGGGGTCAGCTTCCTGATATTCCATACAAGTCTGACAAGTTTGGTTTGGGTTTCACTGCAGAGTCCCAGAAGGCTGTTCGTCGTGCACGTGCTGTTCGTATCACCAATCAAGGGGTTATCAATGCTGTGGGAGATCAAGATGAAGACTACAACTTGGAGGCATGGATTTTTCCTACTGTGGGTGCTGGACTCAATAATTGGAAAGCTGAAGATGTTATCCCTATCTCCTTTAGTCAGGAGTAAATACTATTACTGTGTTATGTTTTTAAATTTGTAATTTCTGGAACAATTAAAACTTTCAAGCCATGTGCCTTACCCGGGGCACAATGGTGTGCTTGTTGCGGGTTGTCATTTCATTTGCATACTTCATTCAATAAAATCAGTGGACGTTTCGTTTTCGTAAATATTGTGTTCCTTGTCTTTCTTTTTCTTTTATTTTTGCTTTATCAGCTATGTGTTCTTACACACACCCACGTCACTAAAATGCCGATCCTCATCCACTCTGGATCCAGTTGATAACAGTTCTACTATTGCCAATTACAATTTCGAGAATCCGATCTATCAAACTGAAGACGGAGACGAGGACGATTGTGAAATACCTGTAGAGCTTGCTAGGTTGTTACAACAAGAAGAGAAAGCTATACAGCCACATGAAGAGCCAGTCGAAGTTGTGAATCTGGGAACTGAAGAAAACAGAAAAGAGGTCAAGATAGGGGCTGATGTAGACAACACTGCTCAGCATAAGGTATTCTCTTTTATACAATCAAATCAAGATGGCACCTGAAGATATGGAGAAGACAACATTCGTGACACAGTGGGGCACCTTTTGCTATAAGGTAATGCCATTTGGTTTGAAGAATGCAGGGGCAACATATCAGCGTGCTATGGTGGCTTTGTTTCATGATATGATTCATCATGAGATAGAGGTATATGTGGATGATATGATAGCCAGGTCTCAGAATGAAGAACAACACCTTGATCATCTGCACAAGTTGTTTGAGAGGTTGAAGAAATACAGGTTGAGATTAAATCCAAACAAGTGTACTTTTGGAGTTAGATCTGGAAAGCTCCTGGGTTTCATTGTCAGTGGAAAAGGTATTGAAGTGGATCCTGCAAAAGTGAAAGCTATACGAGAGATGCCAGCTCCCCGTACTGAGAAGGAGGCTAGAGGTTTCTTGGGACGATTGAACTACGTTGCAAGATTTATTTCCCAATTAACTACCATCTGTAAGCCAATCTTCAAGTTGTTGAGGAAAGATCAGGTGATGGAATGGAATGATGAGTGCCAGACTGCCTTTGATGAAATCAAGAGATATTTGCTAGAACCTCCAATTTTAATGCCACCAGTTGATAGAAGACCCTTGATTATGTATTTAACAGTATTAGACAACTCAATGGGGTGTGTATTGGGGCAACATGACGAGTCTGGTTGAAAAGAGCAGGCAATATACTACCTTAGCAAAAAGTTTACCGACTGTGAAACAAGATACTCACTGCTCGAGAAAACTTGCTGCGCTTTGGCATGGGCTGCTCGCCGACTAAGACAGTATATGTTGACCCATACTACCTTGTTGATTTCGAAGATGGATCCAATCAAGTAACTGATCTCTGTACGCAGTTCAAGATTAAGCATCACAACTCTTCTCCGTATCGTCCAAAGATGAATGGGGCAGTTGAAGCTGCTAATAAGAACATTAAGAAGATTGTACAGAAGATGACTATTACTTACAAGGGTTGGCACGAGATGTTACCATTTGCTCTGCATGGCTATCGTACTACAATACGTACTTCAACAGGGGCAACCCCATTCTCCTTAGTCTATGGTATGGAAGCAGTTCTGCCTATTGAAGTTCAGATCCCCTCCTTGAGAAATTATGAAGGATGCAGGCTTGGATGAAGATGAGTGGATTCAGACTCGACTTGACCAGATAAATTTGATTGATGAGAAAAGGTTAGCAGCAGTTTGTCATGGCCAGATGTACCAGAAACGGATGATCAAAGCTTTTAACAAGAAGGTTAAGCCAAAGGTATATCAGGCTGGTGACTTGGTAATCAAGCGTATCATATTACCACAGGGTGATCCTAGGGGCAAGTGGACTCCAACATATGAGGGACCATTTGTAGTCAAGACAGTGTTCTCAGGAGGTGCCATGATACTGACTACAATGGATGGTGAAGACTTCCCACAACCTGTAAACGCAGACATAGTTAAAAAATACTACGCATAAAAAGAGACCCGCTAGGTTGACAGGCCTAGGCAAAAATAAGGGCATCCCGGCAAACCAAAAGGGTTTGGGCAAAAATTAGGGATATATATATAAAAAGATGTACACCCGGCAAGTCGAAAACCTGAAAAGGCGGCTTGGGCAAAAAAGGGTATCCCGGTGGATTGAAAACCTGAAAGGGCAATCCAGGCAAAAGTTAGGGATTAAAGCGTATGACTATGTCTCGTTTGGATCACTCATGAAACTGCAACCAGTTGTACTACTCACTCAAGCTCAAACAGATAAAGCTCAATCCAATCGTTTCCGTCTCAACAGCAAGAAGATGAGATACTTGAGTGGCAATAGTAGAATTGAAACTCAATAGGATTATTTCCCACATAGCTGATTCTTTTTGTAAAACTTCATGACAAAATTCTCTTACTAGGGTTTATGTCTCCTTGTACAAACTTACCCGTGTATGGGTCACTTTTGATACAAATAAATTCCATCTTTTGAATCCAGATTTACTTTTACCCTATTTACATAAGCGAAACGTCCATTGGTTGTGTTTGAATGTATGTATGCCTTTGAATATGATTGATGTTTACCAGAAATGCATGTATGCTTTTAATATGATTGATGTTTACCAGAAATGCATGAAAATACAGTAATAGTATTTACTAAGGACAAACGAGGGAAGGATTTCAACGAAGCTTCGCCGGTTCATCTTTACAAAGCAGTTACAAACCATCAGTAGGACTAATCCATTTTCACAAAGTCTAATCTCCCCTGGAATTTATATCCATCTCTTTTATCCTCATACGGATATACGGGAAATTACTTTCCAATAAGGGCACGATGAACGAAGACGGGATGTTATACTTATCCTACTATCAAACGAAAACGAAGGTTATCTATACCCTACTATCCCCAACAACGGGAGGTTATCTATACCTTGTTATCCCCAACAACGGGAGGTTATCTATACCTTGTTATCCCCAACAACGGGAGGTTATCTATACCTTATTATCCCCAACAGACGGAGGGTTATATATTCTTCAACAACGAATCGGGATTTATTTTCCTTGGCCAGCAGTTGTTATACAAGGATATCCAGACACTTCCAGCAGTGTCATATCATACATACATCATTTACATCATACCATAACATATATGTCTATAGTACATTACTTAAGTGCATCATGTCATACATGCATACATAAAGCATAAACTAATGTTGTTATACAGAGTGCTACCTTATTTTCAGGTTAATTATCCAACAAACAAGCTTATGATCTTTGGGACTGCTTTATTGTAACCTCAGGGTTACTTTATCCTCCTGATGAACTTCTTATTACTTTGGACTGCTTTATTGTAACCTCAGGGTTACTTTATCCTCCAGATGAGCTTCTTATTACTTTGGACTGCTTTATTGTAACCTCAGGGTTATTTTGTCCTCCTGATAGCCTCTCATGACTTCAAGACTGCTTTAGAGCTACTGATTGCTCTATCCTCCTGAAATCATCCTATTACTTCAAGACTGCTTTAGAGCTATTCATTGCTCTATCCTCATGAGGTCATATTACTACTTCAAGACTGCTTTAGAGCTATTGATTGCTCTATCCTCCTGAAGCCATCATATTACTACTTCAAGACTGCTTTAGAGCTATTCATTGCTCTATCCTCCTGAAGCCATCTTATTATTTCAAGACTGCTTTAGAGCTATCCATTGCTCTATCCTCCTGAAATCATTACTTCAAGACTGCTTTAGAGCTACTGATCGCTCTATCCTCCTGAAATCATTACTTCAAGACTGCTTTAGAGCTACTGATCGCTCTATCCTCCTGAAATCATTACTTCAAGACTGCTTTAGAGCTATTGATTGCTCTATCCTCCTGAAGACATATCACATTATTATTTCAAGACTGCTTTAGAGCTGTTGATTGCTCTATCCTCCTGAAGACATATCACATTATTATTTCAAGACTGCTTTAGAGCTATCCATTGCTCTATCCTCCTGAAATCATTACTTCAAGACTGCTTTAGAGCTATCGATTGCTCTATCCTCCTGAAGACATATCACATTATTATTTCAAGACTGCTTTAGAGCTATCCATTGCTCTATCCTCCTGAAATCATTACTTCAAGACTGCTTTAGAGCTACTGATCGCTCTATCCTCCTGAAATCATCCTACTACTTCAAGACTGCTTTAGAGCTATTCATTGCTCTATCCTCCTGAAATTACATTATTATTTCAAGACTGCTTTAGAGCTATCCATTGCTCTATCCTCCTGAAATCATTACTTCAAGACTGCTTTAGAGCTATTGATTGCTCTATCCTCCTGAAGCCATTATTACTTCAAGACTGCTTTAGAGCTATTGATTGCTCTATCCTCCTGAGGTCAGATTTATCACTACAAGACTGCTTTAGGGTTATCATTATTGATTGCTCTATCCTCATGAAGACATGCTGTTACATCAGTATTACTCCAGACTCCTGACAGTTCTCATTATACTACTGAAGAACTCCCCCCTAGTGGCATCTTTAAGCCCACTCAATCATATTCAACTAGCCATCTATACCACTCTAATGCACTGGTGAGTGCAAATTTTTGGGCTTTTGTGTTCAATCCCCTTCAACCTTCCAGGTTACGACTGGCAAATATACCAATCTAACCCCTCAGGTTTCAGAAAATTGAACAGGGGCAGCTGTTGCACCCCAAAATTTGCCCTCACAATACAAGACTTTGTGTTCCAAGAAGGTTCACAAGGTTCACAAAATTCACAATTGGTCAGAAGAGTTGACAATTCCCTCAGACAATGCACCTCCTAAGCAGTGCATCCAAAACTAGGGTTTTGACTTTAATCAGGCTAAATGGACTTCCAAGACTTCAGATTTGGTCCCAGGGGTATTTTGGTCATTTTACACAAATTCTACCAATTCCTTGAAGATGGGCTGTTATTAAAATTCTGAGGCATTTGATACGTATTGGTTGATACATTTATCTATCACCAGGTCTGATCATATCAAGATCTTGGCATTTGGAATTTCCAAGGGCGTTTTGGTCATTTCAAGCAAACGTCATAATTTTGGGACAAATGAGACATTATTCCTGAGACATTTATTTGCATGTATTGATTATGTCAAGGATATTTGACAAGTAGCTTAGGCCCTCATAACAAGTTAAGATTGAATTGAAAATGAGAGGAAGGTTGTTAGACATGGTTTGAGAAATCACGTGACCAAAAGGATTTTAGTTTGGATTTGTTACGGGATATCGTTTAGGCAAAGGAGAAGTGAGTTTTAGATATTTTGGAATTTTTTATCCACAAGTACTCATGAGTTACAACTTAAAAGTGAATCTAAATAACTTGTGATTTTATTTCATAGATATTAAAACACAATGGAATCGGAAGAACATTTTTATTCATGGATAATCATTCATTTACAAAAGGATCACATGTTACAATGAATATCTATTCTAGGCCCCAAAGTCCTAAAAAGAAAAACTCTAAGTGTTCTTCATTGGCCTTCCTTTGAATCATGTCGCGAAGCTCCCGGTTACCTGAAAAAGAACAGATAAACAAAAACACAACAGGAAAAGAGGTTAGAAGTGGTTTGACACTCTCAGAACATTATCATCATCGAGTGTCGGGAGGGCACGACTAAAGCCGCATCCTACTCCCGTTACCAATCTGAGCCATCGGCGTCAGATCAGGTAGTTATTGTTCTTATCATAAGGGACTGTCGAAAGATGAAGAGTAAAAGAGGTGGGACTGATTTGATTTGCCATAATTGGATTCGGTTCAAAAACAAATTAAAAAAACACCATTCTATCAAGTAAATACCGGATGTACGAGCCAGATGCCGTTAGCTCTAAACCCACTCAGAATAATCCAACTTTTCTCATCAGTTCATCAAAAACCGAAATTGATTTCAAGTTATGCAACCGGATAACTGAATAGGCCACGAAATCCACAACTGAATATCAGCAGCAAAATCATTGTGAGTATCCGAACTGCATTGGAAAAAAATAGACATCAAAGATCAAACAGCGTCAAGAGTCGGTATAACAGAAGGTTTTCGAATCCATGAAGAAGGCTACAACGGGATATTAGGATCAAAACTGGATAACCGAAAGTGGGTAAGAATCCATAGAAAAATCTGCACCAGAAAATCAAGTGGATTAAAAGCCAAAGCAGATATCCAACAAAATCCAAATATCAAAACCGTATCAGGAAAATCCAAAATGGAAAGTTTCAAATCAGATTAGAAAAAAATCGTATCAGCAAACATATCAGAAAATCGAAACAAGTCCACTACAGATCAGATACAAGCAACTCAATCGAATCCAACCATATCAGTCCAAATCTGCATCACGAAAAAATCCAAGCAGAAATCAAACCAGTATCAAAATCAATAAACCAAATCCCATAATATCAGAGAAAATCAGAAGCAGTATCAGAATGGATTTAATCATATCAGAAAAAGCAAATCTCAAATCCATCACAAATATAACGCAAATCACCCTATTATCCAAGCCCACAAAAGTTAGAGAAGAAGAGAGTGATATAAAAGAACGATCTCACCAGATGAAAAAGGGGCCGAAAAACAAGACGAGGGAACCCTAACTACAGCGGCCGCAAATCAAAAGGGATAAAACGAGCTTACCAAGCGAAAGCCTCAGCGAAGTAGCATCACTACCAACCAAAACTGAAACATTGTCAAAGCCGCTAATCGAACGTGTTTAAGACCGCCGTCGCCGTGAGAAGATCCAACGGCGGGCAATCACGTTCCAGCCTCAGAGTCCCGCGCTCATCATCGGCCATTAACCTCGATCAAACATCACCACCAAACATAAATCACTCGAACGAAAGACCGCCGGCGCCGTCGATTACGAACGGCGGGCAATCAGCAACCAGCCTCAGTTTCCATCACAGGCTCTTCAACGCGAAATTTCTCACCGAACCATTACCGCAAATGTGAGTCACGATGATTTCCTCACAGTTTTCATGTTTTTATTTCAGATAGGTGAAAGATGAATGAAACACGATGGAGAAAAGCGAACACGGAAAGACGAAGGAAGAGAAACGAAAACGGCGCATGCAAAAGGGAGAAGGGTCTGAAACCCTAGAGAAAACCCCTTATTTTGCGTGGTCTGAGTATCACCAGGTTGGGTCCGGATGTAACTACCGGCCCAACCCCCTTTTTTTATTTTATTTTTTTATATATATTTTTTGTTGTATTTTTAATTATAGGTATTATTATTTTAAAATTTTTTGTTAAAACCTTTTTCCAATTAACATTAAAAAAAAATTGTTCTTTTTAAAAACTCATTTTTGTAAACAAACTTTTTTTTATTATTAACCTAAAATCTTTTTAAATAAAAATAGTAATAAATTTCTTTTTCATAATAACACTAAACATTTTCCTTTAAAATTAAAACCTTTTTTTTTTAATAATTGAATTAAACTATTTTTTTAAAAAATTAAACTGAGTTTCTTTCTCAAACATTAAAACTTCTATTTTAACTTAAAATGAGACTTTTTTTATATAAATATCACAAATAAACAACAAAATGTCTATAATTTTTCCCTCTCGTTTCATAACTTGTCTAACTCTGTCTACTAACATTGATCGTTTGTTTTGCAGCTTTGTTACGTTGCCATTAACTGTTTAGTGTATTTTCAATTCAAAATTTCATCATCATTGTATATGCTCCTCATTTGTAACTTCGCAAACCAATAATCGCGTTTACTTTTCCGCTCCTTTAAATTTTTGCCGTCTGTATGGTTTAAGTTCTTGCATTTGCATCGTTAATCTGTCACATTGCATACCTCCGAAGGAATTAGGTCTAGTTGTTTGGCCGCCGCGCCAATAGTCCTCAAAACTTCAAACCCTTACAAACCCTAATTTTTCATAAATGCCTCGCCGCAGGCGCAATTACCAATTTTACCCCTAGCATTAGGTCAAAGAGCCGCCGCGCTCATTTTAGGGTTTCCCGCCGTGGAATCCCTAATTTAACCCTAATTACAACTTAACATTTCAACGTAGAGATTTGGAGTTTCTATACTCCACGTAAGCGTGTCCTTAAGATGCGTTTATTCCCCTTGAGACCTTGACCACAGTCAAGAAGTTTCTAACCTCCCTATTGAGGGGAACTACGATTACTCTGATTCCACTCCCGTAAGGATACGTAGGCACAAGATGCGATGTCTTGCCGAGTAAACTTAGAATTAACCCCCTTTATTATTTATTATTGCTTATTTATATTTTATTTATCTTTGCTATTTAATTATTTTGCTTATTATTTTGTAATTGTTTCTTGGATGTAAAGTTGTTTAATTATTTAATTATTATCATGGTTAGTAATTAGGGAGTGTGACAACATGTATGTAATATTAAAATACATTTAGATCACTTTTATATAAAGATAATTAAAATAAACACGTCACACACGTAAGTCGATTTTAATCGCCGTCTCACTTCCTAAGGATATCCCTCAAGTTGCCTACGAATAATGGTTAAGTGGGGTGTATAAAGCAAGTCCCTCAAATAGAAAAATCATCAAAGTCCCTTATGGTTGCCTTTACGAATCGAGTCCCTTTCGAAAAATGATGATGGTCCCTTATATGTGCTTATTACATCCCACAATGGCCTTCAAAGTCAAATTGTCCCTCACATGTCCCTTAACATCCAAAGTAAGGACTACCTACTCCATTATAGTAGGGATAGTCTTACTAAAGGAAAGAATAAAGAATAAGAAAGACCTTTAAACATTAGGGTAGGTTACTCCTAGGTGCTTGCTCACTTCAAAACTGTTTCACACTTAAACAAATTTACAACAAGTTTTCAAACAAGTTCTTAACACATCCTTAAATGGATTATTTATTAACTATTCTGAAAATTTTCTATTCACACACTACCCTTTCAAAACAATTCAAAAGTGAGCTTAAGTACCTAAGAGCCCATGGATAACCATGGATGAAAAGGGTGCTAACACCTTCCCTTTTCATAACCTACCCCCCGGACCCAAAATATTCTCTAAGGTCTTTCCTGTTCTTTTATAACCTTTCCTTATGGATAAAATAAAAGTCGGTGGCGACTCTTGCTATCCGCAACATTGTTTAAAGTCAGTTCTCCCACCGTGTTACACTTAGGAAGTGAGACGGCGATTAAAATCGACTTACGTGTGTGACGTGTTTATTTTAATTATCTTTATTTAAAAGTGATCTAAATTTATTTTAATATTACATACAGGTTGTTACACTCCCTAATTACTAACCATAATAATAATTAAATAATTAAACAACTTTACATCCAAGAAAACAATTACAAAATAATAAGCAAAATAATTAAATAGCAAAGATAAATAAAATATAAATAAGCAATAATAAATAACAAAGGGGGTTAATTCTAAGTTTACTCGGCAAGACATCGCATCTGGTGCTTACGTATCCTTACGGGAGTGGAATCAGAGTAATCGTAGTTCCCCTCAAAAGGGAGGTTAGAGATCTCTTGACAGTGGTCAAGGTCTCAAGGGGAATAAACGCGCCTTAAGGACACGCTTACGCGGAGTGTAGGAACTCCAAATTTCTACGTTGAAATGTTAAGTTGTAATTAGGGTTAAATTAGGGATTCCACGGCGGGAAACCCTAAAATGAGCGCGGCGGCTCTTTGACCTAATGCTAGGGGTAAAATTGTAATTTTGTCCACGGCGAGACATGTATGAAAATTTAGGGTTTGTAAGGTGAAAGGGTTTGAAGTTGAGGACTATTGGCGCGGCGACCAAAAGCTAGACCTAACCTTCGGATGAGTGTAGTGTGACAGAATAATTGATGAATGCATGAGAAACTAATCATACAAGCAGAGAAGTAATAACAGAAATTAAAACCATATACGCAGAAATTTAAAGGCAGAAATTAGAACGCGATTATTAGGGTTCGCGAGGTTACAACCGAGAAGAAGTTACAATAATAATAAAACTTAAATAAAACACCACGCATGAGCTGCAAAAGATGAACACTGTTAATAAGCAAAGTTAGACGGTAATTGGACGAGTCAGGAGAAAAAGTGCAATATTGAAGATTTTTGTTGTTTTTAAAGAAAAGGTGTTAATTATATTTATAAAAGAAAGAGTAATGTTAATTTTAAAAATATTTTAAATTTAATCTAAAAAAAAATTTTAATTTACCTATTAAAATGATTTTTAAGTTATTTATTTGGAAAAAGTTTTTTATTTTTATTATATGAAAAGAGGTTTTTAATTTTATTATAAAAAAGGATTTTAAAGTTTTTTATTTATTTGTAAAAAAAAGGTTTTAAGTTTATTATAAAAAAGCTTTTTCTAACTATTATCTTATGAAAAATAATGCCAATATTAGTCTTAAAAAAAAAATTAATAAAGTTTAAACTAAATATATAAAAAAAGAAAAAAAGGGTAAAAAGAAATAAAGGGGTTGGGTCGGTCATCACTCCCGGACCCAACCCGGTTGATGTAAGTGTGGAATTTAGGGACTAGGGTTTCAGAAACCCCAATCTCTTCTTCGCGGCGCATGCTTCCTTTGTCTTCTTCCTTCGTTTTGCTGCGATTCCCTCCTCAATCATGTTGGAAATCCTGAAATCAAACCAACCAATGTCAAAAGTGACAACATTATGTTCTTTGCTTACGTTTCTCGTTCGCGATCGATATTGAGGGGAGGCGATGATGACGATGTTCTGAGCTTCAGAGGAAGGTATTTGCTCGCCGATCTTTAAACGGCGCCGGTGAATCCTCTTCACTCGTGTTGCCTCGTTTTGATCTCTCTCCCTCTCGCGGCCACTAGGGTTTGGTGTTCTTTGCCGTTTTCGTCAGTTAGCCTTTCACCATGGTGAGATCGTCCCTTTTTATAATTTCCGATTTGACTCTCTTTTGGGCCTTAGATTTGCGTTATTTTCCACTGAGACATGATTTCCCTCAAATTGATTTGATTTTCTAATTGGGATCCTTTGATTGACTGGAGACTTTCCTTTTTCGGATTTATGCTGATTGAATTCGTTTTGATTTTATCTGGATTTGCTTCGATTAAAATTGGATAACTGGATTCATTTTGATTTGTGGATATCCTATATTGACTTGTATTTTTCTGGATTTTCAGATGCGATTTGGGCCTTCCTGATTGGATTTTTCCTCCGATAGTTCTCTTTACTCTTCTGGTTTACTGTCATGAGCTCTGTTAACTTCTTTCTCTTCATCTTTCAGGATGGTACTACGCTTTGGTCGAGTCAAACGCAGTCGAGGAAGGGTTGTGAGGCGATGATGTTTTCCGTGCTGAGCCCGGCTTCCTGCCAATTTTCGGATTTCAATTGCGGGATTGCTTATCCTTGTGTCTGCTGTTCCAGTGGCATATGAATTCCATGATGTTATTTCCTTTGTTGTTTTCAGAATTTGGCCCTTTGAGATTCGTTGCAGGATTGGCTATCAAAGCCGGATGCAGTTAATTGGGACTCTCTGTTGTGTCTATTATGGGCTTGTTCATTTGATTTATGATTAATTTTCTTGTTCTTCTTTCAGAATTGGTGCTAACACTTTGGTTGAACCCAAATTGCCGAGAAGGTAATGATGATACTCGTCTGAACCGTTGGAACTTCACCTTGCGACATTCGGTACTGCATTTGATTTGCAAAACAATTTGTGACTTATCTTGGAGCTGTGATCTTAGGGCAATGATGCTCTGACTGAGCCCTTGTCCTTTTCATGCGCGCCTCGCTTGACTGGTATGATTTGTGCTATGATTTGTGCTGTTGTCTGATGCGATTCGGTGTGGTTATTCACGTTTTTTGTGACTTGCAATTCGAACTGGTTTGAATTGCGAACGGGCTACCTTCTGAGGTATTTTGGCTGTGATATCAAATTGAAACTTGCTTTTAACTGATGCTCCTGAACTTTTTGATACATTGTTTGATGCAGTTTGGTTTCTAACCTGTTTTTTTCTGATAAGGATTAGTAGCAGCTTTCTGTTCATATTTGGGATTTGACTTTGCAGTTTTGTGGTTATTCCTGTCCGTGACAGATTTGTTTGACTTATTTTTCCCTTGTTGAACTAGTTTCACTGTCATGAGTTTCTTGTTTGGTTTAGAGCTGATGTAGGTGTTCTTAGTCAGCGGTGGGTTTCTTTGAAAACTCTGATACTGTTTTGATGCTTGCATTTCAGGTATTGACGAATTTTGAACACAAAGTGGCTCATACCCGTCGGCATCCGGGTTTATGACCAAGCTGATTGTGCTGCTTTACCCTTGTATCAGTTTGGAAACCAAACTTGATGAATGAATCCAAATACGGAAAAAACGAATCAGTCCCGCTTCTTTTATCTCTTTTATCTCTCGGTTGTCCCGCATGATAAGAACAGATGACACTTGACCTGACGCCAACGGCGCGGATTGGTAACGGGGGTAGGACGCAGCTTCGGTTGTGCCACTCCCGGCACTCGATGATGACGCTGTTCTGAGAGTGTCGAAAACAAACTTCTAACCCTTCTCTGCTTCTGTTTTGTTCTGTTTCTCTTTGTGCAGGTTAATCAGAGATTTGCGGTGAAGATCGAGGGACATCATGAAGACTTAGAATTCCTTAGGACTTAGGGCTTTTTAGGATAGAAGTAACATCTGTAGTTGAAATTTTACAGCAATTCAGAATGTGAAACAATTTATTCCTTTTTGTATCATGATATCTTTTATGAAATGAAAATGTCAGAACTTCATTTATATATCCATGACTGTTCAGCTTTGAATTTATATTTATTTCTTAGTTATAAATTATAAACGTTTGCGAATAAATCCACAAATATTTAAAATCATTAACTTAGTCATAAACCATAAATATTCACGAATGATATTCTTGTCTGTGTACTTGTCTCGCCCGTAATCCTAATCTCATCCACTGATTAAATTCACTTGCATTCCAACTTAAATTCTAGCCAGCAATTTCATAACCAAACACGGATGTGCGCCATGGTCACAACATTTTCAGCATCAACAGCAAAACTAATCGTAATTAAACTCCACTGACCAAATGCCAAATCTCAATATGATCAGAACTGGTGATTGATAAATGCCTCAAAACCATAACGCATCAAATGCCTCAGAATTTTAATAACAGCCCGGCTTCAAGGAATTGGTAGAATTTGTGTAAAATGACCAAAATACCCCTGGGACCAAATCTCTCTTTGATGTTGGCAAAAAAAAAAAATCATGAAGTTTGACTTTGGTTTGACCACAGTTGACCTCAGTTTGACTTTTTAACTGCATTGACTGCTTTTGACTTATCTGATCATCTGACTGAGCAAACTTTTGAGAAAAGTCTTGAAACTTGACATGGGGGTTCTTATACACATATAAGATGTTATGAAGCTCACTTGAAGTCTTGGAAGTCCATTTAGCCTGATTAAAGTCAAAACCCTAGTTTTGGATGCACTGCTTAGGAGGTGCATTGTCTGAGGGAATTGTCAACTCTTCTGACCAATTGTGAACTTTGTGAACCTTGTGAATCTTCATAAGATATCTTGTGATACTCATGGGAGGTATTGTGAAGCTTGTGAACCTTGTGAACATCATGAAGTGGCTTTGTAGGCCCCATGACCCTTAGGAAAGCTTTGTAAACATTGTGAATCTTGTGAACCTTGTGAACCTTCAAGAAGCAACCTATGGACTTCATGAACCTCATGAAAGGTCTTGAAAGCACTGTGGGACTTGTGAACCTTGTGAACCTTCATAAAGTAGCTTGTGGACTTTATGAACTTCATGAAAGGTTATGCAAGTTGTTGGAGAACTTGTGAACCTTGTGAACCTTCTTAGAACACAAAGTCTTGTATTGTGAGGGCAAATTTTGGGGTGCAACAGCTGCCCCTGTTCAATTTTCTGAAACCTGAGGGGTTAGATTGGTATATTTGCCAGTCGTAACCTGGAAGGTTGAAGGGGATTGAACACAAAAGCCCAAAAATTTGCACTCACCAGTGCACTAGAGTGGTACAGATGGCTAGTTGAATATGATTGAGTGGGCTTAAAGATGCCACTAGGGGGGGAGCAGTTCAAAATATGGGTGTATGGTGAAAGCTGTCAGGAGTCTGGAATAATAATGATGTAGCAGCATGTCTTCATGAGGATAGAGCAATCAATAGTGATAACCCTAAAGCAGTCTTGAAGCAATGATATGATTTCAGGAGGATAGAACAATGAATGGCTCTAAAGCAGTCTTGAAATAATAATGTGATATGTCTTCAGAAGGATAGAGCAATCGATAGCTCTAAAGCAGTCTTGAAGTAATAATGTGATATGTCTTCAGGAGGATAGAGCAATCAATAGCTCTAAAGCAGTCTTGAAATAATGATTTCAGGAGGATAGAGCAATGGATAGCTCTAAAGCAGTCTTGAAATAATAATGTAATTTCAGGAGGATAGAGCAATGGATAACTCTAAAGCAGTCTTGAAATAATTAGATGGCTTCAGGAGGATAGAGCAATGAATAGCTCTAAAGCAGTCTTGAAGTAGTAATATGACCTCATGAGGATAGAGCAATGAATAGCTCTAAAGCAGTCTTGAAGTAATAGGATGATTTCAGGAGGATAGAGCAATCAGTAACTCTAAAGCAGTCTTGAAGTCATGAGAGGCTATCAGGAGGATAAAATAACCCTGAGGTTACAATAAAGCAGTCCCAAAGTAATAAGAAGCTCATCAGGAGGATAAAGTAACCCTGAGGTTACAATAAAGCAGTCCCAAAGATCATAAGCTTGTTTGTTGGATAATTAACCTGAAAACAAGGTAGCATTCTGTATAACAACATTAGTTTATGCTTTATGTATGCATGTATGACATGATGCACTTAGGTAATGTACTATAGACATATATGTTATGGTATGATGTAAATGATGTATGTATGCTATGACACTGCTGGAAGTATCTGGATATCCTTGTATAACAACTGCTGGCCAAGGAAAATAAATCCCGATTCGTTGTTGAAGAATACATAACCCTCCGTCTGCTGGGGATAACAAGGTATAGATAACCTCCCGTTGTTGGGGATAACAAGGTATAGATAACCTCCCGTTGTTGGGGATAGTAGGGTATAGATAACCTCCCGTTGTTGGGGATAGTAGGGTATAGATAACCTTCGTTTTCGTTTGATAGTAGGATAAGTATAACATCCCGTCTTCGTTCATCGTGCCCTTATTGGAAAGTAATTTCCCGTATATCCGTATGAGGATAACAGAGATGGATATAAATTCCAGGGGAGATTAGACTTTGTGAAAATGGATTAGTCCTACTGATGGTTTGTAACTGTCTTGTAAAGATGAACCGGCGAAGCTTCGTTGAAATCCTTCCCTCGTTCGTCCTTAGTAAATACTATTACTGCATTTTCATGCATTTCTGGTAAACATCAATCATATTAAAAGCATACATGCATTTCTGGTAAACATCAATCATATTCAAAGGCATACATACATTCAAACACAACCAATGGACGTTTCGCTTATGTAAATAGGGTAAAAGTAAATCTGGATTCAAAAGATGGAATTTATTTATATCAAAAGTGACCCATACACGGGTAAGTTTGTACAAGGAGACATAAACCCTAGTAAGAGAATTTTGTCATGAAGTTTTACAAAAAGAATCATCTATGTGGGAAATAATCCTATTGAGTTTCAATTCTACTATTGCCACTCAAGTATCTCATCTTCTTGCTGTTGAGACGGAAACGATTGGATTGAGCTTTATCTGTTTGAGCTTGAGTAAGTAGTACAACTGGTTGCAGTTTCATGAGTGACCCAAACGAGACATAGTCATACGCTTTAATCCCTAACTTTTGTCTGGATTGCCCTTTCAGGTTTTCAATCCACCGGGATACCCTTTTTTGCCCAAGCCGCCTTTTCAGGTTTTCGACTTGCCGGGTGTACATCTTTTTATATATATATCCCTAATTTTTGCCCAAACCCTTTTGGTTTGCCGGGATGCCCTTATTTTTGCCTAGGCCTGTCAACCTAGCGGGTCTCTTTTTATGCGTAGTATTTTTTAACTATGTCTGCGTTTACAGGTTGTGGGAAGTCTTCACCATCCATTGTAGTCAGTATCATGGCACCTCCTGAGAACACTGTCTTGACTACAAATGGTCCCTCATATGTTGGAGTCCACTTGCCCCTAGGATCACCCTGTGGTAATATGATACGCTTGATTACCAAGTCACCAGCCTGATATACCTTTGGCTTAACCTTCTTGTTAAAAGCTTTGATCATCCGTTTCTGGTACATCTGGCCATGACAAACTGCTGCTAACCTTTTCTCATCAATCAAGTTTATCTGGTCAAGTCGAGTCTGAATCCACTCATCTTCATCCAAGCCTGCATCCTTCATAATTCTCAAGGAGGGGATCTGAACTTCAATAGGCAGAACTGCTTCCATACCATAGACTAAGGAGAATGGGGTTGCCCCTGTTGAAGTACGTATTGTAGTACGATAACCATGCAGAGCAAATGGTAACATCTCGTGCCAATCCTTGTAAGTAACAGTCATCTTCTGTACAATCTTCTTAATGTTCTTATTAGCAGCTTCAACTGCCCCATTCATCTTTGGACGATACGGAGAAGAGTTGTGATGCTTAATCTTGAACTGCGTACAGAGATCAGTAATCATAGTGTTGTTCAGATTAGAGCCATTGTCAGTGATAATCCTTTCAGGGATACCATACCTACATATGAGATTATTCTTAATGAACCGAGCCACAACATTCTTAGTCACAGATGCAAATGAAGCTGCCTCTACCCATTTCGTGAAGTAATCAATAGCAACCAGGATGAAACGATGCCCATTAGAAGCAGTAGGCTTGATCTCACCAATCACATCAATGCCCCACATGGCAAAGGGCCAAGGAGCAGTCAACACATTCAATGGAGATGGAGGTACATGTACTTTATCAGCATAGATTTGACATTTGTGACATGTTCTGGAGTGTTGATAGCAATCAGCTTCCATGGTAGACCAATAGTAACCTGCTCTCAAAATCTTCTTTGCCATGGTATGACCACTAGAATGAGTGCCAAAGGTCCCATCATGCATCTCTTCCATAATTTCTGTAGCTTCCTTCTTATCCACACAACGAAGCATAGTTGAATCATGATTACGCTTATACAGAATGCCATTACTCAGAAAGAACTTAGCAGAAAACCTTCTCAGGAACTTCCTATCTTTGACAGATGCCCCTTCAGGGAACTCCTGAGCTTCAAGATAGTTTTTCACTTCATAGAACCAAGGCTTCTCCTCTCCCCCTTCAGTGTCAATCTCATTGCAGTATGCAGGCTTCTCAAATCTATCAATGGTAATCTTGGGAGCTTCATCATCCCAGCTGATCTCAAACATAGATGCCATGGTGGCCAATGCGTCTGCCAACTGATTCTCTCTTCGTGGAATATGTCCAAAAGTAATCTCTTTGAAATGTGGGATCAAAGACAACACATGTTCTCTGTAAGGAATGAGATTATCATGCTTTGTATCCCAATCTCCTTTAATCTGACTTACTACCAGAGCTGAATCTCCATACACCTCAAGGAACTGAATCTTCATGTCAATAGCAACTTGTATACCCATGATACATGCCTCATACTCAGCCATGTTATTGGTACAATAGAAACAAAGTCTGGCAGTAATCGGGGTATGACAACCTTCAGGGGAACTAATCACAACACCAACACCATTACCATGTGCATTGGAGGCACCATCAAAAACCATAGTCCATCGGGATCCTTGTTCAGGTCCGTCATATTGTCCAGGTTCTTTGGTAACAGACATAATGTCTTCATCAGGGAACTCAAAATTCATTGACTGGTAATCATCTACTGCTTGATGAGCCAAATGATCAGCAACAACACTCCCCTTAATGGCCTTCTGAGTAGTATACTGTATATCATATTCCGTCAAGATCATTTGCCATCTTGCAATTCTTCCGGAGAGAGCAGGTTTCTCAAATATGTACTTGATTGGATCCATCTTCGAAATCAACAAGGTAGTATGGGTCAACATATACTGTCTTAGTCGGCGAGCAGCCCATGCCAAAGCGCAGCAAGTTTTCTCGAGCAGTGAGTATCTTGTTTCACAGTCGGTAAACTTTTTGCTAAGGTAGTATATTGCCTGCTCTTTTCGACCAGACTCGTCATGTTGCCCCAATACACACCCCATTGAGTTGTCTAATACTGTTAAATACATAATCAAGGGTCTTCCGTCAACTGGTGGCGTTAAAATTGGAGGTTCTAGCAAATATCTCTTGATTTCATCAAAGGCAGTCTGGCACTCATCATTCCATTCCATCACCTGATCTTTCTTCAACAACTTGAAGATTGGCTCACAGATGGTAGTTAATTGGGAAATAAATCTTGCAATGTAGTTCAATCGTCCCAAGAAACCTCTAACCTCCTTCTCAGTACGGGGAGCTGGCATCTCTCGTATAGCTTTCACTTTTGCAGGATCCACTTCAATACCTTTTCCACTGACAATGAAACCCAGGAGCTTTCCAGATCTAACTCCAAAAGTACACTTGTTTGGATTTAATCTCAACCTGTATTTCTTCAACCTCTCAAACAACTTGTGCAGATGATCAAGATGTTGTTCTTCATTCTGAGACCTGGCTATCATATCATCCACATATACCTCTATCTCATGATGAATCATATCATGAAACAAAGCCACCATGGCACGCTGATATGTTGCCCCTGCATTCTTCAAACCAAATGGCATTACCTTATAGCAAAAGGTGCCCCACTGTGTCACAAATGTAGTCTTCTCCATATCTTCAGGTGCCATCTTGATTTGATTGTAACCAGAGAAACCATCCATAAAAGAGAATACCTTATGCTGAGCAGTGTTGTCTACCAGAATATCAATATGAGGAAGTGGAAAGTCATCTTTAGGGCTAGCCTTGTTCAGATCTCTGTAGTCTACACACATACGTACCTTACCATCTTTCTTAGGAACTGGTACCACATTTGCAACCCACTGAGGATAAGAAGTTACGGCCAAGAACCCTGCATTGAACTGTTTCATTACCTCTGCTTTGATCTTTTCTGACATTTCAGGACGCATACGACGAACCTTCTGCTTCTTTGGACGACAATCTTCTTTCACTGGTGTAACCCGGTGAACTGACTTTAAACAATGTTGCGGATAGCAAGAGTCGCCACCGACTTTTATTTTATCCATAAGGAAAGGTTATAAAAGAACAGGAAAGACCTTAGAGAATATTTTGGGTCCGGGGGGTAGGTTATGAAAAGGGAAGGTATTAGCATCCTTTTCATCCATGGTTATCCATGGGCTCTTAGGTACTTAAGCTCACTTTTGAATTGTTTTGAAATTGTAGTGTGTGAATAGAAAATTTTCAGAATAGTTAATAAATAATCCATGTAAGGATGTGTTAAGAACTTGTTTGAAAACTTGTTGAAAATTTGTTTAAGTGCGAAACAGTTTTGAAATGAGCAAGCACCTAGGAGTAACCTACCCTAAAGTTTAAAGGTCTTTCTTATTCTTCATTCTTTCCTTTAGTAAGACTATCCCTACTATAATGGAGTAGGTAGTCCTTACTTTGGATGTTAAGGGACATGTGAGGGACAATTTGACTTTGAAGGCCATTGTGGGATGTAATAAGCACATATAAGGGACCATCATCATTTTTCGAAAGGGACTCGATTCGTAAAGGCAACCATAAGGGACTTTGATGATTTTTCTATTTGAGGGACTTGCTTTATACACCCCACTTAACCATTATTCGTAGGCAACTTGAGGGATATCCTTAGGAAGTGAGACGGCGATTAAAATCGACTTACGTGTGTGACGTGTTTATTTTAATTATCTTTATTTAAAAGTGATCTAAATTTATTTTAATATTACATACATGTTGTTACACTCCCTAATTACTAACCATAATAATAATTAAATAATTAAACAACTTTACATCCAAGAAACAATTACAAAATAATAAGCAAAATAATTAAATAGCAAAGATAAATAAAATATAAATAAGCAATAATAAATAATAAAGGGGGTTAATTCTAAGTTTACTCGGCAAGACATCGCATCTTGTGCCTACGTATCCTTACGGGAGTGGAATCAGAGTAATCGTAGTTCCCCTCAAAAGGGAGGTTAGAGACTTCTTGACTGTGGTCAAGGTCTCAAGGGGAATAAATGCATCTTAAGGACACGCTTACGCGGAGTGTAGAAACTCCAAATCTCTACGCTGAATTGTTAAGTTGTAATTAGGGTTAAATTAGGTTAGGGATTCCGCGGCGGGAAACCCTAAAATGAGCGCGGCGGCTCTTTGACCTAATGCTAGGGGTAAAGTTGTAATTTTGCCTGCGGCGAGGCATTTGTGAAAAGTAGGGTTTGTAAGGGTGTAATTTTGAGGGTTTGAATGTGTGAGGGTTTATGGACTATTGGCGCGGCGGCCAAACAGTTAGACCTAACCTTCGGATGTGTGCAATGTGACAGAAATAATGGTAAACGCGTGAGATAATTGAATCATGCAAACAGAGAGATAATGTCATAATTTAAACCATGCAAGCAGAAATTTAAAGGCAGAATTTAAAGAGCGATTGTTAAGTTCGCGAGGTTACATGAGAGGAGCAGATACAATATGATAATGAAATTTGAATTGAACAATAATAAAATAAAATAAATAACGGTTCTAGTTATTATTTAAAAAAAAAAAGATTTTAGTTATTATTTTAAATTTATCTAAAAAAAAGTTTTTCTTAAAAATAATAGGTTTTCATATTAATTTGGAAAAGATGTTAATGTTATTTATTTTAAAAAACAGATTTTTATATTATAACAAGTTTTAATAAATTAATGATAACAATAATAATAACAATGGTAATAATAATGATAATAATGATAATAATAATAAATAATGATAATAATAATAATAATAATAATAATAATAATAATAATAATAATAATAAAGCAATAATGAATTTTAAATGTGCCAAATAACCCAACAATGTTGCTAACGCAGAAATGCGCTCATCGCAACCAGATCTAAATCGGAAGAAACAAAATTTATCGCAAAGAAAAAGAAATTAAGCAAAAAATAGTATTATTGCTCACACAAAAATGCGATCATCGCAACCAGATCGAACTAACACAAATGTCACGCGTCATGCACACAAATGTGCAAACATCGTATCGACATAATTCGATCAAAAATTAATCTTATATATATAAACTCTAACAATTTAAAAATTATATATATATAAACGTAACAGTAATAGATAAAGAAAAAGAAATAACGGTAATAGATGAAGAAAAAGAAATAACGGTAAAAGATGAAGAAAAAGAAACAACAGTAATAGATGAAGGAAAAGAAATAACGGTAAACGATGAAGAAAAAGAAACAATAGTAATGGATGAAGAAGAAAACTAAATAACGGCAAACGGCACTCACTCCTCTTAGGTTTTTTTCATTCTCCCCCCTTTTCCAACAAGGCAACACATGTATATATAGGGAACAAATTAGGGTTAACACCAAATTGTCAATAATGTCCCTAAAGCCCATTTTAAAGCCCAAACTAAATAATTAGTTAAGAAAAAATAAAATTTAAATAATTTAAAATAATTAAAATAAACTTAAAATAAAAACTAATAATCCTATTTATTCCTAAAATCAAAAATATTATAAAAAGAACAAAATTTTTTTCAATATTTTTTATTTTATGATTTTTTGGATATTTTTATGAATAATTTAGAAAAAAGTGAAAAAAATAATATTTTAAAAAATGATTTAATTAAAATACGAAAATAATAATTAAATAATAATAAAAAACTATTTTTGTTATTTTTTTTAATGAAAGATAGAAAAATTTAGAGTAAAAATAATAAAAAACAAAAAAAAGTGACAAAGGTGAGATTCGAACTCTCAACCTCTCACACTCATAACTCCTTACACATGTCCTCCTGCCAATTGTGCCATTTTTACTTTTTAGAAAAAAAATGCATGCCATATGATATTTACCTGCAAAAAGTCAAACGACTACACAAATTTGTTAGTAATTGATTAAATGCAATAAAAATGCAATGAAATGCGACGACAAATCTTAGGGCAAAATTTGGGGTATTACAGTTATTATGATAATATTTCTCACCCAACCTCTCTTTGTTGTTGGCAAAAAAAATCATGAAGTTTGACTTTGGTTTGACCACAGTTGACCTCAGTTTGACTTTTTAACTGCATTGACTGCTTTTGACTTATCTGATCATCTGACTGAGCAAACTTTTTGAGAAAAGTCTTGAAACTTGACATGGGGGTTCTTATACACATATAAGATGTTATGAAGCTCACTTGAAGTCTTGGAAGTCCATTTAGCCTGATTAAAGTCAAAACCCAAGTTTTGGATGCACTGCTTAGGAGGTGCATTGTCTGAGGGAATTGTCAACTCTTCTGACCAATTGTGAATTTTGTGAACCTTGTGAACCTTCTTGGAACACAAAGTCTTGTATTGTGAGGGCAAATTTTGGGGTGCAACAGCTGCCCCTGTTCAATTTTCTGAAACCTGAGGGGTTAGATTGGTATATTTGCCAGTCGTAACCTGGAAGGTTGAAGGGGATTGAACACAAAAGCCCAAAAATTTGCACTCACCAGTGCATGGAGTGATATTGATGGTTGGTTGAACATGATTGAGTGGGCTTAAAGATGCCACTAGGGGAAAGTTCTTCAGTAGTATAATGAGAACTGTCAGGAGTCTGGAGTAATACTGATGTAACAGCATGTCTTCATGAGGATAGAGCAGTCAATAATGATAACCCTAAAGCAGTCTTGAAGTGATAAATCTGACCTCAGGAGGATAGAGCAATCAATAGCTCTAAAGCAGTCTTGAAGTAATAATGGCTTCAGGAGGATAGAGCAATCAATAGCTCTAAAGCAGTCTTGAAGTAATAGAATGGCTTCAGGAGGATAGAGCAAGCAACAGCTCTAAAGCAGTCTTGAAATAATTAGATGGCTTCAGGAGGATAGAGCAATGAATAGCTCTAAAGCAGTCTTGAAGTAGTAATATGACCTCATGAGGATAGAGCAATGAATAGCTCTAAAGCAGTCTTGAAGTAATAGGATGATTTCAGGAGGATAGAGCAATCAGTAGCTCTAAAGCAGTCTTGAAGTCATGAGAGGCTATCAGGAGGATAAAATAACCCTGAGGTTACAATAAAGCAGTCCCAAAGTAATAAGAAGCTCATCAGGAGGATAAAGTAACTCTGAGGTTACAATAAAGCAGTCCCAAAGATCATAAGCTTGTTTGTTGGATAATTAACCTGAAAACAAGGTAGCATTCTGTATAACAACATTAGTTTATGCTTTATGTTGGGGATAACAAGGTATAGATAACCTCCCGTTGTTGGGGATAGTAGGGTATAGATAAACTTCGTTTTCGTTTGATAGTAGGGTATAGATAACCTTCGTTTTCGTTTGATAGTAGGATAAGTATAACATCCCGTCTTCGTTCATCGTGCCCTTATTGGAAAGTAATTTCCCGTATATCCGTATGAGGATAAAAGAGATGGATATAAATTCCAGGGGAGATTAGACTTTGTGAAAATGGATTAGTCCTACTGATGGTTTGTAACTGTCTTGTAAAGATGAACCGGCGAAGCTTCGTTGAAATCCTTCCCTCGTTCGTCCTTAGTAAATACTATTACTGCATTTTCATGCATTTCTGATAAACATCAATCATATTAAAAGCATACATGCGTTTCTGGTAAACATCAATCATATTCAAAGGCATACATACATTCAAACACAACCAATGGACGTTTCGCTTATGTAAATAGGGTAAAAGTAAATCTGGATTCAAAAGATGGAATTTATTTATATCAAAAGTGACCCATACACGGGTAAGTTTGTACAAGGAGACATAAACCCTAGTAAGAGAATTTTGTCATGAAGTTTTACAAAAAGAATCAGCTATGTGGGAAATAATCCTATTGAGTTTCAATTCTACTATTGCCACTCAAGTATCTCATCTTCTTGCTGTTGAGACGGAAACGATTGGATTGAGCTTTATCTGTTTGAGCTTGAGTAAGTAGTACAACTGGTTGCAGTTTCATGAGTGATCCAAACGAGACATAGTCATACGCTTTAATCCCTAACTTTTGCCTGGATTGCCCTTTCAGGTTTTCAATCCACCGGGATACCCTTTTTTGCCCAAGCCGCCTTTTCAGGTTTTCGACTTGCCGGGTGTACATCTTTTTATATATATATCCCTAATTTTTGCCCAAACCCTTTTGGTTTGCCGGGATGCCCTTATTTTTGCCTAGGCCTGTCAACCTAGCGGGTCTCTTTTTATGCGTAGTATTTTTTAACTATGTCTGCGTTTACAGGTTGTGGGAAGTCTTCACCATCCATTGTAGTCAGTATCATGGCACCTCCTGAGAACACTGTCTTGACTACAAATGGTCCCTCATATGTTGGAGTCCACTTGCCCCTTCAGTGTCAATCTCATTGTAGTATGCAGGCTTCTCAAATCTATCAATGGTAATCTTGGGAGCTTCATCATCCCAGCTTATCTCAAACATAGATGCCATGGTGGCCAATGCGTCTGCCAACTGATTCTCTCTTCGTGGAATATGTCCAAAAGTAATCTCTTTGAAATGTGGGATCAAAGACAACACATGTTCTCTGTAAGGAATGAGATTATCATGCTTTGTATCCCAATCTCCTTTAATCTGACTTACTACCAGAGCTGAATCTCCATACACCTCAAGGAACTGAATCTTCATATCAATAGCAACTTGCATACCCATGATACATGCCTCATACTCAGCCATGTTATTGGTACAATAGAAACAAAGTCTGGCAGTAATCGGGGTATGACAACCTTCAGGGGAACTAATCACAACACCAACACCATTACCATGTGCATTGGAGGCACCATCAAAAACCATAGTCCATCGAGATCCTTGTTCAGGTCCGTCATATTGTCCAGGTTCTTTGGTAACAGACATAATGTCTTCATCAGGGAACTCAAAATTCATTGACTGGTAATCATCTACTGCTTGATGAGCCAAATGATCAGCAACAACACTTCCCTTAATGGCCTTCTGAGTAGTATACTGTATATCATATTCCGTCAAGATCATTTGCCATCTTGCAATTCTTCCGGAGAGAGCAGGTTTCTCAAATATGTACTTGATTGGATCCATCTTCGAAATCAACAAGGTAGTATGGGTCAACATATACTGTCTTAGTCGGCGAGCAGCCCATGCCAAAGCGCAGCAAGTTTTCTCGAGCAGTGAGTATCTTGTTTCACAGTCGGTAAACTTTTTGCTAAGGTAGTATATTGCCTGCTCTTTTCGACCAGACTCGTCATGTTGCCCCAATACACACCCCATTGAGTTGTCTAATACTGTTAAATACATAATCAAGGGTCTTCCATCAACTGGTGGCATTAAAATTGGAGGTTCTAGCAAATATCTCTTGATTTCCTCAAAGGCAGTCTGGCACTCATCATTCCATTCCATCACCTGATCTTTCTTCAACAACTTGAAGATTGGCTCACGGATGGTAGTTAATTGGGAAATAAATCTTGCAATGTAGTTCAATCGTCCCAAGAAACCTCTAACCTCCTTCTCAGTACGGGGAGTTGGCATCTCTCGTATAGCTTTCACTTTTGCAGGATCCACTTCAATACCTTTTCCACTGACAATGAAACCCAGGAGCTTTCCAGATCTAACTCCAAAAGTACACTTGTTTGGATTTAATCTCAACCTGTATTTCTTCAACCTCTCAAACAACTTGTGCAGATGATCAAGATGTTGTTCTTCATTCTGAGACCTGGCTATCATATCATCCACATATACCTCTATCTCATGATGAATCATATCATGAAACAAAGCCACCATAACACGCTGATATGTTGCCCCTGCATTCTTCAAACCAAATGGCATTACCTTATAGCAAAAGGTGCCCCACTGTGTCACAAATGTAGTCTTCTCCATATCTTCAGGTGCCATCTTGATTTGATTGTAACCAGAGAAACCATCCATAAAAGAGAATACCTTATGCTGAGCAGTGTTGTCTACCAGAATATCAATATGAGGAAGTGGAAAGTCATCTTTAGGGCTAGCCTTGTTCAGATCTCTGTAGTCTACACACATACGTACCTTACCATCTTTCTTAGGAACTGGTACCACATTTGCAACCCACTGAGGATAAGAAGTTACGGCCAAGAACCCTGCATTGAACTGTTTCATTACTTCTGCTTTGATCTTTTCTGACATTTCAGGACGCATACGACGAACCTTCTGCTTCTTTGGACGACAATCTTCTTTCACTGGCAAACGGTGAACCACAATGTCTGTATCCAACCCTGGCATATCTTCATAAGACCAAGCAAAGATCTCCACATAGTCACGTAGCATCTGAATCAACCTGCTCTTGACACTGTCCTCTAAATCAGCCCCTATCTTGACCTCTTTTCTGTTTTCTTCAGTTCCCAGATTCACAACTTCGACTGGCTCTTCATGTGGCTGTATAGCTTTCTCTTCTTGTTGTAACAACCTAGCAAGCTCTACAGGTATTTCACAATCGTCCTCGTTTCCGTCTTCAGTTTGATAGATCGGATTCTCGAAATTGTAATTGGCAATAGTAGAACTGTTATCAACTGGATCCAGAGTGGATGAGGATCTGCATTTTAGTGACGTGGGTGTGTGTAAGAACACATAGCTGATAAAGCAAAAATAAAAGAAAAAGAAAGACAAGGAACACAATATTTACGAAAACGAAACGTCCACTGATTTTATTGAATGAAGTATGCAAATGAAATGACAACCCGTAACAAGCACACCATTGTGCCCCGGGTAAGGCACATGGCTTGAAAGTTTTAATTGTTCCAGAAATTACAAATTTAAAAACATAACACAGTAATAGTATTTACTCCTGACTAAAGGAGATAGGGATAACATCTTCAGCTTTCCAATTATTGAGTCCAGCACCCACAGTAGGAAAAATCCATGCCTCCAAGTTGTAGTCTTCATCTTGATCTCCCACAGCATTGATAACCCCTTGATTGGTGATACGAACAGCACGAGCACGACGAACAGCCTTCTGGGACTCTTCTTCCACCACAGCTTTTGCATCATTGAGGGAGGCCATTGTCATTGTTGGAGGGTTTCTGATGACCACAGGAACCTTCTTCACAGCAGGAGGAGTCACACAATCCTTAACAGCCCAGGGAACCACTTCAAATGACTGACATGGAGTTTCAATGTATTCACCTTCTACTTCCAGATACTTGAAAGTGTTTACATGGCTGACAAAGTATTCTTCCTCTCCAAAGACAGTAACAACTTTTCCATTCACTGGATATCTCAACTTTTGATGTAATGTGGAGGTCACAGCACCTGCCCCATGGATCCAGGGACGACCAAGCAGACATGAGTACGAAGGACGAATATCCATCACATAGAATGTAGCAGTAAACACCTGAGAGCCAACCTTGATTGGAAGATCAATTTCCCCATGCACTACTCTTCTAGAACCATCAAAAGCCTTTACCACAATATTACTGGGCTTCAATACCGTATCTTCAGGACTCAGCTTGTTCAGGACTTCCTTAGGCAACACATTCAGAGAGGAACCATTGTCTATCAGCACATGAGACAGGGTAGTGCCCCTGCATTCAATTGAAATATGCAAGGCCCTGTTATGATCCCTCTTGGCAGGGGTCAAGTCAGCATCAGAAAATCCTAACCCGTTGTCATAGGTCAGGTGAGCAACACAATTCTCAAACTGGTCCACAGAAATTGCACTGGGTACATGAGCCATCTTTAGAAACTTGATCAATGACTTGGCATGAGCCTCAGAACATAATAACAGGGAGAGCATAGAAATCTTTGAGGGAGTATGCCCCAGCTGATCAACAATATCATAATCACTCTTGCGAATGATTTTCAATACTTCTTCCATCTGCTTAGAGAGGTCATCAGCAGCTGGCACATCAGTAGATACAGGCTCAATAACAGGACCCTTGCCCCGAGCATCAGGGGTGGAAGTAACAGCAGGAGTAACTGCACTCTTAGAAGCAACTGGAGGAGAGAAGACTCTTCCACTACGAGTGATCTTGCTAGATCCAGCAATATTATCAATGTCAACCGGCATATCCGGTAAAGGCTCCTGTTTGACACCATGGATGTAAACACCAGACCCATAGTGCCAAGGCACAGCTTTGTCAGATGTATAAGGAATAGGACCAGGAGTGGTAATGATCAGAGGAGCTACTCTGGCTTCAGCGACAACTTTCACAGGACCTTCAGCAGTAATCTTGATCGGGCCCTGATGAGTGATTTTAATGGGACCCTTTGAAGTGATTCTTAGTGGTACTTTGTCAACCATATCAACCTCTTCAATCTTCTTACCCTGAGTCAGATGATCCACCATACTTTCTACAGATGCTGGTCTTCTTTCAAACACTATAGTATATTTATCCATGAGACGTCGAATCCCATCTCTCAAAATGAAGCAACTATCCGGCTTATAGGTACAATATAGACAATCTTCATGACAACCTGGAAAGATCCCAGCTTGTACTAACCTCTTTTTGATAACAGACAATGGTGTGCTCAACTCTATAACTGAATAGACATGCAGATCTTCATCAATATCTTCATCAATGGCGTTGACAGTCTTCTCGTGATTTGGCATTGGAGCGGTAATCACATTTGGAGTACCTGGTGGATCAAACTCAATTTCTCCAGCATCAATCATATCTTGAATTTTGTTCTTCAAGACCCAGCAGTTATTAGTATCATGTCCTGGACAGTTGGAATGATATGCACATCGTGCATTGGGATTGTACTTGGGAGATGTAACATTGGGATTCTGAGGAGCCTCCCTCAGGGTAATAAGTTCAGCCTTCAACAAATGTTGTAATGCCTGAGCCATTGACATGTTGATCTTCGTGAACTGTCTTCTAGCCCTCTGTTGGTTGCCTTGAGGCTGCTCTGTTGTTGCAGGAGTTGGATTTGAAATATGAACTGCACTAACAGACTGATGCCTTCTGTTACGATCAGGCTGACCATACACAGCATTAGACTCTTTCTTCCCAGTGGGAGGCTTCTTTGCAGCACCTGATGAAGAAGTGCCCACTTGGATCTTACCACTCTTGATACCATTCTCTACTCGCTCTCCTGTCATGATCAACTCAGTGAAGCCAGATGATGAGCTTCCAATGAGATGACTGTAAAACGGACCATTCAGCGTACACATGAACATATCAACCAACTCCCTATCAGTCAAAGGGGGTTGAACTCTTCCAGCTAAGTCTCTCCATTTCTGAGCATACTCCTTAAAGCTTTCTTTGGCACCCATAGACATGCTTTGAAGCTGCATGCGAGTGGGGGCTAAGTCAGCATTGTATTGATACTGCTTGTAGAAAGCTTCAGCAAGGTCATTCCAATCTCTGATGTTGACACTCTCCAACTGATAATACCACTCTAGCTGAGCTCCAGATAAACTTTCTTGAAAGAAATGGATCCACAACTTTTTATCAGCAGTGTGGGGTTGAATTCTTCTGACATAAGACCTCAGATGCAATTTGGGACAAGAGACCCCATCATAGACAACAAATGTAGGAACTTTGAATCCAATGGGTATGACCACCCCAGATATCAAGCTCAAATCCTCAAAATCCAGCCCAGATGATTTCTGTAATTCCATAGCATCCATTCTATCCACCAGCATCTTGAATTTGTCTTCGTTAGGCTCATGGTAGTAGTTAGCCTCAGAATCAGAGTCCCCCATAGTGTTGTGGAGACTGCCTCTCTCCTGCTCAGATTCTTCAGATTCATAGTCTTCAACCTGTTCCTTGGTCTTGGCAGGACCTTTGAACCTTCTTCCCATGTTGAGCAACCCAGCAGACCTTCTAGCCTTCTTAGTCTTCTTGGCCAGCAGTGTCTTCAATTCATCCTGCCCCTTGGATAGGTTCAGGATCAGCTCTTGGAACTGTGCATTCTGTGCCTGGAGATCCTTAACTGATTGTTCAAGAGCCATTGCTGAAATAAACAGCGAGGAGATGAGAAACCTGTGCACAATTATAAACCTGTGATGCAATGATATGGGAATGCATATGCAATGTTTTCAAGGACCGCAGGATTTAAATTTGCTTAAACAAACAAGAAAGTAACTTTTTATTAGTAATAACTTGTTTTGCCTCTTAGGCTTACAAAAAATGAAAACGAAATAAGTACAAAAGATGGGGTTTTAAGTCTCCCATGGACGTTTCCTCTTTGTGTTGAGGTATGAGTTGAGGTTTCGTTCCTCATGAAGTAGCTTTGTTAGCTCTAGGATCCTTGCTTGGCTTGCTTTGTGATGAGCCTCAAAAGTATCCCTTTGCTCTTTCAGTTGGATCCATGATCTCTGCAAGTCTTCCATATCAGTAGGCATGTCTGGGTGAAGGATGGTATAAGCTGTGTCTCCTTCAGCAACAGGTTCCATGGTAACTGGTAGGACGGCAGGATATGGCATCATGAGTGTCTGAGCACGAGATCGTACCCATCTGAGATAAGCCTCCATAGAAATAGTGTACTTAGGCTCCAGTGTCTTGCTGTCAATCCTGTTTACCTTTTCCCAAGCTCGTATGAATCTCTGACGGTAACCCTGAAGATCGTTGTCGTAGTCAAACACAATGCCCTGAATCAACATGTCATGTGGACCATCGCTCCGGGCGTAACCAAACTGTCGTAAAGCTAGAGATGGGTTGTAGGTGATGCCTCCTCTTATGCCTAGAAGTGGCACATTAGGAAACTCCCCACAACGGTCAATGATGGTGACATTCTCCATAGATCTGGAGCACCAATGGATGTCTGAGTGAGAAAGTGACATGATCCTCTTGGACCATCTGAACCCTTGCTCATTCTTCATTACTGAGCGAGGAAGGTGAGAAATAAACCACCTAGAAAGTAAAGGTATGCAGCACATCAAAGTTCCTCTTGCCCTTGTAGTACGGGTGTGAAGAGAATGTAGGATGTCTCCAAGTAAGGTAGGCACTGGATTGTGACTCAGGAATATGTTGATGGCATGAACGTCTATGAACTGATCAGGATTGGGGAACAACACTAAGCCATAAATCAATAAGGCTAAGATCTCCTCAACAGCATCGTAGCTCATAGCCTTCAAGAACATTTGAGCTTTATCCACTAATACCTTGGCAAGAATACCTTTAACTCCACTTCTCGTCTCTAGAACAATGTCAGACTTCTTCAGATGTAGAGCTGCAGCAATAACTTCAGGTTTAAGCTCCTTCTCCAAACCTGTGAATGGTTTCTGATCAAGAACAGGGATACCCAGAAGTTTAGAGAACTCTTCCATGGTTGGAACTAACTGATAATCAGGAAATGCAAAGCAATGGTGCTTAGGGTCAAAGAACTGAAACAGCACACTCATCATGTCTTCACTGAACCCTGAAGTAACTAGATCCAATAAGTGACCATGTCTCTGGGAATGATCAGACACTTGGGAAACCAACTCTTTGAGCTTGGGAGGTATCCCTACAAAGTTGATCCTGATGGTGTTTCTACAAGCAGAAGCCATGACCTGCAACAAAGAACAAAGATAAATCCTTTGGTCCTTGAAATGGTTAGGGAAAATGATATGCTTATGATGCATGATGATGTCATGATGTCATGCTCAATCACAAACATGTGGCACACACAAACAAGTCACACCATAGCCCTAGGTTTAAAGGCTTGCATGAGGTTCAAAGGCAAGTACCCTCCCCTGAAGTTAGATGGTTCATCCTGTCCTACAAAAGTAACCAGGTTCTAAGGGATCTCAATATCATTGATCCTTCACAAGGGTGGTTGTTCAGAAAGCAACTTACTTGCCAACCAAAACCCTCCAAGTTTAAGATCTCAATGAGCGTAGTATCGAGTGTCAACCAACTTCAGTCTGCACCAAAGCCGGTTACCTCACTACTTTCTAAAGGCCAAGATGAGTTAACTAGGGTTCTAAAAGTCAGTTAGTGCATTGACAACATATGGCAGCCTCAATATTATCCTCAACTTGACTTAAGGAATATAAGCACCAACCAAGAAGTCGCACTAACTATGGCCACCAAATCAACCGTATCGATATACGTCGTACAGTTTCCTTGGTCTATTGCCATTTACCTAAGGTACACTAGATCCGGGTTAGGACCTTTCACACATAAGAGCACCCCAACAATATAATAATAAAGCAAACAAGGCAAACAATTTAAAGTGATCTTAATTCCTAAGGGTACCCCTCTTAAATAGGTCCCCAGCAGAGTCGCCAGTTCTGTAACCCGGTGAACTGACTTTAAACAATGTTGCGGATAGCAAGAGTCGCCACCGACTTTTATTTTATCCATAAGGAAAGGTTATAAAAGAACAGGAAAGACCTTAGAGAATATTTTGGGTCCGGGGGGTAGGTTATGAAAAGGGAAGGTATTAGCATCCTTTTCATCCATGGTTATCCATGGGCTCTTAGGTACTTAAGCTCACTTTTGAATTGTTTTGAAATTGTAGTGTATGAATAGAAAATTTTCAGAATAGTTAATAAATAATCCATGTAAGGATGTGTTAAGAACTTGTTTGAAAACTTGTTGAAAATTTGTTTAAGTGCGAAACAGTTTTGAAATGAGCAAGCACCTAGGAGTAACCTACCCTAAAGTTTAAAGGTCTTTCTTATTCTTCATTCTTTCCTTTAGTAAGACTATCCCTACTATAATGGAGTAGGTAGTCCTTACTTTGGATGTTAAGGGACATGTGAGGGACAATTTGACTTTGAAGGCCATTGTGGGATGTAATAAGCACATATAAGGGACCATCATCATTTTTCGAAAGGGACTCGATTCGTAAAGGCAACCATAAGGGACTTTGATGATTTTTCTATTTGAGGGACTTGCTTTATACACCCCACTTAACCATTATTCGTAGGCAACTTGAGGGATATCCTTAGGAAGTGAGACGGCGATTAAAATCGACTTACGTGTGTGACGTGTTTATTTTAATTATCTTTATTTAAAAGTGATCTAAATTTATTTTAATATTACATACATGTTGTTACACTCCCTAATTACTAACCATAATAATAATTAAATAATTAAACAACTTTACATCCAAGAAACAATTACAAAATAATAAGCAAAATAATTAAATAGCAAAGATAAATAAAATATAAATAAGCAATAATAAATAATAAAGGGGGTTAATTCTAAGTTTACTCGGCAAGACATCGCATCTTGTGCCTACGTATCCTTACGGGAGTGGAATCAGAGTAATCGTAGTTCCCCTCAAAAGGGAGGTTAGAGACTTCTTGACTGTGGTCAAGGTCTCAAGGGGAATAAACGCATCTTAAGGACACGCTTACGCGGAGTGTAGAAACTCAAAATCTCTACACTGAATTGTTAAGTTGTAATTAGGGTTAAATTAGGTTAGGGATTCCGCGGCGGGAAACCCTAAAATGAGCGCGGCGGCTCTTTGACCTAATGCTAGGGGTAAAGTTGTAATTTTGCTTGCGGCGAGGCATTTGTGAAAAGTAGGGTTTGTAAGGGTGTAATTTTGAGGGTTTGAATGTGTGAGGGTTTATGGACTATTGGCGCGGCGGCCAAACAGTTAGACCTAACCTTCGGATGTGTGCAATGTGACAGAAATAATGGTAAACGCGTGAGATAATTGAATCATGCAAACAGAGAGATAATGTCATAATTTAAACCATGCAAGCAGAAATTTAAAGGCAGAATTTAAAGAGCGATTGTTAAGTTTGCGAGGTTACATGAGAGGAGCAGATACAATATGATAATGAAATTTGAATTGAACAATAATAAAATAAAATAAATAACGGTTCTAGTTATTATTTAAAAAAAAAAGATTTTAGTTATTATTTTAAATTTATCTAAAAAAAAGTTTTTCTTAAAAATAATAGGTTTTCATATTAATTTGGAAAAGATGTTAATGTTATTTATTTTAAAAAACAGATTTTTATATTATAACAAGTTTTAATAAATTAATGATAACAATAATAATAACAATGGTAATAATAATGATAATAATGATAATAATAATAAATAATGATAATAATAATAATAATAATAATAATAATAATAATAATAATAATAATAATAATAATAATAATAAAGCAATAATGAATTTTAAATGTGCCAAATAACCCAACAATGTTGCTAACGCAGAAATGCGCTCATCGCAACCAGATCTAAATCGGAAGAAACAAAATTTATCGCAAAGAAAAAGAAATTAAGCAAAAAATAGTATTATTGCTCACACAAAAATGCGATCATCGCAACCAGATCGAACTAACACAAATGTCACGCGTCATGCACACAAATGTGCAAACATCGTATCGACATAATTCGATCAAAAATTAATCTTATATATATAAACTCTAACAATTTAAAAATTATATATATATAAACGTAACAGTAATAGATAAAGAAAAAGAAATAACGGTAATAGATGAAGAAAAAGAAATAACGGTAAAAGATGAAGAAAAAGAAACAACAGTAATAGATGAAGGAAAAGAAATAACGGTAAACGATGAAGAAAAAGAAACAATAGTAATGGATGAAGAAGAAAACTAAATAACGGCAAACGACACTCACTCCTCTTAGGTTTTTTTCATTCTCCCCCCTTTTCCAACAAGGCAACACATGTATATATAGGGAACAAATTAGGGTTAACACCAAATTGTCAATAATGTCCCTAAAGCCCATTTTAAAGCCCAAACTAAATAATTAGTTAAGAAAAAATAAAATTTAAATAATTTAAAATAATTAAAATAAACTTAAAATAAAAACTAATAATCCTATTTATTCCTAAAATCAAAAATATTATAAAAAGAACAAAATTTTTTTCAATATTTTTTATTTTATGATTTTTTGGATATTTTTATGAATAATTTAGAAAAAAGTGAAAAAAATAATATTTTAAAAAATGATTTAATTAAAATACGAAAATAATAATTAAATAATAATAAAAAACTATTTTTGTTATTTTTTTTAATGAAAGATAGAAAAATTTAGAGTAAAAATAATAAAAAACAAAAAAAAGTGACAAAGGTGAGATTCGAACTCTCAACCTCTCACACTCATAACTCCTTACACATGTCCTCCTGCCAATTGTGCCATTTTTACTTTTTAGAAAAAAAATGCATGTCATATGATATTTACCTGCAAAAAGTCAAACGACTACACAAATTTGTTAGTAATTGATTAAATGCAATAAAAATGCAATGAAATGCGACGACAAATCTTAGGGCAAAATTTGGGGTATTACAGTTATTATGATAATATTTCTCACCCAACCTCTCTTTGATGTTGGCAAAAAAAATCATGAAGTTTGACTTTGGTTTGACCACAGTTGACCTCAGTTTGACTTTTTAACTGCATTGACTGCTTTTGACTTATCTGATCATCTGACTGAGCAAACTTTTTGAGAAAAGTCTTGAAACTTGACATGGGGGTTCTTATACACATATAAGATGTTATGAAGCTCACTTGAAGTCTTGGAAGTCCATTTAGCCTGATTAAAGTCAAAACCCTAGTTTTGGATGCACTGCTTAGGAGGTGCATTGTCTGAGGGAATTGTCAACTCTTCTGACCAATTGTGAATTTTGTGAACCTTGTGAACCTTCTTGGAACACAAAGTCTTGTATTGTGAGGGCAAATTTTGGGGTGCAACAACTGGCAAACGGTGAACCACAATGTCTGTATCCAACCCTGGCATATCTTCATAAGACCAAGCAAAGATCTCCACATAGTCACGTAGCATCTGAATCAACCTGCTCTTGACACTGTCCTCTAAATCAGCCCCTATTTTGACCTCTTTTCTGTTTTCTTCAGTTCCCAGATTCACAACTTCGACTGGCTCTTCATGTGGCTGTATAGCTTTCTCTTCTTGTTGTAACAACCTAGCAAGCTCCACAGGTATTTCACAATCGTCCTCGTTTCCGTCTTCAGTTTGATAGATCGGATTCTCGAAATTGTAATTGACAATAGTAGAACTGTTATCAACTGGATCCAGAGTGGATGAGGATCTGCATTTTAGTGACGTGGGTGTGTGTAAGAACACATAGCTGATAAAGCAAAAATAAAAGAAAAAGAAAGACAAGGAACACAATATTTACGAAAACGAAACGTCCACTGATTTTATTGAATGAAGTATGCAAATGAAATGACAACCCGCAACAAGCACACCATTGTGCCCCGGGTAAGGCACATGGCTTGAAAGTTTTAATTGTTCCAGAAATTACAAATTTAAAAACATAACACAGTAATAGTATTTACTCCTGACTAAAGGAGATAGGGATAACATCTTCAGCTTTCCAATTATTGAGTCCAGCACCCACAGTAGGAAAAATCCATGCCTCCAAGTTGTAGTCTTCATCTTGATCTCCCACAGCATTGATAACCCCTTGATTGGTGATACGAACAGCACGTGCACGACGAACAGCCTTCTGGGACTCTGCAGTGAAACCCAAACCAAACTTGTCAGACTTGTATGGAATATCAGGAAGCTGACCCCAAATAGTACAACCACCTTCTTCCACCACAGCTTTTGCATCATTGAGGGAGGCCATTGCCATTGTTGGAGGGTTTCTGATGACCACAGGAACCTTCTTCACAGCAGGAGGAGTCACACAATCCTTAACAGCCCAGGGAACCACTTCAAATGACTGACATGGAGTTTCAATGTATTCACCTTCTACTTCCAGATACTTGAAAGCGTTCACATGGCTGACAAAGTATTCTTCCTCTCCAAAGACAGTAACAACTTTTCCATTCACCGGATATCTCAACTTTTGATGTAATGTGGAGGTCACAGCACCTGCCCCATGGATCCAGGGACGACCAAGCAGACATGAGTACGAAGGACGAATATCCATCACATAGAATGTAGCGGTAAACACCTGAGAGCCAACCTTGATTGGAAGATCAATTTCCCCATGCACTACTCTTCTAGAACCATCAAAAGCCTTTACCACAATATTACTGGGCTTCAATACCGTATCTTTAGGACTCAGCTTGTTCAGGACTTCCTTAGGCAACACATTCAGAGAGGAACCATTGTCTATCAGCACATGAGACAGGGTAGAGCCCCTGCATTCAATTGAAATATGCAAGGCCCTGTTATGATCCCTCTTGGCAGGGGTCAAGTCAGCATCAGAAAATCCTAACCTGTTGTCATAGGTCAGGTGAGCAATACAATTCTCAAACTGGTCCACAGAAATTGCACTGGGTACATGAGCCATCTTTAGAAACTTGATCAATGACTTGGCATGAGCCTCAGAACATAATAACAGGGAGAGCATAGAAATCTTTGAGGGAGTATGCCCCAGCTGATCAACAATATCATAATCACTCTTGCGAATGATTTTCAATACTTCTTCCATCTGCTTAGAGAGGTCATCAGCAGCTGGCACATCAGTAGATACAGGCTCAATAACAGGACCCTTGCCCCGAGCATCAGTGGTGGAAGTAACGGCAGGAGTAACTGCACTCTTAGAAGCAACTGGAGGAGAGAAGACTCTTCCACTACGAGTGATCTTGCTAGATCCAACAATATTATCAATGTCAACAGGCATATCAGGTAAAGGCTCCTGTTTGACACCATGGATGTAAACATCAGACCCATAGTGCCAAGGCACAGCTTTGTCAGATGTATAAGGAATAGGACCAGGAGTGGTAATGATCAGAGGAGCTACTCTGGCTTCAGCGACAACTTTCACAGGACCTTCAGCAGTAATCTTGATCGGGCCCTGATGAGTGATTTTAATGGGACCCTTTGAAGTGATTCTTAGTGGTACTTTGTCAACCATATCAACCTCTTCAATCTTCTTACCCTGAGTCAGATGATCTACCATACTTTCTACAGATGCTGGTCTTCTTTCAAACACTATAGTATATTTATCCATGAGACGTCGAATCCCATCTCTCAAAATGAAGCAACTATCCGGCTTATAGGTACAATATAGACAATCTTCATGACAACCTGGAAAGATCCCAGCTTGTACTAACCTCTTTTTGATAACAGACAATGGTGTGCTCAACTCCATAACCGAATAGACATGCAGATCTTCATCAATATCTTCATCAATGGCGTTGACAGTCTTCTCGTGATTTGGCATTGGAGCGGTAATCACATTTGGAGTACCTGGTGGATCAAACTCAATTTCTCCAGCATCAATCATATCTTGAATTTTGTTCTTCAAGACCCAGCAGTTATTAGTATCATGTCCTGGACAGTTTGAATGATATGCACATCGTGCATTGGGATTGTACTTGGGAGATGTAACATTGGGATTCTGAGGAGCCTCCCTCAGGGTAATAAGTTCAGCCTTCAACAAATGTTGTAATGCCTGAGCCATTGACATGTTGATCTTCGTGAACTGTCTTCTAGCCCTCTGTTGGTTGCCTTGAGGCTGCTCTGTTGTTGCAGAAGTTGGATTTGAAATATGAACTGCACTAACAGACTGATGCCTTCTGTTACGATCAGGATGACCATACACAACATTAGATTCTTTCTTCCCAGTGGGAGGCTTCTTTGCAGCACCTGATGAAGAAGTGCCCACTTGGATCTTACCACTCTTGATACCATTCTCTACTCGCTCTCCTGTCATGATCAACTCAGTGAAGCCAGATGATGAGCTTCCAATGAGATGACTGTAAAACGGACCATTCAGCGTACACATGAACATATCAACCAACTCCCTATCAGTCAAAGGGGGTTGAACTCTTCTAGCTAAGTCTCTCCACTTCTGAGCATACTCCTTAAAGCTTTCTTTGGCACCCATAGACATGCTTTGAAGCTGCATGCGAGTGGGGGCTAAGTCAGCATTGTATTGATACTGCTTGTAGAAAGCTTCAGCAAGGTCATTCCAATCTCTGATGTTGACACTCTCCAACTGATAATACCACTCTAGCTGAGCTCCAGATAAACTCTCTTGAAAGAAATGGATCCACAACTTTTTATCAGCAGTGTGGGGTTGAATTCTTCTGACATAAGACCTCAGATGCAATTTGGGACAAGAGACCCCATCATAGACAACAAATGTAGGAACTTTGAATCCAATGGGTATGACCACCCCAGATATCAAGCTCAAATCCTCAAAATCCAGCCCAGATGATTTCTGTAATTCCATGGCATCCATTCTATCCACCAGCATCTTGAATTCGTCTTCGTTAGGCTCATGGTAGTAGTTAGCCTCAGAATCAGAGTCCCCCATAGTGTTGTGGAGACTGCCTCGCTCCTGCTCAGATTCTTCAGATTCATAGTCTTCAACCTGTTCCTTGGTCTTGGCAGGACCTTTGAACCTTCTTCCCATGTTGAGCAACCCAGCAGACCTTCTAGCCTTCTTAGTCTTCTTGGCCAGCAGTGTCTTCAATTCATCCTGCCCCTTGGATAGGTTCAGGATCAGCTCTTGGAACTGTGCATTCTGTGCCTGGAGATCCTTAACTGATTGTTCAAGAGCCATTGCTGAAATAAACAGCGAGAAGATGAGAAACCTGTGCACAATTATAAACCTGTGATGCAATGATATGGGAATGCATATGCAATGTTTTCAAGGACCGCAGGATTTAAATTTGCTTAAACAAACAAGAAAGTAACTTTTTATTAGTAATAACTTGTTTTGCCTTTTAGGCTTACAAAAAATGAAAACGAAATAAGTACAAAAGATGGGGTTTTAAGTCTCCCATGGACGCTTCCTCTTTGTGTTGAGGTATGAGTTGAGGTTTCGTTCCTCATGAAGTAGCTTTGTTAGCTCTAGGATCCTTGCTTGGCTTGCTTTGTAATGAGCCTCGAAAGTATCCCTTTGCTCTTTCAGTTGGATCCATGATCTCTGCAAGTCTTCCATATCAGTAGGCATGTCTGGGTGAAGGATGGTATAAGCTGTGTCTCCTTCAGCAACAGGTTCCATGGTAACTGGTAGGACGGCAGGATATGGCATCATGAGTGTCTGAGCACGAGATCGTACCCATCTGAGATAAGCCTCCATAGGAATAGTGTGCTTAGGCTCCAGTGTCTTGCTGTCAATCCTGTTTACCTTTCCCCAAGCTCGGATGAATCTCTGACGGTAACCCTGAAGATCGTTGTCATAATCAAACACAATGCCCTGAATCAACATGTCATGTGGACCATCGCTCCGGGCGTAACCAAACTGTCGTAAAGCTAGAGATGGGTTGTAGGTGATGCCTCCTCTTATGCCTAGAAGTGGCACATTAGGAAACTCCCCACAACGGTCAATGATGGTGACATTCTCCATAGATCTGGAGCACCAATGGATGTCTGAGTGAGAAAGTGACATGATCCTCTTGGACCATCTGAACCCTTGCTCATTCTTCATTACTGAGCGAGGAAGGTGAGAAATAAACCACCTAGAAAGTAAAGGTATGCAGCACATCAAAGTTCCTCTTGCCCTTGTAGTACGGGTGTGAAGAGAATGTAGGATGTCTCCAAGTAAGGTAGGCACTGGATTGTGACTCAGGAATATGTTGATGGCATGAACGTCTATGAACTGATCAGGATTGGGGAACAACACTAAGCCATAAATCAATAAGGCTAAGATCTCCTCAAAAGCATCGTAGCTCATAGCCTTCAAGAACATTTGAGCTTTATCCACTAATACCTTGGCAAGAATACCTTTAACTCCACTTCTCGTCTCTAGAACAATGTCAGACTTCTTCAGATGTAGAGCTGCAACAATAACTTCTGGTTTAAGCTCCTTCTCTAAGCCTGTGAATGGCTTCTGATCAAGAACAGGTATACCCAGAAGTTTAGAGAACTCCTCCATGGTTGGAACCAGCTGATAATCAGGAAATGTAAAGCAATGGTGCTTAGGGTCAAAGAACTGAAACAGCACACTCATCATGTCTTCACTGAACCCTGAAGTAACTAGATCCAATAAGTGACCATGTCTCTTGTTGAACTGGGAATGATCAGGCACTAGGGAAACCAGCTCCTTGAGCTTAGCAGGTATCCCTACAAAGTTGATCCTGATGGTGTTTCTACGAGCAGAAGCCATGACCTGCAACAAAGAACAAAGATAAATCCTTTGGTCCTTGAAATGGTTAGGGAAAATGATATGCTTATGATGCATGATGATGTCATGATGTCATGCTCAATCACAAACATGTGGCACACACAAACAAGTCACACCATAGCCCTAGGTTTAAAGGCTTGCATGAGGTTCAAAGGCAAGTACCCTCCCCTGAAGTTAGATGGTTCATCCTGTCCTACAAAAGTAACCAGGTTCTAAGGGATCTCAATATCATTGATCCTTCACAAGGGTGGTTGTTCAGAAGGCAACTTACTTGCCAACCAAAACCCTCCAAGTTTAAGATCTCAATGAGCGTAGTATCGAGTGTCAACCAACTTCAGTCTGCACCAAAGCCGGTTACCTCACTACTTTCTAAAGGCCAAGATGAGTTAACTAGGGTTCTAAAAGTCAGTTAGTGCATTGACAACATATGGCAGCCTCAATATTATCCTCAACTTGACTTAAGGAATATAAGCACCAACCAAGAAGTCGCACTAACTATGGCCACCAGATCAACCGTATCGATATACGTCGTACAGTTTCCTTGGTCTATTGCCATTTACCTAAGGTACACTAGATCCGGGTTAGGACCTTTCACACATAAGAGCACCCCAACAATATAATAATAAAGCAAACAAGGCAAACAATTTAAAGTGATCTTAATTCTTAAGGGTACCCCTCTTAAATAGGTCCCCAGCAGAGTCGCCAGTTCTGTAACACGGTGGGAGAACTGACTTTAAACAATGTTGCGGATAGCAAGAGTCGCCACCGACTTTTATTTTATCCATAAGGAAAGGTTATAAAAGAACAGGAAAGACCTTAGAGAATATTTTGGGTCCGGGGGGTAGGTTATGAAAAGGGAAGGTATTAGCATCCTTTTCATCCATGGTTATCCATGGGCTCTTAGGTACTTAAGCTCACTTTTGAATTGTTTTGAAATTGTAGTGTGTGAATAGAAAATTTTCAGAATAGTTAATAAATAATCCATGTAAGGATGTGTTAAGAACTTGTTTGAAAACTTGTTGAAAATTTGTTTAAGTGCGAAACAGTTTTGAAGTGAGCAAGCACCTAGGAGTAACTTACCCTAATGTTTAAAGGTCTTTCTTATTCTTCATTCTTTCCTTTAGTAAGACTATCCCTACTATAATGGAGTAGGTAGTCCTTACTTTGGATGTTAAGGGATATGTGAGGGACAATTTGACTTTGAAGGCCATTGTGGGATGTAATAAGCACATATAAGGGACCATCATCATTTTTCGAAAGGGACTCGATTCGTAAAGGCAACCATAAGGGACTTTGATGATTTTTCTATTTGAGGGACTTGCTTTATACACCCCACTTAACCATTATTCGTAGGCAACTTGAGGGATATCCTTAGGAAGTGAGACGGCGATTAAAATCGACTTACGTGTGTGACGTGTTTATTTTAATTATCTTTATTTAAAAGTGATCTAAATTTATTTTAATATTACATACAGGTTGTTACACTCCCTAATTACTAACCATAATAATAATTAAATAATTAAACAACTTTACATCCAAGAAAACAATTACAAAATAATAAGCAAAATAATTAAATAGCAAAGATAAATAAAATATAAATAAGCAATAATAAATAACAAAGGGGGTTAATTCTAAGTTTACTCGGCAAGACATCGCATCTGGTGCTTACGTATCCTTACGGGAGTGGAATCAGAGTAATCGTAGTTCCCCTCAAAAGGGAGGTTAGAGATCTCTTGACAGTGGTCAAGGTCTCAAGGGGAATAAACGCGCCTTAAGGACACGCTTACGCGGAGTGTAGGAACTCCAAATTTCTACGTTGAAATGTTAAGTTGTAATTAGGGTTAAATTAGGGATTCCACGGCGGGAAACCCTAAAATGAGCGCGGCGGCTCTTTGACCTAATGCTAGGGGTAAAATTGTAATTTTGTCCACGGCGAGACATGTATGAAAATTTAGGGTTTGTAAGGTGAAAGGGTTTGAAGTTGAGGACTATTGGCGCGGCGACCAAAAGCTAGACCTAACCTTCGGATGAGTGTAGTGTGACAGAATAATTGATGAATGCGTGAGAAACTAATCATACAAGCAGAGAAGTAATAACAGAAATTAAAACCATATACGCAGAAATTTAAAGGCAGAAATTAGAACGCGATTATTAGGGTTCGCGAGGTTACAACCGAGAAGAAGTTACAATAATAATAAAACTTAAATAAAACACCACGCATGAGCTGCAAAAGATGAACACTGTTAATAAGCAAAGTTAGACGGTAATTGGACGAGTCAGGAGAAAAAGTGCAATATTGAAGATTTTTGTTGTTTTTAAAGAAAAGGTGTTAATTATATTTATAAAAGAAAGAGTAATGTTAATTTTAAAAATATTTTAAATTTAATCTAAAAAAAAATTTTAATTTACCTATTAAAATGATTTTTAAGTTATTTATTTGGAAAAAGTTTTTTATTTTTATTATATGAAAAGAGGTTTTTAATTTTATTATAAAAAAGGATTTTAAAGTTTTTTATTTATTTGTAAAAAAAAGGTTTTAAGTTTATTATAAAAAAGCTTTTTCTAACTATTATCTTATGAAAAATAATGCCAATATTAGTCTTAAAAAAAAAATTAATAAAGTTTAAACTAAATATATAAAAAAAGAAAAAAAGGGTAAAAAGAAATAAAGGGGTTGGGCCGGTCATCACTCCCGGACCCAACCCCGGTTGATGTAAGTGTGGAATTTAGGGACTAGGGTTTCAGAAACCCCAATCTCTTCTTCGCGGCGCATGCTTCCTTTGTCTTCTTCCTTCGTTTTGCTGCGATTCCCTCCTCAATCATGTTGGAAATCCTGAAATCAAACCAACCAATGTCAAAAGTGACAACATTATGTTCTTTGCTTACGTTTCTCGTTCGCGGTCGATATTGAGGGGAGGCGATGATGACGATGTTCTGAGCTTCAGAGGAAGGTATTTGCTCGCCGATCTTTAAACGGCGCCGGTGAATCCTCTTCACTCGTGTTGCCTCGTTTTGATCTCTCTCCCTCTCGCGGCCACTAGGGTTTGGTGTTCTTTGCCGTTTTCGTCAGTTAGCCTTTCACCATGGTGAGATCGTCCCTTTTTATAATTTCCGATTTGACTCTCTTTTGGGCCTTAGATTTGCGTTATTTTCCACTGAGACATGATTTCCCTCAAATTGATTTGATTTTCTAATTGGGATCCTTTGATTGACTGGAGACTTTCCTTTTTCGGATTTATGCTGATTGAATTCGTTTTGATTTTATCTGGATTTGCTTCGATTAAAATTGGATAACTGGATTCATTTTGATTTGTGGATATCCTATATTGACTTGTATTTTTCTGGATTTTCAGATGCGATTTGGGCCTTCCTGATTGGATTTTTCCTCCGATAGTTCTCTTTACTCTTCTGGTTTACTGTCATGAGCTCTGTTAACTTCTTTCTCTTCATCTTTCAGGATGGTACTACGCTTTGGTCGAGTCAAACGCAGTCGAGGAAGGGTTGTGAGGCGATGATGTTTTCCGTGCTGAGCCCGGCTTCCTGCCAATTTTCGGATTTCAATTGCGGGATTGCTTATCCTTGTGTCTGCTGTTCCAGTGGCATATGAATTCCATGATGTTATTTCCTTTGTTGTTTTCAGACTTTGGCCCTTTGAGATTCGTTGCAGGATTGGCTATCAAAGCCGGATGCAGTTAATTGGGACTCTCTGTTGTGTCTATTATGGGCTTGTTCATTTGATTTATGATTAATTTTCTTGTTCTTCTTTCAGAATTGGTGCTAACACTTTGGTTGAACCCAAATTGCCGAGAAGGTAATGATGATACTCGTCTGAACCGTTGGAACTTCACCTTGCGACATTCGGTACTGCATTTGATTTGCAAAACAATTTGTGACTTATCTTGGAGCTGTGATCTTAGGGCAATGATGCTCTGACTGAGCCCTTGTCCTTTTCATGCGCGCCTCGCTTGACTGGTATGATTTGTGCTATGATTTGTGCTGTTGTCTGATGCGATTCGGTGTGGTTATTCACGTTTTTTGTGACTTGCAATTCGAACTGGTTTGAATTGCGAACGGGCTACCTTCTGAGGTATTTTGGCTGTGATATCAAATTGAAACTTGCTTTTAACTGATGCTCCTGAACTTTTTGATACATTGTTTGATGCAGTTTGGTTTCTAACCTGTTTTTTTCTGATAAGGATTAGTAGCAGCTTTCTGTTCATATTTGGGATTTGACTTTGCAGTTTTGTGGTTATTCCTGTCCGTGACAGATTTGTTTGACTTATTTTTCCCTTGTTGAACTAGTTTCACTGTCATGAGTTTCTTGTTTGGTTTAGAGCTGATGCAGGTGTTCTTAGTCAGCGGTGGGTTTCTTTGAAAACTCTGATACTGTTTTGATGCTTGCATTTCAGGTATTGACGAATTTTGAACACAAAGTGGCTCATACCCGTCGGCATCCGGGTTTATGACCAAGCTGATTGTGCTGCTTTACCCTTGTATCAGTTTGGAAACCAAACTTGATGAATGAATCCAAATACGGAAAAAACGAATCAGTCCCGCTTCTTTTATCTCTTTTATCTCTCGGTTGTCCCGCATGATAAGAACAGATGACACTTGACCTGACGCCAACGGCGCGGATTGGTAACGGGGGTAGGACGCAGCTTCGGTTGTGCCACTCCCGGCACTCGATGATGACGCTGTTCTGAGAGTGTCGAAAACAAACTTCTAACCCTTCTCTGCTTCTGTTTTGTTCTGTTTCTCTTTGTGCAGGTTAATCAGAGATTTGCGGTGAAGATCGAGGGACATCATGAAGACTTAGAATTCCTTAGGACTTAGGGCTTTTTAGGATAGAAGTAACATCTGTAGTTGAAATTTTACAGCAATTCAGAATGTGAAACAATTTATTCCTTTTTGTATCATGATATCTTTTATGAAATGAAAATGTCAGAACTTCATTTATATATCCATGACTGTTCAGCTTTGAATTTATATTTATTTCTTAGTTATAAATTATAAACGTTTGCGAATAAATCCACAAATATTTAAAATCATTAACTTAGTCATAAACCATAAATATTCACGAATGATATTCTTGTCTGTGTACTTGTCTCGCCCGTAATCCTAATCTCATCCACTGATTAAATTCACTTGCATTCCAACTTAAATTCTAGCCAGCAATTTCATAACCAAACACGGATGTGCGCCATGGTCACAACATTTTCAGCATCAACAGCAAAACTAATCGTAATTAAACTCCACTGACCAAATGCCAAATCTCAATATGATCAGAACTGGTGATTGATAAATGCCTCAAAACCATAACGCATCAAATGCCTCAGAATTTTAATAACAGCCCGGCTTCAAGGAATTGGTAGAATTTGTGTAAAATGACCAAAATACCCCTGGGACCAAATCTCTCTTTGATGTTGGCAAAAAAAAAAAATCATGAAGTTTGACTTTGGTTTGACCACAGTTGACCTCAGTTTGACTTTTTAACTGCATTGACTGCTTTTGACTTATCTGATCATCTGACTGAGCAAACTTTTGAGAAAAGTCTTGAAACTTGACATGGGGGTTCTTATACACATATAAGATGTTATGAAGCTCACTTGAAGTCTTGGAAGTCCATTTAGCCTGATTAAAGTCAAAACCCTAGTTTTGGATGCACTGCTTAGGAGGTGCATTGTCTGAGGGAATTGTCAACTCTTCTGACCAATTGTGAACTTTGTGAACCTTGTGAATCTTCATAAGATATCTTGTGATACTCATGGGAGGTATTGTGAAGCTTGTGAACCTTGTGAACATCATGAAGTGGCTTTGTAGGCCCCATGACCCTTAGGAAAGCTTTGTAAACATTGTGAATCTTGTGAACCTTGTGAACCTTCAAGAAGCAACCTATGGACTTCATGAACCTCATGAAAGGTCTTGAAAGCACTGTGGGACTTGTGAACCTTGTGAACCTTCATAAAGTAGCTTGTGGACTTTATGAACTTCATGAAAGGTTATGCAAGTTGTTGGAGAACTTGTGAACCTTGTGAACCTTCTTAGAACACAAAGTCTTGTATTGTGAGGGCAAATTTTGGGGTGCAACAGGGTTTTTGTTCAAAAGCATACAACGAGAGATCCTGTGTTTTACTTCATAATCCTCCCTCCAATTCTCTATCAGAGCAAGAGATCGGATAGAGTCGGCATTATAAATTATGAAGAAAATTTTACGAGTGAAACAAATGGATTTCTTCAAGACAAACACTTATTGCACTACTTATTCAAAATACCATGTTCTTACATGCCAATTATACTTCTAATCGAAGAAATGAAATAAACACCGTTTGGTGAACCCTTCTTAAGGTTTCGTGGAGTTCTCACATATGTCAGCATGATGGTATTCCATCCCAGACTGGGCTTTCTCTTATGAAAGTTAGCACGTCATCATTTATCATTCCTTGAACCTTCTGTTGGAAAACTTGGTAATCTTCGATCGAATGCCCCACCATACCATCATGAAATTCAAGCTGGTGTTTGAGTTGATCATCTCAATATGAACATTCTTAGGATTTGGTATACGCTGTGGAAGCTGGGAATCTCTTTTGTCAACTGGGACAAACAGGTTGTCTTGCAAAGGCTAAGGTTGCGTAGGAACATCCACTTGTTGAACATTGTCGTCGGAGGGAAGATCAAACACCGGATTAGTCCTCACTCTGAAATCAGTCATAGAATCCATATCTTTGTTCTCTTGGCTATCCTTCAATAATACCTCAGGCTTGGTCGAATAGTCGAGATGTCAGGGTAGACTAAGACAGAAGACCGGATGAGCCGCAGAGGAGGAGAGACACATGCATATGCAAAAATGAAGGATGCAAAATATAGAAATGAAAGGTTTCATGGAACTCAAGTTCTTATAAACGTTATAGAATACCAAAGAAAATTCATTTTTTTAATGGATTACAAGGAACATTCTTATAAGAGTCCTTACTTAATAGCTAAATAAAAGCTAAGAAAGCCCTAAGGAAGTCCTTCATCGTGCTTGTTGATATACTTCTCTAACTGGATCTTCTTGAAGATAAGCTGTCCATGATCAACTTCGAAAGAGTAATGTGATAGAGGAAAATAAATCCTCCATCTCTCTTCTATTCTTGTCAGAAAGTGAGAAAGGAATCCCTTGTTTACTTGGATTTTTAATGTTGATGAGAGTCTTTTGAACTTCACTTGATCTTTAATAATAAAGGAAGTCTTTCATATTTGTCTTTGAGTCTTCTTGATTCTTCAATCAATGCCCTTAACTTCCTTAGGTCATCCAAGCTAGGATTCTTAAAAGAATATTTCAAAATATTTTCTTTTGTAATCCCTATTGGTTTCTGTAATGTTTATAAATGAACTAAGAATCCCATGAAACCGATGCAATGTGATGTTATATGATGCAACAAACACAAGTAAGCACATAGATGCACCAAGATAAACAAACAAGGGAGACCCTAGGTTTGCAACGAGCATGGAGCAAAGGTATACCCATTCCCAAAGGTTGTGGACTAAAGTTTGATTGTACCTGCAGAACAAGGTTCTAATAAGGTTCCCAAAGTCATTAGCTCATCTTTCAGATATTTTCAACTTCCCAATTACTCAGTGATTAATAATATTCTCAAGAGAACTTCTTTTGAGTGTAGCATCGTGTAGCACTATTTCGGGTGTACTCCCTCATAGTCCCACACTACATCCTAATAAAGGCCAAAGTGGGGTTAAGGTAACTATGGTCCTCAATATCATAGACTCCAATCGAAAATAGTACAAGTCTTCACAATTACTCGTTCAACCGAACTATTTTCTAAAGGGTCTCAACTGAGCGTGATTTTCAAGTCAACTTGGTCGGGATTCAACTCCCTATAAGTCTCGTCGAACATATCACTATCCTATCTTAAGTTCACTCAAGTCCGGGTGTAGGACTTTGTCTCACCACTCAAGGATCACAGCCCAAAAGCAACAATTAAATAATTATACAAATGAACAGATAAGCAAATATATAACAAGTAAATAAAACAAGATAGGGGAACCCACAAAAGAAGGTATCACCAGTGAAGTCGCCATTTCTGTCGCGGTGAAATTTTGATACCAAACTATTGATTAGTTTGAATCTTTAATTCATTTTGCAACCGAACTTTGATTTGTCCAAAGGAAGGGATAAAGATCAAAATTTCCACAATGCAATGCAAATGCAAGCTAGAGAGTTTTAGGTTCGGCGGTTGGTTAAACTTAGGGAAGGTGCTAGCATCCTAAGTTTCTGTAGTACTCTACAGGAACCTCTTGTTTTATGTTTGTTTATTGCTAAGGTTTATCTGCTTAAGGGTTAAAGGCCTAGTGGTTTATTTCTAAGTATACTCGATAAGATGTCGCATCTTATGCCTACATATCCTTACGGGAGTGGAATCAGAGTATTTTGTAGTTCTCCTAAAGGGTTTGAGGAATTCTTTGACTGTGGTCAAAGTTCCTACGGGTTTAGGGTAGTTGATTGATTGATTTTAGGAGAAGAGATGGGTCATCATTTTAAGGGAGATTTAACCGCCACAAATTGTAGGAATGTAGTCTTTGCATCATCTTAAGAGAAGGGCTCAAGTACTCAGATAGGGATCGACGAGGTACGCCTCTATCTCTCTTAAGGCAAAGTTCCTACGAATTGATTGTGTTGATGTGGGGTGGAGATTCTATCTCGCTTAAGATGATTGACATCTTTCTCTATTATGTTTGAATATTTGAATTGAGTTGTATTGTTTATTCTAAGTTGTAAAGATAAAGACAAAGGTCCTCCTATGGGGTAGGATCTAACTTAAAAGATCAACTTGAATGGGATCAAGGATCAAGTGGGAGTATGATGCAAATGACGTGCACTACACACAATTGTTGAATCATGTGTAGGTTTTTCCTTTGGACGGAATGCGAGACGATAATAGTAAATTGCTGTAATGATAAATTGCAGAATAATAAAGGGACAAATAGGTAAAACATACACATACGCATGAAAGCGCTGAAGTGTGTGAGAGTGAATGTGTCGTGAAGTGTGCATGATTAGTTTGTATTTTACGTAGTGAGTTGATTTTAATTTAATTGATTTTAAGAGGATTGATTTTGATTATTTTAAGAAAATGTTTGAATTGGTGTGGTTAATTGATTTTACGAAAATGTTGTATTAATTTGTGTGAATTGATTTTATTATTTTTAATAAAAGTTTTTTTTTGGATAATAGATTAATTTGAGGAAAAGTTATTATTTATGATTTTTTTAGTGATATTAGCTTAAGTTAGAAGTGGTTTAAATCTGGATAAATAAAATTGGTTCTTATAAAATAAGAGGTTTTTATTAAATTGAGTTAAAAAGATTAAGTTTTAGATTTTAATTAAATAATAATTACCATTAAAATAGTAAACAAAATACAATTTTAAGTTATAAAGATTTTAAATAAATAGAAATTAAATTAATAGATTTTTATTATAAGAAAAAAGGGTTAATTAAATTATATAAAAAAAATTTGATTATAAATTTGTTTTAACTACTTATTAGCAAAAATGTTAATTAATAGTTGAATTAATTAAAAAACCTAACGATTAAATTAAAAAAAGGCAATTAACGGTTGTTAATGAGTAGTTAATGAGATTAATGGAGGGATTAGGGGATGCGCTCATGTTTGTGTGTGGTAGGGCCTGCGAGGGTTTAGCATGGGCGTGCAATGTGAACCAGTGGATCAGATCCGTTGGAGATCTGAGTGTCGTGAGTGGTGGGTGTGTGATAGGGTGTGTGTACTGCGTATACATCAGATTATATCAGCATAAAAAGAAAAAAAAACCCAGAAACCCTAGATTTCCCTTCTCCGCCGATTATCCCATCCTTTCTTATCTCTTCGTCCTTCATCTTCTCACTCTCCGTCTTCCCTCTCTTCGTCTTCTCAGCGCCGCCGCGTCTCCTTTCTCCTATCTCTTTCTTCCCTCCGTTTCCTTCTCTCTTTCCACCTATTCTTCACTTCTCCGTTCGCTATTCTCAACTCCCTTCCCTCACCTCATCCTTCTCTCTCCTGCATAATCAAACACACAAAAAAACAACATCTAAGCGGTTAGCGAAAAAAAGTATCAACTGAGATGGATTTGTGCCGGTCTTCGAGGGTTTCGTTTGCGGTGGGAATGGCGATTTGGATTTGTGGTGAAGGCTTCGAAGATGGGGAAGTTTTGCAATGAAAATCTAATCACGAGATAAGTCTTTTCCCTACAAACTTTCGTATTCTTAGGTTTTCTGGTTTTTTGAATTGGGGATTTTCGTGTTGAATTGTTTACGGATTTTTGATATCTGTGAATTTTTTGTGTGTTTGAAATTGGGGGTTTTGTGTTGTCGTAACTGGGGTTTTTTCTCCGAGTTCCCCTTTGTGTGTTCTGATTTGGTTCCTTATATAGGGTTTCAGGAGGCAACACGAATTGAAGAAGAATGAAGAGGTTTCCAAATCCGGTGATTCTTGTCTGGACTGTTTTGGGAAAGGGATTAAATTGCTTTAACAGGTTCAAAACCTGCCTTGAAGGTATGGTAAGTGTATTTCAATTCTTTCTCCTTTGGGGAACATTTTGTTTGTTGCCTTGACTTAAACGTATTTTAAATTTGTAAATATCTGTTCTTCTGATGGCTCAATGTTGTCCTGCCCAGGTTGAGGTTTTGGGGAGACTGCAACTTGTTGTTTGAGACATTTGAAATCAACAGGTTACTCAAGCTGCCAATGGTTGCCGGCAAGGATGTTAACAAATTCCCTGAGATGGACAAGCATTCAAGCCTTACTAACTGGCCCAATTCATCAGGCAAGGAAGTGATTCGATTTCCGTCAAAGTTCAAGAGCTTGAGAGGCTGGAGTTAACATGTAATGTACTAAAATTGTCTAGGATTTCAAGTTCATGGTTGAATATTTAATGTCTGATTGTAGATCCTTGGAGGTGCGACAGCTGATCCGTTCTTAGTCATCCATGAGGATAAACCACTCCAAGTATGCGTGCAAGCTGGAATGGTGAACCTGACTTCTCAATACCCTTCACATGACTACTTGAAGATGGTAAGACAATTCGAAACTCATTCTTGATTCAACTGACATCTCCCTCTTCTGCTACTGCCCAATAACATTATAGATATTTCCCGTAATTCTCATGGTATTATCTCAAACACGTTGCAGATGCCGACAATGGGGATGAAGTTAAACAGATGCCGTTGCCGTCAAGAAAACCGACAAACTGTTGTCGTCCACCTTCTCTCATTAAGAGTTTCTTCCCGTCACCAAGAATATCATGCAATCCCGCCATATACGGGTAGTTGAGTAAATAGGTTGGTGCAATGGTCTAACAAGGTCATTTGCAGCTCTGAGTGGTAAGGGTTGCATTGTGAACGTTTAGTCACTTCCTTCCTGACCAACAGCAAAACAAATAACTTTTGTCCTCTCGAAAGTTATAGGAATAATATGTTCCACTGTAACTCGATATTGGTAACATCCTCGTTAATAACTGCCTCAAAACAAGAATCTGTGCTTCTCCACATAAGCTGTTAAATCAACCTTTGTACTAATGTCCTTTCATGCACAAGTAAATGGAAGTGATGCATCAACAATTGCCTCTCCTTCCATGCTTGTTGTTGACTGTCATGAGTTGCCCTCAACGTACTCTATTACTTTCCTGCTCTACCCTCCTTGCTGGCCCAAGTGGGGAAAGATGAACTAGACCAAATTTGTAAATCCAACCGCCAAACATGCAGTTTGGTTCCTTGGTTGGCTGAGATACTGACCATGATTCTTGTGTGTTATGCAGGTGGGTAAATCTTGCGCTAATGATGCTGCTGCTGATTTCCTGCGGCGATACGATTCAACTCTAATTTCTGCTGTATATATATGTTGTGAACGCTGATGGATGGTTCATGCTGTCATTGCCGTAATTTCGCTTACTGGCCAAAGCAGCAGTTTGATATATTCAGTAATACCACCAATGTGCCACACAACCCTTCAAAATAAAATTAGTTGTCAAACATGTACGGCTAAATGCCTGTATGTGAGCCTTCTGCCTTGTGTTCTAATTGATCTGTTCTTTGTTTGTCACAGGTGATTGGCCAAGATGCTTCGCTCTGATGCTGACTTGTAATCGTTAAGTTGCCGCGGTCATTCTAGGAGCACATTTGCTGCTTAATTGCGGTATGTTATGAGTTGTAGCTTTCTTGCAAATGCTTGATTTTGGTAAACTAATTGTTGAACCTTACTTCTATCAACCTGTTCACATTTTAGTTGATGATTCGCTCTGATATTTGTGAGAGCTGACGTAAACTAATTTGTGAATTATAGGAAAATTCTTCGGTAATAGCAGGTGAACCAAATATTCTCAGGGTCTCCTGTCTTTCTGATGGAATCTTGCTGCCGTTTACGAAGTTGTTTGATCTTAATCTGTTTGTTGCAGGTTTCACACTCATGGTTCATTTTAAGAGGGACTATAATCCATCAGAGTATGGTCAATTTCTGATGAGCATTCTTCCATTTCAATTTGATCTCTATCCTGATTTTGTATTAAGAATTAATATTAGATTTTAATTTGTGCAGGTTTCAGATCATGTTGTTCTTGGCTTGCACTTCTCATGGCCTGGTATGCGGGAGAGTAAAGAGAAAGAAGTGCTTTGTACATTGGTATAGTACATTCCCCTGTGTAAAAAGTTTCTTATTTGTTTGTATCTCACAGGTTAATCAATTGTGATAGTGTGCAATTACATGACATTGTAGAACTTGGAGAGGTGAAATCTGGGTTGCCGAAGCTGAGATATAGGCTTTCCATCAATACGACTTATGACCTGTTCGACCACTGGCTTTAGTATGATAGTTACGGATGCTCAATTCCGCCGTAATTCTTTGGACATTGGTTTGCCGTCACAGTGATGAAACATGTCACAACTTTTACAAGTCTTGCGGGAACTCCCAGTAGGTCGGCGGCATAAGCGAAGACTGCTTCTTCTCCATCAGTAAATAATTCAAAAAGGCCTCCCTAGTAGCTTGCATTCCATGTAATATTAGTTCTTAGTCTAATTAGCTTGGTCTTGTAAAGGAAACATTGAATCGTTGTATTGTTGTACTCTTTGAATCCTTCTAGAGTTAATGAAATTGGTTGCACTTGATTTGCTATATGAAAAACCTGGAAAGTGGATTCAAGTATTTGGCCTTAAACTTATTTTCCATTTTACATCAGCTTGTATCCCGTACGGGTTTGTCATGCAATTTACCACGTGGAAATAAACTTGGGGAACTTGAATCTTCTAGGCTTAAACCTGGCGGATTAAATTCAACTAAGACTTATTTCAATACATCCTGGAGATTGACCTCTGAAGCTTAACCAAACACAATTGAGTGAAATGAAATCTCCTAAAGGTCCAATAGCGTGGTTCTCAATAAAGCCTGCGGGTTGCATGTCCTCCTCAAAATCCCACTTCTAGATGAATGTAATTGAGATAAAATTAGGATCAAGCAAGATAATGCCATGAAGTGTATTTTTGCACAAGTCGAAAGTTCACCATGAGCTCGGTTTTGTAAAATTCTACCCCGCGTAACCTGAGTCTTTATTTTCAAAATATGCGATAACTTAATAGTATGAATTTAATTATGGGCTTGAATATGATGAACTCTTCATGGTAGAATAAAACCCAACTTTTTACACATCAATTTAGACTGCCTCTAATTTTCAGAGCCAGATAAAAGCCATTGAGTTTAAATCAGCTTGTGGGCTTTGTTGTAAACTTCGATAAAACTTGGCTCAATATTTGGTGAACCATACGAGGATCTCTTTGAACCTTAAACACCTGCACGAGCTGTTTAGCCATAGTAAACGCACATACAAAAAAATATAAAGATAGCATATGAGAAAATGCACAAGGAGGTGGGATCTCATGGTCAAAAATTAGGGTGTGACACATAGCAGGAGACTTACTTGGTTCAAGCTTATAGCAAGAGACTTTGATGCTCAAGCACATAGCAGGATACTTTCTTTCTAAACTACCAACTTGTTTAGCAGAATAGACAATAAGTTGTACTTGATATACAATCAGAGATACATGGTAATAACTATAACAAAGATCATATCACTTAAGATTACTAAGATATTCATTATTTAAGAAATCGTGAGCCTTTGTACAATTTACAACAAATAACAGAAAATCAGCATACTCGATGATGTTGTTGATCTTGTTATTCTTTCATGTTGATAGAAGCGTGAGAAGATTATTTTTTTCTTGGCCCTCTTTCTTTATTCCTTGTTGTTGATCTAGATTGAATTTTCACCTATTTAAATATCAGATACAAAAAAATAGTCGTTGGAAGAGGTAACTTACATAAGTATCTTTGTTACTCCATAGTACTAACAGACGTTGAAGATAAATACACAAAAAGATCTTTATCCATTTTGTAAATTTTTTAACCGTAGGGTCTTCCTTGTGAGCTATACTATAGATCCTTCGAGAGTGGATATCTGTAAAGCATATCAAATCTCCTTGAGCCATGTGAACATAGACTCTAGCTGATAAACTAATTTGACATTATAGTTTGCTTTATGCAGTACAAATCCCTTAACTTTGTCTATGGTTCTGAATAATCAGCAAACGTTGATACATTTAATAAGTTTAGAGATAACATATTACTCTTTTGATGTTGATACATTGAGCTTCAGAGTCTACACAATCCTATATCATCTGATTTCACTTAAGAATGTTCTTCAATTCTGAACCATCAGAAGTCAAGAACTCAACTTCTCTCGAATGTGTTCTCTTAACAAATTCTCAGTAGATTCTCTTTAAGCTTTGAAACCTGCATACTTAGAACACACATTATATAACACCATTGTTCTTTCAATAATTTTTTATCATCAAAACCTAAAGGATATATGTCATAAACAAATCTTATTCTAACATATACAAGTTGTAAGAATATTCCGAAGATTCAAAAGTCAATGCTTTAACTAAAAGAGGATATAAAAAGAATATTAACGTAAAAGGTTGAACTTCTTACCACATCAATAACTTATATATTGCTTCAGACACAAAGAATAGTGTGTTGAGACACTCCCATTGATGCTCTTTTCACAGGTCCACCAGTTCTCTCTCGTACATCACAATAGATGAGCAACATGCTGAGTTTTCGAAATAGACCTGAAAAAATTAAAAGAAATATGTCATACACAAAATGAAGCTTAAATTTGATAGCGATTCAGATTTTGGTTTCCATTTTTCATCTCCTGTGATTTTGCGTCTCTATGTTAGGTTTTTATGGCAGTGTGGAAAGAAGAAGTGTGGCTTTTATTGGAATTTTCTAAAAACACAGATTGTGTCCAAATCGAAACACAAAGGAGAAGAAAAAGTAAGAGGAAGAAGGAGATGAAGTTGGTAGTGCAGACTGAGAGAGAGATAAAGAAAGACGAAAGATGGAAGTGCAGAGGGAGAGAGAAATTTTTGGAAAAATTTTTATGTGATGAGAAACAAGGTAATCAAACTAATTTGACTATAAGTTAGAAACACATTGAGAAACAGAACTAATAAGAGGAAAACCAATTAAAAGAGTGTCTAAAATGAAAGAAAGTAGAAACATTACCAATCAAATTGGTTCAATATGTTAGTTTGGTTGCATAAAGTAAATTTTATACAAAAATTGCCCTCAATTTAATGTTGTGGCAGAATTATAGGAAAGGGAAAATTTGAGTTTACCACAACATCAAATTTTCTTGTATTATACATTACATGAACAAATTTATGAGAATCAAATTGAAATAAACTACTTTTTTACTATAAACAATTACACGAACATATTTATGACAATCAAACCTTATTGATTCAATTGTAGAAATATGAATAATGGTAGAACACGACACAAATGAGACAACGAACAATGGTGAGGCGCGACAGAGAAGATGGAAGAGTAAGTTGTGTGGAGATTGCAGTAGGCAATGGAGGTTTGACGACCGAAGAAAAAAAGGAACAAATCTGATAGAAGAAAATGGACGTTTTAACCTTTTTAGGTTTTTAATATCTACATCCTTCTCTCTTAATAAATATATTATTTATTTTTAAAAATATACATAAATGAAATGTAAAAAAAACCTAATGTAATATATATATTATTTATAGAATTAACTATATTAAAATAAATAGGCGGGGCGGTGGATGTGTTTCTTGTCTCCGTCACCGAAGTGTTATCAAAGGAATGTTTCTCCTAATTTCCGCCTATACGAGAACAAATTCTTCATCTTTGGGACCCCAAACGTAGTAATCCCTACGGGGATCCCCGCTAACAGATGCAAACTGACCCTATTTGTTGTGCATCATAGAGTTAAAAAAAATAAAGACATGTGTTATTGTGCATTCTACTGTTATTTGATATTTGATGTACTTTTATGTTAAAATTGATCTTAAATTTTATATTTTAAAGTCTTTTTTTGAATTGTCAGTAATACTCTATTGTTAAAAATAATATTTTATCTCTGCCATTGCCAATTTATTGTTAGTGATTTTGTATTTAATTTATGTTAGGTTTTTTTATGTGCCGACTCTTCATAATAGCAAAATTTTGATTGATACCTTATTTGGACGTTTGATAGATTGAAATTTAGATAGAAAGTTGTCTACATTGACTCTTGATATTTACTGTATTATTGATGCTATGATTGAACACATTTTGAATAAGACTTCACTCAGGTCACTTATATTGAACAAACAATTATTTCACATGTGTAGTGGTGCCATTAAGAATATTAGAGATAATGTTGAATATTGGACAACAATATCTAAAAGAAATGAGAAATTTATATACACATGATCAAGTGAATATTTCTTATGATAAAAAGTTTATTCAGAATTGTAAGATTAGGTGGAATTTTATATTCTTGATGATTAATATTACCATACAATATAAGGATGTGTTTGATTGATTGGAGGCTAAAATACTCAATATAAAACCCTCCATATGAAATTGAATGGATGAAAGAAAAAGATATTTGTGAAATGTTGGAAGTTTTTTTATGATCTTACAAACTTATTTTTTAGTATCGAGTATCTGACTATAAATATTTATTTTTCTAAAGTATGTGAAATAAAATTTACATTTGTTGAATGTTTTGCTTTACTGATAATGTCATTAAAAAAATTATTCAAGTTTGACAAATATTAGAGGGTGGTTAATGGAGTGATTGTAGTTGACACTGTGTAAGATCCAATATACAAAGTTGATTTGTTATATGGCTTTTCCCTCTCAAATTGACGATGCTGAGGATAAATATGAAAAAGTAAAATCTTCTTTCAAAAAATGATAATTGAATACGAATTGAAAATCAAAGATAAAAGATAATGTTTCTTCATATTCAAGTTAAAACTAAAATGTATTAGATGTAGTTGTTGCTTGAAAAAAAAAAGTATGAAGGTCGAATTGTGCAAAACATGTTAATAAAAAAAAGAGTGTCACATATCTAATAGATATGAATTTAACCATTATATAGAGGATAAAATGTTACTATATGATGAAAATTTTGATATTTTAAGTTGATGAAAGGTTAGTAGATTAAAATATCCTATAATACAAAATAGTTGCAAAAAATTTCTTAACAATTTCTATCTTCACTGATACTTCAAAGTCTTCATTTAATCCTGATGGTCAAATTCTTACTTCTTATTAGGGCTGTTCAAAAAAAATCATGAATTGAATCGAACTGTCGAACTGAAATTAAAATAACTAAACCGTTATATTTGGTTAGTGAATCAAACCATATTACATAAAATGGTTCTAGAACCAAACTGAAACTATTACCGAACTGAACCAAAACTAAAAATAAAAAATACTAAAAATAAATTTTAATTTTTTTTTAAAAATTGAAAATAGTTTAATGGTTCGATTCTTTAATAAATGGTTCGGTTTGAAAAACATTGTCTTCTAACAGTTCGGTACAGTTCAAAATTTCTAAATAGTATGCCAAAACAATTATTTTGATTCGATTCGATTCTAAGTAAATTAGAACGGTTCGATTCAGTTTGAATAAACTTTTACTATAATTTGCTTCGATCCGGTTCAATTTTACAGTCCTACTTCTCATCACAAAAATTTGTATTTAAATACTCTAGAAGTGTTGATGTGTGTTCAAAGACACACACGGTCACATTTCATTTTCTTTCTCTTTACTCCATTTCCAATTTCTTTATCTCACATTACATTTTTCTATCTTCTCTTCTTTATTATTATTTAAATTCATATATATATATATATATATATATATATATATATATATATATATATATATATATATATATATATATATATATATATATATATATATATATATATATATATATATATATATATATATATATATATATATATATATATATATATATATATATATATATATATATATATAACGTGTTGTAAATTAAAAACATTCCCTTATATTAAGAAGAGATTACAAATATAAAAGACGTGTCTTATAATTAATTAGAAAATTTTAATATAATATGTATGCATTTTCCATTTCCATTGAAGTAAAATGAAGGAGGGGGATTGTAATAATGTTTTGTTTGAAGAGACAATTGTGACTTAGTCTAAATAAAACTTCATAAAGAAATAGTGTTCTAAAATGATGTTAGATTTGTTCAATATACGTGAATATTTGAAGGAATTGAATTCAATTAAAAAAAAAAAACAAGTGCATGCTTGTATCATTACAAATAAATGTAATCATATCTTCAATTAAAAGCAATAAATTATTTATTATTACAAAACACAATGTAAGAACTAATGAAACATCTTTTCAACGTCCAAAACCAAACAAACATACGACAAATATGGTAAAATTATAATCCAGATCCTTTTGTCTTAATGCAACTGCGTGCAAATTAAAACATCATGATGGTCCCATAATACATTGAATCTCCACATTTTCGTCAAATAATGATGTTTAAGACTCCACATTAAAACTAATAAATTGTTTGTTCACAAGTCTTTCAAGGGAATTATTATTAGGATAAGCTTTGACATTAGTTGATAGAAACTGCCACAGACAATGGAATAAAAAGCCTAACTTCATGACAAAGGCTCATCAACAAACTATTTCGGATATAGTTAAAAAAATCATATTAATTTAAATAAAAAACTTCTGTCAACTTCCACTTTTGTTTCAACATGTTAGTAGTTAGGTTTTACTGTTTTTGATGTTTGTTTCTAATTAAGCCAATGAAGTAGCTACTAGTACCTTTATAGGTTGGATGATGATGCAATGCATGGCTTGGATTGGATACCTTAAGCTGTAGGGTACCCTGGCCTAGAGTTTGTTGGGACATCCATTAAAATAGGAATGAGAAATAAGTCTTCTATTGAAACCAATTCCTCAAGTCTTAGAAAGAGAGATTGAATGGATGAAACCTCTAATTTTACCTAAATTCATTCTATAATGATTGAATTGGTTAAAAGGCAAATAAGTAAATAATTAATACAAAAAATAAAAATGGACCGAATTATTCATTGTAGTTGTTGAATCGATTCAATCTGACTGAGTTGATTCAATTCAACTCCAATACAATCGAAATTAAACTAATTAGTAAATTGATTGGTTTTTGGTACAATCAATTGAATCGGTCAATTTGTTTAAATTTTATCATCAACTTGTTGGTGTTGATTAAAAATATGCATGCCGAAAAATTTGTTTCCCCCATTCATTTTAAAATTCAGTTTATTAGTCTTTCCATTTCATATTTTTGGAGGATTTAGTCTCCTACTAATTTGAAATCAAATTTTAATGATACGAGAGTTCATCACTTGATGATGTATTTATGTCATAACTATAATAAGTAAATTTAAATAATTTTTTATTATTTATGTTGTGAATAGGATATCTTGAAACAAAATATAAACGGTTTCTTTATATTCAAGAAACACACAAGAGTTAAGGTTAACAAAGAAAGCAAGCAAGAAGAACAAGAAGAAACAACAAGGATTGATTATAAACTGCTATTCTTTCCTTTATCTATCAAACAAGATTACAAATATATAAGAATAACAAATAGCCTCTCTCTCTTGAATTAGAATTTTATCTTTCTATGTTTCCTTATGCAAGATGAGAGATTAGCATGCTATTTATAAGAAAAATAACACACTAACCTAATGGGCTTTTCAAAGATTACTCATTACAAGCTAACTTAAACAATTGGGCTTACAAGCAAGACTCAATTCAACATGCTAACAAACTTAGCAATATTGACTAATGCATGTTAGAACAAACTTCGAATGCAACACGCATTACTCACGAACAGACTTCGACCATTCTAGAGTTCGATCCAATATCTCACAAATATTCACCTTGAATCTAACTCTATAACATCAAGAAACTAGCTTTTTTCATGCAACTTTATCAACTGCATACAGTGGAAAAACTTGCAACTGGGCAACGTCTTGGTGATCATACCAGCAGCATTATGATCTGTCGAAACCTTTAGCACTTGGACTTCTCCACGCTCGATTACCCCTCTAAAAAAATATAGCCTCACATCAATGTGATTGGTTCGCTCATGATAGGCTGAATTCTTCGACAAGTCTATTGCACTTTGACTATCACATTTAACAGTGATAACTCGACCTTGAAGTTTCAGCTCCTTTGCAAAACCTTCAAGCCACAATGCTTCCTTCACAACTTCAGTTAGGGCAATATATTCCGCTTCCGTGGTTGATAAGGCAACGACCTTCTAAGTATTGCTTTCCAATTGATTGTTGTCTCAAACATAGTGAACACATACCCAGAAATAGATTTTCTGGAATTCATACAACCTGCATAATCAGAGTCGACATATCCTTCGACTGTTGCTTTACTATCTTTACCCAAGGCTCCACCATAAATTAGAACTCTATTCAGAGACCCATTTATGTACCTTAGAATCCACTTCAATGCTTGCCAGTGAGCCTTTCCAGGATTATCCATGTACTTGCTTACAAGACTTACTGCATCTATTATGTCGGGTCTAGTACAAACCATAACATACATTAAAGAATCCACTATATTAGTGTCACACCTCGAAAAATCATGGAGACATTTCGGAGAAACAACCCTCACGCGAAAGGCGCGGAAATGCGGTTCGATAGAGTCGCCACCGAACTTTATTTATCCCGAATAAACGGGAGAAGAAAATATCGAGAAAACCTCTTAAAACGAAAAGGATAGGAACAGGGCTGTCGCAACCATGTTCCGGGTTCGGGAGTCGGTTACGTGAGGGGAAGGTATTAGCACCCCTCACGCCCGTCGTACTCAACGGGAACCTCTTTAGGTAATTGTGGGGAGTGTTGTTTAGGTTTATTTGTTTTCTTCTCGTTGTTAAAGGTAGAATTGGTAGGATAAAGGGTTAAAGATGCAAAGGAGAGATGGGTGGTTAGAGGATAGGGTGCTCGCCAAGGATTGGGGTCCTTGTGCCTACGTATGCTCATTCGGACGGGAATGAGAAATCAGAGCTTCGTAGTTCGACTGCGGGAAAGGGTGGGAGAATGGTGGACGAAATAATGGAGGAAGATAGAAGTGTGGAATAGGGGGAGAAAATGGGAAATATGCTCGCCAAGATCGTCGCAATCTTGTGCCTACGTATCTTATATTCAAGAATGAATAAAGAATCAGCGCGTCCGTAGTTCGTGGTAACAACCACGAAAAGGAACGAGATTGAATGAGTTTGACGTTGAGTTGAGAGACGAAAGAGTGACTGAAAAACAACCTAAGGGCGTGCCTCAAGAGCTTGTCACTCAAGAATTCAAGGAATGCGAGATCCCAAGAACTCAGTTCTTTCGGAAATTGAGTTGAATAAGTTGAAGATAAGAGTTGGATGTTTTGAAATCGAAAGAATGAACTAATAATAACTAGGGGGCGCGCCCAAGAGTTACTCATTCGAATATTCAAAGAATGCTAGATTCTAGGAATATCCCTCTTTCGTAAGTTTAAAAAATGTTTGTGAAAAGATCGAATCAAAAAATGGCATGCGAGGCCAAAGGAAGTTGGTTTGAAAATGGCTCGACGACGTGTCGAGGATTTGATTGAAAATGAAACCGACTTGACGACGTGTCAAGGGTTAGATTGTGAGAAATGATAATGGTCCCTAAGGGTGCTTCCAATATCAAAACCACGAGGAGTTATGAATGCGTGTACGAAATATGGGTTGCGAATGCGTACGAGCATTCGACTTGGGAGAAAATGATTGAGTTTGAAAAAGTCGAAAGATTGAGTGAATAACAACTCAAAGGGCGTGCCTCGAGAACTATTCACTTGAAAATTCAAGGAATGCTAGATTCCAAGAATCTCCTTCTTTCGGAGTTTTAATCATTAAAAAAAGTGTTGAGAAAGTGTTTGAGAAAATAAAAAGATTGAATGAATAACAACTCAAGAGCGTGCCTCGAGAATTATTCACTCGAAGATCCAAGGAATGCTAGATTTCAAGAATCTCCTTCTTTTGGAGTTTTTTCGAGAAAATGTTTTAAAAAATGATTTGAAGCGAAAATGACATAGTCTTGACTAAATTATCATCTATCAATAATTTGACCGATAATAATCATTAAAGTCATCATTGACTAAAGAATAAGAAAAAAAGTGGATAAAAACGAAAATGAAAGTTTTGAAAAAAATTGGTCTCGGGTTTGTTATTATTTGTCAATAATTTGACAAAATTATAACTTGGGGTATCGTCATTGACCCAATGAGCAAAAATGAATCAAATCTAAATTCAAAATTTCCCTTAAAAATAACTAAAAAGCTAAATCAATAAGAATTTTGACAAATACTAAAAAAATCAAACATATGGGGGGTGAGAAATGTTTGATAGCAGTAAAAATATGATGGGATTCTCGTGGGCCTCATGGTCCACTCACCATTTGAGTTGTGCGGACAAAAAACAACATTTGGGTTAAAAATAAATTTTTAACCAAAACGTAAAACATAATATCAAAAACCAAATGCATTGCTCTTTTAAAACTAAAACAAATATAAAGAAAAAACGAATGGAAAGAACAGCAATCCATCGCCTTGGCACACCGACCACCTCACATCAACACCGTGGATCAAAATAGAGCAAAGAATGTTTAAGATCATGACAGAAAACCCTACGTCGGACAACCTTCTTCCTTGCGACGGCTCTCGCGGCGGCGACTCCACTCCTCCCTCTATTCAAAAACTTCTCAAAAAAAATCTCCTCTTCCGATTTCCTTCAGGTTTGGGGTTCTATGACCTGTACTCCAATCTCAATCTTCTTCTTCTATTCTCTCTCAGATTGAAGGTCTTCTTCCCTATTTCATTTTCTGTTCTGGTTTCAAATGGGTTGATTTTGTGATGTATTTGGGTTAAAGTTTGGGTTTGGAGAAGGGGTTTTGAGATAAGGGTTAACGTTAGGATGTGATTTACGGTTGGTATTTGAAGAAGAAACAAGAGGAAGTTGTATGAAGGTTCTATTTGAAGGTTATGAATGCGTGTACGAAATATGGGTTGCGAATGCGTACGAGCATTCGACTTGGGAGAAAATGATTGAGTTTGAAAAAGTCGAAAGGTTGAGTGAATAACAACTCAAAGGGCGTTCCTCGAGAACTATTCACTTGAAAATTCAAGGAATGCTAGATTCCAAGAATCTCCTTCTTTCGGAGTTTTAATCATTAAAAAAAGTGTTGAGAAAGTGTTTGAGAAAATAAAAAGATTGAATGAATAACAACTCAAGAGTGTGCCTCGAGAATTATTCCCTCGAAGATCCAAGGAATGCTAGATTTCAAGAATCTCCTTCTTTTGGAGTTTTTTCGAGAAAATGTTTTAAAAAATGATTTGAAGTGAAAATGACATAGTCTTGACTAAATTATCATCTATCAATAATTTGACCGATAATAATCATTAAAGTCATCATTGACTAAAGAATAAGAAAAAAAGTGGATAAAAACGAAAATGAAAGTTTTGAAAAAAATTGGTCTCGGGTTTGTTATTATTTGTCAATAATTTGACAAAATTATAACTTGGGGTATCGTCATTGACCCAATGAGCAAAAATGAATCAAATCTAAATTCAAAATTTCCCTTAAAAATAACTAAAAAGCTAAATCAATAAGAATTTTGACAAATACTAAAAAAATCAAACATATGGGGGGTGAGAAATGTTTGATAGCAGTAAAAATATGATGGGATTCTCGTGGGCCTCATGGTCCACTCACCATTTGAGTTGTGCGGACAAAAAACAACATTTGGGTTAAAAATAAATTTTTAACCAAAACGTAAAACATAATATCAAAAACCAAATGCATTGCTCTTTTAAAACTAAAACAAATATAAAGAAAAAACGAATGGAAAGAACAGCAATCCATCGCCTTGGCACACCGACCACCTCACATCAACACCGTGGATCAAAATAGAGCAAAGAATGTTTAAGATCATGACAGAAAACCCTACGTCGGACAACCTTCTTCCTTGCGACGGCTCTCGCGGCGGCGACTCCACTCCTCCCTCTATTCAAAAACTTCTCAAAAAAAATCTCCTCTTCCGATTTCCTTCAGGTTTGGGGTTCTATGACCTGTACTCCAATCTCAATCTTCTTCTTCTATTCTCTCTCAGATTGAAGGTCTTCTTCCCTATTTCATTTTCTGTTCTGGTTTCAAATGGGTTGATTTTGTGATGTATTTGGGTTAAAGTTTGGGTTTGGAGAAGGGGTTTTGAGATAAGGGTTAACGTTAGGATGTGATTTACGGTTGGTATTTGAAGAAGAAACAAGAGGAAGTTGTATGAAGGTTCTATTTGAAGGTTATGAATGCGTGTACGAAATATGGGTTGCGAATGCGTACGAGCATTCGACTTGGGAGAAAATGATTGAGTTTGAAAAAGTCGAAAGGTTGAGTGAATAACAACTCAAAGGGCGTTCCTCGAGAACTATTCACTTGAAAATTCAATGAATGCTAGATTCCAAGAATCTCCTTCTTTCGGAGTTTTAATCATTAAAAAAAGTGTTGAGAAAGTGTTTGAGAAAATAAAAAGATTGAATGAATAACAACTCAAGAGCGTGCCTCGAGAATTATTCCCTCGAAGATCCAAGGAATGCTAGATTTCAAGAATCTCCTTCTTTTGGAGTTTTTTCGAGAAAATGTTTTAAAAAATGATTTGAAGTGAAAATGACATAGTCTTGACTAAATTATCATCTATCAATAATTTGACCGATAATAATCATTAAAGTCATCATTGACTAAAGAATAAGAAAAAAAGTGGATAAAAACGAAAATGAAAGTTTTGAAAAAAATTGGTCTCGGGTTTGTTATTATTTGTCAATAATTTGACAAAATTATAACTTGGGGTATCGTCATTGACCCAATGAGCAAAAATGAATCAAATCTAAATTCAAAATTTCCCTTAAAAATAACTAAAAAGCTAAATCAATAAGAATTTTTGACAAATACTAAAAAAATCAAACATATGGGGGGTGAGAAATGTTTGATAGCAGTAAAAATATGATGGGATTCTCGTGGGCCTCATGGTCCACTCACCATTTGAGTTGTGCGGACAAAAAACAACATTTGGGTTAAAAATAAATTTTTAACCAAAACGTAAAACATAATATCAAAAACCAAATGCATTGCTCTTTTAAAACTAAAACAAATATAAAGAAAAAACGAATGGAAAGAACAGCAATCCATCGCCTTGGCACACCGACCACCTCACATCAACACCGTGGATCAAAATAGAGCAAAGAATGTTTAAGATCATGACAGAAAACCCTACGTCGGACAACCTTCTTCCTTGCGACGGCTCTCGCGGCGGCGACTCCACTCCTCCCTCTATTCAAAAACTTCTCAAAAAAAATCTCCTCTTCCGATTTCCTTCAGGTTTGGGGTTCTATGACCTGTACTCCAATCTCAATCTTCTTCTTCTATTCTCTCTCAGATTGAAGGTCTTCTTCCCTATTTCATTTTCTGTTCTGGTTTCAAATGGGTTGATTTTGTGATGTATTTGGGTTAAAGTTTGGGTTTGGAGAAGGGGTTTTGAGATAAGGGTTAACGTTAGGATGTGATTTACGGTTGGTATTTGAAGAAGAAACAAGAGGAAGTTGTATGAAGGTTCTATTTGAAGGGTATAATGTTTGGGGTTTGAGAAGATGAAGATTTGAAGGTGAGGGAAGGGTTTGTTCGACTGGGGGTAAAGTGAAGAAGATGATTTAATCAAATCAAGAGAAAAGTGGGCCGGGATTTGTTGTTAGGTGAAGATTGGAAGGGATTTTGGTTTGGAGCTGAAGGTTATTTGAAGGAAATAGAGAGCGGAATTGAAGGTTAGAGCGAGAGCGGAAAAAGATTGAAGGTGGAGTCCCTCTTTTGAAGAAAGTCACGGTTCTGAAATAGGTGAATCTCCGGAATTTTCATTTCTTTTTTTTTTCTTCACAAAATGACAATTCATCCGCTTTTTAGAAGGGATGAAGGGTAATTCTGGGATGATAGGGGTCATGAGCTGGCAAATTCGCGTGCAAAATCGTGGTTCTGTAGAAGCTGTTGTATGTATTATCTCCGTTGCATTGTGGGTCGTACGTGGAGACATTGGAGGTTTGCAAATCGTGGGTGTGGAGAATTGTACGCACCATTTGAACTGCTGTGTGATTTGCTGCTGTTTTGTACGTTTTATGCGTTTTGTAGCTGGCAATTGTGTTTTTTTAAACATTGTATGGTTTTCTTGGCTTGAATTTTTTTACTGCTGTGAATTGTAACACCGTTTTGGATTGTATAAAAACCACAACTTTTCCTTTTTTCTTGCGAATGGTCTCAGGCTGCTATTTTTCACGGTGAGGAGTTTTTTTCTTTTTTCCTTTTCCTGGTTTTGTCTGTCGTGAATGGACAGACATAACAGTTTTTTTTCATTCATTGCAGGTCATTGGTTTTGTGGGCAGGTTATAGTATACGATTTGGAGGTACTGGGTTTTGTGTGAGTGGGTGTTTGGGAGCTGCTATTATGTCTTTTTTCCTCTTGATTTGCAGGTTATAATTTTTCGTACAAGACGTGGCCAAGAGATGAAATAAGGACCTACTATCCTTTTATCTTCTGCACTGATACCGTATTGTATCACAGACTCCCATGTTGCCTTTTTTACAAAGTTGGTCGAGGTTATTGTGTTTTTATGGAGGTACCGGTTGCTTTTGTGTGGTGTGTTGCGTAATGGTACGACTTTCATCAAAGTTTTTTTTTCTTTTACAGCATTGAAGGGTAGTTGGCTTTTGCACAAGTGGGTGTATGGTTGCCTTGAGGGACCCATCTTGGAAAGTGATATTGGCAATGGATGGACTCTTTATTGATGGATTCCCATGGATTCTCATTTTGCTTTTTGATAACAAATATATGACCGACGTGATGCATGAAGTCACGTAACCATACATTTCGTTTCATTTTTCTTTATACTATTGTAATTGAATGAAATGATAATGGCCTTGTCACTTGCAATTGTTCCTCCTTGTAATTGGCCCAACTTTATGGTGAATCAAGAGATTTTTAAAATTTGGATTTGAATGAGTCTTGAATTAATAACAAAACTTAACACATAAAATCGGTACCCTTGAAAGAAATGTTTGCTCTCACATATCATTTTGACAACAAGTTTAGAACCTTGACCAAAAACGTGACCAATAAGCTTAAGATTCCTATGTTTGACTAGAAATTAAATATTCTTAATTAACTTAAATCATCCCACTGATAAGCCCGATATTATATCATGACTAAAATGAGAAACAAAATGCTTGCATGGAACACTATGCAAATTGACTTTGCCCAAGCAACTTGAACTTATCTTAATAATGCCATTAAAACTCCTTTTGAAGCACAAACCCCAATTGTCATTATACACATACCCTTCTTTAACTAGTGCAATCCCAATCCTAATCTTGAAGCAAACCTTTGCTAAAGCAAGGCCGGGCTATCACCAGACAGATTACAACACATATTGTACATAGTTGCCTTGATAATCCTGCCTGAACTCTAACTCATTCTCACAAGAACTTGAACATCAAATAAGAGTGAATGACGGTCACAACGACATATCCCCATTTTGAATTTCTGGATACAATTAGTGAGAGAATGTACAGATGCTAGTTACACACAGGGTAGGACGAATTTGGGGTATGACAGATGCCCCTATCTAATTGGCTTAAACCAAGTAAAATGAACTACTATGGCGTTCATTCTTTCAAGGTAGAAGACAATTAGATATAAAGAAGACCCTGAATTTGTCCGAAAGGATGATGAGACGAAACACACGAGGCTACTACCACCAAAAGGATGATAGAGCAGACACACACAAACAAAATCGCACAATCTGGCACCAATCAAAGTGACAGACCCCCCACCAAAAGGATGACGGAGCGAAACACAAATAAACTATCGCACAATCTATCATTAATGACTATGATAGACCCCCCACCAAAAGGATGACGGATTGAAACTCACACAAAACAATATCGCACAATCTATCATTAATGGCTATGATAGACCCCCCCACCAAAAGGATGACGGAGCGAAACATAAATAAACTATCGCACAATCTATCATTAATGACTATGATAGACCCCCCACCAAAAGGATGACGGAGCGAAACATAAATAAACTATCGCACAATCTATCATTAATGACTATGATAGACCCCCCACCAAAAGGATGACGGAGCAAAACATAAATAAACTATCGCACAATCTATCATTAATGACCATGATAGACCCCCCACCAAAAGGATGACAGAGCGAAACTCACACAGACAGGTCGCTATCACCAAAAGGATGATAGGGCAACACAGATTTGAAGTTTACCAACACCAAAAGGATGCATGCTAGGTTGAACTGACGAGGTTCGACTATCACCAAAAGGATGATAGTAAGGCAATTGACAACGGTCACGCTTGCTGGGTACAACTCATTGGGGGACCCCCAAGAGGAAGATTGAATTGAAATGAGTCAACGGGGTACGCCCACCGTCTTTGTTTGGAGATCATAGTTTTGCTGAAATGATTTCATGGTTACGCCCATGAATTCTGAAGAAGGTGCCTCTGGCTGGGCTGAATTGGCCTTGACGTCTTGTCTTGCTCAATAAAAGGCTAAACAACTTCATGAGGTACGCTCACGATTTTTGCTAAAGATGCCCCTGCTCGGGCTGGATCTTGCATTAAACTTCTTGGGTTTGCCCAACAAAAGGTTGAACAACTTCGTGGAGAACGCCCACGGTCTTGAATGGTATGCCCCTGGCCGGGATGTATACTAACTTGAAGATCTGATCAACCACGAGGTTGAATATACGTCATTGGAAATACCCATGGTCTTGAAAAGAATGCCCCTGACTAGGCTGAATCTTGCTTTGAATATTTTGAAATTTTGTGGGAGAAACCCACAATCACAGAAGATTGCCCCTGACTAGGTTGATGATTGCTTTAAAGCTCTTGAAAATCGTGGGACAAACCCACCATCTTGCGGAAGATGCCCCTGACTGGGCTGATGACAGTCTTGGAAGTCTTCGAGGTTGATCCTAGACCTTGACTTGCATATATGAATGTTGGATGATAATGATGCTCCATAACGAATGGAAATGCAAATGCAAATGCTGACGCGCGGAAATGCAAGAGCTAGGGAAATATGATATGATCAGTATGCATATGATGTAAGATGCTTATGATGATGAATGCAATGCGTATGATGCATATGATGCAGACAGATGATTGGAAATGTAGGTGGAGACGCCAGCGTGGTAGACTTTTGGTAGTTGCCAATGCGAATTGGACTTCGGGTGGTGGGAGGGATTGACTGCCTCGACACGCAGTTTGCTGAAGATGTCATGATTGGAGTAGACGAAGATACTCTAGATGCCCCAAGTCTAGGTACTTGGTGTTTGTGAATTTACTTCAGAGAAGGTTGCAGCTCTGCCTGATGATTAGGGTAACTTGGTCCTGCCCCAGTCTGAATATGGTAATGATATGCCCCTGCTCGAGCTGTTGAATGATTTGCTCCAGCCTGTGGGCTTTGAAATAATCTTGCCTCGTGTACGCTAGTGAAAGTCAAGTTCCTCCTCGATTGCCCCTTGCTGGAGTGTCTTTGAATACCTAGTACTGATTTGGAAATAAAATTGTACATTCATAAATGGTAATATTAATGAAAAGTTCGATGCAAGATCTGAAAAAGTGTCTTTTATTGGAGTGTCGTGATAGTGAGACGAATGGACTGTTAGTCCAAACTTCGTGCTAATTTTTATTAGTGTGAAAGATATATCAAGAGAAATGACACCAATGCTGATGATTAGAAATCATGTGAGGAGTCAGGTTACGCAACCTTGCGATAGTATGCTTTCGGAGTAAATCCTGCCTCAATTAGGTCTTTCAAGGGTTGTAACGTGGTTTGGTTCACAGTTATGAAACAAAGGATATTAGGCTCAAAGTATGATTTGTACCCACCCCTTCTTCTTAATGATTTCCAGTCCTACGTTCAATTAATTCTACACTTGTCTTGACGGTATAAACCTGATGGTCCAAGGTTTGCTCAAAATGACAGTCACCTTATTTTGATGGATATCAGTGACCCTATTTGAATGGCCACTGAATCTTATTTTGTTTTTTGTTGAGGGTTTCGGGGTCCTCTTTTGCTTTTGTTTTTGTTTGATCCCTAACTTTTGCATGGATTGACTTCGCTTGTCAAGTCCATCGGGATTGCCTTGATTTTGCCTAAGTCCCCTCTAAGGTGTTTGACTTAGCAGGCTTTTGATTTTTTTTGATTTTGTTGGAGGATTGTGACTGTCATGTCACGGGTCTTTGATGGACAACCGTCTTCTGGATTTTGCTTGTTGATTCAAGTGAAGGATTAGACTAACTGAACACTACCCTGCCCCAGGTTGAGTGTAAAAGGTTTTGAATATCCTAAGGAAACTGCTACTTCTAGGCTCGAAGTGGTTGACTAGGGATTAACTCCTTATATCTCCGGTGTTTAGGGAATTGAAGCAATGCTTGTACATCATTGACGAGATTCTATTTGAAAGCATATGAGTTCGCAATTATGGGTATCTCGTTTTCATCATCCTCCCTCAAATCATGCTAAACAACAGTGAATAGGGTGGAGTGAATAAACGTGTCGATGATAAGTGAAAAATGAGTGAATACGACATAACTAATTCAAAACATGCATAAACGATACATTAATGAAACCATATACGAATGGCAATTGTTCAAAGCATACAATACTTAAACACACAAAGACAAAATATAAGAAATGCGAAAGATTAAATGGCAGCATGACGGCCTTCTTCAGAGAATGGACTTGACTGGACTTGATCTGATGTTAGCACTAGTTGGCTGGCGGCATCGGGTCGTTGATGGCGGTGAGATACTTCCCATCAAAGGTGAGAGCTTCCTTGTCAACCAGATCTTGAATTTTGTGCTTGAAAAACCTGCAGTTCTCAATGTTGTGACCTGGAGCACCCTTATGAAACTCACAATGAGCATTCGTATCGTAATCAGCAGGAAGGACAATTGGGGGAGCTAGGTCTCTCGGAACGATAGCCTTTTTCTCCATCAGTTGAGCAAAGATATCTGCATATGTCATTGGAAGACTGTCAAATACTCTATCTGGCTTCCACGTTCTGTGTTGATTTTGATGACGCAGTCGTTGAGCGGTTCGCTGTTCTGATTCCTTTCCAGTTATGGAGAGGGCTTTGAAGATCTGATCCATCTTTCTGTTGAGGGATTCCAGCTCCTTCCTGATAGCAACTTGTTCTTGCTGAATCTGCTCCATCGTTCGTCTTGTATTGGCTCTAGTTGCATACTGGTGTCGAGGAATTAACTTGATTTACTGGAGAGGAAGGAACGAAGACATAAGATTCTGTTGAAGGACTGGAAATGCAAGATGCACAACATATGAAATGCAATGCAAATGATATGCAAGATGCAATTCAAGATACAAGATCCAGGATCACAGGATCATAGTTCAAACAGCTCCTGAAGCTGGTAACTATAACAGATAAGTAACCATAATTTCTGACTAAAGAAACCTGACAGGTAAGTCCTATACGGGAAGATCTAGACATCCTACCCATAAACCCACTTACGGGATGGTTTTTACATTTGGTTCCCAGGATCACGGACACTAGTCGTATTAGCGTCGCGCAACAGGCTGGCTGTATTACGACGATAATGACGATAAGGTCTCTCCTAAGCGGAGTCCTCATGCTAGGCCCACAAGGAGCAAGTCCTTGGAGACTAACACTACACGACCACCAATATTGGAACTGGTGCTAAAAAGGTTCCCAGAATCATGGACCCTTCATTAATCAAGTCGTGCAATAGGCTAGCTGTGTTACAACAAGATCCACGAATGTCTCCTCTGGAGGAGCTTTCATGCTATGCCCACAAGGAGCAAGTCCTCAGAGACTAACACTACTTGACTACCAATTCTAAACTATGTATTCTCTCTGCTTTTACAAAAGCTCGGGCGTAGAGCTTTACTCATGATGTCATTCCAAGAACCAACAGGCAACCAAGATAACAAGCACAAATAAAATCCACAAGAGAACAAATACATAAACAAGAAGAAAACAAATAAAAAAAACAAACACTCCTCACAAACCAAAAGATAGGCTCGACTCTCTCTTTGCATGGAGCAAAATTTCCCCAGCAGAGTCGCCAGCTGTCGCACCTCGAAAAATCACGGAGACATTTTGGAGAAACGACCCTCACGCGAAAGGCGCGGAAATGCGGTTCGACAGAGTCGCCACCGAACTTTATTTATCCCGAATAAACGGGAGAGGAAAATATCGAGAAAACCTCTTAAAACGAAAAGGATAGGAACAGGGATATCGCAACCATGTTCCGGGTTCGGGAGTCGGTTACGTGAGGGGAAGGTATTAGCACCCCTCACGCCCTTCGTACTCGACGGGAACCTCTTTAGGTAATTGTGGGGAGTGTTGTTTAGGTTTATTTGTTTTCTTCTCGTTGTTAAAGGTAGAATTGGTAGGATAAAGGGTTAAAGATGCAAAGGAGAGATGGGTGGTTAGAGGATAGGGTGCTCACCAAGGATTGGGGCCCTTGTGCCTACGTATGCTTATTCGGACGGGAATGAGAAATCAGAGCTTCGTAGTTCGACTGCGGGAAAGGGTGGGAGAATGGTGGGCGGAATAATGGAGGAAGATAGAAGTATGGAATAGGGGGAGAAAATGGGAAATGTGCTCGCCAAGATCGTCGCAATCTTGTGCCTACGTATCTTATATTCAAGTATGAATAAAGAATCAGAGCGTCCGTAGTTCGTGGTAACAACCACGAAAAGAAACGAGATTGAATGAGTTTGACGTTGAGTTGAGAGACGAAAGAGTGACTGACAAACAACCTAAGGTCGTGCCTCAAGAGCTTGTCACTCAAGAATTCAAGGAATGCGAGATCCCTAGAACTCAGTTCTTTCGGAAATTGAGTTGAATAAGTTGAAGATAGGAGTTGGATGTTTTGAAATCGAAAGAATGAACTAATAATAACTAGGGGGCGCGCCCAAGAGTTACTCATTCGAATATTCAAAGAATGCTAGATTCTAGGAATATCCCTCTTTCGTAAGTTTAAAAAATGTTTGTGAAAAGATCGAATCAAAAAATGGCATGCGAGGCCAAAGGAAGTTGGTTTGAAAATGGCTCGACGACATGTCGAGGATTTGATTGAAAATGAAACCGACTTGACGACGTGTCAAGGGTTAGATTGTGAGAAATGATATTGGTCCCTAAGGGTGCTTCCAATATCAAAACCACGAGGAGTTGTGAATGCGTGTACGAAATATGGGTTGCGAATGCGTACGAGCATTCGACTTGGGAGAAAATGATTGAGTTTGAAAAAGTCGAAAGGTTGAGTGAATAACATCTCGAAGGGCGTGCCTCGAGAACTATTCACTTGAAAATTCAAGGAATGCTAGATTCCAAGAATCTCCTTCTTTCGGAGTTTTAATCGAAAAAAGATGTTGAGAAAGTGTTTGAGAAAATAAAAAGATTGAATGAATAACAACTCAAGAGCGTGCCTCGAGAATTATTCACTCGAAGATCCAAGGAATGCTAGATTTCAAGAATCTCCTTCTTTTGGAGTTTTTTTCGAGAAAATGTTTTAAAAAATGATTTGAAGCGAAAATGACATAGTCTTGACTAAATTATCATCTATCAATAATTTGACCGATAATAATCATTAAAGTCATCATTGACTAAAGAATAAGAAAAAAAAGTGGATAAAAACGAAAATGAAAGTTTTGAAAAAAATTGGTCTCGGGTTTGTTATTATTTGTCAATAATTTGACAAAATTATAACTTGGGGTATCGTCATTGACCCAATGAGCAAAAATGAATCAAATCTAAATTCAAAATTTCCCTTAAAAATAACTAAAAAGCTAAATCAATAAGAATTTTGACAAATACTAAAAAAATCAAACATATGGGGGGTGAGAAATGTTTGATAGCAGTAAAAATATGATGGGATTCTCGTGGGCCTCATGGTCCACTCACCATTTGAGTTGTGCGGACAAAAAACAACATTTGGGTTAAAAATAAATTTTTAACCAAAACATAAAACATAATATCAAAAACCAAATGCATTGCTCCTTTAAAACTAAAACAAATATAAAGCAAAAACGAATGGAAAGAACAGCAATCCATCGCCTTGGTACACCGACCACCTCACATCAACACTGTGGATCAAAATAGAGCAAAGAATGTTTAAGATCATGACAGAAAACCCTATGTCGGACAACCTTCTTCCTTGCGACGGCTCTCGCGGCGGCGACTCCACTCCTCCCTCTATTCAAAAACTTCTCAAAAAAAATCTCCTCTTCCGATTTCCTTCAGGTTTGGGGTTCTTTGACCTGTACTCCAATCTCAATCTTCTTCTTCTATTCTCTCTTAGATTGAAGGTCTTCTTCCCTATTTCATTTTCTGTTCTGGTTTCAAATGGGTTGATTTTGTGATGTATTTGGGTTGAAGTTTGGGTTTGGAGAAGGGGTTTTGAGATAAGGGTTAACGTTAGGATGTGATTACGGTTGGTATTTGAAGAAGAAACAAGAGGAAGTTGTATGAAGGTTCTATTTGAAGGGTATAATGTTTGGGGTTTGAGAAGATGAAGATTTGAAGGTGAGGGAAGGGTTTGTTCGACTGGGGGTAAAGTGAAGAAGATGATTTAATCAAATCAAGAGAAAAGTGGGCCGGGATTTGTTGTTAGGTGAAGATTGGAAGGGATTTTGGTTTGGAGCTGAAGGTTATTTGAAGGAAATAGAGAGAGGAATTGAAGGTTAGAGCAAGAGCGGAAAAAGATTGAAGGTGGAGTCCCTCTTTTGAAGAAAGTCACGGTTCTGAAATAGGATAATCTCCGGAACTTTCATTTCTTTTTTTTTCTTCACAAAATGACAATTCATCCGCTTTTTAGAAGGGATGAAGGGTAATTCTGGGATGATAGGGGTCATGAGCTGGCAAATTCGCGTGCAAAATCGTGGTTCTGTAGAAGCTGTTGTGTGTATTATCTCCGTTGCATTGTGGGTTGTACGTGGAGACATTGGAGGTTTGCAAATCGTGGGTGTGGAGAATTGTACGCACCATTTGAACTGCTATGCGATTTGCTGCTGTTTTGTACGTTTTATGCGTTTTGTAGCTGGCAATTGTGTTTTTTTAAACATTGTATGGTTTTCTTGGCTTGAATTTTTTTACTGCTGTGAATTGTAACACCGTTTTGGATTGTATAAAAACCACAACTTTTCCTATTTTCTTGCGAATGGTCTCAGGCTGCTATTTTTCATGGTGAGGAGTTTTTTTCTTTTTTCCTTTTCCTGGTTTTGTCTGTCGTGAATGGATAGACATAGCAGTTTTTTTCATTCATTGCGGGTCATTGGTTTTATGGGCAGGTTATAGTATACGATTTGGAGGTACTGGGTTTTGTGTGAGTGGGTGTTTGGGAGTTGCTATTCTGTCTTTTTTCCTCTTGATTTACAGGTTATAATTTTTCGTACAAGACGTGGCCAAGAGATGAAATAAGGACCTGCTGTCCTTTTATCTTCTGCACTGATACCGTATTGTATCACAGACTCCCTTGTTGCCTTTTTTACAAAGTTGGTAGAGGTTATTGTGTTTTTATGGAGGTACCGGTTGCTTTTGTGTGGTGTGTTGCGTAATGGTACGACTTTCATCAAAGTTTTTTTTCTTTTACAACATTGAAGGGTAGCTGGCTTTTGCACAAGTGGGTGTATGGTTGCCTTGAGGGACCCATCTTGGAAAGTGATATTGGCAATGGATGGACTCTTTATTGATGGATTCCCATGGATTCTCATTTTGCTTTTTGATAACAAATATATGACCGACGTGATGCATGAAGTCACGTAACCATACATTTCGTTTCATTTTTCTTTATACTATTGTAATTGAATGAAATGATAATGGCCTTGTCACTTGCAATTGTTCCTCCTTGTAATTGGGCCAACTTTATGGTGAATCAAGAGATTTTTAAAATTTGGATTTGAATGAGTCTTGAATTAATAACAAAACTTAACACATAACATCGGTACCCTTGAAAGAAATGTTTGCTCTCACATATCATTTTGACAACAAGTTTAGAACCTTGACCAAAAACGTGACCAATAAGCTTAAGATTCCTATGTTTGACTAGAAATTCAATATTCTTAATTAACTTAAATCGTCCCACTGATAAGCCCGATATTATATCATGACTAAAATTAGAAACAAAATGCTTGCATGGAACACTCTGCAAATTGACTTTGCCCAAGCAACTTGAACTTATCTTAATAATGCCATTAAAACTCCTTTTGAAGCACAAACCCCAATTGTCATTATACACATACCCTTCTTTAACTAGCGCAATCCCAATCCTAATCTTGAAGCAAACCTTTGCTAAAGCAAGGTCGGGCTATCACCAGACAGATTACAACACATATTGTACATAGTTGCCTTAATAATCCTGCCTGAACTCTAACTCATTCTCACAAGAACTTGAACATCAAATAAGAGTGAATGACAGTCACAACGACATATCCCCATTTTGAAATTCTAGATACAATTAGTGAGAGAATGTACAAATTCTAGTTACACACAGGGTAGGACGAATTTGGGGTATGACAGATGCCCCTATCTAATTGGCTTAAACCAAGTAAAATGAACTACTATGGCGTTCATTCTTTCAAGGTAGAAGACAATTAGATATAAAGAAGACCCTGAATTTGTCCGAAAGGATGATGAGACGAAACACACGAGGCTACTACCACCAAAAGGATGATAGAGCAGACACACACAAACAAAATCGCACAATCTGGCACCAATCAAAGTGACAGACCCCCCGCCATTGTCGGTTCTCAACCTCTTAACCTTTCTGCCAGTTTGAGTTTTGACCAGAACCTTCCAAATTTTGAAATTCTCAAAAGTTTCATCATTCATCTTCTGGATGAATACCCATAGCTTTCTGGAATAGTCATAAACGATGGATAGAAAATACCTTACACCTGAGTGTGAAGGAATAATTGCAGGCCCCCAAAGATCAGCATGAATGTAATCCAGAGATCCATGTGTTCTTTGCTTGCCTTTGTTAAACTTTTCCCTATAGGATTTACCAAATACAGAAGATTCATAAAACTATAAATTTTCGACTTTGTTACCTCATAGCAGGTTCTGCTTCCCCAATTTGACACAACCTCTTTCACTGATATGGCCCTATCTAATGTGCCATAATTTTGTCTTCGACACGGGTTTCATGGATGCAACAATTGACGAATCACTTATAACCTCAGCCTCAAGGGTATACAAGCCTTGTTTATTCATGCCTCTCAAGACCTACTTCGACCCCTTCATGACTCTTAGGATACTTTTCTCTCCTTGAAAAACATATCCCTTCCTGTCGAATTCACCAAGAGAAATCAAATTTCTCTTCAAATTAGGTACATACTTGACTTCAGTCAATAATATTATTGACTCATCATGGAGCTTGAATCTTACATATCCAATACCTGCAATTTTGCAAGATTTGTTGTTTCCCAGCAGCACCAATCCACCATCTTGATCACATAAATCCTCAAAAAACTCTTTGTTTGGAGTCTATTGCAGTGAGAATCGGATGTCAAGCTATTGATCAACTTGCGTTGCAAATCTTTGAATTCACAACCGGTCTTTAATTTATCCGAAGGAAATATTAAAAAAAGAAAAACCTAATTTGCATCGTAAACACAATGCGGGGAGATCTAGGGTTCGGGGGTTGGTTATAACTAGGGAAGATGTTAGCATCCTAAGCATCTGTAGTACTCTACATGAACCTCTTGTTTAATCTGTGCTATTTGTTAATCTATCTGTTATCTGCTAAAGGGTTGAAGGGAGACCTAAGGGGTTAGTCCTAAGTATACTCGCCAAGAAATTGCATCTTGTGCCTACGTATCCTGACGGGAATGGAATCAGAGTATTCGTAGTTCCTCTCAAAGAGGGTGAGGAAATTTTGACTATGGTCAAGATTCCAGGGGGAAGCAAGTGTTCATAGTGAGACACTTACATAGAGTACGGCGACTCCAAGTCTAAGTCGAGTTGAAAGAGAAAGTAAGTATCCATGAAGGAAACTTACGTGGAGTACGATGACTCCTAATTCTAAGGCTAGGACGAAGGTAGGATAAAGAGTGTCCATGGCAGGACGCTTGCATGGAGTGCATCGACTCCAAATCCTAAGGCTAGGATGAAAAGGAAATAAAGGAGTAAGTGTCCATAGCAGGAACTTACATGGAGTACAGCGACTCCTGATCCTAAGGCTAGGATGAGGGTAGGGATTTAGAATCTTCTAAGATTGACACGAAGGTCAACGGGAAGAGATCCTCTCCTTTGGAATTGGGATAGGTAACCAAAAGAGCATAAGTGAAATTAATAACAACGTGTGTATGAATATCAGGTTATATGATCGCAATGGATAAATATTATGAATAGACATCATCAAACAAGTAGGACCAGCTCTCCAAAATCCATAAAATAGGGTCACAGAGAATTGTGCGAATTTAGTATCAAGTTAACTATTAAACAAAAATCATCGGGGTTATATATTTTTTCTAGATAATTAAATTAAAAGTGGGTTAGAAAGAGAGAAAACAATTATTTTTTTTCTTTTTAAGACTTAAAAACTAATTGATATTGAAAATTTGGCTAGAAACGAAGTAATTATTTTAAAACTCAAAAGCTAATTAAATTAAAACTTATAAAAATTACAAAGAAACTAACTAAACTCAAAGTCAAGATTCTAGATTTTAATTAAACATAAAACTAACTAAAATTAAAACTAAAAGACAAATAAATACTAAATAAATGACTAAGAAAAGATTGGGCTTGGCCCAACTTTCCACAATAAAAATCAGTTGACAAAACAAAAAAAAAACTAAAAAACTATCGAATTGGGTCGGTTTTGTGATGTTTAAGCCCATTGAGTCATGCATCCTACTCTTAACTCCAAGAGCATAAATTCTAACCTAAACACAAATAATCAGGAAGGTTTCCTCTTCCCCTCTTCTCTTCCGTTTAAACGCGAGATGACAACGACGGTAGGAAGCACCCAAAGTGGTCGTGAACGAATCTTGTGTATCTGAAGCTTAGTGTGCGACATCTCGGTACGACGGGTCGCGAGAAAAACGAGCTTGAAGCTTCTCGTTAAAGGAAACCCCCTTCGATTTGTGACCGGAGCCGTAACGAATCGAAACAAAGATAGACAAAGTAAACTTCTACACTATTGTCAAGGATTTTAACGAATTTAAACACGGGAAATGCGTACCTTTAAAGAGTTCGACACAACAGTTCCGACGACGCCGATAATTGAAGATAAGTTTTTTTCAAATTCCTTTCTTTCCTTGTCATTGCCTCCTTTTCTTCTTCTCTTTCCCCCTCTGCGAATTTGAATCCCCCCTTTGAAGTGTGATAGATATTGATGTTGAATCTCTGTGAATGTGTGTATGTGATTTTTGTTTTCGATTTCCTTCCCCTATGTACTGATAGTGCCACTCTTTTTATAATAATCGGTGAGATCAATTTATGATTTTGAAATTAATGAGTGAGATTATGCAGAATTCTTGCTTTTTAGAAACAAATTGATGTTGCCTTGAACATGGTTGATATTTGTCTAGACAACCTGATTCTTCATTGATTTGGACTGAAAATACCTTTGAAAATATTTCTGTTTTTGCATTATTCTTGTCTGAAACATGTTTAATGTTACCTTAAGTATTCTTGATTTCCTCCTTTAACAAATCAGAATACGCAGTTGCTGAGTATACGACATTAAGAACTTCCAAATTAATTTGATTATGTCAAGAACATGTTTGGTGGATTGTTTTGGAAAGATGAATGACTTTCCATTTTTGTAACTTCATGTTGGCTTGTGTTTCTGCTTGCTTTGAAAAGAATATGATGGTCGTTTAAAACATGTTTTGATCGTATTTTGATTATCACTGCATGCCATAAGTTTGAAGTTGTGATTGATGTTGTTGTATATCGGTAGGGCTGGAAATGAGTCGAGTCGAGTCGAAATCACCTCAGCTCGGCTCGACTCGTTAAGAATTGTTCGAATTCGAGTTCGAGTTCGACACGAACTTTTTTTTAAGCTCAAACTCGACTCGTTATAAGTTCACGAACAGTTTGGTTCGACTCGTTAGGTTCATCTCATTAGGTTCAGCTCACATGGTTCACGAACTTAAAAACTATTTTTTTAAATATATATATATTTTAGTATATTTGACATTTTAAATAAATATATATTTTTTAAATAAAATATTAAAATAAAATAAAAGTTATCATATTGAAATTTAACTTTATCTTCGTAATCTACTAATTCAAAACCTACACAACTTTCAAGAGATACATTTGAGAGTCTAATTCAAAAACTACTAAATTGAAGATTAAATTTGTCTAAGATTTGAAGTAAATATTTAAACCTAATCTTAAAGACAGTATAATTCTTTTCATATGTAATCGAGTTGACTCATGAACCTAACGAGTCGAACTATGTATAGTTCAAGTTCAGCTCATTTAGTTAACGAACTTAATTTTTCGCTCATACTCAACTCATTTGGTTCATGAACTTAGTTCAACGATTTAATTGTCGAGTCGAATTCCGAACTATCTTCGAGTTGGTTTGGTTCATTGCCAGCTCTATATATCGGTATTGTACCCAATATCGGAAATAGATGACAATTAGTAACACTTTTTGAATGTTGTTGTGTTTCAAGAATGTTATCACTTGAATTCAGTCAATAATTTTGGGGCCTTTTTCTACAAGATAGCCTTCCTCAAATAGTCTCTATACTCTTGCAAATGGTTATGAGTCTAAACCAGATTGGTTCACGGTGTTTTCCAACCACTGACGTTGTTATGGCGTCAAGAAAGCCAAATCTTTTCATGTCGAGGTATATTTGCAGAATAAATTTCTTCTAAGTAATGAATGTTGTTTTTTTTAATCAAAGTTATTGATGATCTTTATACATTCATGAAACACAGATGAACTTGGACTTTATTATCATCTTCCACATGGAGACATAAGTCGCGCTTGCTGTACCAAGTGAGGACAAATGTGCTACCACTTGTTGTTCAAGTCAAGATCCTGAGTTTGTACACTCTTTCACTGCTCGTCACCTTGGTATTCCAACATGAAGTGTTGTTATCTACAGGGTGTCGTGAATGCTTCTAGATTGCTAGTTTCTATTTGGATAAAGGTCTCAGGGAAATGACATGTGCCTATACATTAGTACTGTCTTTGAATGTTCATGATTTTCCCTTGTTTTTCTTGGCATAGTCTAATGTATTTGGCTCTTAATGTTTTATTATATCTTGCCACAAAAAGTCGATAGTATCATGTATGGCTGATTATGTTATTTCAAGGCATTGTTTGAATTTTTGCATGTTATTTGGAGTGATTTTTTTCTTCAACGAATCTGAAACAATGTTGTACACCTTATTTGGGCTTCCAAGAATGATATAGCAGGATTGAAAACTGGTGTATGCATTCCCGATTTAGCATGACAACAATGATGGCTCTAGATTCTAAATATTGGTTTCCAAGTTTTAAATTGGTGCAATTCAAAATTTTATTATTGCAGCATTTCATATCCTCCTTATCAATAGTTAAAACACGGTAGATGTACTGTTAGGTGAACATGCTGTTTTGCAAGAGTAATCAAACAGAGTCAAGGTCGATCGATGTATGACGTTGTGCTTAGGATGGGACATCATGCCTTTTGTGTATTTCTAAAACAAAACTTAAAAGGAAACTTTCTGTTTTGATACTCAAGCGCAAATACAATGCCATCGCTTGTCTATACCATATTTCTGCCCTTCATCATTAGATTTGGATCCACATCGGCCAGTGATAGCACGAAAATAGGAACTATTCTTGTTCCACAAATGGTTTGAAGGTCTCCTGGTTTCTTTACATTTTTTTCAACTTGTGATGCTACAACCTGTGTATGAATCTTGGGCTTGAATTTGAAGTTAACACCTAATGAGTACACCTGAACTTCGTACAGAACACGAACTTCATTCTTGAATTCCTTGCCAAAGCTTGATTCAAAATTTTATCCAAACTTACTTCTTCCACACATGTTGCTCTATCAACAGGAAAGTCCCAATTGTTTCCTTAGGATCGAAAGATCTTACAAGATAATCCAACTACATGAATAAAGAAAAAATCCTGCTTGACATCTATCGCCCATGCAATCGAAGATTTAAACTATGTTGAACTTGATGTATGAATCATACCCTGAGGAATCCTTAGAGTAAAATAATGATATAACTTGTGATGCAAATTACCATGAAATCGTAGCTAAATCCTCCAGTGACTACACTCAACATTGATAAACAAGAAAACTCTAACTTTCCTAGATGAATCTTCTGATACATTTGAGGGAAATTGGCATGGTATAGACTAAAGAATTAAAAATGATGAAGCCATATCTTTAATTTTATCCCCAGGGATTCAAACATGTCTTTGCCATAGGAATTTGATGAACACACACACACACCTAGTATTAGTGACCTTCAAACCTTTTGCCACAAACCTGTTTTCAACAGACAAACAAAAACTAAAAAAAGCGATCAGCTATGCATGGATGATGGACCTAAGATGATGTGAAGAAGATCAAAGAATCTAAGGGTAAAATTTGGGGTATAACAGAGTCATGTGCCAAGTGCAACCTGAATCCGTAATCCACTCATTTCTTGAGTCGTCGCTTGAAATTACAAGGACATCAGATGAGTCGAAGTCATCTTGAACAATGACAGCGTTGCCATTATCCTTACCTCCATGATGTTTTAGGCGTTCAAGGCACACCTCTCTTGTGTGCCCCTCCTTCTTACTGTGATAGCATCGAATACCAGATGTTTCGCCACTATAAGATTTCTGCTGACTTTTACCTTTCTTCTTGTCGAACTTACCATCCTTTCGCAAGATTTTTCCCTTAACAGGAAAAACTTCGCCCACCGTCGAAGGTTTATGCTTCTTTCGTCCGTTCAAGTCCTTAGAATACAAGGCGGGTTGAACTTATTCAAAGCTCAGGAACTCCCTTCCATACAAGAGATTTTCTTTGAAGTGAGCATGTGTTCTGGACAAATCATACAACAACAATAATGCTTGATCTACATCATCGATCTTCACATCAATATTTTCAAGATCAAGAATCAACTTATTGAACATATCCAACTGCTCAGCTAACACTTTGTCTTCACTCATTTTGAATGAATACAAATCTTGCTTCAGGTAGAGTCGATTCACCAGAGATTTGGTCATGTACAAACTTTCAAGTTTCAACCATAATCCCGATGCTATAGTCTCCTTTGATACCTGTAGAAGAATCTTATCACCAATGCTCAACAATATTTCACTGTGGGCTTTCTCAATTATGGTTATCTTTTCTTTTGCCATTAACATAGTGTTCATGGCTGCCTCTCCCTTTAACGCTTCCAAACAACCCTGTTGAACTAGTAGGGCCTTCATCTTCAAGCGCCACAGACTGAAATCGTTCACTCCGGTGAACTTTTCAATCTCATACTTTGTTGAAGGCATATTCTCCATGCTCACCGCACCAATTTGTTGCGAATAGGGTATCTTAAAACAAAATATAAACAATTTCTTTATATTCAAGAAACACACAAGAGTTAGGGTTAACAAAGAAAACAAGCAAGAAGAACAAGAAGAAACAACAAGGATTGATTATAAACTGCTATTCTTTCCTTTATCTATCAAACAAGATTAGAAGTATACAAGAATAACAAATAACCTCTCTCTCTCTCTCTCTCTCTCTCTCTCTCTCTCTCTCTTAAATTAGGATTTTATCTTCCTATGTTTCCTTATGCAAGAAGAGAGACATGCACGCTATTTATAAGAAAAATTGCACACTAACCTAATGCGCTTTTTAACAATTACCCATTACAAGCTAACTTAGGGTACAAGCTAGCTTAATCAATTGGGCTTACAAGTAATGCCCAATTCAACATGCTAACAAACTTAACAATATTGACTAATGCATGTTAGAACAAACTTCGACTACAACACGTATTACTCGCTAACAGACTTCGACCATTCTAGATTCGGTCCAATATCTCACAATTTATAAAAATATTAATATTTAATTACAAATGAATATTAAAAATTACAAATGAATTATGTTATTTATTTACTTATAATAACTTATTAATATTTAAAATACAAATAAATTGAAATAAGTTCATTTTAATTGTTGAAGAAAACTGCATTCCCAAATTCGGCTGATAGGTCGTCTTTTTCATGACCTAAAAATGTATTCCCAAAGTCATTTGTTGGCACCATGAAGAAAGCATGGTGTGGTGTTGTGATCAGTAGTCTCTAAATTAGAAGAATGGAAGTTGAAAAAAAACTCAAACAATAACTTCTCCAGGTGGTCGTGCTCAAACGTCGCTCGAATCAAAGACAATTAGTCCATAATTTCCATCTTTTTTCTGTCTAATTTCAACAATGTCTAATCCGCAATTCATTAGGAAGTAAATCGTTCTTATGTTTATTAGTTTTGCTAATGGGGTTTTGATTTCAATAATGGTGAATGTAGTCCCTATTTCTGATTTTGGTTCCTACGGTGATCTCTTTTGTATGTTTTTGCATTTTTTGTCAATGTTGTGTTACTTATTTTGCTAAGTTTTGCCAACCTTGTGGTCCATGTTTTGCTAATTTTGTCAATGCTGTGGATCTTATTTTGATACTTATGTCAATATTGTGGTCTATATTTTTCTACCTTTAATTACTAAATTATGTTTCCTATTTACTTATTAAATTATGCTTCTATTTTATGTAAGCCAACAAAAAATCAAGTAGTTTGACTTATAATACACTTTAGGGGTCAATTTTTCTATCATCCTATGAGATGACATGTTGATAGGATAATTTTTGAAATGTATTAAAATTTAGATGTGGACTTAATGAAATAAGTATATGCAAATTGAATGTATGGTAGAAATGAAGAATATGGTAATATAAGGTGTCTATGGTATTTGAATGTTAAGTTTCATTTTGCTCGTGGACTTAGGTCATTGAATAATGATCATTATGTGCTAAAATTTATTGAAGATGTTAAAGTATTTGAGGTCATTGATGTCATATATGCAAATTGAGTGTATGGTACAAAATTAAGAATATGGTAATGTAAGGTGTTTATGTATTATAATCTTAAGTTTTATTTTGCTCGTGGACTTAGGCCATTGAATAATGACCATGATGTGCTAAAATTTATTGAAGATGTTAAAGGATTTGAGGTCATTGATGTCTTCTATTCACAATTTTAACATACCTGAAGTGACAAATGAGGAGGTAGTAGAAGATTGCGAGGTTTAACAAGGTGATGTTGAAGTGGTAAATGCTGAAAAGGTAAATGTTAAAAAGGTTAATGAGGAGGATAATGACTCAGTTCATCATGATGTTCAACTTCACGTTAATGGGGAGGCTAATGACCCGACTTATGATAATGTTCAAGTTGATGTTGGTTGGAAGGTAATGACCCAGTTCATGGTGATTTTAATGAAGAAAGTGAAACTGGTAATGATTATGACATGAACAATAAGGAAGATAATGATGATGATATTAATGATTATGGTTTAGGTTATGATGTTTATGTAGATTGAACTATAATACTATTGCAGTGAGAATTAGAGACCTTAGCTATTGAGTTAACTATGCTTCACAAATCTTAATTCACCACCGATCTTTAATTTATCCAATGGAAGAGAAAAAGAATGAATAACCCATAAATATGCAATGCAATGCAAAAGAGAATCTAAGGTTCAGGGGTTGGTTATACCTAGGGAAGGTGCTAGCGTCCTATCTATCTGTAGTACTCTACAGGAACCTGTTGTTTTATTGTGTTATCTGTTATTTGTTTGCTAAGGGTAAAAAGGGAAAGGAAGACCTAAGGTGCTACTCCTAAGTATACTCACCAAAACATCGCATCTCGTGCCTATGTATCTTGTCTAAAAGAATCAGAGCATTCATCGTTCTCCTCACTGAGGGCAAACAAAGTTTATTGGTTGATTTTAGGAGAAGAGGCAAGTTGTCATCTTACAGAGAATACTCAACTTAAATCACCACAAACACGTGGAAGATGGATATTTGCTTCATATTGAGAGAATGACTCTGTTAGAAATATTTGTCGAGAGTGTTTTATCGTATCCACAGGGATTAATGAGAATATTTGATGCTTGCCGTTCAATGGTTTAGTGATTTAGGAAGGGGTTTTTCTAATTGGTTTCTATTTTGTAACATGAGTTTGTAAGAAATAAAGCAAGGTAAAATTTGGTTTTAGTTTGATAAAAAGCATGCCAATATTAGGGTTTACTAATCCGTCTTAAACGTATCCAACCAATAGAATATGTGAACTTAGTTTTAATCAATATAATCGCGTATCCTCGCAAAAACGTTCATCTCTAAAGCGATTCCGTAAATGTTATTGTTTCGACCATTAAATGATCTCTCTAAATAACACTCAAAACAATAACCATTAAGATCAATACAATGCGAGTATCAACTTCCAATTCTATGTCTAGAGTTTGTATAGTTGAAAGATGAAAAAATTAGGTCAAGACTTGAAAAGTTCATGTCTAAAAAAATCCAAACCATAAATACAACAAAAGATAGCAAATAACTTCATCTATATTGATCAAAGCCTTGTTCACATACAAAAGGTTAAGAATAATACATAAAATCAGAACTAGCTATCTCTAACCTTGACACAAGAGGGATTTTAGCCACTCATTTCAATGATAGCTTGAGCAACAAGTTTCGGAAGAAGGTTGATCAACATCCGAGTCGAATAATCAAGATTGGATGGGAATCCACCTTGTTTTTGTGAAAGATGGCTAAGAGATGATGAAAATGGATAAACTAGGGTTTTTGTGCTGAAAAATACCAAACTATGAAAATACAAAAGAAAAGATATTTTGGCAAAAAGTGGCACAGACTACTTATAGACATGCTGTTGAGCTGTCAAATTCACAGTGCGAATAACTTGTTCGCCTAAAGAACAATCAAAAGTGGCACTTGAAGTGCTAGTGTACAGTGAACACGGCCCTGAGATATTTCAAAATATTCGTTGTGCGAGGAATCCTTCGCACTGCGAAGGCTTCACTGCAAACTTCGTACAATGAACTCTTGCCCATATACTTACTACCTCAGGTCTAGGGGTGTTCTCTAGGACTTCGCTTCTTCTTCGCTCCAGCGAACCCTTCGCTACTTCCTTCGCACAACGAGTTTAGGTTCCTTTTCTCTCTGTATGAACAGTGTCAGGTTCCCAATGGCCTTCGCTAGCAAGTTCGTTGTGCAAACTTGATGATTTTTTTTCTAGGCAACTTCACTAGGAAGTTCGTTGTGCGAACTTCTTGATGTTTTGTTGCTGACTTGGTTTCCTTGTCATATGTCTTGTGTCTTATTCTTCTTATTTTGTGCCTAATTCCTGCATAATAGCACACACATAAAAGCAACCAAGACATTTTCATACAATGAAGCATATCATAAAAAACAAGAGTGATTCAATTCAATTCATCTACAAAAAGAATGAAAGATGCCAACATTTGATAGATCAAATTAGCAAAGTTTGGCATCTAACAACTTCCCAACTAGATTTTTGCTTGCCCTCAAGCAAAGTATGTCTCTCGTTTCAAACAAGAGGATTTTCTCAAGATTAAGATTCTCCCAAGAATGGATAAAATGGATCAAACACAAGGAATGCAACCAAGCACTGGTTTCAAATGTTGAGAATCAAACAATGCATAAGAACTAAATTCTTAAAGCAAATATCAAGCCATGCATCAATCAACAACTATGTTTTTCATAAATGAATCACTCTATCTCTCCTCTTCAAATAAGGATTCTTTTTCTTTCTTTACATTCATATTCACACAAAAAAAATTTCAATGCTTGCTTGAATTTTTCAAAAGTTGTAGCAACCTACCATTCTTCTTTTTTCATTCTCCCCAACTTGATTTTTTGTATCCTTCAAGTGAATGATCTTTGCTTTTTATAGCAAAGAGGACAAATAAAAAAATTCAAGGGTTCAAGGAAATTTTTTTTAGAATCTCAACAGTTCCAGGATGAGATCCACAACGTTTAGGCTCAAAGGGGTTAACAAATGCTCTCTACTCACAGATAAGTTACATTTGGACATGATTGTGCTCAATATAAACAAGTGCCTTGATCATTTCTAATTCTTCCATAAATTCACAATAATAACAAGATAAAGCGTGCATTAAACGAATCAACTAAGTTTATTAGAAATACAACATTTAGTACACAGTGGAGGCTTTCTCAAAATTTATGGTTTTTGGTCCTAAGTAAAACATTCATTCAATAAGTTGATAAAAGAACAATTTTCATTTACATAAAGTTTAAATTCTTAAGCATTCTAAAATTCTAAACAAAGGTAACCCTGTACCTTGACATTATTCACTTGCTTAATACTATCATCGCCATTCAAACTTGGATGAGTCTTCATTAGATACTTCTTTTTAGAGAGCAACCAATCTAGAAGTTCACTTAAAGCCCAACAACATGAGAAACATTAAATACCACTCGAAAAACAATACTTTTAACATAAGAACTGATTAACATTAATAATACTCAATAAAAATGTGCTTAGGTGAAAAAACACCTCAAAATAGTACATAAACAATATCTGAAACAAAGTACAATAATAATGATAAAAGAAATGATCTAAGCACACAAACACTTTACTTTGAAGACCAAAGGAAGTTGCTCATGATCATGCCCACAAAACAAAAACAATACAAAATCAGTCTTCATTGGACTCTGTGGCCTCCACACTCTCTGAACTATCTTCCAAACCAGACTCATCATCATCATCATCAGATTCTTCAGCCTCATCACCATCTCCTACCTCAGTACCGCCGACATCAGGGCTAGAAGCATCCACCCCTCTCCAAATGTAGGCCTGACCTCAGGCCAACTCGCATGCACTAGGAACTGCTTCCTAGTCTTCATGTTGCGCTCAACGGAGGGATCTCGGTACTGCAATTGGAGTACTTGCATAGAATTATGAATTTCAATCATGGTGCGCTGAGTAGCCTCCATCCAATCCCAATTATAGTTACAAACAGACTGCTGAAACAAATCCAAATTCTTAGTGAATGCAACCCCGGGGCCTTCAGTAGCCCCAGCATCCGAAGCAGATGCAATAGATGAACTTCCTTTCGCACCTTTTGGATGGCAATACTTGTCCATATAACGATCGTCAATAGTAGACGGGATTTTTACTTGTCTACACAAAGGTAGCTTCCCCCTTGCATGGACACATAAAGCCATGATGAGACATGGGAAGGCAAAGGGGCAGTTAACACGAGCCCTGTCCTTCAACCCACTTTCCACCACATATCGCATTTCATCTGCGATGATGCTAGCCACATCAATCTGAATGTTTGTAAGAATACAATGAACCTAATGTGACATTAGGATCGGCACGATAGAAGTGTGTGATTTTGGTTTTATATTAGTCAAAACCAACAACAACACCAATTGTGGTAATGGTTTCATATCCTCCCTGTGGTAACACCTTGGAACCCCAGATGGGTTCAATTCCACTATTTTTCCTTCCATCAGCAGAGCCTCGAAGATCAAATTGGTATATCTGTGAATCCTTAAGTCCCGATGATAGTCATCTATCTCATCTTCACCTAGGTTCAGTGGCCTTCCGAGTACTCTATCGATGGTGTCTCGATCAAAGCTTACCTCTCTGCCCAACACTCTTGTAGTCCATGTGAACGACTCGACATCATTAGGAAGGGAATTGGCATAAAACTCCCTTACCACTTCAGTATTGTAGCTATCCGTCGATGTTGCCAACACATCCCACCTTTTTCTATGAATGATTCCAGCGACGGTTCGGTAGGATCCTTCCGGATTGATGATGAATCTTTTTTCTGGCAGAATATTTATTTTTTCCAAAGCCACATACCGTGCAGCCTGATTTGGTCCTACAAAACGGTTTCTGTCATATTGAATCGGTTGTGGACGTGAGGTGCTTCCAATTTTTCATTTCTTGGACGCCACGATTTTTGGAGCCATCTGCACAAATTAAAACAAACAAACAGAATCATATACACAACATGTTAGTCCAGAAAAACAAACAAGAAAGCATAACAAGCCCCTTGTACCAGTAATATCAAAGACAAAAACTACTATCATGTTCGCTGGAAGCTTCGCTGTGCAAAGGCCTGGTGAAAACTCGCCCCAGGTTCGCAGTGCAAACTTCCCAGCGAACGTCTGCGAATTCACAATTTCAAACCCTGCTTGTTTTAAAAATGAATTGTGCCCCTTTTCTTATGCAATCGCACATGAATCAGAATATGGGACACAATTTAAAGCTACACACAACCACATGCAACAAATTTTTAATCATGAAAACCTAGCCCTAATCAACTTCTTGAAGTTGCATTCTCAACCCTAACAATAATCTAAGACAGAATAAATTCAATGAATGAGTAACTAGGCAAACCTGGACTATTAGATGGTGAGAGATTTCCACAGAGAATGTGAGAGTACTTATGGTTGTGTGAGAGCAAGTGAGAATGAAAATTGTGAAAGTGAGGGAGGGGGAATGTTGACCCCTCAAAAAGGCAGAAAGTAAAAAGCTCAGAAAGGCACTTGGATGGACCCAAAATGTTGGCCCAATAGCCAAAATAACTAATGTGGCAAAAAGTAAAAAGGCCTGCTTCGCTTTACTCGCACTGCGAGTTTTCTAGCGAAGATGTTTGCTCAACCGTTCGCACAACGAATTTGCTGGCGAACATGACAAAAGTTTTAAAAAAATTTTCTTCTTCTTTCCAACTCTTTCCCCCACATCATTTGCATAAACAACATTAAGTAAAAACAGAAAAGCATGAATACTTACAATGTTGGGGTGCTTCCCAACAAGCACTTTGTTTAACATCGTTGGAGCTCGACGGTCCAATGCGATCAAGGATCGCACAGAGGCACAGAGGTAGTGTTTCGCTTGAAATCACCCCCCAAATAAATATTCAGTCTTTGGCCATTTACTGTCCAAATCTCTTTGGACTCCACATCTTCAATAACGATTGCTCCAAAGCTCATGATGTCTTGAATCTAGAATAGACCCGACCATTTTGATTTTAGCTTCCCTGGAAACAATTTCAATCGAGAATTGAATAGCAACACCATCTGTCCCACTTCAAACTTTTTGTGCATAATTTTCTTATCATGATAACCCTTCACCCGGTCTTTGTAAACTTTGTTGGATTCATATGCTTGCAAGCGTAATTTCTCCAATTCATGGAATTGGATTTTCCTCTTCTCACCACTTGTGTTCCAACTCGACCGATAAGTAACAGTTCTTACCATAAACCAATTTAAAAGGAGTGAGACAAATCGGAGCCTTAAAAGTCGTCCGATAAGCCTACAAAGCATCGTTTAACTTAACCGACCAATCCTTTCTTGAAGTGGACACAATTTTCTACAAAAAAATAATTTATTTATCAATTTGATACTTCCTCCTGCCCATTGGCTTGTGGATGATAGGGTGTTGCAACTTTGTGCTTAACACCATACTTCTCCAACGCTCTTTCCAGCTGAGTGTTGCAAAAGTGAGATCCTCCGTCACTAATCAACACTCGTGGAGTACCAAACCGAGAGAATATATTTTTATTTAAAAATTTGATTATGGTTTTTCCATCAGCCTTAGCACTTGCTATGGCTTCAACCCATTTTCACACGTAATCAACTGCAACCAAAATGTACTCATTACCAAAATACGGTGGAAATGGACCAATGAAATCTATGCCCCAACAGTCAAATACTTTGACTTCCAGCATATTTTGTAATGGCATTTCATTCCATTGTGAAATTCCACCACTCCTTTGGCATTTGTCACAACTCTTAGTGTGCTCATGTGCATCTTTAAACAAAGAAGGCCAATAAAAGCCCGATTGGAGGACTTTCGTAGCTGTTCTTGTATCATTAAAATGACCTCCGTAACGAGAGTTGTGACAATGCCAAAGTATGTCTTTGGCTTCCTCATGAGACACACATCTCCTCAGAATGCTGTCAACACTAAGTTTAAACAAATGAGGCTCATCCCACACAAAATACTTGGCATCAGACAATTTTTTTTCTCTGGTTACTAGTTAGACCTTTCGGCGACTTTGTGGTTAGCCATGTCGGCAAACCAAGGTCTAACTTTTACCATATACAACTTTTCATCAGGAAATTCTTCCTTCACCTCCTGCTCATGTTTCGTGACTTCACCATTCATAAGACAGGACAAGTGATCCGCCACCAAATTCTCGGATCCTTTTTTATCACAAATTTCCAAATCAAATTCTTGTAATAAAAGGATCCAATAAATTAGCCTTTGTTTTGAATCCGGCTTGGTGAGAAGATACTTGATCGCCGCATGGTCAGTGTACACCATAACTTTAGACCCTATCAAATAAGACCTAAATTTTTTCAATGCATACACTATTGTAAGCAGCTCTTTCTCGGTTGTTGCATAGTTTATTTGAGCTTCATTAAGAACTTTTCTCGCATAGTGTATAGCATGAAAACATTTTGTTTTTCTTTGACCCAACAATGTGTCAACCGCATAATCACTAGCATCGCATATGAGTTCAAAATCATTTTTCCAGTTTGGTGCTATGATTATGGGCGTGGTGGTTAACCTTGGTTTGAAAGAATTAAAAGTTGTCATACAAGACTCATCGAAAATAAAAGACTTATCTTTGTTGAGTAAGTTGCTCAATGGCTTCATGATCTTTGCAAAGTCTTTGAAGAATCTCCGGTAGAATCCCGCATGACCCGAAAAGCTTCAGATTCCTTTCACGCTTAGAGGTGGTGGTAGCTTCTCAATGACTTCCACTTTGGCTCAATCAACTTCAAGCCCTTTCGAAGAAACTTTGTGTCCAAGCACAATTTCATTCATGACCATAAAGTTGCATTTTCCCAATTCAGTACTAAGTTAGTCTCCACACACCTCTCCAGAATAACATCTAAATTTTTCAGACAAAGGTCAAATGACAGACCGAAAACTGAGAAGTCATTCGTAAACACCTCGATAGTCTTTTCGATCAAATCCGAGAATATAACTTGCATACACCTTTGAAAAGTCGTCGGTGCATTACTGTAATACCCCAAATTTTGCCCTAAGATTTGTCGTTTCATCTCGCATTCCATTGCATTTTTGCATTGCATTTAACCAGTCACTAACAGGTTTGTGTAGTTGGTTGATTTTCGCAGGGAAAGTCGCATTTGGGCGCTTTTTAGTTCATGAAGGGTAAAATGGTCATTTGTTCTCAACCGACCGTCAAATTATGAATTTTGAGCTATAGTCAGGAAATCTGAGCCGTTGGATTGTTGATGTGAGTCGGGGCCGAGGTGTAGTTGGAACTGTTCGATTGAGAAAGATTTGAGCTGTTCGGAAATAAAGCGATTCAAGTTATTAGTTTGAAGTTAGCCGGAGAATAGATCATTTGAGTTTAATCAGATAGTTTGAATTACTCAGATAAGTTTGTTCTTGTGGATTGCCGGAAGGTTTAATCGGAAGTTCTGCTTAAGACGGGATTAGTTGGATAAATTGGAGGAATTAGGAATTAAATTTCATTTCATTTTCATTTTTATTTTAAATCAATTTTGTTTCATTTTCTTAATTTTATTTTATTTTCATTCCATTATAAAACAATTCATTTCATTCTTTAAGTTTTATTTCAATTGCATTTTTAAATAACTTTATTTCGTTATTCTCATTTTCATTTTAAATTAATTTTATTTTTATTTTTATATTGTTTTTATTTTATATTAAACAAAAAGCATATATAATGGTTTTCATTTTCATTTTGCATAACAAAAATAATGTTTTCACAAAATAAAGAATTATTATTAATAAGGATAATCCTTTACAAAAAAAATAGTAATAAATACATAAAATTACAAAGATAATAAATTGCATTCTCTAAAAAAGTCATAAAATTCCTAAGTGCCTAATTTGTCTGATTTTTTCTTCTTTCCGATTCCGAATTTTCCGATTATTTCTTTGAACCTGCAAAAATAGAAAAAACAGACAAATTTAATCGGTTAGTTTTCATCCTGACACCCTCAGAACATTGTCATCATCGGATGCGTCGGGAGGGTAACGAATTGCTCCGAAACTGACTCCCGACTTATTTCGTGACCTCGGTAAGTCCAGGCAACATCTGTTCTTACATTGAGGCAACCGAGAGAGTGATAAAGAAGTGCTTTTGAAAAAAGATGGTTTGAAGAAAGTGCTTATCCAAAAAGTGCTTATTGAAAAAGCACTTATTTTAAAAAGTGTTTTTCAAAAAAAGGGTTTGCCAAACATGACCTTAACACTTTTTCCATAAATTTCTCAATTTCAACGGATCAACTCAGCCAACAATACAAAAACCGTGAGCCTAAATTCCTGAGAAAAATTCAAATAAAACCCAGTCAAATTAAACAAACGCAAGCCAACATGCAAGTCGTCAACGAATCCATCAGCCAACAATTTCCGGCGAAAAACACTCCAAAAAAGTCCTCCAAATCCAACACAAAAGTCATGATAATAACGGATCCAGCCCAAAAACAAAGAGGATATAAATCCTCATAAGGGTTCAGATCAAAACCCTAAGGAAGAAGGAGGAGGCGACAACGAAAAGGGTTCAGAGGAGCATCAGCTCCATCATCATCACCTCTTAGCATCGAAAGAAGAAGAGGGAAAGAGTTCGAAACCCAGAAGCAGAAGATCAAAAGCCATCACCAGATCAAGGATCTGAAAACCCTAGGAGAAGAACCGGCGGCGCGATCAAAAGGAGGTTCAGAGAACCCGTTGATTCATCATCATCGCCTTGATCCGAGAAAGAGGAAGAGAGATTTAAAGAAGTTTACCGTAAACCATCGGCGGAAAAGAACAACAAAAGACCGCCGTGGACTCAGAAGATCGACAGATCTTCATCACTGTCCGTAAACGTCACCACCTACAACGAAACCAAACGGGTTCAGAGACTACCTCCGTTCTCGCCGTCGTCGATGCCAAAGCCACCGCTTCCAACCTCAAACGAGGTGAGCAGCAGTTTTAACCGTCATTATTTTCTTTTCGTTGTGCAGGGAAAGGAAAGCGGACAAGCGATCATCAAAATGAAGACATGCAAGCGAACACAGAGAGAAAGTGCAGAGCTTCCTGAGCTCATCAATGGTGGTAGCCGCGACGCTCAGAGGGTGAGAAGAAGATGGGTTTCAAAGAAACCCTAAAAATGTGATGAAGTCATCCGCCACTCCCGTGACTTATGTCGTTTTTTAAACTTTATTTTACCTTTTTATATTTTATTTATTATATTATTTTTAGTGTATTATAAGTTAATATAACGTTTTCTAATTAGTTAACCCAATTTTTTTTATTAGTTAGTAGAATTAACATTTTAATTAGTAAATCAAAGGTTTTTAAATCCAAATCCATTTTTAAAAAAACTTAAGAATTAATTTTTTTTAACTTAAAATAATTTTTCTTAATTTAAATCTAAAATTCAATTTAAAACCCACTTTAAAATAGAAAACATTTTTTGACAGTAAAATTAAAACAATTTTTTTTTAAATTAAATAAAATTAAAACAAACCTTTTTTTTATAATTAAAACTCTAAAATCAAAACAATCTTCTTTAATTAAATAAAATTAAAACAAATTTTTCTTAATCAAAACATAAAAATTAAAGTAGTTCCTCCTGTTAGCTTACTAGTCATTCATTTGTTCGTACTGTCTTTGTTTCAATCGTAATCATGCGAGAACCTCGCCGCTTCATATTTCGTTCTTACCTTCACCTTTTTTGGATTTGTAGCTGATGCGAGACATCGTCGCTATTACTTTTTATTTTTACTTTTATTTTTGGGATTTGTAATTTACGCGAGTGATCGTCGCGACGCTTTTGTTTACCTGCTTTCTTTATTTTTGTACTCTAATTTTTCCCTATAATATTTCATCCTTTGCATCATTTACCGTTAATCCACCCTCCGAAGGATTAGGTCTAGCTGTTTGACCGCCGAGTCAATAGTCCTCACCGTTAGAACATTTCAAAACCCTAATTAGCCTAGGTGTCCCGCCGTGGACGAAAATTCCCTTTACCCTAGCATTAGGTCAAAGAGTCGTCGTACTCTGTCTTAGGGTTTCCTGCCGTGGAACATCTAATATCCCTAATTTCACCCTAATTTCAATTCAACATTTCAACGTAGAAATAGGAGTTTCAAGACTCCACGTAAGCGTTTCCTTAAGAAATGCTTACTCCCCATTGAAACCTTGACCACAGTTAAGACGTTTCTAACCTCCCTTTCGAGGGGAACTACGATTACTCTGATTCCATTCCCTACCCAGGATACGTAGGCACAAGATGCGAGTATTGCCGAGTAAACTTAGGACTAACCCTTAGGTCTTTTAGGTCACTCTATCCCTTAGCTCAGTATATACCCTAAAGCAAATAATAAAGCAAAAATAGAAAAAAATAAACAAAAGGTTCCTGTAGAGTACTACAAAAGTTTAGGGTGCTAGTACCTTCCCTAACCTTAACCAACTCCTTACCTAGGTTTCTCCCCGCATTGTTTACGATGCAAAAATAGGTTTTCCTTCTTTTGACATTTTCCTTCGGATAAATCAAAGTCGGTTGTGAATCAAAGATTTGCGATTCAAACTAATTAATAGTTTGATATCCTATTCTCACCGCAACAATTACACAAGCCAAACGACATCCTTCTATAAGCAAAGATTCCGAAAGGACAAATGAAAGCTGTTTTTTCATGATCCTCCGGGTTGACAATGATTTAATTATACCCCGAGTATCCATCCAAAAACAATAATACTCTTGACCAGAGAGCCTCTCGAGCATTTGATCCATGAAAGGAAGAGGGAAGTGATATTTTCTTGTAGCTTGATTGAGCCTACGGTAGTTGATACACATCCTCCATCCCGTTATAATTTTTGTTGAAATCAACTCATTCTTCTCATTACAGATAACCGGCATTCCTCTCTTTTTCGGCACCACTTGTACCAGACTAACCCACAGACTATCAGAGATAGGATAAATCATTCTAGCGTCCAACATTTTTATAACTTCTTTCCTCACCACCTCTTTCATGGTAGGATTCAATCTTCTTTATGGTTAAGCTACCGGTTTGAAATCTTCCTCCGTGAATATTCGGTGCATACAATAGGATGGCCTTATACCTTTCAAGTTAGAAAGAGTCCAACCCATTGCCTCTTGATTTTTCTTCAAAATACCAATTAATTTAATCTCTTCCTTCTTGGTTAGCTATAAACTAATGATCATCGACTTTTTTCCTTCCTCATCAAGAAAGACATACTTGAGATGAGAAGGTAACACATTCAACTCAAATTTAATTTCTTCATTGTTTTCCTTTTTCAAAATTTCCACCCTTTCATTCAAAGGGGGAATTTCTTCTAACTCTTCAAGTTCCCGCAAGCATTTCTCAATCTCTTTTTCTTCCCTCTCATTGACATTTGAAAGAGAATTGGTGAGAACTTGTTGTAATGGTGTAGGAACTTGCAACAACTCTTTAACTTCTTCGATCACCCCTTTTGTTGCATCGATTCTAAAACAATTGGTCTTGTCCTTCGAATGCTTCATGGTTTCAAAAAGATTGAAACATCTTTCCTCATCTTGAACTCTAACTTTCATTAGACCATCATATATATCAATTGCCATGCGCGCGGTCTTCATAAAAGGTCACCCAAGAATCAAGGGAGAGTCTTCATCTTCCTCCATATCAATCACCACAAAGTTGATTGGAAACAAAAATTTGTCAACCTTTACCAGCACGTCTTCTACTACACCATGAGGGCGAGTGGTAGATTTTTAGGCAAGTTGCAAAGTCATCTGAGTGGACTTCAACTCCATGTATCCCAACCACTTCATAATGGACAAGGGTATCAAATTGATATTAGAGCCTAAATCGATCAACCTATTTCCAACATAAGTGTTTCCAATTGTAATCGGCAAAGTGAGTCGTCCCGGATCCCTTTCTTTCCTCGGGAGAGTATATTAAATGATTGCGCTACAACTAGCATCCACCATGATAATTTCTTGATCCGTATACCTCTTCTTCTTTGTAAGGATGTCCTTTATGAATTTCGCATACTTGGGCATTTGTTACAACGCTTCAAAAAATGGAATATTGATTTGCAATTGCTTGAATATGTTCATGAACTGAGCATAGTGCCTCGCACTATCTTTCCTTGATGGAGCATGTGGATATGGAAAATTTTGAATCAGAATAGTGCTCACTTGTTATTTTCTTTTCCTAGATGTTTTCACTTTTTCTTCTCTCTTATTTTTCTCTTCTTCCTCACTCTTTTTCACTCTCTCTTATTCAACTCATTCTCCCTTAACATTTTTTCTACTTCTTTCTCAACATTTTCATTTTCTTTTTCAACTACAACCTCTTCCTCTACTACCTCCTCACCTACACCCATGTCAATCTCTCTACCACTTCTTGTGAGAATCGCCTTGCAATGCTCCTTAGGATTTGGGAGAGAGGTAGCCGTAAATAGCCCTTTTTGTTGATCGGCCAATTATTTTGATAATTGACCCACTTGTGTCTCCAAATTCTTTATAGCCGGATCGGTGTTCTTTTGATTTGGCATTGACATTTTCATAAATTGAGTAAGAGTTTCTTCCATCTTTGAAGGTGCACTTTGAGTTTGTGGAGGTTGAGTGTAATTTTGGTATTGTTGACGATTTGAAGTTCCGACTTCTTGCAGCCTCCAAGGTTGTTGATACCCATGATTTGGTCTTTGATACCCTTGATTTGCTTGTTGGTAAGGTGGCCTTGGTTGGTATCCCTGATTTTGATTTCTGGCATAGTTAACTTCTTCAACTACCGGAAGACAATACCCGGTAGGATAGTTGCCTTTACACAATTCACAACTTTCCGCTTAAGCTTTGGTAGGAACTTCTTGTATCTCTTTGATTTGTTGTGGAAGCTTCGACATCTGTTGAGTTAAAAGCTTCACTTGTTGTGATAGAAGTTTGTTCTGAGCAAGAATAACATCATTGGTACCTAACTCTAGCACTCCTGGTTTTCATTGAGTTACTCAACGGTTATGATTTCCTTGGTGATCATTAAGTGCCATCTTATCAATGATTGCAATTGCTTCTTTGACATTTTTTGACATCAAATAACCCTCCTCCGTAGCATCCAACAAGGTCTTGTAAACTGAGAGAAGACCATTGCAGAAAATGTGAACTTGCGTAAGTTCATCAAAACTGTGTCCTTTACATTTTCTAAACATTGACTTGAATCTCTCCCAAGCTTCGTTGGGGGATTTATTTCCTCCTTGTGAAAATATAGCAATAGCCGTCTTTGCTTCCATGAATCGGTTATGTGGAAAGAACCGTTCAAGAAACTTTTCTTCCAATAAATTTCAATCTGTCATTACTGTTGTAGACTGATCAAGATACCATTCCTTCGCTTTCCCGATCAAAGAATAAGGAAATAGCCTCCTAAATAGTGATTCTTCATCAGCTTCTGGTGCTCCAGTTGCACCCGCAATCTCATAGAATTTGGTAAGATGTGTAAACGGATCCTCATGATCTAACCCCGTGAAAGGATTTTGATAAATGAGTACAAGGATTCCCGTTTTCATCTCAGCTTGCCTACCATTTTGGAGATTGCACGTAAACTGAACGGTGTGTCTTGGACTATTTGTACATGGAACTGAAGCTGGAGGTGGTGGTGGAGCTGCCATGATTGGTGAATCAGGTGGAGTGGATGAAGAAGATTCCCCACACTCTTGTGTTTCCCTAGATTGTTTCCGTCTCCGCCTTGTGCGACTATTGAGTCGGCGAGCAGTTCTTTCAATCTCAGGATCGAAAGGAAGGTCTTCAGGACAAATTTTTCCTTGCATAAACGAATTCAGTACACAAGCTAAACAGATCAAAAAGCACAAAGAATTACAGAGATAAGAGATTCACAATACACAAATCTTAAAGTCACTAAACTATTGCAATGCTTGCAATATTCTACTAACAATCCCCGACAACGGCGCCAATTTGTTAGAAATATTTTTCGGGAGTGTTTTATCGTATCCATGGGGATTGATGTGAATATTTAATTCTTTCCGTTCAATGGTGTAGTGATTTAAGAAGGGGGTTTTTTAATTGGTTTCTATTTTGTAACATGAGTTTGTAAGAAATAAAGCAAGGTAAAATTTGGTTTTAGTCTGATAAAAAGTATGCTAATTAAACGTATCCAACCAATCGAATATATGAACTTAGTTTTAACCAATATAATCGCGTATCCTCGCAAAAACGTTCATCTCTAAAGCGATTTCGTGAATGTTATTGTTTTGACCGTTAAATGATCTCTCTAAATAACACTAGAAATAATAATCATTAAGATCAATACAATGTGAATATCAACTTCCAAATCTATGTCTAGAGTTTGTATAGTTGATAGATGAAAAAATTAGGTCAAGACTTGAAAAGTTCATGTCTAAAGCAATCCAAACCATAAATATAATAAAAGATAGCAAATAACTTCATCTATATTGATCAAAGCCTTGTTCACATACAAAAGATTAAGAAGAATACATAAAATCAGAACTAGTTACCTCTAACCTTGACACAAAAGGGGTTTTAGCCACCCATTTGCATGATAGCTTGAGCAACAAGTTTTGGAAGAAGGTTGATCAACATCCGAGTCGAATAATCGAGATTGGATGGGAATCCACCTTCTTTTTGTGAAAGATGGCTAAGACATGATGAAAATGGAGAAACTAGGGTTTTTGTGCTGAAAAATACCAAACTATGAAAAATACAAAATAAAAGATATTTTGGCAAAAAGTAAGACACACTACTTATAGACATGCTGCTGAGCTGTCAAATTCGTAGTGCAAATAACCTGTTCACCTAGTGAACAATCAAAAGTGGCACTTGAAGTGCCAGTGTACAGTGAACATGCCCCCGAGATATTTTCAAATGTTAGCTGTGCAAGGAATCCTTCACACTGCAAAGGCTTTGCTGCAAACTTCGCACAGCGAACTCTTGTCCAAATACTTACTGCCTCAGGTATGGGGGTGTTCGCTAGGTCTTCGCTTCGTATTCGCTCCAGCAAACCCTTCGCTACTTCCTTTGCACGAAGAATTTAGGTTCCTTTTCTCTCTGTATGAACAATGTCAGGTTCCTAATAGCCTTTGCTAGCAAGTTCGCTGTGGGAACTTGATGATGTTCTTTCTGGGCAACTTAGCTAGGTAGTTCGTCGTGCGAACTTCTTGATGTTTTGCTGCTGACTTGGTTTCCTTGTCACATGTCTTGTGTCTTATTCTTCTTATTTTATGCCTAATTCCTGCACAATAGCACACACATAAAAGCAACCAAGACATTTTCACACAATGAAGCATATCATCAAAAACAAGAGTTATTGAATTCAATTCATCTACAAAAATAATGAAACATGCCAACATTTGATAGATCAAATAAGCAAAGTTTGACATCTAACAGGCTCCAACTCGGATATAGAATCGACGAGTATGCCACATACCTCTCTCAAGTGGAAAAGAAATCAACATCTTTCTTAACTATGTCATGGGGTAGGAGAATTACATCTTAACTAGGGATGACTCGTGTATAATTCTCTCATGGGAGAAAAGGGAACCCTAATTGTAGGTTATCTAAGCTGAAGTAATCCTAAGAGGAACTAGTATAAGGATACATATTAAGTGTTAGTCTAAGGGGGATAATCTAAGTGTATACACTAAGGTAATCAACTTAAAAGGGAAATAGGGATCAAGAAAATAAGTGAGAAGAATAAGAGGGGAATTCAAAAGAGATGCAAGGCATATGACAATATAGTCAACCAAAAGTCCTTCCCTTGGACTCACAATAGAGGCAACCAAAATATCAAAAGAATGTAGATGCTGGACAAAAGTTAGAACCGAATATAGATGATAAATATCCACATCTGAAACAAGTAATATAACATTCAATCAACTAATAAAACAAAGTATCACATCATGGATCAAGTATGGAACATGTTAAGCACATATGAGAAACAAGTATGCAAAGCACATAAGGGTAAAAAACCCTAAACAGACATCAGGTGTCAAAGTAACTAAGTAAGATGGAAAAATATGAAATGAGAACAAATAAGGGCAGTAGCTACATCACGTAAATTTCAACTCATAAGAAAGACTAGAAGAGGAGCAAAAGCACACAAGACATGCATCACACCAACACTCAAACCAATGGCCACACATAACTCATGCAAAACACACTTCAAAAGATTAGCCATATGAAATTAGGTTTAGAAACTGATCGCGACTTTCTATGTCTAATACAACTAACTGCAAGTGCACAGTCTATCGCGTAGTAATAATAGATATCGATCCCACAGGGACTCGTAATCAAACTAGTGTTCTCGGGAGTTACTATGTTTAGCTAGGTAGAATATGTTTAAGGGAATAAGATTGTCACTAAAAGGGAACTAAGATTACTATTTAGATTATAATTAATTAAATCGATACGTAGTAATTGTGTTCTTCAGGGATTTGATAAGTTATGGTGTATGAAATAATTTTCAAAGTTTATTCAAGCAGAAAATGGAGATTTGAAAACTCTCGCCTCACGATGGTTATTGACGCTAATCATAATCCTAAGGGCCAAACGTATACTTTCGTATTCCGTTCGGGGTTAAAATTATTTTTTGGAAATCTCTAAGTTCTAATTCATTTTAAAGTGCTTTCGCTGTTATTAAAACAATGCCTAGTGTTTACTATCTGACCTTACCGCAGCTTTCGCTTGTTGGTTCGTATCTTAATTAATTTCCCACTTTCGTGGCAAAACTACTTTTAAATAAGTTCTCGCTTTCGCAACGAAGTTTATTCAGTGAATCAATTTTAAACACTCAGACCATAGATTACTTTTGTGAAAAGAAAGTTTTCAACCAATTGTTATCAAACCCCATTCGAATTATCACTACATATCGATTACCTATCCCAGATGAAATATGGACGAAAAAGGAGTGAAAACACAATGAAAAGCGCAGCAAGCTGTTTTTGCTGATGTGACGACCGTCACAACTTCATGACGACCGTCACACGGGTGACGACCGTCACACCTTGTGACGACCGTCATGCAGGCAAAAACGCCCCACTCAGATTACACGTCAAAGAAACAGTTCCAATTCCCACAGAGTGGACCACTACTCCCTAAATTATCTGCCTCAAAGTCCATCATCTCCTGAGATAACCGTTGGGACTCCACTTCTATAAAAAGGGAAGCAGGGGACTTCAGAAGGGGTGCCGCATTCATACCACGAAGTGCTGCCGAATTTACTTTCTAGAGCATTATTTTCCAGTTTTATTCTCATTTGTTTCTCTTTACATTTCCTTATTCCCATTTCCGCTCTTTTGTAATTTCTATTGTACTGCACGATCAAATTGGCACTAAAGACCAGAATCCTGCCAACATCTGTGGAGGATCTGCCCAAAGGCCAATTGGCATATTTACAGGTTTTCATTTTGATCGACTTCAGTTTTATTATAATGCAAATTATTATTTATTATTCTTATTTATATTTTATGTTTCCCAAATCCATGTCTAGCTAAACTTAGGTAATCAATATGTAGTGATAATTCGAATGGGGTTTGATAACAATTGGTTGAAAACTTTCTTTTCACAAAAGTAATCTATGGTCTGAGTGTTTAAAATTGATTCACTGAATAAACTTCGTCACGAAAGCGAGAACTTATTTAAAAGTAGTTTTGCCACGAAAGTGGGAAATTAATTAAGATACGAACCAACAAGCGAAAGCTGCGGTAAGGTCAGATAGTAAACACTAGGCATTTGTTTTAATAACAGCGAAAGCACTTTAAAATGAATTAGAACTTAGAGATTTCCAAAAAATAATTTTAACCCCGAACGGAATACGAAAGTATACGTTTGGCCCTTAGGATTATGATTAGCGTCAATAACCATCGTGAGGCGAGAGTTTTCAAATCTCCATTTTCTGCTTGAATAAACTTTGAAAATTATTTCATACACCATAACTTATCAAATCCCTGAAGAACACAATTACTACGTATCGATTTAATTAATTATAATCTAAATAGTAATCTTAGTTCCCTTTTAGTGACAATCTTATTCCCTTAAACATATTCTACCTAGCTAAACATAGTAACTCCCGAGAACACTAGTTTGATTACGAGTCCCTGTGGGATCGATATCTATTATTACTACACAATAGACTGTGCACTTGCAGTTAGTTGTATTAGACATAGAAAGTCGCGATCAAGTTTTTGGCGCCGTTGTCGGGGACCCGTTTAGTCAATAGTGTAACCTTCTGTTACGCCGTATAGACTAGGTTAACAATTTTCATTTTTCCTTTACTAGTTCTGTCGATTGTATGCCAAGAAATCGCCCGAAAAGCGATATCGTAAAACCTTCAGTCGCAGAACTAGAACGCTTCTTACATTTAAGAAGTAGAATCATTGAGTACCAACTCAAACATAACACTCCCGAACCTCTCACTCCCATTCCCAAATCAGAAGAAGAAGAACCAGAGATGGCTGAAGGACCTCCAAACAAACCGCTGAAGGCATACGCTACACCATCTCAAATGGAGCCTAGGAGTAGCATTGCTGCCCCAGCTATTACCCGAAACGATTTTGAGCTGAAACCGTCATTGCTGTCGGCTGTGCAACAAAACCAATTCTCAAGAAACGCAACTGAGGATCCGAACGAACATCTAACGAAGTTTGTACAATACGCAGACACAGTGAAAGCAAATGGAGTAACTCCAGACGCGATAAGACTTCGTCTTTTCCTATTCTCTCTTAGAGACAGAGCATGTACATGGTTACAATCGTTACCATCCAACTCTGTTACAACGTGGGAGCAATTGAAGAACGTCTTCTTAGCGAGATATTTTCCGCCAAGCAAAACTGCTATGCTTAGAGCTCAAATCAACGGATTTCGACAGAAAGATACTGAATCTCTTTACGAAGCATGGGAAAGATTCAAAGATATGATGAGAACATGTCCTCACCACGGTCTAGAAGACTGGGTGACAATCCATACTTTCTATAATGGGCTTCTATACAATACTAGATTGACAATAGACGCTGCCGCGGGCGGTGCACTTATGGATAAGCCATACGATGAAGCCTATCAATTGATAGAAAACATGTCACAAAACCATTGCCAATGGGGAGGTGAACGCATTCCAACTGAGAGAACCACAGCGAAAGGTGGGATGTACGAAATCAGCAGCCTTGAAAAGTTCAATGCTAAAGTAGATGCTCTAGCACAGAAAATTGACAGTCTGACCGTTAACCCCACTGCAATTGTCGCTGCAGTAACTCCAAATTGCGAGTTATGCGGAAGCACCACTCATAATGCACCCGAATGCCCATTGCTAGCTGGAATCCCGCCAGACCAGGTAAATTATGCTCAAGGAAATCCCTACGCAAATACCTACAACCCAGGTTGGCGAAATCATCCAAACTTTTCTTACAAAAGCGAAAATGCATTGCAAATGCCTACTGCTCCGCAAGGATATCAAAAACCAGCTGCTCAGAATGCACCTAGGAAATCGAACCTCGAATTGATGATGGAAAAGTTCATAGCAACTCAAGCTCAAACAAACAAAGAATTCCTGAATCAAAACATACACACTAGCGAGCAAATTAAACAGTTGACAGGAAAAGTAGACGCTTTAGCCACCCACAACAAAATGTTAGAAACACAGATATCACAAGTGGCTCAACAACAAGCCTCTGCTGCCGCACCTGCTGGCATATTTCCTGGACAACCCGAACAGAATCCAAAAGGCCAAGCAAATGCTGTAATACTAAGAAGTGGAAAAGAATTGGACGAACCGACCGATCCGAGGACCGAAAACTCAGCCATGCAACAAAAACCAACTGAACAAGCAGAAAAGGAATCCGAGTTAGAGAATAAGGAGGACAACGAGAAGGAGGATACCGCAAGTGAAAAAACTCAAACACCTCCAGCGCCATATAAACCACCTATCCCTTATCCGCAAAGACTAATAAACTCTAAAACTTCAGGACAGTTTAATAAATTTGTAGAGCTCCTTAAACAGTTAAATATTACTATTCCTTTTACAGAAGCGATAACTCAAATGCCGTCATACGCTAAATTTCTCAAAGAAATCCTGTCGAATAAGAGAAAGATCGAGGATAACGAATCAGTTACACTTACTGCAGAGTGTAGCACTATTATTCAAAACCGCATGCCTCCTAAATTAAAAGACCTAGGTAGTTTCTCCATACCCTGCGTCATAGGAAAGTTCGTAATAGACAAAGCTCTATGCGATTTAGGAGCCAATATCAGTGTTATGCCCTTATCTATATGCAAAAAGCTGAATATGGGAGACCTCAGACCAACCAAAATGTCCGTACAATTAGCTGACAGATCAGTGAAATACCCAGTCGGAATACTGGAAAATGTTCTAGTACGCATAGGACAATTCTACATTCCAACCGACTTCATAATCATGGACATCAAGGAGGACACTGTAACCCCAATTATCCTAGGAAGACCATTTCTAGCTACAGCCGGAGCGATTATAGACGTGAAGAAAGGAAGACTAACATTCGAAGTAGGAGAAGAAAAGATAGAGTTCATTCTCACCAAGTTCTTACAAGCACCAGCAATAGACGACACCTGCTATTTAGTAGACGAAATCGACGAATGCATAAGAGAACTTGAAAATGAAGAGACCACGTATTCAGAAATAATAAAGATTCAAATACCCGATATTTCCGAAGACGATAATTGGCGTAAACTGTACAAAGACGACAGCCTAAGCGAAAGCTTAGCACTGACACCAAACCATATGCCAGGTCCGAAGAACCCATCCTTAGAACTCAAAACACTACCCAAAAACCTTAGATATGAATTTCTAGACGATGAACTAAAAAGACCAGTGATAGTCAACGCCGACTTAGGACAACCAGAAACCGAAAAGTTATTAGAAGTCCTAAAGAAGTACCCCACCGCGTTAGGCTATAACATAAGCGATCTAAAAGGTATAAGCCCTTCAATCTGTATGCATCGAATTACAATAGAGGAAGACTCTAAACCCTCTCGAGAGCATCAGAGAAGACTGAACCCCATCCTGAGCACGGTAGTCAGAGATGAAGTAAAGAAATTGCTAGATGCAGGAATCATCTATCCGATCTCCGATAGTGAATGGGTTAGCCCAGTTCACGTCGTACCAAAGAAAGGAGGAGTCACAGTAGTTAAAAACGAAAAAGGCGAATCAATAACAAAAAGAGTCGTGACTGGAAGCAGGATGTGCATTGACTATAGAAAGCTTAACAAGGCTACGCGCAAAGATCACTTCCCGCTACCCTTCATAGACCAAATGTTGGAAAGACTAGCCAAACATTCATATTTCTGCTATCTAGATGGCTACTCAGGATTCTTCCAAATTCCCATCCATCCTGATGACCAAGAAAAGACTACATTCACCTGTCCTTATGGTACTTTTGCTTACCGCCGAATGCCGTTCGGACTCTGTAACGCTCCAGCAACCTTCCAAAGATGCATGATGGCAATCTTTGCAGATTTCATAGACGACATTATGGAAGTGTTTATGGACGATTTCTCGGTATGTGGACAAAGTTTCGAAGGATGCCTACAAAACTTAGAAAGGGTACTAGAACGTTGTGTAAAAGTAAACCTCGTCCTAAATTGGGAGAAATGCCATTTTATGGTCCGACAAGGAATAGTTCTAGGACATGTCATATCAGATAGAGGAATTGAGGTAGACAAAGCTAAAATAGAGATTATAAAAGATCTCCAACCTCCAAAATCAGTACGAGAAATACGGAGTTTTCTAGGACACGCCGGTTTCTACAGAAGATTTATAAAAGATTTTTCGAAAATCACAAAACCTCTGACCGGCCTGTTGATGAAAGATGCTGAGTTCGTCTTCGACAACGACTGTCTAAAAGCATTCGAAACATTGAAATCAGCCCTTATCACCGCACCAATCATGCAACCGCCCGATTGGAGACTACCATTTGAAATCATGTGCGACGCGAGTGATTACGCTGTAGGCGCAGTTCTAGGACAAAGGAAGGACAAGAAACTCCATGCTATCTACTATGCCAGTAGAACCTTAGATCCTGCCCAAATGAACTACGCTACCACAGAAAAGGAACTTCTAGCAGTTATATTTGCGCTTGACAAATTCCGTTCTTACTTAGTAGGAGCAAAAATTATCATATACACAGACCACGCTGCCATAAGGTACCTAATAAGCAAAAAGGATGCTAAACCAAGACTATTGAGATGGATCCTGTTATTACAAGAGTTTGACTTAGAAATCAAAGATAAGAAAGGAACCGAGAACGTTGTTGCGGATCACTTATCCAGAATAGAAGGCATCAGACACGAACCAGTACCGATAAATGAAGATTTCCCGTACGAACGTCGGATAGCCAAACTAGAAAGTGACACACCCAATTCAATCTCGAAAGATCCAGAATTCGAAAAAGCCGTAGAAGCCGTCTATGCCCAAGTCACGTTACCTTGGTATGCTGACATCGTTAATTACCTCGCTGCGGGCGTGCTTCCACCGGATCTTACTTATCAGCAAAAGAAGAAATTCTTCCACGATCTGAAACACTATTATTGGGACGAACCTCTACTCTTCAAGAGAGGAGCCGACAACATATATCGTCGCTGTGTCCCAGAGGAAGAAATAGAAAATATCATTTCCCAATGCCACTCAGCACCATACGGTGGTCATGCTAGCACATCCAAGACGTGCGCTAAGATTCTCCAAGCCGACTTATTCTGGCCTAATCTCTGGAAAGACGTTCACATCGCTGTGCAAAAGTGTGATCGATGCCAACGAACTGGCAACATCTCACGACGCGATGAAATGCCTCAGAAAGGAATCTTAGAGGTAGAAATCTTCGACGTCTGGGGAATAGATTTCATGGGACCATTCCCACCTTCTTTTGGTAATAACTACATACTCGTCGCTGTCGATTACGTGTCTAAATGGATAGAAGCCATAGCTGCTCCAACAAACAACGCACGAGTAGTAATCAAACTTTTCAAAAACACAATCTTTCCTAGATTCGGTGTACCGAGACTCGTCATTAGTGACAGAGGATCTCACTTCATATCACGAATATTCGATAAACTTCTCTCTAGATATGGAGTCCGGCACCGAGTAGCTACGCCTTATCATCCGCAAACTAGCGGACAAGTAAAGGTCTCGAACAGAGAAATAAAACAAATCTTGGAAAAGACCGTCGCTACCTCAAGAAAAGATTGGTCGTCAAAGCTACAAGAGGCTTTATGGGCTTATAGGACCGCATTTAAGACACCAATAGGTACTACCCCCTATAAATTAGTTTACGGTAAATCCTGCCATCTCCCTGTAGAGTTAGAGCATAAGGCCTTTTGGGCCATTAAGACACTCAACTTCAACTACACCAAGGCAGGAGAAAAGCGAATCTTGAACTTACACGAGTTGGAAGAACTTCGATTAGACGCTTACGAAAATGCCCGTATCTACAAAGAACGAACTAAAAGGTGGCATGATAAACGTTCAATCAGGAAACAATTCAGTGTGGGAAACATCGTATTACTCTTTAATTCACGATTAAAACTCTTCCCGGGTAAACTAAAATCTAGGTGGTCTGGACCCTATGAAGTGACTAAAGTACTTCAGAGTGGAGCTGTCGAAATTACCGATAAGACGAATGCACCATTTATCGTAAACGGGCAACGTCTAAAACATTACAATAAGAACGACAACAGTCCTCAAGTAAGCAATATAACATTGCTTGAGCTTCCAGCTCAGACACCCGAATAGCTTCTCACCAAGCTATCGTCAGGCTTTAGACGTTAAAAACAGCACTTACTGGGAGGCAACCCAAATTTCCCTCGTTATTGCATTTCATTTTTCCTTAAAATTCTACTTTGAAAAATCCAACAAAAATTCTAAAATTACTACTACTTACTACTTTCGTTCATTTTCGTACTTTTATTCTTATTTTATTTTCTCTCTTTTGTCTTTTGTTTCTACCGCTTTTCGTTTTTAAAAATCCTGACTTCAATTTCTTGTTTCAAACTTTTCAGGATTTTTAAAGTCTTCAAAAACATTCCTTTTGTTTTCTCCGAATTACCTGCGAGTATGGCCGAGTACGACTTCACAAAGGTTCACTTCCGAGGACTAGCTCAAAAGGCAAGATTTGCAGCACTGACCGAAAGAGAATTCGCCTTAACGCTTTATTATGATAAGGCTACTATGGATAAACTAGGGATCACAGATAGCATTCAATACCTGTTCAATCAACTGGGTTGGGAGAACACTGCTCTAAAAACACGTTTCGCTACCTACAAGGATCTTACCTATGAATTCCTTAGTTCTTTCAGATACACACCCAACTATGGCTTCGGATCCAACACAGAGTTGATTACCTTCCGATTGTTTGGAATGGACCAAACCCATAGCCGGATGTCACTAGCTAACCTCCTAGGATTCCCTAGCGGACCGCATGTGTTCATCAGTGCAGAAGATGACGATATTGATTTGCAACTCGATCAATTCTGGGGTAGAATCACAGGCGACTATCACCCTGAACCAAACAGAATGCACAATGATGACATTCATAACCCAACCTTCAGATACTTCCATAAGATACTAGCCCACACCTTGTTTGGAAAAGAAGAAAATATTACTGCAGTATCTAAAGAGGAGTTATTCATCATGTTCTGTGCTTCTCAGGGACGGATAGTAAATGCAGTGCCTTTCATGATGAGATCTTTCAAACGCCTCACGCTGGAACCTCAGACACCTATCCTTATAGGAGGCCTAGTAACAATGATTGCCCACGAGCTTGGCCTTAGATTCCACTTAAATGCCAACACTCGTTTTGGCACCATTCGACCCATGAACATACAATTCTGCTTTAACAGGCGCATTTTAGGAACTATGGGACCTGGGCCGTATGAGTACCTTATTAACGAAAAACCAGTACAGCTATTCACACTGCCTGATCATCTGATGACAAGCATCCACAACAAGGATAACTGGCTCTACGAATTGGATGAGCCTATGGGACCTCCTTCACCACAGTCAACACCACAGAACTATATGTATGACAGTGACCACATCTCTGAGGCACACGACTACATGTACTATGAGGACGCTGCATCTGAAACTGAAGTAGACCCTACAACTCCTCCACACTACAATACTTATCCTGAGCCTATCCCTGAGGAAACCACCGACAAAATGGATGCCGTGTTACTCAGATTGGACGACGTTGATAAAGCTCTGACTAATGTAAAAGCTGATATCGCAGGCATGCACAGCGAACTGGTAGGCTTCATGGATCTAGTCTGCGACCAACTCGACTACTATTCACAGAAATTCGATGAATTGAAGGCACGAAAAGATTAGCTATTAGTTCTTAGCAGTAGTTTCAGTTTAGTTTAGTCTAGTTTAGTTTCATTTAATCATTTGGATATTTCGCATTATTAGTTTTCTCTATGTACTACATACAATCGTTTCAATTTTATGTTATTTCAATTCTAGTTTTTATTCAATTATTCTGTTTTCGCATTATTTGTTGTTTGTCGGCTGTTATATTACATCACCGTATCAATACTAAGCCTTAAAGTCACTACGAGTACGCCCTCAGAGCAAAATTCTGCGATCTGCAGATTTTGCTGCTGTGACGACCGTCACAGCCACATGACGAGCGTCACGCGGGTGACGACCGTCACACCTATGTGACGACCGTCACGCAGTCAGAAACTGATATCTGATAAAACAGGGTTCGTGTTCTCTTCCACTCCCCCCATTATCACTTTCAATCATCCTAACTCCTACCCCACTACGAATTTTCGTCCTCCCCACATTGAACTATAAACTTCAACTCCAAATTCAACCTCCAAACCATCGTTCTGTCATTTTTCCCTCTCTGCAGAAAAACCCCAAACCTCAAAAACCTCTCCATCTTCCAACAATGGCAAGGAATGCAGAAGCCCCAGACGTCAGCAACATTACCTTCAGTGAAGGAGATTTAGGCGAAAGACAACGAGCAAATTACATTGCATTTCATCAGAGGTCGCTCCAGCCGACTCATTATCCGCACCTTTCATCGCTTACGGAGCTCGGACTCCTTGAAGGTGTAACCTGGATGCTTCAACGAGCAGGCATCTGGAACCTCTGCACCAACCCACAGCCAACATACGAACAACTCACTCTTGAGTTCTTGAGTTCGTTCACTTACGTCACAGGCAGCGGCGAACTTAACCAGCATTCAGGTGCCGCTTGCTTCCGGATGTTTGGCGTCAACTACCAGATGCACCAAAATCAGATTGCCGGCATTCTACAGCTACCTCGCGGAGACAACGCTCATCGCCGCATCACCGATCAGTTCCAGCATGAAACCTTCACGCTGTGGTATCAGTTGATCGGCCTCAATGCCGATGGTTGGGACTCCCTGCACGCCACTCATATCCATAACCCAACCATCAGGTACTTTCACAGAGCGTTGAGTAACACTATCTTCGCCAGAGACAGCAACCACAAAGTGAACTCCAAAGAGCTCTTCTTTCTTCATTGTGTCTTCAACAATGAACCTGTCAACGCTGCCCCGTTTCTGCTGGCCCATATTCAGGCCAACTGCAACCGTGGCTCGAAGCCATTCTACTTTGGCGGGATTGTCACGGCTATTGCACTTGGGCTGAACCTTGGCGACCGCCTCCAGCACCTCCATTCCATCCCCTCGGTGTTCCTTGACACCGATCACTGTAGAGCCTCTCATCTCATCCGCTCCCGAGCTGACGGCAAATACCATCCGGTTGTGCGTGGCAAGACCGTCTGAAGCATCATCCTTCCGTCCCGCACCCGCATCCATCCAGAGGACCGTACCAACTGGTTGTTCGACCTCACTGCCCCTCCTGCTGCCGCTGTTCCCACTCAGGACCACACTCACGGTTCCGACGATGAAATCCAAGCTGAGTTGGATAGGTCCGAGCAGCCAGAGGCATCGCAGCCTCCTCCTCCCGTAGGTACATCCTCCTGTCGCCGCCGCCATCATCCCGTGCTAGACTACACTGAAGAGGACCTTCGTCGCTCCCTAGACCAGCAGGCACAGATACTCACGATGCTGCAGCAGCAGAATCAGCGAGCTGACCAGTTCGAAGCTTGGCACCGGACTCAAATGCAACAACTTCACACCGGCCAAACTACGATCACTGAGAGCCTAGAGAAGCTGACCTTGCAGGTCGAAGGACTCCGAGACACCGTCTACCACACCAGAGCTATGAGTTATGAGGACAGAGTAGCCCTTGCCAGAGCCAGAGGACGCCAGCGCGGACGTGACAGAGACCGTGACTAGATTTTTCATTTTTTTTTCCTTCATTGTTTACTATATTTCAGTTATTTGTATTTTCATTTTCAGTTGTATCTCCCTCTCGCATGCTTCAAGAATCAGTGAGGACACTGATCGAGATAGTGTGGGAGCGGAGCCTTATTTCCATTCCACTGTACTCTGAATTTCCTTTATTTCCATTTCACTGCACTTTGAATTTTAGTAATTTCCATTTTTACACTTTCTATTACTAGCAAATAAAGCTTGTCTATATATTTCTCCCGTTACGCAAACAATCCCCACATTATTCAACGTAAACAAAAACTTTCATTTGTTCCTCAAAAGCAAAAGCATCACGAGAATGCACCTGAGTTCAAAACAAGTTTTGAAACTCCGAGGAAACGACAGTTCTAACAAAACCAGTATCGTTCAGACACCTTAGATCTCTAGCTTATGCGAGTCGGTTTCACCACCTACGTGTACCAAAGTCTCAAGTGTCTGCGCAAACTCAACCCCAAGTAGTTTATACTAGCAGTCAACACCATCCTAAAAACACTTCTAAGCGAGCGACCAATGCAAATAAGTGTATGATCTCCAAAAAGATGAAAAATCATGAAAAGAGAGCTAAAAAGCCCAAGAATATAAGATACGTTTCCTTCTAAGTTAGGTGCTCCTCACCCGAGCATTTAGCCCAACGGCACGAAAAACTCGTTGAAAATCAATGACATAGAATTATGATCAATGAAGAAGATCAAAAACAGAAATGAGATCATATTCACTAACAGGTCGACTTGCCATGAAAGTGTGCGGACAACGGGCTTAATGTGATTGCGCTAGAACAAACAGGGTGAACTTGCCGCGAGAACCTTGACACCAAGCTACAGTAGCATGACTGAGACCGATTTGCATAAAAAGGAGACCTCCGAAGACTTGTAGTCCAGTGTCGTCATGATGCTCGTCTTGTTCCTACCAAGAATCCCGGATTTTCCAAACTCTGCGAACGAAGAAGTTGCCTCGTGCTTGCCGACTTTTCCATGTTTTACTTGAGGACAAGCAAAGATTCAAGCTTAGGGGAGTTTGATAACACGAAATCATATAGATATTTTCATGCATAATTCAACTAAAGTCTAACCGTTTTCGATCCGATTTCGGGTTATTTCCGTGTATTTGTCTGATGTTTTGCAGGTATTCTACGATCACGTCTAAACAAGGCAACATGAAGAAAAGAAGCAATCCCAGATGAAATATGGACGAAAAAGGAGTGAAAACACAACGAAAAGCGCAGCAAGCTGTTTTTGCTGATGTGACGACCGTCACACGGGTGACGACCGTCACACCTTGTGACGACCGTCATGCAGGCAAAAACGCCCCACTCACATTACACGTCAAAGAAACAGTTCCAATTCCCACAGAGTGGACCACTACTCCCTAAATTATCTGCCTCAAAGTCCATCATCTCCAGAGATAACCGTTGGGACTCCACTTCTATAAAAAGGGAAGCAGGGGACTTCAGAAGGGGTGCCGCATTCATACCACGGAGTGCTGCCGAATTTACTTTCCAGAGCATTATTTTCCAGTTTTATTGTCATTTGTTTCTCTTTACATTTCCTTATTCCCATTTCCGCTCTTTTGTAATTTCTATTGTACTGTACGATCAAATTGGCACTAAAGACCAGAATCCTGCCAACATCTGTGGAGGATCTGCCCAAAGGCCAATTGGCATATTTACAGGTTTTCATTTTGATCGAATTCAGTTTTATTATAATGCAAATTATTATTTATTATTCTTATTTATATTTTATGTTTCCCAAATCCATGTCTAGCTAAACTTAGGTAATCAATATGTAGTGATAATTCGAATGGGGTTTGATAACAATTGGTTGAAAACTTTCTTTTCACAAAAGTAATCTATGGTCTGAGTGTTTAAAATTGATTCACTGAATAAACTTCGTCGCGAAAGCGAGAACTTATTTAAAAGTAGTTTTGCCACGAAAGTGGGAAATTAATTAAGATACGAACCAACAAGCAAAAGCTGCGGTAAGGTCTGTTGCACCCTAAAATTTGCTCAACCTTATTCACTTGGTTTATGTTTCAGTATCATTAGCATTTGCATATAAAGTCATGTACATAGCCTAACCATCTGCATAGCATAGCAAATCATCCAGCAGGGACCAATCATTATTCTTATCTCTAGGAGCCTATCAAGAGGTTAGTATTCTAATTCAATCTCATTCAAGTCATCAGAAAAAATTTGAAAGTTGGAAAGTCAATGGATCAAGCAGTGCATCTACCTCCTGTCTGAGGGCATCTGAGGACCATCAAAGAAGTTGTGAGCTGTGAATAGGAAGCATGAAGAGTATCTGGACATCATGGGAGACTTAGAAAGTCATTTGGAGAAGGAGACAAGTCATTGGTGTGATCACAAGAGCTGCAGTTGAAGACAGTCAACTAGGGTTTCATCTGGGTCAACCCTAGGTCAACCCTAGGTCAATTGACTGATTGAAGGGCATTCAGGTCTATTGGAGAGATGTGGGGTTCATCATTTGACATGTGAAGAAGGATATGGTGATATTCTAAGAAGAAATCAAGAGAAATCAAGGAGAAGAGGAGTTTCTAAATTAGGGTTTCTGTGTAAAATCCCCTAGTTTAGGTCAAATTTCCAAGCAAGATAAGTCAAAATGCAAGCTTCAAATGGATCCTTGGTCAACATGAAACCTGTAGAGGATCTCAAGACCTTTAATTTGAGTGGTGGAAGACATCAAGGAGGTTTATGGAACTCAAGTTATGGTCCTTGCAAGTTACAGGTCATCTGAGGTATCTGAAATTTTGTCTGTGAAAGTGACTTGATTTCCAATCCATTTTTACCCCTCAAGGAGATTTCAAATGAATTTCTGGTCAACATAAGAGTTGTTACTTATTGTCTTAGCTTTCTATAATGGTATGGTATGCCTTCATCTGATTTGTGGAACTCTACTTATGGTCTTGGAAAGCAAAGGGTATTTTGGTCATCTGAGAATTACAGGTCATTTCAAGCCTATGCCCAAAACTCATACAAGGAAGCTTCAAATGGAAAACTTTACAACATCAAACTTGTTCCAAATGACATTTTGAGTCTAGAAAAGTGACCATAAAAGATTGGAAAGATTCATAGCACAAAGTTTCAAAATTGGTGGATTTAATGAATAAAAATGACCTAAAAAATGAGATTTTTCATACTTTGGCCAAATGAGGTGAAATTATAGGTCATTTTGATTGGAAAAATCATTTTGAGAACATTGGCTAAAGTGGAATTTTGAGTTTAGTTCAAGTTTTGAAAGTTACTCATGGTTACTTATAATGGAAGGTACATAAGCCAAATCCAAGGGAAGTCATACATGGGAAGTTTCTCCAAGCTTCTAGGAGTTTCTAAACTCACCTATATATTGATATGAAGAGGTTCATGCCATTTTTGGTGCTTCATATTGTTCATAACACCAAGTTTCACACACTTTTTCCAATTTGCAAAACCAACTCAAACTCTCCCAAATCTCCATCAATTCTCACAATTCTTGATCTGATCTTCATCATCATCATCCATAGATCATAATTCACACAATCATTTGGTAAATTGAAGGAGGATTCGAGCTGTGCAAGTTCACCATTCAAAGTGCAAGAATTTTGGAATTGGGAGATTCAAAGCCTTGGAGCATCATTTGTTGCATACAGAAATCATCATCAAGTTCTTGGATCATTTTCCAATCATTACAAGCCTTGGATCAGCACACTACATAGCTGTTTTCTTCACTTTGCACCAGGTATGTTCATCCTTCGAATTGCATGTTTTAGGTAGAATTATTAGGTTTTGATAGCATAGAATTGTTAAGATAGGATAGATGACTGAGTTTGGAGAGTTTTCATGGAGCTTGATCATGGAGTGCAAGAACTGTTAGGGTTTGTATCTCTTGGAATATTGCACGAAAATCCTAGTTCATTAGCTTGTTGTGATCAACATAAGATGTAGATGAGTTTAGGACAAGATTTGGAGAGAATGGAGAGGTTTGATATCAGTTGAAAATGGTGGATCAGGACTGTTGTACCTATCGGGTTTGCTTCTTGAGCGAGTTTTAGGATGAACTATTGGCATGGCTGTGTAGAGGCAAGTTTTTAGAGCAACTTTTCTCTTGGAGTCGAAGGCATCCATGGAGAGATGAGGGAGAACAGAGGAGTGGAAGGTGCATGCATGGTGAGGAAGTTTCAGAAACCCTAGGGTTTCTGAGGTTGAAGATGATCTGGGAGCCACACGATCCCCATTTTGACTTTGACTGGAATTTGAAATCAATGGCCACGATTAAAACTGAAAACGGAGGGAAATTCAAACCATGAAACGCACCGTTTCATTTAAGTAATCAGACTGGGCCTCACATTCGCTTGCTAATCACACCCTACCAAACCAGGCCCAATGCAAATGAACTGTAATTCTTGCTATTCACACCGTTTCCTCGTTTTTAATTTTTGTTGGTTTTCTGATTGCTTCCTGGGCCTAGTGCCAAGCTGCTTTTCACACCCCCACTGCCTGGCCCGTTTCCCTTTTTCAATTGAATTCCTTACTTGCTGCACCCTCCATGCATATTAATTCATTTTATTTTCTTTCAAAAAATATTAAATTTTTCAAAAATCATAAGAAATAGGAAAATACATGTTTTTCATTGGTTCTTTTTACATTCTTTTCATAATTTTGTCAAGAAAATTATCATACAAAAAATTTAATAGTTCATCTCATTTTTATATTTTTGGCATATTTTTCTTTTAATTAGGTGTAAATAATATTTTGTTTAGTACATGAATTTGGTAATTTTAGTTTGAATAGTTGCTTCAATATTTTTAATCCATTCTTTTTAGGTTGATTAGTTTAGACATTTATCTTGTATATACAATTTAGTTCACAATTTTAGAAATTAATTTTAGGAGATTTGTTTAGGTGTGAACAACATGAACAAAACTAGGGTTTAGGTGACAACATAGGAGAATTGAATCATTTCCCTTAGGATTTAGAGATTGAAAGTTTGGGGTATGGGACTATAGGGATTATGGGTAGTTATTAGATCTCTTAGAAAATATCAGGATTCCCCTACTGCTATTAATACTGTCTGTATTTGTTTGACTGGTGTGGTGTGCCCTCTCTGGGGATTATAATTTGTCTGTGTGGGTATTGGGTTTGTTTGGGATTTGGGGAGAGCTGAAGACTTGTGATGATGAAGCCCTTTTGAAGATCAGAGACTGAAGACCGACTTCCAGAGTTGATGAAGAGATTCTGTGCTGGCAGCTGTTGAAGTTTGTAGGATCTAGGAGTTAGGCAGAGCCCTGGAGTAGTCAACTTGATTCTCAAACATGGAAGGTCTTGATTGCCTCCATTCTTCTTTGTGATGCAGAGTCTCTCTAAGACACTCACCCCCTTCCTTTGGAAGGCTTGGTGCTACTGTCTAAGGGATAGAATTCTTGAGAGAAAATATCTTATGTGTTAGTAGCAGTTTGTTTACCACCCTTGGTAGCCAACTAATTGCTTAACACCCAATTCACTCTTGTGATTGATCCCTCATCCTGGAGGTTTGAGATTTGAAGAAAAGCCATTGTAGACTGAAGATTGATGACAAAGAGCTTGCTTGAAGGCTGTGGAGATGGATATTGAGGCTTGCTGAAGCTTATGACTGAGTGGAGATGACTGGGAGATAGGTGTTGATGCAGAGCTGCTGTGGCTGTTTATTTTAGTTGTTGTTCATTTCTGATGTATTGATTGGTTTTCCTGACTGTATTGTTTGCTGGTTAACCTGTTGGGTTAAAAGTGAATCCTGTTCACTTTTGCCTATTGTTTTCTAGGTTCGAGGTTGAGCGGGACTCCCTTGCCTCGCTTGTATTGTTGCATCCATGCATTTTACTGCTTTATTGTCTGTTTGCTATTGTTTCTGTTTCCGTCTATTCCCTTAGGATCTCTGTTTCTCTCTGTGCAAGAGAGGAACATGATAGACATTAGGTCTTAATCCATGCATGATAACATTAGGTTAGTTTGATTCCCTTTTCAACCATAGGTTAGAATTCTGTCTCTTCTTTCTCAAAACAAACAGAAAAACACAATAAATATTTCAAACACAATAAAAGACACTTCTTCCGTAAAAGAATGTGAACTCATCAAAACGTCAATTTTTGTCCGCTGGGACTGTTAATCAGAAAAACCCTTTTTCAGAAGGAGATAAAAACAATCAAGACAAGCTTGTGTCTTACGTGGCCCGAACTATGTTTGCTCTGATCTTTCATGCTGTATGAAAGTACGTAGGCATAGGGTGCGATATCCTAGCGAGCAACCTTCCCCTCCTTTCCCGTAGGTAGGCGAACTACGTTGACTCTGATTTCTCGTTCCAGACGGGAATACGTAGGCATAAAGTGCGATACTTTGCCGAGTCATTTTATTTTCTTTTTAACCCTTGACCTGTAGAGTAGATAGAATAACAATCCATACCCGAAAACAAGCGTGGATCCCGTCAAGTACGACGGACTTGAGGGGTGCTAATACCTTCCCCTTGCGTAACCGACTCCTAAATCCAGGTTATGGTTGCGACGACCATACCTTTCCCATGTTGTGCGAGGTTTACTCTGAGCGTTTCCTCTCCCTCCCGTGGGGTAAATAACGCACGGTGGCGACTCTTCTGTTCAGCCGGCGCCGATTTTCGCAGTAGCGACAGCTGGCGACTCTGCTGGGGATCCAACGTCCCCTGGCTGCTAAGGACTGCGATAGTTCTTATGCATTTGGGATCCAACGTCCCTTAAGAGAGTCAATCCTAACGCTTGTTTTCCCGTCGAGGATTTTGTATGGATTTATATTTCTGACCTTTATTTTCAGCATTATATATTGATTATTATTGCTGTATTGGGGTGTGACGGGTGTTCTGATATTGAGTGAGAAGCCGGACCTGGGCTTGAGTGCACCTTAGACTTAGAGTAGAGATTAGTGGGCGCCCGCTTGCTTTGCTTGCCTTGGTGTCCCGCGAAATCTACACTCAGACGAGGTTCCTCTGGTTGGCCTCCTGCCCCTTCCTTTGGTTGGCGTGGGTTGCTGGTTAGTTGAATTGTCGACTCTGGGGACCGATCATTTGGAAGTTGGTTAAGTGAGGCCTCTTCAAGATTTGATGATGCCACTCCTTCTGGGAATCGTACCATCAACCCTGAAAGTCTGTGACGCCGACGACCGCATAGGATGCCGTACCTTGTGCCAGTTATAGGGCCATCTACCTGTGAGAGGGTTTGGGGGTATGCAGGTAACTAGACCTTCAGATACCGATTATTTCTTGATCTGAGATCCTGGGTATTTATGGAGAGTTCTGAGGTCTGTCAGAGACCAGTTGGAGAGTTTTGAGGTCTGTCAGAGACCAGTTGGAGATATGATCTGAGGTCTGCCAGAGACTAGTTAGAGTTATGTTGAGGGTCTATCAGAGACCAGTATTGGAGCTTTGTAGGAGGTCTATCAGAGACCAGGGTTTGAGGACTTCTGGAGGGTCTATCTGAGACTTCCGGATATGGTTCATGCTATTCGGCTATGGCATTTGGTCCCTGTTGCATGTTGCTTGCATTGCATTACTGCATATCCATTACCATTTGCATTTCACTAACGTGTGTCTGTGCTGCAGGTGCATTTGCATTTCCCTAGTTCTAGTGTCCGGATTTCTGAGTGATTGGTCATGGCCAGCTTAAGGAGGACAGTTGCTTACAAATTGCCTACTCCTGATGTTGTTCCCCTGCTCGGGTTGATCTCCCTGGCTGATGAGGATGTTCGTAGGAGCTTCAGAATGAGCTATGGAAGATTATTGAGACTGGTGCGCAAACCCACGGAGATGGAGCTAAATGGGTTGTATGCCTTGATGCAATTCTATGATCCCACATTGAGATGTTTTACGTTTGCTGATTTTATTCTCGGGCCTACCATTGAAGAGTATGTGGAATTTACTGAGCTACCAGTGCAGAACAAGGTTCCATTCATTCATTCTGGCGCTAAGCCCAAGCCGGAGGACTTGGCAAAAGCTTTGCATATGGATGCTTCTGAACTGTTGACTACTATTTCCCGTGGAGTTCCAGGCTTCTCGCTCCAGTTCTTGATTGGTAAAGCCCAGGAGTACGCTAAGAGCGGGTGCTGGATTGCCTTCAACGCTGTGTTGGCTCTGTGCATTTATGGCATAGTATTGTTTCCCAATGTACCGGATTTTGTGGACTTCGACGCCTTCTACTTGTTTGCCGCTGGTAATCCTGTACCTACCTTGCTCGGAGATTTCTACCACTCACTGCATTACAAGAATGAGAAGGGAAGAGGGAAGAATGTTCATTTTTGTGTACCATTGCTGGGTATGTGGTTTGAGAGCCACCTTCCTAAGAGAAGATCTGTTGTAGAGACTACAGTCCCAGTTGGCTGGCCAGAGCGCCTGATGAGACTATCTTCGGAAGATATTGAGTGGTTTGGTCGAGATTTGCTGGGGTCCGAGCTTATCTTCAGTTGTTCTGGGTATCCTAACATTCCGTTGATAGGAAGAAAAGGGTGTATCAATTACAACCCTTCTCTATTCATTCGTCAGTTTGGATATGTGCTGAAGAACCCACCAAAGGAGGAAGAAGTACAGGAATCTCTGTACTTCACAGGTGATTTGAAGGGTGAGTTGCTAGCGAAGCTTCAGCACGCCTGGGCGTGTATTAACAAAAGAGGGAAGCCACTGTTAGGGAAGAACGATTGTCAGGCTTATGCACCCTACAGAGAGTGGATCCAAGAGAGAGCAAGTCAGTTATTAATGCCATTTCCAGATGCACCAGTCCTTGTTCCTATTCCGGTAGAAGAGCCAACTACTGTTTCTAGGGAGGCCTACGAGCAAGTTGTGAAAGAAAAAGAAGCCTTGATGAAGATCAATGAAGGGTTAGAGCAAGAGCTAGCCCAGATACGCAGTGAGAAAAACAAGGTCGTGTATGCTTTCCAACAGCAGATCGAGCTAGTAAACAGACTAGGGGCTGAGTTGACTGAGGAGAAGAAGAAGCGCGAACGTCTGGGGCAAGAGTTCAGAAGCTCCCATGACATGCTGGAATCCAAAAAGAAAGCGCTTGACGCAGCACACCGAGAAATCTCTTCTTGCAATAAGACTTGGAATGCTACGCTGACCAACAATAAAAAGAGGGAAGATAAGTTGAAGCAGCAAATCTCAGACCTCGAAGAACAGTTGAAGTCTAGCATCAAGAAGTATGAAGAAGAAGTGATGACCCGGTATAGTCTCCAGAATGCACTGAACAAGGCCATCAAAGGCAGGGACAAAGCCGTGTCTCAGAAGCGGAAGTTAGAGGATCACTTCGGAGAAGGGGCATGGGAGGAAACTGCCGATGACGTGCGCCGTGTGCTCAAACGAAGAAACCAACTTGTTGAAGGGCTGCTTACCAGACCAGGCCATCAGGAGACCAAGAAGTTAATAGAAGAGTATCAGACTTATCGGAGTGCTTGATCATTTCATGTATTAACTTGTATGCTTTATTTGCATAGTGCTGACCATCACCAAGATTGTTGGTTGGGGTCATGCCCTTCTTTGTACTCAGTGACATTGTATTCCTGGCTTATTGGTTTTCTCTGTAATATATGAGGCTTTCTATGATTCAACTTCGATCTTTGTATTGCTAGCACTGGCACCTTCACACTAGAATCGGGGAATGCTATTCCCTAATGCACAGACACACACATTGCATTACATTCATATTCATATTGCATTACAGGTAATCATTGGATGGTATCTTATTTCCTGCTCTATACCAGGTACTTTCAGGATTGCAGATCAGCACCCGCACCGCTATTCCACTCGCACCAACTGTCGAAGAATCATGGATCAAATGCAGAACGAGATGCAAGATATGCGTGAGAAGTTGGCACTCTTCATGCAGACCATGGAGACTATTGCAAAGGGTCAGGAGAATTTGCAGGCAATGGTGCAGCCTCTGTTGGCAAGGAATTCTGGGCATGGAAATGAGGATCATCAGTCTGTGCGAGTCGACACTGTTCATGGGGACGGTACTCCCGCACCAGTGGCTCCACCTGTAGTTAACATACCCGCTGCTAATGTCAACAACGCTACTGCTGCTGGGAACGGTAACGTTGGAGTTGGGAACGAGACTGCTGTCCATAACGTTGGGCTCGGTGATATCAACTTGGGTGATAATATGGGAGGCAACGGCTTTGGCAATGCTGGATTCGGGTTCAATGATCAAGGATTCGATAATGCTGGGAAATATGGTTTCAATGCTCAAGGCTTTGGGCAAGACGGTTATGGTATGACTAATCAGGGTTACGGAGGTTTCGGAAATGGAAATGGCGCTGGCTTAATGACGTTTGGACTAGCTGGAATTGCTCCGGGGTACGGCAATGGAGGGCGAGGCCCGGTGATGAATCAGATCAGAGCTGGCCGTAATAATGGATATGGGGGGTATGGAGCTGGTAATGGTAACTGGCAAGAGGATCAGCAGGAGGATGCCTTCTCCGGCGGAGGTTTCGAAGGGCCGATGGATGACTCCCAGAAGATCAGAATGCTGGAAGAGCAGATGAAGGGGGTCCTGAACCAAAGTGCTGTGGGGTTGGACATGTCAACAATGGGTCTGGTACCTGGCTTGAGGGTGCCAATCAAGTTCAAAGCTCCTACGTTTGATAAGTATAAAGGGGACACCTGTTCGAAAGTGCACGTACGGGCTTATTACCGAAGGATGTTTGTGTATTCAACTGATGAGAGAATGCTAATGCATTTCTTTCAAGATAGCCTGTCTGGCCCTTCCCTCGAGTGGTATATGGGATTGGAACCAACTAACATAAAGACATGGAAGCAACTAGCAGAGGCATTTGTAGCTCACTATAAGTATAACAGCGACTTGGCGCCCAACCGGGTCCAATTGTAAAGGCTATCTCAGAAAAAGGATGAGAGCTTTAAAGAGTACGCGCAAAGATGTCGCGACATGGCTGCTAGGGTCCGTCCTCCTTTAGAAGACAAGGAAATGAATGACATGTTCGTCGGCACATTCACAGGCATGTTTCATGACATGTTGTTTCATACATCTCTGGCCAGTTTCTCAGACTTAATTCTGATGGGAGAAAAGATTGAACGTAACATTAAGCAGGGAAAATTCCAAGCTGAGGAATCAACTGCATCTGGCAGTAACAGAAAGGCTTTTGGTGGGCGCCGTCAGGGCGATGCAAGCGCAGTGTTTGGAGGTCGAGGCAGAGGCCGGGGCAGAGGTCGAAACCAGTATCATCAGCCGCAGCAGGTGGCGAGCGTTACTATTCCGTATCAACAACAACCGTTTCAGCAACAACCAATGCAACAACAACAACAACAGCAACAGCAACCGCAGCAGGGGGCACAGCCTGCTCAGCGTAGATTCCAGGGTGGTAAACCAAGGAGAGTGTTTGAGAAGCCTCCTTCAACGTACGCAGACTTGTTACAGACACTATTAGGGTTGAACTTGGTAGAGAAGAGAACTCTGGCACCTATAACGGGAACTCCTCCGTATGGTTATGATGCAAGCAGACACTGTGAGTTCCACTCTGGGGCTCCGGGCCACGATGTAGAGGGTTGCCATGCTTTTAAGCATGTTGTGCAGGATCTTTTGGACAATAAGGCTATCAATTTTGGAATGGCAGGTCCGAATATAGTGCAGAAGCCCATGCCTAATCATGGGGCAAACGCCATTCTGACTGAGGAGGGTTTGAATTTGATTATGCATGTTGATGATCTGAAGACGCCGCTGAGCGAGATAAAGAGCAGATTGTTGCAAGGGGGTGTCTATCCAGGTTGTGACGAGTACTGCTTGGAATGTTGGACCCTAGTTGGGGGGTGTGATGATTTGAAGAAAGGCGTTCAGGCTTTAATTGATGGCGGCACATTGCAGTTTGACCGAGCCGCAATTGAAGAGCCTGCAGGAGCATTAGTAGATAATCAGAGTGATGTGGCCACTGTGACGATTCCTCGAAAGACAATCACTATAACAACACCGACTCAGTGATCGCCGATCACCATAACTAGGGCCGAACCAATCCCGTACGAGAGCACAAAGGCAGTCCCATGGTCATATGGGTTGGAAGTGTATTGTGACGGAATAAAGATTGATGTTAATAAGCAGTCGGCCGAGACTGTAGATAATGTTGTGGGTACCAGAGGTATGACAAGGAGTGGTAGGATCTTTATATCGCCTGAAGTAGAGGCCGAAAGACTGGCAAAGGGGAAAGGAAAGATGGTTGAGAATGTCCCAGTGCAAGCAAGCGGCAAAGAAGCGGCATCGAAAGATGTAGAAGAGTTCATGCGCTTGATTCGAAAAAGTGATTATAAGATTGTGGAGCATCTACAACAGACGCCGTCCAAGATATCTATACTGTCGTTGCTCTTGTGTTCTGAAGCTCACAGAAATGCGCTGCTGAAAGTCCTGGATACTTCCTTTGTGTCCCAAGATGTTTCCGTAAATCAGCTAGAGGGGGTGTTAGCACATGTAAATGCAGGCCATAGCTTGGGCTTTACCGACTTCGATTTGACCCCAAAGGGGAGAGATCATAATATGGCGCTGCACGTATCTGTCGAGTGTAGAGGATCAGTCATGTCGCATGTACTGGTCGATACCGGATCATCTTTGAATGTGCTGCCCAAGAAAGCGATGATGAAGCTTGATGTCAGAGGAATCTTGTGCACGCCCAGTGACTTGGTAGTCAGGGCGTTTGATGGGGCGCGGAGAACAGTTTTTGGATCGATAACATTGCCTCTACAGGTGGGGCCGGAGGTGTTTGCCACTGAATTTTATATCATGGACATCCAGCCTGCATATAGCTGCCTCCTCGGAAGACCTTGGATCCATGGGGCAGGGGCAGTCACGTCTACCCTGCATCAGAAGTTGAAATATATGGTGGGAGACAGCGTGGTTACGGTATGCGGAGAAGAAGACATCCTGGTCAGCCATCTGTCGTCATTTAAATATGTGGAGGTCGATGGAGAGATCCACGAAACGCCCTGCCAGGCATTTGAAGGGTTGCGTGTCAAGGACAAAGGTCCCGGGCCGAGCAAAGTGTCGGAGATAGCTGTCTCGTCGTATAAAGAAGCTCAAGCCCTGGTAGAGGCAGGAGAAGCAAGGGGCTGGGGCAAAGTGCTGGACATTCCTGTGAAGATGGACCGGTTTGGACTGGGGTACCAACCGTCGTCATCAACACCTACTGTGGGGGCACCCCGTTTCAGAGGGCCAATAACCATCTCTGCTAGCGGAGTATGTCCCGAGACCATCAACGCTGCTTCAGAGTCTGATGAAGGAGACAGCGACTGCGATATGGACGCTTGGATTCAGCCAAGCACACCAGGACAGGGACTGTGCAACTGGTCCATTCAGGAGCTTGTTCCTGTGACTCTTAAACAGTAATGCTTCGTTTTATTAATTGTTGAATAATCTGATGTCTTTCCCGGGGCATCAGGATTTGCTTAGGGCTGTGCTGTTATGAACATTGCGTGTTTATCATTAAATAAAAGGCGTTTTTTTCATGTGCAAATGTTGTGATCTATGTTTTTCTTATTTTGTATTTTTCAATAAAATGGCAACGTGGTTATTCGCTTTATACGCATTTTGAAGCATTTAACCATTCTTTTTGCAGGATAACATTTTCAGACGGCATCCTTGAACCACCTATGACTCGTCCCGACTTCGAGCACCCGGTATTTCAAGCCGAAGAAGAGGTTGTCGAAGATAGTGACGTCCCTGAAGAATTGTCTTGGTTGGTGAAACAAGAAGAGCGTGTCATTCTGCCTCACGAAGAGGTCATCGAAATTATCAACTTGGGGTCGGAAGGGGTTGAGAAGAATATTCGTATCGGAGCCGCGCTGCGAAGCAATATCAAGCGAAGACTGGTTGAAATGCTCCGAGAGTATAGTGATGTATTCGCTTGGTCGTATGAAGATATGCCAGGGCTCGATACAGACATGGTTGTGCACCGCCTGCCGTTGAAAGAAGAATGCCCGCCGGTCAAACAAAAGCTTCGCAGAACTAGACCAGACATGGCAGTGAAGATCAAAGAGGAGGTTCAAAAACAGTGGGACGCCGGTTTCCTGGCTGTGACAAAATATCCCTCATGGGTTGCTAACATTGTACCAGTACCAAAGAAAGATGGAAAGGTTCGAATGTGCGTGGATTATAGGGATTTGAATAAAGCAAGCCCAAAGGATGATTTTCCACTTCCTCATATCGATGTGCTAGTTGATAATACCGCTCAATACTCCGTATTCTCCTTCATGGATGGCTTCTCAGGCTATAATCAGATTAAAATGGCGTCGGAGGACATGGAGAAGACTACTTTCATAACGCCTTGGGGAACATTCTGTTACAAAGTGATGCCCTTTGGTTTGAAGAATGCTGGGGCAACATATCAGCGTGCGATGACGACTCTTTTCCATGATATGATGCATAAAGAGATCGAGGTTTATGTTGACGATATGATTGCCAAATCCCAGACGGAGGAAGAGCATCTGGTGAATATGCTGAAGTTATTTAAAAGGCTTAGGAAGTTCAGGCTGAGACTGAACCCTAACAAATGCACCTTCGGGGTGAGATCAGGTAAACTGCTGGGGTTTATCGTAAGCGAAAAAGGAATAGAGGTCGATCCTGCTAAAATAAAAGCAATTCAAGAAATGCCGACGCCTAAAACAGAGAAAGAGGTGCGCGGGTTTTTAGGGAGGTTGAACTACATTGCTAGGTTCATATCTCACCTAACTGCTACGTGTGAACCATTGTTCAAGCTGTTGAAGAAAGATCAAGCTGTAACATGGAACGAAAATTGTCAAAAGGCGTTTGATAAAATAAAGCAGTATTTGCAGGAGCCTCCTATTTTGATACCCCAGTGGCAGGGAGACCCTTGATCATGTATTTGACAGTTCTTGAGGGAAGCATGGGTTGTGTTCTCGGTCAACATGACGAGACAGGAAGAAAAGAGCATGCAATTTATTACTTGAGTAAAAAATTTACAGATTGTGAATCTCGATACTCAATGCTGGAGAAAACTTGTTGCGCGCTAGCCTGGGCCGCCAAGCGTTTGAGGCAATACATGCTGAATCATACAACCATGCTCATCTCGAAGATGGATCCTATCAAATATGTATTTGAAAAGCAGGCGTTATCAGGGAGAATTGCTCGTTGGCAGATGGTCTTGACTGAATATGACATCCAATACGTCTCGCAAAAGGCTATAAAGGGGAGTGTGTTGTCTGAGTACTTGGCAGAGCAGCCTATTGAAGATTACCAATCGATGAGGTTTGATTTTCCTGACGAGGATATCATGTACCTAAAGATGAAAGATTGTGAAGAGCCGTTGCCAGATGAAGGACCAGAGTTGGGTTCCAAATGGAAGATGATATTTGATGGAGCTGTGAACGCTTACGGTAGCGGAATAGGGGCAATCATCACTACTCCACACGGGTCGCACATCCCGTTTACCGCTCGATTGACCTTTGCAGTTACCAATAATGAAGCCGAATACGAAGCTTGTATAATGGGGCTTGAAGAAGCCATTGATTTGCGGATCAAGAATCTGGACGTATACGGAGACTCAGCTCTGGTGGTGAATCAAATCAAAGGGGAATGGGAGACATGTCAGCCCAACTTGATACATTACGTGAACTATGCAAGGAGATTGTTGGCTTTCTTTGACAAGGTTGAATTGCATCATGTACCGCGAGCGGAGAATCAGATGGCTGACGCCCTGGCCACTTTGTCTTCCATGTACAAGGTCAACTTCTGGAATGAGGCTCCCAGAATCGTTATCTCTCGGCTTGACAGGCCTGCCTTTGTGTTTGCTATTGATGAAGCATCCGACGATAAACCGTGGTATTTCGATATCCTTAATTTTCTGAAAAGTAAAGAGTATCCGGCTGGGGCATCCAGTCAAGATCAGAAGACTCTCAGGAGATTAGCGGGTAATTTCTATTTGAATCCGGATGGCGTCTTATACAGAAGAAACCACGACTTGGTGCTGTTGCGTTGCGTAGATGAAAGAGAGGCAAAGCTGCTCATGGAGGAAATACATGAAGGTACCTTTGGTACGCATGCTGGTGGGCATGCTATGACGAGGAAGCTGCTACGGGCAGGTTATTTTTGGCTGACTATGGAAACTGATTATTTCAAGTTTGCGAGGAAGTGCCACAAGTGCCAAATCTATGCTGATAAAATCCATGTGCCTCCGAGTCCTCTGAATGTGATGTCATCGCCATGGCCATTCTCGATGTGGGGAATCGATATGATTGGAAAGATCGAGCCGACAGCTTCTAATGGGCACCGGTTCATTCTAGTAGCAATCGATTATTTCACCAAGTGGGTGGAGGCGGCGTCATATGCAAATGTAACTAAGCAAGTGGTGGCCAGGTTCATCAAGAGAGATATCATTTGCAGATATGGGATCCCCGAGCGGATAATCACCGACAACGGTTCAAACCTGAACAACAAAATGATGAAGGAGCTCTGTCAGAATTTCAAGATCGAACATCACAACTCCTCCCCTTACCGACCCAAGATGAATGGCGCTGTCGAAGCGGCCAATAAGAATATCAAGAAGATCGTTCAAAAGATGGTGGTGACCTATAAGGATTGGCATGAGATGCTACCTTTCGCTTTGCACGGTTATCGTACGACGGTACGCACATCAACCGGGGCAACCCCGTTCTCGTTGGTATACAGAATGGAAGCAGTATTACCATTGGAAGTTGAGATCCCTTCTCTGAGGGTATTGCGGGATGTTCAACTAGATGAGGCAGAATGGGTGAAAGACAGGTTGAACCAATTGAGTTTGATGGATGAGAAGAGGCTAGCTTCTCTAGCATATGGTCGTTTGTACTAGAGCCGAATGAAGAAAGCATATGATAAGAAGATACATCCGTGAAGCTTTCAGACGGGCGACCTTGTGCTGAAAAGGATTCTCCCGCCGCAGGCAGATCACAGGGGCAAGTGGACCCCCAACTACGAAGGGCCATACGTTGTCAGAAAAGTCTTTTTAGGAGGAGCATTATTATTGTCCACCATGGACGGGGAAGACTTTACATCGACTGTGAATTCGGACGCAGTTAAAAAATACTTTGCTTAAAAATTGACCCGCTGGACAGAAAAAAGAGAGTCCAGGCAAAAATGGGGCATCCTGGCGAACCAAAAACAGAATGAAAGGTTCGGGCAAAAGTTAGGGATAAATTGAGAAAAATGTACACCCGCGAAGTTGAAAACCTACACTGGGCGGCTTCGGCAAAAAGGGGTATCCCGGTGAACTGAAAACCCGTAAAGGGCGGTTCACGCAAAAGTTAGGGATTTGAAAAAGCAAATGACTGCGGTCCAAATTCGATACTACATTGTGCACTGGTGCGGGAGAATATACTTGAGAGGTCAATTATCAGATACAATCTCTTCGGAAGTGTGAATACCGGGAAAATATTAGAGTCGGACGAGTCATAGGAGGATCAGTTTGTGATGTTCGTCTGCATCCCATTGCCGACATGTGTACACATTTAATTTGTCAATATATTTATGCTTCTTGTGCATACTTGTGTATTTGTTGTGCGTAGCTTCCTCTTTTCAGGAGTTACATCCCGTGTACAAAAACTTCGCCCATTCAGGGGCCCAATCAATAAAATACGTTATTCAGTACCTGATGTTGTCTCTTTACTGTTTTGTGCATAATAAACGCCTAAGTTTGATGGAACTAGCATGTGCATAACGTCACTGGCTCTTGCCAACCATTGCTAAAACTTTGAATTAACTGAAACTGATGTCACTAACGCTAACCTGAATAGATTGGTTGCATAGACTTGTCTTGTCTTGTTTGAGGTGTTGCAGGGTTCATAGCCGCATGAAGAGAACAATCAAAAGATTGCAGTAATGGAAGACTCAATCCCCACGCAGGTCGTGTTTCTGAGACGAAGAAGGATCGAATTCCCCCAGCTAGTCGTAGCTTATCCAAAGGGCATTCTCCAGGAAAGTCGTTTATCCTTAGCAGAGTTTGGTGATTCCAAGAGTGTAGGCTGTATTCAGACAGTATGGTGTCCCCCAGAAGGATTCCCTTATTTCAAGCAGAGTGGTTTAGCCACAGTAGATTAATATTTGTGAGCTGTATCCAGGCAAGTTCACCTTTCCCCACAGGGTCAGCTACTCTTCCCCACTGGAGTTCTCTTTTTAGCCAGTACTTTCATTCCTCTCAGTGGAACTCGAAGATTAAGACTCTCCCCGGCGGAGTTAGGTGCGCCCTGGCATTTATTTTGTCAGAATATTGGGTGATACCTGTTCACTCTCTAGCAGAAGTTCGATCATACCAGGCGCATCTGCCATTCTCCAACAGAGATATATTCCCCAGCAGGGTGTTACTTCAATAAGGTGATGGGTTTACGTTCCCAACTTCCCATCTGAGCCGACTTCACTCTTCCAGCATTTATTTTACTGGAACCATTCTGTAGCACCTGGCTATCCCCAGCGGAGTCGATATTAACTTCAACATTTATTTTGCTGAAGCAGTTTCTGTATCCCAGCAGTCCAAGTCTGCATGTGCATCGGCATATAGGACCATGCTTGCATCCACCAAAAAAAAAAGTGTAGCATTTCCATGTCGAATGGAGCATCGCATCATTGACAAACATATGCATTCTGAAACATAAATCAGGTGTTGTTTCTCTTGCAGGTGGAAAGAGCTCTTGCTCAAGTGAATTACAAGATATTCAAGATCTCGGCGTGAGACAGACAGCGACGATGTCTTTTGTGGCATTATTCCCCACAGAGTTATTAGGCAAAATTTCCCCTTTATCCCTAAGCAGAGTTATTTGTTTGAATTTCTCTTGTTTTCCCCGGCAGATTTGTCGCGAAGAATTTCTCCTCATCTCCAAGCAGAGTTATGTGCCATCGAAGGGGTCACGAATCAGAATTTCAGAGACTTCCGCCGGTTATCAGAACGGGCGTTTGGTAGTTTGGTTTCCAAATATCCCCAGTAGAGTCCGCCTCAAAGTTACTGTAACGTCAGTGATAAGAAGTGTGTGGACCAACGGAAGGATGAGTCCTGACGAGGACAATTTTATTGACAGGTTTTCTTCGTGCTAAAAGGAGGGGGGTCCACGTAATTTTATAGAAGTGGAGTCCCAACGGTTATCTCTGGAGATGATGGACTTTGAGGCAGATAATTTAGGGAGTAGTGGTCCACTCTGTGGGAATTGGAACTGTTTCTTTGACGTGTAATTTGAGTGGGGCGTTTTTGCCTGCATGACGGTCGTCACCCGTGTGACGGTCGTCATGAAGCTGTGACGGTCATCACATCAGCAAAAATAGCTTGGTGCGCTTTTCGTTGTGTTTTCACTCCTTTTTCGTCCATATTTCATCTGGGATTGCTTCTTTTCTTCATGTTGCCTTGTTTAGACGTGATCGTAGAATACCTGCAAAACATCAGACAAATACACGGAAATAACTCGAAATCGGATCGAAAACGGTTAGAATTTAGTTGAATTATGCATGAAAATATCTATATGATTTCGCGTTATCAGAAACCAAGTTATGGAAGCAACATAATCATGAACATCAACTTAAACATCCACTTATGAATACACAAGAGAAACAACAAGGATTAAATCTAAAACAAGCATCAAGGCTAAGCAAGCATACATCATGGTCATCTTTAGAGAAAAAGGGAGGTATTCAAGCAATGTACAAAGCATAAATGATCAAGTAAGGCATACTATAACATCAAGGTCAGAATCAAACACAAATGTATTATATCACATTCAATTCCAAAATATCAAACCAAATCAACAAGCATCATGCTCAAAAGGGTCAGGCAAACACCATTCAAACCACTCATAAAGGGACAAAGATGATCATGTGAAGAAAGGGAAGAAAAAAAATCAAATAATGACCAACATAAAATGAAATCAAGCACTCAAACCAAGTCAATTCAAACATGTAAGAACTCATGAACATCCACTAAGGTCATGCAAGAAAGCACCTTGAGAAACTAAGTCAAGCAACAAAAGAGTAAGTTCAAAACATCATCATCTTTAGATCTAAATTAAAATTGGAAAAATATACAAATGATAATGAAATCAAAACCACAATCAAGTCAAGGAATCATGTAATCAGATTCAAAAGCATTTCAAAATTCAATCAAGCATAGGTGTTCAAAAGGTTAGAAACTAGGTCAAATACTAAGTATGCTCAAACAAAAGAAACAAGCTACAATTAGGCATCAAGAATAATTGCAGAAATAACCTAATGAAAATTTAAACAAAGTCTCTACCTCATGGTATTTCAATCAAGAATAAGAGGGGAGAACAAACCCTAAATGGTTGCACAAGTGCACCTCTAATCAATCCACAAAATTTTAGCACATTCAAACAATGAAGCATACAATGCATATAGTTAAAAGGATTAAAAAATTATGGAAAAATGATCACGGTATCAAGAGGGTAGTGGTTTAATGTTCTCTAAAAGAGTGCTTAAGAATGTGTACAAAAGATGTTCAAATCATCTCAAACATTGGGCAAACACACAAACCATTGATCAAAGAAGTTATGCATTAAAAGGGATCCAAGCATGAACCCAAAATACATGATCAAGACATCAAATTTCCATTCAAATTCCCTGCATACATGTGCCTAAAAGTGTGCAAAATATTGGGTCAAGAATCAATTGTAAGAGGCATGAATCAAGACATTGTTTCAAAACTAGGCCAAAATATTAAGGAGCAAACTCAAAACATCATCATCTTAAGATCTCAATCAAAAATAGGAAAAGGAATAAATGATGATGAAATCAAAGCCACAGTCAAGTTAAGGCAGCATGTAATCACATTCAAAAGCATTTCAAAATTCAATCAAGAACAAGTGATAAAAAGGTTAGGAACTAGGCCAAACACTAAGCATGCTCAAACAAAAGAAACAAGCTATAATTAGGCATCAAGAAATATGAAAGAAATGGCCTAATGAAACTCAAACAAAGGCTCTATCTCATTATATTTCAATCAAGAACAAAAGGGGGGAACAAACCCTACGTGGTTGCACAAGTGCACCTCTAATCAATCCACAAAGTTTTAGCACATTCAAACAATTAAGCATACAATGCATCACATATGAAAAACAATTAAGAGGCTTCAAAAATTATGGTAAAATTATCATGGTATAAAGAGGGAATTGGCTCAATGTGCTCTAAAAGAGTGCCTAAGAATGTGTACAAAAGATGTTCAAATCATCTCAAATATTGGGCAAACACATAAACCATTGATCGAAGAAGTTAGGCATCAAAAGGGATCCAAACATGAATCCAAAATACATGATCAAGACATAAAATTTACATTCAAGTTCCCTACATATATGTGCCTAAAAGTGTGCAAAATATTGGGTCAAAAGTCAATTGGAAGAGGCATGAATCAAGACATTGTTTCAAAACTAGGTCAAATTAACACAATATGAAAATAAATCAAAATAAAATATCAAAATAAAAATAAAAATTATGAAAAATAAAATAAGATGTCAAAGTAATTAAAAAATAATTTTGAAAAATTATAATATTTGGAACTATTTTAAATAAATCAAAACAAAAAGAGAAAGAAAATAAAATAAAATAAAAAGAAATATGAGGCAATGGGTGTAAAAGTAAAAGACATAAACAATGGAGTCAGTTCAAAATCGTGTTGGGCTTAAAACGTAGGGGGTGTGAACATCGGAAAAAAAATCCTAGCCACTTAAATTTGAACCAAACAAAAAGAATGCCACATAACACTTCATTAATTGACGTGTCAACTAAATCAGCGCCAACTTGGCACCACGCAGGAAAGTCAAAGGATTGACTCAAGCCACCTCACCCGCTGATGACCAGACGCCGGAGCCGTAGCTCCGGTCGTCTTCTCTAGCAACCCTCGCCAGAGCTGACTAAAACAGTCCCAACTCAAAAACTAAGACATCACCCTACTCAATTTTTCACGGTGATATCAAATCCAACCTCATTTTTCATTAATAACAACCCTAACATGGTTAAAAGTAAGCACGAAAACTTGATACACCAAACTGAAACTTAACCAAAGAACACAACAACAACATGGATGTATTCCTCATGTTTCTAAACTAGCAAAAGCACTTATCACAAGTTAAATAAAACACTGAATAATGAGAAAGGGAAAGAAGAAAAGTTACCTACGGTGAGTTTGGTATGCTTCTACTTCACGTGTAAAAAAGCCTTTAAGTCTTTCCACTTTCCTTCAGAAGCTCTCAAAAGATTGTTTAAAGCAAGGAAATGGAGTGAGAAGCTATGAATAATTAGATTCGAAGAAAGAAGTATTTGCAAATGTGAGAGAGAGAGCTTTAGGGTTTGGCTGCTGAAAGAATGATCTCCCTTTCACTCTAGGGTTTCATTTAGCTTAAATATGAGAGTTTGGAGAGGTTAAAAGCTTGTTATTGTGGTTTAGAGTCATGGTTAAAGATTTGTGATCAAATTTGGAAAATGGATGGTGGATGATGGTGTGGTACGAGTGGTCATGTTTTGGTGGATTGTGATTGTTATTTTGGAGTGGAGAAGGGAAATCAGAATGAGTGGAATGGTTTTGTAAACTTGGTGAGCAAGCTTTTATCATTTCCATTTCTGGCCATATGGTGAAATAAGGTGCATGTAGTATGAAAGAATGTGTGGCCATTTGGATTAATGTTTAGTGATGGTTTTGTGAAGGATCATGAGCATGAATTTGGTTAAAAAGAGCGATTGCATGGAACAAAGGTCTTGGTGCATGAAACCTTACCATATCATATGCATAAACATCCATTTAAAGGGCTCACTTTAATCCAACATAACTTAATGAACATTAACTCAAATTGTGTAATTTTGAGCTCATTAGAAAATAGGGAGATTGGTGATCAAATTCCATGTTTGAAGCATCTTGAAATAAGACTTGGAAGATTTTGAAAATAAGCCTTGAAGTCATGTCCACAAATGGTTCAAAATGACCTAAAAACATTCTAAGTCATGAACCATTTGACAACCTTGGATCCCTAACTTTGCAACCTTATAACTTGAGTTATGTTGATCCAATGGAGAAGTTATTGATATCCATGGGAAGCTTGAAGCAAGAGAAACAAATTTTATATGGAAGGAAAATTTATTTGAAGCTTGGAAGTCCATGAAAATTGGTCTTGAAGTTGGCCCTAAAATTTTGCCTAGTGACTTGCCCATCTTGACAACTTCAAGACCCTAACTTTGTTGCATCATAACTTGAGCTCTAAGCGTCTAATGAATGAGTTCTTGGTATCCATAGAAAGCTTGTGTGACATATAACAACTTTCATGTTTCAAGGAAATCAAATTGAAGCCTAGAACCATGAGAAAGAAAGCTTTTAAAACTCATCCTCCAACGTAAAATTCCATGCTTAGAAAAATTCTAAGTATAAGATTTCAAAATCTTGTTTTTCATAACTTTGAGCCCTCATAACTTGAAATCCATGCACTTTTTAGGAATTCGCTCAATGAGAAAATTGTAGTGTGGGAAATGCTCTTCAAGTTGACCTTTGGATCAAGAAAAATGGATGTCTAGATTGTGAGTTATGCCCATGACAAGTTGGTATCAGATTAGGTTTTTCTTCCTAACTTAGAAAATTTTAACTTTCTTAGTGTTGCCCTTTTTGCAAGTGACCTCCAATTTCTTGATTTTAATTGATTGATCATGACTAAACCATATTTTATCACCATTATTGACTTGAGTAAAGCATGGTTGGCCAACATTTTCAAAAGTCAAACCTCGAATTAGAAGAACAATTGACTTTTATCAGATGAATCTTCACCTCTTGATCTTCAACAACAACAACCTCTTGGGGTATTTGAGATAAATGGACCTCATGAGTGTATTTGTGTATCTTGAATCATGTCCCAAGGCTTGAGACCAGGTCTTGACCAAAATTTAAATATGCAGTTAACCTTGATTGAGGAAACCCTAGTTCTTGATTAGGTGCAATTGAATCTTTGAAGCACTTGATGTGAGGTCATTTGGTATTGAGTTTGTTGGAGATCTCTTGAAAACATGAGAGCTTGGTGGGTTGAAGATCTCTTCAAAATTTGATTGGTAAACCCTCTAACTTCTTTGGAATGAAACCCTAATTCACAAATGAACAAAAGCAAACAAAACAAAGCTAGATAAATGGGTTAGTTATGCATAGATGGTTGACCTAAAATGTTGCAAGATGATGCAAGAAGAGGTGGAATCTTAGGGTTAAAAATTAGGGTGTGACAAATACTTCCCAATGAAGCAACATAACTACCCAAACATAATTGTATTTATAATGTTGAGAGTTGTGATTCAGATGAGCTGCATACTCCACTACAAAGTGATGTTGAAAATTAGATGGAAAAGTTTCCAAGATTTAAAGAAAGTAAACAATTTGAGTTAGAAGTGATGTTCAAAGATAAGTTAAAAATTAGAGATGCCATAAAAGAACATGCAATGGAGACTAAAAAGAATGTTATCATATAAAAAATGACAAGAAGAGAATTATTATTATATGCATGAAAAGTTGTCCCTTTTATATAAGGTTCAGTATGAAAATTGCCCAATCAATTTTGGAAAGTTGTTAGCTTCATTAGTGAACATAATTATTATATGAAAACTAAGAACACACAAGCAAATATTGAGTGGTTAGCTCAAAACTTTGTGTATACACTTAGACATAGTCCTGATATGAAATCTAAAAAGTTGATAGTTGAAGTCATTCCAAAGTGAGGCGTAAAGTTGTCAAATGAACAAGTTTATAGAGCCAAGAGAAGAGCAATTTAGTTGATTCAATGTCATAATCATGAACGATTCACACATCTAATGAGTTATGATGAGGAATTGATAAAGTTAAATCAAAACTCTACAATTAAAATTTAGTGTGTTGATATATATATATATATATATATATATATATATATATATATATATATATATATATATATATATATATATATATATATATATATATATATATATATATATATATATATATATATATATATATATATATATATATATATATATATATATATATATATATATATATATATATATATATATATATATATATATATATATATATATATATATATATATATATATATATATATATATATGTGTGTGTGTGTGTGTGTGTGTGTGTGTGTGTGTGTGTGTGTGTGTGTGGACATATCTAATGAGAATGATAAGAATAATCATTAGTCTTTAGATTAAAAATATATGATTGAGATTAAAAAGTTCATTTAAGGAACATGTGTGTCTCTTTCATGCCCATTTAAGTTGATAAAGTTTTAAATGTTATGCTATGCCAAACATGGTTATATAATGTATTAAGTTAAATGTTTTGCAAAGGTTTTGTTATGCCACTTTTGAATTAATAGATTATGCAAATGTTCTTATTCTAGGCCTCCCACAAGCTCTAAGAATTAAGGTCCAATATCTAAGAAAAGGGAATAAAGTGTCGAATAGGTAGACTTTTTCCCCTCTATGAGAAGGAAGTCCCACGTGAGAGAATCTTGTTAACTGTCTAGATCAATCTGACAACTGACAGCTATCCATATCTCGCCTCACACTTTCAGTTGTCAATCTCTTCTCCTATTTAAGAAGGAAAGTGAATCATTTTGTAATTATTCAAATTCATTCTCATTTTCACATTAATTTTCACTTACATACATACTTTAGTGTTGGAGTGCTAGCCTTACAGGTCAACCCATTCTCTACAGTATTGGAAGCTCAGGTCCACCCTAACAAGATCTTATCCTCATTTTATGATCAACTTTGGGTCCATTATGGATCATTGACACATATATGGGAATGAACTTTTAATTCCTACAAATTTCCATAATAAAGTCTTCTCTGTTAGAAGTTCTGATCTTCTCCATTCGAGGTACAAATCTATGTTACTTGTCGCTTTCTCCAAATTTAACCTCCTTTCAAACTGATCTCCTTAAAATTTATTAACAATGATGGTTTACAAAGCTACTTAATATGTCATTCAATGGCAAGCTGATGTCGTTACTACTACAACAGCCAAAGATTCACCGCCTCTTCTTTAAAGAGTAAATGATCAATTCCTGGTAATGTCTTCATCCGTTCCCCTGTAGCAAGATAATTTCTATCCTAGGGAAAGTCAAGGAGTAATATAGTCACTTATATTCCTAAGATTCACGCCACATTTTTTCTAAAGCGATCATTCATTTAGACCTCCACCACTATTTATAATGCATATACAAAAAATGCTCCCCAATTTTCAATTGCTTCAAGCTAACTTTGGTATGCAAAGAGCCAATGATCTGTTGAATAATATTCACAACATGGTGCAATAACATAACTCTCAGGCCTTAGCGGAAATATTATTCATGATTGAAGAGACCTAACAGTACACCAATTTGAGGAATAGTATCATACAAGAAGCGACCTCATGAATAACCAAGCTGCCATCCTTGAATCGTAACTAATCAGGGAAGAAACACACCAAGAAGAGATCCAAAAGTCGTCCAGCCAACAAAGACACCACAAACACAAAACCCTTTCCCCTAATCCCAAAGAGGGAAGAGGTAGTAATATTCATCCAGAAGTTCGTCGTCCTCGGAGGAGAGAAAGATATGAAGAAGACACTTTAGTCCGGGAGTGAAAGAGAAAACTAATATCTGGATGAGCAATTCAAACACGTAGATAATCTTCTAGACTACTACCATGCCCACAATGCTGTAAAAGGCTAAATCTTTGCATTAACTTTGACTCGATTAGTGATGAGTTGGTTTAAGTCCCTTCCTGATGGGAGCATAGAATCATGGACTAACATGTGCAAATATTTCACTATTTGAAAGAGGAAACCCATAATCATGGTCATGCTCAGTAGGATCACGCAAAGTAAAAAATAAACCATGCACGAGTACATCGATCGCTTTATCAAAATGGTAGTGGTCATGGATGACTCAGATGTAAGTTTAAATTGCTAGATTTTTTAAAGGGGCTTGATGCAAGACAATATGTCCAGGTAGAAACTAGGGTGCAAAGAGGACCATAACCTAAAATAATTGTTGATTATAGAGAAGCCCTACATCAACTACGAAGAAAAACTCTTGGCCATGTGGGTCAATCAAGGACCAAAGAAAGCTAGATTCATTCAGTCATCAAAGAAATATGTTGGGGAAGCCTAAAGATGAAAGTGAGCACGAACCATGTTCTAGATTTAATGCTTATACTCACATAAACACTTCATGGAAGAAAATTTGGAAAGAATGTGCAACACGAAGGTTAAAGAAGTCGGGATCAGAAATCCATATCTATTCAAAAAGTCTTCTCGAACATAGAAACCCAAGTATTATAGTTTCCACAAATGTCACGACCATAACACAAATAATTGCATCCAACTTAAGGACTTATTTGAGGGATTGATTAAGAAGGGACAACTATATACGTACAATAGGGATAACAAGAGAGACTGAGAAGACTTCTTGAATAAGAAATAATCCCTCCAAGAAAACTCTCGAGGCCGTTGTCAGGGCTAAGAGCAAAGAAACCAACAATGGGGAAGAAGAAGGACACAAAGGGAAACTTCAATACATCACTTCTATCACTGGAGGGCTCATGAGGGTAAGCATTCCCTCCAAAGGGACAACAAAGAGGAAGATTTTTAAGTTGATGGTTGTCAACAAGAAAGACATAAGCACTTTGACTATGGAACCAGAGAGGACAATCCTCAGATTTCGTGATTGTAAGAAGATTGAGGGGATCCCTAACAAGATCTTTCCTTTGGTGATGATGGCCAAAATCACCAACTTTGACATCTATCGAGTACTTATTTATAGAGGCAACATCTGTGAAATCATGCACTCAAATCTCTTTTAGAAGATGGGATTGAAGAAGGAGAATTTGTGGCCCTATCAATAGGTCCGACCTACAAGAATTTAACAACATAATTAATTAGCCTTAGGGATACTTTGAGATGATCTTCATTTTGGGAGAAGGGTGGGACACAAGAACAATTGTATCTCAATTTTTGGTAGTCCCTTGCAGAATCATCAACAACTACATCATGGCCATACCCTTTGTAGTAACCTTGGATGCAGTGACATCTCCTGTTCACCTCAAGATAAAGATACACAACATCCACGATGAGCCGGTAACAATAATCTCTGAACTTTCCAGGGAGAATAAGATTTATAAGGCTTTGCATCATGATCAAAAAGAAGGCACAGGCAAAACAATGAGATGAACATGACCTCTATAGTTAGGAAATTGCAAGACATGGATATCCATTCTCCTACGGGGAAGATAGACGATCTTTTCCAAATAAACGTAGGTGGTCGATTTAAGTGAAATGAAAGCCAACCACCACATTCGTCACGGCTAACAAGTAGTGACTATGCCACATGGTTATCTTATTTCAGTTTTTTTAAAAACAACAAAGAATTACTATAATATACTATGATGTTCAATTAAAGAAAGAATAAATGTATACTAAATCATATTTTTTTTCCTTATTATTATGAAAGGTAACGATGAGTATGAGGTAGTACCAAAGAGATCAAATACTTATCACAAAGACTCAGAGGTACTATCATAAATTCCATAAGTGTATGAATAAATCAATTAAAACCCCAAGATGCAAATACATACACAGAAAGAAATCCATAAGTTGAAAATTTTGGATCACCCGCGTCTTGGTATCTAGCCACTCTAGAGGCAATAGTGAGTCTGCCATGCATCAACCTTGAACCAAGTTTTCACTCGGGGGAAAGGAAATGGTATTAACCCTTGGCCGAGAACGGTCCCCGAAGATGTCCAATAAACTTTAAGCATGACCACAGAAAAAAAGTTGTGTCTCATAAAAATAAACCCAGGACCTAAAGCAATACCACTAAAAAGGTAAAAATATGGGTAAGTGTCGCAACTGCGAAAAACAACCGGCAGTGAAAAATAGAAGAGTCACCACCGAATGTTATTTATCCCGATGGGGGAAAGGAAACGATCAAAGAAAACCTCAAAAGGGGATAAGACATGGTCTCACAACCAAATCTTGGATTCGGGAGTCGATCACGCGAGAGGAAGGTATTAAGATACCCTCGCGTCTGTTGTACTCAACGGGATCCACTATTGTTATTCTAATTAAAGGGTGTGTATATCTAAAGTTTATCTGCTAACGGGAATAAAGACAAAAAGGGGAAAACAAAAAGGAGATTCGATAGGACTTTGTCGTCCTAGGCCTATGTATTCCCTCGTGCAATGGGAAAGTCAGAGTCAACGTAGTTCGAAGGACTACGGGTGAGAGGTGGAAAGGTTGCTCGCCAAGACTTCACCATCTTGTGCCTACATATCCTCAATCGAACGAGAATGAGGAAGTCAGTCTGTCCGTAGTTCATGGTAATGACCACAAAAAAGAGGGAAGGGTGCTCGCCAAGACTTCGTCGTCTTGTGCTTACTTATCCTAATTCGAACGAAAATGAGGAAGTCAGAGCGAACGTAGTTCAACACACGAATTATTAAGTGTTTTTTTATGAGCGACATTAAGTTCACGTTCCAGCAGTTAGAGTCGATGCCTGTTTGCGGTAGAACGTAAATAACGTAATCTTTTTGAAAATGATTTGATAAATATTCCTGAAGGATAAAATGGTTTGCAGTTTGTTTGTGAGTTTTAACAGAAGTGGGTTAACTTTGTTTTAAATGAGCATCGCACCAAAGTCTATGACATAAGATCGAATACCTCACGCTAACGATCCAAGCGTCTCGCGCACAAAGTACCCTAAGATGAGGTTATAAATTCATCTGCTCATTTTTTCCTATGTGCTTAAGGCTCGTGGCGCACAATGCATATCATATTTATTAAGTGTTTTGATTTTGTTTTGAGAAGAGAAAGAAGACTCAAAGGGAAAAGAGAAAATCTAAGGGAAACTTACCTAAATGTTGTCAGGCAAAATGACCCTATAGTTGAGGATGAGAAAGGGTAGTCTACCTAATGTTATTGTACAAAGATAGACCTAACATTGAGGTCAAGGAGGGACTACCCTAATGTTATCATGCAAAAGATTGAAAGCGTAATGCCTATTCTACTTTGAACTTAATCAAAAATTATGTTCAAACTAGGAGCCCTAAGGGAGTATGTGAATAAACACAAGTAAACATTAAACACGTTCAATCTTAACAACAAGTACCCAAACCCAAAGAAGAATAAAAAAGGTGAAGTGGAGAGTTGCTAAATCAAGACAAGTATAAACAAAAGAAATAAACCAAAGACAACAACAACAACAACAACAACGCTACAGCGCAGCACAACAGTAAATTCTAGCAACAAGCAGAAAAACATTTAACAACTCCTATCTTCAGAACAGAGCACGTGTAATACCCAGCAGAACAGAATGACAACATTTAACAACATGTATGTATAGAATAGTAGTGTATGCAACAAAATTTCTATATTCAATCAACTCTTGTAGAAGGTGAATTTAAAAATATCAACCAATGAGAATTCAAGTGCAATTTCAAACATCGATACGATTAAGCAAGCACAAATATCTCAAGTATCAAAGTACCAATTTCATCAAGACAATTTAAGAATCATCAAGAAAAATAACCAAAGTTAATCACCAAGATTCTAATGGAACTCAAGAAAATCAATTAGAGATTCTACAATAATTTAACCAAAGGATCAATAAGAAAACAAACCAAAAATTCACCAAAAATTTAATCAAAAACTCATTGAAATTCAAATGGAAACTAAAACCAAGTTCAACCAATATTCAATTAGGAGTTCAATCAACAAGGAATTTAATCAAAATGTCAACTAGAAACTTGAGCACAAAATTCAACTAAGATCAAGGATTCTAATCAAAGTTTTATAAACAAAATGTTAACAAGAAATTCAAGTTAAAACTAATTCCTAAACAATATCAAAATGATTCAAAATCAAATTATCTAAACCAAAATCACAATAATCCAAGTGAAATTAACATTTAATCAAAATTTAAATCAAAGTTTTTATCAAAAATTAACAAGGAATTTTAATTAATAATTAACAAAAATTTTAATCAAAACTAATCAAAAATCTAATATCTAAACCAAAATCCAATTAGAAAAACAACAAACTAATTTTATGAAAATAGCAAAAGCAATAATCTAATTTTTAAGAAACTAACAACAACAATGAAAATAAGGTGGAGTAACAAACAGGGGTGCACGGAAAACATGATGTGAGAATCATGTGGGCTTAAAATCCCATCATCTCCTTATGGCAAAAACCCATGTATGATAACAAAAAAAGGGTGGTGTGAGGAGTAACATGGACCTCACGACCTATCCTCCTATGCAAAAAGGATGAAATGCTACTTCACACAACAAAGTCTCTAACAAACAAATACAACACCAAATTATTCACATTTTAGAAAATAACATCAAACAAATTCACTTTTCAACAAGTTATGGTCAAACACGAAGAAAGGTCTACACAAATCAATCAAGAGGAAAAAAAAATAACATGAGCTTCAAAAACTTATGCATTGGAAGGCGGAAAAACTTCTTCTCTGTCATCGCATCAAAAAGAAAGGAAAACTTCACCAAATCGAGAGAGCAACAACAGAAACACGCTTAAAAGTCATCATCACCATCGCACTACACATCAAAAACCACAAACAAAGTCACATATGTAACACCCCAAAATTTGCCTTATCTTTTTCTTTATCTCTTGACTTATGTTTCATTTCATTTGCATCATCATTTGTTAATTATCAAGAGGAAGAGTATCATCCTCAAAGCTCAAACATGGGCCTATTCTAAACCTTGTGGTATTCTCAAGGCACAAGGTCCTCTCTTCATCAAGGCATGTCTCACAATAATTTGAATCAAGATTACAAGCATTGATCATGTTCTCTTATCTTTGGGACAACTGGATTAGGATTGTGGTTAAAGGGAATTTGTGGCTCGTTTCTTGGGTAGGAATTAGTTATATGGTTCAATACACATGTTGAGGGTTCACTACATGTATTAGGTCTCATATTTGTGTAATTTGTTTGGCTATTCATGCAATGTTGATTTTAAAAGGGCATTGTTATCGGTGATAGTACAAGTTATGCATAAATGAATTGACTTAGAAATTTTTAAGTGCATTTCTGTTCTAGGCTTCACTACTCACCGGCAAACCGTTCACAGCAGCATCCTTCGACGTTGTGATTGTTAAGTGCATCGATTTTGATTTTGATAATTCCATTTTAATTCTGATAAATGTTTGTCAAGCTGGTTGAAAATTATTCATGTCATTTCTTCGGGTTTATTTGTTTGCATTGATGTGTATTATTTTGTTATTGATTGCGATCCGATTACACTTTGTTTGTGTTGAGTTTAGATTTTTGTGATATTATCGTTTCTTTTTATTTGAGTTGAAATTATGAATTGTGTTGTGCGTATCAATTACATGGTGCTGCTTGTTTTGATATGGTTTATGTTCCTATATTCATTATGATGCATTGAATTTATGGTTGCTTTGTAAAACCCAAATTCATATCAGTGTCTGTTATAAGACTATCTTGAATGGTAGGAGGAATGCTTAAATTTCATTTGAATTTTCATATCATACTTCTCTTTAAATGTCTTGCTAATTCAATTTGTGATATACACCTTATGCCTATAGTATATACTATACGTGTTAGTTTAAAATTTAAATACATTCTAAATTTTATAATTAAATGATTCTTGTTAGTTCTACTTCTTTTTTTTTTTTTCTTTACCATTTTTTTTTAGGATTTTAATTCTACTTTTATTTTATGAGCATTTCTATTTTATTGTTGAATGGTGCGTGTGTTATTGTCGCATTTTCATTTGTATAGTTTAACCAAATTATAATTAATTTTGATTACAAATCATTTTTAACTAACTTTTGATCAATTTCAAAACCATCATCTTATAAATACTTAAATCATTTTCACAAGTAACTTACACGAAAAAAAGAGTCTAGAGCCTTCTATTCTCTCGATTCACTTTCCCGATTGTTTGAACCCGAGGAGCCTTTCTTAAGCTCGAACCATTGTCTTCTATTTCACAATTAATGAAATCAGATCTATTGTGAAAAAGAGAGAGATTCAAGTCTTTGACTCATTCTCCCGATTACTTGAGCTCGAGAAGCCTTTCTTAAGCCTCGAGTAATCATCATTCATAAACTACTCCAACTATATCAAAGCTCTTTCATAATATAAGATGAAAAAGAGAGAGTCAAGCATTTGACTCACTTTCCTGATTACTTGGGCCCGAGGAGCCTTTCTTAAGTTTCAAGTAATCCTCATCCGTTTAAAATACTTTAACTATCTTCTATATTTCAAAATGCTTTCCAAACACAACCTCCTTTTGAGATGGAGAAGAGAGAGAGTCAAGCCTTTGACTCACTCTCCCGATTGCTTGGGCTCTAGGAGCCTTTCTTAAGTTTCGAGTAATAATCATTTGATTAACTTACTCGAACCACATCGCAATCCTTTTGCAATTAAGGTTGAAAAAGAGAGAGTCAAGCCTTTGACAACTCTCCCGATTACTTGGGCCCGAGGAGCCTTTCTTAAGCTTCAGGTAATCGTCACCTCTTGCAAAACATCCAATACATCAAGCTCTCTTTTCTCGCCCCCGTGCAATCGAAACTTCCCAATACTCTAATCCCTCGCCTCTGTACGATCCACAACTCAAACATGTTTCCTAAAGAACATTGTTTAGTCCCTTCTTCCGCACATATGAACTAGAGCTTCAGCCTCCCCTAGCGAGCAGACAAGCCAATGTTTAGCAGTTAAAATGTGACCTAAACCCTCGTTCGTTTCAATCACCAACTAACCAACCGTAGTAGTCTGAACTACGGGCGCTCTGATTTCTCATTTGTCAATGAGAATATGTAGGCATAGGACTGCGAGATCCTAGCGAGCATAATTCCCTCCATCTTTTGTTTACCCCAAACCTTTATTCATAGTCTCACGAACTACGATGCTCTGACTTTCCCATTGCAAGAGGGAGTCCGTAGGCACAAGGGCCCTAATCATTGGCGAGCACCCTATCTTAAAACCACCCATTTCCCTCTTAGTAATCAAATGTTTTAGAAGAAAAACAAGTGTAGCTAACTTTTCTCTCATGAATCGAATTAAGAGGTTCCCGTTGAGTACAACGGACGTAGAGGGTGCTAATACCTTCCCTTTGCATAATCGATTCCCGAACCTAGAATTTAGTTGCGATGACCATGCTTTTATCTCTTTAAAGGTTTTTATCGATATTTTCCTATTCTTTCCTTGGAATGAATAAACTTCGGTGGCGACTCTGTTCGAACGTTTTTTCCTCGTCCATCGCGAGGATCGTATTTTTCGATGTACGAAACTTAACATGTCGTGTTGATGTTTACTTTATTTGATTGAGATCAATGCTTTCTTATTTGATGCCTTGCCTTTTCAGTTGAACTTCCATGATTGTTTACTTGGTGTTGCATTTTCTTCTTCATCTCTCATTCTTCTTTCTTCACTTTCTTTTCTTGATACTTATTTAAGTCTTGATCTTGTTTTCATTTGTGATTGATTAATATGGTATTTACTTGTGCTTGTTCACATGATCCCTTAGGATTCCTAGTTCCACTTAATTTCTGATTAAGTTGGGAGTAGGAGAGACATTAAGCTTTTAATCCTTTACATGATAACAATTAGGATATTCCCTCTTTGACCTCAACTTTAGGTCCATCATTTGTATGATAACATTAGGTAGACTTCCCTTTTATTTCAATCTTAGGACCATTGTACATGATAACATTAGGATTCAATTTCTCTTAGTTGTTTTATTTTCAACCTTTGAGTCCTTTCTCTTCTCATCTCAAAATAATTCTAACACACTTAATAAAGACGATGAACGTTGTGCGACACGGACCTTAAGCATATAGGGAATGATGAGTGAGGGGTTTCTCCTTACTTGTCTAGAGTGTTTAGTGTACGTCCCGTCTGGGGGCGATATGTGATGCATTCGTTCCTATATCATAGTCTTTAGTACAAAGTGAATCTCAAATCTAGTTAATTCTCTTCACTAAAACCCACAAATAAATTTCAAACCTTTTATCCTTCGGGATTGTTCTTTCAAACTCATTTTCAGAAAATAGTACATTATTTTTCCGTTCTACCGCAAACAGGCATCAATCCTAACTGCTGAAATGGGAACTTAGCGTTGCTCATAAAAAACACTTAACAATTAGTTATCCGAAATACGTTTGCTTTGATTTCTCATACTAGATGAGAATACGTAGGCACAAGACGACAAAGTCTTGGCGAACACCCTTTTCCTCTTTCTGTAGTTAGCCGAACTACGTTCGCTCTGACTTCCTCATTCTTTTCCGAATGAGGATACATAAACACAAGATGGCGAAGTCTTGGCGAGCAACCTTCCCCCATCACCCGTAGTCTTCCGAACTACGTTGACTCCAACTTTCCCATTACATGAGGGAATACGTAGGCATATGGCGGAGATGTCCTATCGAGTCTCCTTTTTCTTTTCCCTTTCCCGTTTTTTTAGCAGTGGGCTTTAGATAACACACCTTTTGATTAGACAATAAGCATGGACCCTACTGAGTACAACGGACGTGAGGGGTGCTAATACCTTCCCCTTGCGTAACCGACTCCCAAAACCAAGATTTAGTTGCGATGACCTTGCCTTCTCCCTTTCTTCAGGTTTTCTTCAATCGTTTCCTTTCCCTTTATTGGGATAAATAACATTTTGTGGCGAATCTTCTGTCTTTTCCGCCGGTTGTTTTTTTTGCAGTTGCGACAAGATCAACAAAACTCATTCCAACGTTCGATTTTGTCTCAAACTCGTTTTGCTATCTCCGTTTTCATTTGTGCAATATGCCTCCATCTTCACTCGTTCGCTTCAAGATTTGGTTCATGTTTGTATCTCTCTCCCTCTTGAACCATTTTTTTCAGTTAATCTCCTTTTTCTTGTTTTCTCGTTCTGAATAATTGTTTATGTGAGTTTGGGACGTTGTTGATGGGTTTTTGAGGGAGCGAAAGATTCAAGGGAGAGAAAGAAGTTTTTGAGTTTGGAAAAGGAATTTTAGGAGCCATGAAAGCTTGAAGATTTTAGGTTTGGAAAAGGGATTTTTGAATTGGAGTTGACGTGGTGTGAGAAGAGATGTTGAGAAATGTTAAGGGATTATATGAGTGAATGTGGAAGTGGATTTTAATGATGATGTTGAATGGAGTTAAAATGAGTGGAAGAGAAGTTGGAAGAGTGAAGTTAATGAGAGAAGAAGTTTTGAAGAATACCAATGTTGTCTTTGAAAAGTAAAAAGTAAGTGTTTATGGAAGACAAAAGACAAAAAGTAGGTTATAAAACATAACTCTTCAATTCAGTTTTTTTTATTAAAAAAATTTCGGAAAAATAGCAGTGGTAATCGATTACCAGGTATGGGTAATCAGTTACATGAACCAAAACGCGTACTGGAATTGAAAAAATCAACAGGGTAATTGATTATCACTTAGACGTAACTGATTACCATACACAAAAAAACAGCAATTCCATAATTCTTCAAATACCTGAGATTTTCATCCACATAAAAATTATTATTACATATTGAATCAAAATGCAACTTTTGGTGAATCAAACCAAATATAAAGCTCATTTAAAGAAGCTAAAAATGTGTACCTTGACATTCTTTTCGAAAAATAATGAAATATTTATTGAAGATTCAAACGTCACCTTCATCTAAAATGCCAAGATCCCTTCGAATTTTGTAGAATGCTTCTTTAACGAGTGGTTTTATGAAGATATCTGCCAGTTGATTATATGCATCCACAAAGGTGACTTCGACATCCTTTTGAAGTACATGATCACGTAAGAAGTGATGTCGTATATCAATCTGTTTTGTTCTTGAATGCATAACTAGATTCTTTGTTATATTTATTACACTTGTGTTATCATATCGTAATGGAATGCACCTGAGATTTAGTCCATAGTCACATAGTTGTTGTGTGAGCCATAGGATTTGTGCACGACAACTTCCTGCTACAATGTATTATGCTTCACCTGTAATAAGTGCGACACATGCTTGTTTCTTGCAAGACCAGGATACTAAAGCATTTCCTAGTATATGACATGTTCCACTTGTACTTTTTCTATATGTTTTGCAACCTGCATAATCTGAGTCAGAATAACCAACTAAATCACATATACTACCTTTTGGATACCAAAATCCAACATTGATCGTTCCTTTGAGATACTTCATGATCCTTTTAACAGCGGTGAGATGTGACTCCTTCAGATTTACTTGAAAACGGGCACATAAACACACACTGAACATTATGTCAGGACGACTTTCCTTCAAATATAATAAAGAACCAATCACACCTCGATACTTTGTAACATCAATAGAAATGTCTGATTCGTCTTGATCAACATAAGTTCTGAATCCCATTGGAGTAGACATTGCTTTACAACCATCCATGTCGAATCGCTTCAACAACTCTTTGCAATAATTGGCTTGGTTGATGAAGATGCCATCCTTTAATTGCTTAATTTGTAATCCAAAGAAATAATTCATCTTTCCCATCATAGACATCTCGACTCCTTGCATCATTAATGAGAATTCCTCACAAAGATCTTTGTTTGTTGAACCGAATATGATGTCGTCAACGTAGGCTTGAACCAATAAAGTGTCGTCCTTAATTCTTTTGATGAATAAGGTCTTATATACTTTACCTTTTTCAAATCCTCTTTTGCAAAGAAAGTTTTTAAGTCGATCATATCAAGCCCTTGGTGCTTACTTTAGGCTATAAAAAGCTTTCTTCAACTTAAAGACATGCAAAGAAGTCTTCAAAGCCAGGGGGTTGTTTGACACAGACTTCTTCATTAATGTAGCCATTCAAGAATGCGCTCTTGACATCCATTTGGAATAATTGAAAATTCAATGAATATGCATAAGCAAGTAATAAACAAATAGCTTCTAACCTTGCAACCGGAGCGAATGTTTCTTCAAAATCAATTCCTTCCTCTTGATTGTATCCTTGGGCCACCAACCATGCTTTGCTTCAAATAATTATTCCATTCTCATCAAGTTTATTCTTAAACACCCATTTGGTACCGATGATGTGTTTATTACTTGGCCTAGGAACAAGTTTCCAAAATTTATTCCTTTCGAATTGGTTTAACTCTTCTTGCATAGCAATAATCATTGGTCGTCTCCTAAGTGTCGCAACTACGAAAAAAGGACGGCAGAAACAAATAGAAGAGTTACCACCAAACATTATTTATCCCATAGAGAGGTAAAGGAAACGATCAAAGAAAACCTAAAAGAATGGGAAAAGAAAAGGTCATTGAAACCAAATCTTAGGTTCGGGAGTCAATTACGCAAGGGGAAGTTATGAGCACCCCTCACATCCGTTGTACTCAATGAGATCCATGTTTGTTGTCTAATCAAAGAGTTAGTTATCTAAAAGCTACTACTAAACGAGGGAGGGAAAAGAAAAAAGAGACTCGATAGGACATCGTCGCTCTATGCCTACGTACTCCCTCGTGCAATGGAAAAGTCAGAGTCAACGTAGTTCAAGAGACTACGGGTGATGGGGGGAAGGTTACTTGCCAAGACTTCTCTGTCTTGTGCCTATGTATCCTCATCTGGCATGTAAAATCAGAGCAAAAGTAGTTCGGGAGAACTAGACCACTGGTTGGTTAAGTATTTTTATTGAGTGACGTTAAATTTCCATTCCAGCAGTTAGGGTCGATGCCTGTTTGCGGTCTAACGGAAAAGTAACGTACTCTTTTCTGAAAATGATTTTGAAACACAAATCCCGAAAGTTGAAAAGGTTTAAATTTTATTTGTGAGTTTTAGTGAAGTGAATTAGTTTGCTTTGCGATTCACATTGCACTAAAGACTATGACATAAGAGCGAATGCGTCGCATATAGCCCAAGAGGCATACACTAAACACTATAGACAAGTGAGGAGAAACCCTCACTCATCATTTCCCACATACTTAAGGCTTTTGGCGCACAATGTTCGTCATTCTTTATTAAGTGTCTTAGAGTTGTTTGAGATGAGAAGAGAAGACACAATACTAAAGGAAAACTAAAAAATCTAATGTTATCATACAAAATGATCCTAAGGTTAGAATGAAAAGGAAGTCTATCTGATGTTATCATACAAATGGTGGACCTAGAGATGAGGTCAAGAAGGGACTATCCTAATTGTTATCATGCAAAGGATTGAAAGCCTAATGTCTCTCCTACTCCCATCTTAATAAGAAATTAAGAGGGACTAGGAATTTTAAGGGATCATGTGAGCAAGCAAAAAGTAAACACCATCCAATTCAATCATAAATAAAAACAAGGATGAAATTTAAACAAGTCTCAAGAAAAGAAAAAAGATGAAGAAGAAAGATGAAGAATGAAGAAGATGCAAACAAAAAGCAATCGTTAATCACAAAACAAAGTGGAATGAAATCAAATGATATAATAAACATGGTGGTGTAGCAGTACAACATATCATACTCAAATCATGTCAATGATCAAAGAGAGAGCATAAAGAAAATCAGGTTATACATCTTATTCATAAATAAATCAAACCAAACAAAAGGAGCATGCAAAAGATAACCCTCAAGGAAAAGGCATGTGATTATGACATAAAATCAAGATGAAGCCACAACACCAACATGATCATCAAGTTTAACATCTATCCATGAACACACAAGAGAGATCACAAGGTTTGAAATCAAGAACATGCCTCAAGAAAGAATCATACATCAAAATCATCCATAAAAAGAAAGGACCATCAAGCAAACACATAATTCTCAAATGACTTGAAGAAAAATCAGAATGCCATCCAAAAGGGACTAAAAACACTTTTATGCAATTTTGCAATTTAAAATCAAATAAAAATCAAAGAAAAAAGAAAACAAATCAACTAATAAGATGGAAATTAATTAAAACACAGATAAGAACCCAAGAATTATAAAATGCCCATGGTAGACTCATATTATAATTTAATTATCCAAAAGCGCGCATCCTTGGTAGACTCATGTCAAACTCATCACGCGGAGCCAACAAAAGTCAAGAGCACAGGATTGTTACAACTGTCAACCATGGACGGTCAGATGATGCCAGCTCATCATCTTCAACCTCCAGCCATTTAAAATCAAAAGGAATTTGCATAAAATCGTGGTTTCTTCAAACCATAACCAATGGAGCTCATAGTGGTTTCATTTGATGCGTCTTTTCAAGACGATCTCAACCATATCATCGCGCCAAATTTCTTTTAAACATAGCTCACTCGATTTGGAAAAAACCAGATGAAATTTAAAACACAGATTTGAAAATTAACAAGCTAAACTCAACCACAACTAAAATCTAAAATCCTAACATCATCAGCACATCAAGGACTACATCTTAGCAACAAATTCGAAACAAAATGGTTGAGAATTGTACCTGTTGAAGCTATGAAAATGGAGTCCACAAGCTTGATTCAGGCCACGATTCTTCAAGTTCTTGAGCTGGTTAGCTTCACTGAATAATGATGAAGTTAACTAAGTGGAGATTTTGAGTGATTAGGAGTGAAAATGAAAAAACAAAATCCAAGCTTAAGAGTTCAAATGGGATCTCAGTAGGGTGATTCTGGCTATCAAAGCTTGTGGAAATGGGTAGAATGAAGTCCTTATTTATAGGAGAGAAGTTTGGAATGCTGAGGGAGGGTGAATGATGCAAAATGAAACAAATTCGTGCACACATGTGTCATGAACAAAGTGTGACTTGCAGCATGCCAAAACTCATCCAAAACTTGTGTTTCAATGCTCTAATTAGGCCAGACAAGTTTGTTAATCATGTTCAAATTAATTTCATGCCTTAATTTGATGATTAGAGGCCATATTAACCAAATTCAATTCTGACTTCAAGTGAAAACTCAACTTTGAAATCCAAATTTTGCAACCATGGTTCTCACAATGTAGGAGGCTTTATGAGTTGATTCTTCATGCATTGGATAGAGGGAGATACAATCTTTGCAATGTGAGAAGAAAGTATTGATTTGGAAATCAGAGCTGAGAGATATGGTCCTTCAAAGTAGCTTGCATCAAAAGGTTCAAATTCACAAAACACTTAGAAATATTTCAAGTCTTTTTAAGGACCAAAGATGACCTATAATGTTTTGACAAAATCCAAGGTCTTCTATAGGTTTTTGACACTTTCATGTTGAATAAAAGTTGTAGAATACATCTTTAAGTTCATTTTAGAAAAATAATAGGATCCAAATTATGAAAATTGACCAAGTTATTACCTTTTGAAGTTGACTAGAAAATCTCTTCAAAACTCAAAATGACCTATAATGTCTTCACACGTTTGATGACTTTCCAAGCACAATTGGACCTTTCCTTGCAAAGAGAACATGTTGGGGATGATGAAAATAGTTCGTTAGAAAAAGAACCACCTCAAAATGTTGAAAATTGAAGAAGTTGTGCCCATTTGATCATAGCATCCACAATTTGCTAAATTTGGTCAAACACCTTGAACCAACTTTGAATCTCTTGATCATTTCTTGCAAATTAAGACATGGTGAATCACATATGATCTTGAAGGGATGAAGAGTGAATGCTTTCAACTATTCAAGGTAAAAGGTGATTGAATATGAAAAGAACCCAAAAATTTGCAACCCACAGGAACGTGTATAGTGCAAAGATTGCCAGCTGAAGGTGGCTTAGAAGCAGCGGGTACAAACCAAAAGTTGGGATAACTGAAGGACACGAGATGCCAACCAAAAATTGGGATAAGGGCTACTAACCAAAATTTAGGATCGCCAAAGAGTAATAACCAAAATTTGTAAGAAAGAGGCTACTAACCAAAAGTTAGGATCACCCAGACGCCATCTGAAGGAGAATACATAAACAATAAAGACTACCAACCAAAAGTTGGGATCGTCATAAAAATTACCGACCAAAGTTTGGGATGAAGGCTACTAACCAAAAGTTAGGATCGCCGGAACACCAACCGAAGGAGAACACATAGAAATGAAGACTACCAACCAAAAGTTGGGATAACAACTTTGTAGGGGAGCACACAAAGGACTACCAACCAAAAGTTGGGATAACATCCAACAAATAATTGACTACCAACCAAAAGTTGGGATAACATCCAACAAACAATGGACTACCAACAAAAAGTTGAGATAACATCCAATAAATAATGGACTACCAACCAAAAGTTGGGATAACATCCAACAAACAATGGACTACCAACCAAAAGTTGGGATAACATCCAACAAATAATGGACTACCAACCAAAAGTTAGGATAACATTCGAGAGACGATACCAAACAAAAGTTGGAGAAAAGGCTACTAACCAAAAGTTGGGATCTCAAGAAAGGAAGACTACAAACCAAAAGTTGGAATCATCGAGACGCCGAGCAAAGGAGAACTTACCAATACGAAGACTACCAACCAAAATTTGGGATAACGACTCCGCGGGGGAACAAAAGAGGACTACTAACCAAAACATGGGATAACATCCAACCAAAAATGGACTACCAACCAAAAGTTGGGATAACATCCAACAAAATATACCAACCAAAAGTTAGGATAAACCGGGTACGCGGGGAAAGAGAGGTTTAAATAAACAAAACTCCATCGGGGAGTAAGATGAACACATCTACCAATGATTCTTTGTCGGGGTAAAGATGACGAGATCTTAAGTCATGCCATTATTTACTGGAGAGATGCCTGTAAATAGTGATATCAAACTTGGCTTATGCTTCGGATGCATATGTTTGAATATAGCGTAATGCTCCATGTGAAATGGAAATGCTATGCGTTTGAGAGGATGCAATGCAAATGATATGCAAAAGAACACCACTGAAAGAAGTGCTGAAGAGAGAATCAACAAACCAAACTCTGCTGAGGAGAATACCCTGAATGGCTTTCTGTTGGGGATTATGAATAACATCTTTTTGGGAGAACGTCCCAAAAATACGACTTTGAAGAATTCCAATGATCATTGGACTTTACTGAGGGTATCTGCCACCACTGAGTTACTTGTCGAGGAAATCAACATCAATCTCTACTTGGGAGATGACCTTCAACTCTAACCTGATGGGGATAACTGCAAACCATTGCTGACAGGAATACCCATAATCTGACAACAATACCCAGTGGGGAAACATAAATCTCTGCTGCATGAAGACATATAATTTTCTACTAAACAAATGCCTGATTGCATAATAACATCTCGCCTGATGTAAACATTGCTAGAGCTTCGCCAACGGGAGATAAGCTCTACTGGAGAAATGACTTTGTCAGCCTGCAAGAAGATAGTAAACAAATAGGACGTCCTAAATGCAAAATGGCTATTTCGATTACCATTTGTGACATTATTCAAGTAAATTCAATGTTTTCAATATGCTTTGTAAAGTCCTAATGTTTCCATATGTAAAGTTTATCAAAAATTCAAACGCTCATTTTTTGCAAACAAAATAGTAAAAGTAAAAATAAGAAAAGGAAAACTCTTTATGTGAATAATACTTTATTGATTAAAAAGGCCTGTGAATAGGAGAATTACAATGAGATGCAATTTCTGAAAAGAGGTAATTGCACAAAAATACAAACAAGAAAATATACAAATGTCGGCAATATGGAAATAGACGACCACCATGAGTTGACTCGGTTATGACCCGTATGTCTTCAATATTTCCACCAATGTTTCGTCTTCTGAAGAGACTGATTGGACTGATTTTTACCCTTCAGGGCCTCCATGAGTTCAAAATGCATTCACAAATTGCACGCAGGCCGTAGTCATTTGCTTTTAAATCCATAACTTTTTCCTGGATCGCCCTTTCGGGTTTTCAATCCACCAGGATACCTATTTTTGCCAAAGTCGCCTTTTCAGATTTATTCTTCTTTTTTTATCCCTAATTTTTCCCGAATCTTTTCTTTTTATGGTTCGCCGGGATGCCCCATTTTTGCATGGACTTTATTTTTCTGTCCAGCGAGTCTATTTCGAGCAAAGTATTTTTTAACTGCGTCTGCATTCATAGGGGACGTAAAATCTTTACCATCCATGGTTGATAGTAATAAGGCTCCACTAGAGAAAAACTTTCTTACTACATATGGACCTTCAGAGTTAGGAGTACATTTTCCCCTGTGATCCGTTTGTAGAGGGAGGATCCTTTTCAACACCAAATCACCTATCTGGAAGTACCGATGGCGCACCTTCTAATCAAAAGCCTTTTTCATTCTGCTCTAATACAACCGGCCATGGGCGATGGCTACCAATCTTTTTTCATCAATCATACTAAGTTTATTCAACTTAACCTTCACCCATTTCGCTTCATCAAGTTTCACATCAGACAAAACCCTTAAAGAAGGAACCTCGACTTCTAATGGTAGGACAACTTTCATACCATATACTAACGAGAAAGGTGTTACCCCAGTCGATGTACACACCGAAGTGCGATAACCATGTAAAGGAAAAGGGCAACATCTCATGCCAATATTTATAAGTCACCACCATCTTCTGAGGATAAGAGCAACTTTGTGTATCCAATCACATCCAAATTTTCTATTCTTGACTCCTCGAATGAATTTTAGAGTCTCGCTATGTGCCTTAGACGCCTGAGATATTGCAAACTGATAAATTACACCAAAGACTTTTTCTAGAAGTGGTTTTGAACTTGTACCTTTTCCCACTGTTTTGATCATTCCAACTGAAGGTTGATTATCTTCCTCTTTACCTCGCTTCTTAATGTCCAACACTTTTAAAGTTATTTCCTCATTAAAAGATTTCAAGGTTAGAGTACCTGTTTCAATATCAACATTGCATCGACTAGTAAGCAAGAATGGTCGGCCAAGTATGATGGAAGTCTCTTCATCTTCTGGAATATCCATAGTCTTAAAATCAACTGGGAAGGTAAAGTTATCAATCGTCACCAGTACATCCTTTGCTAACCTGTATGCCCTCTTAGTTGTGTGGTCGGCAAAGTTCAAGTTTATTCTCGTATCGCTCACTTTTCCAATACCCAACTTTTTGAAAATAGATAAAGGCATGGACTCACACTAGCACTTGAATCAATAAGGACCTTCTTGAAAGTTCGATCTTTTATAGTACAAGGGATTGCTACAGGTCCAGGATCTTTCCGTTTGATGGGGATTCTCCTTCCTTGTGATATTTCACTACACTACTCGGTTGACATTTTCTGCTCCTCATCCATTGGTCTCTTTTTCCCCATGACCTCTTTCATGAACTTATTATACAAAGGCATTTTCTTGAGTGCTTCAAAGAACGACATATTGATTTCTAACTTTTTGAACATCGTGTTGAATTTTTCAAAGTCTTTCTCTTTTGGATCCTTCTTTGTAACTCTCTGAGGGTAAGGTAGCTTGATTTTTAGTTTAACCTCCTCTTTCTTTTTCTCTTCAGTCGACTTTTCAGGTGGTACAACTTTTTCTAGTTCCTTCGTATTTTCTCTTACTTCAAGTTCCACCTATATACACTGATAATCATTTGTTTCCTTTTCTTCCTCTTCTTCCACGGTTCTTTGATTTTCTGTTGTGACAACATTAACATTCTCATTATTTTTTGGATTCGGTACTGTCACGCTCAGGAGGGTTCCTTGAGTGTGCATGGAGAGTTGTTGGCTATCTGTCTCATCTGAACCTCAAGATTTTTTATAGAGGATGCGGTGTTCATCTGATTATTTCATGTCTCTTCTTGGAATTGAATATTGTGAGCTGCCATCTTTTCAATAGCTATCTCCCATTCTGATTTCCAAGGAGCCTATTGCAGCTATTGATATTGAGGTTGATTCTGATCTTTCCAGGAGAAGTTAGGATGATTCTTCCACCCAGGGTTATAAGTCTGAGAATAGGGGTTATTCTGCTTCAGAAACTTTATCTCTTCAATTTGTTTAGCAGTCGCAACATAATGGGCAGTAAAATGGGGTCCACTACAAATCTCATAACTCACAGCTTGGATAGGTTGAACTTGAGATACAGTTTGAGTACTTATATTCATTGCTTTAAGCCTTCTTTCTACCTCAACCTTAATTTGATTTTCCATTTTCACAACTTGATTAGCCAACTTCAAATCAATTGTTCCTTCAGGTTTACTCACACTACGGTCATATAGTTCCAAATGCTCATTTGTAGCAATGGATTCAATGATCTTCTTAATACCAGTGGCTGTTATAAAGTTTGATGAGCCACTGGATGTCGTATCAATTATTTGCTTAGTCTTCATCTTTAGACCATTCACAAACATCTGCATTTGTTCAGTTTAATCCATGTTATGAGTAGGACATGCAACCAATAACCTTTTGAACCTTTTATACGCATCGCCCAGTGATTCTCCCTCCTTCTATTTAAAATTCATGATATCATATCTTTTACGGATATACACAGAGGCAGGAAAATACTCATTCATAAAGGCATTCTCCATCTCTTCCCAAGTAGCAATACTTCCAGTTGGTAACGAGTAAAACCACTCTTCAACATCTTCAGAGAGAGTGAGCAAAAACATTCTTAATTTTTTTGCTTCATCAGTGTGCCCCTCAATTTTGAGAGTAATGCTCATTGTCAGAAATCTTTGCAGATGTTTGTTGGCATCTTCATTAACCTTTCCGGTTAAAGGTCTCCTCTCAAGTTGGGTGATGGTGCTCGAATGCAACTGGAAATTTGCCACATTCACTGGTTGGTTTACAATTGTTAACCTACCAGCCGATGCATTAGCTCCACCGTAATCACCAAGAAGTCTCTCCGTTGGGGGAACTCTAGCCATAGTCAAAATATCTCTATCTGAGTCTGAACCTGAATTTGAATGTTCTGAATGAACATAGACTCTTCCTTCTTCTAGTGTTGGCGCTGAAGGTTCTACTTCTGAGCCTCGCGCTAACGATCCAAGCGTCTCACACACAAAGTACCCTAAAATGATGTTAAAAACTCATCCGCTTATCTTTTCCCATGTGTTTAAGGCTCGTGGCGCACAATGCACATCATATTTATTAAGTGTTTTGATTTTGTTTTGATAAGAGAAAGATGACTCAAAGGGCAAAAGAGAAATTCTAAGGGAAACTTACCTAGATGTTTTCATGCAAAATGGCCCTATAGTTGAGGATGAGAAAGGGTAGTCCACCTAATGTTATCATATAAAGATGGACCTAAGATTGAGGTTAAGGAGGGACTACCCTAATGTTGTCATACAAAGTATTAAGAGTCTAATGTCTATCCTACTTTGAGTCTAATTAAAAATTAAGTTCAAACTAGGAGCCATAAAGGAGCATGCACAAGGTGAATTTAATAATATCAACCAATGAGAATTCATGTCCAATTTCAAACATCGATAAGATTAAGCAAGCACAAATATCTCAAGTATCAAAGCACCAATCTCATCAAGATAATTTAAGAATCATCAAGAAAAATAACCAAAGTTAATCACCAAGATTCTAATGGAACTCAAGAAAATCAATTAGAGATTTTACAATAATTTAACCATATGATCGACAAGAAACCAAACCAAAAATTCACCAAAAGTTTAATAAAAAAAACTCATTGAAATTCAAATGAAAACTAAAACCAAGTTCAACCAATATTCAATTAGGAGTTCAATCAACAAGGAATTTAATCATAATGTCAACTAGAAACTTGAGCACAAAATTTAACTAAGATCAAGGATTCTAATCAAAGTTTTCTAAACAAAATATTAACAAGAAATTCAAGTTAAAAGTAATTCCTAAACAATATCAAAATGATTCAAAATCAAATTATCTAAACCAAAATCACATTAATGCAAGTAAAATTAACATTTAATCAAAATTTAAATCAAAGTTTATAAAAAAAATTAACAAGGAATTTTAACTAACAGTTAACAAAAGTTTTAATCAAAACTAATCAAAAATCTAATATCAAAACCACAATCCAATTAGCAAAAACAACAAACTAGTTTTAAGAAAATAGCAACAACAATAATCTAATTTATAAGAAACTAGCAACAACAATGAAAATAGGGTGCAATAACAAACAAGGGTGCGCAAAAAACATGATGTGAGAATCATGTGGGCTTAAAAATCCATCATCTTCTTATGGAAAAAAAACCATGTATGATGACAACAAAAGCGTGGTGTGAGGAGTAACATGGGCCTCACGGCCCATCCTCCTGTGCACAAAGGGTGAAATGCTACTTCACACAACAAAGTCCCTAACAAACAAACACAACACCAAATTATTCACATTTTATAAAATAGCATCAAACCAATTCACTTTTCAATAGGTTATGGTCAAACACGAAGAAAGATCTACACAAATCAATCAAGAGGAAAAAATAACACGAGCTTCAAAAACTTATGCTCAGAAGGCGAAAAAACTTCTTCTCCGTCATCGCATTAAAAATAAAGGAAAATTTCAGTAAATCGAGAGAGCAGCAAGAAAAAAAACACGCTTAAAAGTCATCATCACCATCGCGCTACACATCAACAACCACAAACAAAGTCAGATCAACAAAACTCGTTCTAACATTTGATTCGGTCTCAAACTCACCTTGCTATCTCTATTTTTGTTTGCATGATCTCCCTCCATATCCACTTGTTCACTTAAAGCTTCATTGAGGTTGTTATCTCTCTCGCTCTTGGACCCTTGTTTCAGTTCATCTCCTTCTTCTTGTTTTCTCATTCTGAATAATTGTTGATGTGAGTTTTGGAGGTTGTTGATGGGTTTTTGAGGGAGAGAAAGAAGGTTTTGAGGTTGGTGATGAAATTGAAGGTGAATTTAGGTTTGGTGTTGAATCAAAATGGAAGGAGAGTTGAAGATGAGGGAGTAGGATAAAGGAGTTCATGTATGTTGTAGTTTGTTCTTTGGAGTGTTTTTTGGTGAGCTTGTAAAGAATGAGCAGGGTTGTTTGAGCTATAAAAGGAGAAAAACAGTTTGCTGAAGGGAATGTTAACTTTGTGCGAGTTGTTTGTGTGAGTTGCTTTCGTTTTTGTATTTTACATTTTTTTCAAGTTTGTTATCATGTGAAACTTGGCACCGTCCGTGTTTTGTTATGGCTTATTGTGTAAAAGTTATTTTGTTGCGTGGAGTACGTGACGTGGGGTCTTTTGGTATTTTGCATGAAGTTGTCAATTGTGTGATGTGCTACTTGCTATGTAGGATGGTTTGAGAATTGTTTTGTATAAATAATGGTTTGTGATGTGTTGTGGGGTTTGGCACGGTTTTGGCTGATGTGAAGGTTGTTTGTGGCTTGTGAAAGGCATCTAGGAAGCAGCAACATAAAAATATAGAGTGTCACTTCTTCTTTTCCATTTTTTTTAAATTTTTGTTGTAATGTGTAATGTGATGGACTTTTGGAATTTGGAAACGTAATGGGCTTGGTCTTCTAATTGTACCTCCCAAATAAACTTTATTTGTAACATGGGTTTTGAATAGAAATTGGTTTTTGATGTGGTTTTAATGGATATGGATAAAGTGGTTTATGGAAAATAAATGGAAATTTGGAATGTAGATGTAAATGGATTTGAAAAAATGGTTTAATGGTTTGGATAATTGTTATTGAAACAAAAAATGAATTTGAATCTTGAAAGTTAGGTTGGAACAAAAACTGGTTCCTTTTGTAAAAGATTTCAAAATGGTTTTAAATTCGAAATTGGTTAAAAAAATAATTGGGTTTAATTTGATGGATATGGATATCAATATGGATTTGAAAATTGGTTATGAAATTGAATTTAACGGGAATTGGATTTAAAAGTGGATAGTGATGGATAGAAAATGGATCATGGATAGGAAATCCTGATATTTTAGCCTAAAACCAATCTTTACCTTTTTTTACAAGACTCTGATTAAACATGAAACACAACTACCACTGAATAACCTGCAACTGAAACAACGACCATCACCTTTAATTTTCTGTTTCTCATATCAACAAAATCTAAATCACTTCAAATTTGTCTGAATCGTACAAAGGAGTTGTTTGAGGAGTTTTGTGCTTGGCGTCGCACTTGATGTCTTTTATTTCCTTGTAGCTTGTTGTAGCCATTGTATTGACTATCACCAGGCTTGTTGGTTGAGGTCATTCTGTTTGTACTCAGTGTTATGCTTGTACGCTGCCTGTTTGGCTGTTCATCTTTATATATGAGGTTCTTGCTCTATGACTGGAAGTTGGGGTTCTCCATTGTCATGTTGTTCTTTCGGAACTGGAATCGAGGGGGAAATCTCCCTGTTGCATACATACATGTCTGCATTTTGCATTTTTGCATCGCGGGTGCATCAGAACCGTCGATCTTATTTTCCTGTGGTTTGTTAGCTGGTTTCAGGATAAACAATCAGACCGTTCACCGGGGAATCAACGCGAAGTCATGGAACAAGTTCAAGCAGAGTTGAGGGAGGTCCGAAGCCAGATGGGACAGTTTATGACAGGTATGCAGGCCTTATGTCTGGAGCAAAAGACACTTAAGGAAGAGGTTCAGCAACTGAAGGCTCAAATGGGCCTGATTAGAGAAGTGATGAGGAATGTGCTAAGAAAGGAGGATGGTCAGGTGCCTGAGGCCGCTGGAGAAATGATGATTCCACTCCTATATATGGAGTCTCTCCCAAGGCATAATATGCCTCAAAGATCTACTGCACAACCTGGGGTTCCAAATTTTCCACAGCAACTACCTCCTGCTTCCCGAGACAATCCTAAGACTAGGAGGTATGGTCAAAGGACGAAGCAGCTCGAGAGAATCTTTGATCAGATCCCTATGACTTATGCGCAGTTGTTGCAACTCTTGCTTCAACTCCAATTGGTTAAACTTTGGTCTATGTCTCCACTTACGGGTGAGTTACCACTGGGCTATGATGTAAGCGCTCACTGTGATTTCCGTTCTGGGGCACCAGGGCATAATGTCGAGAACTGCAAAGCTTTTAAGCATAAAGTTCAGGACTTAAATGATGCAAAAGCAGTTGAATTCGCGCCGAGCGGCGTAAGTGTACCAGGTGGTCTGGGTCCATTCACTGCAAAAGAGGTGGTTGTTCCTCTTATTTCTCCTGAAGCTGCATCTGGTCAAGAGCGTGCCTTGCAATTTATGACTGCAGAATTTCCATTCTCACAGCTATTGCATGTTCCTGGGCCAAGTCTGAGAATGAAAGTGCCTGAGCATAAGAAACGTCCTAATCAGCGCCAACGACCTCCTGTTTCTCAGCAGCAATTTTATCGGTGCCCGAATCAGAATGGGCCTCGCAACAATTTGGAAAGAAGGAATGCTCCTCTTCATCCAGTTCCTATGCCATACAGTGAGCTTCTGCCACATTTGATTCAGAACTCATTGGTGGAGCCCAAGACTCTCAAGCCGGTACCAGAGCCATACCCTCCCGGATATGATCCCAGTGTTCAATGCAGATATCATGGAGGATCCATGGGACACTCCACTGAAGATTGCAAGGCATTTCAAGCCAAAGTGCAGCAGTTGATTGACAAAGAGTACATTTCCTTTCCCGAGGGAAACTTGGTTGTGCACGTTGACCTCTCATATGATTGAATTCTGAAGATGGCTGACTCAGCAGCAAGTTTAGATCTGAAAGCCCGGTTCCCCGAAGCTGACAATCTTTGTTTTATCTTGTCATTTTCTTTGCATTTGTAGTTTCTTTCCTGTTTTAAGTGAAAATTTCATTTGTAAAACTTGTTGTTTTCAATTGATATTGATAAAGAAATGAATATGCAGGTTTTGATTAAATCCATTCGTGTTCACTCTATGTTTTTATTAATGTCAAACACTTGTTTAAGCGGAATACGGGGAGGATGACGAAGTTGAAAGATGAAAACTTCTGGTTGTATGCTTTCGAATAAAACCTGCTGATGATGTACAAGCATTGTTTCAAATTCCTAAACACCGGAGATATAAGCATGATAATCCCTTGTCAACTCCGTCGAGCCTAGTAATAGGAGTTTCTTTCTGAAAACGAAAAAACCCTCAATCCTAACCCGGGGCAGGGTAGGTGTCAGTTAATTTGACTAAGCGTCCAAATTGCGAAAGGATTGTTCTCGTTCGAGGGTCAATCACACTTGTATAGGTCGTGCCCAAAAAACCCATAATGGGTATCCATCGCCGACCAAGGAATGAAACAGTCTCAATCCCTTTAACAAGCCGGACAAGCCGGTGTCACACGATTTATTCAACAAAAAAAAAGAAAAAAGTCAACAAAAGAAGCCTGCTAAGTCGAATCTTGAAAACAAGCGGCTTAGGAAAAAATTAGGGCATCCCGCTGGACTTTGAAATCAAATGAAGCTCAAAGGAGCCAGTCCAGGCAAAAGTTAGGGAAAAAGCATAAAAGTGAAAAGGATTACAAAAGAAAAATCCTCGAACAGACAAGTCGTGTGACTCCAACCACCAAAAGACGAAAAGCGAGAGATTGTCACTCCCAAAAACTTATGGTTTCCTGAACCATCACTCCTATCACTCAACCTTTGAAAGGTGAGCACTACTGTCGAATTAGATGAACGTAAGATTGGAGAACATCAAGGAGAAGGGGTGGGTTAGAATAAGCTTTGAGCCTTATATCCTTTCTTTCAAGCCATGAACCTGACCAAGTTACAACCTGCAAACGTCCTAATTGAAGCATGGTTGTTTTGAAAGCATACTTCGGTAAAGATCACGTCAAAACTGACTCCTAAAAAGGATTCCTCTTATCAGGTTGTTACTAGGGTTGAAATTTTGATAAGTGATTCGTTCACTATATGTCACAAAAAAATTTCCAGTGAACAGACTTGGATTTCAAAATTGCATATGCATTGCATGAATATGTCTTTTGTGCAAACCAATTTGTTTTACTTGTGAGTAAGCACTTGACATCAGGGAAGTTTCCACAGTGGAAGGTTTGATCAGGATAGAATGCAGAATTCCCACTCCGTAGAACCGGGGCAATTTATCAAATGTTCATATCAAGGGAGTCAGCCATCCGAAGGTCAGTTAACATGGGCAGGCCACCCTGAAAGCCAAAGAAGATGTCATTATCAAGAAGCTAGTACCTCTTCGAGGTTCAAAATGCTGAGGTAGTTTAGATCAAACCATCGGGGTATGGAGATTTTAAATTCCCTTTCAAGGAAGACTTCTACAAGAGCCCACATGCTGGGGCAAAATTATCCTTCGAATCCAAGATGAATATCTCCCCTGACCTGCAATAGAGACTCATTAGTCCCCAGTAAGTGGAAGTTGTGCACCTCCATATCCCCAGCCAGGGTCAGAGAAACAAGTTGAGGGAGCAGGTGAGTGTGTACACTTATCCCCAGCAGAATGTTTGTATGCATTCACTTCTCAACAGTGCAAGATTGGCTTATTCACGCAGAGTAAGTAATCCCCTGAGAGTTGAGATTGAGATCCCCCTTGCAGGTCGTGTATATGCCCGTATCCCCAGCAGGTTGTAGGTATGTGCTTCCTCCTTAGCAAGCCGGGACGGGATTTTCCTCTCCACAGAGCTTAATCAGGTGATGTTGTATCCCTTCAGATTTCAGATTGCTGACTTAATCTGAGCATAGGTCGAGGTTGTTCCCCTATTGCTTACCCTCCGGCTAGTCGACAAGGTTCGACTTTTCCTCAGCAGAGTGATGCTAATTCCTAACAGAAGCAGGTGGATCCTTTATCCCCAGGGAAGTCGGAATGGAAAATTCTCTTCCCCAGTTGAGTATCCCTGGAAGGGTGGATTTTTATCTCCGACAGAACGGAATGTCCAGCAAAGTATAGCGGTAAAATCTATCTCCCCAATAGAGTCATCTGTTTCCCCAGGGTGTGATTTTGGGAAGTCATTCGGTGCCCCAGAAAGGTAAAGTTAATCTCAGTGGTTGAGGTTGATTCCCCTGCAGAGCCGTTATCCCTTGCAGTGTCGTTGATTTTGGCAGGTTATTCAGGGTTAATGGCCCTAGTAGAGTACAATCAACATTGGAGTTTGGTTGCATTTTCCCCGCAAAGTCGTTGATTCCCCGACAGGATAGATTTGTTTCCAGCACCCGGTTGTCTTTTCTCAGCCGATTCGTCTGTTCCTCGTAGAGTTGCATCCTGGAAGGTCGTTAAGGACATCTGTCTCAGTAGGATTTGATCTAACCCCCAGCAGAGTAGAGTTACTGTCTAGCAGGTTGTTCTATCTCTCAAGCAGGAATGTTGTCACTCGGGAATTTCTTTTTCAAGAAGCCATCGTTTCCCCAGCTTAAATCCAAGCGTTATTGGCATGCTCGGTTTTCCCCAACAGGGTGGTTTTTCTCTCTTCAGCATTTATTTTGTTGATTTGGTTCCATTGCATCTGCATTCGTGCATGACATCCTCCTAAACACATAGCATTTCCATTTCGTATGGAGCATTACGCCATTTTCAAACATACGCATGTGAAACATAAGCCGGGTGGTTATCGCTCTGTTTGCAGGTGTATTTCCAGCAGATGGTTGATTTAATTTGCCCGCATGGTGTTCGGACCCGGCAAGTCTTTGACTGATATCTTGCTGCCTGTATCGTATCCATTAAGTATCCCGACTCCGGTCACTTCCGTTGAGTATCCAGACTCTGGTCCGTTACGTTGAGTTTTTAGACTCCGACCATTTGAAAGGTTGCTTCTTCTTCCCGTACGGTATCCAGACCTGGCTTATGGTATTCCCAAGCAGTGTCAACGGACCTCAGCTGATCAGGTTGTTATAAACTCATGTGGTATCCAGACCATGATAAGTACATTTGTGGTGTTTTCCTTTGTCCGTTGAGTATCCAGACTCTGGTTACTTTCGTTGAGCGTACAGGCTCCGGTCAATTACATCGTCAGGCTCCGGTAAATTCCCAATTTATGATGGATCTTTCATCCGGTGAGTATTCAGACTCCGGTCAATCTCGTTGAGTATCCAGACTCCGGCTTATTACGTGGAGCATTCAGGCTCCAGCATATTTCAAATTTTGATGTGATTTTTTTCGTTCTGTTGAGTATCCAGACTCCGACTTTTTTTGTTGAGTATCCAGACTCCGACAAATGTTGTAATGTGTTCCCCGTCTGTTGAGTGTTCAGGATCCGGTCAATTGCGTTGAGCATCCAGGCTTTGGTTTATTTACGTTGAGCTTTCAGGCTCCGGTCAGCTTTGTTGAGTATCCAGACTCCGGTCACTTTCGTTGAGTGTTCAGACTCCGGCAATTTTCCATATGTCCAGACCATGACAAGTTTAAATGTGATTCCTCTGGCTCGTGTGGTAGCCAGACTATGGCAATTTCATATGGGTTTCTTTCGTCCATTGAGTATCCAGACTCCGATCACTTGCGATGAGTATATAGGCTCCGGTTATTTCGTTGAGCATTCAGACTACGACTTATTTCGTTGAGCATTGAGGCTCCGTCAAATCTCGGTGGTTAATTTTGTTCGTAGAGTATCCAGACTCCGGTATTTTGAAAATGGTATTCTTAACTCATGTGGTATATAGACTCTGAAAAGTATGTTTGTGGTATCACGGTTTATTACGTTGAGCATCCAGGCTCCGGCTTTTACGTTGAGCGTTCAGGCTCTGGTCATTTACTTTGAGCATCCAGGCTCCGGATTTTACGTTGAGCGTTCAGGCTCTGGTCATTTACGTTGAGCATCTAGGCTCCGGCTTTTACGTTGAGCGTTCAGGCTCCGATTATTACGTTGAGCATCCAGGCTCCGGTTATTGCGTTGAGCGTTCAGGCTCCGGTCTTTGCGTTGAGCATCCAGGCTTCGGTTATTGCATTGAGCGTTTAGGCTCCGGACTTTGTGTTGAGCGTTCAGGCTCCGGTCAATTTACGTTGAGCATCCAGGCTCCGGTTATTACGTTGAGCTTCCAGGATCCGGTCTTTGTGTTGAGCATCCAGGCTCCGGTTATTGCGTTGAGAGTTCAAGCTCCGGTCTTTTGGTTGAGCGTCTAGGCTCCGGTCAATTTACTTTGAGCATTCAGGTTCCAGCTTTTACGTTGAGTGCTCAGGCTCCGGTCAATTTACGTCGAGCATCCAGGCTCCGGCTTTTACGTTGAGAGTTCAGGCTCCAGTTTGTTTCGGTTATTGCGTTGAACGTTTAGGCTTCGGTATTTGTGTTGAGCATCCAGGCTCCGGTTATTGCGTTGAGCATTCAGGCTCCGGTCTTTGCGTTGAGCGTCCAGGCTCCGGTCAATTTACTTTGAGCATCCAGGCTCCGGCTTTTACATTGAGCGTTCGGGCTCCGGTCACTTTACGTCGAGCATCCAGGCTCCGACTTTTACGTTGAGCATTCAGGCTCCGGTTTGTTTCGGTATAGTATGTTGAGCATTCAGGCTCCAGCAAATTTCCAATTTGTGATATGTTTTCCTCGTTCGTTGAGCATTCAGGCTCCGATTATGGCGTTGAGCATTCAGGCTCCGGTTATTGTGTTGAGCATTCAGACTCCTGTTATTGCGTTGAGCATTCAGGCTTCGGTTATTTCGTCAAGTATCCAGACTCCGAAAATTTGAAAGGTCACAGACCATGGCGCCATCTTTGATGGACGCATTCATATTATCATGTTTTCCCCAACAGAGTTGCTTGGTTATTTTTCTCTTCCCCAGCGAAGTATTCAAGATGTTTATCAGATTCAGTTATCTCTGAAGATTTCTGCGGTTGGCAAATTTCCGAGTTTATTGGTATTCAACTGTCTTTTACCTTAACTGTTTGAAAGTCGTTCGCTTTTCACTCAGTTAGGTCCAAGTCGCTTGAATAGGGGCAGGTGTTGTACCCCAAAATTTGCCCAACCTTTTTCTAACTTGGTTTATGTTTCATTTCATTGTTCTATCATTTGCATTTGCATATCATTGTGCATTTGTAGGGGATTGAGAGGTGTGTGCATAGCAAGAGAATGTTACCAAGGGTTTTGAGCCAAAGCAAGAGGTTCTGTTCAAGTGGTCAAGTGTTTATCATCACCAGGAGAAGGTCAAAGCTCTTTAAGAAAGGAGATGGATGTGTGTGGTATATCTCCTATCTTAGAGGTCAACTGAGGTTCATCAGAAGATCATAAGCTCATGGATATGGATAGGAAATTATTGGAGAGCTCATTGAGTGTTTTTGAAGCCATTGTGGAGCTTATCCAAGTGATTATATCATGTATAAGAGGTTGCAATCAGAAGATTGCACACCTAGGGTTTCGTCTGCCTAGTGCAAGGTCAACTGGAGATTTGAAGTGGTTTGAGACTTAATCCCAAGTCATTGTGATCATGGAAAGTTGTGTTGAAGCACCTAAGATGTTATTTCAAGACCAATTCAAGAACAATCAAGAGTGTGAGAAGTTACTAAGTTAGGGTTTCAGAGGTTTGTCCGTGTAAAATCCCCTGATTAGTTCCTAACTTCAAGACCACATATATCAAGATATAAGTTTCATCTCACCTTGATTCCAACATGAAACTTGTATAGCATGTTCTCACCTTTCTTTTGAGTACTAGAACTCATCCATCTGATTTCTAGAACTCATGTTATGATGCTGACAAGTTATGGGTCCTCAGATGAATGTGATTTCAGTCAACAAAAGTCAATCAACTTCCAAGGCATTTTTTACTTAGAATCATGTTTCATCTCACTTTGACCCAAACATGAAAGTTGTTCCTCATCATCTTAGCTTTCCAAAAAGTATTAGAAGTCCTTCATCTGATTTCTAGAACTCAAGTTATGAAGCTTGCAAGGCAAGGGTATTTTGGGAAAGTGATATTACAGGTCATTTTCATTATAGGTCCATTTCATGACTTTGGGCATTTCAAATGGAAATTTCTCCAACATGAAACTTGCATCAAATGATGCCAATTTCATAATTAAACCTCAAGTTGTCATGGATTTGGCATGTATGTGAAGATTGGTGAAGGAATTTCATGGAAAAAGGACTTTAAAGGCCAAGATTTGAATTGGATTGATTTAAATCATTTTCATACCATATTTGTGAATTTTTTGAGTCACTTTATCATAATAAGAACAATGCACAAATTAAATTGGGGCCATGATGTGTGAAAATTCGTGAAATCTCAAGTTACTTCATGTTGAAGTTACACATTCAATATCAATCATTGGATCATTTCAAGGTATGATTCCCATCCATTTGATCAGAATGGATCACAAGCAAGCTGTTTGAATCAAAATCAAAGCCTTTGGAGCCATTTCTCACGTGTAATTTGAAGCTTGAATTCACAACTTTGGATTTTTCAATTCTCATTATCCAGCCACAATTGGGCCTCCAATTGATCACAGATCCAACATACATAAACTCCAGATGAAGAACAAACCCTCATTCAGCCATTTTCGTGGAGATTGGAGCAAATTTAGTTGAGAAATTCCAAGGAGAAAGTGAAATCGTGAAGTGGATATTCAGAGCAATTCAAGCCAATTGAAGATTACCAATAGCTTCCTTAAAGATCACTGAAGGTTTCTGGATTGTTTTGCACAAGTTCAAGCTTCAATTCAAGACCCAACGGAGGAGCTCCGTTAGGTAAACTCTCTTTCAAGAATTATCTCTATTTAGGCATCCATCATGCACCATTTTCATTGCATATTGAAGCCCTGTAGGCAATTTCTGGATTAGTTAGGTGCATGTTCTTGATGATTTGTGATTTGACCTTGAAACTTGTTGGCTCCGAATCTCCCTATTTATGAGTGATAAATAAAATTGAACCCTAGAATCTTGATGTACTCAACGTGGCGATCAATTTGGTATTAAAAATCGCGCGTTTTGGTTCATTCTTGCATCTTCTTCTCCGGCGAGCCAAACAGAGAAGATGGCCAGAAGTTGCAGAGCCACCGTCTGGTTCTTTCCCTCCGTTGCCAACGTGTAAATGCCATATAAGCCTTGACCTTTTGACTGAGACTTGATGAACTACCATGATTGCATGTTGACTGGCCACGCGTGTTGCTGACTGCCAACTAGTTAAATGAAACGGTGAGTTTCATGCTTGGCTCAACACTTGTTTGGACTTGGGCTTCAATCACTATCAGAACCCCCCCCCCCCCCCCTCTCTTTGCAAGCCCAATGATTTGAACTAATTTTTCTGCTATTTGCCACACACGTTTCTTCTTTTATTTTCTTTTTCTTCTTTTTGTTATTTTAATATCTATTTTACTTTTAATCCATTAAAAATACCTCCAGCAATATTAAAATTCTACAAAAATATTTTTTGGACATTTCAAGATGTTAACTACTTTTTGTTTTTTTTATTTTCATTTTCCATTAATTTTTTAATTAAAAATAGAATTAATATTGGGAGGTGTTTTTGGTTGATTAAAAATTGATACTTTCATGTTCTTAATTTCTTTCTTGCTCAATTTTTATGTCCAATGATGGAATTTTTTTTTCATGTCAATGCTGGATTTAATAATTTTCTAGGACAATTTTGCCCCTGGTTTGGGACATTTTGGTTTGGTTTTTATGCCACTTTTGATCACCCTCGATTGATCCCTTTCATTTGGTGTACCCTTAGGATTTTATTTCCTTTTGCGTTGTTTTGGTAGGACCTTGTCCTCATGCTTTTGGCCCCTGGTTGCTAACACCTTTGGGCTCCTTTAAGATTTTATTTGGTAATTTTTGAACACTTATCCTATTTTAAAGGTAATTTCCAAATTAGGTTACCTTTAAGGGATGTTCACACAAGTGATGACATAGTTTGCTTTGGAAGTGACAATTATGGATCCTTTGAACTCCTAATCCTTTTTTATGCATGTTGTTAATATGTTGAGGTTGTTGTATGTTCAATTATGGGTCTTAATTTTGTTCATAGATTGTTAAAATTTGTGCATCTTTTTAAGCTTGCCATTAGGGTTTCACATGATGTATGTCTTGCATTCTTTTTTGTATGTGTTGGCATTCTCTTTTATGCATTCCTTCTCTTTTCTTCTTGCATCAATAAAGGTTGAGATGTGCTTGTGGAGGTATTTACCCCACACTTTTTCCTCCCTTTGCTTGTGTGTTGCATTGCATATGCATATTTGCATCTTTCATATCTTATGCTTTGATTATGCTTTCTTCTTTTGCTTTCTCTTTGCCATGTTCCCTTAGGATCTCTAATATCTTGAGATTATGATAGACCTTAGGCTTGAACCCATGCATGACAACATTAGGTAGCATTCCCTCTTATCCAAACTTTAAGGCCACTTTGCATGACAATTACTAGGTTTGAGTTAGTCTCCCTTTAGTTTGTCCTCTCTCCTTCTCATCTTCAAATCATGTCAAAACACTTAATAAAGGTTAATGAATGTTGTGTGTTACGAGCCTTAAGTACTTGGGAAATGATGATTGGGTGGTTGCCTCTCAATTGTCTAGAAAGTTAGCGTATACCCTTAGGGTGATATGCGACGCATTCGCTCCTAAGTCATAGTCTTTAGTGGAACATGAATTGCAAACCCTAATCAATGCACTTCTTCTCTTAAAAGACTTCAAAAACACTTTCAAACCTTTTTATCCTTCGGGATCCTAATAACAGAAAACCTTTTTCAGAAAAGAGAGTTTCGTTAACTCTTGGTTCTACCGCAAACAGGTAACGCCTAAGTCTCCAATTGTTGAGCTGCATACACCTAACTGTTGGAACTAAGTTTTAACTCTACTCGGGTAAAACATTTGAACCAACCAGTGTTCTTGTTAGCCCGAACTACGTTTGCTCTTATTTTTCATACCAGATGAGAATACATAGGCACAAGACATGACGTCTTGGCGAGCAACCTTCCCCCACTTTCACCTGTAGTTAGCCGAACTACGTTGACTCTGACTTTCCCATTGCACGAGGGAATACGTAGGCACAGAGCGGCGATGCTCTTCCGAGTCTCTTTTCTTTTCTTTTTCCCTGAGACCATTAGCATAGATAGTAAACACCCTTTAGATAGATAACGAGCGTGGATCTCGTCGAGTGCGACGGACGTGAGGGGTGCTAACACCTTCCCCTTGCGTAACCGACTCCTGAACCCGAGATATGGTTGCGATGACCTGTCTTCTCTCGTTTTCGTCATGTTTTCTCTGATTGTTTCCTTTCCCTCTTTTGGGATAAATAACGAACGGTGGCGATTCTTCTGTCATTGCCGACACCTTTTTTCGCAGTAGCAACAATGTGTTGCTGACTGAGATGAACCAGCGTTTCACTTCGGCGAGAAAAATAACACAGCACCGACATAAGGAACTCCACAGTATCAAGCACCAAAAGTTCACACTGACGAGAAAACCGGGTAGGTTGAAATTCAAGGTTTCCTACATAAGCCCCCCCCCCCCCCCACTCACAGGTATGTACCTATCTCTGATAAGGTTCGGCATCCTATGCGGTCATCAGCGTCACAGAATTTCGAGAAATGATGATACGTTCACCATTTCTGGTTTGGCATCATAGTCAAACGACACGGCCTTACTTAGCTAACTCCCAAATGATCGGTCTCCAGAGTCGACAACTTTCAGATCCAACACCCCCTCCCGACTAATGTACAGGATAGGATGTCTTCAAAGAAAACCTCGTCTGAATGCGAATTTCGTGGGGACTAATGCATATTGAAACATACAGGTCCATCACTACTTTCCGCTCTAATGCTATGGATATCCTCAAGCCTGGGTTTTGCCTTATCACACAATGGAACAGTCCCACCCAACAGCACAGCAATAACATAATATAATGCGGAAAAGTAAAATGTAAATGCAATAAAATACAGATACAACACATATACACATATGCACACCCACAGATGAAACACACAAGCGCTAGGATTGACTCGCATAGGGGATGGGAAGGGTCCCCAGCAGAGTCGCCAGCTGTCGCATCGCTGCGAAGAGGGGCCGACAAAGATAGAAGAGTTGTCACCATTCGTTATTTATCCCAAAGAGAGGGAAAGGAAACGATCAGAGAAAACCTACAAAAAAGGGAAAAGACAGGTCATCGCAACCAAATCTTGGGTTCGGGAGTCGGTTACGCAAGGGAAAGGTATGAGCACCCCTCACGTCTGTTGTACTCAACGGGATACACGCTTGTTGTCTATCTAAAAGGGTGTTAATCTATCAAAAGGATGGCTCACAAGGACAAAAGAAAAGAAAAGAGACTCGATAGAGCATCGCCACTCTATGCCTACGTACTCCCTCGTGCAATGGGAAAGTCAGAGTCAACGTAGTTCAGAAAACTACGGGTGAAGGGGGGAAAGGTTGTTCGCCAATACATCACTGTCTTGTGCCTACGTATCCTTATCTAATATGATAAATCAGAGCAAATGTAGTTCGGGCTAACACTACCACAGATTGGTTCAAGTGTTTTAACTGAGTAGGGTTAAACCTTCGTTCAGCAGTTAGGGACGATGTCTGTTTGCGGTAGAACCAAGACTTAACACACTCTTTCTGAAAATTATTTTCAAACAATCCCGAAGGATAAAAAGGTTTGATGTTTTGTTTTGTGCTTTTTAAACAAGAAGTGAATTGAGTTAAGTTTGTAACTCATGTTGCACTAAAGATTATGACTTGAGAGCGAATGTGTCGCATATCTCCCAAAGGGCATACGCTAAACACTTTAGACAGTATGAAAAGAGGCCCCCCAACCATCATTCCTCAAGTACTTAAGGCTCGTAGCGTACAACAATTATTATCCTTTATTAAGTGTCTTAAGATGGTTATGAGATGAGAAGAGAAGACACAAACTCTAAGAGGAAACTAATCAACCCTAATGTTATCGTGCAAAGTGCTCCTAAAGTTGGGATTAAAAGGGGAACTTTATCCTAATGTTAGCATGCTTGGATTGAACACCTAATGTCTCTCCTACTCCCATCCTAAACGGAGGGACTAGGAATCCTAAGGGATCATGGCAAAAAACCAAGTAAACACATAGCAATTCAATCACATATGAAAAGAAGATGAGATGAAAGTGACTTAAACAAGTCAATGCAAACATGAAATGCAAACACAAATGCAAGAAGACTCAATCAACACAAGAGAGATGAGATCAAATGGGAGAAGCAAGCTCCTACAACCATCAACCATCAATCATCAAAGCAAAAAAAGGTGATATCCTAAGATGTACACACAAAGAAAAGAGGGAGGAAAAAAGTATGGGGCAGCAACCAGCACAAGCACATCTCAACCATATAATTCCTTGAGATCAAGCAAAGCAATGCAAATGATCAATGCAAAACAATCACCAATGTTCATGACAAACTCAAAGTGCAAACATAAGCACCGAGTCATCAAGAACAAGCGCCAATTCACATGGGGCAGAAGTGAATCACAAATGGAATGATCCAAATTCAGAGTCAAAACATCAAGCAAGCACAAGAATGATCATGTCACATTGAAGAACCAAAGTTCAAACAATTATCTCACACTTTGAACAAGTGAAAAGACATGATTCAAACAATAATTGTGGCACAAAGATATACATCCAAGAATGAGGAAACATGTCAAAACATTCCACATAAGTGCATCACATCAATCCATGAGAGTTACATGTGGAAAGAAATCCAAACATGCTTGAAAACAAACAAAAGTTGCATTCTGGTTCAGTGTTAATCGGTTAACACTATTGGTTAACCGGTTAACCACTTAAAAATGTTTGGAAAACGCATTGGTTAACCGGTTAACCAGTTTGCACTGCATCTGGTTAATCGGTTAACACTGCATCAGAAGCAGAAAAACAGCAATCCAAAAGCACTTTCAGCAATTAATCCAATGTGCAATCATCCAAATGATCATGTAATCAAATATGCACGAATTTGACACCAAAAACCAGTAATCAAACATCAAGCAAACACAATCAAACATCAAAATTACGAATCACCAAGATCGAAATCAACAAAATGGATCAAAAAGTATCAAAAGTCAGATCTACATTGTGATTATCCAAATAAGCTCAAAACAGAATTAGATCTAGAATTGCCAACCTACAAAGTGGGGATTTTCTTTGGTGAGTGTTGATTCACTTGAAATTAGTAGATCTAAGCAAGAAACCCGGAGATTCTTCAAGATCCAAGAGCTTTCTTGTTGTAGGAATGAAGATCAAGCAAGATCAAGCAAAAACGATCCAAATAAGCACTTCCAAATTAACTTCCAAATTCAGATCCAAATCCAAACTAAAATTGAATGGTGAATTGAAAATAGTGGAGATGAATGATGAAGGTTTAGCTCTAGAATTCTATGATTCCAATGAAGAATCAAAGAACTCAAGTGAGAGCTCTAATGGAGGTTTTGGAGAGAAAAAGTGGAGAGAAAATTCCAAGAGTGAGAGTGCAATCTGAAAATGAATTGTAATTGTGAGGATTATTGTGTGAGGTTTGGAGCAAATTCACTTAAATATGCTCTAGGTTTGGGATCAAAATGTGGTTTGGAGTGACGTTATGAAAATTAGAATGGGATTAGGAATGGAAAGTGGGAGGGAAATTGAATTAATTTTGAAAGTTAATCTAAATTTAGAGTGATTCTAGATCCTTCTTTTGGTGTAAAATCAAATTCACAAGTGATCAAAATGGACCCCAAAGGTGGCTGTAACACCCTTCTAAACCCCACGGCTAATATATGAATAATTAGAGTAAATTTCCATGCATTTACAAAAGGGTATTACACATAACTTTCAAAATATCAAAACCACTTGTCATGCTCATTACTATTTCAATATAAAATTATGCTTTACAAAACTTCACTTTGCATGTAGCAGCGGATTCAATTATACCACAATTTTCATAAAAGAAACATTTGTTTTTATCACATAAAACAACATCACTTAGGCACTAAGGCCAACATCATAATACTCCAATGGATATAAACACGTTTATAGAGTACATAATGTATATCTTAAACACAACCAAAGCGATCCCAGTGTTACATGACCAGAGCATGACTCGACCCAACATAATTAAATCACTAAACGGCTACACCAAAAGCGACCTCGTAACTACGAGTAATACTACTCCTTGATACCTGCACGATGTCATGTAGGACATCATTCCAGCAGAAGGGTGAGAATACTATCCCATACCATTTAGAAATATTCAACAGTTGTATCAGGTCCAACAACCTCTGATGTTCACACTTCGACTTCCGATAAATCAAACCAGCACATACCACTTCAACCACTTCTCTCTCCATCTATCTCAATGTTCTTCTTCCAGAGTACTCTTATCCAACTCACACTATTTGGAACACACACTCCATCACGACATCTCATGGTACCATTCTCATTAATCCGAAAAGCAGCTCTTCGACTTCAATTCATTAAATTCAATCAATCTATTAACTCAAATTAGAACTTTGACTTCTTCGAATCTTATCAAGAATACCTATAGTCAGTCTCAAGATACAAAGCTCGACTCCCTAAGATATTTCCTTCACAAACCAAACTCATATCCCGAATTTGCTTCATCAGTTCTAACTCATTACCATCATCATTGGTATATACAGAAATTTCCAATTCGATACCTCTGCTACCACTTGGTCTCACTCGAATGGTAATTCAATCCAAAACCATACTCCTTCAAAAGTCCCTATTTATTTCCTCTGCACCATATTCAACTCTTTTTCAAATCAACAAATACCTTAAGTTCTTAAGATCACCAACCATCTCAAATCTCAACTAAACAATTGAGGCTTCCAAACTCCGGCACAAACACGCAATCAGCAACCAACTCCAATTACTTGTCAGATAATTCCCTTATGTACTTTAAGTTGCCTTAAAGCATAACCAAAACTCGTTGATGTTGTACTTAACATATCCCCCAATCATATCAACCAAACATCACAAAACACAACAATTTGTTCTGTCGGATTCGGAAAAACCAATACACGAGTTGTTGACAACTTTCCTAACAATTCCTTAACTTTCTTCATATTAGAATATTACTACTTCTTCTCCAACACTGATAACTCAAGTTCCCGATGCTCAACATGATCCTCTATACTCTTCGAGTATATCCAAATATCATCGGTTACCCAACCATTGACTCACTCAATTAAGTATGGAGAATCCCATGCCAAACGAACACTCAATTTGTGAGTCATGGCGGAAATACAAACCGCACTTACTACAACAACCAAACATATTCCATCAGTAAATAACTTAATTCCATGTCACTACTTCACCATCATATAGAGTATTGTAATAACTTCCAACGCTTCTCATCTGACGTCATTCTGAGTTACGGTTCTCCCATTAGGACAAAAATACGAAAACAACATTTCCACACTTAGAAGGCCATTCAACACATCTTCAACTCTTGAAATGTTTAAAGGTCTAATTATACCAATATAGTATCCCACACCTTACTTCCTTTAATAATCACCAGAAGTCACTATCCACCCTTTATATACTTGACTTCACAATCTGTTGCCACAACGCACACACCAGTCACAAGTCTCAAAACTACTCAATCAGTTTAATTCCTTGACTATCCAAATAGACATACAATATAGAGCTCTTAATATCGGACTAGTTCCCGTAACTAAGTCAATCACAACTCCACTTCACGTCCTGGCTGTATATCACTATCTTGTCAGAATAACTTCTAGACAACCATAATTAATCGGCAAACCGCCAACTTCCCACTTTCGTTAACACTCAAAATTTCCATCAAAATGAAACATCTCATCACTGTCCTGCGCCGACTCATCAAAACAATTCTTCAGCACTTGGCTTAACTCCAAACAATTCATTGCTCACGCCATCTAAGCTTGCAAGACACGTCTATCCCATCCAACACAATCCCAACTACTATCAACAAGAGATTAAGGGTGATCAGTTCCTCAATTTATCGATAGACAGCCGAAAATCATGATGGGGTATAAACCATCTTTACCAAACTATAAGAGCGTTTAACCACACACTGAGCTACAACTCCACACTTGCAACATCCTGGAGAAGCACAAGTTTCTCCCCCCACTTAGATCATTCCCACTTCTGTAGACAAAGGTTAGACAACAAACATGTATCGACAGTGTTTTCACACACGTGTCGCATACAAGGGAACAACCAACATTAGACAACTTGGCCGGACGGACCGACCTGCTCTGATACCACTAATGTAACACCCTTCTAAACCCCACGGCTAATATATGAATAATTAGAGTAAATTTCCATGCATTTACAAAAGGGTATTACACATAACTTTCAAAATATCAAAACCACCTGTCATGCTCATTACTATTTCAATATAAAATTATGCTTTACAAAACTTCACTTTGCATGTAGCAGCGGATTCAATTATACCACAATTTTCATAAAAGAAACATTTGTTTTTATCACATAAAACAACATCAATTAGGCACTAAGGCCAACATCATAATACTCCAATGGATATAAACACGTTTATAGAGTACATAATGTATATCTTAAACACAACCGAAGTGATCCCAATGTTACATGACCAGAGCATGACTCGACCCAACATAATTAAATCACTAAACGGCTACACCAAAAGCGACCTCGTAACTACGAGCAATACTACTCCTTGATACTTGCACGATGTCATGTAGGACACCATTCCAGCAGAAGGGTGAGAAATACTATCATAATAACAATGCATATAATTATATATACACAAATACACAAGCACAAAATACATATATTCCACATTTTCTCACCACAATTCATTATAACTCATCATGTACAATACAACATATATATATAATCAAATATGGATAATCACCAAGCATATTCACCATGCACGTATCCATAAATCTCAACATTCCACATGAACATACACATATTATGTTTACTCACTAATTCCCAATTACACATTCACAATTCTCAAATCAACAATTCATGATCATAAGCATACTTTCATACAACGATCACATATTCACAACTCTCAATTACACAAGTAATGCACATACGCATATTCCACCATTCTCACCATACTTCATCATAACTCATCATATATTTCACAAAGCATATATATATATATATATATATATATATATATATATATATATATATATATATATATATATATATATATATATATATATATATATATATATATATATATATATATATATATATATATATATATATATATATATATATATATATATATATATATATATATATATATATATATATATATATATATATATATATATATATATATATATATATATATATATATATATATATATATATATATATATATATATATATATATATATATATATATATATATATATATATAGGCAAATATGGACAATCATCAAACATATCCATAGTTCACAATTACACAAGTCATGTACATACACCTATGCATAACTTCATACAACAATCATATATTCATTCCATGAGACTCAATGCAACTCAATGCAACTCATGCCATGTGGTACCAACACTTGTTATCATTTTTCGGTTTTTACACTTAAACCGGGTCCGTTCCCTAGACCGATAACAACAAAAGCTCGTTCCCTAAGCTTTCAAACCCTGCTCTAGGTTTGGGACAAGTCACTAGCCTCCATGAAACTAGCAAACATTGCCTCTTGACTAAGTGATGCATATGCAATCAACAACAAAATGCACTTAAGACCGATCACACGTCTTAATCCCATGCATTCACATAATTCCTCCCTTCAAGAATTAAACAAGATTGCACACACAACATATCATATAATCAAGTATTCATACTTTTCATCAACATATTTGTCAAACAATGCACGCATATCTTACAATATGCTCTCATGCATTAATTCACAATAATCGGATACAACAAATATGCATTCATAATTCAACCTCATTACCTTTTCAAACAATGCACACATATTCACAATATATTCTCATGCATTCTTCACATACAAACAATACGCATATATTTGTCAAAAGACTATATGTCATAATCGATTCCACCATCTAGGATTCACGTCATACGGCTACCCACAGCATATCATATCACAACATGCACAAGCTATACGTTATATAACAAAAGTATTCTGCACAATCACATCAATCACACACATTCGCGACGGTAAAAATCAACACAACAATATGTTTTCAATTTTCTGCTATAATTGAACCAGTTACAGACCTCAAAGCCATTTTTTCTAGAAAGATAATCTCGTTAACTTACCAACGCTTCGAACGGGGGTCAAAACCGACTTACGGTTCAAGAGTTATGAATTTTTGAAGTTTTCCGAAAAACCAGAATTTTGCCTAAACACGGCTACGGGATTTTGCATTTTCGCCCGAAAATCCGACCGATTCAATTCTTTTTTTCGAAACAAACACATACTCATACTCACCTAACATATAGCAGTGAATTAGAACCATTAAACACGATTTCTACGACGTCCGATTTTCACTCAAATCTCAAACCCTCAATTATCCAAAAATGTCAAAACTCACAAACTCAACCAAATTCAATCAAACGAAATCCAATAATCACGGCTAAACATTACCCGACTAAACTATGCAATTTATTTTGAATTCTAACCGTTCAAAACTCGATTCTATCGATTTAACTCATTTGCCCTAGAAATGGAAAATATAGAAAAACACCCAACAAATCCAACACAACTCATACATAATCATACACATTGATCAAATAATAATGTTTCTCACCCTTACCTTGATTGGATTGAAGCTTGAAGTTAATTCTTGATGATTTCTCTAAGTTTCTCTCTTCTCTTCTCTTTTCTCCTCTTTCTCTATTCTTTCTCTCCTTTTCTTTCTTTCTTTCTCTTATGTTTCTATCTCTTTTCTTTTCTCTCCAATTTCCCTTATATATCCTTCTATTTTCTTTCCATCATAATTCTTCTCTCAAAAATACCTATCAATTCATTTCTCACAAAATATCTCATCTTATCATTAATTAGAAAATATCTAATAAATCCACATTATTCTACCAAGTAGAATAAATTAATTAAATCCATTAACTCATTTAAATAAATCCAATAATTTATTTAAATCAGATAAATCACATAAACCAATTAATTAGCACAATTAATCACTTATTGAAAAATTGGGCTGTTACAGTGGCTGCCTTGAAAACTCACGTACAGGGCAAAATTTACTATGGTTAACCGGTTAACCATTTTGGTTAATCGGTTAACGCTTTAAAATTTTGAATTTTAGCGCCTTTTGGAGGGAATCTTGCACATTTGCCCGCTTTTACCCGTTTTGAGCTCTGTTAAGCCTCTGAAACTTGCCTTTGCATATTATAATTGTAAGGACGCCTGAGATAGCCTGAGTGTTGTCTCCTGATCTGAAAATTATCCTGGTGAATAAAATAAAATCGGTCACTTGATCGTTGGGCAAAATAAATGTCGGAGTCTCTGATACTCGTTGTTTAGACTCTTGCACCCAAAAGAGAGCCCCGAGCCACAGAAATATCTTGATCCCCTGCCTCGAGAAAAAAATGTTATGATATGCAGAAATGCGAAAATGAAATAAAACATAAGCCAAGTACAAGAACCAGTTGGTCAAATTTTGGGGTACAACAGACATGATGTGTCGCGTCCTCGGACGAAGGGGAGGCAGTCCGACTGTCCCTGACGTCACCCTCACGAGCGTGGGATGGCCCAACCTGGTCGTCGTCGTTGGTGATTGGGGCGAAGGCGGAATTGTGGACAGCATCGTCGTGGCGTGGGCTAGTCATGATCCCGGAGGTTGAAGTTGGAAGCTTTAGTCTGCTCGGAGGAACGGGGAAGATTTTGATTCCCACAGACGGAGCCACTAATCGTACCTGATCAGAGAGATCGCTGGTCGGCTACACGTCTGAGTTGTCGAACTGTTGACTTGATGGACAGAGAGGGGTGTACCTAAAACACACTCCGATTCCAAAGTAAGGGATGAGCAGAGTGATAACAAGTACAAAGAGAAAGGAGTAAGAATTAGATTACCTGACCCTTTAGTGGAAGAGGGTATTTATAATGAGCCCCTAACGCAGGGCCAACGGTTACTATGCGTTGGGCTGGGCTGCCAGGCACAACGCTGGTAACTGCTAGGGCTGACGTGGCGTCGTGAAGACCAGCATGTGGTCTTCGCCCTAGTGTAACTATTTCGTGCTATCCAGGAGGTGGAGGACCGAATAATCAGGACACGGATAGTTACCTGATGACATGTCTCCGCGTAGGGGACACGTTAAGAACGTGGGGAGGTCCGAGGAGCTTCCCGAGCTAGATGGGTTCTGCCCAACCATGGGGGCAGAAGAAGGGCGAGTTGGACAGCTATGAGGATCCTGCTCGACTGTCGTTGGTCCATGCCCAACGAGAGAAGATGTTCTGCTCGATAGGTCTCTGCCCGACGAAGTTTTATTGAGTCTTTCAACCTGGTGGGGTTTGGGCTTGCTCGACAGTGGATCAAACGTCAGTCCAGAACAGAACAGTAGCCCCCCAAGTCGTTGTTCTCGGTCACGCGAGCTATGACTTTAAAGCGCAAAAAACGTCGAACATGTCATTACGTCGGACAAGGGAAAACCCATGGTCGAGGAAGGGGAAGCTGAAGGGACGTAAGAAAGGTTGAGCCTGCTTGACAGTGGGCCAAGCGTCGGCCTAGTTCAGAACAGAAACTAATTCATTAATATATATAAATTGAAAAACTCTTTTTTTGTCTTTTTTTTTTCTTACCAAACAAATCCTAACCCTCAAAATAGTAAATTTCCTCTAAACAGTAAATTTGTTATAAATTCAATATATTTTAATAAATCTTAAATTTTATGTAATTTATATTGTATAATAATTATTATTTAATTGAACTATACACTTATTTAATTCAATCAAAATATCATATATATTAAATGAAAATACAAACCGTATATTGTCAACAAAATACAAACCATAATACAAATTATCACAATACTATAAATAAATAAAAAAGGTCAACTATTAAATATATTTAACCCCTTTATAAAATATTAAGAAATTAACCTCCAGATTATTTCAACGTCTGAGACAACTCTTATTGCATTTTAGATGTGTCCGAAAATTAAATTTCAAATTTTCAAGACATGATTGGTTTTTCACATGCGAAAAGCAATTCACTTAATAGATTCATATTTGGGAATTGCTTTTCAAATCACAGACCTCAAACAAATGTAAATGTAATCCAAGTAAAAAATTAGCAGCTAAAGAAAATTAAAAGAGCTTTTTCAATTTGAAAGATGTGAGACATTGGATCGAACTCTAGTGTGGTCGAAGTCTGTTCGCAAGTAATGCGTGTTGTAGTCGAAGTTTGTTCTAACATGCATGAGTAAATATTGCTAAGGTTGTTAGCATGAGTAAATATTGCTAAGGTTGTTAGCATGAGTAAATATTGCTAGGGTTGTTAGCATGTTGAATTGGGTCTTGCTTGTAAGTCCAATTGTTTAAGTTAGCTTGTACCCTAAGTTAGCTTGTAATGGGTAATTGTTAAAAAACCCATTAGGTTAGTGTGCTATTTTATTATAAATAGGATGCTAGTTTCTCAATCTTAGAATAAGGAAAAATAGGAAGATAAAATCCTAATTTCAAGGGAGAGAGGTTATTTTGTTATTCTTGTATACTTGTAATCTTGTTCTAAGAGAAAGGAAAGAATAACAGTTTAATAATCAATCCTTGTTGTTCCTTGTTGTTTTACCTTGTCTTCTTTATTAACCCTAACCCTTGTGTGTTTCTTGATTGATAAGAAACCGTGTATACTTTGTTTAACGGTATCCTATTCACAACAAATTGGTGCGGTGAGCATGGAGAAGATGCCTTCAACAAAGTATGAGATTGAAAAGTTCACCGGAGTGAACGACTTCGGTCTGTGGCGCTTGAAGATGAAAGCCCTATTGGTTCAGCAGGGTTGTTTGGAAGCGTTGAAGGGTGAGGCAGCCATGGACGCTGCGTTAACGGCAAAAGAAAAGACGGGCATGATCGAGAAAGCCCACAGCGCAATATTATTGAGTCTTGGTGATAAGGTTCTTCGACAGGTATCAAAGGAGACTACAGCATCGGGATTATGGGTGAAACTTGAAAGTTTATACATGACCAAATCTCTGGTGAATCGACTATACCTGAAGCAAGCTTTATATTCATTCAAGATGAGTGAAGACAAAGTGTTGGCTGAGCAGTTGGATATGTTCAACAAGCTGATTCTTGATCTTGAAAATATTGATGTGAAGATCGATGATGAAGATCAAGCACTATTGTTGATGTGTGCTTTGCCTAGAACACATGCTCACTTCAAAGAAACTCTCTTGTATGGAAGGGAGTCCCTGACCTTTGAAGAAGTTCAATCAGCCTTGTATTCTAAGGTCTTAAACGAACGAAAGGAGCATAAACCTTCGACGGTGGGCGAAGGTTTGGCCGTTAAGGAAAAATTCTTGCGAAAGGATGGTAAGTTCGACAAGAAAAAAGGTAAAAGTCAACAAAAGACTTATAGTGGCGAAACATCTAGTATTCGATGTTACCACTGTAAGAAGGAGGGTCACATAAGAAAGTTGTGCCCTGAACGCCTGAAAGATCATGGAGATAATGGCAATGCAGCCATTGTTCAAGATGACTTCGACTCATCTGATGTTCTTGTGGTTTCAAGTGGCGACTCGAGGAAAGAGTGGATTATGGATTCAGGTTGCACTTGGCACATGACTCCAAACAGAGAATTGTTCGATGAGCTATGTGATCAAGATGGTGGATCTGTGCTTTTAGGAAACAACAAATCTTGCAAAATTGCAGGTATTGGATCTGTGAGATTCAAGCTCCATGATGAGTCAATAAGGTTATTGACTGAAGTCAGGTACGTACCTGACTTGAAGAGAAATTTGATTTCTCTTGGTGAATTCGACAGAAAAGGATATGTTTTTCAAGGAGAGAAAAGTATCCTAAGAGTCATGAAGGGGTCGAAGGAAGTCTTGAGAGGCGTGAAGAAACAAGGCTTGTATACCCTTGAGGCTGAGGTTGTAAGTGGTTCGAAAAATGTTGCATCCACGAAATCTATGTCGAAGACAGAATTATGGCACATGAGATTGGGCCATGTCAGCGAAAGAGGTCTGGTCGAATTGGGGAAGCAGAACCTGCTAGGAGGTGACAAAGTCGAAAAGTTGGAATTTTGTGAATCTTGTGTATTTGGTAAATCCTGTAGGGCGAAGTTTAACAAAGGCAAGCAAAGAACACATGGATCCCTGGATTACATTCATGCTGATCTTTGGGGGCCTGCAAGGAATCCTTCACACTCAGGTGCAAGGTATTTTCTATCCATCGTTGATGACTATTCCAGAAAACTATGGGTATTCATTCAGAAGACGAAGGATGAAACTTTTGAGAATTTCAAAAGTTGGAAGATTCTAGTCGAAACTCAGACTGGCAGAAAGGTTAAGAGGTTGAGAACCGACAATGGCCTTGAATTCTGCAACGAAGCTTTCGACAGTTACTGTGTTGGGTCTGGGATTGCAAGGCATAAGACTGTAGCAGGTACTCCTCAACAAAATGGCTTAGCTGAGAGATTCAATCGAACAATCCTTGAAAGGGTTAGATGCATGTTGGTTAGTGCTGGATTGAAGAAGGTGTTTTGGGCGGAAGCTGTTTCGACAGCAGCTTACCTGATAAATAGATGTCCCTCGACTGCCTTGGGAATGAAGACACCTGAAGAAGTTTGGTCGGGACATCCACCTAGTCTCGACAGACTGAGAGTATTTGGTTGTGTGGCCTATGCTCATATTAGGCAATACAAGGTCGAACCTAGAGCTCTGAAATGCATGTTCATGGGATACCCTGAAGGAGTCAAAGCTTATAGGCTATGGTGCCTAGAGCCAGGTCACAGGAGGTGTATCACCAGTCGAGATGTAGTTTTCAACGAAGCAGAGATGGCTTTCAAGAAAACTGATGATGCTGACGAAGAGCTGAAACAGGGAGAGATTCCTGTTGAGGTGGAGCATGTTGATGCTGAATTGCTTACCCCAGATGAAGTCGAAGAAGACACAGAAGATGTTGTCGAAGATGAGGAGACTGATAATGACTACCTGCTAGCAAGAGACAGGTCGAGGAGAGTCATCAAGCCACCTCAGAGACTTGGGTATGCAGATCTTATAGCTTATGCCTTAATCTCTGCAAGTGAGGTTCTAGACGAAGAACCTAGAGACTATAAGGAAGTTATGAGGAATCAAAAGAAGACAAATTGGTCTTTGATGTATGCTATGGTTTGTACTAGACCCAACATAGCATATGCAGTAAGTCTTGTAAGCAGGTACATGGCGAATCCTGGAAAGGCTCACTGGCAAGCATTGAAGTGGATTTTAAGGTACATAAATGGGTCTCTGAATAGAGTCCTAATTTATGGTGGAGCCTTGGGTGAAGATAGTAAAGCAGTAATCGAAGGATATGTCGACTCTGATTATGCAGGTTGTATGGATTCTAGAAAATCTATCTCCGGATGTGTTCACTATGTTTGGGACAGCAATCAGTTGGAAAGCAACACTTCAGAAGGTCGTTGCCTTATCAACCACTGAAGCGGAGTATATTGCTCTAACTGAAGCTGTGAAGGAAACAGTGTGGCTTGAAGGTTTTGCAAAGGAGCTAAAACTTCAAGGTCGAGTTATCACTGTTAAATGTGATAGTCAAAGTGCAATACATCTGTCGAAGAATTCAGCCTATCATGAGCGAACCAAGCACATTGATGTGAGGCTGCATTTCATCAGAGGGGTAATCGAGCGTGGAGAAGTCCAAGTGCTGAAAGTTTCGACAGATCATAATGCTGCTGATATGATCACCAAGACATTGCCCAGTTGCAAGTTTTTCCACTGTATGCAGTTAATAAATCTGCATGAAGAAAGCTAGTTTCTTGATGTTATAGAGTTAGATCCAAGGTGGAGATTTGTGAGACATTGGATCGAACTCTAGTGTGGTCGAAGTCTGTTCGCAAATAATGCGTGTTGTAGTCGAAGTTTGTTCTAACATGCATGAGTAAATATTGCTAAGGTTGTTAGCATGAGTAAATATTGCTAAGGTTGTTAGCATGAGTAAATATTGCTAAGGTTGTTAGCATAAGTAAATATTGCTAGGGTTGTTAGCATGTTGAATTGGGTCTTGCTTGTAAGTCCAATTGTTTAAGTTAGCTTGTACCCTAAGTTAACTTGTAATGGATAATTGTTAAAAAGTCCATTAGGTTAGTGTGCTATTTTATTATAAATAGGATGCTAGTTTCTCAATCTTAGAATAAGGAAAAATAGGAAGATAAAATCTTAATTTCAAGGGAGAGATGTTATTTTGTTATTCTTGTATACTTGTAATCTTGTTCTAAGAGAAAGGAAAGAATAACAGTTTAATAATCAATCCTTGTTGTTCCTTGTTGTTTTACCTTGTCTTCTTTATTAACCTTAACCCTTGTGTGTTTCTTGATTGATAAGAAACCGTGTATACTTTGTTTAACGGTATCCTATTCACAACAAAAGATATACAATTTTATTTTATTTTTCTCTCACTAGTCTATTTCTCCCACTTTTAAAAAAAAAACTAATGAGTTGTTTCTCTTCTTTCTCACTAGTGTGTTCTCAGCAGTGTAAGTTCCCGAAGCTTTTCTAGTGAGCCAAAATCCTTCTCACCAGTGTTGTTCTTTATCTTCTTCTCTCTTTCACAAGTTTCAAGTCAATCATTCGACCCACCACCCCGAGCAAACAGCGTATCTAAATGGACGGAAATATATTGGGATTTTTCAACAGCCAGTTTCCTTTGATGGTTTAGAGCCCAAAAAGCTCGTTGTTCACCCTTAGCTGGACCCTTGACAACTCTACGTACAGATGCATTGCATGCTGATATACTCTACAATTCCTATATCTTTCTTGTTCATTAGTCATTTCTACATAGTTTAGAACATTCGAAATTAGTAAGAATCGTATTACTACGACCTTAACCTTATTTAAATTAAAGTAAATAGTGATATGTTCACAACAACTTATTATATTATCAAAGTTAAAACACATGACACAAGAAACAGAGATTAAGTTCCAAATCCAATTCAGGTGCTGTTCACAAAAAAACATCCAATATTATTCAGTTGTGTCGTTTTTAATATTTCTGGTTCTACTTGCTGTTTTAAGTATAGTTCGGTTTGAATAAGAACTCCTAATTGAAATCACATTAAATTTGTTTTCTAAGGATCATGGTCATAAGGAACAGCAGTGGCTAATAATAATGGAAGGATCAATACAGGCTTTCCATTATGGACAAATTCAGTGAGTAGAGAAGCATGCTCTGGCGTGTAGTCCCATTTATGTCCTGTCAAGTCCAATTGCTGAACCTTACCTGAAGCATGACAACATTCACAATTAAATTGAAACATAAATTATTGGAACTTCAAAATATACTTTACCACACTAGATTTAAATAGGTTCTACATCAACTTCCCTATAGAAGATAATCCACTCTCAATTCTTGTAAGAAAATGAGGTTGAATTAGGAGTTTTCTTCTAGATGAAATTAGTTGCTTATTGTTGTGACCATAATATGTTACTGTTGGCAAGCTTGCATCTAAGTAAACATAGATCATACTTATTAATCCTAGATAAATCACAAGTCGCGGCTACCATAAAAACGCTATAGCACAATGGCCGGCTTTGGAATCTCTTATACAGATTAAACAATTTATACTGTATATGAATAAACGCTCAACTTTTTTAAATGGTTCCTCGAAGGTCAGTAATTACTCATGGCCGGATGGTGTGGAGTAAAAGAGATCTCAGATGGGAGTTTAGCAGGCATGTTTTAGCAACAAATCAATTTAATAATCACAACAAAGTTACTACCTGTCAGCATCTGAGGTCACTAAAATAAGAGAGAGACAGGAACACCATAAATACCTTTTGCAAGCTTTAATGCAGAGGAGATGATGGGCAGTGATTCAATAGGCATGGAATTATTTGCTGCATTCACATCAACTAGTTGCGGAGCCTGTAACAAGAGTTTTGACAAAAAATTGGCAGTTTCAATCCCACCACGGTTTTTGCTGCAACAAAGAAAAAAGTGTCACTTTATTAAACAGCATTAAACAAGCAATGGCAGAATATTAAGTATTAATCCTGACCTTATATTAATTTTCACCAACTTAAGCTTCTCCGTTATTATCAGTGTACTTTGAAGCTCTTGAAAACCAGCTGAACGCAAATCAATGCCTGCAACATCTAGTACTTCAATAGACGTGCTCAAAAATCTTCCCAAAGCTCCTGCTACCTTGCTGCATATGAAAAGCCAATCAAAATTGAGGTGGAGAGATAAACTGAGAGATGAATACTGCCTATACACAAACCTTCCAAGGTAATTTTCAGCAATGCAAAGAGACTTCAATGGTGCATTGAGGGGAGAAAAGGAATCAAGAAGACGATTAACTCCATCATGGGACAAGTCACAAGCCTCTAGTTTCAAAGAAGTCACACGGCAGCATGTTCCAGATGTTCCAGCAAAATATGGGATTAAATGCCTGTTTGATGGTAGACAATCAGACACCCAACTCTGATTTTATATTATTGAAATGTAACTACAAAATGGGAATAAAATTGACCTGATTCCTTCATCCTCAATTGGATTGTCACTTATATCTAGGTCCTCCAAGTTAGGCATGTATGCAAGAGCATATCCAAGACTTTCTGCATCGTCTTTCCGTAAACTGTTCCCCCTATGTAACTAAAACCAGATTAAAAAGCTTCTGTTTATATAATACTGTGAAATGAAAAACATATCAACACTGTCTTACAGCAGCTCATACTAAATCTAACTCTTAAAAAGTTGGGAATAGAGACTAGGGTGATTCACATCCTAACCGATCCAAATAACAACTGCAGACCAATTCAAAAGTTCAAAAACTGCACAAAACTGAATTTTATTGAATATCTTTGGATTTTCTTGTGTAACCCATTCAGTTTGGATTGGATCCGATTTCAGATTCTGTTTTAAAAACCAAACTCAACTGTATGTATAAATTTTAATAACTATTTTATTATTAGTATGAGATGATGTATTAATTTATATTTTATTTTTACAATACTTATTTGTTTACTGAACAAACTGATCAAATCCAAACCAAACTTAATCGAATTGGAACATATTACTATATTAGATTCTTTTCAATAAACAATCTAAAACAAACTGTATATTACTTTAATCTTTGGATTATACGACTTTTTACCTCAAAGCCAATCCAAATTGAACTGTGAACGCCCCTACTAGTTATGACACTATGCACCAACATGTGCCAAAAGCAAGATGTGATACAGTTATAGAGAAACTTTCTCATATTTTATGTACACGGCTAAATTGTCCATCACAGCCAACTAAAGTCAATCATCAAAGATTTCTCCTATCACACAAGAAAACACAACTATTTAGTATGGTGTTACCTCAGGTTGAGTACGCGCAACAGTTGTAAAGACTTTCCAATTCCAACAGACAAATGAGAACCACTTGATAGTCTCCTGTTAAGGTGAGAAAAGCATCCTGCTATCTTAAATAGTATGTATGAAATTTGTGTTAGCTTACAATAACACAGAAAACAAAAAGATTATGTAGATGAGAAGCTTACTTCATTCTCAGAAAGGTCAAGGACAGATATGCTAGAGGAAACATTGAGAAGAGTCGTGAAAAGAGCTTTGGCAAAATTCCGTCCAAGGTGACTGTCAAATAATTTTAATGAGCACAGGGACCTAGCAGAAGCATCAGCGTGAGACTGTAAATACTTGAGACAGAAAAAACTATAATCTAGTCATAATTCCAAGTGAAACAGAAAAATGCATAATTAATTAAGCAAACAATTGTAAATGATTTAAATAGTATGATAAAACTATTGTCAGGTGAGGAACAGATTAGGAGATTAACTTAAGTACTAGATCTAATACATTACATAAGATGAATGCTACTCATGTTAGTCAATTTCTCCAATATTTGAAATTGATGTCATTGTATCATCATTATACTATTACTTTTAAATAGAAGCTATGTATATAAACATAATCACCCTACTCAGCCACCCATAGCTAGCCAAATAAAACAAAATAAATAAATAAACTGAAGAAACAACTGTACACTGGATTCCCTGAGAAATAGAAAAGCAACAGCCATTGTTCAGTTATATTAACATCATCACAGTCTTCAAGTAGTTCTTATCACTCAGAACACATCAAACTTTGATAAAATAACACATCTATGAGTAGTTCTTTCAAAAAATAAAAACACAATAGTGAATAATTTTGCTAATAAACATAAAAAATAAAAATAAAGTCAATTTACACTTGTGTACCTTGCTGAAGACACAAATGATCCAAGCCCACTGGGTAAAGCAACAGTGCATTGTCCAAAACTCGAGGAGACGATTGAGAGGTGTCTGATCCCATGTTTTTCTACACCCTTTGAGACAACAGAATCAAGTATTTTATTAATAAATTCTATGTAGACTGTGCAGTGAATAAACTCCAGCGACGTTAATGTTCTGCTATGTTGAGTGATAAGTTTGCATAATCCATCAACCTGTGAAACCGTGAATATGAAATCATCAAGGTCGTAGAGAGGTAGTTTACACTTGGAAAAACTATTGATATAGTAAAATCATATTTGAAAAGTAAAATGATCTATACACCCAGAAGGTAAGCTTCACGAGGGTGTGGAATCACTAACTTAATTCTTTCTGTCAAAAGGAAGGTATAATTCATGAGTTCTCATGAGCATGGTTTGGAAAATTAAGAAATATTATGGTAGGTTTAGACTTCAAGCAAAGCCAAAGGAGGCCGTACTCAATTTATCAAATACTCTGAGAACAGGAGTAAAAATGTTATTCGTGTATGTGGATGATAATTATAGTGACATGTGATGATGAGGAGCAACAACATTTAGGCAAAATTTTAGTTAAGGAATTTGAGACTAAAACATAGAAAAATTGAAGTATTTTTTGAGAATTGAAGGGGCCTCCTTAAGAAAAGAATCTTCAAATCTCATCAGAAATGCATTACCGATCTTTTACAATAGACTGGCAAGACAATATGCAAACCACCAAGTACACCAATTGATCCAAGTGTAAAATTAAAGAACACGGAATAAGATATTGGGGTTGATTAGGATATGTATCAAAGGTTAGTCGAAAAACTTCTATATCTAACATACTAGATATGATGTTGCTTTTATTGTAAGTTTAGTCAGCCAATTCATGCACAAACCAAAAGAGATTCATTTACAGGCTGCACTCCGAATTGTGCAATATTTGAAAGGAAGTTCAAGTAGAGGAATTTTGAAATGGAATGAAAGGGTGGGTCTAGCAGCATATACTAATGCTGACTATGTTGGATCATTTGGGGACAGGAGATCAACTATGGGATATTGCACTATCCTGAGTGAGAATCTTGACTTGGATGGTTAAAAAACAAAGTGTGGTATCCACATTTAGTGTTGAAGCAATGTTCATGGAAATTACACAAGGGACATGCGAACTAGTATGAACAACAAAAACTTTGAAAAGGTTGTTTTCAAAATAAGAATGATAGATATTCATTCAACAATTGGAAGAAGAGTGTTGTAAATAATGTATTTTTACTATTATAAATAGTAATTTGTACTTAGCCTATTAGTCCATTAGGCAGGCAAATTAAATTAGTATATAAACAGATTAGTGTCTGTATATTTTTCATACTAAAAATATAATATTAAGTTTTGACAAAATTAATATTGTCCAATCTTATGTTGAGGGAATGTAATCTTAGGCCTAATGTCTGCAGCAAAAACACAAATTCTAATTTATTATTATGCACAGAATAGTTCGATTCAGCACAATTACTGAACGGGCAAAAGTTGCAATTGCAACCAAATTATTGGAACAAATACATTAGACACAGACAAAACTACAAATATATATAATACTCCTACAGTTCCTTTTCATAAGCACTCATTGCATATTTTCCTTATACTAAGACAAGTTGATAGTGTGAATTGTGTGTATAATATTCGCTAAATAGAAGTGTTTAATATTGATTTTTCATATTTCCAAACAAAATAATGGTATTAGTTAAAGTTATGTTTGGAAGAAGAAAAAAATAACATTTCGTTCTTTTTTAAGTATCAATTTTTGACTTTTTACAGATTCTAAGGAAGCTAATAAATTGTTACTTTTGAAACAATAAAATAGTTGTCGTTTTACCTTTAATATCCTTTAACTATTTATTAATTTATTTGACTTTTTTCTCTCCTGTAATAAATAATTAAGAGTAATTTTGACAAAAGTACAATTAATACTACTTTGAACTTTGAAATATGACAATTAAAAAGGAACAAAAAAATTCAAAAAAAAAAAGACTTAAAAAGGATCGGAGGGAGTATAATTTAGGACTGAGGGATTATACATATCTACATGAAAAAGGAAGCTCACTTGTTCCTTAGATCGGATACATCTTAGCACAAGACACTGCAGCTTGCATTCCTTCAACAAACGCTGCAAGTCAGAATCGGAATCAGGGTTATATGACGACATACATGTTACAAAGTTTTAAAGCACTAAAAAGTCAAAGTTTATGAAAATATCATATAATATCTTGAAACGTACTATAAATATAATAACTTGAGGAAATTGCAGATAGATTCAAGGGAAAATTCCCCTATTCCATTTTATTGACATTTCAAAATGCATTACGCATGAACCTATATTAAAATACTTTTCAGATATAGGATGTGGCCACAGTAAATATCCATGTCATAAAAAAAGGTATAATAAACACGGCCAAGTCATAAATGAATGTACCACATCAGCTAAAATGATTCCAAATGGAATGGGGGTGGAAAGTAAATAAAAAATAAAACTGAAGGAACAGAAAAATGGTTTTTAAAATGGAGGAACCAAAAGTGTATTTAAGCCCAAAAAATTATTAGCTAAACTACAATAATAAAATAACTTCTAGAGTAAAATGTCCATATTGTAACAGTTAGATCAGAAACACTACCTAATGCATTGTAGGACAAGATACAATTAAATAGGGATATTATTGGGAAAAAATTGACACTTACTAGAGTTAACTTAATCAGCAAGATTCTATTACAACAGTAGCTTGTAGAGCAAGCTTCCAAACACTAAACTAACTCAACTAAAGCTGACACTAATAATACTTTCTTGATATTCTAAAGGACGGATAATTTGAGGTAATCATGATATAGTACAGAAATGACATGTCAAGTCTCTGCAATTCTTAGTTCAATTGTAAAGTGTCTCTTGGCAGTAAGAAACAGTTCAGTGGGTGGTATTCTTTAGTTGTCGCATCACAGATTGGAGGTGTAGCATAGTGGCTTCAATTGCTGCCAGAAATTGAGGGCAGTAGCAGTGTTACATAGCATTATCAGGGGAGGGACCCAAAAACACCTTTAAAATAGACATTGTCGAGGGGGTGGGGATCTTTAGGGGAAATTGCACAGCCAGTTGGGGCTTAAGTGACCAAAGACAACTCGACTCTTACTTTCCCCTCACCATCAGAGCCTGGAGTTCTACAATCAACGACCTAATCTGGCGACCACCGTTTGAACAACCATCGCAGTGTTGCCATCAAGTCTGGGCTGCCACTGGTGCACCTTTTGGAGTTTGTTAGCCCCTCTATCATTTGAGCTTTAACCCTTCATCTACAACAACTTCCAGGGGAGTGGTTTCCCTCTCATTTTCCTATTTCCACTGAGGCTGGGCTTTCTTTTACTTTATTTTGGTGTTTTAGTGTTGACATAGTGGGCTTGCAATCCCGCTTGTTATTAGCTTTCTTTTGGGTGTATTATTTGGAAATGTTGGGCTTTTGTTACTTGAGCTCACACTGAATATATGAGTTTTCAACTCTTGGGTTTACATCCTAAAAATGAAAGCAATTTGTATCCTAAGCTTATTGGTTAGGTTGTGCCACCTCATCACTTTAGTTCTGTTAGATGTGTCTGCCCATCAGCTTTAGGTGTTATAAGACAGTTATAGCTGTCAAACCTGCTGAGCAAGTTAGTTACAGCTGGATGTAGGATTAGTTACAGTAAGGCGCAGGTTAAACATCTTATAAATACTGTATCTCTCTCTGATCTGAATCATAACAGAATATTCAAAAGGAATATAAAAAAATCAATTCAGTTTTCTCTCTTTTCTCTCAGTTTTGCTTCACTTTAACAACATGATATCATAGAGCTTTAGGTTTGCCCGTAAACACAAGCTACGACTATGTTACCCTCACCCATCAATCCACCAAATGCTATGATATCATAGAGCTCTAGGTTTTTTCGTAAACACAAGCTACAACTATGTTACCCTCACCCATCAATCCACCAAATGCTATGATATCATAGAGCTCTAGGTTTGTCCCAAAATTGTTAGGCCCCTTATTAAAAGATACTATAAGAGAAAGGGCAGAATGGGCCAAGAGAAGTAGTTATGGCAGTTATAATTTTTAAATAAAAACAGTAGTAGTTATTTGTTCTTATCTGTATTTGTAATAAGTATAAATAGGGAAAGGATAAGAAGGATGGGCATTGAGAATTTTACTAAGGGTTATTAAGGAGGGAGGGAACCAAGCTCTCTAATCTTGGTAGGAATGTGTTAATTTTCTGTCAATACAGAGTGTATATGTATGCTGCCAACTCTGATTGAGAACCTTTCTCCAGAGTTTATTCTGTAACAAATACTTATTATTCACTAATATATCCCATTGATACCGGTTTCTATCAAACACAAGCTACACCTATGTTCTCACCTATTCATCCACCAAATGCTATGATTACCAACTCCATTCCCTATGTCAACACCACATAGTTCCCTGACTCTGGAGCCTCATTCCATGTCACAAAAAGCTTCCCAAAATATCCAACAATGTGCACCAATTGAAAGAATTAATCGTATGAGTGTCATGTGGATGTCGGAGAGCGATTTAAAGAGTGTCGAAGCAAAGAAAAATAATATATTTTGGCGATACTTGTATGAATTTTCCGACACATGTCTTACGTGTCATATAAATGCCAGACACCGTGACACGCCTGGTCCTAGAGGTGTTCGTGCTTGATAGGTAATATCCCTTATTCCAATAAAAATGCTTCAATGTTTTGTTTTGCTTTTTGTATGGGAAAACCTAATAACTTTGTATAAAATGTGAATTTCATTGATCCAATCGATAAATTGTAAGTTCTTTAAATAGATCAAATCTTTATAAAATTTCATAAATTTTTTAATTATTTGATGATTTATCAAAATCATTTTATTGACATATAATATGATACTTAAAATATAGGATAATGCATGCTCCTAAATTACATGACTATAAATGTATAAATTATTTAAAATTTGTATGACTATTAAGATAATAGACATTGATACAGCAACCGGATATATAAAATTCACGTTAACATAGGAGTCGTCGTGCAATTGCTTGGCAACTGATGTCAACAGACGCAGAATACATATTTTAAATATATGGAGAATGATGAATATGCATATTGCAATGAATGATTAGAATAAAAGCGAACTCACTAAAATAAAGTGCAGATTGCATAAAAGTGATAACTGCACAATAATTGCTATAACTAACTCACAGATTAAGTAACCTACTAACAGAAACAGAGCTGCAGCGCATGCACACTGCTTCTGTATACTACTCTATCGTGCTGATAGTATTCAGTTGTAACTCTGCACTGACTATATAATGTGAACTCTCTTTTGTTCTGAATCAATTCAATAAAACTCAGAATTTTCACTAAATACTTTCTCATTCTTACAAATAAAAAATTTCAAAGTAGTAGTTATCATGGACAGAAAGTTAATGTATATAACAACTAACAAGTAGTTGTCAGTGCTTTCCTTGAGATTATGAAAGCTATTGATGCATCTGCAACAACCACCACGCCTTATCCCACTAAGTGGTATCAGCTACATGGATCAAATTACGCCATAATGTTCCATCCAAGACCATATTTTTATCCAATTCATTAATCTCGGGATCTTTCTTAATAGTTTTTCTTTTAGTTTTTTTAGGTCTTCCTCTACCTCTAGTTATTTGACTCCTCTCCATATGATGTACTCTCCTTGCAACAAAATCTGAACCACCTAAGCCACCTTCTATCTATATGCCCAAACCACCTAAGCCTATTTTTCACCATCTTTTCTACTATAGCTGCTACCTCAGCACTCTCTAATATTGTCATTTCTAATCTTATCTTGTCTAGTCCTTATCACACATCCAACGCAACATCCTCATCTATGCTACACTTAAGTAACTTCCTCATCTCTGCTACAGATGCATTTAACAAAATCAAAATGATTCCAAAAAATAAGTACAAAAGAAAGTGGAGGTAATCAAAGAGTTTTTAATGATATTCTAGAAAGCACAAAACTTACAGTAGTTTCTGTATCGCACAGAATATTCTGCAGTCTCAGACAACTGCATCAAGACAAAGTGATAAAAAGAAGTGAAAAACTTGATCAAGAAATGCAGTGATAATAGATTTATACAATTTGGCAAGCCAATGGTTCCTATTATATAATGGATTGTAAATGGCTAGGAATATTAATCTACATGCATGAATAGTGTGACTCTGGGTCAATGACAAGAATCAATAGGCCCCAATTGTAAAATGAAAAGGAACTAGAAGAGTGCTATTCTATGATGCACCTATAATATACGCCCTTTTGCCTCCCGTGTCTAAATGAACACACGCCAATATGTTGTCTACTCTTGTTGCTACGGTATCAGACATCCTTTTTAAAAATAAAAATAAAAATTTATGACATCCCAACTCACTGCTGCTACGAGGAAGAACTACCTCTTCGGCTATTTGACTCTTCACATCTTAAACAAGAATGCAATGAAGGGAGTGCTAAGATGTGGGACATTAGAGGAGATGCATAAAAAAGTAAAAATGATCCATTAAACTTTAAAAAAAAGTTGAATGAATCGAATTCATCCATATTATTAAATGGATGGATTGGATCCAGTCCATTAACAATTTTATTGTGTAGTGAATGGATTTATAGTTGGATTAATTGGATGATGAATAAATTGACTCAATTGCCACTCTTGGAAGAGTTGGTCAATGATATCTCCTTTCATTTCCTAATATTTGTCATTGTGTGTATCCTTGGCCTCTGACTTGCAATTGGTTGGATGTGCATATATATTATGTTTAAGGTCCATTTGAACTACATTATGTCTTAAAAGTACTGTTGTCATGACATAATTTGAATTAAAATTCAAATCATATTTTTTACTACAATTTCTCAAATGCTACCAGAATGCCTCACTATCAAAATGATCCAATCTAGTGGGTGGCTGCCCCAGCCTACTCTTTGCATAGCAAAAATGCAGAGGGAAAACCAAGCTTACTAGTCAGCTCAATTAAAAACTGATGCTCAAAGTAATCGAGCTTTACCAATAGAAAGAAAATATTTTCCATGAATACAAAACTGTAATCCATGGTTAACTCATTTTTATATTTTTTTAATCTTAACCCTCAAAATACTAGGGGAAAGTTCGACTCGGGTAATCCACAAAGTTCGGTCAAAGGTAAATAAAGACTAACTAAGAATTGTAAGGATTGAACTCGGAGTCACTCCTTTATTATATAAAGCTAGTCAAAACTGATTGTTTTTATATAAACAATGATAGGAGACAACAATTTAAAATCTTCACCTCACATGGCTGCCAAATTGTAGGCAATGGTAAGAAAGTTTTGAATATTTACAATATGACTGAATTGTAAGTCCCACAAAACCAATATAGCTCAGTGTGCTGTCTGAAAAGAAGATGAGAAAAATGAAGAAAATTCAATAAATTATCAATTGACAAAATAAAACGGGTGAAGTAGGGTGTGCACCACAAAGACAAGATTATTTTTGCACAAAGTAAGGCACCTTAAGTATACATACTGTAAATGTCATTGATGCCAAAGCAAACTCTTTGGAACTAGTCTTTTTCTTCTCAAAAGTTTTATACTCACATGGAAGGTATCAGTCACAGAAAATACTTAAGAGACTAAAATGCCACTTCAATAATTTTTCCAAAAGGATAACCAATCAACTGAACAAACTTTTAATCATCAATAGTGCTCATTATTATCTGTCATCAGTCAAAGGCTTCGTGGAACGCGTTCAACATGTCAGTCTCAAATACTATCTATATCCTTAAAAGTGAAAAGCTTAAGTAACATGTTACAATCACATTTCTTCTTTACCAAAAACACATGAGCAACATTTTTGTATAAGGAACAAATTTGACTTATTTCATAGCCATTTTAAAATTGAACATACTTTCTGGAGCTAGAAGCCTGATACAAAATTAGAACACTGCAGAACTTTGAGAATCTGCAAATCTCCCAAATGGTCAAAGGTCCCAAAGGTTTATCAAATCACATCACATCATCCATTTAAAAAAAATACATACAACATTTTCTCATGAGCAAAATTGAATTATCTCATAACCATTTTCAAAATTGAACATACTTTTTTCCTTATCTGGAGCTAGAAGCCTGATATGATAGGAAGGAACTAGTATTTTATTAGAAGAAAATAGGGAAAATCCCCTTGACTACACCAGAACTTTGAGGGTCTGCAAACCTCCTAAACGCCCACAGGCCACAAGCCACTTAAATGGCAAGATTCTCACCTCCTCTCAACTCTTCCCATGGGCCACATCTCTAACAATTCCTAACTGAGTCAAATTTTCTCAAAGGAAACTTCGAGTTAAAAATTTCAATATGAAGAAAGTGACTTAGCATAGTACCTGAAACCTGTATGTCGCCAATACGTCCTTTAAAAGATGTGACTAGTGCTTTCTCTGTTGCTTGATCCAGACATCTGTAATTTCAAGTAGATTATAGAAAAATATAATTTGAGTGAAACCAATATCAAGTGAAAAACATAATAGTATAATGCTTTAGTGTAATACTTTTGCACATGGGTCTCCCAGTATACTTTCTGCCAGTCGGTTGGTTGGATCTGATTAATGAGATTAGGCCATCGCAACTCAAACTTCTTCCGCCATGCTGTATTTAGATTCCAATCCCTGAAAGAACAAGATTTCATTCACAAATTCATAACCAACAAGCGTAACATTGGAATTATTTGCACAGACAAGATGACTATAAAATTCTCACCTGGAACGTTTTCTCTTGTTTGTTGAGTCGTCATGCAAATAATCTTCCTTAGTCAGATCCTGGAATGGCCTGTTCAAATAAAAACTATTGAGAAGCTGAAATTTACGATGCAGACAAGTGCTTTGGGATGCGCTAACATAGTTGTTCGGCGTGTCTTTTCACTGTGGTTGTCAAAATGCGTTAAGGGCTTTAGGCTATATAATCATTGTTAGTTAGCAAAACACCGTACTGTTATATTTTTGAAATTATTGTATCCGTTATCATTTATCAAAAAGTAAAGTTAGGGCTGAAAGGAAAATTTTATATTTCTAACTTTCTCTTGTACCAAAAATAACACAGTGATCCAACCAAAGTAAGACATCAGAATAGGATAAAGATAACTTCAGCAGCTAACAAAGAACTTAATACTACTAAGAAACTCTCCCGTTATCCACACAACACTAAATAGTGACTTAAATAGGCAAATCAGTCCTTAAAAGTCTAAGCATCAATCAAATTAGTTTCTTTTTTATTTTTTTTGAATCGGCTAATACATCCCTGAAATTGTAAAATGTTATTCAAAATACTCTCTATGATAACTTTTTCCGTTAGAAGCTATGACTTCACACATTAAGTGGACATGTCGCATTGCAAGTTGATCCCAAATAAATGTAACTTCACTAGGGATTAACTTGTCTATGAAATTTACTTATTCACATCAACTCAGACAAATTTGTTAGTGATTGCAATCATGCAAGGACCAACTACTGGCAAATTACTCTTTAAGAGACCTAAATTTCACACACAAATTAGTATCTAGTCTAGGTTGTTAATCTCAAAATAGCCGCGCGTAGCGCCGAACCCCCAAAATGCTATAGTGGCATAGCGGATAGCGAGATGACCGCTATTTTGATCTTTAAAAACCAAGGTAAATACTTAACATGAATACATAAATACTTAAAATAAGTTCTAACAACATACATATTGCTTTAAAAATAAAAGTTGCAGCAACATACATAAATTTCAACATCACCCCAATATAAGTTCTCATCAAAATCAAATTATAAATGTGTTCAAAATGACTAAACGGAATTCTAAACATAAACAAACGTAAACAAAATGACTAAATCACATCCGCCTCGTCTTCACTTCTAAGTTCCACCACATTAATATCATCCTGCTCATCACTTGATTCAACTTCAAACTATTCTTCTTTCACCTCCAACTCCTCATCTCCGTTAGACACTAATGTAGCAAGTCTAGAGTTATGTCTAGTAACTCTTGTTGGTTCATTAGCCCTAGCGGAATTACCAACAACTTCCCAAGTCAAACACTCTTCTCCCAAAACCAAATCATCTTCCAATATTCCATTTTCATCCTCATTTTGTTGCAACCATTCATAACATTCATCAATATTGTTGAGGAGAATAGGATCATTTAAATCATTGCTATTGAAGTGTTCTATAAGAGGCAAACATACTAATACCCTTTAATATCATATTTTATATTAGTGAAATAAAAGGCAAAAAAACCCAATCCTTTAAAAAAATTAAAAATTTTAATATTGCCCTTTCTTCACAATAGTAGTCTGTAAACCGCTACAGAACCGCTATTGCGCCGCCACGACTTCCCAAATAGCGGCCGCTATCTTCACTATCGCTGTTAGCAGTTAGCAGGCCTAAAGCATAGCGCCGAGGTCCTCTACTGCTACGCTATAGTGCGCTATCGACGACCTAGTATCTAGTATGGTGACACAGAAGTGTTAAAAAATAGTTTGGTGACACAGATGTGAGATCATTTTGGAGGGACCACATACCCAACTAATTTGTCACACCGTAGTCTCTAACGATAAGAGATGATATAGTGACTAATTTGAATGGCTTCTACAATTTCGTCGATGTATTTGTCAATACTCAAAAATTAAAGACTATATAGACCAACGATTACACTTCAATGATAAATTTGCATATTCACTCACTAAATAGTACTCCCTCAATCCTATTTATAAGAAAATGTTTACCTTTTATATACATTGAATAACTTATGTATCTGGACAATTTGTAGACCAGATACATTGTCGATTCAACGAATCTAAAAAGTATCTGGACAACAAGATAACAACTAGTACTCATAACACGCAAAAAACATCACCAATTATCGTGAATCACCAATTTTGCCCTAAAATTTGTAAATGCCAGACAATTGGTGCACCAAACTAACAAAATTTCGGAAAAATCCTAATGTTGAAAGTATCATATCGAAATACTCCTGGCTGATCAAAAAAGTACTAACATTATATGATTGGTAAATTTTCAATTTCTGTGATAACTTGAAATTGACTAACCTACAATTCATAACTAAACTACTACCGATTCATTATTAAGCCTTAACTTCCACATAATAGTTCATGCATGCAAAAGTCAATCAAATATGAGTTTAATTACCGTGAAAAAGAGAATGAGAAACGAACTTACATGTGAAGTTGGAAATTGTACAATCCGACAGGAGGTAAACGCGAGACTAAATCCTCAATTAAATGCGACGGAAGTTCGTATATATCAGGAAGAATAGCAACAACAGCATCATCGCCTGAAACAGTTTCAGAACTCTAGGTTAAAATCTCATAAACTTCATCTCTAAATAATGCAAAAAAAATTGATAGAGAACGAAAAAATGTACGATTGTACCAAGGACGAGTTTCCGTTTGATGTGATCGATGCAGAGTGTGGTGAGGGACGGAGGCGAAAACGAATCGTTCGCCTCCGTCATTGTATCGGGACCGGAGTTGCGGTTAGGCGAAAACGAGAAGCACGCAGCAAAATGTAAAGGAAAGAGTCATTTGCACTGACTTGCAAGAGTATATATAGTCTCACTGTGCTTAGTTGCTACCGGTTCCGCAAAATGCACTACTTTTTTACTTCGGGTCCCAATTTATTTTTCTCAAGATTGAAAGTGATTTGGATTTTGTAAGAGTCACTATTTCAAAATTAGTGTAGGATTTAATCTAATAAATAAAATTTGTTTTAAAATAATTGTCATTTTCATTTTTTTTAATGTAGATTTGATTACTTTATTTTAATTATGTTATTTAATTATTATTTTATATATTATTTTAATATTTGAATAAGGTTAATTTAATAAAAATATAATATTTTATAATAATATTGTTGTATTTCTTAATTTTATATTTAAAAACTTTAAAAGACATTATTTTAAAATGGATGGAGGGTTGTTCTTAAACTTTTGATTATCAAACTGACTTTTTTAGTTTCATTGTGTTATTTTTATTTAGCTCAAATTTGAAAAAAATGGATAAAAGTCTTTTGATAATCGTATTTGATTGATATTTTATTTTATTTATTCTAATATGTACTATTCTTTTATACTCTCTTATCTCTATTATAAGAAAGCTTTGATTTTAGATTTATTCAACTATTTGAACAAAATATAAATTAGATTCAATGAATGTGACATCATTGAATATAAAAAGAAATTATTTATCCTGACCATTATTCTCTTATACTATATCTAGCCTCTATTATAAAAAAGTTGTATTTTTATAAATTAAATTGTATTTTTGTAAATTTATTGTATAATTAATATATATGAATAAAATATAGATTAGATTTATTGTATGTGTCACTCCTTTATAATCTTATTGTATGTGTCACTCCTTTATAATCTAATATTATATTATTTGATATTGAAGTATATTTAATAACATTAAATAAATTAAATATCACATATTAACTTATTTCAACAATGAGATATTTTAGAGTCGCACTTAATCAATGGGTCTATAGATATCACTGGTGCATTCCTAAAGAAACAAATTTTATCTAAATTACCTATGTTTTTTCACATGAATCGTGAAGTATTCAGTTAAGTGACTTTATAATTGTCTTCTAGCAGATAATATTTAATGGTACAAAAGTGATTAACTCATGCTCATCTAGGGACCATAGTAGGTTCTGGTTGAAGAATGACATACACCATTATCATAATAAAAATGACACTTACATAACACACTTTGTGGGACTCTTATCGTAGGTCAATCTAGTATAAAGCTTACTCTTGATGTTTATACTTGTGTGAAAAAATTATATTTGATATTTATGATATGTGAAATATGACCATTTATTTACTCACATAATAGATTATATGCATTAATGTTATTCAATTTGATGATAAAATTTGGCTACAAATGCTTTGAGAATGATTTATTTATTTAATATAGTCTCGTGGTTAAGTCATTCTTAATATTTCATTAAACTAACTAACTATTTTATAGATTTTATTATTCTGAACGAACAGAAGCCTCCCAATTGTTTAGTTTAACAGCTTCGAAAATGTTATTGGTACGAGTTTCACCTTCCGTACAGATCATCATAACATTTTCTTCGATCTGGTAGATAGGTTATACGAGATTACGAAAATTGCAAATGAAAGAGATATGAAAGTTACGCTTATTAATATGATTGTCTTCATCATTTAAGGTTAGAGCTATTTTTTTTACTAACATAATCGACTTCAGTTGCTTTGAGGATCTAGACTTCAACTAAGTTATCAATACGGGCTTTGGCCACAACAAGGATAACGACGGCTTACATGATTTCTCTTATGAATTGAGGGTCACTCATACGGGCAACGTTGTCTTCGGTGCGATTTTGACAAGGATATGTTAAGAGTCATGACGTTGCATGCACGGTCTTTCTCAATGATGCGAATTTGTTTGGATTTGATGACATTTTTAATGATATTGCCGCATGGTGCTTGGGAAAATCCAACTTTCACGGGAAAATGGTGTTTATATTATTTCAATGACGATGGTGGTTTGGAGAGTGACTTGGTGCATCACTCGGTCATGAGTATGACCATATTATTTTTCTCCATTGTCACCATATTCACCCTTATTATCACTAACATGTGTCTAGTCATTGTTGCCATCATTAGTATATTTATTGATTAAACTTTGAGTCAGTCAGATTTATTGGATCCACTATGGGCACCAATTATACTTTATAAAAAAAATACAACGAGAGACAGTCACTAATCATATGGGGTTGCATGAGAATTTAGGGTGTTTGACAAGGTATTGGGGTTAGCTCGCATAGGGTTGTAAGAAGCTTTATATTTGGTTTTCTCCTAAGAGATTGGATTATTCCCAATTATGGGATTGAGATATTTATAGAAGATCCTTTGGGTCTATGTTAGAAATCCAATAGATGGTTGCTTTTATTTTGTTATTAGAAACATAAGAGTAATTGAAGACTCATTATCACACGAATTATTGGATAAGAGATATTATTTTAACTGGTATTACTTTGACATCTCATATTTCATGTTTTCTAAGAAAAATGGATCATGCATATCGGATCGGATGTTCAAACTCAGCTTCGAGCAACAGAGGGTCGGTTTAGAAGAATTACAAGTCAATGCTAATGCAAAAAAAAAAAGGGCATTACAATGCATAAGCAATTAATTCAAGAATTTGAATTCAGAGACATGTTTAAGCCACAACACCCTACCACCCCGCGATTTACACTGTTTTTCCCTCATAAATTTAATAATTTGCAACTGTAACTCGTTTGTTCCAGCCATCGTAATCCCTCGTTGCAAGACAAGGAAACCAAAGGTGGTTGCTCTTGAATACATGCTCGAAAAAGACTTGGCTCCTCAGACTGTAACCGCTGCTGACAAGGATTAACTAAGGAAGTTCTGTAGTAAGGGAGTGAGAAGATAATTCCAATATTGGCAGCATATCAGTCCCTGCGTGTAATCTACTTCATCACTAGTTTTTAGTAGAGGTGGCAATAGGATCCATTAAGACAAAATCCATCCAATCCATCCATCAAAAAAATTCATTCAATCCATCCACCACATAAAAAATAAGTTAATGAATTGGATTAAATCCATCCATTTATATGCATTGATGGATTCAATCCATCCAACATATTTTAAGAATCCAATGGATTATTTTTATTTTTGTTATATTATTTTTTAAAAAAATAATTAAAAATAGATTTTTTTAAAATTTAATTAAAAAAAAATTTAAGAAAAAAATTGTTTTTTTTCAATAAAAAAATTGTAATATTTTCAAAAAAAAGATAGATTTTTTTTCCGAAAAAAATCAGTTTTTTTTTTCTGAAAAAAAAGTCTGCTTTTTTTTTTCTGAAAAACAATCTATTTTTTTTTTGAAAAAAAAATCTACTTTTTTTTCTGAAAAAAAATCGGTTTTTTTTGTGTGAAAAATTGATTTTTTTTCCAAAATAAAAAACTGATTTGTTTTTCGAAAAAAAGTCGATTTTTAAAAAAAACAATTTTTTTTCGAAACAAAAAACCAATTTTTTTTAATAAAAAAAATTCCCGAAAAAAAGACCGACTTTTTTAAAATACAAAAAATACAAAAAACCGACTTCATAATTTTTTTTTAAATACAAAAAATGAATTTTTTAAAAATAAAAAAAATTATTTATTTTTACAAAATAAAATAATTTATTTATTCTTACAAAATAAAATAAAAAGTTGGATGGATGGATTTGATGGATTGGATTGGATAATTTTAAGAAAATTTTAGTGGATTGTTAATGGACTAATGGATTGTTTTAATCCATCCATTAACAATCCAATCCACATCCATCTAATTCATCCATTTTGCCACCCCTAGTTTTTAGTGGTATTAGGAACATAGTGATCATCTTGATGATGAGTGAATCATACAACTTACCAAATACGCGAAAATATAGCAATGTTCACTTACCCAAAGCCTAATGAGTAGAAGGTGAAGCGACTCGTAGAGCATCGAAAACTTTGGAACGAGACGAACCTGCATGCATGAACCAAATCAAACAATATAAGCAACAGGTCATTTGAAAAGGTCTTATGTGAAGTTTAAGAGAGGAAGAGAGATAATGGTTTTCCGTAAGCGATACGATTCACTATTCCTTTTGAGGATTGCTAAAGCCAGAGATTATTCCCAATCCGCCCATCAAATTCTTCACTTAGCAAATCGGGCAAGAATAATGTGTTAAGGTTTTCTAATACAAGCAAATGAGGAAGCCAAGTTGGCAAAGCAAGTTCCAGACAAATACCATTGATTCTTTCCTTTAGAGAAATTCTTTCAAAATCTTCTAATGTTAATACCCCTACATTTGTTTGAAAGAATCTGGTATTCATCCGGCAGACATGAATGCAACTTTCATAACTTTGTTATTCTCGCATTGAGAACGAACAAGACAGCCTGCGGGATAATAGAAATTCAATGAGTCGCTGCTAAATCGGTAAACATCAGCAGAAAGGACGAGAAGAAAGTGTTAAATGTTTTCATTATACCTGAAACATAGTGGACAGTGCGAACTAGCTTTTAATTCAATTGTATTGAGACTCGGAGAGTTTTGTTGTATGGAACTACATGAAGAATAATTCTTCAAAATACTACCTTGCCAACATTGAAACCAATGGTGAGCTTCTAGAAGTGAAAGAGAAACTAAGATCAAAGACATAAAGTAACCACCTTCAGTCTTCAGACTCCAAGCTTCCATGCCCCGATGTCAAAAACAAGCAAGTCAGATTCGCTGAATTACTCTTCATCAAGACAACCGCAAGTAACTTGTAAGCCAGCAACAATCTTCCATAACAACACTAGCTTATTGGTATAACCACTCAGGTGGGGTACCCCTATGACATGAACTCTGATACGCCATCATCAAATGCTTGTGTTGCAAAAGAAATCATGTTAGGGTTTTGTTTTTTTCTTTGCTTTCGTTCCTTTTGTTTTGATGTTTATAAAGCTCGACGCGGAAGAGATGGGCGAGGACGAAGGTTGAAATGGAGGAGCTGGCCAGGCGTCGACGTGATGTTTTTTTCGAGGAGAAGAAGAAGACGCTTGAACGGAGAAGGAAGGAGAGTTGAGGAGAAAGAGGAACAAGTGGGACTTGTGTTTATTCCTCCGTTGGTTTTGTGTTTGTTATCATGACCTGTTTCAGTGCGTGCATCCTCACTATATACCCTCATTCTAAGTCATTGACCTAAGTAAAGCGGTTGACTCATCTTAATCAAACGGTTAGTTGAGTTTTGGCCAGGGGTCCACGATGGACCCCCTCTCTAGTCTACTACGTCGGATCTCCTCCTTTTTCTTTTAGTTTTTTTTTTCCTTTCTTTCTTTTTATCTATTTTTAATAAATGTTTTTATTATTAAATACTCTTTTAAAACAATTATTTATTAACCAATTTTAATTTACCTACTTAATCAATCAATTAAGTTTGGATTTTTTAGTGTTAATTATTTTAGGTTTTTTTTTCTTATAATTACTTCAAAAAATATTAAATCACATATTTATATTTATCTTGTTTTCTCTTCCCCGTTTATTTATGATTACTAATTTACTTAATAAAACATTTGTGCTAGTCTAATATTGTTGGTTTGTCTATGGTTCTTTCACATAGATAGAAAACCTTACTCACGATTTATATCAAGCGCTCTCATATCTTCACGAGCCCTTTTTTTTCTTAGTTTTGTACGTGTTTGACATGATTTATCTTATAATATCTCACCTTATAAGTTGGTTATGATGCATACCTTACTTGAGTCAATCCCGGTTTGATGCTTAATGCTTATACTTGTATTCCTTTCGATGATATATTTGCATGTTACATGTCAAAGGGAAGAACTTGTGTGTGACTTTATAGTCATACGCTCCTGCATTATTCATTTACATCATTTCTCCCCTACCTGATCCTTGATTCAATCAACAAACCTTCTCCCCCTAGAACCTTGGCCACAGTCAAGAGTTCCTTAATACCTTTAGGTGAACTATGAATGCTTTGATTCCATTCTCGTTAGGATACGTAGGCACAAGATGCAACTTCTTGGTGAGCATACTTAGAAATAAATCCCTAGGCCTTTCACCCTTAGCAAACAACAATAACACAATATAAAACAAGAGATTCTTGTAGAGTACTACAAATACTTAGGATGCTAACACCTTCCCTAGGTATAACCAACCCCTGAACCTTAGATTCTCTAGCTTTGCATTGCATTGCATACTCATGGGTTATTTCAATCTTTTTCCCTTTCCTTAGACAAATTAAAGACTGATGGTGAATAATGATTTGTGATTCAAGTTAATCAATAGTTTGATATCCAATTCTCACCATGATAGTAAAGTACAATTGTGTGTTTCTCCTGCAATGGCAGGGAGACTCTGAGGTCTTAAGGCTTGCCCATGATGTCAATAAGCCATGTATGACAATGTTTTTATGGTGGTTTTAGGAGTTATACTCACGTGAGGTGAGAGACACTGTAGATTAACGGAGTGTTTATGTATAAGCTTTCGAGGGGGTGATAGACGTGAGATAAGGGTTATACTTCAAGGGGTGTAATGATATGCATGACTTAAGATATGTCTTTCTCCTATATTGGTGATGTATTTATAAAGACCTTTAGGGCCTAAGATTCTCTATGGAAGGGTAACCGCCCACTGAATCAATGGTGGACCGTTGAATCCATATTTCCCATAAATTCATGGATCAGTTATTGACCTTAACTACACTCTGCCCAATGGAACATCTTATCCCATGTTTACCACTATCGGGCGATATGAAATTCATGGGGCGAGGCAATATCTTTCTTTGGGTGACATTCCAACTTCTCCTCTTATAGGAAGATCTAAAGGTATCTCCCTAAGTGAGGCCCTTTAAAATTATAACACTACACAAATTTTATAATATCTATTTAAAAAATATTATAAAAAAAACACTTTAAACTATTTTAATAAAGTTTTTTAAATATTGTGAAATATCCAAGTCCCACAATGATTAAAGATGGATCCCACGAAGGATTTATATAGAGTGAGACCCCTCATCTTACAAGTCGGTTTTGTAAGGATAAGTTTGATCACATTTTAATATACCATCAAAGCCCATCGATTAAAAATTTGGCCGCCCACCATTTAAATCCATGCACCAAACCTAAAAAGAGTGTTGGACGCGAGGGAGTTGATGACACTTTGTCATTGCATATTTTCGGTCGAAGAAATGGATCAAAACAAGTTAAAGAGGAGCAAAAATGAAGAATAAATGCCAAAGAAAGATGCAAAAATGACTAAGTATACAGAAAAAAAAAGTACTTACGAAAATTAGGTGAAAAAAGGAGCAAAAAGGTGCAACTACTGGAATAATCATGTGTGGCTTCGCGCGCTTGATAGAAAAAGCAAAGTCAACATCGCGTACGTGATGCAAGCGATCATGCACGTGATAGGTCCTTTTCTGGGCCTATTGTGACACATTCTGAACTGATTTGACTAATATAAAAGAGATTTTTTGGCATCTTTTCAAGGGTTCTATGATTTTACAAAGCAAGTGACGTTTTACAACACCATAAGGCATATTTTGAGCGCATTTGAAGACATTTGAGACCAGTTCTTCAAGGGATCTCTTATGCAAACCTCTTATTTTTATTTGGTATTATAATTTTCATTATGAGTAACTAATTCTCTCTAGGTTAGGTTTTGTAAGATAAACCTATTTTAATATTGTTGAGACATATGTTTAATTTGTTATTGCATGAATAATTTGAATTATAGTTCTATTCAATTTTTATGTGAGATACTCTTTTAATATGAATTTTGTAACATCCCAAATTTAATTGGAGTATTTTAATTAATTATTTAATTAAGAATATTCGTTTTCGGTGATTTTCGGGTGGTTGGTGAATTATTAAGAAAATGTGCATTTTTGGGTATTTATTTAATTAATAGCATATAATATTAATTTATTAGTATTATTATTAATTAAATTGAAATAAGGGAAATAAGGGCAATTTGGGCGATTGGAGGAGTTAGGGATGATATTATGGGAAAAGCCCAAATTGTAAGATTTAACAAAATAGAATTCTAAAGAGAATTGGGATTCATTTGTTAACCGTGAAAAGAATGGAGGTCAGAGCTCTAAGGAGGGAGAATTGGAGGCAAAAGCTTCGGAAGATTCCTGGAGTAATCCTGAAGGCTGTGAATCGGCTAAGGTATGGGGAGTATTACCTTTCATAGTTTTCTATGTATGATTTTCGGTATATTTGTGGCTGATGTAAGGTTTAGAGATTTGAAATTAATTGTGGAAAATAGGGAAGTAATCGTAAGATTCTGAGAGGATGGCCAAATGGTATGCATCGTTGAATATTAACATAAAATTTGTGGAAAACCTTAGGCCTTTATGGCAAAACCCGTAGGATTAGTGGTCAATATTTCTGACTGTCTGATATGTAATTGTGGGAAACCTTATGGGAAACCTTAGGCCTTCGTGGTTAGAAGCTTGACATTGTTATATGTCTGGCCCTGAAGGGATTAAATATTGAATAATAAGTAATTTTAATGCCGTAGGGTGTAATTGAAAGAAAAATTGTGACATCTTGTCCCTATAGGAATAAGAATATTCAAATGTGAGTAACTCTGAAGTACTCAGAGTAATTGCAGGAAATAGTGTTTTAGGCGTTGCAAATGTTGTCAGATGAGCCTAATAAACCATAGAAGTTGTGTTGTTATTACCGTATAACCTTAGGAATGTTTTAGTGATGTTTTGGGTACGTTGAGTGAGTGATTCGTAAGAATAATTGAGCAAAAATCAATTCCGAAGCGTAACAATGTCTTTCTGTCCGTCACGACTGTTCATGTTTTCGGTCGAAATTGTTTTGGACGTAACTTTGGATCCGTAAGTCCGTTTTGACCCCCTTTCGGAGTGTTGGAAAGCTAATGAACAGAGCTATAACATATGATAGATAATGGAATTGTTTTCCCAATATTTTTATATATAATTATGTTTGATAAGTCAATTGTGTATATGTTTTAGTAACGAATCATGTTCTGGTTCAATGATGTCTTGATGTTTTGATTCTGTGATTTCTGTGATGGGTTGCTGTGATTATGACGGTGGGTTTTGCGTGAGATGTACATGATGTTAAGATGATTTCTACGATGTATTGATTGAATTAACTTGATGAAATTACTATGAATTGACGAGCTATATGATAACATGAGTATGATGGTGAGGTTGTGTGATTAATAGGCGATAGTATGAGGGTTACCGTGAGTATGATTTGATGAAATGATATGAGAGAATATGAGATAATATTATGACTTAATATTATGATAATATGACGTATGATGATTAATATGACGAATTATGATAATATGATGTATGATGATTATGATGATAAGATATGAGGATATATTGTACGATGATGATTACTGTGATGAGATATGATAACATTGTGTGCGATAATGATTAGTTTGATGAATTATATGATGAAACGATGTGTGATGAGGATTATTATGATGTGATGTGATGACGTGACGAATAATGATGATTATTATTATGAGCTATGATGAGATGATGTATTACGATGATTACTTTGATGAACTATGTGATAACATGATGTTGTGACATTTATGTGATGATGATGATTTATTGTGATGAACCGTGTAATGACATAGATTGTGATGTTTTGTGTGATGATGATGAATATGATGAATGATGATGCATCATATGTTGTGTTGTGAGGATTATTATTGTGACGTGTGCATCATGCATTCATGCATATTCGATTGCTTTGGCTTCAATCCCACTGTGTGGATGTGAAGTATTTTGACGTGCTCTGATCCTATTGATGGGGATCTATGGAGGGTTGATGGTCAGTGTCCATCGAGCTGTGATGATTGGTACCACATGCATTGAGTTGTGTCGCATTGCATTGAGAAGTCTTTTGTATGAATTATGACGTTGTGGCCTTTGAGGCACTTTAAGGATATCAATGTGTTGAATATGAGTAATATGATTGTGTTAAATAAGGATATCAATGTGTTGAATAATTGAGTAATGTGATTGTGTATAATAATAATTATGAGTAAAATGCCATTTATGCACTAATTGTCATACATTGATTATTATGAATTATTTTACTCACCCTGCCTGTTTGAATGTTGCCTCCACGTGGGTAACGTGCAGATGAGCAAGTTTAGCCGTGGACGCCGTCAAGGATTATTTTGAAGTTTTAGAGTCGTTAGCCTTTATGGTTAATTTAGAGGGTCTTGCTCTGATATGTAACATCGGGTTGGGTTCTTTGAGTTGATTGTATATCATTGGGTTATTTTACTGATGTTCCCTTATGAGAAAAACATTGAGTTATATTTTGAGTTCCGTTGTATATGATGTTTTGATGTATTTTGAGAAAACCCGTGTGTTACGGAGTTTTGACCAACTTTGTTGACTTGGAGAAATGTACGCCCTTTTATGGCTTTTTAATGAAAGTTAATATTTTACTCTGAAATCTGTGTTATTTTACCGTAATATCTGTGTGGTAGAATAAGGGTGTTACATTAGTGGTATCAGAGCAGGTCGGTCCGTCCGGCCAAGTTGTCTAATGTTGTTGGTTCCCTTGTATGTGACATGTGTGTGAAAACACTGTCGGTACATGTTTGTTTTCTAACCTTTGTCTGCAGAAGTGGGAATGCTTCAAGTAGGGGAGAAGCTAGTGCTTCTCTAGGATGCTGCAAGTGTGGAGTTGTGGCTCAGTGTGTCGATGAGCGCTCTTATAGTTTGGTAAAGATGGTTTGTACCCCATCATGATTTTCGGCTGTCTATTGACAAATTGAGGAACTGATCACCCTTAATCTCTTGTTGATAGTAGTTGGGATTATGTTGGATGGGATAGACGTGTCTTGCAAGCTTAAATGGTGTGGGCAGTGATTTGTTTTGAGTTAAGCTAAGTGCTCAAGAATTGCTTTGATGAGTCAGTGCGAGAAGGTAATGAGATGTTTATTTTGATGGAAACTTTGAGTGTTAATGAAAGTGGGGAAGTTGGTGGTTTGCCAATTAATTGTTATTGTCCGGAGTTTTTCCTGATGAGATAAGTGATTTACCGTCGGAATGTGAAGTGGAGTTGTGATTGGTTATGTTACGGGAACTAGTCTAATATTGAGAGCTCTATATTATATGTATGTTTGAATGGTCGAAGAATTAAATTGATTGAGTAGTTTTGAGACTTGTGTCTGGTGTGTGTGCTAAGGCAGCAGATGGTGAGGTCGAGTACATGGTGGACAATGATTTCTGGTGATTGTGATAAGAGGTCGGGCGTGGAATGCAATATTGGTGTACTTGAGGTTTAAAATATTTCGAAGTTGAAAATGTGTTGGATGGCTTCCTAAGTATGAAATTGATGTTGTACGTTGAATTCCGAGGTTGCAGATTTTTACGGAATCGAAATCGGAGATACGGAAGTCATTCAACGGTTGAAAATAGAATTTGGACTGTCATGTTCGTCGAGCGTTCGCCTAGCGAAAGGTCCTGGGCAGAAGAATGTTGTTTTCATATTTTTGTCATAGCAGGAGAACCGTAACTCAGAATGGCACATGGTTCGAAGCATTGGAAAGCTATTCTAATACTCTATGTGATGGTGAAGTAGTGGCATGGAATTAAGTTATTTATTGATGGACTATATTTGGATTTTGTAGTAAATGCAGAAAGTGTGGTTCGTGTTTCCGCCATAACTCACGAATTGAGTGTCCGTTTGGCATGGGATTTTCCATACTTATTTGAGCAAGTCAATGGTTGTGTTAATCGATGATATTTTGATATATTCAAATAGTATAGAGGATCATGTTGAACATCGGGAACATGAGTTATCGGTGTTGGAGAAGAAGCGGTTATATGCCACTCTGAAGAGAGTTTTAAAGAGTTTTTGGGAGAGCTGTCAACAGCTTATGTGTTGATTTTTGCCGAATTCGACCGGACTATTTGTTGTGTTTTATGATGCTTTGTTGATAAGATTGGGAGGTATGTTTAAGCGCAACATCAGCGAGTTTTAGTTATGCTTTAAGGAAACTTAAAGTACATAAGAGGAAATAATTGGGACTTCTGAAAGATTATGGTTTTGGATTGAATTACCATTCAGGTAAAGCAAACATGGTAGCTGATGCATCGATTTGGAAATCTTTATATATATTGATATTGATGGTAAAAGAGTTAGAACCGATTGGACAATTTCGTGATGTGAGCTTGGGTTGTGAAGAGACTTCTTATGGAGTTAAGCTTAGTATGGTGGAGATACTAGTGGTATTCTTGATGAGATTCAAGAAGGTCAAGAATCTGGTTTGAGTTGGTAAATTGGTTGAATTTGATGAATTAAAGTCGAAGGTTCGAATTGTAGATTGATGAAAATGGTATCAGGAGATGTCGTGATAGAGCTTGTGTTTCCGATATTGTTGAGTTGGGATAAGAGTATTCTTGAGGAAGGACATTTAAGTGGATTGAGTATCCGTCTCGGTGCTATGAAGATGTAACCGAATTTGAGGAAATTGTTTAGTGGTCATAGATGGAGAGAGAAGTGGTTGAAGTTGTGTATGCTGGTTAGGCTTGTGGAAAGTCGAAGTTTGAACATCAGAGACTATTGGACCTGATGCAACTGTGAATATTTCTGAATGGAAGGGGATAGTATTTCTATGGATTTTGTGTCGGGCTGCCGAAGACTGGGAGATGAATATGATTCGCTTTGGGAATGATGGATGGATTGATTAGCTCACCTCATCTCTTACTAATGAGGAGTAATCGTTCTATGTTGAAGCTAATTATGATGTATATTGAGGAAGTTGTGAGGTTGTATGAGATACCGTCGAGTGTTGTGTCGGGTAAAGATCAGAGATCTTCATCGAGGTTTTGGGAGAATTTGCCAACACTTTGGGTACCATGTTGAGATTGAGTTCTGCCTATCATCTGCAGGCAGATGGACAGACAGAGAGAACTATCCAGTCTATAGAGGATTTGCTGAGAGCTTGTGTGTTGGATCGAGGTGGATCGTGGGATAGTTATTTGCCGATGGTTGAGTTTACCTGCAATTACAGTTATCATTCTAGTATCAGAATGACATCGTATGAGGATTTGTATGGTGGGAGGTGTAGGACTTCTTTGTGTTTATATGAGTTAGGTGAGAGTCTTGTACTCGGACCTGAGATTGTGCAAGAGACAACTGAGAAGATCAAGGGGATCTAAGAAAAAAATGTGTTTTGAGAGTTACGATGGTAACTGGTGTTGGCCAAGCTTTGGAGTCTCGAGAGCTCACACCGTGTTTTGTGGTCTGTATCAGAGTGGCGCAGCGGAAGCGTGGGAGAAGTGGCATGTTAGACTGTTTTACCGTTGTCGCTTGTGAAAATTGTTGGATGTGTTTTATATGTCTAAGTTGATGAAGTACTTTGATTCAGATGGACGATGTACGAGTGGGAGGTAACTTGATTGTTGAAGTGTTGCCTGTTCGGATTGATGAACGAGAAGCAACTATAAGGTAAGGGGATTGCCTTGGAAGAGGTAATTTTGGGAGGACCAACTAGAGAAAGTTGGATTTGGGAACTTGGAGATCAGATGAGGGAGTCGTATTCGACTCTGTTTTCTTGAGGTAATTTTTTAGGACGAAAATTCTTTTAAGTGGGGGAGAGTTGTAACATCCTAAATTTAATTGGAGTATTTTAATTAATTATTTAATTAAGAATATTCGTTTTCGGTGATTTTCGGGTGGTTGGTGAATTATTAAGAAAATGTGCATTTTTGGGTATTTATTTAATTAATAGCATATAATATTAATTTATTAGTATTATTATTAATTAAATTGAAATAAGGGAAATAAGGGCAATTTGGGCGATTGGAGGAGTTAGTGAGGATATTATGGGAAAAGCCCAAATTGTGAGATTTAACAAAATAGAATTCTAAAGAGAATTGGGATTCATTTGTTAACCGTGAAAAGAATGGAGGTCAGAGCTCTAAGGAGGGAGAATTGGAGGCAAAAGCTTCGGAAGATTCCTGGAGTAATCTTGAAGGCTGTGAATCGGCTAAGGTATGGGGAGTATTACCTTTCATAGTTTTCTATGTATGATTTTCGGTATATTTGTGGCTGATGTAAAGTTTAGAGATTTGGAATTAATTGTGGGAAATAGGGAAGTAATCGTAAGATTCTGAGAGGATGGCCAAATGATATGTATCGTTGAATATTAATATAAAATTTGTGGAAAACCTTAGGCCTTTATGGCAAAACCCGTAGGATTAGTGGTCAATATTTCTGACTGTCTGATATGTAATTGTGGGAAACCTTAGGCCTTCGTGGTCAGAAGCTTGACATTGTTATATGTCTGACCCTGAAGGGATTAAATATTGGATAGTACGTAATTTTAATGTCGTAGGGTGTAATTGAAGGAAAAATTATGACATATTGTCCCTATAGGAATAAGAATATTCAAATGTGAGTAACTCTGAAGTACTCAGAGTAATTGCAGGAAATAGTGTTTTAGGCGTTGCAAATGTTGTCAGATGAGCCTAATAAACCATAGAAGTTGTGTTGTTATTACCGTATAACCTTAGGAATGTTTTAGTGATGTTTTGGATACGTTGAGTGAGTGATTCGTAAGAATAATTGAGTAAAAATCAGTTCCGAAGCGTAACAGCGTTTTTCTGTCCGTCACGACTGTTCATGTTTTCGGTCGAAATTATTTTGGACGTAACTTTGGATCCGTAAGTCCGTTTTGACCCCTGTTCGAAGCGTTAGAAAGCTAATGAAAAGAGCTATAACATCGGACAGATAATGAAATTGTTTTCCCAATATTTTTATATCTAATTATGTTTGAGAAGTCAATTGTGTATATGTTTTAGTAACGAATTATGTTCTGGTTCAATGATGTCTTGATGTTTTGATTCTGTGATTTCTGTGATGGGTTGCTGTGATTATGACGGTGGGTTTTGTGTGAGATTTACATGATGTTAAGATGATTTCTACAATGTATTGATTGAATTAAATTGATAAAATTACTATGAATTGACGAGCTATATGATAACATGAGTATGGCGGTGAGGTTGTGTGATTAATAGGCGATAGTATGAGGGTTACCGTGAGTATGATTTGATGAAATGATATGAGAGAATATGAGATACTATTATGACTTAATATTATGATAATATGACGTATGATGATTAATATGACGAATTATGATAATATGATGTATGATGATTATGATGATAAGATATGAGGATATGTTGTACGATGATGATTACTGTGATGAGATATGATAACATTGCGTGCGATAATGATTAGTTTGATGAATTATATGATGAAACGATGTGTGATAAGGATTATTATGATGTGATGTGATGACGTGACGAATAATGATGATTATTATTATGAGCTATGATGAGATGATGTATTACGATGATTACTTTGATGAACTATGTGATAACATGATGTTGTGACGTTTATGTGATGATGATGATTTACTGTGATGAACCGTGTGATGACATGGACTATGATGTTTTGTGTGATGATGATGAATATGATGAATGATGATGCACCATATGTTGTATTGTGAGGATTATTATTGTGACGTGTGCATCATGCATTCATGCGCATTCGATTGCTTTGGCTTCAATCCCACTGTGTGGATGTGAAGTATTTTGACGTGCTCTGATCCTATTGATGGGGATCTATGGAGGGTTGATGGCCAGTGTCCATCGAGCTGTGATGATTGGTACCACATGCATTGAGTTGTGTCGCATTGCATTGAGAAGTCTTTTGTATGAATTATGACGTTGTGGCCTTTGAGGCACTTTAAGGATATCAATGTGTTGAATATGAGTAATATGATTGTGTTGAATAAGGATATCAATGTGTTAAATAATTGAGTAATGTGATTGTGTATAATAATAATTATGAGTAAAATGTCATTTATGCACTAATTGTCATACATTGATTATTATGAATTATTTTACTCACCCTGCCTGTTTGAATGTTACCTCCACGTGGGTAACGTGCAGATGAGCAAGTTTGGCCGTGGACGCCGTCGAGGAGTATTTTAAAGTTTTAGAGTCGTTAGCCTTTATGGTTAATTTAGAGGGTCTTGCTCTGATATGTAACATCGGGTTGGGTTCTTTGAGTTGATTGTATATCATTGGGTTATTTTACTGATGTTCCCTTATGAGGAAAACATTGAGTTATATTTTGAGTTCCGCTGTATATGATGTTTTGATGTATTTTGAGAAAACCCGTGTGTTGCGGAGTATTGACCAACTTTGTTGACCTGGAGAAATGCACGCCCTTTTGTGGCTTTTTAATGAAAGTTAATATTTTACTCTGAAATCCGTGTTATTTTACCGTAATATCTGTGTGGTAGAATAATGGTGTTACAAATTTGAGCACATAGGGAATACTGACCATCAGTATATGTGTTGTACCTAGAGAAATTATCATACTTATGCCGGTTGAATAAGGATAGGAGATTGCAAGTAGTGGCTTATGAATTAATGCTCTATTGCATCGCCTAATCTCACTTGCACCAGTTGAATATGGATAAGAAACTTCTAGTAGATATTAGTAAAATGTACATTAAGGGATTGGGTATAGTGGTTGTGTTAGTTCATCATGGAGTTATAGTGACAATATCATTTATTTAACACATCAAACATCAACAGTAAATATAATACATAGTTGTTAACCCAATTCGGTGTAACATCATCTACATCTGGGGGCGTCCAAGTCAGAAAGATAATCCACTAAAATAGAGTTAGTTTGAAGATTCTCAGCAAACAACATCTGGTTTACAATCTTCTCACCTAATCTTTACTCGTGCTATTTCTATCTAAGACTCTCTTAGATATGAGACCCCTCTCACTTCCCTTCAATCACACACAATAATATGAATAAAATAATCAAAGTTTAGAAGATACATAATCATCCTTGCTTAGAAGCTTATATATGATTAGCAACTTACAACTCAAACACAGTCCTACTCTGATATCATATAGATATACGAGAGGCTCACAAAATATAAAGGACACCAAACCCTAATGACAAACTGCAAGCAGCAGTGCACGAAATCAATAATGCATTAGGTTATCAGTGATCTTCTTAAATAGCTTTTTAGAGAGCGTGGACTTTGGCTTATGTCAGCAGAAAATCCAATAAGAAACTTCACAAATCATGGAGAATATTTATGCATTAAATTAGGAACAAATTTGATATGAATTTTATATCTTGTTAAAACCAATTCCAATCCAATCAAATCTTCTAATGAAATCAACTCCTTGAACCGAAAGCTACATGTTTTAAACTTCAGAAGATCTTCAGATATTAAAACAAATCTTTCAAGAAGTAAATAGAAAACAAATTCTGTAAAGTTGTTTGATCAACATGTCAGAACACCTTGCTCAACATCTTGTTAAAGAACATGTTTTACCAAAATTAATGTCAATCATAAAAACCAGAGACTTAACCGACTATAATAAAATAAAATAAAATTATTTAACTATAATTTAGAGGTTCTTTATGCGGATTTAAGACCGGCTATAGACAAAGAGAAAATGAATCACCTACCATTTATATCAGTTCTTAGATCCAAAACTTCAGCCCTATCATTTTGCGAATTCTATTCTAATTTCAATATTCCGCAACTCATATTTTTTCAGTTATCAAAATTTGATTTCCGTGTTTGTTTTTTTATTCATTTCTTACTATCCACCCGTAGCCCTAAATACTTTTACTTGATTATCGCCTAGGTATAAAAACAATCATGCTGGACTCTTTCACGTTAGAGATCCTCTCAGTTTGCTAAGCAAAATCAAGGAATAAAGAGCATATACGCAAAATCAATATTATAATTAATTACTTTTTTTAATATCCTCTATATGTGACAACAAATTCACAACAATATCCTCTATATGTGACAACTAATTCACAACGCGCCATGCATACATATCTTACCCTAAATTTCATAACATTAGCAACTAGTTCAACCAACAAGCCTATTCTCATACATGCAGCATTAGGGTTGTTTAAAAAAATTCATGAACCGAATTGAACTGTAGAATTGAAGTTAAAATAACCAAACCGTTATATTTGATTAGTGAGTCAAACCATATTACATGAAACAGTTTTAACACCGTACCGAACTGAAATCGAACCGAAGCGAAATTGTAACCGAATTGAACCAAAACTGAAAATTTGAAATACTAAAAAGAAGTTTTAATTTTTATTATTTTAAAATTTGAAAAATAGTTTAATGGTTGGGTTCTTTAATAAACAGTTTGGTTTGGAAAAGTTGTTTTCTAACGGTTCGGTACGGTTCAGAATTTTTAAACGGTATACTAAATCAGTGATTTTAGTTCAGTTCGGTTCTAAGTAAATTGAAACGGTTCGGTTCAATTCGAATAAATTTTTATTATAATTTATGTTGATTTGATACGGTTTTCTCTATGAACTGTAGCGTAACCAATCCTATACAGTATAATAAAATTTCTAAAACCCTCTCCTACCAAATATTAGAACGTATATGTATGTGTCGATAGATGTTGTGATATGAAGTATAGAGGTATTTAAAAACATATGCAATTGCATTGTCAACTATGTTTATCAGTTACACACATTTCTTCCTCCTCTTTTTTACTTAAATAAGCAGATTCAATTTTATCTAATTTTTTTATAAACAAAAGAGGATACCCAACCCAAATACAGTCCGCATAAGAAAGAAAAAAAGTCTTAGAATTATGGAGACTCCCACATATATTTACATTAGTGATTTTAATGAAGTTGTGATTGAGAATATGTGAAGGCAATTAATTACATAAAGGTAAACAATCATTTTAATGAGGTAATGTTACAATAGTTTCTTAATGTAATGAAATTTTGTAGTCACATCCACAAGTGTCTCTTTTATTAGTCATTTTAGTCTTCAAATTTATTTTTAAATAGTCAATTTACAATAGAACTTGTACCTATATTACAGTTAAATTAAGTAGAAATTATATTTTAGTCCTTATTTAAGTAAATTGATTTGGTCTCAATGTTTTTCTCCTTTATATCATATTTGATTTTGCATGCAAAGCTGCCCATTGTCTAGTTTCTCCTTGCATTAATGTTTCTATGTGCAGTATGTCTAGGTGAGCTTCTGAATTCCTTAGTCTTATTTGATAGATTTTAATAGAATCGAATAGATACAAATTATAGTATATTATTATATCAAAGAATAATTAAGTATTATAGGAACATGATACCTTATAAAATTGGAAAAATTGTCTTTAGAAAAATATGAGACTTTAATCAAATTTAATATTGAGGATATATCACAAGTAATCATAAATTTTTATCAATAACATAAGACTAAAATATCTTTAATATAAGTCTCTATAAAATAATACTATATATTAAACAAATAATATTTGTTTCTGATTTTTATATAATTGACATGTTAAATTCTCCCACTTGATAAAGAATAATAGTTAAATTATTAATATTAGAATTTTAAAATATTTAAATAAATATTCAACTATTTTCCATATCATACAATAATCATATCAAGTAACATCACACCGATAGTGTATGTCTATCACTTTTGTAATAGATAGAGAATTGAAATCCATTTTAATAAAAATAAATAAGATTATTGAATTTCATAAAATGTTACATGTCTTCAAAAAATATTTTTTTATTTCTCAAATAATACTTTCAACAATATTAAATAAGAAACATAACAATGTATAAATATTATGTCACCAAAAATTCTAATACTGATAAGGTACTCGAACTATAATTTACATAATCATAAATCATAAGTACATTGGATGAAACAGTTATATTAATAATAGCATACTGGTAGAGTATAACTATTATCAATATAGTATTTATTATAATTAAAATTAATTTAACGATTTTATTAAACAAAATTTGTATAACTATACCCACTATAGATGTGTTACAAACTTATAATCATTCGAATTAAGAATGTTTATATTTTATTCAAAACAGAAAAAATCATATAATTGTATCCACGATAGGTGAAATTACAATTATACAAATTAATACTGATTACTTAATTTTCCATAATAAAAGTCATAAAATAATGAGATTTCAATTTTTATATATACATATATAATTGCATAATTTTAATTTCAAAAAAGAAGTGAATAATATTTTAAAAAATTCTTTCTTGTATGCAATTATTATATAATAGTCACAAGAGATTCAAAATTAATAGGCAAAATAACATTTTTGGTCCTTTAACTTTAGCTCGGGGTCCACTTTGGTCCTTTATCTTTAAAAAGTGTCAAGTTGGTCCCTTAACTTTTAAAATGGTGTCATTTTAGTCCACACCGTCAGTTGCCCCCAAACGTCTGTTTGTTTTGTATAGCTGGCAGCTGAGATGGCAATCTTGTTCATGATGTGTCTGCGTTCTCTCTCCTCCTTCTGTTGAAATCCCTAATCCCAAATCTCAAATCCCAATCCTAATCACGAATCCGTTAATTAATCTAGGGCAAGCATGAAATCTGGATGTTCCTCTTCCATGTCAAAAACGAAAAGTCGGGATTCAGATGTTTGTAGTCGGTCACGATGGAAGCCCATGTGCTATTATGGAGACATGGCTGTTCTTCAAAGGGCAACTACTGTTAAGAATATGGGAAAACTTTTTTGGGGTTGTCCAAATTATAAGGTATGCAAGTTGGTTTTGTTCTCTGTTGAAGTTATGGTTTTGTTCTCTGTTGAAGTTATGGTTTTGTTCTCTGTGTAAAGTTATGGTTTCAGTGTATATATCCCCATGAGTATATAGTGTAAGCAGCTTCAATAAGCATATACCCCCACGGGTATATAGTGTAAATTTCTATTTCTGTTTTTTGATGTTTCTGTTTTTTGATGTTTCTGTTTATTATTCATCATCCTCTAAACAATGAATCTTACAGGGAGGTATGCAAGCTGGTTGTGGCTTCTTTGATTGGTTTTATCAGGAGGTGGGTGATGAGAATGAGCAATTTTGGATGCATAGGCTAGGTGTGGTAACTAAGGGACTTGCTGAAGCAAAAAAGGACATTGAAAAGACAACAATGGAGAATGAAGAATTAGGGAAAAAGCTAATGAAACTTGAAAGTGAAATGAAGAATATCATGAAGTGGAAAAAAATTTTGAATTTGATGTTTGTGATGATTATCATTGTATTAGTTGTTAGGGGTAGTTAGGTTATTACGGTTTGTTTGGAAGTATTATGTTTAGTTAAAGTTTGTATGACTTCAACATGAATGTAATAGTTGGATTTTAATATATGGATTGTATCAGTTTAGTTAATTTCAGTTTTTGCAGTTCAACATGAATGAATATAACAGTTTTGGTATATAACAATTTTGGTTTGATATATAACAGTTTTGGTTTGTCAATGTGTTTTCTATGTTTGGTATATAACAGTTTGGATTGTATTTGGTATAAAACAGTTTGGTATATAACAGCAGCATACATAAAGCAGCATACATATAACAGTTTGGACTGCTTTTAGGTTAAAGTGTTTTACCCAGTTTTTGTTATACATATAACAATTTTGGTTATACATAAAGCAGCATACATATAACAATTTGAACAATGTGTTTTATCCAGTTTGGACTGCTTTTAGCATAACAACAGCAAAATACAACATGTTCATGACAACCTATTTGGTATATAGCAGCATAACAACAGTAAAATACAACATGTTCATGACAGCCTATTTAGTATATAGCAGCATAACAACAATAAAATACAACATGTTCATGACAACCTATTTGGTATATAGCAGCATAACAACATAACAACCTATTTGGTTCATTTCATAAACCTGTAATACTTTCCAAAATAACATGTTCATGACAACAGTAAAATACAACAACTATAGAACTTGTTAATGACAGTAGTAGAGTACAACATGTTCAAATTATAAACTTGTTCAAATTATAAACTTGTTCATGATAGCAGTAGATGTGGAATCAAGATTCAAAGCCTTCTATGTTTTGATGAAGACAACTCATACAAGTTTGACGAGCAAGATACTTTCACTATATACCCGTGGGGGTATATGCTTATTGAAGCTGCTTACACTATATACCCGTGGGGGTATATACACTGAAGATAAAATCAGTGTTCATCACAACAACAGTAGAATGTAATAGACTATGTTCAAATTATAAACTTGTTCAAATTATAACACATAAACTTGTTCTTTACAACAACAGTAGAATGTAATAGACTTGTTCCAAAATGACAGCAGTACAATACATAAACTTGTTCTAGGTAACTAAACACGTTCCACGACTTAGAGTTTCTTCTTTGGCGTGGTCCTCTTTGTTGGAGTAGACCTCCTTGTTACTGGGCCAACAACATTCTTCGCAGCACTCAACCTAGTTGTAGGACCAGGTGGCACAAAAGGTCTTGTTGGCTTCCTTACAGACAGCTTTCGTGTCTTGCTTGGCTGAGATGCTTGGCAAGATTGTTGAGTAGGTTGAGATGGAGTCTGACTTGGAGTCTGAGTTGAAGTAGGATTGTGTTGACTAGTTTGTTGAACAGTCTGAGATGGAGTCTGAGTTGGAGTTTGATTGAGTTGGAGTTTGTATGTTGTTGAACAGACCCTGCAATAACATACAATGTAGCATATAAGTTTGAATATAACAGCAACACACTTAAGTTTGGTATATAGCAACATATTTATAACAGCATACATAAGTTTGGTTCATATTTGGTATATAACAACAACACACTTAAGTTTGATATATAGCAACATATTTATAACAACATACATAAGTTTGGTTCATATTTGGTATATAACAGCAGCACACTTAAGTTTGATATATAGCAGCATATTTATAACAGCATACATAAGTTTGGTTCATATTTGGTATATAACAGCAGCACACTTAAGTTTGGTATATAGCAGCATATTTATAACAGCATACATAAGTTTGGTTCATATTTGGTATATAACAACAGCATACTTAAGTTTGGTATATAGCAACATATTTATAACAGCATACATAAGTTTGGTTCATATTTGGTATATAACAGTTTAGTCTATAGCAGCAACATACATATAACAATTTGGATTATATTTCAGAGTTATGTATTCATCCATGATACCTAATCATACCATGTAAATAATTAACGTTTAAATCAGAGAACCCTAAATCAAAGAGAAATGAACTAACCTTTTGAGATTGGCTCTTGAATCGTCTTCAATCCTCAATAAAAAAACCAGGTCTTCTTCTTCAATCGTCTACAATCGTCTTCAATCGTCTTCACTCTTCAATCGTTCCTTCTTCTTCTGGGTAATGGTGGGTAATGAACACCAGAATTGTCTTCACTCTTCAATCGTTACTTCTTCTTCTTCTTCTTCTTCAATCTTCCACTAAGACACTTCACTTCACTTCCACCTCAGCATTCCACTTCACTTCACTCCCACCTCAGCACTCCACATGGACAAACGTGGCAATTTTTTCAAACTCAAACTAACGGCAACAGACGGAAGGATAAACGTGACACCATTTTAAAAGTTAAGGGACCAACTTTGCACTTGTTAAAGATAAGGGACCAAAGTGGACCCCGAGTTAAAGTTAAGGGACCAAAAAGGTTATTTTGTCAAATTAATAAATAATCAAATACAACTAACCTCAAAGAGAATGTGACATTTATTCTTGTCAGTAGAGTTATTAAACTTTAATGACTTTTAGAATATTGTAGTATCATCTCAAAATGATTCGTAAACAAAGAATAAATCGTTATATCAAAATATAAAACTCTATTTATAAATAATCATAATTCAAGGATAATACAATTTTATTTTACTAAAGAATATCTCAAAATCATTATATATATGAAAATTTTAGATATATTTAAAATTTGAATTAAATCAATCATTTTATGACATATTATATTTGAATATTGGAATATATCAAAACACCAAAATAAATAGAATATCTAATACTATTTATTTGACATCAACTTAGGAGAGAGTTGTTGAAATTTATATGGAAACCTAGAGCCCCGTTTACCAGTATATTTCATTAAATTGAGATTTCCTACTTATACACAGTAAATATGACGGTTTCAGAGATTTGCTAAAATCTCTCCATAAAGCCACTAACATAACTTACAGGCCACATATTCATCATAAAAATAAGGAACAACATTGACTGAGTTTATTTAAATAAATAACATTAAATGAAAAGGCTAAATAGGATTAATTTGATTCTCTAACACGCCCCCACAAGCTGGACGGCCGTTGGGAAAGTCCGAGCTTGTTGATTATGGACTCAAATTATGGGCGGTGGAGAGGCTTCGTCAAAATATCGGCGAGCTGGTCGCGTGTGGACACATGGGTTACCCGGAAAACACCGTGTTGCACATTCTCTCGAGCAAAGTGATAGGCGATGGTGATGTGTTTCATTCGGGAGTGGAATACAAGATTGGAGGAGAGAAAGGTGGCACCCATATTATCACAATATATGGCAGGTTGGTGGATCCAGTGGCTGAGCTCTTTGAGGAGAGATAGGAGCCATAGAACTTCAGATGTTGTGTCGGCGAGTGCTCGGTACTCAACTTCCATTGAGGAACGAGCCACAACTCTTTGCTTTTTGGAGCCCCAAGAGATAGGGGTGGAACCGAGATAAATGATGAACCCGGTTGTGGAGACGTAAGTGTCCCTGTCACCAGCCCAGTCAGCATCGAAAAAGGCATGTAATGTTGTGGATGGGCTGGAAGAACCGACGATGCCCCTATCGATAATTCCGACAAGGTACTGAAGCAAGCGTTTGAGAGTAGCCTAGTGAGAATAGGTGGGATGTTGCATAAATTGGGACAGTCTGTTGACGTCATATGCAACATCGGGACGGGTTAACCTTAGGTACTACAAGCCGCCGACGAGACAACGATAATTGGTGGGTGAGGGAAGTGGTTCACCATCTGTTTTGAGCAGGGGAGTTAACACAGAGAGTGGTGTTGTGACTGGTTTGGCATCTTCCATGCCAGCTTTGATGAGTATGTCACTGATATATTTTCTTTGGGACAAAATTAGGGCGCCAGAATGATGTGGGATAACTTCAACACCCAGGAAATATGACAGCGTACCTAGATCCTTGAGAGAGAAGTGAGCAGCAAGGCGTTGAACAAGTTGGGTGACGGTTGTGTCGGTGTTCCCAGTGACGATAATGTCGTCCACATATACCAATAAGGCAATAAAGACTGACTCGCTGGAATGGATGAAGAGTGACGCATTTGCAGCAGAAGTGACAAAACTAATTTGGAGTAGAAAGGAGAGAAGTTCATTGTAACACGCTCTCGGTACCTGTCGGAGACCATAAAGGGCCTTGTTGAGCCGACATACGTGGTTGGGATGAGATGGATCAACAAATCCTGGTGGTTGGCATACATACACCCGCTCAGAAAGTGAACATTGCAAGAAAGCATTGTTGATGTCGAGTTGACGCAAGCGCCAACCCTTGGAGACAGCCAACGTGAGAATGACTCTGACGGTAACCGGTTTGACCACGGGGATGAACGTCTCATGAAAATCCCATCCGAGTCATTGATGGAAGCCCTTTGCGACGAGCCTTGCCTTTAGACAATCAATTGAACCATCTAGAAGATATTTGGTTCGAAATACCCATTTGCTGCCAACCAAGTTTTGTGTGGGGTATGGTGGAACTAGAGTCCAGGTATTGTTGGCGCCGAGGGTGTAACACCCATTTTAATTATTTAGTCATTTTATTATTATTTTAAATATTATGTGTTGGTGTGCCCTTTGGTGGGGGTGTATTTGGTGATGTTTGGTGGGTGTCCCTAATGTGGGAGGATTATTGGTGGTGTTTTGGTGAATATAATAATATAGTGTATAATATTAATATTGGTGGGAATATTATTATTATTATTATAATTATTATAGTTACTATTGTTATTAATATTATTATTATTTTGGTGAGATAATATTATTATTATTATTATTATTATTATTATTATTATTATTTTATTAAGTTATTATTATTATTATTAAGTTATTATTATTATTGGGATTAGAGAATGAAAATAGAGAATGTGAGGGGTTAGTAGTTTTTACGATACATAGTGAGAAGTTAGAGAAAGTGGAAAAAGAACAATAGAAAGGAGAGAAGTGAGAAGAACGGAAAAGGGAGCGAAGAACGAAGGAACGGGGGAAAATCAGAATTGGCCAAACCTTGGAGGGTTCTTTCATCGATCAACCGATTAACAAGGTAAGGGGGGAGAAACTTGATTGGGAATGGTTTATACATGTATAGGGTAGTTGGGGATTCCTTAACCCCGTAGGAAATTGATCGGTATATGATAATATATATTGATATGTTATGATTGATGATGATTGTTGTTAATTGTATAGTAATTGTTAATGAATTGTTGTTTTTGGTTGAGTTGGCATATAAGGTGTTTTACGGTTTTTAGGGAAAATTTTGTGTGACCTTTTGGGATATCGATAGAATGCCTAAGAGTTGAATTGGGAATATAGTCTAGAAACCGATAAGTTATGATATCTATGTTGTTAGTACTGATGTTAAGAGGTGAATTGGAAGTAGGAAGTTTAACCCATTTGGCTTAGAAAGCACTCTGCAGAACTGTGAGAAATTGGTGAAATCGCAGCATTCGCTGGGCTTCGCCTGGCGAGTGTTGGCGAAGTTTCGCCTGGCGAGTGGAGGCGAGTGTTTGCCTGGCGAGTTGAGGCGAGTGGCAGCGAATAATTCAGAATTAAATCCTAGACTGAAAGGGTAGAAAGTTCGCCTGGCGAGTATAGCCAACGAAGGTTCGCCTAGCGAATGATCCCTTCGCCTGGTGAATGCACGATAGTGGAAAGGGGGCTTCGCCAGCAGGTTCGCCTGGCGAATGCTAGCGAAGGTTCGCTACGGGGCTTCGCCTGGCGAATGTCAGCGAACGTAGCAGAACCAGAATGTGAGTGTTGTGATATTTTGGCCTTGAGCTCTGGACTCGTGTGATTCCTTTGGCCTTGATGCCATGTATGAATGATGACTGTGGGAATTAACTTGTGTACTCTGTGATAGTACATGTTTCCCATAATAATGACTGGTGGGCAATTAGTTGATGTATATGTGTGTAGTGATCAGTGGGATCGTGTATTCCCCGAGTGTTGAGATGTGTTTATATATGGTGTTAGAGTGTGAACTCGTTTAATATCTAATTTAATTAAAATGAATGATGGGTGTATCATGTATATGATTATGGTGCAGTGATCAGTAGGATCGTGTATTCCCCGAGTGTTGGGATGTGTTTATACTTGGTGTTAGAATGTGAGATTGCTCACTGTGTGAATTGATTTATATGGTGTTGGTGTATGTTATATCTGTACATATATGCATTGATGTATGATGATATGATCAGGAGGATCGTGTGCATGTTGAGTGCCTAAATATATTAGTTATGCATTGGTGTGTGCATATCATGGTGTTTTGGTGGGATGAATCATGTCTCAGGAGGAGCGTAAGTGATTCATCCGTACTCCTTTCTGGAGAATGGTGGGGGATAGATCATGTCTCAGGAGGAGCGTAAGTGATCTATCCAGGTTCGATTGAATGAACCAACGAGTCGGTACCGCATGCATGGTGTTGAGTTGCATTTTGCATTATAATATGTTATATTGTAATTTGAATAGTAGGTTCGCCATATGGTGTTGTTAGGGGTGAATCTTGGTGTGTTGGTGTGTTGTACTACCTTATTTACATGTATTACATTACCATTATATTTTTGATCATGTTTTCTCACCCCTTTGTTGTTGTTGTGGTCTGTGCTTCTTCGGAAGTACAGATAATCCAGGTGCTTAGCTAGCTTGGATATTGGTGTGATTGTCGAGACTAGGATGCTCTAATACGTAGCACGGGACTTGAGCGTTTTTATTTGTTTTATGTTGAACTTATATTTTATTTCCCTGTGAACATATCAAACTTTTATTGAATTTTATTATTTAACATTCCGCTGTATTTGGAGAAAAACCTTTTTATAAGGAAACGTTGTTTTTATGTGATATCCCACTTGGGAGAATTGGAACTCTGATTTTGTTTATTTATAATGTTTATTAATTTAATTGATTTTGGGAAGTGGGGTGTTACAATTGGTATCAGAGCAGGTTGGTCCGTCCGGCCAGTGTTGTTGAGTCGAGTTGAGTCTGTCCTTATGGATGGAGTTGAATATCTTTTAAACCTGGTGTTGTTGTTTTGAGCAGTATGGCAGGAAGGAACGATGCTGCATTGGCTGCTGCTATGCAAGCAATGGCACAGGCTGTTGCTAATCAGAATCAAACTGCAGATGCCCAATTCAGGAGTTTGGCGCAGTTTTGGAGCAACAAGCCGCCAACGTTCGAAGGGGGAATTCTGGACCCTGAAGTTGCTCAGAAGTGGCTGAAGGCAATTGAAAAGATCTTCAGGACTATGGAATGTAGCGATGAACAAAAGGTGAGGTTTGGTACTCACATGCTGGAGGGTGAGGCTGAAGCCTGGTGGGACAATAGTCGCCAAAGGTTGGAAGCTGCTGGAACTACCATTACTTGGGAGGTGGTTCGGAAAGGTTTTATGGAGAAGTATTTCCCGGAAGATATCCGAAGCGCTAAGGAAATTGAATTCTTAGAGCTGAAACAGGGTAGCATGACTGTAGCAGAATATGCTGCCAAGTTTGAGGAGCTGGTGCAGTATTGTCCCCACTATAATGTGGAAGGGGCAATGACCTCTAAGTGCTTAAAGTTTGAGAATAGACTGCGTCCAGAGATTAAGTTAGGGATTGCTTGTCAGAAGATCAGGAGCTATCCTGAGCTGGTAGGCAGGAGCAGAATCTATGATAATGATAACCGAGCAAGGATTGCGCACTACAAAGCTGTTAATGACCGTAAGGGTAAGCAGAGGTTTAATGGTACTCCTTATAGTGTTGCTGCTGATAAGGGAAAACGTAAAGCTGTTGTTGATAAGAAGCCTAGAGATGGGAGAGCATCTGCTGAAGGGAAATGTTTTCGGTGCGGTGGTATGGGACACCGTGCTAATGATTGTCCTAATGAGGCCAAGAAATGTTTTAAGTGTGGGAAACCAGGTCATGTGATAGCTGATTGCAGAGCAACTATGCCGACTTGTTATAACTGTGGTGAGAAGGGTCATATCAGTACACATTATGAGAAGCCGAAGAAGCCTCAAACGTCTCCGGCTGATGGAAAAGTGTTTGCCTTGGCAGGAACTCAAGCTGCCAGTGATGAGCGTGTGATCAGAGGTACTTGTATTATCAATAATATTCCTTTGATTTCTATTATTGATACGGGTGCAACGCACTCGTTTATTTCTGTAGATTGTGTGGAGAGGATAGGTTTGGTGTCGTCCACTCTGGAGATACAGATGACTATTGAGACACCCTCTATAGGTTCAGTGACTACTTCTTTGGTATGCCTGAAGTGTCCGCTGACTATTTTCGGTAGAGAATTTGGAGTGGATCTGATTTGTCTACCACTTGGTAAGTTGGATGTTATTCTGGGTATGAACTGGTTAGAGTTCAACCGAGTCTACATCGATTGTTTTCGGAAGGAATTGTTGTTCCTGACCCCTGAAGAGGAAGTTGTGGCAAGTTCTTTGTCTAATAAAGAATTGAGGGCCTTGTTGGAAGATGAAACTAGAGTGTTTGCTTTATTTGCAACTTTATCGATGGATAACAAAGTGCCAATGGAGGAATTAGCAGTGGTGAATGAATTTCCAGAAGTGTTTCCTGACGACATTACGGAATTAAATCTGATGAAGAGCATGCAGGACATCTGAGAATTGCCTTGCAAGTGTTGAAGGAAAATAAATTATTTGCTAAACTGTCAAAGTGTGACTTTTGGTTGAAGAAAGTAAGTTTCTTGGGGCATGTAATATCTGAAGATGGAATAGCGGTGGATCCGTCAAAAGTAAGTGCAGTATTGCAGTGGGAACCGCCGAAGACAGCGACAGAGATTAGAAGCTTTTTGGGGTTAGCCGGTTATTACCGCAGGTTTATTGAAGGGTTCTCTAATTTGGCGTTGCCATTAACTCAGTTGACGAGAAAGAACCAAGTTTTTGTATGGGATGCTGCTTGTGAAGAAAGTTTTGAAGAGTTGAAAAAGAGATTGACTACGGCACCGGTGTTAGTGTTACCGACTCCGAGTGAACCGTTTGTGGTGTACTGTGATGCGTCTAAGATGGGATTAGGCGGGGTTCTGATGCAGAATGGTAAAGTAGTAGCATATGCATCGCGGCAATTGAGAGTGCATGAGCGAAATTATCCGACTCATGATCTTGAATTAGTTGCGGTTGTTTTTGTGTTGAAAATTTGGAGACACTATTTATATGGTTCAAGATTTGAAGTGTTTAGTGATCATAAGAGTCTGAGATACCTGTTTGATCAGAAGGAGCTGAATATGAGGCAGAGAAGATGGTTGGAATTTTTGAAGGATTATGACTTCAAGTTGAGTTATCATCCAGGAAAGGCCAATGTAGTGGCAGATGCTTTGAGTAGGAAAGCAATTCATATGGCAGCTCTGATGGTGAAAGAAATTGAGTTAATTGAACAGTTTAGAGATTTGAGCATGGTTTGTGAGACTACTGCAGATAGTGTAATGTTGGGTATGTTGCAGGTAAATAATGACTTCTTGGATATGATTAGAGAAAATCAGAAGTTGGATGTGAAATTGGTAGATTTGATGCCTGGAGTAGGGAGTGACTCCGATAGTGACTTTAAATTGGATAGTACAGGTGTGTTGAGATTTAGAGGCAGGATTTGTGTACCAGATGATGAAGAATTGAAAAAGTCAATTTTGAGCGAAGGACATCGTAGTAGCCTGAGTATTCATCCGGGAGCTACGAAAATGTATCATGATTTGAAGAAATTATTTTGGTGGTCTGGTATGAAAAGAGACATAGCTCAATTTGTGTATGCCTGTTTGACATGTCAGAAGTCGAAGGTGGAACACCAGAGACCTTCTGGATTTATGCAACCATTAGAGATTCCGGTTTGGAAATGGGATTGCATTACTATGGATTTTGTGACAGGTTTGCCGAATACGGCGAGAGGTTTTGATGCTATATGGGTGATTGTGGATCGATTGACGAAGTCTGCACACTTTGTGCTGCTCAATATTAGTTTTCCGTTAACGAAGCTGGCGGATATTTACATTCGGGTAATTGTGAAGTTGCATGGTGTTCCGTCCAGTATTGTGTCGGATAGAGATCCACGGTTTACTTCGGAATTTTGGAAGAGCTTGCAGGAAGCTTTGGGAACTAAGTTGAAATTGAGTTCAGCTTATCATCCGCAAACTGATGGTCAGTCGGAGAGGACTATTCAGTCGCTTGAAGATTTGTTGAGAGCTTGTGTGTTAGAAAAGGGTGGTGCGTGGGATACTAATTTACCATTGATTGAGTTCACGTACAATAACAGTTACCATTCTAGTATCGAAATGGCACCGTTTGAAGCTTTGTATGGGAGGAGGTGTAGGACTCCTCTGTGTTGGTATGAAACTGGTGAGAATATGGTGTTTGGGCCAGAAATTGTACAACAGACTACTGAGACAATTCAAATGATTCGTGAGAAGTTGAAAGTGTCTCAGAGTAGGCAGAAAAGCTATCATGATAATCGGAGGAAAGAGTTGGAATTATGTGTAGGTGATCACGTATTCCTAAGAGTTAATCTGATGACTGGTGTGGGTCGTGCATTGAAGTCCAAGAAGCTGGATCCTAAGTTCATTGGACCTTATGAGATTTTGCAGAGAATTGGTGATGTGGCTTATAGGGTGGCGTTACCGCCTGAGTTGTCGAATCTACATGATGTGTTTCATGTGTCGCAATTGCGAAAGTACGTTTCTGATCCATCTCATGTTATTCAGAGAGATGATGTTCAGGTTCGGGAGAATCTTACTGTTGAGACGATGCCGTTGAGGATCGAGGACCGTAAGATGAAACAACTCCGAGGGAAAGAGATACCTTTGGTGAAGGTAGCTTGGGGAGGTGCTGCAGGAGGCAGTGTGACCTGGGAGTTGGAAAGCAGGATGCGAGAAGCGTATCCGGAGCTATTTCCATCAGGTAATTTTCGAGGACGAAAATAATTAAAGTGGGGGAGAGTTGTAACACCCATTTTAATTATTTAGTCATTTTATTATTATTTTAAATATTATGTGTTGGTGTGCCCTTTGGTGGGGGTGTATTTGGTGATGTTTGGTGGGTGTCCCTAATGTGGGAGGATTATTGGTGGTGTTTTGGTGAATATAATAATATAGTGTATAATATTAATATTGGTGGGAATATTATTATTATTATTATAATTATTATAGTTACTATTGTTATTAATATTATTATTATTTTGGTGAGATAATAATATTATTATTATTTATATTATTATTTTATTAAGTTATTATTATTAAGTTATTATTATTATTGGGATTAGAGAATGAAAATAGAGAATGTGAAGGGTTAGTAGTTTTTACGATACATAGTGAGAAGTTAGAGAAAGTGGAAAAAGAACGATAGAAAGGAGAGAAGTGAGAAGAACGGAAAAGGGAGCGAAGAACGAAGGAACGGGGGAAAATCAGAATTGGCCAAACCTTGGAGGGTTCTTTCATCGATCAACCGATTAACAAGGTAAGGGGGGAGAAACTTGATTGGGAATGGTTTATACATGTATAGGGTAGTTGGGGATTCCTTAACCCCGTAGGAAATTGATCGGTATATGATAATATATATTGATATGTTATGATTGATGATGATTGTTGTTAATTGTATAGTAATCGTTAATGAATTGTTGTTTTTGGTTGAGTTGGCATATAGGGTGTTTTACGGTTTTTAGGGAAAATTTTGTGTGACCTTTTGGGATATCGATAGAATGCCTAAGAGTTGAATTGGGAATATAGTCTAGAAACCGATAAGTTATGATATCTATGTTGTTAGTACTGATGTTAAGAGGTGAATTGGAAGTAGGAAGTTTAACCCATTTGGCTTAGAAAGCACTCTGCAGAACTGTGAGAAATTGGTGAAATCGCAGCATTCGCTGGGCTTCGCCTGGCGAGTGTTGGCGAAGTTTCGCCTGGCGAGTGGAGGCGAGTGTTTGCCTGGCGAGTTGAGGCGAGTGGCAGCGAATAATTCAGAATTAAATCCTAGACTGAAAGGGTAGAAAGTTCGCCTGGCGAGTATAGCCAACGAAGGTTCGCCTAGCGAATGATCCCTTCGCCTGGTGAATGCACGATAGTGGAAAGGGGGCTTCGCCAGCAGGTTCGCCTGGCGAATGCTAGCGAAGGTTCGCTACGGGGCTTCGCCTGGAGAATGTCAGCGAACGTAGAAGAACCAGAATGTGAGTGTTGTGATATTTTGGCCTTGAGCTCTGGACTCGTGTGATTCCTTTGGCCTTGATGCCATGTATGAATGATGACTGTGGGAATTAACTTGTGTACTCGGTGATAGTACATGTTTCCCGTAATAATGACTGGTGGGCAATTAGTTGATGTATATGTGTGTAGTGATCAGTGGGATCGTGTATTCCCCGAGTGTTGAGATGTGTTTAGATATGGTGTTAGAGTGTGAACTCGTTTAATATCTAATTTAATTAAAATGAATGATGGGTGTATGTCGCTACTGCGAAAATCGGCGCCGGCTGAACAGAAGAGTCGCCACCGTGCGTTATTTATCCCACGGGAGGGAAAGGAAACGCTCAGAGTAAACCTCGCACAACACGGGAAAGGTATGGTCATCGCAACCAAAACCTGGATTCGGGAGTCGGTTACGCAAGGGGAAGGTATTAGCACCCCTCACGTCCGTCGTACTCGACGGGATCCACGCTTGTTTTTGGGTATGGATTGTTATTCTATCTAAACTATAGGTCAAGGGTTAAAAAGAAAAGAGAATGAAAATAAAATGACTCGGCAAAGTATCGCACTTTATGCCTACGTATTCCCGTCTGGAACGAGAAATCAGAGTCAACGTAGTTCGCCTACCTACGGGAAAGGAGGGGAAGGTTGCTCGCTAGGATATCGCATCCTATGCCTGCGTACTTTCATACAGCATGAAAGATCAGAGCAAACGTAGTTCGGGCCACGTACGACACAAGCTTGTCTTGATTGTTTTTATTTCTTCTGAAAAAGGTTTTCTTGATTAGCAGTCCCGGCGGACAAAAATGACGTTTTGATGAGTTCACATTCTTTTACGGAAGAAGTGTCTTTTATTGTGTTTGAAATCTTTATGTGTTTTTCTGTTTGTTTTGAGAAAGAAAAAGACAGAACTCTAACCTACGGTTGCGAAGGGAAACAAACTAACCTAATGTTATCATGCATGGGTTAGGACCTAGTGCCTATCATGCTCCTCTCTTGCACAGAGAGAAACAGAGATCCTAAGGGATGGGCAGAAACAGAAACAATATCAGGTATATACAGTAAAGCAGTAAAATGCATGGATGCAGCAATACAAGCGAGGCAAGGGAGTCCCACTCAACCTCGAACCTAGAAAACAATAGGCAAAAGTGAACAGACTTCACTTTCAACCCAACAGGGTAAACAGCAAACAATACAGTCCAGAAAACCAATCAATACATCAGAAATGAAATACAGCAATAAAACAAACAGCTTCAGCAGCTCTGAATCAACATCTGGCTCCAAGTAATCTCCAATCAGCTACAGGCTTCAACAAGCATCAGTCTCCATCTTCATGACCTTTAGGCAAGGGCTTTGATCATCATTCTTCCATCTGCAATGGCTTTTCTTCAAGTTCAAACCTCCAGGATGAGGAATCAGTCACAAGAGTGAATTGGGTGTTAAGCAATCAGTTGACTACCAAAGGTGGTGAACAGACTGCTTCTAACACAAGAGACATTTTCTCTCAAGAGTTCTATCTCTTAGACACTATCACCAAGCCTTCCAAAGGAAGGGAGTGAGTGTCTTAGAGAGACTCTGAATCACAGAGAAGAATGGATGCAGACAAGGCAATCCATGTTTGAGAAACAAACTTTCTAACCTAGAGCTCTGCCTAGCTCCTAAACCCTAGTCTCCTCAGCATCTGCTAGCAAGAATCTTCTCTTCAACTCTGGAAGTTGAACTTCAATCTCTGGATCTTCAATGGCTTTCATCTCATCAAGTCTTCAGCTCTCCCAAATCCCCAGACAATCCCAATACCCACACAAACAAGCAATGATCCCCAGAGGGCACACCACACCAGTCAATCAGATATATACAATACAGTAATAGCAGTAGGGGAATCCTGACTTTTTCTAAGGGATCTAATAACTACCCATAGCCCCTATAGTCCCATAACTAAACTATTCAAACCCTAAGTCCTAAGGGAAAAGAATCAAATCTCCTAAGTCATCACTTAAAACCCTAGTTTTATCCATGTTGTTCAAGCCTACATTAAGCACCTAAAATTAATTTCTAAAAATGGGAACTAAATTGTATCTACAAGTTCAATGTCTAACCTAAACAACCTAAAAAGAATGGATGAAAAATATGAAAGTATCTAATAGAACAAAAATTAACAAAATCATGTATGAAATGAAACTATTTAAAATGTTATTTATTTAGAAAATATGGGAAAAATATCAAATAAAAAATAAAATGCAATTTTTATTTTTTTATAATTTTCTAGACATCTTAAAGAAAAATATGCAAAAAGAATGAATTAAAAATGATGATTTTGCTATTTATTATGAATTTTATAAGATGCATGAAAAATATAAAGAAATAAAAAGAAAATATTAGGAATTAAAGAAAGGGGGTGAGAAAAGTAAGGAAAACACGTTCAGCGCATTGGGCTTATTAAATTGGGGGGTGCGAATAGCTCTTTGAGCCCAATCCCCCCAATTAATGAAACGCTGCGTTTCAATTTTGAAACTTCCCTCCGCTTTTGAAATTAAATGGGAGCCACACGATGAGAGGATTAAGTCAAATATTCTGGACGATCCAACGGCAATCAGTCATCGTCCCCAATTGAGCTAGGGTTTGCAGCAAAACTCAGATTCCATGCACAACCTTCAAGCTCCTCATTCTCCCTCCACACGCCATGAAAACGCACGATGCAAAAAGCAAAAATCATCCACTTCTTTCCCTCTACACATTCATGCCAATAGCTCATCCTAAAACTCAACCAATAAGGCAATTCGATAGGTGCAACAGGTCTGATCCATCATTCTCCAACTGATATTGATCCTCTCAATTCTCTCTGGAACTCATCCTAAACTAACCTACAACTCACCCTGATCATTTTAAACACCTAATCCAAGATTATCTCTCGTGATTCTTGACATTCTAAGCTTCACCAGAATTGGTGCACCATGATCAATGTCCATGAAACTTGCTCAAACTTATCAAAATCAATCATCTCACTTATCCTAACCAATCTATACTAACAATTCCCTATAATTCTCATTAAATCATGTAATTCGAATGAAGTTACCAACCTGTTATGATGCTGAAAACAGTTATGGAATACACTTGATCCAACGCTTGGAAGGAGGGGAAACTGATCAGTGATCTTGGAGATGAGTTCTGTATGCAATCAGAGAGGCTCCAAAGCTTTGAATCTTCTAGTTCCAAGGTTCTTGCACTTTGAATGATGATGATGAATAGCACAATTCCTTGCTCAATTTGCCAAAGAAATGTGTGGATTCTGACCTTTGTGTGATGATGATGAAGATTGAATCAAGAATGTTGAAGTTTGGTGAGAAATTGATGGAGTTTGAGAAGCTTATGCAAGAATGGAAAATGAGTGAAAATGGAGGTTTTGAACAAAGTGGTAGCACCAACCCTTGCATGAATCAGCTTGCATGAATATATAGATGATGTAGGAACCTCCTAGAACATTGGAGAAATTTCCCTTACACTTTTCCCTTTCAATTTGGATTATGTTACTTTCAATTCAAGCAACCATGGATAACTCACAAATTATGATCTAAGCTCAAAATTCCACTTTAGCCAATGTTTTTAAAATGCCTTTTCCATTCAAAATGACCTATAATTTTGCATCATTTGGCCAAGATATGAAAAATACCATTTTTTAAGCCATTTTCCTTCATTAAATTCACCAATTTTGAAACCTTGTGCTATGGACATTTCCAATCTCTCATGGTCACTTTTCTAGACTCAAAATGTCATTTGGAGCAAGTTTGATGTTGTAAGTTTTTTCATTTGAGGCCTCCTTGTATGAGTTTTGGACATAGGTTAAAATGACCTGTAATTTACAAATGACCAAAATACCCTTTTCTTGCCAAGACCATAAGTTGAGTTCCACACATCATATGAAGGCATACTATACCATTCTAGAAAGCTAAGACAATGAGGAACAATTCTTATGTTTACCAGAAATTCATTTGAAATCTCCTTGAGGGGTAAAAGTTGCTTGGAAGTCAAGTCACTTTCACAGACAAAATTTCAGATACCTCAGATGACCTGTAACTTGCAAGGACCATAACTTGAGTTCTATAAATCTCCTTGATGTCTTACACCACTCAAATTAAAGGTCTTGAGATCCTCTACAAGTTTCATGTTGGCCAAGGATCCATTTGAAGCTTGCATTTTGACTTATCTTGCTTGGAAATTTGACCTAAACTAGGGGATTTTACACAGAAACCCTAATTTAGAAACTCCTCTTCCCCTTGATTTCTCTTGAATCCTTCTTGGAATATCACCATATCCTTATCCATGTGTCAAATGATGAACCCCACATCTCTCCAATAGACTTTAATGCCTTTCAATCAATCAATTGACCTAAAGTTGACCCAGGGTTGACCTAGATGAAACCCTAGTTGACTGTCTTCAACTGCAATTCTTGTGGTCACCTCAACAACTTGTTTTCCTCCCCAAATGACTTTATAAGCCTCTCATGATGTCTAGATGCTCTCCATGCCTTCCATTCACAACTCACAACCCCCTTGTTGACCCTCAGATACCCTCAGATAGGGGATAGGCTCAAGGCTTGATCTGCTGAACTCTCTGCTCTCAAATTCTTTTCTGATGACTTGAATGAGATGGAATTAAGATAATAACCTCTTGATAGGCCTCTAGAGATGAGAATAATGATTGGTCCCCTGTTGAATGACTTGCTATGCTTATGATATGCAGATGGTTAGTCTATGTACATGACTCTATATGCAAATGCTAATGATAATGAAAAATAAACCAAGTGAATAAGGTTGAGCAAATTTTAGGGTGCAACAGCTGCCCCTATTCAAGCGACTTGGACCCGATTGGGTGAAGAGCGAACGGCCTTCAAACATTCGAGGTACGAGACGGTTGAATACTAAGAAACCCGGAAATTTGCCAACCGCAGGAATAAACTGCGCCACTGTTTGGGGAACGACATTCATCGGCTGAATTTAACTGTTACGGCAACCCACTGATCTCGTAACGACCACGCTGGGGATAACAGATTGCTTGCTTGTCCACATTAGGACTCTGTCTGTCATCAATACGAAGAAATCTCAACTAGAACCTGTCCACGTTAGGACTCCACTTGCTGTTAACCCAGAAAAATCTCGGCAACTCCGCTGGGGGATATTCTAATAAACCGTCCACGTTAGGAATAGACTCTTCCACGTTAGGAATAACACCATCCACGTAAGGAATCATCTCTTCTGCATCTATCCATGTCAGGACTAAACTTTCCATCTTTCCACGTCAGGATGCAATCTTCTTTTTCCACGTAAGGGGAACCGTATCAATCTGTCCCTGTAAGGACTCCAGTACAACTCGATATGTCTGCATCAGGACTCCAATCCTTCCGCGTAAGGAATACAACTTTGGTTCTGAACCTGTCCATGTTAGGACTCACCTTTCCACGTAAGGAGTACATCATTCTTCCACGTCAGGAATAAACTTTTCTTGAATCCGTCCACGTAAGGACCCCAATCTCTCCACGTAAGGAAACCAACTCTTTCCGATTTGTCCGCGTCATGACTACATTTTTCCACGTAAGGAATGCCATCTTAATCTGTCCACGTAAGGACTCCGCTCGTAAGGAATCCTCCTCCTATGTGTCCGCGTAAGGACTCAATCTTTTCCACGTAAGGAACACGATCTCCTTTCCCCGTAAGGAACCATTTTTCTGATTTGTCCACGTAAGGACTCCCATCTTTCCACGTAAGGACCTGAAGTTTCTCTTTCTCTTCCACGTAAGGAACACGCCTTCTTTCCACGTTAGGCATACTTCTTCTTCTGAATCCGTCCACGTCAGGTCTAAATTTTCCACGTAAGGACTCTATCTTCTCCTTCCACGTTAGGAATAACTTCTTTGATCTGTCCGCGTCAGGACTAACCTCTTCCACGCCAGGAATAATCTCTTTCTTTCCACGTCAGGAATCAATCTTGATATGTCCGCGTGAGGACTCAAATCTTTCCACGTAAGGAATCTCCATCTTTCCACGTAAGGAATATGATCTTTTTCCACGTAATGAATACGTTATCAATCTGTCCATGTAAGGACTCTGGCTTGATATGTCCACGTAAGGACTCAATCTTTCCACGTAAGGAAACAACTTCGTTCCACGTCAGGACCCATGTTTCGTCTTGATTTGTCCACGTCAGGACTCAGGCATCTTCGACCCGCTGGGGAAATACAACTTGTCCACGTCAGGACTCACTTCTTCATTGGTCCCGACCCACAAACTTCTTAGCACTGACGTGACAACGACTTTGAGGCGGACTCTACTGGGGATATCTGGAAACCAAACTACCGGATGCCTGTTCTGGTAACCGGAGGCAACTTCTGAAATTCTGATTCATGAAACCCTTTTGATGACAAATAACTCTGCTTGGAAACAAAGAGAACCTTATCCTGGTAACTCTGTGGGGAATACGGCCGAAACTGACATTATCATTGGATGTCCCATGCTGAGATCTTGAATATTTGGCAGTTCATTTGAGCAAGAGTTCTCGCCACCTGAACGGCTAGAGTACAGAAACTGCTTCAGCAAAATAAATGCTGAAGATAATGCCAACTTCGCTGGGAATAGCCAGATGCTGCAGAACTATTCCGGCAAAATAAATGCTGGAAGGGTGAAGTCGACTCTGCTGGGAAGTTGGGAGCTCGAACCAAACACCCTGTTGAGGTAACCCCCTGCTGGGGAATATAATTTTGCTGAGGAATAGCAGGTATGTCAAGTATGATTGGACTTCTCTGCTGGAGAGTGAACTGATATTACACGGTATCCCTGACAAAATAAATGACAGGACCCACCACCAACTCTGCCGGGGAGAGTCTTGATCTTCGAGTTCCACTGGGAGGAAAAACATTTGCTGAAAGGAGAGAACTCCGCTGGGGGTGAGACTATTCTCTCGGGGGAAATCCACTGACTCTGCTGGGGGAGAGTGAATGACCCTGTGGGGAAATTTGAACCTGTCTGAATACAGCCTTACGATCTTGGAATCGTCAATCCCTTTTTTTTTTTTTTTTTGCACAAGCTACGACTAGCTGGAGAGTTCGATCCTTCTTCAGGAAGAACCTGCATGACCTGCACGAAGGCTGAGTCTTTCGTTATTGCAATCTTTCGATCATCTTCTTCGTACGGTTATGAAACCTGCAACAACACAAACAAGACAAGACAAGCCTATGCAACCAAATCAACTCAGGTTAGTGACGTTGTTTTCAGTTAATTCAAAGCTCTAGCAACTGTTGGCAAGGGCCAGCGACGCTATACTCATGCTAGTTTCATCAAACTTAGGCGTTAATCATGCACAAAACAGTAAAGAACAGTGTCAAGTACTGAATAACGTATTTTATTGATCGGGCCCCTGAATGGGCGGAGTTTTGTACACGGGATGTAACTCCTGAAATGAGGAAGCTACACAAAGCAAATATACAAGTATACAAGTATGCACAAGAAGCATAAATATTGACAACTTAAATTTGTACACATGTCGGCAACGGGATGGAGATGAACACCACGAACTGATCCTCCCATGACTCGCCCGACCCTAATGCTTTCCCGGTATCCCCACTTCTGAAGAGATTGTATCAGATAACTGACTCCTCAAATGTATTCTCCCGCAGTGATGCTTATTGCAATTATCAAATTCGGACCGCAGTCATTTGCTTTTCAAATCCCTAACTTTTGCGTGAACCGCCCTTTACGGGTTTTCAGTTCACCGGGATACCCTTTTTTGCCGAAGTCGCCCAGTGTAGGTTTTCAACTTCGCGGGTGTACATTTTTCAATTTTATCCCTAATTTTTGCCCGAACCTTTCATTCTGTTTTTGGTTCGCCAGGATGCCCCATTTTTGCCTGGACTCTCTTTTTTCTGTCCAGCGGGTCTATTTTAAGCAAATTATTTTTTAACTGCGTCCGAATTCACAGGCGACGTGAAGTCTTCTCCGTCCATGGTGGACAACAACGACGCTCCTCCCGAAAATACTTTCCTGACAACGTATGGCCCTTCGTAGTTGGGGGTCCACTTGCCCCTGTGATCTGCTTGCGGCGGGAGAATCCTTTTCAGCACAAGGTCGCCCGTCTGAAAGCTTCGCGGATGTATCTTCTTGTCGTACGCTTTCTTCATTCGGCTCTGGTACAAACGACCGTATGCTAGAGAAGATAGCCTCTTCTCATCCATCAAACTCAGTTGATTCAACCTGTCTTTCACCCATTCTGCTTCGTCCAGCTAAACGTCTCGCAACACCCTCAGAGAAGGGATTTCGACTTCTAACGGTAGCACCGCTTCCATTCCATATACCAACGAGAACGGAGTTGCCCCGGTTGATGTGCGTACCGTCGTACGATAACCGTGCAAAGCGAAAGGTAGCATCTCGTGCCAATCCTTATAGGTCACCACCATTTTCTGGACGATCTTCTTGATATTCTTATTGGCCGCCTCAACAGCGCCATTCATTTTGGGTCGGTAAGGGGAGGAGTTGTGATGTTCGATCTTGAAGTTCTGATAGAGCTCCTTCATCATTTTGTTGTTCAGGTTTGAACCATTGTCCGTGATTATCCGCTCGGGAATCCCATATCGGCAAATGATATCTCTCTTGATAAATCTGGCCACCACTTGCTTCGTTACATTTGCATAAGACGCCGCTTCTACCCACTTGGTGAAATAATCGATTGCTACTAGGATGAACCGATGCCCGTTAGAAGCTGTCGGCTCGATCTTTCCAATCATATCGATTCCCCACATAGAGAATGGCCATGGCGATGACATTACATTCAGAGGACTTGGAGGCACATGGATCTTATCAGCATAGATTTGGCACTTGTGACACTTCCTCGCAAACTTGAAACAATCAGTTTCCATGGTCAGCCAAAAATAACCTGCCCGCAGCAGTTTTCGCGTCATAGCATGTCCGCCAGCATGCGTACCAAATGTACCTTCATGTATTTCCTCCATGAGCAACTTTGCCTCTCTTTCGTCTACACAACGCAACAGCACCAAATCGTGGTTTCTTCTGTATAAGACGCCATCCGGGTTCAAATAGAAATTACCCGCTAATCTCCTGAGAGTCTTCTGATCTTGACTGGATGCCCCAGCCGGATACTCTTTATTCTTCAGGAAATTAAGGATATCGAAATACCATGGTTTGCCATCAGATGCTTCATTAATAGCAATTACATAAGCTGGCCTGTCAAGCCGAGAGATAGTGATTTGGGGAGCTTCGTTCCAGAAGTTGACCTTGTACATGGAAGACAAAGTGGCCAGGGCGTCAGCCATTTGATTTTCTGCCCGCGGTACATGATGCAATTCAACCTTGTCGAAGAAAGGCAACAATCTCCTTGCATAGTTCATGTAATGTATCAAGTTGGGATGCCGTGTCTCCCATTCCCCTTTGATCTGATTCACCACCAGAGCTGAGTCTCCGTATACGTCTAGGTGTTTGATTCGCAAATCAATGGCTTCTTCAAGCCCCATTATACAAGCTTCGTATTCGGCCTCATTATTGGTAACTGCAAAGGTCAATCGGGCAGTAAACGGGATGTGCGACCCGTGTGGCGTAGTGATGATTGCCCCTATTCCGTTACCGTAAGCATTCACAGCTCCGTCAAATATCATCTTCCATTCGGAACCCAACTCTGGTCCCTCGTCTGGCAACGGCTCCTCACAATCTTTCATCTTTAGGTACATGATATCCTCGTCAGGAAAATCAAACCTCATCGATTGATACTCTTCAATAGGCTGCTCCGCCAGATACTCAGACAGCACGCTCCCCTTTATAGCCTTCTGCGAGACGTATTGAATATCATATTCAGTCAAGACCATCTGCCAACGGGCGATTCTACCTGACAACGCCTGCTTTTCAAACACATATTTGATAGGATCCATCTTCGAGATGAGCATGGTTGTATGATTCAGCATATACTGCCTCAAACGCTTGGCGGCCCAGGCTAGCGCGCAACAAGTTTTTTCCAGCATTGAATATCGAGATTCGCAGTCTGTAAATTTCTTACTCAAGTAATAGATCGCATGCTCTTTTCTCCCTGTCTCGTCGTGTTGACCGAGGACACAACCCATGCTTCCCTCAAGAACCGTCAAATACATTATCAAGGGTCTACCTGCCACCGGGGGTATCAAAATAGGAGGCTCCTGCAAATACTGCTTTATTTTATCGAACGCCTTTTGACAATTTTCGTTCCACGTTACAACTTGATCTTTCTTCAACAGCTTGAATAATGGTTCACACGTGGCCGTTAGGTGAGATATGAACCGAGCAATGTAGTTCAACCTTCCTAAAAACCCGCGCACCTCTTTCTCTGTTTTAGGCGTCGGCATTTCTTGAATTGCTTTTATTTTAGCAGGATCGACCTCTATTCCTCTTTCGCTTACGATAAACCCCAGCAGTTTACCCGATCTTACCCCGAAGGTGCATTTGTTAGGGTTCAGCCTCAGCCTGAATTTCCTAAGCCTTTTAAACAACTTCAGTAAATTCACCAGATGCTCTTCCTCCGTCTGGGATTTGGCAATCATATCGTCCACATAAACTTCGATCTCTTTGTGCATCATATCATGGAAAAGAGTCGTCATCGCACGCTGATATGTTGCCCCAGCATTTTTCAAACCAAAGGGCATCACTTTATAGCAAAATGTTCCCCAAGGCGTTATGAAAGTAGTCTTCTCCATATCCTCTGGCGCCATTTTAATCTGATTATAGCCCGAAAAGCCATCCATGAAGGAGAATACGGAGTATTGAGCAGTATTATCAACTAACACGTCAATATGAGGAAGTGGAAAGTCGTCTTTTGGGCTTGCTTTATTCAAATCTCTATAGTCCACGCACATTCGAACCTTGCCATCTTTCTTTGGTACTGGTACAATGTTAGCAACCCACGAGGGATATTTTGTCACAGCCAGGAAGCCAGCGTCCCACTGTTTTTGAACTTCCTCTTTGATCTTCATTGCCATATCTGGTCGAGTTCTGCGAAGCTTTTGTTTGACTGGCGGGCAATCTTCTTTCAGTGGCAGGCGGTGCACAACCATGTCTGTATCGAGCCCTGGCATATCTTCATATGACCAAGCGAATACATCACTATACTCTTGGAGCATTTCAACCAGTCTCCGCTTGATATCGCCCTGCAGCGCGGCTCCGATACGAATATTCTTCTCAACCCCTTCCGACCCCAAGTTGATAATTTCGATGACCTCGTCATGAGGCAGAATGGCTCTTTCCTCTTGCTTCACTAACCAAGACAGTTCTTCAGGAACGTCACTATCTTCGACAACCTCTTCTTCGGCCTGAAATACCAGGTGCTCAAAGTCGGGACGAGTCATAGGTGGTTCAAGGATGTCATCTGAGAATGTTATCCTGCAAAAGGAATGGTTAAGTGCTTCAAAATGCGTATAAAGCGAACAACCACGTTGCCATTTTATTGAAAAAGATAAAACAAGAAAGACAGGGATTACAGTATTTGCACATGAAAAACGCCATTTATTTAATGATTGACACGCAATGTTCATAACAACACAGCCCTAAGCAAATCATGATGCCCCGGGCAAGACATCAGATTATTCAACAATTAATAAAGCAAAGCATTACTGTTTAAAAGTCACAGGAACAAGCTCCTGAATAGACCAGTTGCACAGTCCTTGTCCTGGCGTGCTTGGCTGAATCCAGGCATCCATATCACAGTCGCTGTCTCCTTCGTCAGACTCCGAAGCAGCATTAACGGTTTCATGACACACCCCACTGGCAGAGATGGTGATTGGCCTTCTGAAACGGGGTGCCCCCACGGAAGGAGTTGATGACGACGGTTGGTACCCCAGCCCGAACCGGTCCATCTTCACAGGAATGTCCAGCACTTTGCCCCAGCCCTTGGCTTCTCCTGCTTCGACTAGAGCTTGAGCTTCTTTATACGATGAGACGGCTATCTCTGGCACTTTGCTCGGCCCGGGACCCTTGTCCTTGATGCGCAAACCTTCGAATGCCTGGCAGGGCGTTTCGTGGATCTCTCCGTCGACTTCCACATATTTAAATGAAGATAGATGGCTGACCAGGATGTCCTCTTCTCCGCACACGGTGACTACACTGTCTCCGACCATATACTTTAACTTCTGATGCAGGGTGGACGTGACTGCCCCCGCCCCATGAATCCAGGGTCTTCCAAGCAAACAACTGTACGCAGGCTGTATGTCCATGATATAAAACTCAGTTGCAAACACCTCCGGCCCTACCTGTAGGGGCAATGTGATTGATCCAAAGACTGTTCTCCGCGTGCCGTCAAATGCTCTGACTACCAAATCACTGGGTGTACACAAAATTCCTCTAACATCCAGCTTCATCATCGCCTTCTTGGGCAGCACATTCAAAGACGATCCGGTGTCAACCAATACGTGCGACATTACTGATCCTCTACACTCGACAGATACGTGCAGCGCCATATTATGATCTCTTCCTTTCGGAGTCAAGTCAAAATCGGTAAAGCCCAAGTTGTGGCCTGCATTCACATGTGCCAATACTCCTTCTAGCTGATTCACGGAGACGTCTTAGGGTACAAAAGAAGTATCCAGGACTTTCATCAAAGCATTTCTGTGGGCTTCCGAACACAACAGCAATGACAGAATAGATATCTTGGACGGTGTCTGCTGCAGATGCTCCACAATCTTATAATCACTTTTTCGGATCAAGCGCATGAACTCTTCTACATCCTTCGATGCTGCTTCTTTTTCACTCGCTTGCACCGGAACATTTTCAACCACTTTCCCTTTTCCTTTTGCTAATCTTTCAGCCTCCACTTCAGGGGATATAAAGATCCTACCACTCCTTGTCATACCTCCCGACCCAACAACATTATCCACGGTCTCGGCCGGCTGCTTATTAACATCAATTTTTATCCCGTCACAATACACCTCCAACCCATATGACCATGGGACTGCTTTCGTGCTCTCGTACGGGATTGGCCCGGCCTTAGTTATGGTGATCGGTGGTCGCTGAGCTGGTGCTGCAATAGTGATCATCTTCCGAGGAATTGTCACAGTGGCCACATCATTCTGATTATCTGCTACTGCCCCTGCGGGCTCTTCAGTGGCTGCTTGGTCAAACTGCAATATACCTTCATCAATTAAAGCCTGAATGCCTTTCTTCAAATCATCACACCCTCCAGCTAGGGTCCAACAGTCTAAACAATACTCGTTACATCCTGGGTAAACACCCCCTTGTAACAGTCGGCTCTTTATCTCGCTCAGTGGCGTCTTCAAGTCTTCAACATTCATAATCAGATTCAACCCTTCCTCAGTTAGAATGGCGTTTGCCCCGTGATTAGGCATGGGTTTCTGTACTATATTCGGACCTGCCGTTCCGAAATTGATAGTCTTATTGTCCAAAAGATCCTGCACAACGTGCTTAAAAGCATGGCAACCTTCTATATCGTGACCCGGGGCTCCAGAATGAAACTCACAGTGTCGGCTTGCATCGTAACCAAACGGGGGAGCTCCTGTTATCGGTGCCAGAGTTCTTTTCTCTACCAGGTTTAATCCCAACAATGTCTGCAACAAATCGGCATAGGTGGAGGGAGGCTTCTCAAACACTCTTCTTGGCTTACTACCCTGGAACCTTCGTTGAGCCTGTTGTGCCCCCTGCTGAGGCTGCTGCTGCTGCGGCATTGGCTGTTGCTGAACCGGTTGTTGTTGCTGGAGTGGTGGTTGTTGGTACGGGATAGTAACACTCGCCACCTGCTGCGGTTGACGATATTGACCTCGTCCCCTGCCTCGGCCTCGGCCTCCAAATACTGCGCTTGCCTCGCCCTGACGGCGCCCACCATAAGCTTTCCTATTACTGCCAGATGCAGTTGATTCCTCGACTTGGAACTTTCCTTGCTTAATATTACGTTCAATCTTTTCTCCCATCAGAATTAAGTCTGAAAAACTGGCGAGGGACGTGTGAAACAACATGTCATGAAACAAGCCTGTGAACGTGCCGACAAACATGTCATTCATTTCCTTATCTTCTACAGGAGGACGGACCCTGGCAGCCATATCGCGCCACCTTTGCGCGTACTCTTTAAAGCTCTCCCCCTTCTTTTGCGACAGCCCGGCCAATTGGACCCGATTGGGTGCCAAGTCGCTGTTATACTTGTAGTGAGCTACAAATGCCTCTGCTAATTGCTTCCATGTCTTGATATCAGTTGGCTCCAACCCCATGTACCACTCTAGGGAAGGGCCCGACAGACTATCCTGAAAGAAATGCATTAGCATTCTTTCATCAGTTGAGTATGCAGACATCTTTCTGTAATAAGCTCGTACATGCACCTTTGGACATGTGTCTCCTTTATACTTGTCAAACGCAGGAGCTTTGAATTTAATTGGCACCCTCAAGCCAGGTACCAGACCCATTGTTGCCATGTCCAAACCCACAGCACTTTGGTTCAGGACTCCCCTCATCTGCTCTTCCAGCATTCTGATCTTCTGGGAGTCATCCATCGGCCCTTCAAAACCTCCTCCGGAGAAAGCGTCCTCCTGCTGATCCTCTTGCCACATACCATTTCCAGCCCCATACCCATCATATCCATTATTACGTCCAGCTCTGATCTGATTCATCCCCGGACCTCGGCCTCTGTTGCCGTACCCTTGAACACCTCCAGCAGGGCCAAAAGCCATAAACTCTGCGCCGTTTCCATTCCCGAAACCTCCGTAACCCTGATTGGTCGCACCATAACCATCCTGCCCAAAGCCTTGAGCATTAAAGCCATACTTCCCAGCGTTATCGAATCCCTGATCATTGAATCCGAATCCAGCATTGACGAAGCCGTTGCCTCCCATATTATCTCCCAAATTGACATCACCCAGCCCAACGTTATGGACAACAGTCTCATTCCCAACTCCGACGTTACCGTTTACAGCAGCGGTAGCGTTGTTGACATTAGTAGCAGGTATATTGACTACAGGTGGAGCCACTGGCGTGGGAGTGCCGTCTCCATGAACAGTATCGACCCATACAGACTGATGATCCTCGTTACCATGACCAGCGTTTCGAGCCAACAGAGGTTGGACCATGGCCTGCAAATTCTCCTGTCCTTTCGCAATAGCTTCCATGGTCTGCATAAAGAGAGCGAGCTTCTCGCGCACATCTTGCATCTCGTTCTGCATTTGATCCATGATTCTTCGACAGTTGGTGCGGGTAGAATAGCGGTGCGGGTGCTGATCTGCAATCCTGAAAAGTACCTGTTATGAGCAGGACATAAGACACTTATTCAAAGATTCCCTGTAATGCAATGTGAATATGAATGCAATGCAATGTGTCTGTGCATTAGGGAAGTTCATTCCCCCAGTTCTAGTGTGAAGGTGCCAGTGCAGTGACAGTGCTAGCAATATGAAGATCGGAACTGAATCATAGAAAGCCTCATATATTGCAGGGAAAATCAATAAGCCCAGAGTACAATATCACTAAGTACAATAAGAAGGCATGACCTCAACCAACAATCCTGGTGATGGTCAGCACTATGCAAATAAAGCATACAAGTTACTATATGAAATGATCAAATCCTCCCAAAAGTCTGGTACTCTTCTATCAACTTCTTGGTCTCTGGATGGCTTGGTCGATCAAGCAGCCCTTCAACAAGTTGGTTTCTCTTCTTAAGAACACGGCGCACGTCTTCAGCAGTTTCTTCCCATGCTGCTTCTCCGAAGCAATCTTCTAGCTTGCGCTTCTGAGACACCGCTTCATCTCTGCATTTGATTGCCTTGTTCAGTGCATGCTGGACACTATACCGGGTCATCACTTCTTCGTCACACTTCTTGATGCTAGACTTCAACTTCTCTTCGAGGCCGGAGATTTGCTGCTTCAGCTTATCTTCTCTCATCTTATTGTTGGTGAGGGTAGCATTCCAAGTCTTATTGCAAGAGGAGATTTCTCGGTGTGCTGCGTCGAGCGCCTTCTTTTTGGCTTCCAGCATGCCATGGGAGCTTCTGAACTCTTGCCCCAGACGTTCGCGCTTTTTCTTTTCCTCGGTCAACTCAGCCCCTAACCTATTTAACAGCTCGATCTGTTGTTGGAAAGCACACACGGCCTTGTTTTTCTCACTGCGCACTTGAGCTAGCTCTTGCTCTAACCCTTCGTTGATCTTTATCAAGGCTTCCTTTTCTTTCACAACTTGCTCGTAGGCTTCCCGAGAAACAGTAGTTGGCTCTGCTACCGGAATAGGAACAAAGATTGGTACATCTGGGAATGGCATTAATAACTGACTTGCTCTTTCCTGGATCCAAACCCTGTAAGGTGCATAGGCCTGGCAATCGTTCTTACCTAACATTGGCTTCCCTTTGCGGTTAATACGTGTCCAGGCGTGTTGCAACTCAGCTAGCAATTCTCCCTTCAAATCACCTGTGAAGTACAGAGATTCCTGTACTTCTTCCTCCTGAGGTGGATTCTTCAGTGCATATCCGAACTGGCGAATGAAAAGAGATGGGTTGTAATTGATACACCCTTTTCTTCCTATCAGCGGCACATTAGGGTACCCAGAACAACTGAAGATGAGCTCAGATCCCAACAGGTCTCGATCAAACCACTCCATGTCTTCCGACGATAGCCTCATCAGGCGCTCTGGCCATCCAACGGGGACTGTAGTCTCTGCAACAGATCTTCTCTTAGGAAGGTGGCTCTCAAACCACATACTCAACAAGGGTACACAAAGATGAACATTCTTCCCTCTGCCCTTCTCATTCTTGTAATGCAGTGAGTGGTAGAAATCTCCGAGTAAGGTAGGTACAGGATTACCAGCGGCAAACAAGTAGAAAGCATCGAAGTCCACAAAATCTGGTATGTTGGGAAACAAAACTATGCCATAAATGCACAAAGCCAACACAACATTGAAAGCAACCCAGCACCCGCTCTTGGCATACTCCTGGGCTTTACCAACTAAGAACTGGAGTGAGAAGCCTGGAACTCCGCGGGAAACAGTAGTCACCAGTTCAGAAGCATCAATATGCAAAGCTTTTGCCAAGTCCTCCGGCTTGGGCTTGGCGTCATAATGAATGAATGGAACCTGGTTCTGCACGGGCAGCTCAACATACTCAGCGTATTCCTCCAGGGTTGGTCCCATAATAAAGTCAGAGAACGTAAAGCACCTCAAAGCAGGGTCGTAGAATTGCATCAAAGCATATAGCCCATCTAACTCTACCTCTGTAGGTTTAAACACCAATCTCAGTAGTCTACCATAGCTCATCCGGAAGCTCCTACGAACACCCTCATCAGCAAGAGAGATCAACCCAAGTAGAGGAACAATATCAGGCGTAGGCAATTTGTAAGCAACCGTTCTCCTTAAGCTAGTCATGATCAAACACTCAGAAGTCCGGGCACTAGAACTAGGGAAATGCAAATGCACCTGCAGCACAGACTCACGTTAGTGAAATGCAAATGGTAATGGATATGCAATAATGCAATGCAAGCAACATGTAACAGGGACCAAAGCTGTAGCTGAATAGCCTGAACCCAATCAAGAAAGGTCTCAGATAGACCATCCAGAAGTCCTCAAGCCCTGGTCTCAGATATACCTCAAACAAAGCTCCAATATTGGTCTCTGATAGACCCCATAATTATAACCTGAATGGTCTCTGGCAGACCTCAGATCATATCCCCCACTGGTCTCTGACAGACCTCAGAACACATCTCCAAATAGTCTCTGACAGACCTCGGAACACACTAACTGGTCTCTGACAAACCTTAGAACCCTCCATAAATATCCAGGATCCTGATCAAGAAACAAACCGGTGGTCTGAAGGTCTAGTTACCTGCATAACCCTGAATCCCCTCACAGGTGGGTGACCCTATAACTGGCACAAGGTACGGCATCCTATGCGGTCGTCGGCGTCACAGACTTTCAGGGTTGATGATACGATTCCCAGAAGGAGTGGCATCATCAATTCCTGAAGAGGCCTCACTTAGCCAACTTCCAAATGATCGGTCCCCAGAGTCGACAATCCAACTAACCAGCAACCCACGCCAACCAAAGGAAGGGGCAGGAGGCCAACCAGAGGAACCTCGTCTGAGTGTAGATTTCATGGGACACCAAAGCAAGCAAAGCAAGCGGGCACCCACTAATTTCTACTCTAATTCTAGGTGCACTCAAGCCCAGGTCCGGCTTATCTCTCAATATCAGAACACCCGTCACACCCCAGATACAGCAACAATAATCAATATATAAAGCTGAAAATACAAGGTTAGAACTATAAAATAACTCCATACAAAATCCTCGACGGGAAAACAAGCGTTAGGATTGACTCTCTTAAGGGACGTTGGATCCCAAATGCATAAGAACTATCGCAGTCCTTAGCAGCCAGGGGACGTTGGATCCCCAGCAGAGTCGCCAGCTGTCGCTACTACGAAAATCGGCGCCGGCTGAACAGAAAAGTCGCCACCGTGCGTTATTTATCCCACGGGAGGGAAAGGAAACGCTCAGAGTAAACCTCGCACAACACGGGAAAGGTATGGTCATCGCAACCAAAACCTGGATTCGGGAGTCGGTTACGCAAGGGGAAGGTATTAGCACCCCTCACGTCCGTCGTACTCGACGGGATCCACGCTTGTTTTCGGGTATGGATTGTTATTCTATCTAAACTATAGGTCAAGGGTTAAAAAGAAAAGAGAATGAAAATAAAATGACTCGGCAAAGTATCACACTTTATGCCTACGTATTCCCGTCTGGAACGAGAAATCAGAGTCAACGTAGTTCGCCTACCTACGGGAAAGGAGGGGAAGGTTGCTCGCTAGGATATCGCATCCTATGCCTGCGTACTTTCATACAGCATGAAAGATCAGAGCAAACGTAGTTCGGGCCACGTACGACACAAGCTTGTCTTGATTGTTTTTATTTCTTCTGAAAAAGGTTTTCTTGATTAGCAGTCCCGGCGGACAAAAATGACGTTTTGATGAGTTCACATTCTTTTATGGAAGAAGTGTCTTTTATTGTGTTTGAAATCTTTATGTGTTTTTCTGTTTGTTTTGAGAAAGAAAAAGACAGAACTCTAACCTACGGTTGCGAAGGGAAACAAACTAACCTAATGTTATCATGCATGGGTTAGGACCTAGTGCCTATCATGCTCCTCTCTTGCACAGAGAGAAACAGAGATCCTAAGGGATGGGCAGAAACAGAAACAATATCAGGTATATACAGTAAAGCAGTAAAATGCATGGATGCAGCAATACAAGCGAGGCAAGGGAGTCCCACTCAACCTCGAACCTAGAAAACAATAGGCAAAAGTGAACAGACTTCACTTTCAACCCAACAGGGTAAACAGCAAACAATACAGTCCAGAAAACCAATCAATACATCAGAAATGAAATACAGCAATAAAACAAACAGCTTCAGCAGCTCTGAATCAACATCTGGCTCCAAGTAATCTCCAATCAGCTACAGGCTTCAACAAGCATCAGTCTCCATCTTCATGACCTTTAGGCAAGGGCTTTGATCATCATTCTTCCATCTGCAATGGCTTTTCTTCAAGTTCAAACCTCCAGGATGAGGAATCAGTCACAAGAGTGAATTGGGTGTTAAGCAATCAGTTGACTACCAAAGGTGGTGAACAGACTGCTTCTAACACAAGAGACATTTTCTCTCAAGAGTTCTATCTCTTAGACACTATCACCAAGCCTTCCAAAGGAAGGGGGTGAGTGTCTTAGAGAGACTCTGAATCACAGAGAAGAATGGATGCAGACAAGGCAATCCATGTTTGAGAAACAAACTTTCTAACCTAGAGCTCTGCCTAGCTCCTAAACCCTAGTCTCCTCAGCATCTGCTAGCAAGAATCTTCTCTTCAACTCTAGAAGTTGAACTTCAATCTCTGGATCTTCAATGGCTTTCATCTCATCAAGTCTTCAGCTCTCCCAAATCCCCAGACAATCCCAATACCCACACAAACAAGCAATGATCCCCAGAGGGCACACCACACCAGTCAATCAGATATATACAATACAGTAATAGCAGTAGGGGAATCCTGACTTTTTCTAAGGGATCTAATAACTACCCATAGCCCCTATAGTCCCATAACTAAACTATTCAAACCCTAAGTCCTAAGGGAAAAGAATCAAATCTCTTAAGTCATCACTTAAAACCCTAGTTTTATCCATGTTGTTCAAGCCTACATTAAGCACCTAAAATTAATTTCTAAAAAGGGGAACTAAATTGTATCTACAATTTCAATGTCTAACCTAAACAACCTAAAAAGAATGGATGAAAAATATGAAAGTATCTAATAGAACAAAAATTAACAAAATCATGTATGAAATGAAACTATTTAAAATGTTATTTATTTAGAAAATATGGGAAAAATATCAAATAAAAAATAAAATGCAATTTTTATTTTTTTATAATTTTCTAGACATCTTAAAGAAAAATATGCAAAAAGAATGAATTAAAAATGATGATTTTGCTATTTATTATGAATTTTATAAGATGCATGAAAAATATAAAGAAATAAAAAGAAAATATTAGGAATTAAAGAAAGGGGGTGAGAAAAGTAAGGAAAACACGTTCAGCGCATTGGGCTTATTAAATTGGGGGGTGCGAATAGCTCTCTGAGCCCAATCCCCCCAATTAATGAAACGCTGCGTTTCAATTTTGAAACTTCCCTCCGCTTTTGAAATTAAATGGGAGCCACACGATGAGAGGATTAAGTCAAATATTCTGGACGATCCAACGGCACTCAGTCATCGTCCCCAATTGAGCTAGGGTTTGCAACAAAACTCAGATTCCATGCACAACCTTCAAGCTCCTCATTCTCCCTCCACATGCCATGAAAACGCACGATGCAAAAAGCAAAAATCATCCACTTCTTTCCCTCTACACATTCATGCCAATAGCTCATCCTAAAACTCAACCAATAAGGCAATTCGATAGGTGCAACAGGTCTGATCCATCATTCTCCAACTGATATTGATCCTCTCAATTCTCTCTGGAACTCATCCTAAACTAACCTACAACTCACCCTGATCATTTTAAACACCTAATCCAAGATTATCTCTCGTGATTCTTGACATTCTAAGCTTCACCGGAATTGGTGCACCATGATCAATGTCCATGAAACTTGCTCAAACTTATCAAAATCAATCATCTCACTTATCCTAACCAATCTATACTAACAATTCCCTATAATTCTCATTAAATCATGTAATTCGAATGAAGTTACCAACCTGTTATGATGCTGAAAACAGTTATGGAATACACTTGATCCAACGCTTGGAAGAAGGGGAAACTGATCAGTGATCTTGGAGATGAGTTCTGTATGCAATCATAGAGGCTCCAAAGCTTTGAATCTTCTAGTTCCAAGGTTCTTGCACTTTGAATGATGATGATGAATAGCACAATTCCTTGCTCAATTTGCCAAAGAAATGTGTGGATTCTGACCTTTGTGTGATGATGATGAAGATTGAATCAAGAATGTTGAAGTTTGGTGAGAAATTGATGGAGTTTGAGAAGCTTATGCAAGAATGGAAAATGAGTGAAAATGGAGGTTTTGAACAAAGTGGTAGCACCAACCCTTGCATGAATCAGCTTGCATGAATATATAGATGATGTAGGAACCTCCTAGAACATTGGAGAAATTTCCCTTACACTTTTCCCTTTCAATTTGGATTATGTTACTTTCAATTCAAGCAACCATGGATAACTCACAAATTATGATCTAAGCTCAAAATTCCACTTTAGCCAATGTTTTTAAAATGCCTTTTCCATTCAAAATGACCTATAATTTTGCATCATTTGGCCAAGATATGAAAAATACCATTTTTTAAGCCATTTTCCTTCATTAAATTCACCAATTTTGAAACCTTGTGCTATGGACATTTCCAATCTCTCATGGTCACTTTTCTAGACTCAAAATGTCATTTGGAGCAAGTTTTATGTTGTAAGTTTTTTCATTTGAGGCCTCCTTGTATGAGTTTTGGACATAGGTTAAAATGACATGTAATTTACAAATGACCAAAATACCCTTTTCTTGCCAAGACCATAAGTTGAGTTCCACACATCATATGAAGGCATACTATACCATTCTAGAAAGCTAAGACAATTAGGAACAATTCTTATGTTGACCAGAAATTCATTTGAAATCTCCTTGAGGGGTAAAAGTTGCTTGGAAGTCAAGTCACTTTCACAGACAAAATTTCAGATACCTCAGATGACCTGTAACTTGCAAGGACCATAACTTGAGTTCTATAAATCTCCTTGATGTCTTACACCACTCAAATTAAAGGTCTTGAGATCCTCTACAAGTTTCATGTTGGCCAAGGATCCATTTGAAGCTTGCATTTTGACTTATCTTGCTTGGAAATTTGACCTAAACTAGGGGATTTTACACAGAAACCCTAATTTAGAAACTCCTCTTCCCCTTGATTTCTCTTGAATCCTTCTTGGCATATCACCATATCCTTATCCATGTGTCAAATGATGAACCCCACATCTCTCCAATAGACCTTAATGCCTTTCAATCAATCAATTGACCTAAAGTTGACCCAGGGTTGACCTAGATGAAACCCTAGTTGACTGTCTTCAACTGCAATTCTTGTGGTCACCTCAACAACTTGTTTTCCTCCCCAAATGACTTTATAAGCCTCTCATGATGTCTAGATGCTCTCCATGCCTTCCATTCACAGCTCACAACCCCCTTGTTGACCCTCAGATACCCTCAGATAGGGGATAGGCTCAAGGCTTGATCTGCTGAACTCTCTGCTCTCAAATTCTTTTCTGATGACTTGAATGAGATGGAATTAAGATAATAACCTCTTGATAGGACTCTAGAGATGAGAATAATGATTGGTCCCCTGTTGAATGACTTGCTATGCTTATGCTATGCAAATGGTTAGTCTATGTACATGACTCTATATGCAAATGCTAATGATAATGAAAAATAAACCAAGTGAATAAGGTTGAGCAAATTTTAGGGTGCAACAGTGTATCATGTATATGATTATGGTGCAGTGATCAGTAGGATCGTGTATTCCCCGAGTGTTGGGATGTGTTTATACTTGGTGTTAGAATGTGAGATTGCTCACTGTGTGAATTGATTTATATGGTGTTGGTGTATGTTATATCTGTACATATATGCATTGATGTATGATGATATGATCAGGAGGATCGTGTGCACGTTGAGTGCCTAAATATATTAGTTATGCATTGGTGTGTGCATATCATGGTGTTTTGGTGGGATGAATCATGTCTCAGGAGGAGCGTAAGTGATTCATCCATACTCCTTTGTGGAGAATGGTGGGGGATAGATCATGTCTCAGGAGGAGCGTAAGTGATCTATCCAGGTTCGATTGAATGAACCAACGAGTCGGTACCGCATGCATGGTGTTGAGTTGCATTTTGCATTATAATATGTTATATTGTAATTTGAACAGTAGGTTCGCCATATGGTGTTGTTAGGGGTGAATCTTGGTGTGTTGGTGTGTTGTACTACCTTATTTACATGTATTACATTACCATTATATTTTTGATCATGTTTTCTCACCCCTTTGTTGTTGTTGTGGTCTGTGCTTCTTCGGAAGTACAGATAATCCAGGTGCTTAGCTAGCTTGGATATTGGTGTGATTGTCGAGTCTAGGATGCTCTGATACGTAGCACGGGACTTGGGCGTTTTTATTTGTTTTATGTTGAACTTATATTTTATTTCCCTGTGAACGTATCAAACTTTTATTGAATTTTATTATTTAACATTCCGCTGTATTTGGAGAAAAACCTTTTTATAAGGAAACGTTGTTTTTATGTGATATCCCACTTGGGAGAATTGGAACTCTGATTTTGTTTATTTATAATGTTTATTAATTTAATTGATTTTGGGAAGTGGGGTGTTACAGAGGGCACCATATTCCTTTTGCATTGCTTCTCGCCATGCTCGATCCTTGAGAGCTTACGTGATAGTTCGCGGTTTAACGGGTGGATAGGGAGTGGCAGAGAGGTTCATCTTGTTGAGGGGTTTGATGTTGTTGTTTTTGGATCGAGTGACAATGCCACGATCCGGGATGATTTGAGTTGGTGGGGGTGTGGATTATGGTTTTGAGAATGATGATTGAGAGGTAGAGGGAGTGACGGCTAAGGGATTGGAGATAAGGAGTTATGTGGGCTGTTAGTAGAGTTTTGTGGGGCTGGAGTTGGGGTAGGTGGGTAACTAGGACATGATGGGTCTGATTGGGAAGGAGAGGGAGGTGGCATGGGAGGTGTTAGGATGGGTAGTGATATGGTGGTCCAATCTGTATGGTGGGCTGAATTTTGTGGGGTTTTTGGTTGTTGCCGAAACGGGAATTCTGTTTTGACAAATTTGACGTACCGTGAGGTGTAGATTCGTCGGGTTTTCGGGTCCATACAATAGTAGGCATGTTGAGTGGTGGAGTAACCTACAAAAACATAAACCACAGATCTGGATTCCAATTTATGAGCAGTGTATGGTTTTAACCACGGAAAACACAAACAACCAAAACTTTTTAACTTAGCATAATCTGCATTTTGTTTAAAAATAATAGAAAAAAGTGATCGGTTTTGAAGGGTTGGGGTAGGAAGACGATTGATGAGATATACCGCGGTGAGAAATGCGTGAGGCCAAAACTCAAGTGGCATACCAGAGTGTGTTAGTAGGGCCAAACCAGTTTCGACTATGTGACGATGTTTACGTTCAGATATACCGTTGTGTTCGAGAGTATGGGGTGGTGAAGTAAAGTGACTTATTTCGTTTTGACTTAGGAAATTTTAGAGAGTAATAAACTCGCCGCCATTATCAGAATAGAAGATTTTGATTTTTGTTTTGAAGTAATTTTCGACAAGTGATCGAAATTTAATAAATGTGTGTTGGACATCGAATTTGTGTTTGAGGGGATAAATCCAAGAATACCCTGTAAAGTGATCAACAAAAACTACATAATATTTGAATCCATCATACGATAATATTGAAGAGGTCTATACATCAGAGAAAATAACTTCTAGAAAATAGTTTGAACAAAGACTGGAATTGTAAAATGGAAGCTTATGACTCTTATTTAATTGACAAGAGGTGCAATCAGATTGCTCGAACGTGGGGGAGCTAATCCGAAGTTGTTGTTGAATTAATTTAAATGTAGCAGTAAATGGATGACCTAAGGCATGGTGCCATAGTGGGCTGGAGGTGCGGGACGAAGACAGAACTGTAGGAGAGGAGGGTCACACGTACAAGTCGTCTCTGCAAGGCCCATTAAGAAGAATCCTGTCTATTTTGAGACACTTAACATGAAAAGAATGGGGGTAAGAAAACAATAGCACGGTTCTGTTGATTTGAAAGTTGAGAAACAGAAATAATACTTTTGGTCATTTGTGGAACACAAAGAGTATCTGGTAAATTAAACAAAGATGCAGAAGTGCTAAGTGAAAGAGTTCCAGAGTTAGTGATTTGCAAACCTTCACCACTGCCCATGAATAGTTCGTTCGGGCCATTATAGGGATAATGAAGGGAGAGTTGGTCGAGGTCATTGATAACATGGTGCGTTGCTCCACTGTCGATTATGTATTTTTGAGACATGGATGCAGTGTTGACAGTGTGAGCCTAAGGTGGGGGTGGAGGTGCAGGAATTCTGGGCATTGTTGGAGGACGAGCATTTGGATGCTGTTGGCGGAAGAGAGGACAGTAGGCAACGACGTGGCCCGTTTCACGACACCATTGGCATTAACCAAGAAATGGTCGAGCTTGTGGCGGGGGAACCATAGGAGGAGGGCATAAATAAGTGGAGGGTGAACGGTTGGATGGCGGCTGATGGCGTTGCCGATTGGTGCATGGACGAGACTGTGCATTCAGGGTTGTTGTCGGTGCGGCCAAGTTGGTTGCTGCAGAGCAGAGTTCGAGTTCCTTAACAAGGAGTTTTTCGTGAAGATCGTCAATATGGATGGTGGTATCTCGGGCCTTGATCGCATCAATAATGGACTAATAGTTACCGTCGAGACCTTGGAGGACAAAGGAGACAAGGTCGTCATCGTCAACCAGTTTTCTGAGCGAAGCGAGCAGATCTGCAGTCGAAGTGATCGATTAAATGTATTCAGTGATTGACATAGAGCCTTTTGTGGACGAGCGTAGCTTGGCTTTGAGTTGATTAAGGTGGCTCTTTGATGGGTTGGAGTAGGTGCGGGCGAGAATATCCCATGCTTCTTTGAAAGTGGTGGCTCCAGTGACTAACAGAGCGACAAAGGCGTCGAGGGTGCCGACCAGAGTGCCATAAAGGAGTTTATCTTGACGCATCCAAGAAGTAAACGCCAAGTTGGGGGTGGTGACGTTGTCGGCAGTAAGAGTTGTAGGCGGAGCAGGGTGGTCGTCGTTGAGAAACTTGAAGAGGGCATAACCTGTGAGAGTCGCCTGAATTTGTGACTTCCAGGTTATGTAGTTTGAAGTGGTAAGTTTTATGGAGTTGGTGAAGTGCACAATGACGAACGGGCGAGCGACGTCGTTTGGGTTAGTAATGGTTGTGGAAAACTCAGCAGCCATGGTATAGGATTTTGGAGAAGGGATAGGTTTCCAAGATCAGCACCTGATATTGTTGTACCCCAAAATTTGACCAACCGTTTCTCGCAATTTGGCTTGTGTTTCGTTTCATTTTCATTTTCATATCATTTATCGCATACTGTGCATTTTGTCAGTCAGGACGAGTTATCGGGATTACAGCCCATTCTCTCGCGTTTCAGGCGATTTAAACCGGTTCAAGGAAAAGAGATTTATTTCGGAATCGAGCGGAGGTTGCTCTTTCTGGTGGGCCAGTCTTTGCTGGTATTTTCTGTGACATTTCGGTGTTCACCCGATCTTTCCGTTTTTATTTACTGTTTTATTTTGCTTATTTTATTAATTTTTAGCATAGTTTAATTTATTTTTAGCATAGAATTTAATTTTAGATTTTTTATTTTAAATAGTTTTTTATTTTAGAATTTTGATAATTTTAGTATAGATTTTAATTATTAGTTAGATTATTATTATTTTCTTTTATTATTTATTTAGATAGTATCAATTTAATTAAGTTTTATTTCATTAAGATTAGCTATTAGAATAGGTTCTTTTATTAAGATTTTATTTATTTGAAATTAATTTTATCTTTAGTTTGGAATTAATAGGATTTTTATTTTATTATTATTATTCAGGTTTATTAGTAATTTAATTAGGGTTAATTATTTTTAATTTAATTAGGGTTTATATTATTGTTAGATACTATTATTTAGAGTTTTATTTGAGTTATTATTAGTTCATGTTTTAAGCGTGTAATTATCACCATCAACACTTTTTTTTAATCAAGCATTAACCATCTTTTATCATCATTAAGCCTTTAAGCATTGTTCTGCCACGTGTCGGAAAAGTGGTATATATACCACTATTCATCATCACCTTTAGACAACCCTAGAAAAAACCTAGCCGCCCAACCCTAACCCCAAGAGCCCTAACCCTAAACAATCTGCTTCCCACCATCTTCATCATGAACCGTCATCTTCATCTCACCGGAATCACAGCTAACAATAACACCACAAAATCTCAGCCAAACAACGAAAACTCCAAACACCATCACCATTTCTTCCATTTTTCCTCAACGGAAGATCCACTAAATTCATTCTCGCACATCAATAGCCGCGAAAGCTTCACTCACCATCACCTCCATTTCCGACGAAGACCCAAATAACAACAACTTCTCAGCTCAAAACCACCCATTTCTGTCTCATCTCGCCGAAATCACAAACACCTTCAATCGGAAAATCCAAAACTCACTTTCAGAACCCTTAAACAATGAATAAACGCCCGAAAATCCAGCAAGAAACACATTTTCTTCTTCACTGAAACAACAGAAATCATTCGTCATTTCACCATTTTCGGCCAACCCACACCCACTGACGAATATCGCCACTTCCCCTGTTCTCATTTTCGTACTTCATCAAACCGCAAACCGTTTCACTCATTTCATATACCCAGATCTCCAACCCTTCAACAAGAAATAAAACCCAGAAACACCATTGAAGGCTCCTTAAACTTCAAATCGACGGCCATAACTGCACAAACCACCAACCCATATGTCACCTCCAAAATGAACCCAGAAAAACATACCCCATCAACCTTCAAAAGTCTCCGCAAAAACCTCCATTCACATCTCTTTAACCCATCCGTCAAAAACCGCGAACCCAAAATCGCGAATCCTATCCACTCACTTTCAGAAGCGCACCTCATCTTCTTTCAAACAAACCCCTCCATTCACCACCTCCAATTTCTTCTTGACGCAGACCTCAAAAAAAACAACTAATCATTTTATTTGATAACAATAAATACAACCCAGATCTTCTTCGTTTCTCAACCTATCATCTTTTACAACAACAACTCGAAACATCACCCATTCAAACTCCGATAACAAAAACCTCAACTTCACCCTGAAAAACCGAAACTCATTTCTCCCCAAAACCAATCGAAATGCTTTTCTCCCCAAATTCAAACCCACAAGCAGAAACCATACAAAGAAGGAGACAGAGAGAAGTTCTGAAGTGAAAACACAAACCTAGATAGCAAGAGTTTGTGAATCTGAGGAGGTTGGGCGTGAGTCGTGTGAAGAAGTGAAGCAATAAGGATTTCTGGGCGAACGAAGGAACATCGTGAGTGTTGGGGGAGCGTTTTTTTCTTTCTTACGATTGGAGTTCATTCCATGTGACAGTTGTGTAGTGTTTATGCTTCTATCATGTTGTTATGGGTATCACATGTGGGTTGGGTATCCTAAACCCGTTTTCTGTTATCAGCCCCCTCTCTTTTTCTATTTTTTTCTTCTTATTTTCATTTTGTTATGTAAATATATATTATATATGTATATAAATATATTGTATTATAATTTTATATTAGTTTTTTAAAACAGAATATTATTATATCTTATATTTAACTTTTAGAATATTACATATTATAGTTTTATTTTATTTTTCTTTTAGAATATATTACTTTTCTTTTAGAATATTTAGAATTTCAATTCTCATTTCATTTTAGAAGTTGATCTTATTTTTCATTTATTATTGGGCTTTTTGTCCCATTTTCATTTGTTTAGGTCGATGACGACATTTCCGTAATTCATTACCAGTCAAATTATTGATGAATAATGTTGGATCCGAGACCACTTCTTTCTCTCCTTATTTCTTTTCATCTTTTGACTTTATTTTGACTTTTGGTGATCGATGAAGTCTTGTAAGACGAGATCCTGTTGTTTTTGGTCCGTGCGACATGATTCAATTGGAGAACGATCCTCAATATCGTTTCTCTATCTTGTCCATAGCACGGAAATCGATACGTAACCTATTAAAGTTTGACTTCCCTTATAAGTCGAGCTATGACGGTTTAGTGTCACATTGGTCCCGATTCAAAGTATCATCAAGGACCAAAAGAGGAGAAGATTGGAATGGAGCTTGTGCACAATGTCAATGGTCAACGGAACCACTCCGTTCAGTAACATCTTCCTAATTCAAGTCTTTTAATCAACCTCCGAGCGTTGTGAGTTCTAAGCAATAGATACGTAGGAAATGGTGATTGGGGGGTTTCCCCTTAATGACCTAGAGTGTTTAGTGTAGCACCCTTTGGGTGATACGCGACGCATTCGCTCCTACGCCTTAGGTTCTTGCGTGTGTGTCCCGAGTTCCTTCCCGTTTAGGCGTGTTAGGCCTGCTTCCTCTTTTCCCTCGCATCCTGGCGATTGAGATCCCCCTTCTTGCCTCCGTGCAATCGAGACTCCCTTTTCTCTCGCTTCTGTGCGATTGAGACCATTTTCCGTAGTTAGCCGAACTACGACTGCTCTGATCTCTCATATCTGTTGAGAGTACGTAGGCATAGGATTGCGATAATCCTAGCGAGCACACTTTCACTTTCCCCCCTTTCCTGTAGTTAGCTGAACTACAATTGCTCTAATTTCTCGTATCAGACGAGAATATGTAGGCAAAAGACGCGACGTCTTGGCGAGCACGCTAACAACTAACTTCTCTGTTCTCTCGCTTCCGTGCAATCGAGACTTTCCCGCTGACGACTAATCTTTCCCTTTCTCTTGCCCTAGCGCAATTGAGACCAGACCGTAGTTCTAGAACCCGTAGGTTCCCATACCTTTAAACCCCGACATACTACGTCTGTTCTACCGCAAACGAGTAACGCCTAAGTCTCCAATGGTCGAGCAACATACACCTAACTGCTAGAATGTGCATGCTAGTATCGTCAACCTTTTCTCTCACCCCCGTGTGATCGAGAACACCATTGTTTACCCATAGTTAGCCTGAACTACGTTTTGCTCTGATTTCTCATGCCAGATGAGAATATGTAGGCACAAGACGCGACTTCTTGGCGATTGTAGGTTGTAAGATATCGCCTTGTGAGTGAGTACTTGGCATACAATCGAAGAACGAGTAGAGGGAGAGAGAATAGTTAACCTAGTATATACTGTGTAACAAAGGATTACACTATTGACTAAACGGGTCCCCGGCAACGGCGCCAAAAACTTGATCGCGACTTTCTATGTCTAACTGAACTAACTGCAAGTGCACAGTCTATCGCGTAGTAATAAAAGATATCAATCCCACAGGGACTCGTAATCAAACTAGTATTTTCGGGTGTTACTGTGTTTAGCTAGGTTGGTATGGTTTTAGGGGAATAAAAGCAAAATAAGTGCGTAAACTATAGGGGAATTAAAATGATACTTAAGGTATAAATGCTTGAATCGGTATGCAATATGTTAGTTCTTCAGGGATTCGACAAGTTACCGGTGTTTTTCATGTTTTCAAAAATAGTTTAAGAAGAAAATGACGATTTAAAGACCTTTGTCTCACTAAGGTTGTTGACTCTAGTCGCAACTCTAAGGCAGAACGTATGTTGTCGCTATCTCGTTCGCGGTTAAAATTACTTTTTGAAAACCATTAAGCACTAATCATTTTTAAAGCGTTGTCGCTGTTTTTAAAATGAATGCTTAGTTTTTACTATCTGGACTTAACCTCAGTTGTCGCTTGTTGGTTCATACCTTTATGAATTTCCCACTGTCGTGGCAAAATTGCTTTTAAATAAGTTCTCGTTGTCGCGACGAACATTTATTTTAGAAAAATCGATTTAAAAACTGAAGCCATAAATAAGTTTTGAAAAGGAAGGTATACACCGATTAATTATCGAGTCCCATATGACCACTTATTACATACCGATTACTTAAATTTAGCCGGACATGGAATGTAAATTAAGAACACGTAAATAATGGCAGAAAATATAAATATGCATTATAATGGGAAATGGAAATCAATTAACGATTAAAATAATAACCTGTAAACAATTCGATTAACTTTTGGGAAATCCTCCAAAATGACGGCAGGATTTAGTCTTTATGCCAATTACTCGTACATAATAAAATTTGGAAAGTAAAACAACAGTTGCAAGGAAAGAAAGAAAAAGGAAACAATAAACGATAAGAAACTGGGAAACTAAAAATTGCTCTGAAAGTAAATTGGCAGCACTTCGTCTCTTCAATGCAACTCCTTTTTTCTGGTATTAGCTCCCTCCTTTTATAGAAGGAATTTCCAACGGTTAATTTCCTCAGGAAGTGGGATTGATCTCAGAAAATATAGGAGTTAGTGGTCCACTCCTTTTTGGCATTTGCAAGCACTTCTCAGCACGTGCAGCATTTCTGCATTTTAATTGCATGACGGTTGTCATGGATATGTGACGGTCGTAACACGCATGGCGATCGTCATGGGTCTGTGACAGTCGTCACATCAGCAGAACTCGTTCTTGCTGTTTTTGGCCTGTTTTTCATCTGGTTTTTATCTGTAATTGCTTGTTTTCTTCATCTTGCTCCATTTGAGCATGGACTTTGAATACCTACAAAATACTGGACAAATAATGTGGAAATATCCGAAATCGGAGTGAAAACGGTCACTGATTAGTAAAAAAGTACGTCATTATATATATGCGATTTCGCGTTATCACTTATCCAGCCTTTGTTTTGATTCAGATGTGTTTCTCTGGTGCCCATTTTGAAAAAGTGTTGGTTGTTGGAAGATGACCAAGGGGTTGAAGCAGAATCAAACAGTTTCAAGCAGTGAAGTCAGTTGAAAGTTGTTGATAGCTATGTCAGGGAACGACCTCCAGAACGTTGATAGCCTGCCGTGTTTTACTGTGATGACCAATCCTCTGTATGGTTCTCTGACTGATGAGGACTTTCCACAAGTGAACAACCTTACTGAAGCTCAGCCTGTACATCCTTCTGTTGAAGACCAGGGTCTACATGAACAGTTTGTTGTCCGAAGTGAATGTTCTTCTTCTCCTGATGCTACAGATAACCATGATGTTGCTTTCTCTGTGCCGAATTCCAGAAGAGAGGTTCCGGTAGTGAAGACTGAAGACCCGAGAGCTCTTGAGTATGCTAAAAGGTTTCATGCGTTGGATGAAAAACTCAAGGCCTTGGAAGTTAAAGATATTGTTGGTCTCAACGCTTTAGATATGTGTCTGGTTCCCGGCCTAGTGTTACCTATGAATTTCAAGGCGTCGAGATTTGAGAAGTATAAAGGAGATACCTACCCGAGGCAACATTTGGTGATGTTCTGCCGAAGAATGACTTTGTTTGTACACAACGACAAGTTGATGATTCATTGTTTTCAAGACAGTCTGATTGGAGCATCTCTAAGTTGGTATATGCAGTTGGAGAGTAGTCAGATCCGGTCATGGATGGGCTTAGCCAAAGCTTTCCTGAAGCAGTACGAGTATAATCTAGACACGGCTCCTAGTCGCATGCAGTTGCAAGAATTGTCTCAAGAGATCAATGAACCTTTCAGGAGGTATGTTCAGAGATGGAGAGAATTTGCTTCCAGAGTGCAACCTCCGCTTATTGACCAAGAATTGGCAGATATGTTCATAAACTCCTTGCGGAGCCCGTACTTCGAAAGAATGCTCGGAATTTCACCGAATTTCTCTGAATTGGTAAGAGCAGGAGGACGTATTGAGAATGGCATTAAGACTGGAAAAATTCAGAATGTTTTAACAGGTCAGGCTAGTGAAACTGAATCTCTCCATAGCTCCCAAGAAGAATAAAATATGGTTGATGCAGTCATGACAGATGTTGGTTATTCTCAAGGTGAATCGGTGAAATCTTCTGGTTCCTCATCTTTTCAGCGGTCATTATCTTCTGTGTCTCATTATTCTGGACAGACAACTGTGCCTAGGGCATCATACCAGAGACCATGGGTCGCTCCTCTTGCAACTCAACGAGCCCATGGTCGAGGTTATCAAAATCAGCGTCAGAATCAGAACAAGCCTCATAACAACTTGGAAAGAAGGACTACTCATTTTCATCCAGTCCTTGTGCCGTATAGCCAGCTTCTGCCACATCTGATTTAGAACTCTTTGTGGAGCCCAAAGCTCTTAAGCCTGTTCCAGAACCTTATCCTCCTGGGTACAATCCCCATGCTCAGTGTGGATATCACGGCGGATCCATGGGGCATTCAACCAAAGATTGCAAAGCTTTTTAGGCAAAAGTGCAACAGTTGATTGACAAAGGGTGCATTTCCTTTCCAGAAGGAGTTTTGGTTGTTCATGTCAACCTCTCGGCTGTCTAAGCCCGAAGATTTAGAGGATCATTTCTAGAAGCCAGTGGTCCAGACAGGCAGACGTCCTCAACATTGGCAGTCCTCAGACACTTTTTATCATTTGCATTTGTATTTTCTTTTTTGTTAGTTGCTATTTGCTCTTAAACATTGTTGTTTTGAATGGTAATATTAATGAAGCGAATTTGCATTTTTCTGAATTAATTATGTTGCTCTCGCTCATTTTTGCACAGCACAGACACGTGCACATTTTATCCATTCCACTTTATCACTATGGTTAGCAAAGATTGGAGGGAGGATGACGAAAACTGAATACTCATATAATTCATGATAGTACGCTTTCGGATAAAATCTTGCCAATGACGTACATGCATTGTTTCAAATCCCCTAAACACCAGAGATATAAGGAGTTAGCCCTAGTCAACCACTTCGAGCCTAGAAGTAGGAGTTTCTTTCGGACTTTCAAACCCTCACATCTTAACCTGGGGCAGGGTAGTCGTTAGTTAGCTCGACCGAGCGTTCAAATGTTATAGAGGAGTGTCCCGTTCGAGGACCAATCACAATTTATCCATCTCAAGAGGTCGTACCTCATCAACCATAATGGTTAAACCTCGCGAATCAGGAGTGAGACAGTCACAACCCTTTCGGAGAAATCAAGACAACCAAGGTCACACGACTTGTTTCGAAAAAAAATAAAAGGAAAAGAAAAAAGAAAGCTCGCTAAGTTGAAAAGCTGGAAAGAAAATACTTAGGCAAAATCGGGGCATCCTGCTGGACTTCAAGATATAAAGAACTTGGGAAAGAGTCAGTCTAGGCAAAAATTAGGGAATCAAAGAATAAAATAAAGGATCTCAAAAGAAAAATCCTCAAACGAGAACGTAGTCGTGCGACTACAGACACAGAGGACAAAAAGGGGTGACTATCACTCCGAAAACCTTGTGAGTTCCTTAACCATCACTCCTACCATTCAACAAACCTTTTGAGAGGTGAGCGCTTGTGCCAGGTTAACTAAACATTAGGATTGGAGATCATCACGGAGAAGGGGTGGGTACAAATCATACTTTGAGCCTAATATCCTTTGTTTCGATAACCGTGAACTCGACCATGTTTCAACCCTTGAAAGACCTAATTGAGACAAGGTTTATTTTGAAGGCATACTACAATGAGGTCGAGTAACCTAACTCCTACATGATTTGCTAATCATATCCTTGTTGTATCTTTCACTAACCAAATCAGCACCACATTTGGACTTTTGGTTCATTCGTTTCACTATCACGACACTTGACAAGTGACATGTCTTTCAAAATCTGCATGAACACTGCATTAAAATTACCATTCGTGAACAAACAATTTTACTTGCAGGTTAGTAGTTGACATGAGGGAAATTCCAACAGGGAATAATTGAACAGGATTGGATTATTCAATAGTTTGGATCAGAATTGTGTATACCTTGCAACCTTATGGATCTGGGGCATTGACATCCAGTGAGTCTGGAATCAGTCAGTCTGAGGCAAGTCCCGAAGAATCAGTTGATCATGGGGAAAATCATTCGAGAAGCAGTTGATCAGAAGTGAATAATCTCCAGACTACCAATCAGGGGCAATCACTTGGAGATTCTGTTGATTTGAGGGAAGTTCCTCCAGTGTTCAATCAGATCAAGTTAAGTCGCTTCAACGCTCATGCAGGGGCAAGCCACTTTAAGAGTGCATCGAGGCCAACCATTCTGAGATTGGGATAATCAAGAATGAATTCCTTCGTGGTACAGATTCTAGGGCAAGCCATCTCGAGGTCGTCTCATGGCAAGATACTTTCTTCTCAAGGTGAACTCTTTCCCGAAGATCGGACTGGGGCAAGTTAAACCAAAATGGGGCAAGTTGTTCAAGTGAGTTTATTCTCCTCAGCAAGAGTTGAGTGTCGGGGAATTATGCCATCACCTCAACAAATAACCTGAACCTACCGAAAAGGCCTTGCTGTCATTGGATTGTTATCCCACAGCCTAAACATGTTACTTGTCAGAACCCCATTTCCAAAGCCCAGTTCTCATCTGGAAAACCTCCAAAGCCCAGTTCTCGTCTGGCAAACCTTTAAACCAGTTCTCGCTTGGTCAACTTTTCACAAAACACCAGTTCCCGTCTGGTACCTGTCAACTTTTCAACCAGTTTCCGTCTGGTCACCTTTCTGTAGCCTACTGTTTAACCAGTTCTCATCTGGCAAACACAGCCTCAAAATATCAGTTCCCGTCTGATATCGAAACCAGAAATCAGTTCTCGTCTGATATCAAACCCAAAAGTCAGTTCTCGTCTGACAACTTAACCTTTTGCCACCAGTTCTCGTCTGGTAGTCTACCCTCGAATGCTAGTTCTTGTCTAGTAATTCCCCTTTAAAATCCACTTTTGTTGGTAACCAGAATTAAATCCCTACCACCATAAACCTATCCCTAAACCACAAATGTCCAACTGTACCTGGCACGTTAATTCCCAGTGGCTCATGTGTTGTCACATTCCCCGCCATGAGGCTCAATTGATCTTATTTCTCCATAGCAGAGGTTCTATATGCCCACGAGATATTGTTATCGGATCAAATTATCTCTGCAGTAGATTGAGTTGCATATTCCCACAACAGGTAGGGACTTGTTTCTCCCCCAGCAGTTTTAGATTGTGGCAAGTTGGAATTGCATTTATCCCTTATCAGGATGTGATCAAGGTTATCCTCAGCAGGCCAAGATTGGTATCCCCAACAGATGAATTGTGTGCAACTATCCCCAGTGGTTTGAGATTGAAGTTCTTCCTGACAGGCAAATTTGGGTTTATTTCCCCAGCAGTGGGACGAGTGCAGTGTTGTTGCCCCCATGGAGTCCAAGTTTTTGGCTCCTTTCCCCTCAGAGTCTGGGTCATTATTTCATTCCCTAAGTCGAGGTCTATATTGTTGAGTGTTGTGCTCATTTTCCCCAAGCAGAGGTCGATGTCAATTCCCTCCTTACCTGATTCCCAGTCAAGTCAGTGGAGTGGTTTTCTCCCCCAAGATTATTTATTCTCCATCCTCAGCGAAGAGAAAACTTGGGATGATTCCCCGGTAGATCTTATTCATAATCCCTAACAAATAGTGGATTAAATCTTCAGCGGTCTGCCTTGATTCCCAGCGGAGTTGTCTGTTCCCCGGAATGTTATATTATGGCAGGCCATCCAGGGCGCTTTCCTCAGCAGAGTTTGATTTTGATTCCCAGCGGAGTAGATTTGTGCTTAGTATAGCAGTTTTTACCCGGAGGTTTTCTCAGATGCCATCCAAGGCTTGTACTCCCCAGCATGAATCCGTTTGCACTAGGCGAGCCTAGTCTTTCCCCAACGGAGTTGTCTTCCTCTCTTCAGCATTTATTTTGCTGAAGTGGTTCCTTTGCATTTGCATCGTGCATAGCATCCTCCCAAATGCGTAGCATTTCCATTTCGTATGGAGCCTTACGCCATATTCAAACATGTGCATTTGAAGCATAAGCCAGGTTGTTACCTCTCTGTTTTTGGGTGTATCACCAACAATTATTGATATATTTCTCAAGCCTGTGTGATATCCAGGCCTCCAGCAAGATTATTGACAGATGTGTTCATCTTATCATTCTCTCAAGCAGAGTTTATTTATTCAAGTTCATATTTCCCCAACGGATTTCTTCACCCTGACGGTGATGTCAGATGCTTTTACCGACTTGGTGTCGAGGCCTGATGACGATGTCGGATGCTTTTACCGATGATTTTGAGAGCTGACGGTGAAGTCAGATTATGTAGAGAAATGACGGTGAAGTCAGACGATGTTGAGAGTTGATGGCGAAGTCAGAAGATTATTTTTGAGAGTTTGACGGCGAAGTCAGATTGTTTTGAGACTTGACGGCGAAATCAGATTATTTTGAGAACTGACAGCGAGGTCAGGTGTTTTAGCAATTTTATATGGTTGTCTGACGGCGATGTTAGATGCTTATCAGATTTATGTTTGTCTGGAGGCGATGTCATAGGTTTATTAACACCGTGGTTGTCTGACGGCGATGTCAGAGTTCTGTATCCCCACAGGTACTTGACAACGATGTCGGGTGTTTCTCAAAGTTATAGTTAGCTGGCGGCGATGTTAGATGTTTGTCGGATTTATGGTTGATGACGACGATGTCAGGGTTATCTTACTAGGTTTGTATTTTTCTGGCGGCGATGTCAAGTAATTTGGTTTTCCCAGCGGCGAGGTTGGATGTTTTTCTGGCGGCGATGTCAGACGCTTTATTTTTGTGAATGACTGGCGGCGATGTCAGGTGTGATTTACCGATTGATTGTTTTGAATGACTGGCGGCGATGTCAAAGGATCGTATCTTTGGATTCGATGTTTATTTTTATTTAACAAAGGTCTAACGGTGGTGTTAGCTACTTTACCAACTGGAGGTAGAAGACTAACAGCGATGTCAGATGCTTTTATAGATGTAATGCCTATGCCTGACAGCGAGGTCAGGTGTCTGACGGCAATGTCAGAGGAATTTAATGTGGATAACTGACGGCAAGGTCATGATCAGTTCAGCTATCTTCCGGAGATTTTGTTCCAATATATTAGAGTTTGCAGTTTTGTTTTTGCGGGTGGCAAATTTCCGGGTTCTTTGGTATTCAACTGTCTTTTACCTTTGAATGTTTGAAAGTCGTTCGCTTTTCAACCCTTCAGGTCCAAGTCGTTTGAATAGGGGCAGCTGTTGTACCCCAAAATTTGACCAACTGTTTCTCGCAATTTGGCTTGTGTTTCGTTTCATTTTCATTTGCATATCATTTATCGCATAGTGTGCATTTTGTCAGTCAGGACGAGTTATCGGAATTACAGCCCATTCTCTCGCGTTTCAGGCGATTTAAACCGGTTCAAGGAAAAGATATTTATTTCGGAATCGAGCGGAGGTTGCTCTTTCTGGTGGGCCAGTCCGTGCTGGTATTTTCTGTGACATTTCGGTGTTCACCCGATCTTTCCGTTTTTTATTTACTGTTTTATTTTGCTTATTTTATTAATTTTTAGCATAGTTTAATTTATTTTTAGCATAGAATTTAATTTTAGATTTTTTATTTTAAATAGGTTTTTATTTTAGAATTTTGATAATTTTAGTATAGATTTTAATTATTAATTAGATTATTATTATTTTCTTTTATTATTTATTTAGATAGTATCAATTTAATTAAGTTTTATTTCATTAAGATTAGCTATTAGAATAGGTTCTTTTATTAAGATTTTATTTATTTGAAATTAATTTTATCTTTAGTTTGGAATTAATAGGATTTTTATTTTATTATTATTATTTAGATTTATTAGTAATTTAATTAGGGTTAATTATTTTTAGTTTAATTAGGGTTTATATTATTGTTAGATACTATTATTTAGAGTTTTATTTGAGTTATTATTAGTTCATGTTTTAAGCGTGTAATTATCACTATCAACACTTTTTTTTAATTAAGCATTAACCATCTTTTATCATCATTAAGCCTTTAAGCATTGTTCTGCCACGTGTCGGAAAAGTGGTATATATACCACTATTCATCATCACCTTCAGACAAACCTAGAAAAAACCTAGCCGCCCAACCCTAACCCCAAGATCCCTAACCCTAAACAATCTGCTTCCCACCATCTTCATCATGAACTGTCATCTTCATCTCACCGGAATCACAACTAACAATAACACCACAAAATCTCAGCCAAACAACGAAAACTCCAAACACCATCACCATTTCTTCCATTTTTCCTCAACGGAAGATCCACTAAATTTATTCTCGCATATCAATAGCCGCGAAAGCTTCACTCACCATCACCTCCATTTCTGACGAAGACCCAAACAACAACAACTTCTCAGCTCAAAACCACCCATTTCCGTCTCATCTCGCCGAAATCACAAATACCTTCAATCGGAAAACCCAAAACTCACTTTCAGAACCCTCAAACAATGAACAAACGCCCGGAAATCCAGCAAGAAACACATTTTCTTCTTCACTGAAACAACAGAAATCATTCGTCGTTTCACCATTTCCGGCCAACCCACACCCACTAACGAAAATCGCCACTTCCCCTATTCTCATTTTCGTACTTCATCAAACCGCAAACCGTTTCACTCATTTCATATACCCAGATCTCCAACCCTTCAACAAGAAATAAAACCCAGAAACACCATTGACGGCTCCTTAAACTTCAAATCGACGGTCATAACTGCACGAACCACCAACCCATTTGTCACCTCCAAAATGAACCCAGAAAAACATACCCCATCAACCTTCAAAAGTCTCCGCGAAAACCTCCATTCACATCTCTTTAACCCATCCGTCAAAAACCGCGAACCCAGAATCGCGAATCCTATCCACTCACTTTCAGAAACGCACCTCATCTTCTTTCAAACAAACCCCTCCATTCACCACCTCCAATTTCTTCTTGACCCAGACCTCAAAAAAAAAACTCTTCATTTTCTTTGACAACAATAAATACAACCCAGATCTTCTTCGTTTCTCAACCCATCATCTTTTACAACAACAACTCAAAACATCACCCATTCAAACTCCGATAACAAAAACCTCAACTTCACCCTGAAAAATCGAAACTCATTTCTCCCCAAAACCAATCGAAATGCTTTTCTCCCCAAATTCAAACCCACAAGCAGAAACCAGACAAAGAAGGAGACAGAGAGAAGCTCTGAAGTGAAAACACAAACCTAGATAGCAAGAGTTTGTGAATCTGAGGAGGTTGGGCGTGAGTCGTGTGAAGAAGTGAAGCAATAAGGATTTCTGGGCGAACGAAGGAACATCGTGAGTGTTGGGGGAGCGTTTTTTTCCTTCTTCCGATTGGAGTTCGTTCCATGTGACAGTTGTGTAGTGTTTGTGCTTCTATCATGTTGTTATGGGTATCACATGTGAGTTGGGTATCCTAAACCCGTTTTCTGTTATCAGCCCCCTCTCTTTTTCTATTTTTTTTCTTATTTTCATTTTGTTATGTAAATATATATTATATATGTATATAAATATATTGTATTATAATTTTATATTAGTTTTTAAAACAGAGTATTATTATATCTTATATTTAACTTTTAGAATATTACATATTATAGTTTTATTTTATTTTTCTTTTAGAATATATTACTTTTCTTTTAGAATATTTAGAATTTCAAATCTCATTTCATTTTAGAAGTTGATCTTATTTTTCATTTATTATTGGATTTTTTGTCCCATTTTCATTTGTTTAGGTCGACGACGACATTTCCGTAATTCATTACCAGTCAAATTATTGATGAATAATGTTGGATCCGAGACCACTTCTTTCTCTCCTTATTTCTTTTCATCTTTTGACTTTATTTTTGTTAGAACACAGATTGGTTCTTAATAATATCTCTATGTTTTGATGATAACTATTATGAAATTTTGTATTTAAGAATTATATACTCTAAAATTTGCTTGAGAGTTTTTACTGCAGATAGTAAAGAAATTAACACTCCAGAAGCAAATCAGAATTGAATACAAGAAATTAGCTAGACTCTGAAGCGCCAGATGCATTCATTAGAAGATTATGATTGCTGCCAACAGAAGATCCTGAGCGTAGCCTCCAGAAGATTCTGAAGCAGAAGCTCCAGAAGGATCTGAAGCAAGTCAGAAGCATCTGAAGCAAAGAAGAATTTTGTATGAAGAGCTTTTCAAAGCATAGTTTCTACAGAAGATTCTGAAAGTACTAAAGCTGCCAGTACTGAAGTTCTGTTTCAAATATGCTCTAATATTTAACACGCTGAAAGCACACCTGCTGCAGAAGACTCTGATTCAGCAAGACTCTGATCGTCATCAGAAGACTCTGATCCAATAAGACTCTGATGAACTTGCTGAAAACTGAAGAAGAAATATTCAAAGATTATATCCGTTGGAGTAAATCAAACGTCTCTTTCCTTATTTATGCTAGACACAAGAACATAGACAAAAAGGATTTTTCTGTGCTTTCTTCTTCTAGGAAAGGTCACTTGATGTGAAGACAAAAAGGCTCAGACCTTTTGGACACTCTTCTCAACGTGCAGCTCACCTTGGATCAGCTGCCTATAAAAGCAAGACTCCGCCAAATTCTTCAGTTGACGTTTTGTTGAAAAGAAATTAAAACATTCAAGCTCTCATACTTTCATATTCATTCTAAGAATTTATTTCATTGTACTTAAACTTAAGAGAAATATCAGAGTTGTGATAAAAGCTTTTTAGAAGCATTCTTACTCTTGTAATAGTTTTACATTGATTGTAAAGAATTTCCTTAAGATGATCCAGTTGGGATCAGTAGCTCTTGAGAAGACTAAGAACAGTTGTAGTAAATCAAACGTCTCTTTCCTTATTTATGCTAGACACAAGAACACAGACAAAAAGGATTTTTCTGTGCTTTCTTCTTCTAGGAAAGGTCACTTGATGTGAAGACAAAAAGGCTCAGACCTTTTGGACACTCTTCTCAACGTGCAGCTCACCTTGGATCAGCTGCCTATAAAAGCAAGACTCCACCAAATTCTTCAGTTGACGTTTTGTTGAAAAGAAATTAAAACATTCAAGCTCTCATACTTTCATATTCATTCTAAGAATTTATTTCATTGTACTTAAACTTAAGAGAAATATCACAGTTGTGATAAAAGCTTTTTAGAAGCATTCTTACTCTTGTAATAGTTTTACATTGATTGTAAAGGATTTCCTTAAGAGGATCCAGTTGGGATCAGTAGCTCTTGAGAAGACTAAGAACAGTTGTTCTTAGGTGTTACTATTGTAATCTGTTTGATTAAATAGTGGATTAAGTCCTTGATTGAGAAAGGCAAATCACTCTAGGAAGGGTGGAATGGAGTAGTTGAGTTCAACGAACCAGGATAAAAATACTTGTGTTTTAATTTCTAAGTTTTAATCTTTCATACTTATTCAACCCTCCTTCTAAGTATTATCTCACCTTCAGTTGGCATCAGAGCTCCGGTTCTGTGTGTGCTACCACTTAACAGTGACAATAAAGATCCAGAGAGAAATACTTTGATATATATTTAGTTGTTACTATGGCTGATAATACAATATCCAACATTAACAATAAATATGAAGAAAGGGACATAATCACCACCAAACCCCTATGTTTGATGGGGAGAAATTTGATTATTGGAAAGACAGAATTGGAAGCTTTTTCCTTGGATATGATGCTGATTTATGGAATCTGGTCATAGATGGATATGTTCATCCCACAGATGGGAATGGCAAGAAGATAGACAGAAAATCTATGACAGATGCTCAGAAGAAAGATTTTAGAAATCATCACAAGGCCAGAACAATATTATTGAATGCAATATCTCATACTGAGTATGAAAAAATTACAAACAGGGAAACTGCATTTGATATGTTTGAATCCTTAAAGATGACTCATGAGGGAAACTCTCAAGTCAAGGAAACAAATGCTCTGGCTCTGATCCAGAAGTATGAGGCCTTCAAGATGGAAGACTCTGAATCTGTTGAAGCTATGTTCTCCAGATTCCAAATACTTACAACTGGACTAAAGGTTCTGGACAAAGGATACTCTACTGCTGATCATGTGAAAAAGATCATCAGAAGTTTACCCACCAGATGGAGACCTATGGTGACAGCGCTGAAGATGGCTAAAGATCTGAACAAGATCTCCTTGGAAGAATTGATCAGTTCACTAAGGAGCCATGAAATTGAGCTTGAGGAAGATGAACCTCAGAAGAAAGAGAAAGGTAAATCTCTTGCTTTAAAATCTAATAAATCTGCTAAAGCTTTGCAGGTTATTGAAGAAAGCTCTGAAGGATCTTCTTCTGACGAAGAAGATGAATTATCCATGCTGTCCAGAAGGATCAACAGACTCTGGAAGCACAAGGGAAAGAAGTTCAACAACTTCAGAAAATCTGATCATAGAAAGGAATCTTCTGGGCACAGAAGATCTGGCAAGAAAGAAGTTGTGTGCTATGAGTGCAAAGAACCTGGGCATTACAAGAATGATTGCCCCAAAATTCAAAAAGAAAAACCCAAGAAGAAGTTTAACAAAAAGAAGAAGGTTCAGATGGCAACATGGGATGACTCAGATGAATCCGAATCATCTTCTGAATCAGAAGAAGAATGTGCTAATGTTGCACTGATGGCCAGCATAGAAGATCAGGAGGAAGGAACTTCAGGATATGAATCAGATTCTGAATCTGACGATGACGCTGAAGAGGTAATGGCTAAACTTACTAAAGAAGAACTTATAAAAGTATTATCAGAAGTTCTGAAAAGTTATAACAATATCAAACTCAAATACAAGAAGCTGAAAAGCAGTCTTGGATCTGAGATTGATCTTCTGAAGGCAGAACTTGTTGAGAAAAAAGAAATTAATCTGAAAATCAAAAATGACTTTGAAATAACTCAACAAGAATCTGAATCTGAGACTAAGTCATGTGAAAAAATTCTAGAAAAATATGACTCTAGCTTTTAGAGATTCCTTACTAAGAGCATAGACAGAAGCAAGATGGCTTCTATGATCTATGGTATTAGTGGGAACAACATAAGAGGTATTGGATATGAATCTTCCTCTAGAAGTAATCCAAAATCTGTTGACAAACTCTTCATCAAGAAGACACCTTTGTACTCTCAATTTAAGTTTGGTCACTTAAATGACATTAAACACACAAGCTCTGAGAAGAACACTTATGTGTTTAAACCCAAGGCAAGTCAGAATAAACATTATGTTGAAAAACAGAAGTTTAGACAAACCTACAAACCAACTAACTCTAAAGGACCCAAGAAAATCTGGGTACCTAAAAGTAAAATAATTCCTGTTGCAGATGTTCTTAGCAGCAAGGTCAGGACGCCAATCATGGTACCTGGACTCTGGATGCTCACGACACATGACAGGAGAAAAGTCTATGTTCCAAAGCCTGGAACGTAGATCTGGAGGTGACGTGAAGTTTGGAGGGAACCAGAAGGGCAAGATCATTGGATCTGGCACCATTGGAAATGGTAAACTTCCCTCTATAACTAATGTTTTACTTGTTGAAGGGTTAAAGCATAACTTATTGTCCATAAGTCAATTAAGTGACAATGGTTATGATATTACCTTTAATCAAAAATGTTGTAAAGCTATTAGTCAAAAGGATGGATCTATCCTATTTAGTGGTAAGAGGAAAAACAACATTTATAAAATAAATCTTTCAGAACTTAAAGTTCAGAATGTTAAATGCCTCTTGTCTGTTAATGAAGAGTAATGGGTCTGACACAGAAGATTGGGCCATATTAATATGAGACGTATATCTCAGATTAATAAACTTAATCTTGTCAGAGGACTTCCTAATCTGAAGTTCACCTCAGATGCTCTTTGTGAAGCATGCCAAAAGGGAAGATTTCAAAATCATCTTTTAAATCAAAAAATGTTGTTTCTACTTCCAGACCACTAGAATTACTTCATATTGATCTGTTTGGACCAGTGAAAACTGCATCCATCAGAGGCAAGAAGTATGGATTAGTCATTGTTGATGACTATAGTAGATGGACATGGGTAAAGTTCTTAAAACACAAGGATGAGTCACATTCTGTGTTCTTTGACTTCTGCAAGCAAGTCCAGAATGAAAAGGATTTCAAAATTATAAAAGTCAGAAGTGATCATGGTGGTGAATTTGAAAATAAATATTTTGAAAAATATTCTTCTGAAAATGGCATTGCTCATGATTTTTCCTGTCCTAGAACTCCACAACAAAATGGGGTTGTAGAGAGGAAAAACAGAACTCTGCAAGAAATGGCCAGAACCATGATCAATGAGACAAATCTGGCAAAACACTTTTGGGCAGAAGCAATCAACACAACCTGTTACATTCAGAACAGAGTGTCTGTAAGACCTCTTCTGGAGAAGACTCCATATGAACTGTGGAAGAACAGAAAGCCCAACATTTCATATTTTCATCCTTTTGGATGTATTTGCTATATGTTAAATACTAAGGAAAATCTGAACAAGTTTGATTCCAAAGCACATAAGTGTTTCATGCTTGGATATTCTGAACGCAATAAAGGCTACAGAGTATACAACACTGAGACACAGATTGTGGAAGAATCTATTCGTGTCAGATTTGATGATAAGCTTGGTAATAAAAAGCCAAAGCAGTCTGAAAACTCTGCAGATAGAGAAGTAGTCTTCATTGACTCTGAAGTCCCAGAAGCAGACAAAGCTCAAGTGAAGGAACCAGATGCAACGCCAGATGCTATTCCTTTAACTTCTCAGATGAACAATCTAAACATTTCTGAAGAATCAACTATTAGAGGACCATCATCCAGAATTAAAGCTTCTCATCCAGAGGATGTCATTGTTGGAAAGAAGGATGATCCCATCAGAACAAGATCCTTTCTAAGATCATCTGAAGCATTACTATTTGGACTGGTGTCAGAAATTGAACCATCTTCTGTAGATGAAGCTCTGCAAGACAATGATTGGATTATTGCCATGCAAGAAGAGCTAAATCAATTCACCAGAAATGATGTATGAGATCTAGTTCAAAGACCACAAGGATTCAATATAATTGGTACAAAATGGGTTTTCAGAAATAAGCTAAATGAGAAAGGAGAAGTTGAAAGAAATAAGGCAAGGCTTGTAGCTCAAGGGTACAGTCAACAAGAAGGTATTGATTACACTGAAACTTATGCTCTAGTGGCAAGGTTAGAATCTATACGCCTTCTTATTTCATTTGCTGCACAAAATAACATCACTCTGTATCAGATGGATGTTAAAAGTGCATTTCTTAATGGTATTATAGAAGAAGAAGTTTATGTCCACCAACCTCCTGGTTTTGAAAATGAAAAATTTCCAGGTCATGTTTTCAAATTAAGAAATCTTTATATGGTTTAAAATAAGCTCCCAGAGCTTGGTATGAGAGATTGAACAATTTTCTTCTGGAGAAAAATTTCATCAGAGGCAAAGTGGATACAACACTATTTTGTAAATCAATTAAGAAAGATCTTCTAATTTGTCAAATTTATGTGGATGATATAATATTTGGATCTACCAATACTATGCTGGGAAAGGAGTTTGCTACATGTATGCAGGCAGAATTTGAAATGAGCATGATGGGAGAACTCAGATTCTTTCTAGGAATCCAAGTCAATCAAACTCCAGAGTGCACTTACATACATCAGACCAAATATGTTAAAGAACTTCTGAAGAAATTTAACATGACTGATAGTAAGCTGGCAAAGACTCCCATGCATCCAACTAGCTCACTTGGCAAGGAAGAGGTAAGTAAGAAAGTAGACCAGAAGCTCTACAGAGGTATGATTGGTTCTCTTCTTTATTTAACTGCTTCTAGACCTGACATATTGTTCAGTGTATGTTTGTGTGCTAGATTCCAATCAGATCCTAGAGAATCACACTTGGCAGCTGTCAAGAGGATTCTAAGGTATCTGAAAGGTACTTCTAATGTGGGTTTGTGTTACAGAAAATCTGATGATTTCAAATTAGTTGGATTCTATGATGCTGACTACGCTGGAGACAGAGTGGAAAGAAAAAGTACTTCTAGAAGTTGTCAATTTCTAGGAAGAAATCTAATCTCCTGGTACAGCAAGAAGCAACCCACAATTGCACTATCAACCACAGAGGCAGAATATATTGTTGCTGCTGGATGTAGCACGCAGATGCTCTGGATGAAAAGTCAGCTAGAAGATTATCAAATATTTGAAAGTAACATTTCTATCTTTTGTGATAATACTTCTGCTATATGTTTGTCTAAAAACCCCATTTTACACTCTAAGGCAAAACATATAGAAATTAAGCATCATTTCATCAGAGACTATGTTCAGAAGGGAATCATAAACTTGGCCTTTGTTGATACAGATCATCAATGGGCAGATATTTTTACACAACCCCTTGTTGAAGATAAATTCAAATTTATTCTGAAAAATATTGGTATGGATTTTTGTCCAGAATGATAGATGTCAGAAGCAAATTTTTACAGATGCAAAAATGCCTAATGATCTGAAGTAATTCTTCTGACTGTTTATTTATTCTCTTTAATTAATTTTTTGTGAAACTCTGAACTAACAATCCTTAGAGGATCTGAACGTTGGTTAACGTTTCATTTCTCAAGAGAATTCAGAACACATGCAAGCAAACACGTGTCACACCAAATCTGCAAAGGTGGCATGTACATTACTGAAGAGACGTTTGAGGTGAAGTTTGAATAGTGAAAATCTTGATTTTTCCCCCAATTTGTCAGAAGAAATAAATGCTTGAAATGATTTTTATTCTTTTCATTTAATGCTTTATTCAAATGTGCAAAATCTGACTGTTTGTATGCCTAATTGTTTTAGTATAAATACATGACCTCTCTTCACTTTCACACTTTTCACATCTCAAAAATTTTATGCATTTTCATCTTCTCTTCTCTCTGCATAAAAACCCTAAGCGTGTGACAAAACCATCTTCAATGGTAACTTCATCATCAACAGCTGCACAATTTCAATCTTCAATGACTGCAGTTACATCTGCTAACATGGGTGTTGCTCCTTATTCTCCACCAAAAAGAACACTGTTAACCCCTGTTGAAAAGCTGAAAGTTCTGTGTGAATCAATGGTGGAATTTGATTCACTTGCAGAAAATGGTTTTGAGTTTCGTTCAATCATAGGTGCTCAAGGATGGGTGAAATACTTTGATAGACTGTTTGGACCAGTTTACCCCCTTCTTGTGAAAGAGTTCTGGATCCATGCTTCAGTTTACCCTAAGTTTATCCTATCTTTTGTACTGGGCAAAGAGATTATAATCACAGAAGATCTGATCAGAAAGCTTATTGGATATGAAGAAACAGATGGAGTTTCACACTTGCCAGCTGGGCGTGTGGATATGGATGAAGTATATGAAGAAGTGATGACTGTTGGTCAAGCTTCTAACAAGTTCAAGGATCTGAAGCCTGACTACAAGATCTGGGCTAAGATCTTCATGGGATGTATTCATCATAGGAAGTCAACAAACTCTCCAGACTATGTCAATAATGAACAACTCTATTTCATGTATTGCCTCAGTCAGAGCACCAAGGTAGATCTTCCATATATTCTCTTTATGCATCTTTGGAACCATATAAATGCCTCTAGAGAGTATGTGAAAGAAAAAGGACAGAAGATCAGAACCTGGATTCCTTTTGGAAGGTTAATCTCAGATCTTCTAGCTGAGAATGGACTAGTTACTGCTCTGTACGCTGCTGGAGTTACAGAGGAATTGGAATTCATTATGGGAAAGCCTCTGAATGCCAAAAGTCTTCAGAGACTTAAAATAGTGGATGAACTCACAACAGCTCCCAAGAAGCTAAATGTTTTTGAACTGAGTAAGAAGAGAATTCCTATAGATGATTATCCATTGTTCTATGCTGAAGAACCAAGGCACATTGTTGTGATGTATATTGATGAGTGTAAGAAAGAAGGAAAGCCTGTTCCTGCAAACATTATACAGCTAGCAAGACAACCACTACCTGTTGTAGAAGAAGAAGAAGAACAACTACAAAGAAAGAGGACTCAGCCAGAAGCAGAAGCTGCACCTGCTCAGAAGAAGATCAAGATTGCTGCGAAGCCACAGAAGCTCTTAAAGAGGAAAGAATCTGGAGACACTCCTTCTGTACCAGCTAAGAGAATCAAAATCAAAGGTACTAAATCTTCTGTATCTTCTGCAAATCCTATTGTTTTAAATGATTCTAATATTAAGTCTATTCCAAAACCACCCTCTACACAAAATACTTCTGTTACTGCTCCAATTTCCACATCACCACAAAAACAATCATCTGTTCCAACACCAATCACAACACAAACAATTCAAACTCCAAAAGTCTCTGTACCACAATCAACTCAACCAAAAATTCAAATTAAACAGTTTGTACCACAAAAACAACCTTCACAAAAATAACCCACAGAACAACAACAAACACCAAAACCATCTGCTTAACAAAACCCTCTGAACAATTTAAACAAAAGCCATCTGAACAACAAAAGCACCCACAAGAAAAACAACCAGAAAAATCATCTGAAACCCTACCAGAAAAAGCCTCTGAACATCAACCACCATCAGATAATCCACCATCCAAATCATCTGAACCCACTGCATCTATACCTGTTATCTCTGAACCTACAAAAATAACATCTATTCCAGTTTCTTCTGAACCAATAACAATTCCATCTGATTCACCTACCTCAGAACAACCATCAAAACCCTCTGAAATTCCTTCAGAACCAACCAATACTTCTGAACCCAACATTCTTGAGATAGAAGTTCTTGATGTCACACCATTAAAAACTGTGTTTCAAGTATCTTCTACCTCCTGCACACCAACCACCTCATCAAACTCCTCAGAATCTGACATCCACCCAGACTTTCTAATCTCTCCATCTCACAGAGACTCTGAGGTAAACCAACCAGAACCCATTATACCTTCTAAAGCTCCTATTCCAGATCCTATTCCCACACCTGCACCATCATCTGAAATACTGATTCCCAATTCTAACCCAAGATCATTTATTTCCTGTGCACAAGTTTCATCACTATTTCATAATCTGGCTTATGGTTTCAAACTCAAAGATTTTTATGACAGAGTTGAACCATCTGACCCTATCACCTCTCTGAAACCCAAACTCACATACATACAATCCATGACAGATGTAGGTTCATTAGCAACTATATCTTATTCTGCTAAATCTGACAAAGCTGTTGCTTCAGCTATCCCAGTGTCATCTGATAAAAATGTTGTTTCTGATGAACCTCCAAAATCTGCATTCCAAACCTACTCAAATAAACCCTTTGATGTGGTTCCCTTTCACACCAGAGTAAAACCTCATCTGTTAAATGCCTTAAACAGATCCAAAGAAAAAGCTCCTGAAATTCCTTTCATTCCATACTATCCTCCTCCTCTGATCTCTATTCAGAAATCTATTTTTCCACCAACTCCCCAACCAAAACCAATAACTCTGGAAACTTTGTTACATCCTAAGCCAAGAATTAATGTTAATCATTTATTTCAATCATTTTTGCAAGAAATACAGTTGTATTTAGGTACTGTACAAAAGAAGTGCTTAGCAACAATGGATGCCCAAGAATCTGATGTCATCTGGAATGGATTCATCAACAAATTCAACTCTGTGGCCTCCAATCTGAAGAACATATGTTCTGATGATGCGAAGCTCAGATTTGCTGAGGCTGCAAGAACTCTGTTCTGGACTGTCAAGAAATATGAACCTCTGCTCCTTACAGATGCTCCTCCATCATCATAAGAAACTACTGAAATTGCATCTAAGGACAATCCGTTGGCCATGACTCTGGTAGACCTGCCTTCTGGCTCTAATGCTCCAGACTCTACAGAACCAATGGAAATTGACTCTGTTCAAGCTCCAGAACCTGATCATACTTCTTCATCTGAGATAAAGAAAGAACATCCAGATTTTGAGGATAAGATTGCTGCTCTGGAAGCTGGTCAATTAGAGATCAAGTCTTGGATGGCAAAACAGGATAAGAAATCTGAGGACATGACAGAGTGGATGTCAAAGCGGGATCAAAAGAATGAAACAATGGCTAAGTGGATGTCCAAGCAAGAGCAGTCCTCCTCTGAGATTACAGATCTATTAAAGATGCTTTTGTCCAAACACTCTTAGATTTTCATTTTTTCATTCTGATGTTTTTGCATCTGATGTTTGATTATGTACTTTATTGATATATCTTTTGATGCATGTTCTCTTGATCTGATCTCATTGAATGAATCAAAGTTTTTCTCCACTGAATTATCTTATTTACTGTTTCCTTTTATTTGTTTTTTTTTTATTTTAAGTTTTTACTTTTTGCTTATGACAAAAATGGGGGAGAAAACATAGATCTGAACTATTTAATTTAACTTCACCAGAATGAAACTTCAGACATATTTATTCTATCTAACATTTAACCTGAGTATTTCAGAACATTTGATAAGTACACTCTGTAAAAGAAACTCTGAGTCTCTCAGATCATTTGACTATTATCAAACTCTGAATCTAAAATTTGCAAGACATTCTGACTCTCAAATGTTGAAAGAACAATCAAGATCTAACTCTGATAATTACTCAAGATAAAAGGGAAATTTCTATTCCTTATCTGTATTTAACTCAAGGGGAGATTCATCATCTTAGGGGGAGTTATAATTTTAATATTTTCAATTAAACAAAATTTTTGATGTTTTTGTCATCATCAAAAAGGGGGAGATTGTTAGAACACAGATTGGTTCTTAATAATATCTCTATGTTTTGATGATAACTATTATGAAATTTTGTATTTAAGAATTATATACTCTAAAATTTTCTTGAGAGTTTTTACTGCAGATAGTAAAGAAACTAACACTCCAGAAGCAAATCAGAATTGAATACAAGAAATTAGCTAGACTCTGAAGCGCCAGATGCATTCATTAGAAGATTCTGATTGCTGCCAACAGAAGATCCTGAGCGTAGCCTCCAGAAGATTCTGAAGCAGAAGCTCTAGAAGGATCTGAAGCAGAAGCTCCAGAAGGATCTGAAGTAAGTCAGAAGCATCTGAAGCAAAGAAGAATTTTGTATGAAGAGCTTTTCAAAGCATAGTTTCTACAGAAGATTTTGAAAGTACTAAAGCTGCTAGTACTGAAGTTCTGTTTCAAATATGCTCTGATATTTAACACGCTGAAAGCACACCTGCTGCAGAAGACTCTGATTCAGCAAGACTCTGATCATCATCAGAAGACTCTGACCCAATAAGACTCTGATGAACTTGCTGAAAACTGAAGAAGAAATATTCAAAGATTATATCCGTTGGAGTAAACCAAACGTCTCTTTCCTTATTTATGCTAGACACAAGAACACAGACAAAAAGGATTTTTCTGTGCTTTCTTCTTCTAGGAAAGGTCACTTGATGTGAAGACAAAAAGGCTCAAACCTTTTGGACACTCTTCTCAACGTGCAGCTCACCTTGGATCAGCTGCCTATAAAAGCAAGACTCCACCAAATTCTTCAGTTGACGTTTTGTTGAAAGGAAATTAAAACATTCAAGCTCTCATACTTTCATATTCATTCTAAGAATTTATTTCATTGTACTTAAACTTAAGAGAAATATCACAGTTGTGATAAAAGCTTTTTAGAAGCATTCTTACTCTTGTAATAGTTTTACATTGATTGTAAAGGATTTCCTTAAGAGGATCCAGTTGGGATCAATAGCTCTTGAGAAGACTAAGAACAGTTGTTCTTAGGTGTTACTATTGTAATATGTTTGATTAAATAGTGGATTAAGTCCTTGATTGAGAAAGGCAAATCACTTTAGGAAGGGTGGACTAGAGTAGTTGAGTTCAACGAACCAGAATAAAAATACTTGTGTTTTAATTTCTAAGTTTTAATCTTTCATACTTATTCAACCCCCCTTCTAAGTATTATCTCACCTTCAATTTTGACTTTTGGTGATCAATGAAGTCTTGTAAGACGAGATCCCGCTGTTTTTGGTCCGTGCGACATGATTCAATTGGAGAACGATCCTCAATATCGTTTCTCTATCTTGTCCATAGCACGAAAATCATACGTAACCTCTTAAAGTTTGACTTCCCTTATAATTCAAGCTATGACGGTTTAGTGTCACATTGGTCCCGATTCAAAGCATCACCAAGGACCAAAAGAGGAGAAGATTGGAATGGAGCTTGCGCACAATGTCAATGGTCAACGGAACCACTCCGTTCGGTAACATCTTCCTAATTCAAGTCTTTTAATCAACTGCAGAGCATTGTGAGTTCTAAGCAATAGATACGTAAGAAATGGTGATTGAGGGGTTTCCCCTTAATGGCCTAGAGTGTTTAGTGTAGCACCCTTTGGGTGATACGCGACGCATTCGCTCCTACGCCTTAGGTTCTTGCGTGTGTGTCCCGAGTTCCTTCCCGTTTAGGCGTGTTAGGCCTGCTTCCTCTTTTCCCTCGCCTCCGTGCGATCGAAACTCCTTTCTCTCACATCCTGGCGATTGAGATCCCCCCTCTTGCCTCCGTGCAATCGAGACTCCCTTTTCTCTCGCTTCCGTGCGATCGAGACCGTTTTCCGTAGTTAGCCGAACTACGGCTGCTCTGATCTCTCATATCTGTTGAGAGTACGTAGGCATAGGATTGCGATAATCCTAGCGAGCACACTTTCACTTTTCCCCCTTTCCTATAGTTAGTTGAGCTACAGCTGCTCTAATTTCTCGTACCAGACAAGAATATGTAGGCAAAAGACGCGACATCTTGGCGAGTACGCTAACAACTAACTTCTCTGTTCTCTCGCTTCCATGCGATTGAGACTTTCCCGCTGACGACTAATCTTTCCCTTTCTCTTGCCCTAGCGCAATTGAGACCAGACCGTAGTTCTAGAACCCGTAGGTTCCCATACCTTTAAACCCCGACATACTACGTCCGTTCTACCGCAAACGCCTAAGTCTCCAATGGTCGAGCAACATACACCTAACTGCTAGAATGCGCACGCTAGTATCGTCAACCTTTTCTCTCACCCCCGTGTAATCGAGAACACCCTTGTTTACCCGTAGTTAGCCTGAACTACGTTTTGCTCTGATTTCTCATGCCAGATGAGAATATGTAGGCACAAGACGCAACGTCTTGGCGAGCAATCCCCCCCCCCCCCCCCCCCGTAGTTTCCTGAACTACGTTGACTCTGACTTTCCCATTGCACGACGGAATACGTAGGCATAGAGCGCGACGCTCTATCGAGTCAGTTCTTTCAATTCTTTCCGTTTCTTTCAGTTCTTCCCGTTTTAGTTGTAGCAGTCGTAGATAGTTTGTTTTTCACCCATAGACTAGACAACAAGCGTGGATCCCGTCGAGTACGACGGACGTGAGGGGTGCTAATACCTTCCCCTTGCGTAACCGACTCCCGAACCCGATATTTGGTTGCGATGACCGATCTTATCCCTCGTTTCGTCAGGTTTTCTCTGAGCGTTTTCTTTCCCTCTCTTGGGATAAATAACGCACGGTGGCGACTCTTCTGTCATTGTCGGCCCTTGATTTTCGCAGTAGCGACAGATACCATATAGGTTGAGAATATATTGTAGAAGTTGTATCTTTCATTAAATTGAGATTTCCTACTTATACACAGTAAATATGACGGTTTCAGAGATTTGCTAAAATCTCTCCATAAAGCCACTAACATAACTTACAGGCCACATATTAAGCATAAAAATAAGGAACAACATTGATTGAGTTTATTTAAATAAATAACATTAAATGAAAAGGCTAAATAAGATTAATTTGATTCTCTAACATAATATAAATGAATTTCATTTGAAATTTATTATACAACATTATACTTTGACATATATTATCCAAAAAGGAAAAAAGAGTATAGGCCAATATCATATTCACTGACATAAAAGAGAATTTCATATTAAAATCGAAAACAATTATGACTCTTTAAAATTGAATGACAAAGTATTGGTTTTAAAGATTCATTCAACACATTTATTAGATTTTAATCGAAATATTAAATACAATTAAAAAAAAAGAGAAGATAAAATAGAGATGTAAAGAATTGTCACTCAAATTATTAAAATAAAATATGAAATGCAATCATACTTCTTCGTCAAATCAAAATGTCAATTTCAAAAAATTAGGCTTCATAGTATTTTTCATTGAAAATTAATAGTGCAATAGTTGTTTTACACCAAAGATATGAAAAATTGAAGAAACAAAGATGTATGGGAATATAAGGTGTCATAACAAAACTATAACTTTTTTTTTAGTAGTTAATACAAATACACCAACACTTATAAAATTTTCATTCATAATAGCTATTAGATGTATTTAAATAGACTCCGATACCCATTGATAGATTTTAATAGAATCGAATAGATATAAATTATAGCATATTATTATATCAAAGAATAATTAAGTATTGTAGGAACATGATACTCTATAAGATTGGAAAAGTTGTCGTCTGAAAAAGTGATTATGAGATAATTACTACTTTCATTGTCGTTTAGGATTTTCAGAGTGAGTTAATTGTCTAATGGGGAGACACTTAAATAGATAAACCGTTGAGGGCAGAAACCTCTCATTAGACTCAACTGAATGATGCAATCTATCACGATTTATTCCGACACAAACTCAATCAAATAATTCATTTATCTAATATTTAATAACAATAGACTAAAATATAATTAATTAATAATTAATTATATTAATCCATATTTGATTAATTAAATACGCAAGACTTTTGCAATATGATTCATTTAACCTTATTTTCAATTTATCGTGTGCTCAAATCATGGATTTAATGTAGTGCTCAAATCAAGATTTTAGTTTAATCGGTTATTATTATTATTTCGGTTGGCGTTATAGTTACCTCTAGGGACTGAGTTTAAATCCACTCAGCTATTAAAGAAAGATATTGATAGGATATTGGTTTATTTGGTAATGTTATCAAGTGTGAATGCTTTTAAAATCCTAGATACCGTAATTTTGGTATTTCTTTTTTTATTAATAAATTTTGAGTATTAGTCTAGTATATTTCATTATTTTTTATTGTTTGTAACTTAATATATATTTAATATTTTTTAAAAATTGTAATCATGTTTTGTTGTTAACCAGACAATTTATTTCTCTACGTTTTTATATTATAAAAACAATATTTTATATTACTTTATATTTTTTCAAAAATATGTATTCCATACGGTATTGTTATCCGTGTCGGATATTATACACGTATCTCACAGGCAGGCAAGAACATACTAAAATTGAAAATTGAAAAAAAATATATTGACACTAGTTTCTAACACCTATTCCGTAAATGTATATAAAATACATACTAATTTTATTTTTTAATAACATATTTATATTGATTTTTGTGCAAACCATTTTAATTTGGAGAAATATTATTTTTACACTACTAATAACACCTACACCGTATAAATATACCATTCAACATATTTTTTTTATTTTTTATTTATTTTTTAGTGCATTGGATTTTGTGCCACACTTGCAATGAATTGGAATAACTACGGTGTAAAAGTATATGGTGTACAGTTTGAGTATAAGCATAGCACACCTCTTTAATTTGTTACAATATACGGTGTAGAATACGCATGTGTATGGAAAAAGTGTCAAAATAGCATCCCTCTTCAAAATTATATCATTTCTTTTCAGGATCTTTACATTTGGTTTGCTATGTGTTCTAGCAACATCTCTAAATAAAATTGTCAAATGGATTGGTTTGTCCAGCCTGGTTCGGCTCGCTGGCCAAAACATATAAATGGACTAAAGTGAGACGGTCTGAATACTTTATAGATTATTAAAGATAAGTCCGATTTAATTTTTAATGGGTCGTGCGATTCGATGGATCAGTTCAAAAGACCAACTCAATTCATATTTTAAAATTATATATAAAATCAATTTTATAATCATATCATTTTGAATACATATTTTCATCTTCTTTATTTTTTTTTTTAAATGAAAATACAGTTATGCAGTCATATCTTAACTCAATATTTTTCTTCAAAATTAACTAAAGTTATTTTATAAATCTATTTTTAATAGGCTAGCCCGAAATTCATTTGGTCGGTCCCTCCCATGAAAAACATAGGTTCGATGGGCTGGCCCAAAAAGATAGGGTCATATTTTTTAAGGCTTTATGCAGCTCAAACGACTTTAAAATAGATAATTTCTTAAGGCACCCCATGGACTTCTAAGACACCATGCAGATTTTCTATAATGCCTCTAGTTTTCAGAGATATATCTTCGAAGGCACTATAATTTAACTAAACGTTAAGATATTTCGGAGATATATCTTCGAATGCACCAAAGCTCAATTGAACATTGAAATATACCAGAGATATATCTCCGGAACAATTTGGAGCATATTATCGCATCTGACTCTTCTCCTCCCACACTTTTTCATTTCCATTCACTAAACTCTTCCACTCTCTCAATTCCAAATTTCTCCAACTTCACCAAATTGTATTTCATTCATCCGAGACTCTAGTAATCATCAAGCATCATCCATTTCATTATTCAACATCTTCCAAATCATAAATTCCAGGTAATTCTTTGAGTTTTTAGTAAATATTCGAGTTTTGTTGTAAACGAGTTAGAATCTATTGTTAGGTATCAAAATGTTTAGAATTTAGATGAAACATAGTTTAGAGTAACCGCATGTATTGTTTGTTGGCTCAAATGGACGATCGAGGCTTCAAATTTCTCATTCTGAGGGGCAGATGATACCATTTTCGTGACCTCTGAGTTTCAGAATGTTTTGGAGATACATCTCTGGAAACATTCAATGTTTCGTGTACTCTAGGTGATTCCGAAGATACATCTGCGAAATATTTTCATAGTTGTATCTCCGGAATCATCCAGAGTCCATGAAATGCTGAATTTTTTCAGAGATGTATCTCCGAAATTTTCTCTGTTTATTTCTTTTCTTTTTATTTTATAATTTTTCTTTTTGCGTATACTCATTGTACGATTAATTATATTATACCTTGCAGGCATGATGGCTGACAGAGCCGGTTGATTAAGGCATGAACAGGTTGTCCAACACACATTTGTTAGACGAGAGTGGAGTAAGCCGAGTTCGGATGCAGCAAGTACCTCTGGTCAGAGAGACGTCGACTGCTAGTCTACAATCTACTCTTGAGACTCAGTCCACTCATGGGGTTCAGCCGTCACCTCAAGTCACTCCATCTACATCTCAGGACACTTCAACCACATCTTAGCCCACTCCATCTACATTTCAATCCACTTCACCTTCTTCATCTTCTTCCCGCAGACCACGGGATACACTAGTTGATGCGTCACTTCTCCCATCCTCCCGCAGGCGGCGGGATGCACCTGTGCCACCTCTTGTTAATCTGGTCGCACCTACAGACCGGGATGCACTTGTGTCACATCCGGAGGGTAATGTTGCTAATGTCGAGCCAGAGGCTTTTAGAGGGGGTCCATCTGATACGTCCCTACTTTCTTTGTACCCAGACCACACTGCCAGACATATTTGGTATGGATAGGTAACATTAGTCACATTGTTACTATATTTTTTACGTTAATTTAAATTGCTGACATTGATTATTTTTAAAATTGATTCTTATAGACATTGATTATTTCTGGAAATTCGCAGGTGTGTGATCCCTATAAGTTTCTAAACCATAGGCGAATGATTTTAGCATTGCATCAGCCTGATGAGAAGTGGTCTCAGTCGATTATGATCGCTTCTGGGTTGAGTGACCTATGCTTGATCGGTTACACTCTGGTCAACCACGGGATGCTTAATGCATTCATGGAGCGATGGCACTCTGCGACCTCTTCCTTTCATCTCCCGCCTGGTGATATGTCGATTGCACTGGATGATGTCTCGTCTTTGTTGCATCTACCGATCAGGGGGAGATTCTTCCATCATAGTAGGATGACCAAAGACGAGGCAATCAATATGATGGTGGAGCATTTGGGGTTAATCCAGGGAAAACGCTCAATAAGATGGACAGGACCAGGGGTGCTCATGTTAGGTTTTATTTCTTGAAGTCGAGATTTGATGAGGCGATCGTTGTTGTAGAGCAGTCTGATGGTGATGCCCGAGAGGTAGCCATACACAGGACTCATGCTTTGAGGTGTTATTTTCTATTTTTAGTTGGCACAATGCTTTTTGTGGACACGAGTGTCACCTACATTGACGTTGCATACCTCCAGTACTTCTTGGATCTCACATGAATCCATGAGTACAACTGGGAGGCAGTTTGCCTTGCATTTCTGTATTCGAGGCTGAGAGATGGATGTCAGTGGAGGACGAAGCAGGTCACAGGCAACATGACACTACTGGTGGTAATAATTTTCTATCCTTGAATGTTTTTTTTATCTTTATCATTTCATATTTGCGATAATTCTTGATCCCTGAATGCTTTTTATTTTCATTTCAGGCTTAGATCCTCTAGCATTTCCCATGCACAACTGGCTGGTTGTGTTAAGATGAGTACATTGATGAGATGCCATGTGCCTGTGCTTTTATCCCGTTGAGAGGGAACCTGACGGTCGAGCCTTTCAGAGTCTATCTTGATCGTTTGGTTGTCGATGACATCCACTTCAACTGTTACGTGGAGCACCATCAGATGCATCCATTTTACGACATATTGTTATACTCTAGATGGCTGGCCTGCAGATCAAGTATCACTGCTCCTCATCTGCACGAGCGCATCATGCGCCAGTTTGGGTACATCCAGACACCCTGTTGTCTCTACACCTCCGGCCTTGACTTGTATACAGATAGAGGAGATGTTTGTTGATTATCAGAGTTATTTGGTACTGAATGATGCTTGGGCTACCATATCGTCGAATGACTGGAGCTACGTCGAAGGATACATCAGGTGGTTCTTCAGGGTCTCACATCCGTACATGGTTCCGACTGCTCCAAGAGATCCGTTGAGACCCGCTCATCAGGAAATTCTAGAGGAGCAGCAGGCTCAGATGGATCATACTGAGGATGTCTTGCCTCGTATAGTGGAGATGACGCAAGCAGGTATTGATGAGGGTATCTTCCTTGAGGGGTCTGTTGTCGGGCGAGTACTGGATGACATTATTGCGGAGGCACAAAGGACACTTTTGTACCGCAGACATCGCGCGAGGACAAGAAGGATCGATGGTCGAGGAGGCAGACCAGGCAGAGTCGGCACAGGAGACAGAAGAGAGGTTGTCAGGCACACCCATTAGCTGTCTGTATTTATTTTGTTTCAATACTATATTTTGTACGTTTTTTCTGACATTGTTAATATATTTTGGATTTACGTGACGTATGACATTCTATTACTATATTGTTATGTTGTTTAGGTTTGTCTATTATTTTATAATCATCTGCGAACAAATGCACAATGCGTTTTTATAAATAAATAAAAGAACATGTTCTGAAACACTTCGAAGAGGTATTTTTGAAAAATTCTTATAGATGCATCTCCGAAAAAATTTAAATAAAAATGGACTACAAAAAAATATGTTGTGACCGTTTAAAATTTAAATTATTTCAGATATATATTTTTGAAATATTATTAAATTATAAGACGCGTCCAAATATATAAAACTTCAGAATTTAGAAACATTCGTAAAAACCTACACAATAGAAAAGAAATATAAAAGATGCCTTAAGAAATTTTCTTAAAATATAAAGTTGGGTCGATGATATCGGCCAAACTCATTCTGACATTTATATCATTAAAGGAACCATGTTTAATTGTATATATTTCTTACTTTTCAGTGGCATTTTCAAGAACAATAGTGTTGTCACTCTCACTCTTGGCAATTCCTTCTATTTTCTTATAGCTCTTTATTTTAGTTGAATTGATTTAGTGGTAGTCAGAACTGATTTTGATTTAATTGATTTTTTTAAAATGAGTTAAATATAAATTAATCTATGTTTGAATATATTAATTTGAAAGTGGTTCTTATTAATTTATAATGTTTGAATAATTTAGCGTCCAATAATTTTAATCGTATCGTAATCCAAATGGTTTTTAATGTTTATATTTAAAATTATATTTGTTTTGCATTATTAAACTTATATATCTATAAAAGTTTTTAACTTGATTATTTATATATAAAAAGTTGGGTTGATATATTTGGGAATGTTTTTTTGTTTCTTTATCTTTAAATCTTTTTTATGTTAATTGATTAATAAAATCATGAGAAAAGCTTGTTAAATAAAAAGTAACTAAACAAGTGTTAGAAATATTCTCTTCTTTTAATATTTACTCAATGAAACTTATGTGTGAAAGATTTCGCTATTTCATATGCATTCCATGATTAAAACGAGACCCACTTTAATATTATATAAGTACTAAAAGAAATATTTTGGTAAAAAAAAAAAAGAAACATTGAGAACAGAGTAGTCTTAACATTTTTCAAGGTGACAATTGAAAGAAAAAAAAACGTTGCTTATTGCAACTCGTAATTTGTCAAGTATTTTAGACAAAATTTCAAAAATACTTTTAAAACTTAGAAATTAAAAACCAGATGCATTTTAAACACAATAAACTCAATTTTGAATGAAATTGATTATTATACACATTAAAAATCATGTTTAGAGATTAAAATTTGAATTTATCCTAATTATAATAAACTCAATCTCATAATCACGTCAAATTCAAGTAAAAATAAATCTTGAAATTGAAATTCAAAGTTCAACTTTAAATATTAAAATATGAACACAATCATATTTAAATGTGCATGTGCAGTCTTTTCCTTCCCCATTTCATTACATTTGAATCCAACCTCTCTTAAGAATAGAACACAATTCCCACTCATCTGAATCCAACATTTTTCAACCTTATTTTCAATATCTACTTCTGGTCATTCAAACCAAGCATATTCGTTTCATCAACTAGTACTCCTTTTCGTTAATGCTAACCACATTCATTTCTAACATTTGATAAATTACTCATATTGTCTTCATTATGATTTTTGATACATGCAACTCCTTAATAGCTTAATAGGTTATATTTAAGCTACATTAGGTTGTATCTAATAGAAATGTAATTTTTAATTATATTTTATATGAATTTGAGACATTTGAGAGTTAGGGTTGATGTTTGGTCTGATTTTTATTCTTTACGTGTAATCTAGATTTCAAAATTCAGATCCTCAATAAGGATGACAAATCCAAAATTCTCTGTTTGCCATTCTGTTTCTTAATTTTGTTAGATTATATACTGTTTTTGCTTATTTGATTATGATATGTTTTTTCTTGTTTAATTATAGAAAAATGAATGACTAATAAAACGATACAAACATGTCCAACTGCTCCAACATGCTTCAATGCGTCATGAGAGAGCTAAATTGACGCGAGTTGTTGGAGAATAATATCATGTTATTGAAGGATCATCTTTCGATGTTCGTGTATATCTGGCTCATAACGAAGCATTTGTTGCTCCCGTGCTTGTAGGAATGTGTGGGAGGGGAGGTAGCATAAATGTTTATTTAGTCTTTTAAACATTTGTTTTATACTAATTGAATTGTCTGGCGCTAACATATTTATTTTTGTAGTGTCGTGAGATGTTGAAATGTATAAACCATGGTATGAAGATATAAAGATGCAGTAGCCTGATGAACTATGAAGGTGGGAAAAACACTTAGAAAGGGGGGTTTGAATAAGGGTTTTGATAAAATTATGGCAATAAAAACACAAAGATTTTTATCCTGGTTCGTTGAACTCAACTAATCCAGTCCACCCACTCAAGGTGATTTGCCTTTCTCAACAAGGACTTAATCCACTATAGTCAAACTTGATTACAGTGTAACTCACTAAGGCAACTGTCTTAGTCTTCTCAAGAACTACTGATCACAACTTGATCTTCTTAAGGAAACTTTACAAATAAATGTAAAACTAACAAGTGTGTATGAAGATTGCTTCTAAAAAGATTTAATCACAACTGTGATATTTTACACAAGTATTAAGAACTAAGAATAAAATATTCAGCTTTTGAGTATGAACGTTTGTATGAGAGTTGTGAATAATATCAGGAATTGTCAAAAACGTCAACTTTGAAGGTTGTTGAAGACATCCTTATATAGTGCCGAAAGTCCCATGCTTGAAGACCGTGCATAGTAGAATAGCTGTAGCCTTTTGTCTTCTAATGGCTTTTCCTTTCTCAGAAGAGGAATGTTCAGATAAATGCATTTTGCCTGAATTCTTGTGTCTATCATAAATAAGGAAAGAGTCGTTCAAATAAGGACAAGGAATATACCAACAGATATATTTTGAATAGCATCTTCTTCAATAAGCTTCTTTCTCAAAATCACATCAGAGTCTTGATGATATCAGAGTTTTGTAGCCAATGTGCTTTAGCGTGAATATCAATCAGAGCAGAGTTTGAAGATCAAATCCTCTGTACTTGCAGCGTGAAGTACTTCCAGAGTCTTCTGAAAACAATGCTTGAAACTCTTCATAAAAATTCTTCAGCTACGCTTCAGATGCTTCTGTAGCTTCTGCTTCAGAGTCTTCTGCAACTTCTGCTTCAGAGTCTTCTACCAACGCTCAGAATCTTCTGATGAGTTGCTTCTGATGCTTCAGAGCCTTGCGTAGAGAACGTTCAGATGTATTTTTGCCTTTATCAGAATATTCAATTTTAATATCTGAAACAAAAACACTTGAACAAAATTAGAGTATATATTTTCTTAATACAAAATTTCATTAGTGTTATCATTAAAACAATGAGATATATTTAAACACCAATCTGTGTTCTAACAAACTATAGTTTCATAAAATCTTGGAACTATTTGGGTTGAAGGACCTCTGTATGATTGAAAATCTTAAAGGATAATTAAGACATTTTATTTCTCAATCTACTAATAGTTCAACTTCTTCAAATGATATGGGGTCTCTTTTAAGAAAAACCCCCCACTTTACTAGAAGAAATAGAAAAGGTATTTCATCTAAAGTTGTATGTCATTATTATGGTGATAAAAGTCACATTAGACTCTTTTTCATATTAGGAATGTCCAAGTTCCTAATGGTAAAATGATATGGATACCTAAATGTTCCTTAACTAACCCCAAGGGAACCACTAGTTGGGTACCTAAATTTCATATTTGATTGTATACAAGAAAATCTTGTCTCTGCGAAAAGGTTATGGTTCCTAGATAGTGGATGCTCAAGATACATGACGGGAGACGCTTCAATGTTCATTAAGTTCGACGAGAAATAAAGAGGTCTCGTCATGTACGGGAACAAGACAAGAGGTAGAATTTTAGGATAATGTGTTGTGAAAAACCCTCCACAATCACTATAGAAGTCATGCTTTTAGTAAAAGGGATCAAACACAATTTACTTAGTGTTAGTTAAGTATACGACAAAGGGTACTCCATGATTTTTGATATCTTAAGTTGCTTAATTGAGTATAAGACAAGTAAAAACCTTATGTTTAAGGATTCTATGATAGATAATATCTATATAATTGATTTGGATGATGTGCCAATGCATGGAGCTCAATGCTTAGTCACCAAGAGTGAATATTTTTGGTTATGGCATAGGAATTTAAGCCACATCTATTTTGGCTTAATTAATAAAATAGAACCCAGTGATCTAGTGAATGGTCTTCCAAAAATTAAATTTTCAAAAGACAAACTATGTGATACTTGCCAAATGGGAAAGCAAATGAGAGTGTCCTTTAAATCGAAAAAAGTTGTTTTGACATCAAAACCTCTTGAGCTTCTCCATCTAGTCTTGTTTGGCTCTAGAAGACATGAAGTTTAAGAGGTAATTATTATGGATTTATAATTGTGGATGACTACTCTAGATTCACTTGGACGTTATTTTTGACCCATATGGATGAAACTTTTAAGGCTTTAGTTAATTTTGCCAAGCTTGTCCAAAATATTTTTAACTCGAAAATTATCACACTCCATAGTAATCATGGTGGTGAGTTTTTAAACCATCAATTTCAAAACTTTTGTAACTAAAATGGGATTGCTCATAACTTTTCATGTCTGAGAACTCCACAATAAAATGGTGTTGTTGAGCGTAAAAATCGAGTTTTCAAAGAATTGGCTCGGACCATGATAAGTTAAATGAGCTTGCCTAAGTACTTTATGGCGGATGTGATTAATATTGCATGTCATGTCTTAAATAGGATGGTCATTTGACCAATCTTAGAGAAGACACTCTATTAGTTTTTTAAGGGTATGAAATCAAATATTTCTTACTTCCTTTTCGGTAGCAAATGTTTTATTTTAAATAAAGGAAAGAACAATCTTGGTAAATTTGATGTTAAGTCCGATGAAGGAATATTCCTAGGTTACTCATCTTTGAGTAAAGAATATAGAGTTTACAATCATAAAACAACATCAGTTGAAAAATATATTCATGTTGCATTTGATGAATTTTCACTCCAAAAGACGGGGATAAGTATTTGTTCTGATGTTTCAGGTGTGATAACAGAAAATTTGATCAACGAGAAAAGTATCAAAGAGTATCCTCTTTCATCAGAGGATGAAAAAATTAGTGAGGATAAAGATAAAAGCTCACATGAGGAAAAAAAACAAGAGACCTCAAATCAGCTACCTCAAGATTAGACGATCACAAATGATCATTTATTGGATAAAATACTAGGAGATATCAAAATAGGTGTAAGTACTAGATCTCAGATTAATAATTTATGTAAGTATTATGCTTTCATCTCTCAAATTGAACCTAAAAATATATTTGATGCTTTACCTGACAAGGGATGGTTACTTGCTATGCAAGAATAACTTATCTAGTTTAAATACAATAACGTTTGGGACCTTGTGCCATGTCCGGTTGATAAAACTGTCATTGGAACTAGATGGACATTTAGGGAAAAAATGGATGAAAATGATGTAATTACTATAAATAAATCAAGGTTAGTGGAAAAAGAATATAATTAAGCGGGAGGAATAGACTACGAGGAGACTTATGCTCATGTAGCACGTCTATAAGCTATTTGACTCCTTTTGGCATTCGCTTGCTGCCTAGATTTTAAGCTTTATCAAATGGATGTTAAATCTACTTTTCTTAATGGATACATAAATTAAGAAGTATATGTCTCTTAACCTCTTTGTATTGAGGATCAAGAGAAATCATAATTATTTTTTTAAACTCAAAAGAGCATTCTATGATCTTAAACAAGCTCGCATAGCTTGGTATGAGCAACTTAGTGGATTTTTAATCAAACAAGGATTTAATTAGGGTAAAGTATACACCATTTTTTATTAGACTCCAATAAAATAATATTCTTTTAGTTCAAATATACGTCTATGTTATTATTTTCGATTCTACTGATGAATATCTTTGCCAAGAGTTTGCAAGTTTAACGTAAGGTGAATTTGAAATGTCCCTCATGGGAGAGCTCGCATATTTCTTAGCATTTCAAATCAAGTAAGTCGAAAAAGGAATCTTCATAAGCCAAACAAAGTATTGCTTGGAGATTCTCAAGAAGTTTGATAGGAATTTTCTGATTTTAGTTTTGTAGGGTGTAATTCGGATAGGAAAATCACTAGTGGTACTTGTCACTTGTTTAGAAATTGTTTAGTTTCTTGGCACTATAAGAAACATCATATTGTTTCTCTTTCTACCATCGAGGTTGAATATGTAACTGTTGAAATTTGTTGTGCACAAGTCAACTTGGTTGCGTTCCAATCAAGTATGATAACACTAGTACGATAAGCCGCACTAAGTATCTAGTATTCCACTCACGTACTCAACATATAGATATCCGGTACCATTTTCTTAGAGATCATGTTGAAAAGGGGGACGCTATTTTTTAATATGTTGATACAAAAACCAACTTGTTGATATTTTTATAAAACTGTTATCGTCATAACCTTTTCACAAGATTTGTCAGGAATTGGGAATCATAGATGAAATCTCATATGTGTGAATCGAGTCACTCACAAATCTTGATTACATTTTTGATCTTCCTATTTTATCTGATTTACGAAATTGATGCTATATTTTAAATTGGCAAAATACTCCTTTTCGTCGCTTAACTTTAGCTCGGGGTCCAGTTTGGTCCCTTAACTTTAAAAAGTGTCAAGTTGGTCATTTAACTTTTAAAATGGTTTCAATTTAGTCCTCAGTGTCAGTTGCCCCCAAACGTCTGTTTATTTTGTATATCTGGTAGATGACCTGACAATTGTGTTCATCATGTTGCTTCCTTCTCCTTCCTCCTTCTGTTCACATTGTGCGACTGTGATTTCCCAATCCTAATCCCGAATCCTAAATCCCAATCCCAAATCCCTAAATTAATCTAGGTTTTTTTATTTGGCAAGCATGAAATCCGGTTGTTCCTCCTCCATGTTGAAATCGGAAAATTGAGATTCAGATGTTTGTAGTAGGTCACAATGGAAGCCCATATGCCATTGTGGAGACATGGATGTTCTTCAAAGGGAAACTACTGTTAAGAATATGGGAAAAAATTTTTAGGGATGTCCAAATTATAAGGTATGCAATCTGGTTTTGTTCTCTATTGAAGTTATATTTTTGTTTAAGTTATGTTTCTGCCCAAATTATAAGTTATATTTCTATTTAAGTTTAAATTCATTATCCATCATCCTCTAAACAATGAAACTTACAGGGAGGTATGCAAGCTGGTTGTGGTTTCTTTGGTTGGTGTTATAAGGAGATGGGTGATAAGAATGAGCAATTTTGGATGCACAGGCTGGGTGTGGTAACTAAGGGACTTGCTGAAGCAAAAAAGGACATTGAAGAAGTGACAATGGAGAATGATGAATTAGGGAAAAAGCTGATGAAACTTGAAAGTGAAATGAAGAATATCATGAAGTGGAAAAAGATTTTGAATTTTATGTTTGTGATGATTATCATTGTATTAGTTGTTAGGAGTAGTTAGGGTATTAAGGTTTGTTTGGAAGTAGTATGTTATGGTTTATTTGTAAGAATTAAGTTAAGTTTTGGTTGTAAGAATTAGGTTTAAGTTCAGTTAAAGTTTGTATTCGTTTTGGATTGTATCACTTCAACATGAATGTAATAGTTGGATTCTAATATATGGATTCTAATACTGTATCAATTTAGTTAATTTCACTTTTTGCAGTTCAACATGAATGTATCAGTTTTAATTTTGGATTGTATTAGTTCCACATGAATATAACAGTTAAAAATAATGTTAACTTGGTATGTATTGATAAATATCATGTCAAAGTGTTTTTAATTTGGTCTGTTAAAGCATAACCAACAGTTAAAGATTATGTTAATTTGGTTTGTGAATGATATATTTGGTATGTTATGTTTTTATGTTTACTTGGTTTGTTGTAGACCTGCCAAAGTTGGTCTGTTAATTTGGCCTGTTAACTTTGTCTGCATTTTTGCACCACATTAGACATGATCGTAGTAATATAAAGTTTATGACATGTCCATTTCATAATACATAAAGTTCATGACAGGTTCTGCTTTTAGTTTCATTTCATAATACCTATAAGTTGGTTATGCTTTTAACATAAAGTTCATGACAACAGGATACATAAACAACAACAACAACAAGATACATAAACTTGTAATAAATTCCATAAAATAGGTTATGCTTTTAACACAACTGATATACATGTTCCACAACAACAGCAGAATACATAAACTTATAATACATTCCACACATGTTCGACAAAATATGTTATGCTTTTAACACATCTGATACACATGTTCCACAACTAGAGTTTCTTCTTTGGCGTGGTACTCTTTGTTGGAGTAGACCTCCTTGTTACTAGGCCAATAACATTCTTGGCAGCACTCAACCTAGTTGTAGGCCTAGGTGGCACAAAAGGTCTTGTTGTCTTCCTTATATGCAGCTTTTGTGTCTTGCCCTTAGCAAGTCCATGTGTCTTCTGAGCAGCCTTTCCCTTAGAAGTCTGAGATGCTTGGCTAGATTGTTGAGTAGAAGTTCTCTTAGCAGTGTGTGTTGCTTTTTCTGAGAGGGTTGGCTTGGTTATTGAGTAGGATGAGTTGTTGAAGTAGGAGTGTGTTGGCTTAGTTGTTGAGCAGTTTGAGTTGGAGTATGAGAGGGTTGGGCTGATTGTTGAGTAGTCTGAGTTGTTGTGTCCTTACATGTAGACTTGTAATGTCCTGCTTTCTTACACCTACTACACTTCACCAGAAAACCTGTTCTTCTCAATTTGCAAGCAGAACCATCAATTTCACCTTGTTCTAGGTTCCTCCTCTTTTTAGGTCTACCAGGCATCTTCCTAAACTTGGGTGGTTGCACATTTAGATATGGTGTCTTAACCCACAATTTTCTCCATTAATAGGGTAGATCACATGCTTATAAACTGCCTTGTACCTTGAAACCCTATAATAATCTGGAACATAAGTATCAATTTTGAAATTCCTACTCTTCATAGCAGAATAAGCATGAACACGTGGGAGTCCTGTGAGTTCCCATCTTCTGCATGAACATATCTGATCTTTCAGGTTCACAACAAACTTGTCAGCTTGATATTCTAGGTGCCTTACTTCAAATATATGTTCATCAGACATCCTAAATGATTAAATAAACAAAATACATTAGTCAGATATGTGCTTGTATGCTGATATTACATATCTTACTAGCTAGTTGTTGGTATATGTGCTTGTGACATCAAGTTTCTTTCTAATATTGGGCAAAATATCATTCTCATCCAAAGTACCAAATCTCGTTCTATTATTTTCCCATCTCTCCATCATGTATGTTCTGATGTCTTCTAACATAGTGATTAGAGGTTTTGCCCTTGCTTCAAGAATGACACTATTAAAGGACTCAGACATGTTGTTGAGAACAACATCACATTTGTTTTCAGTCCTAAAGTAAGATCTACTCCAAAACCTTGGTGGGGTCTTCATCATATGTTTAAATGCTTCTTCATTGATGGCCCTCGTTCCCTTCATCTCTCTTTCTCATGCCTGTGGGTATGTTGACTTGGCAACCTTCCATACAATGTCCTTCAACATCTTTCCAAGAAACTTTTTCCTAAAATTATTATAGAGGTGCCTAACACAAAACATGTGCTCCACCCTTGGCAATTTCTCATCCATAGTAGGTAGCAGACCCTGCAATAACATACAATGTAGCATTAAAATATAGCATAACAGGAATAGCATAACATAAACACATAAAACCATAAGAATAAATGTAAAACTTGCTTTTTGTTGGTCTGAGATAAAGGTGTAAGTTAGGCATTCATCTTTGCCTCCAAGGTCATCAATTAACAACTCTAAAAACCAAGTCTAACTATCCTTGTTTTCACTTTCCACAACTTCATATGCTATGGGAAGCATTTGATCATTAGGATCCCTCCAAATGGCAGCTAGAATCTTCCTTCCACACAGCCCCTTAAGAAAACACCCATCTAGACCTATTATATACCTGCACAACTTAAAGCTTTCCTTACATGCAACATAACATATGTAAAGCCTTCTAAAATATGGTCTTTCATCCTCAACACCTTCTTGTACAGGCTCAACATTGAGCTTAACTATTGACCCTGGATTGGCTCTTAACAATTCATTACAGTAGTCATAGACCCTTGTGTAATCTCCCAAAAAGGAACCATCAACATAGTCTCTAGCTGTAAATCTTGCTCTTATAGCTTTGGTTTTTTTGACCCCAACATTCCATTTTTTTGCCTTCTCCTTAATATCCTTTATACTCAACCTTGGATTATTTTTTCAAGCTATTCTGAATTCTTTTACTCAACCACTTTGTACTCATCATCTTCACATTATACTCTCTACTACAACTGTGTTTATCAATTACTTTCCTGAGTTACCAAGTGTCTTCATTCGACAACTTGCTACAATAAGCCTCCCAATCACAACCAACTTTACATCTAACCCTTACCCTAACTCTGTCATTTTTTATAAACCTTAGGTCTCTACCATTTTGCACAGCATAAGTTGTTATTGCTTCCCTAGAATCACCCTTTGAACTAAAGTATATTCCCACATCCCACTTGTAATCTGACATGTCTTTTGGCTGTCTGAAAATTTGATGTTTTTTTCTTAGAACTCCACTACTATCATCACGTGTCATAACAACTTTGCATGTCCTCACTGTCATTGTCACTCCCTTTACCATCATTTTCTTGGACTTCTTCATTACCATCATTTTCATGACCAACTAGGGTGTCGAGTTCATCCTCCTCAATCTCATCACACCCATCAGACTCATCCTCAAAAGCCACATCTTGTGCGCTATCATAATTATAGTCCTCATCTTCACTATCATTAGATGATAAACTTAAGTCATCATACACTACAACTTTACCTTTTTCAACTCCAACATTACCTTCTTCCCCTGCAGGATTCCCTTTTTCAACTCCAACATTACCTTCTTCCCCTGCAGGACTCCCTTGTTCAACTCCAATAGTATGCTCATCCACTGCAAGATTTCCTTGATCAACTCCAACATTACCTTCCTCCAACCCAGCAGTGGCTTCATCAACTCTAACATCACCTTTCTCCAACCCAACAGTGGTTTGTTCAACTTCCACAACTTCATCATGCAGTTGACTAAGTAACTCCTCTACCTCATCTACAATTTCAATAGGGTCCTCATCAACTTCATCAACAACAACATCACAGTAGTTAGGTTGAGACAAGATGTGTTCAATATAAATATCAACATTTTGGTGCACCCTATACAAATCTACAATTTCTAAAGCACCATTGTCATCAACAAGTGGATTCATCCCAAATTAAGGGACCTTGTAAAATATTGATTCAAACTCCCCATAACCTAAGTCTTTCAATACACCAACTAGCTCAAAATAACTCCATTTGTCTACATCTACTCTCAAATCATCTACTACTCCATTCTCATATACATTATGACCTTCATCTGTGAACTCACCACTATGATGAATTTTGAGAGTTATGTATTCATCCATGATACCTAATCATATCATTTATATAATTAGAGTTTACACTAACAAATTTACATAAACCCTAAATCTAAACCTCTAGCAGATATTATCCTATGAGATTTGTAAACCCTAAATCAGAGATAAATGAACTAACCTTTTGATTATGTCTCCTCGAATTGTCTTCAATCCTCCGCCCTCAATCCTTCACGTCTTGAATCTTCGCGTCTGCAAACCTTGAATCGTCTTTAATGATTCAATGATTTAATGATTCATTGAGTCTCCAAGCGTTGTATCGGGTAATATTCTGGGTAATGGAAACGTCAGATTGTTTTATCTTCCTTTAAGACATTTCATATCCACGTCAATAGCTCCACCTGGACAATTGTGGCATTTTTTTCAAAGTTTGACTAACGATAACAAACAGAAGGATAAACGTGACACCATTTTAAAAGTTAAAGGACCAACTTGACACTTTTTAAAGTTAAGGGACCAAACTGGACCCCAAGCTAAAGTTAAGGGACGAAAAAGATTATTTTGCCTTTTAAATTTAAATAGTTTTGTTCTCCTGTCATACTTTTAAATTTAAAATTAATGATGTTTCTATTTTTTAAATGACAAGTGTTTAGTGAAATATGAAAAATTAACGTATATAAAATTATTGTGGAATTTTATAGATAAATATATAAATTAAAAAACGACATCTCATCCATTTTCTATGAAAAACGCGAGAGAGACCAAAACTGTTTAAATTTAAAATAAGGGAACAAATTTCGTGAATCGGGTGAATTTGAGGGGCCAAAATTGTAGTTTAAACTATTAATTATTAAATATTAAATTTTATATAAAATTACCATAATATAATGAGTACACAACTAATAAAAATCAATAGCAATATTATTAATTTATTAAGATCGTTATTTATAAAATAAATAGTTACATTTTGATAATACTTAGAGTTAATTAAAATATTATTTTATACATAAAACATATTATTCAATAAATAATAAAACTTACTAAAAAAGATATTAAAATATATGAATACTACAGTATTCAAAGAAAGATATATGTTGTACCTCAAATTTTACCCTTAGATCCTCTGATCTTTCTACATATCATTTTAGGGCAATCATTCATGCATAGCTAACCATCTTATCTAGCTTTTGTCTGTTTTGTAGCTTTTGTATTTTGAGGGAGATCATTAGAAAATTGATGGGAACTTTGTGGTATCACCTCTTTTAAAAGGAGTCCTGACATGGTTTGGTCTTATTCGCGAAGTTGGATCATTAGTCGTCAAGGGGAAAATTTTGGACTTTTGGTATGTTCGTAAACCAACGGTACTTTAAGATCAAGATGATAGAGCATGTGACTAAGGCTTCATCATTACTTCTTTGGAATACTTGGATTTAGTTTTTTTTGGATCATTCTCAAATCATTTCTTCGTCAAAGGCACCAAATGAAGGAGGGTTTATTTAAAGATTTTAGTACAAGTTACAAGTCATGATGCAAAATAGGAGATTGTAGATTTATTGAGATTAAGGTGATAAAGCAGTGTGACATGGCCCATGGATTCCATATGGCATCCAAATTTGGTTCTTAACATTGTGAATTCGAATAATTCAATTTGGAGAAATTAAAGTTAGTGAGCATGCTAAATTTGGAATGACCACTTATGGAATTCTTTGGAAAAAACAAGTTATTAAGAGCAAGAACATTCAAGTTTTAAATCTTGTGAATGTTTAAATCCAATGTGGATCCTAATTTTTTCTTCAAAAGACACAAGGATTCATCATATGGAAATTCACATGGATTCATGTTCAAGGACTCAAGTTACAAGTTTTATATGGAGATCCAGGCAAACATTAGGGGTGAAAATAAAAAAAAAAAAAACTCGCTAAGCTGAAAACCCGAAAGGGCGGTTTAGGCAAAAATGAGCATCCCGGTGGATTGAAAACCCGAAAGGGCGGTCCAAGCAAAAGTTAGGGACAAAGGAATTTCACTGCATCAGATGGTGCCGATCACTTGCATAATATCAAATCAACTCCAACCCAATAGCTCTTGTTAGAAGCAGGATTTTAGGTAGTTTTAGTTATTAGGGTTAGTAGGTGTCATTGGATTCAATGTAACCTTTCTCTGTTGCCAATTTCAATTGTAATACTCCATGGAGCTATGCCCTTAGCAAGCTACCATTCTGAAATAAAATCATACATTTGCTTATTCAATTTTTCCATTTTTTTTATTTTCTCTACTTTTCTTGTTATGCAAAATGTTATTTGTTAATAATAATTTTGAAAGTGAAAAGTTTTCAAACTTAAAACCATTTTTTGAAAACACATTGAATAGAATTCAAAGTTGCTTTGAATTATGGAAAAATCTGAAGGAATCATTGTTCCCCAGGAAGTCTAAGGTTACAGAAGCACTTTTAGACCATTGTTCCAGTAAAATCCCTAGCGAAACATAAGCTGACAACATTTTTGGACCAATCCTGTAATCTCCAGTGGTTTTCATGACTACAGAGAATCTCCCTGGTATCCTCCAAGTGATACATATTTACTGATATATTGAGGACCCACTCCCTAATGAAATCATCTCTTCCTCACTGAAGTTGTTGTACTTTCTCCAGAAGTTGCCTTAGCTCCATACTTCCCCGATAAAGTGGATATTTATTTTATCCCCAGAAGTCTATAATCCTATGATGACTCTTCCTAGTGAATAGGTCTTCTTCAATAAGAAATTCAGATTCATGATGGCAATCCCTCAAGTGAAGTCGTGATATCATACTGCCAAGTGGAATGTTTTTCTCCCCAGATAAATTTGGAACTTTGACGCAAGATTATGGTTCCACCATCAACCTTTTCCATCTTTTGATAGATGTACCTTTGCAGAGGTCGCCGGGTATCACCTCTTTTAAAAATAGTTCTCCTGGCATAGTTTGGTCTTATTCGCGAAGTTGGATCATTAGTCATCAAGGGGAAGAGTTTGGACTTTTGGTATGTCCGTAAATCAACGGTACTTTAAGATCAAGACGATAGAGCGTGTGACTAAGGCTTCATCATTAATTATTTGGAATACTTGGATTTAGTTTTTTTTTTATCATTCTCAAATCATTTCTTCGTCAAAGGCACCAAATGAATGAGGGTTTATTTAAAGATTTTAGTACAAGTTACAAGTCATGGTGCAAAAGAGGAGATTGTAGATTCATTGAGATTAAGGTGATAAAGCAGTGTGACCTGACTCATGGATTCCATATGGCATCCAAATTTGGTTCTTAACATTGTGAATTCGAATAATTCAATTTGGCAAAATTAAAGTTAGTGAGCATGCTAAATTTGGAATGACCACTTATGGAATTCTTTGGAAAAAACAAGTTATTAAGAGCAAGAACATTCAAGTTTTAAATCTTGTGAATGTCTAAATCCAAATTGGATCCCAAATTTTTTTTTCAAAAGACACAAGGATTCATCATATGGAAATTCACATGGATTCACTGTTCAAGGACTCAAGTTACAAGTTTTATGTGATTTGCAAAACGCACTATTTGTCTTTAAGATTCATATTCAAATTCAAGCTTTCTAAGGTTCATTTCAAGGTGTACAAAGTGATTCCCATGTTCAATCAAAAGCCCACATTGATTTCATGACCGGTGATCTTAAGTACAAGGTTCAAGATATGAACAAATTTAAGCATATGTTAATTCTAAGTTTAGGCATGTTTGCAAAGCTCACATGAGGGTGTCTGAATTTATGCAGCAGCAACCTCTAATCAGCCCCTGCAACAAAAGTGTTTGTGCTCATGAACAATCAAGCCCATCAACAATACATTGAAGATAATGGATAGAGAAGAGAGAGCTTACTTGATTTTAAAATCACTTGCAAGTTTTTATCCAAAATGATATGCGACAACTGTTGCGAGCACCTCGAACAGGGTAATGGAAGGTGGAAATACAGTACTCATGAAAACAGAAACACAAGTCAGATCCAAAAGATTTCCGAGAACAAAAGCTAAATATCTTAATTATCAGTTCAAAACAAAATCCAAGAGTATAATCAAATAGAATCGGTCCAACTTTTTCTTTCCAAAACATCACAAGCAGGATATTCAATATGTTCAAACATGTTTGGAAAAAAAGGGAAATTGAATTATGATGTAAACACAATCCGACACAATAGGATAAAAATGGAAAATCTCCAAACATAATCAGTAGGGTATTTACTAGTGAGGCTTATAAAAGGGGAGAAGAGGCATCAAAAAAGGGAGAACAACACATAACAGGGAGAGAATCAAAAGATCGCTTACCTTTCAAAGGAAGGGGTCTGGAGCAAACTGCCATGACCCACTCATCTCTGTTTCCGTCGTCAAAGCGCTATTGTTAGGTATTTCTCGCCGAAACTCTTTCATTTGTGCATGATGTTGGTGCGGTTGAGGTGTATGGTGAGAACCATTGGATTTTTCTCAAAGAAATGATGGTTACAAAGGGAGAGAAGGAAGAAGAAGAAGGGAGACAGAGAGAAGAATCGAAGAGAAGAAGAGAAGGGAGAGGAGGAAGAAGAAGAGCGAGAGAAAAGAAGAAACGAGAAAAACGAAAAGAGAAAATAAGAAACGTGGAGGAGGAAGAAAGTGAGGGGAAGAAGAGATTGAAGTGAAAGGGGGCGGACGTGAAAGGAAATTAAGGTTTTCCCAACCCTATTTCTGTTTTTCTTTTGATTTTTGGGGATGACTTGGGTTCGGTGGACTGACCACCACCGGCCTAACGATTTTTTTTTCGTTTTATGTTTTTCTTAGCTTGTTTTGTTGTTATTTTGGGCTTAGCCCATTCTTTTCCTTTAAATAAATAAAAAAAAATAAAAAAATAAAAAATAATAATATAACAAAATAATAAAAAGAAATAAATTAGTTAATTTAGATTTAGAATTTAATAATTTTGGATTTCTAATAATTTGAATTTTTAGTAATTTGGATTTTTATTGATTTAGAGTTTTTTTAGAGAAAATTTTCATTAATTCTCATAATTTAATTTTAACAAAAAAAAAATACAAATAAAAATAATTTAAAAATATTTAGTGCTTCTTGCCATTTTATTTATTTTTAAATTGTAGGTTTAGATTTTTTACCATTATCTTTTAAATAAATCATGAATTCATCAGTCCAAATTTAACTAATTCGTGATGTCCTATATTTTGAGTACTTGATTAACATATTCACATATTGTCATCCATTTTGCTAGCATTCGAGTATCTTTGTTTTAAATTTCTGTTACCCATTCTCTGTTCCGAAGGAAGGTTCATTCTCGTTGACTGCCATGTCAATACTATTAATTCTAGCCCTTATCTGTCATCCTAGCTTTAGGATCTGAGTCGTCGTACTCATACTTAGCGTTCCGCCGTGCACATTCACCTTTATCCTTATTTATAACCTTAGGATCAGGAGTCTCCGTACTCCATGTAAGTTCCCACCATGGATACTTACTCACCCTTTTTCAACTTAACTTTGCAACGTAGAATCGGAGTCGCCGCACTCCACATAAGTGCTTCATTATGAACACTTGCATTCCCTTGGAACCTTGACCATAACCAAGAAGTTCCTCACTCTCTTTGAGGGGAACTAGGAATACTCTGATTTCATTCCCGTCAGGATACGTAGGCACAAGATGCGATTTCTTGGTGAGTATACTTAGAACTAATCCCTTAGGTCTCTCTTCAACCCTTTAGCATACCCTTAACAGATAGATACCAAATAACACATATTAAACAAGAGGTTCCTGTAGAGTACTACAAATGTTTAAGATGCTAACACCTTCCCTAGGTATAACCAACCCCCGAACCCTAGATCTCTTTGCATTGTGTTTACGATGCAATTTAGGTTTTTCTTTCTTTAACCTTTCCTTCGGATAAATTAAAAACCGGTTGTAAATTCAAGATTGTAATTCAAATTAATCAATAATTTGACATCCTATTCTCACCGCAACAATATACAATGGAGAGATTGACGTTTCTCAAGACTCCAACAAAGAATTTTGGTTGTGACACAAATAACTAGGCCACATGAATTATAAATGTTTGGACATTCTTGATAAAGATCATCTTCCAATTACATAAAGGGGAAACATTTAAATCATGGGAATATTGTCACATCATAAACAATATTTACACCAAACAATCACAAATTCCAAGAGGTCTTGTAGCTCAGTTGGTTAGAGCGTTGGTCTTATGAGCCGAAGGTCGCGGGTTCGAGCCCCGCCAGGACCATATTTTACATTAATTATATTAATTTTAGTTATTGAAATGTAATTTCAAATATCATATATAGCAAGAAATAGAAAGACTTTGTTTAAGTTTTTAATCCTTTTTTTTGCAATAATTATCTTAATTTTAGTATTTAAGGCTTACTTTCAAATATCAAATATAACAAGAAGGAGAAAGCAAATTATGGACCTTGTTCACTCATATACGTGCTTAAAATTTAAAAGGTACCTTGAAGGTAACTTAATGAATGTGTGACTGTATCGATTAAAGACAAAAGATCAAGTTCTTAAAATTTTCATACTTCTACTAAACATGCATCAAGAAGAAAATTAAAGTGTTAGGAACATATAATGGTGGAAAGTACATGGGTTTATTTGAGGATTATCGTAATATCCATATAATCTTACATGGGTTTACATGGGTTAGTTTACGAGGAGAATATGGTTGAATCAACATGTCTATAAAAACCTAATGGAGACACACCTTATCTTTAAGCACTTCATTCTTACACACTTCGTACTTGGAAAACTATATAATTCCATGATTTCTTACTTAATCACTCTATCTTTACAAGTCTTGTGCTTGAGGTATTGTGTAACAATATGTCTATAATGACCCAAATCCACTTGGCATCAGTTGAAAATGGCCTTTTAGGGTTAGAACCCACTAATTAAGCTTTGAGAGTGTACTCAAAAGAACATAGGCAAGATCAAACCCAATGTAAGTGGGCTCAATCCCAACATGGGCAAGCTCACTGCATACCCAATTAGATCTTATTTATAGGGTGATGTGTTAAGAGACATTGTGGAGAAGTTAATGAAATTCCTCGATCATTACCATAATCCCTATGTTTTAAGGAGTGATTTACCCTATTTTCCCCACTAATAGGTCAGACATAATAAATGTAAAAGACCGATGAATTAGTCCATCTTAAGGGAGTTTGGGTTAGAAATACAGGTTCACTTATATGGGAAAAAGTGGACAAATTCTAACATCATTAAACAAACACCTTCTATCTAGAATATCATCGATGTGACCCCTCTATTGTACTTACGACAAGTACAGTTGGAATCTACCGTGAAATCTAGTGAAATTAACCTGACATTTAGTTCAATATGGGTGAAGAAGAGGAAAATGATATGACTATGAATAACTCTAGGATGAATTGTTCTCTTTCTCCCACAATTAAAATCAAAATGGAATCATTCACTTTCATTCTCATGTGCTTTATGTTATTCACCTCAATACTTCCTCTACGCTCACCTTTTTCTCATGTCGAAGTATTATTCCAACCAACAACCAATCCAAACTAACCATTTAAATATGGTGAATTCTCATCATCCAACATCGTCCATGCATTTCCAATTCAAATCCAAGATAATAGATGTCTACTTGACTTATCCAACAAACTATTCGGAGGCATAAAAGACGCATGCATGAAATACCTTGATCAAGGTTGATGTTGTTTGATTCTTGCAACTTGAATAATTCGCACATAATAATTCAGTTATCAGAGTAACCCCTGATTCTCCCAATGATTCCTGACGACACCCAATAAAATAAATCAAACACGGGCCAATCCAAGTTGGATGGCAAGGCGTAAGTTTGATATCGTCGGCAAAACTTTAGATCTCAAGGTCACTAGCACAATATCTATGGGTTTTAGTTCAATGTTATTTTTGGAGTTTCTGGTTCTTCTTTCTAACATGAAGTTTATCATGATTATACTAATGACATGGATTTAAGTAAATTAGATTCTTCTCAAATTGTAGGTTAGAAATAACTTTTTAATAATTCTTCATCTCCTAATATGTTTTCCAATATTATTCTAAATTTTATGTTGGATTATTTCATTTTTTAGTTTCAATTGTCTATTGACATTTAATGTTGTTTTTAGTGTTGCTTTCTTTGGTACTATGTGATGTTAGTAGTGTTTCTTGATTCATCTCTCAATTGCTATGCCACACCATTTAAAATATAGATATGCAATATTGTCTATTGACAGATGTTATTTTTAGAGTATAGATAAGTTTAACAATTTTTTTCCACTTGTTATATGGTTGAAAACATGTTAGGCTGAAGATGAGACACAATAAAGATAAAAGGCCCTTGATCATATTGTTCAACCAACTAACTATCCTTAGATCTTGAAATTCCTAGTTTTGTTTAAAAAAATTGTAAGATTGCATTTAGAATTTTTCTTTTGAATATTGCATCACTATGTCATATACTATCTTAAACTTCACACAATTTCCACTAGGCTCTACTTATTTGTTCTGACTTTACCTGCAATGTTATATTATATTTTTGACTTATAAGGTTAAAGGTAGGATTTATTTAAGTTTGGGATTTGTATAATAAAGTAAAGATCGATCTTGCTCAGTAACATGGTGTCTCTATGACATGTAAATATTTAGTATAGCATACAGATTGAGAACTGAAATATATGGAAAAGGTCTTATTAAAATAGGAAACTAGAATATGGCTTGTAATGATTCTTGTGTTATGCAACTTTTGGTATTATCATCATACATGATGTTATCAACAAATTATTTATCATACACTACTATAAATAATACATTTAATCTTGATTGGAAACAAAGTGTTATCTCGATTTCATATGCGAGGTAACGAAGGATGTCATAAAAAGTATACCTTGTTACATATCAGTTTTTAATAAACTGACGACAAAGGTGTAATAGTCACGATTTTGATCTCCAACGATGACCTTTTTGAAATTTTTAAATGGTGAAAACATATTTTTCCTCGATTTTGATATTTAAATGATGGGTAAAACACAACATTAAAATAGAAAAAAAAACAACACAAAATGTCTTGACTCCTTGAAGAGTAGGCAACATCTCCTTGTAGGGAAAATGTATTAACTCCTTGAAGAGAGTATGAGATCTTAACAAGGGAAGCTCAAGGCATATAAAAGGTAACATCTCCTTATTCATTGACTTTGTGGCATAGAAGAAGGATGTTGTAACCTATGAATTTAACATATATAAGTGCTAAATCATGAAATATGTAGTGTAGGTAAATCCCACTTTCACTACTATATTTGATATTATAATTGCTTGAGAATACTTACTATTATTAAGGTTAAATACATCACTTATGATGTATTGTGTTCGAGAAACGGCAAGAAAGTTTTTTTTATGATGCAGATGAATCTTTAGAAGACATACTTAAAGTCACCAAAGATGGATTGATCACCCAAAAATGGTAGAACTTGAGGAGGGGGAAAATGACCATCAAGTAAAGAGAATACAAGTCTTCTACAATATCTTGGAAACTTGACCAAAAGCGTGACTATACATTTTTAGATAAGCATTTTTTGTTATCTCTTAAATTGTGTTTCAATTCTTATCTTCAATCACTTAATTATCCTATTTGATGAGCATTGTCCTAAGGGCTTGTTACTTGAGTTAAAATCATTGCGTGGGACTTTGTCCTACATTCACAAGATTATCAATATGAAGGTATCAAGTGTATTTGTAAAAATAAATTAGACAAAATCAAATTGGTAACAAAGGGATTTCATCATTGGCTATATAAGTAAAAGAAGTGTAGGTGATCACTTTCTCCTTCTTCCGTTCGTGAGGTAATAATATTGTTTCCCTTTTTTCTTTGTGCGTAAGTTTATTTTAAACTTCATGTACTATTTGTATGCCATGTCTTATGTTATTGCTTGTTGTGCTTTTACTATTTCAAATTATTTCAAATGAATGTGAAAAGTGCTTTCCTTAACGGTTACATAAATAAGGAAGTGTATGTTTTGCAACCTCCAGGCTTTGAAAATCATAAGTATCCTAATCATGTTTATAAACTAAAATATGCTTTGTATGGTCTCAAACAAGCTCCTAGGGCTTGGTATGAGCAACTTAGAAATTTTTTACTTAATCAAGGATACTCTAAATGGAAGGTAGATGCAACACTTTTCATTAAACGTCAAGGAAAACGTCTTCTTCTAGTTCAAATATATGTTGACGGTATAATATTTGAGTCTACTAACATGCAAATTTTCAAGGAGTTTTCTAACCTTATGCAAGGTGAATTTGAGATGAGTTTGATGGGGGAGTTAAACTACTTTCTCGGACTTTAAATTAAACAAATCAAGGAATGGACATTTATATGTCAAATAAAGTATTGTCATGAGTTGCTAAAAAGCTTCAGAATGCCAAATGCTAAATCAATTGACACTTCAATGGCCACAAATGGTAACTTAGATAGAGATGAAAATGGTAAGAATGTTGATGTCAAAATGTATAGAGCTATGATCGGATATCTTCTATACCTTATTGTATCTAGGCCTGACATAATGTTTAGTGTGTGCATGTGGGCTCGATATCAATCCGCTCTCGAGGAATCACATTTAAAAGTTGCAAAGCATATTCTTAGGTATCTTTATGGTACTTCTAAGATGAACTTTGGTTTTCCAAGGGTAGGGATTGTAGTTTGATTGTTTACTCCAATTCTAACTTTGCCGGATGCAAATCACATATGAAAATTACTAGTGGAACTTGTCACTTATTTTCAAAATCCTTAGTTAATTGGCATAGCAAGAAACAAGTTTTTTTGTTGCTTTTTCAACTGCCGAGGCATAATACATCACAACTGTTAGTTGTTATGCTCAAACTCTTTGGCTCAAACAACAACTACTAGACTTTGATATTAAATTTCAATGTATTCCTATCATGTGTGATAACACTAGTTCTATCAACCTAACTAAAAATCATGTGGTACATTCTTGTACTAAACATATTGAGAGACACCATCATTTCTTACGAGACCGTGTTGAAAAGGGCGATGTCACTTTTGAGCCTGTTGATAGTAAAAATCAACTTGTTGCTATTTTCACAAAACCTCTTGAAACTGAGTTGTTTTACAATATTCCTTGGGAATTGGGCATTCTTGATATCTCTAGTCTTGCCTAAACTATGTTGTTTCATGCACTTGTGTATATTAGGTTTTAACTTTCGTTCAAAAGTCTATTGTCTTATGTAGTGCATTCTCTGACTCATCCTATGAGGTAATAACATTCTCAATTTGTCTCCTTGTCCTTAATGTCCTTAATAAAATGATTGCATGTTTACGTTCCAGGAACATGTGACTTACTTGATGTATGAAGAATTTCATACGTGTTCACTTTAAAAAATTTCAATTGATTGCACATGAGCTGGTTAATTTACATGTTTATAGTGACATTGTGTTTAAATCTCTTCATTTTCCATATCCCATATCATAATACGTCTTGTATTTGAAATAATTTCAATGATATTTGCGATTTAACATGTTATTTATCTTATTCTTCATGAAACATGCATTTATGCCTTCATGTCCTTTTGTTTATTATGATATTGTATTGCAACCATTTATGTCAATTGTGTAACGTATATTATCTAATATTGGGTATAATTGGTTGTGTATTTATGTTTAAGCTTCGTTTTTAGTTTAACATAATTCTATGTGAGTGTGTTATAGTTGATGTGTTTAGTCTTTGCAACGCCTCTGAGTGTGTTATATGTTATTGTGTAATCTTCATGATACTTTTCACATTTTTCCGTCTTTGTCTCTTTTTGATGTTGTCAAAAGGGGAAAACTAAATGAAGACAAAGTCATCTAGTTATGGTGCATATATTCAGGGGGAAGATTTCTATACTCATCAACTCAAATACTTTCTTAAGTTGTTAAGTTTTGCCATCATCAAAAAGGGGGAGTATGTGAATGCATTCCTCTTCTAGTAGTATGTTTTGGTTGATGTCAAAACTAGGACACTTAGCATTTGTATGTTGGACGGTATCCTCTCAATCTTGCATCTTTATAATTAATCATTTACTAAGTCAAAAACTAAGTTTCGGTCAAAAATGAGTTTTATGCATCAACTCATAAAATGCTACAGGTAGGTGCTTAGAATTTTCGTTCATCATGCATTAACTCATAGGTAGGTGCATAAAAGTATTTGTTCAGTATGCATTGACTCACACAACTATAGGTTGACTCATGGGTAGGTGCATAAAAATGTTCACTCAATATGCACGGATTCATACAATTACAGTTTGACTCATGGGTAGGTGCATATAAATAATTTTTGAATGAAAGTTCATTGGTCTGTATGCATCGACCTATAGAAGCTACAAGTTGACGTATAGAAGAAACTTTTCTTCTATGAGTCAAAGCATAAGCCTTGCAGGTCAATGCATATGACGTCTTTTTAACCCATTTGCTCACTTCCTCTTTTGAGTCGACGCATCGAATGATATGAGTCGACTCATAACTCAATTTTGCTTTTAAAATGTTAGTTTTCTTGCACGTTTTTTCTGTTACGTTACCACTTTAACACACATATAAATAAATTCATGCATCTTATTTCAAACTATTGAAACTTGAAAATATACAAATAATTCTCATCATCTTCAACCTTTCTTTGACGCATTCATCAACTACACATAATCATTTTTGTTGTTAAGACAAGTTTGATAACGTCTGTTATACCCCAAATTTTACCCTTAGATTCTTTGATCTTTTGTACATCATCTTTAGGTCATAGGGTGTCTGTGTGCTTTTATCACTAACCAACTTACGCAAGTACTTTAAATTGAAAATGGAAATAACACCCACTCTCTCGGTCAGAAATTTTAGGGCATGGCTAGTTGATCCTAATTTGAGATGGTTTTAGGGTTTCTATTTGGGTCAAGCATTACTGATAGAACTCTTCCTTATCCTTGGGTCATTTCTTGGATCAATACTCCAAAGATATCTTGGATGCCTTTGTGGCCACATCTCATTAAGATCAAGATTGAGTTTTGGTTTATTATTATTCAAGACTTAGAGTTTAAGATTTTTATTCAAAGTCACGAGCTTCAAGTTCATCATCCATAAACTCAAGCTCATTTAATTAAGGAAAAATAAATCCAAACGGGAAAGGATGTTTATGGTTTACTTAGGATGCAGGGTACAAGTGTTAAATTTTATCGTTGAAGGACTCAAGTTACAAGTTCAAGGAGGTTTTCTATGTGAATTTCAAAGTGCGTTAGTTGTGATTATGAGTCATACTCGAATTTAAGTTCTCCAGGGTTCATTTCAAGGTGTACAAAGTAATTCCAAGATTCATACAAAAGTTCACAAGTTCAAACATGAGTCAATGTCCAAAATTCATAATCTAGTCATGATTGGGTTCATAAGATTAAAAGGTTTCGTTCATAAAAACCTCAAATAAGATTCAAGAAGTTTTGAAGGCTTACAAAATTAAATTCAAAAAGTAACCAAGACTAACAAATCTTTCAGAAATTACAAGTCTAAATGGAAAAGTCCAACCTATAACTTTGTTACATCCAACTTTGCAAAATGCATAATACATCCCAAATCCTAAGTCACAAATCCTAATCCTAAATAATAACCAAATTCATCTCAATTTATCACAATCCCACAAGCCAGAGATGGAAAAAGTGTTTGCATTCTGACTCATTGCACAAAGTGATTAAGTAAATCCAAGTGTGGGGCGAATCATTATTGTTGAACTTGTACTTTACTTCCCTTGTAGGAGAATTTGATGTTCCTAAAAATTTACGCGAATTCTCCACGGTTAAAATTCCATACCATGGGATCAGTGTTAAGTTTAAGTACATTTTGAAAAGGAAAGTTAATTGGAATTTTGGTAACCACATTGTGGAATACATGGAATGTTCGTCAAAAACTTATGGAACTATATGATGATGCAATGATTTCTTCTACAATAAATAAATTAGATCAAGCACTTAAAGAATGAAGGAATTTCTTATCATGACATTCTTGGGCGGCACAAGAGTTTGTATAGTATTTACTGCAAAATGTTGAAAAAAGAAACGAACCATAGACATTCATGGGCTGCGCTTAATTGTTGAAAAGGAGGAAGAATGTTGTGAAGCCTTAAAAGGTGTTCACTAGTTATGGTTGGAGGTACCTGGAGAACTGAAAGATTACATACATGGCCCCAAGTTCAATGGGTATCAATCTCTGCACACTATGGTGATGGGTGAAGGCAAGGTTCCTCTCAAAGTACAAGTTCGAAAAAAAGATAAGCATTCACAAGCAGAATTCAGAATCGCCGCACATTGGAGGTACAATGGAGATCACCGTCATCTTTCTTCCTATGAGCTTAATATGGTTGAGTGGGATCATTAGGTTATCACCTGGTAGTGTAAAGCAATAAGTAAATATTTTATTTCTGCTAGAGGTGTCGATTTTATCAAACCGTATTGCAAGTTCCCTTCTCATGCTGATAGTTGCCCATATTCTTACAAGCCTGCTTGTGCCCAGGATGGGCCTGTGTTTGTTATCATGGACGAGAATGATAAGATGTTTGTTCAAAGAACTCTATGCAAACACCACAGTACTAGACTTGTTGGAGAAGGCCAAGCGAGCAAGTTGTAGGAAGAACTGAAGCCAAGACTGAGTCACAAGCCTGTAAGAGATCCAAGTCGAGCTTACACCGGGCCATACCCAAAAAATATCTTACAGAATATAGGAAACAAATTCAAACGCGTTTGAGCATGTTTGGATCAAAAAGGAAGTAATATCATCGGTATAAAATTGTGTTCCTAGAAGATCATGTTTTTCCAAAACAAGTGGCAAACAAAATCAGAAAAACTTTGATTCGTCCATCATGACAATTAATATGCGTATCACGTACAAGCAGAAGAGAGGACACGGGCAGTATATGAGAGATCACAATGTTGCGGTGAGAATCGTGATACCAAGCTATTGATTAACTTGAATCTTTAATTCTTAAATTCACAACCGGACTTTAATTTATCCAAAGGAAAGGTCTAAAGAAAGAAAGAACCTTTTGCGCGATGTAACAACAACGCTAAGAGATTCGGGGATCGGGGGTTGGTTATGCATAGGGTAGGTATTTCACATCCTAAACATCTATAGTAATCTACACGAACCTTTTGTTTGTTTGCATGCTAAGTTTGCTAAATGTTTGCTATGGATTGGGATTGGGTAAAAGGTGAAGGTTAAAACCTAAAGATAATTTCTAAGTTTGCTCGCAAAGACATCGCGTCCTCTGCCTACGTATCCTAACTAGGATAAAATCAGAGCAATCGTAGTTCACCTCACTAGGGTTGAAAAACACTTGATTATGATCGAGGTTCAAAGGGGGAACAGACATATCCATGCTTGCGTAGAGTTTAAGAAAACTCTCTAGATCTATGTTAAACACTCAAGAGGGGAGTAAGTAATCATTACTATGATTCTTACATAGAGTTTACAAACTCTATCTTAGGGTTCTAGTTGAAGAAATACTCCTAGTAAAGGTGGGTTTTTTAGACTTAGAGCAAAGTCTAATGGCTTATACTAAGGTTCAAGATGACTTCACAAAGTCAAGGGCATGGGTAATGAGCTATTCATGACACAAGGGTCAAATGGAGAGACTTTTCCTTTGGAAGGAGAGAGAGAAGGCAACTCGGATGAGAACTAAAGAGTTTCATCACTTGGGGAAGAAATACTTAACAAAGTACTAAACATTTAAGCATGATGAATACAAGGAATATGGTTACAACCAAGCAAGCATGCATATTTCAATAAGCAAAGATTTAAATCAAGATAAATGGTTACAACCAAGGATCATATATCTTAACAAAGAAGAAGGTAACAACCCAAGAGAGACATATTAACAAATATGAAGGTAACAACCATGCAAACAAGTCACAACTTAATGTAAGCATGCCATAGGTCAAAGTGCATCAAATGTAACAACATCATACCAAACAAATCATGTATTGATAACAATCAAATACAAGCATACATGCAAGAAATGTTACAACAGTTCAAGCTCAAAGTTTAGGGGGGAAACATATAAGTTCATGGTGACAACCAAAAGAAAACAAGACCTAACATGTTAACTAACACATGGGGAGCAAGCACAAATAAATCTCACAAGATAGTTCAAGCATGTTTTAAGAGAAATATTTCAACAAGATGCAAGGTAAGCAACCCTAAAGGGAAACAACTTACAAGTAGGCAAAAGTGATTATAATCATGAACAATTTGAAATATTTTCTCTCAACATGAAACTAGACAACATTATGAACATTTTGCAAAAAGAATGGATCAAAAATAATAAAGCATGCAAAAGTTGTGATTTTTGAATTTTGGTGAAGAAAATGAACAAAACAAGTAACAAAAGCAATGGAATGGTCAAGGGAGGGATTGAACCCGCGACCTCATGCTTGCAAACACAAAACTTATCCACTCAGCCATTGTACGCGCATTGTCAAGGAATGGAAATACAAGAGAAAATAATGAAAACATGACAATTGAAATAAAATACCAAAAATGTGTCATCACTGAGGATCGAACCCTGGCATGATAGGTGAAAGGCACATGTTATAACCACTGGGGTGGTGATACATCCATGTATTTAGCCACCCCAAAAATAGATAAGGCTTCCTATGCAGTGAAATCTGGGTCAATCACAAACAACTAAAACCAAAGGCGTGAAGGTTCCAAACTAGATCAAATCAACACCAAAATCAACAAAATTAAAGCCTAACATGATTGTTTTTTCACAAGGATGATGATGGTAACAACCATTTCTTAAAATGATGCACAAATAACAAGATTCGAATGAACACGCAAATATGAGTTTTTGGATGCACTTTGTAACTCATGGGCCAAACCAGGTACAAATCAAAGCAGAAGAAAGTTGGAGCATACTTTGAATATGATATGGGATGTGTCTCATTAGAAAGTTTATTCATAATACATCAGGGGAACATATTGGCTGGTGAGTTGCAAAATGGTAAACTTTGTGCTCTTAAACAAAAAGATCAATGACTTCAAGACAAAAACCAAGTTGTTAAATCCAAACAGCCAACAGTTACAACATACATAGATTGTGGTTGGTCTCAAATGTGGGATTTGAAGGGATCAAAGCTGATCAAAAACAACAAATAAGCAGCAGGCCAAGGCAAAGTGGCCCTGCTGTCCAGATTTCAATCAAAAGGCAAAAAAAATGGATATATCTCAAACTTTGATCAAATCAAACATCAAATTCATGAAATCTCACCCTAACTTACTTGAAATGTAATGAACAACAAGATGGTAACAACCAAATGCCAAGATAATACACCAACAACATAACTGTCATTGAAATGCCTTGTGAAATTTGAAAAATGCATCTTAGAGATTATGTCATGAATTGAGCAGATTCAAGTTGAACAAACTTTACATACAAACTATAAGCATATCAACAAGTGTTTCTACACTTCAAGACCAGTCACAAACCAAACAGAAATAAAAATGGCTCACTAGTTGCTTATTAACACATGAAATGCATAATGGAAATCATGACAGGAATGGAACAGTTTCAGACCAAATAATCACCACACACAAGTTTTAAATGTGTCCATAGATGATTCTACAACTCAAGATTGAACATAAAATGAACACAATAAAAATTGGCTCAAAGGTTGCAAGTATGGTATGTGTGCAGCAGGCTATCATAGCAGGATGAGGTATAGATTGGCACAACATTCATGTGGGGTTTAGCTCATACACACATACAAGCCCTAATCATGTTGACAAATGATCTAATGCTCATGAAATAAACCAAAACACCTCAAACAGAATAAATGTATGGTGTGTGTGCAGCTGTGGTTTGCAAAAAGCTGTTTAACAGCAAGATGATGAGGCAAGTCCAAAATGAGTGGTTTCATGTCACGTAAATGATACACACACATCACAAACATGAAAATAGATGAGATCAAACTCAAAATTCAAGCATGTTTCAATCAAAGCAGAATTTGGTATGTTGGTTGATATGCAAAAAGCTGTCTTGAAACAAATTGATGGTGCAGCAGGTGTGTTTTTCAAATAACGAGGTTCATGCTAAACCAATGATGCACACACACCACATATATGCTAAAGGATAATTTCATGCTCAAGGATCAGTTCAAATCAACACCAAACAGAAAAAGGTATATTAGTTGCAAACCAAAGCATGAATGTGATACAAGCTGTCAAAGTTCAAATGCAGTAGGTCCAGATCAAATGCACATTACATACACTTTTCAAATGTGTCAACAAATGATTTCATGTTCAAGAATTACTCAAAAATGTTTCAACAAGGAAAATGTATATTGTGTGTGGCTGTGAATACAAAACTGTTGAAATGCAAGCTATCACAGTTCAGATTTGAATGGATTCAGGTCATGAAAATAGCACACACACATCACAATCATACTAACTAGAATCTTCATGCTCAAAACTTTATCATACATCACTCAAAACTGGATTTGGCATGTTGGCACTTATGAAATGCAAAACAAGTTCATTATGCAGCAGGATAGGTCATGGCATATTCAAGACAGTTATGCATCACACACAAACTTAAAACATGTTAAATGATGATTCTAGGCTCATAGATCAAACAGAAACAAATTGAAACAGAATTGGGAATGTTGTTGGTAATATAAAGCTTTGAAAATGCAAGTTTGAGAGTGGATAACTGTTTTGAAAATGCAGGGCAGGTTGGATCATGCAAATACCACACACAATTTCTAATCATGCTATCTAAAGGTCCTAAACTTGTAAATCAATCAAAAGTAGCTTAACACAGAAATTGATATACTCATAGGGTTGTTTTGAAAAATGGGAAGCAGGCTTGATCAAACAAGATACAAGTTATAGGGTGACAAACATCAACAACTTCGTGACAGAAATGATACATCATGGTATGATTCATGGTGAGCCTCAAGTTCAAAGCGCATCTTGCAATAGTTATAAACATTTGACAGCCTTAAAAGTAATATACCTCACAGCAGGTCCTATCATCTAATTCTTCATGTTTTTATCAGTTTCAAAATGTTTCAACTAAGACAAGCAAAAACCAAACCAGAACAAGCCAACAGTTCAAACAATCACAGTATGAAACATTGCAACAGGCAGGCACGTAACATCTTGGCACAACACTCATGAAAATGGTATGGCAATTGAAATAAACATCACAATTGTGAAACAAAAAGCCACTCTAGATTCATACATGACCTATGGGCAGGGAAACCTCATGAAATAACTAACAAGCTATTCAGATATCACAAATAAATAAGAGCTGATAGATTTGTATCAAGCACATCAACATTTCATGTTAAGACCTTTAAAGCTACTCTTATGGTCAATGTTCTTCAAGCCTGTTGGTGTAACGCCCATTTTAATTATTTTTGGTTTTCGGGATTATTTTATTTGAGAATGTGCTTGAGGATTATTTTTGAAGGATCAAGAACTCATGATATTGGTATGCAGTGATAAAAATATGATATTTAATAGTAATGTGATATTATTATTAATTATTATCATTTTTATTACTAATATTAATTTTATGAGTAAAATTATAATTCAATTGGATTTTTGGAATAAAAGTATTATGAGAAATATTATTATGAGTTAATTGAATTAAAAAGGATTTTTGGGGGTATTGAGGGTAACATTGTCATTGTGGTGAGAATTAGAAGTGGAAGAAGAGAAAGAACACAGTAGAGAGAACGAAGAACAGAGGAAGGGAGTTTGACCAAAGCGTAGTAAGGAAACCCCAAGGCTGTCAATCCGAGTGGAATTTCGGAAGTGCATCATCATCAACATCGAATTTGAGGTAAGGGGGGGGGGAGAATAATCGGTTAAATTTGGTAAATACATGATTAATCGGTAGAAAGGGGGAAATCCCTATCCCCATAGATTCTTTGATGATTGATGTTGTTTGCATGCTGTTATTATTGTGTTGTCTGATGTTTAATTCGTTGCATGTGTTGAGAATGATAGATTGGATGAATTTTGGGATTTTCGAATAAGTTCGAAGTTGAGCCGGAAGTTGGTTTTGAGAGCTGAGTTGATGATAGTCGGATAGAATCGGGGAATAGACTCGTAGTTCAGTTGTAGTGTGTTGTTGGTTTCGATTTAATCGGGAAAAAATCGGCGAGGGAGGCGATTCTGCAACGCAGAATTTTTCTGTGTACGCAGGTATTCGCTGGGCGAATGGGGGCGAGCCTTCGCCAGGCTTCGTTGGGCGAACTAGCCAGCGAGTGCTGGCAGAAGCTTCTGTTTGGCTTCGCCAAGGGTTTCGCCATGCGAATGGCAGCGAGTGTTCGTTGTGGGGCTTCGTCGGGCGAATGTGCCAGCGAGCCCGACATCAGGTTGTGTTTTTGCTGCTGATTTTGTGTTGTTCCCTTGTGAACTTGGACCCTTGTTGGTCAAGAGCAACGAGAGGCTTGTTGGAGATGCTGATGCGAGCATATGTTGGTGGTTGTAGGGTTGTTTGGCCGGCGTTTATCGCAAGTGGCATAATCATTGAATTACGCATTATGGATGAACCGGAGTGGATGCGTACGTGAGATATGTGCACCGTATGCATGCTGTGGGTGAGATGTGAGGATCAGTATGATCGTGGCGCCTTGAGTGCGTTTTGTTGGTGTGTTATGGTGAGTGGATCCGTGAGGATCAGTACGCTTATTATGCGTTTCATTTGTATGCTGTTATGTGATGTATTGGGTCAGTAGGACCGACATGCCTTGTGTGCATTGTAGGTGATAGGTTGTGTGGTGAATGGATCCGTGGGATCGACGCACTGTGTGTGCTTGTTATGTATGTATTTTGTGTGGTGAATGGATCCGAGGGATCGGTACGGCTTGTGTGTCGTGTATATATTGTGTGAGGGGTGGATCAATAGGATCGGTTTGCACTTGGTGTGTTAGATGTATGTTGTGTGTGAATATGGTTGTGTGTGCTCCCGTAGAGGAGGGTGATGGCCCAGTGACCATCAGTATTGTTAGTGTGCTCCCGGTGAGGAGAGTGATGGTCATGTGTCCATCGATATTGATGTGGTGCTCCCGTTGTGGAGGGTGATGGCCAGGTGTCCATCGGAGATGTGCTCCCGTTGAGGAGGGTGATGGCCAGGTGTCCATCGGTATTGTTGTGGTGCTCCCATTATGGAGGGTTGATGACCAGTTGCCCATCAGTGTGGTGTGCTCCCTGTGTGAAGGGTTGATGGCCAAGTGCCCATCATTGATATGTGCTCCTGTGTGGAGGGTTGATGGCCAATTGCCCATCGTGAATTGTGAGTCGGTATCGTATGTTATAGTTGTGTGAGCGCATTTGTTGCGTGATTGTATATTGTGGTTGATGGTGGGACCGTGAGTCCGTATGATATTTATATGAAATAGTATTATTATGATTTCCTCCTTTTATTTCAAGTACTATTATACCATTATTATTTAATCGTGATTCTCGCCCCTTTGTTGCTGTTGTGGTTTGTGCTTCTTCGGAAGTACAGACAATCCAGGTGTTTAGCTTGTTGGATAGTGGTGTCTCCATAGGGCTGCTCTGATACGTAACACCGGGGCATTTTAGGAGTTTTACTGTCGATGTTGATGTGTATGCCCCTGTGGCGTATCTGTTTTTTTGGTATATGTGTGGTGATGTTTTATGATGTTGTGTATTTTAGGGGCAGATGGCCGTTATTGTATATATGATGATGATGATGATGGATATGGATGATGTGTGTATATGATATTTTGTGTTATGACAAACCATATCTTTTTCCGCTGCAAATTAATTGAAAAAATTCAGTTAAATTATTTGGAAAAATGTTTTGTGGAATTTTAGTGTGAATTGTGACATCTCGTTGTGGGAGATACTCTGATGTGTGCTTACGTAATTGTTTTATTTTAATTTGGGGAACGGGGTGTTACAAGTTGGTATCAGAGCAGGTCGGTCCGTCCGGCCAGTGTAGTGTGTTGAGTCTGTCTATAGAATAGAGTTGCTTGTTTTCTGTTAACTTGGATTTTTGTTGTTGAGCAGTATAGCTGAGAGAAATGACGCGGCATTGGCTGCGGCGATGCATGCTATGGCACAAGTGGCGGCCAACCAGAATCTGGATGCAGGAGCTCAGTTTAGAGACCTAACGCAGTTCCAGAGCAACAAGCCACCAAAGTTTGAAGGTGGAATTCTAGATCTGGTAGCTGCACATAAATGGCTGAAGGCAATAAAGAAGATCTTCAGAACCATGGGGTGCAGTGACGAGCAGAAGGTGAGGTTCGGTACTCACGTGCTCGAGGGAGAGGCCGAGGCTTGGTGGGATAATTTCCGTCAGAGGATGGAAGCTTCGGGGACTCCGATTACTTGGGAGGTGGTTCTGTCTGGATTTCTGGAGAAGTATTTCCCAGAAGATGTCAGAAGTGCTAAAGAGGTGGAATTTTTGGAATTGAAACAGGTCAGTATGTCGATAGCCGAGTATGCAGCTAAGTTTGAGGAGATGGCTCAGTATTGTCCTCATTACAATACTGAGGAAGCTATGACTTTGAAGTGTCTGAAATTTGAGAATGGGCTGAGGCCAGAGATCAAGATGGGAATTGCTTGTCAGAAAATCAGGAGCTATCCTGAGTTGGTGAGTAGGAGCCATATCTATGATAACGATAACCGTGCGAGGATCGCACACTACAAGGCGGCAAGTGATCGTAAGGGTAAACAGAGGTTCGGAGGTACTCCTTACAGTGTTCTGACTAGTAAGGGGAAGTTCAAGGGTGATGTTGATAGGAAGCCCAGATAGGGTAGGGTGTTGGCTAGTACGAAGTGTTTCCGGTGCGGTGGCATGGGTCATCGTGCCAATGATTGTCCTCCTGATGTGAAAAAGTGCTTCAAGTGTGGGAAGTCGGGCCATGTGATGGCGGATTGTAAGACTAATATGCCTACTTGTTATAACTGTGGTGAGAAGGGCCACATTAGTACTCATTGTGAGAAGTCGTGGAAGGCTCAGGCGCCTCAGGTGGCGGGTAAAGTATTTGCAGTTGTGGGAACTCAAGCGGAAGATGGAGAACGTTCGATCAAAGGTACTTGTTTTATCAATAACATTCCTTTGACTGCTATGATTGATACGGGTGCGACCCACTCGTTTATCTCTGTTGATTGTGTGAAGAGGTTAGGTTTGGTGTCGACTACTCTTGAGCGGCGGATGACTATTGAAACTCCCTCGATTGATTCAGTGACTACTTTGCTAGTGTGTTTGAAGTGTCCACTGACTATCTTTGGCCAAGACTTCGGTGTGGATTTGATCTGTTTGCCACTTGGTGGTTTGGATGTTATACTTGGTATGAACTAGTTGGAGTTCAACCGAGTGTACATCGATTACTTTCGGAAAGTGTTATTGTTTTTGACTCCTGGAGAGGAAGCGTTGGCAGATTCCTTGTCTGGTAAGGAATTGAGAACCTTGTTGGAAGATGAAGCGCAGGTGTTTGCTTTAATTGCATTACTGTCTGTTAACAACAAGGCATTGTTGGATGAGTTAGCTGTGGTGAGTGAGTTTTCGGAGGTGTTCCCAGATGATATTACTGAGTTGTCTCCGAAGGGAGAGGTTGAGTTTAGCATTGATCTTGTTCCTGGTACGAGGCCTATTTCTATGGCTCCGTACAGGATGTCGGCAGTGGAGTTAGCCGAGTTGAAATCTCAGATTGAAGAGTTGTTGGATAGAAAGTTTATTAGACCAAGTGTGTCGCCGTGGGGAGCTCCAGTATTGTTAGTGAAAAAGAAGGATGGTAGCATGCGTTTGTGCATTGATTACCAACAGTTGAACAAAGTGACCATCAAGAACAAATATCCTCTTCCTAGGATCGATGATTTGATGGATCAGTTAGTGGGAGCTCGTGTGTTTAGTAAGATTGACTTGAGGTCGGGTTATCATCAGATAAGAGTGAGAGAAGGTGATATTCATAAGACGACATTTAGGACTCGACATGGACATTACGAGTATGCAGTAATGCCTTTCGGAGTGTCTAATACGCCGTGTGTGTTTATGGAATATATGAACCACATCTTCCATTCTTATTTAGATCAGTTTATTGTCGTGTTCACTGATGACATTCTGATTTATTCTAAGTCTGAGGAAGAGCATGTGGAACATTTGAGGACTGCTTTGCAAGTGTTGAAGGATAACAAGTTGTTTGCTAAGTTATCGAAGTGTGAATTCTGGTTGAGGACGGTGATTTTTCTGGGGCATGTTATTTCGGGTGATGGTGTTTCTGTGGATCCATCTAAGGTGAGTGCGGTGTTACAGTGGGAACCGCCAAAGACGGTAACAGAGGTTAGAAGCTTTTTGGGCTTAGCAGGGTATTACCGAAGATTCATTAAAGGCTTTTCTAGATTGACTTTGCCGTTGACTCAGTTGACCAGGAAAGATCAAGTGTTTGTGTGGGATGTGGCTTGTGAAGAGAGTTTTGAGGAACTGAAGAAGAGATTGACTTCAGCGCCGATGTTGGTGTTACCGAATCCGTGTGAGCCTTTTGTGGTATATTGTGATGCGTCCAAAATGGGTTTGGGCGGAGTTCTTATGCAGGACGGAAAAGTGGTAGCCTATGCTTCGCGGCAATTGAGGGTGCATGAGCAGAACTATCCCACTCATGACCTTGAATTGGATGCGATAGTTTTTGTGTTGAAGATTTGGCGACATTATTTATATGGTTCGAGGTTTGAGGTATTCAGCGATCACAAGAGTTTGAAATATTTGTTTGATCAGAAGGAGCTGAATATGAGACAGAGGAGATGGTTGGAATTCTTAAAGGATTATGATTTTAGTTTGAGTTATCACCCTGGGAAAGAAAATGTGGTTGCGGATGCGTTGAGCAGAAAGACAATTCATATGTCGGCATTGATGGTAAAAGAGATGGAACTTATTGAGCAGTTTCGGGATTTGAGCATGGTTTGTGAGTTTACGTCGGAGGGTGTGATGTTGGGTAAATTGCAAGTGAAGAATGATTTCTTGGACATGATTAAGGAACATCAGAAGTTAGATGTGAAACTTGTGGATTTGACGCGAGAGGCCGGAAGTGACTCCGGTAGTGATTTCAGGTTGGATAGTGCGGGTGTGTTGAGGTTTCAGGGCAGAATTTGTATGCCGAATAATGATGAGTTGAAGAAGTCGATTTTGGACGAAGGACATCGTAGTAGCCTGAGTGTTCATCCAGGAGCTACGAAGATGTATCAGGACTTGAAAAAGTTATTTTGGTGGTCGGGCATGAAAAAGGATATTGCTCGATATGTCTATGCTTGTTTGGTTTGTCAGAAGTCGAAGGTGGAGCATCAGAGACCTTCTGGGATGATGCAACCGTTAGAGATTCCGGTTTGGAAGTGGGATTGTATTGCTATGGACTTTGTTACAGGTTTGCCGAATACGGCGAGAGGATTTGACGCCATTTGGGTGATTGTGGATCGGCTTACGAAGTCTGCACACTTTGTACCGATCAGTATTAGCTTTCCGTTGGAAAATCTTGCAGAGATTTATATTCAGATAATTGTGAAGCTGCACGGTATACCGTTGAACATTGTGTCGGATAGAGATCTGAGGTTCACTTCTGTGTTTTGGAAGAGTTTACAAGAGGCTTTGGGTACTGAGTTGAAGCTGAGTTCAGCTTATCATCCGCAGACGGATGGGCAGTCGGAGCGGACTATTCAGACCTTGGAGGATTTGTTGCGGGCTTGTGTGTTGGAGAAAGGTGGTACGTGGGATACTCATTTGTCTTTGGTAGAGTTCACGTACAACAACAGTTACCATTCCAGTATCGGGATGACACCGTTCGAGGCTCTTTATGGTAGGAGGTGCATGACTCCTTTGTGTTGGTATGAGTCGGGTGAGAGTGTGGTTTTGGGACCAGAGTTGGTGCAGCAGACTACTGAGACAGTGCAGATGGTCCGTGAAAAGATGAAAGCATCTCAGGATCGGCAGAAGAGTTATTATGATAACCGCAGGAAAGAGTTGGAATTCAGTGAGGGTGACCATGTATTCTTGAGGGTTAACCCAGTGATGGGTGTTGGACGTGCTTTGAAGTCTAAGAAGTTGGACCCGAAGTTTACCGGACCGTATCAGATTTTGCAGAGGATCGGTGTTGTGGCTTATAGGGTGGCGTTGCCGCCGGAGCTTTCGAACTTGCATGACGTGTTTCACGTGTCGCAACTTCAGAAGTATGTGCACGATCCGTCTCACGTGATTCAGAGGGATGAATTCCAAGTTAGAGAGAATCTAACTGTGGAGACATTACCGTTGAGGATCGAAGATCGCAAGATGAAGCGACTTAGAGGAAAAGAGATACCGTTGGTGAGAGTGGCTTGGGGAGGTGCTGCAGGTGGCAGTGTGACCTGGGAGTTGGAAAGCAGGATGCGGGAAGCGTATCCAGATCTATTTCCATCAGGTATTTTCGAGGACGAAAATAATTAAAGTGGGGGAGAGTTGTAATGCCCATTTTAATTATTTTTGGTTTTCGGGATTATTTTATTTGAGAATGTGCTTGAGGATTATTTTTGAAGGATCAAGAACTCATGATATTGGTATGCAGTGATAAAAATATGATATTTAATAGTAATGTGATATTATTATTAATTATTATCATTTTTATTACTAATATTAATTTTATGAGTAAAATTATAATTTAATTGGATTTTTGGAATAAAAGTATTATGAGAAATATTATTATGAGTTAATTGAATTAAAAGGATTTTTGGGGGTATTGAGGGTAACATTGTCATTGTGGTGAGAATTAGAAGTGGAAGAAGAGAAAGAACACGGTAGATAGAACGAAGAACAGAGGAAGGGAGTTTGAGCAAAGCGTGGCAAGGAAACCCCAAGGCTGTCAATCCGAGTGGAATTTCGGAAGTGCATCATCATCAGCATCGAATTTGAGGTAAGGGGGGGGGGAGAATAATCGGTTAAATTTGGTAAATACATGATTAATCGGTAGAAAGGGGGAAATCCATATCCCCGTAGATTCTTTGATGATTGATGTTGTTTGCATGTTGTTATTGTTGTGTTGTTTGATGTTTAATTCGTTGCATGTGCTGAGAATGATAGATTGGATGAATTTTGGGATTTTCGGTTAAGTTCGAAGTTGAGCCGGAAGTTGGTTTTGAGAGCTGAGTTGATGATAGTCGGATAGAATCGGGGAATAGACCCGTAGTTCAGTTGTAGTGTGTTGTTGGTTGTGGGTTTTGATTTAATCGGGAAAAAATCGGTGAGGGAGGCGATTCTGCAACGCAGAATTTTTCTGTGTACGCAGGTATTCGCTGGGCGAATGGGGGCGAGCCTTCTCCAGGCTTCGTTGGACGAACTAGCCAGCGAGTGCTGGCAGAAGCTTCTGTTTGGCTTCGCCAAGGGTTTCGCCAGGCGAATGGCAGCGAGTGTTCGCTGCGGGGCTTCGCCGGGCGAATGTGCCAGCGAGCCCGACAGCAGGTTGTGTTTTTGCTGCTAATTTTGTGTTGTTCCCTTGTGAACTTGGACCCTTGTTGGTCAAGAGCAACGAGAGGCTTGCTGGAGATGCTGATGCGAGCGTATGTTGGTGGTTGTAGGGCTGTTTGGCCAGCGTTTATCACAAGTGGCATAATCATTGAATTATGCATTATGGATGAATCGGAGTGGATGCGTACGTGAGATATGTGCACCGTATGCATGCTGTGGGTGAGATGTGAGGATTAGTATGATCGTGGCGCCTTGAGTTCGTTTTGTTGGTGTGTTGTGGTGAGTGGATCCGTGAGGATCGGTACGCTTATTATGCGTTTCATTTGTATGTTGTTATGTGATGTATTGGGTCAGTAGGACCGACATGCCTTGTGTGCATTGTAGGTGATAGGTTGTGTGGTGAATGGATCCGTAGGATCGACGCACTGTGTGTGCTTGTTATGTATGTATTTTGTGTGGTGAATGGATCCGAGGGATCGGTACGCCTTGTGCGTCGTGTATATATTGTGTGAGGGGTGGATCAATATGATCGGTTTGCACTTGGTGTGCTAGATATATGTTGTGTGTGCACCCGTAGAGGAGGGTGATGGCCCAGTGACCATCGGTATTGTTGGTGTGCTCCCGGTGAGGAGGGTGATGGCCATGTGTCCATCGATATTGATGTGGTGCTCCCTTTGTGGAGGGTGATGTCCAGGTGTCCATCGAAGATGTGCTCCCGTTGAGGAGGGTGATGGCCAGGTGTCCATCGGTATTGTTGTGGTGCTCCCATTGTGGAGGGTTGATGGCCAGTTTCCCATCAGTGTGGTGTGCTCCCTGTGTGGAGGGTTGATGGCCAAGTGCCCATCGTTGATATGTGCTCCTGTGTGGAGGGTTGATGGCCAGTTGCCCATCGTGAATTGTGAGTCGGTATCGTATGTTATAGTTGTGTGAGCGCATTTGTTGCGTGATTGTATATTGTGGTTGATGGTGGGACCATGAGTCCGTATGATATGTATATGAAATAGTATTATTATGATCCTGCCTTTTATTTCATGTACTATTATACCATTATTATTTAATCGTGATTCTCACCCCTTTGTTGATGTTGTGGTTTGTGCTTCTTCAGAAGTACAGACAATCCAGGTGTTTAGCTTGTTAGATAGTGGTGTCTCCATAGGGATGCTCTTATACGTAACATTGGGGCGTTTTGGGAGTTTTAATGTCGATGTTGATGTGTATGCCCCTGTGGCGTATCTGTTTTTTTGGTATATGCGTGGTGATGTTTTATGATGTTGTGTATTTTGGGGCAGATGGCCGTTATTGTATATATGATGATGATGATGATGGATATGGATGATGTGTGTATATGATATTTTGTGTTATGACAAACCATATCTTTTTACGCTGCAAATTAATTGAAAAAATTCAGTTAAATTATTTGGAAAAATGTTTTGTGGAAGTTTAGTGTGAATTGTGACATCCCGTTGTGGAGATACTCTGATGTGTGCTTATATAATTGTTTTATTTTAATTTGGGGAATGGGGTGTTACAGTTGGAATCAACATACAAAGCTCATTCTTGACAGGATATCATCAATACATATCACTCATAAACATTATACTTTTATAAAAGCAGAAACATTTCAATAAACACAAGCTCTTGACAAAGAGCAATTTTGGGACAACATGACTATGGTTTTCAAAACAGAACTTCAAAATTACAAGACATGACAATGTGATGTATAATGAGGAGGTTTAGCATTACATACCTCTTGTAGACTTTCTTGAACTAGCTAGAAAGCAAAGAAACCTAGAGATCCTCTTCTTTGGCACAAATTTGGAGTTTGCTTCCTCTTGAAGCAATAAGCAACTTTTTTAGGACAGTTTGAGTAATGAACTTCTCAACTGGTTTTTGAGCCTTTGGACAGTTGAAACAAGATATATATGAGGTGTTGGGGGTGTTGAAGTGGTAGGAAAGGCCTTAAGTAGAGACTTGGCTCCCAAAGTGCATAAAAGTCAAAATATAGAGGTATGAAGATTGACTTTTAGATTGATGAGTTTTTTGATGAAAGTAATGATGGGAATATTTTCAAATGGCCATTTTAAGGGTGTGTATGTGGTCTTTGAAGTGTTTTGGTGTTTGGAACAAGAAATGGCATGAAAAGTGGAAAATGGTGATTTTGGTGATTTTGAGAACTTATGCACTTTCAAGCAAGGAAGGAAATGAGAGAGCTATGAGTTTCTATGTATTCTTGATAGCTCTAGTGTGTCTAACAACATAGAGAAGGCCTCTATTTATAGGGAGAGTGAGAGTGAGGGCAGACTTGGTTTTTTCCATTTTTGGAGGGAGACTTTGAAGAAAATCTTGCCAAAATCATGTGGCAGGTTTTCTCCTCAGTTCTTGGGCTCAAGGCAAGACAAAAATCAAGTGAAATGAGAGGGATAAGGTGACTGAAGTGAGGCTATGAGAGTAGGGGACTGCAGCTGCATAAACCTTCCATAAAGTTTCTCTTTCTTCCTCCTTTAAATGATTATTATATTAGCAACTTGCTTGCAAGTTGCAAAGTCCATCAATCCTTCTTTTCTTCTGGTTTTCCCTTCATCTAAGCTTCACATTATTAGAATAAAACATGATCCAATGGCTGAGGGTGGCCCAAGTTGTTGAAATTTGAATTTTGGAAAGAGTTGAAGTGGTGACTTCAAGTGTGGTAGCCTCAACTTCCATGATCCATAACTCTCAGCTCACAAATGATATTGAGTAGTTCTACCACATTTTAGAAAGCCCTCATGTAGCTCTACAACTTTCATATTTTTGAGATTTTCAAATTCCCACTGCAACTAGGTCAAAAGACCTCTCAAAGCTGCTGAAAAACAAGCCTAAAAGTGAAATTTTTCTAAGTTATTTTCCCTTCTTGAAACGAATTTGGTCATAACTCCAAATCTATGCATTTTATGAGCATGGACCACTTTGGGACTTTTGTAGTACTTATCAAGAGCTTTCCAATGAGCTTTGAACCAACTCAATTGGATGTGTGGTTGAGGAGTTATAGTCTTGCCCCTTTCAAAACCCTAATTCCCGACTTTTGCAATTACTCCTCAACCCTTGATCCAATAGTCATGAAATTTTATGGGTAGGTGTAATATGACATAAAGAACATTTTTATTCACATCTTGAAGTCAAATTCCTTATGAATAAAGAGTTGACTTTTTGGTCAACCGTACGATCAATCGGTGATTACCGAGTCGACTGCTGATGTTTCGGGCATTTTGAGGCCTTGAAACATATTGAGTAGACTTTACTGAGACATAGAAACTTCATGTACCATGATCCCACTATTGGAACACTTTTTAAATCGAAAGTCAAACTACAGTTGACTTTTCCTAATCGAAAACCCTAATCGGGTATCCTGAACTGCACTGTTCTCAATTCCTGGGTGACATCCTCATATTGGATTCATACTTGACCCAATGTAGTATCCTTGATCTTGTTTATAGTTGAATCAATCCAAAACATTGATTGATCAAACCATCGAAGCCTCGATTTTTGACGGTACGAAACCCTGATTCATCTGTATCTTGACAAAGATAAACTTGAAAAGGGTTAAGGTTAGATATTCAAATGAATATGATCCTAAAATGATGGTGAGGATCTAAGGGGTCAAAATTTGGGGTGCAACACACAACACACAAGAAAAGGGAAAAAAATATTCACAGACACGGTTGAAAGAAGATTGAGAATAAAAATCCACAACTCATATACACACTTGAACAAAAGAAAAATATTCAAAGTCCTTGTTTTGAAATCAAACCACAAAACCACACTCACACGCATAGAGAACCATCATTTGCATCAATAAAAAACATATTGCTCACATACACACGTTGCAGAATAATAGATATCAGAGATAACAACAACACAAGAAGAAGATGGAGAGAGACGAAAGGATTACGAACCTGTGGTGTATCGAGAGAAGTCGAAAGTGCACAATACTCGCTTTGACATGTTAATTCGCTCACTGGCAGGTCGCTAATCGCATCCATTGTTGTAAGTTTATTCCTTTCTTTCTCTTCATGGATTGGTGATTGATGATTATAGTTGTTGTTACGTTACATCTGATTTTGTATGAAATTGATAAACCGTGATCGAGAGAGTGGGCGAACCGAAAGAAGTGATCGCAGGCGAGAGATAAAGGATTTTGAGAAAAGTTTACGATAGAGAGAGGTGATCAGAGTCACGAGGAGACGATAAAAAAGAGAAATGGAGTGTGAGGGAGAGAGAGCATCCGCGCAGGGAGGGAGGAAGTGATTTGGGGATTTGCTGACCTTTTTTTGTTGTTTTTAAATTTGTTTTGGTGTTGTGCGGGGGCCGGACGGGCCTTGATTTGCCTCTAGCCTAGTTTTTTTTGTTTTCTCTTTAAAAAATAAAAAACATTGATTGGGCTTCGCACTAATAACCCGTTGTTTTTTTCTCTTCATACTCATGACTTCAGTATACCTCCTCTCTTTTCAAGTAGAATTTTTTTCTTACAACAATATTTTTACATATAACTTATTAACCTTGATTAAATGTTAGTTTTATTTTGATTTTGAAATTTTAATTAATTAGTGGAAATTCTAGTTGATTAAAAAAGTTCATATTTGAGTCGTTAGAATAAACGTCTTGATCGGTTAATTGATTAATTGAAATTTATTTTGATATTAGTCTTGGCTGTTGTTTTGTAAGTTCTGTTGGAAATCTTTATGATTGTTAATTAATCTCGATGTGTGGTCCTAGAGATCTTGATCTCCATAACCCCTTAAGATATCTTGATTCAATATTCGATTAATTTGAATTAGTATTAAATTTTAGATCAAAACTTCTCGCATGATAACAATAGGATAGATTTCCCTTTAAATCTCGACTTTAAGTCCATCACTGATTGACAATATTTAGGATTTAGTCTTCCATAGACTCCATTTTCTATTTGCATCTAGATCTTCTCTCAATCCGAATTCAAAAAGAAGAACCTCCCCTCGTTGACTCCCATGTCGATCTCAAAAACTTTAGATCCTTACCCTTATCCTAGCCTTAGGATCGGAGTCGTTGTACTCCCTGTAAGTACCTGCCATGGACACTTACTCGTCTCTCACCCTTATCCTAGACTTAGGATTGGAGTCGCCGCTCTCCCTATAAATTCCTGCCATGGAAATTCATTCAAGTATCCTTAGGATCAGGAGTCTTCGTACTCCATGTAAGTTCCCGCCGAGGATACTTACCTACCTTTTAACTAAAACTTAGACTTGGAGTCGCCACACTTCATGTAAGTGTCTCACTATGAAATGTAGAGATCGTTGGACAGAATTTGATCCCTTGCATCGATCCTTGTGGATACAATGAAACCCATAATTCTTCCAAACTTAATTTTTGCTTGTCACTTAACCGCTTCAACAAAATGGTCATGTTGCACGGGATTGGTTTTGATATTAATTGCATAGCAATAATATCTATCTTTTTAAGCTTTGTACATTTGTCTATAATTTTTAACCTTTTTACCTTTGTCTTTATTTTTTTAGCTTTGTTTACTTGTCTATATTTTTTAGCTTTATTCACTTGTCTATATTTTTTTAGCTTTATAAACTTTTCTATAATGTTACTCTTCATACATATTGTCTATATTGTAGATATTTTTGTTTCCCTTCATGTTTGCTAAAGTGTTGGTTAGGAGTAGCCGCTGGTGAACGACTAGCCCAATAAAGGAGAAACAAGAAAGAGCGTATACAAGATAAAGGTGTCGAGCTAACGACGTAAAACAAATGCTTGTTGGGAGGCAACTCAACCTTTTAATTCTTTAATAGCTTTTTATTTAGTAGTATAGTTATTAAAGAGTGAGAGTGGATGGAAAGCTTTAAAAAATTGGCATTTTTTAAAAACCTTTTTTTGCTGGTGCCGGTTAGCGCGACCAGAGGGCGCTTAGCGTGCTTTGTTGCACATGAAAAAATATCTCAGCCACTTATCCAATTTCACCCAGGTCTTGTAACCCAGTTTGAACTTATTTTGTTTTATGTTTAGTAGTAGTTTAGTTTGAAGTTGTTAAATTGTTAGAAATTTGTTTTATGTTTGTCCAAAAAGCTTGTTTTTTATTTTCTCGAAGAGACATGCGAAGATTTTTCAAGTTTGAGTGTGTTAACAAGGAAATGTCATAGTATTGATAAAATTTTGAAAGGAAGTTGCATTGCCAAGGTACATGTTTATTGTTTTCTATAACATAACACGAATATGACACATAGGCTTTGTACAAATTTCATGTCATTCATTCCTATGCAGTTCTTATTCATTTGTGAATCACTTTAGTTCATAACTGTTATGGACTGGGCCAGGACCTGCCCATCAGTCGGGCAGGCCCAACCCAACACTATGTTGGGAAGCCCTAATAAGGCTCAATCCTCCTGTGTCGGGCACGAGCCACATACGTCGGGCAGACGACTCCTTTGACGGGAAGATCCACATGTTTTCCCCACGTTCTCCACATGCTCCCCCACGCGGGGACACGTCATCAAGCAACCACCCACCTCCAAAAGAGCTGGTCATCCTACCTTCTGAAGATCACAGGGTAGTTGATCTAGGCCGAAGACCACGTGCTGGTCTTCACTATACCACGTAAGCCCTAGCAGTTACTTGGGTTGGGCCTGGCAGTCTAGCCCAATGTAAGTAACTGTTGGCCCTGCGCTGGGGTCTCTCTATAAATACCCTCTTTCACTAGAGGTTCGGGTATTCCATTCGACACCTACTTATGTATTTGCTCTCCCACTCTAACCATTTACTTACTTAAGCATTAGAGTGCCTTGCAGGTACACCCCCTTCTTCTCCCTATCTCCGGTGGAAGTTATTCAGTCAACGACGCGTGGCAGACCAGTGATCCCTTCTGATCAGGTACGATCAATAACCAATGTGAGGAATCTTTCCATTGTTTACTAAATTTCATGGAGACCAACATTTCTTGTTTTAGCTCGTCTGAACTATGTTTAATATCTTGCATTTGTGTTGATTTGTATGAAAGCACTAAAATGATCAAGGCGTTTTGTTTGATTTTTAGCACAACCACTTGACCAAAAAGTAGTCTACCATGTGAGTGAGTAAGAATTTGCTTACCCCCTTTGAGCCTTTTGTCAGGATTCATTTTGATGTTAACTCTTGGAACCTGTACATAACTAACTAGTTCATTGTTGATTTTAGATTGGATTTTGAACTTTTTTCTTGAACCCTCAACCATTAATTGTGGTTTGAATTTTTACCCTTGCCTTAAAAAGTTTGGGAAAATTCACCTTACAATGTTGGTTTAATTCAAGTTGGAGAGAGAAGGTTGGTTGCTAAGAGGTTGAGAAAGGAAAAAGAAAAAAAAAAAGAAAAAAAATCTTGGAAAAGAAGAAAAAAAATAGCAAATAAAAGGTGCTGATAAGTTAAGTGAAATGGTGTAACAATTGGGAAAATAGAAAGAGGTTAATAAATGTTTGAATGCTTGAGATTAGGAGAAATGATCACTCTCATTTGATTAGGCAAGTTTTTGTTTCAATTACCTAAAGAAATTGACACTTTAAAGTCCTTGTGAGTTTTGTTTTTATACTTTCAATATGAGTTTTTTAGATGAATGCATAATTTGAAGGATGTTAGCAAGATTGTTGGGTGTGAGTTAAGTCTTTCATGTTTGTTTTTCATCCCTTGATGAAGTTGTATGTTAGGTGTGATTCATTCTTGAATATGTATTGCTTTAGAATTTTTGACATGTATTTTGTGCTTAGACTTTGTTTTATAATCATGGTGTCGTTGTAGTATAGTGGTAAGCATTTCTTTGCTTATACTTTTGAATTTGACCTATACATTGTTTCTGTTTGTAAAAACTTGTTGATCATGATTGCTTGGTGATTTCTTTTGTTCTTTAGGATGATTAATTCTTGTTTAAGGACAAAAAAGTCCTAAGTTGGGGAGAGTTGATAAGTTCCAAATTATAGAGATTTTTAGTGTGAAAAATTGACACTTATTGGCTTGATTCATTAGTTTTACTAGTGAAATCCTTAACTTTAGTGTGAATAAGTAATCGTTTAGTATATTAGGATAGTTTTTGTCAGTTCATGTAAATATAGTTTCGTTTTGATTGTTTTTAATTTATCTCTTTTTGTAGGTATTCATGCATGGTTGAAGCATTAAGATCAAAGGCAAAGAAAACACAAAGCGAAGAAGTTGAATGTCAGGTTTTTCGTTGGGCGAGACCAACTGTTGCCTATTCAAAAGTTAAAATTAAACATGAAATTAATCATAAACTTGTCACATATTTCAAATAGTCATAAAAACATGTTATTTAGTCATTGTAATATAGGGCATTGAATAAGATTTCTAACGCTTTTGTACGTGTGTAAATCGTAGTTACGGTTCTCGAGTTATGGTGAAAACAAGAAACTATTTTTTTTCAATGCTGTCAGGCCGGCCTAAGCGCCCTTTGAGCGGGCTTAGCGCGATCTACAATTTTTGACCCCTATAAATTCATTTGTAGATCATTTTTTAGGTTATGGTTTTGGTAACTTTTAAACTCCATCAACCAAATTCTTTGTGTAGAGTAGCTTAGAAATAACATTAGAGGTTACATAGCGATGATCCAGAGTTGGAATTGTGTCACTTTACTGGACATGATGAGAGATTCTTCTTCATCTTCCTTCTTTTCTTTATACCCTTTATTATTGGGTTTGTATGTAAGTTTACTTTTATTGTATATTTATTGATTGATCATGACGTTACGATTTATTTTACAAATCTATATTGATGTCATCTTTGTTCGCTTGCTTTATGTTTGGATTTGAACTATTATAGATATATACTCTTCAGATCTAGAACTATGATGAACATTTATTAGGTTATGAACTCTAGAAATAGATTTATATCTAATATTCATAATGGGTATCTATTCTTAATGCTTCGTGTTGTGTAGTTGCATGAGACATCACCGATGAGACAATATGGTAGAACTCTCGTCGGCGTTGCAGACATGAACACTGATGTGAGCGATACATGATGATATTGATGAGCATTTTAGGTAGTGTACACCTGATTAGTAAATTTGCGTATTAGATAGGTTGATGAAATGCATTTTGGACGAGTTCTCTCTATGACTTTAATTACTTGTGCATATGCTTTACTTTTTGTATCTTTGTGCTTTCAAACCCTTAGACAACCAAGCTTAAGAACATAGAGATCGTTGAACGACATTTGATGTCACACCTATCTCTGTGGAGACTACAAAACCGGATACTTACTTAATTTTTCTTGCCACTTTACTGTAGCAACTCCCATCGGGATGCCTAACATTCCAATAATAATGGTTCCACAAGGCTATGCCATCATCACGAGTTAAGGATTCTATCAAGTTGCCATTCTTTTTTAAATAAACAATTATTTCCAAAAAAGAATAAGAGGGAAAGAAAAATATTGAACTTGTATCTGTAAAAGGGAAGGGCTTGAACTCGTGAAGATACAAGAGTTGTTGTAGAAGACAGAAGGAATTTTTAAATGGTTGAGCAAAAAAGCATTCGAAAAGGAGAAAGGTTTGGAGTTAAATCCCTTTAATAGGGAAAAAGACTAGGGGTAATCAAGGGTCTCATAGGCTTCCCATCAGTCGTGAAGAGGCTTTGCACATTATTAATATGTGTGATAGAGTAAGGTCAATTTGAGGCCCCAAGGTTAAATCATCATTGTTGGAATTAAATGATTCACATGATTTTTCTCTTTCAACTGTTGTTTGAGGATTCCCTTCAGCTAATATATGAATCACATTATTAACACCTGAAGGCATATTCCAGAGTCACCCGCTTGCAAGGAATTCGCCTTACGCGTGAGATACTCTCCTTCTACATAAATTAGTCGCCTCACACTTGAGGGACTCATTCGAATAAGAATGACAACACAAAATAACTTTTCCCTTTTCAAGCCCTCGTGCTCGAGGGTGTAGTCGTATATTTGTAAGGGACCAATGAGAGGCGATAGGGGAGGAAGATAATGCCTTGTCTCTCTATAGTTTCCTATTGGCCTCTTGTCTTCTGGATCAATTACTTGTTAATTAGATATGTCTCTCATGTATTGAAGATATCACCTTCCTCTGGGAGGAGTCTTCCATTGGGGGAAATAGGAAAGTGAATATGCCATATTATGCAATGGTGCATAAGGAGGTATTTGGTCATGTTCTTCATAATAATAGTAGACTAACTATACACTCCCGCATCCTCTTAATGATGGTTTTTATTTTCAAGGGTCCTAGGATCCAAGCCCAACACCGCTATAAATACCTTAACACTAAATTTGAGATGTAAAATCTTATTCTAATACATAAAACCACATACACGAAACTTATCACCCCTTATGTGAGCTAGCTTCCATCCCTACAACATACCTTTAAACCTTTTACAACCCTTAATCATTAAGGGTTGTCACATATTGCACTTTTAGCAAGTACAATCTCCATTGTGCTCTTTTCATGTTTCCCACATTTTCCATGCTATAAGATTTTTTGTATTATTTAGGTTTTGAATAGATCGACTCATATTGTTATTGGTTCTTCATAGAAGGTCATCACATTCAATGTCACCATAAATGTTCTGCCTAGGATACAGTTGTAGACACTCTTACGAGAAGCTATCAATAAAATGAAAATCAACTTCACAAATGTCCCTTACTTATCCAAGGGTACTGACCATTAGTTCGATGTATCCCAAGGGTGAGTAAATGTGTTGTTAAAGACTTATAGATCGGATCCTTCGCATGGTGATAAATTTTATCTTTTCATCCCGAACTTCTCAAAAAGCTTTGTGTACATAATGCCACGTGATCTCCCCATATCTATGAGGATTTGATATACATAAAACTTGGACATAGTCACATTATTAATAAGGGAAGGATTTCATTTGAGGTTCCACTCACATTTTTTCTATCACGGAACCTATGTATAGTTCTATATTGATTCCTTTCAGAAGTTGCCTATCCTTCTCTAATGACTCCCATTAGCTCACTGATTGCTCTTTTAATGGTTCTCTTGAATGGATTCCTTGACCTTTTAAGGATTCTAGTAATGTCCATAATGTATTGGCGCTTCACCTTTCGATCTTCTTGTTCTTTACTACTAGTATCTTTATTTCCTTTGGCCTTGGTTATTGCATCTACAATTTTCTTAGAAGATTCTTTTTCTTGGAAAGGGAATCATTTCATGCTTTATTTCTTTCCTCATTATATTTTTGAACGCACTCTTGAGTGTACCAAGTGACCTTTCCTTTCTTGATCGACTATTCAAACATGTCCTTCAAATGTATGCATTCAATAGTGTTATGGTTGTGGCTCTTAGGAAAATAACAGAGTCTTATTTTGTCGCTATTGGCATACTTTTACCAGATACTAGTTGTCACACCCTAAATTTGTCCTTCCTTTTTTTCAAATATTTTCGCATTTTTAGTTCTTTTATTTAATTTTGCATTGCCCGCTTAATTTCATGCCATTTAGACACATGTCCGCCCACGATTGGGCGATTTTCCGAATCTCTGTTATTTTGCCCAATAAGAGCGTGACACGTGGCCTAAGGATGATATTTTTGTGAATATTAATTCTATTTTTAGTTCCTAACTCTTTTTTCTTTTCAAAATATTAATATTGTACATATTTTGTTGGTTAAAAGAAACTAGCATAGAATTTTAATTAAGAAATTAAATTAAATTTTTTTAATTTAGAAAATAGTTTAGAATAGATTTTTTAGATTAGATTTAGGAGTTAATTAGAATTAAATTATTTATTTAAATTTAGAATTTTTAATTAGAAATTACATAGAATTTTATTTTAGAAAAATAGACTTTGGATTTAGAAATAGAATATTTAATTAAAATTAAGAATTAGGAAATAGATTAGTTAATTAGAGTTAATTAGATTTAATTAGAATTATCAATTAGAAATTTTAATAGAAATTAGATTTTTAGAATTAGTTTTTTATATTGATTAATTAGTGTTTAAATAGATTTAATTAGATTAGAACTTTAGGTTAGATTTTTAATAGAATTATAATTATTAGTTTTTAATTAGAAACTAGGATTAGATTTTAGATTTAGGATTTAATCAATATTAAGTATTAGGATTAATTTTAATGATTTAGTTTTAGATTAGAACTTAATTTATTTAATAGTTAGGATTTAGTTATTAATCAGTTTTAATTCATTAATTAAACAAAATTAAAAAAAAAAAAAGGAAAAGCAGGACACGTGTTATTCTGCAGTATATATGGTCACTATTCACCTTCTTCTTCGTGAGAGAATGAAAACCCTAAAACATCCGCTCACTGTTCCTCTTCCTCACAAAACGGCCGCCGCGAAAGTTCATCAAGCTCTCTTCCCTCACGAAAGACTCAACCGTCTTCTTCTTCAAAATGAAAACTCAACTCTCTCCATCCTCCTTACCCGGCGCCGCGAATCCACCATCACCTCCTTCAAATCTCCATCCTCAACCCTCTCACCGATAACCCTTCCATTCTTTCTTTTTCAGCGAAAAAAAACGAAACCGCACAACCACCGTCTTCCTTCTCTTTCCGGCAGAAAAAAACCCCAAATCCAACAAACCCATTCTTCTTTCAAAAATCTCCAAACAACCATCACAAACTCAGCCCTAACCCAACTACTTCCAACCATCGTCAAATCGGCCCAACCTTTAGCCTGTGTCCCCATCTCCAAGTTCCACGTAGCAGCCGTCGGAGTCGGAATCTTCGGCCGAATCTTCATCGGCGTCAACGTCGAATTCCCAGGCCTTCCATTTCATCACATCATCCACGCCGAACAGTTTTCCTTAACCAAACACTCTTCTCCATAAGCTTTCAACACAAACCAGAAAAAATGAAACAAAAAGACGAAAATGATTTGGATCCGAAACTTCAGATCGAGCGAACAGCGAGAAATAGAGAAGAGGAATATGAGGCGTGGGTTTCGTTTTCATCCTGATGGCTATTTTATTTTATTTTTTATTTTTGGCTAAATTTTTTTCCAGAAAAATGGGATTTTATTGAGTTAGACTTTTGAAGCCCGGATTATCATCATCATGTATATACATACCCCCTTTTATTTTTAATTAAAAAAACATATTTTTTAAATAGTTTTTCTTTAGATTTGTTAACATCTTTTTATAATTAGTTTTTAGGAGTTTTTTATATACAACAATTTTCTAAATAGTTTTTTTTATAACAACTTTCTAATTAGTTATTTATATAACAATTTTCTAAATAGTTTTTTTTATAACAATTCTCTAAATAGTTTCTTAAATTGTAAATATTTCTTCTAATCTAGTTTTCTTTTTTTTTTAGAAATTTTATAAATATATTTTTCTAATTAAATTTTAGAGCTTTATAATATTTTTCTAATCTTGTTTTTAGAATTTTTAATACATTTTTCTCTAAGTTTAGATTTTAATGCTTTTTATTGAGGATATATTTTCATATTTCCTCGTTTGGGTCGATGAAGAGACCTCCAAGTTTTTTCTGTCAAATTATTGATGAGAAAACGATAGATCCGAGATTGAGTTTTCTTCCCATTTTAATTTTTCGATTTTTATCCATCTCTATTCATTTCTGTCGCTTTTCAGTCGATGACGATACTTCCGTAAACCGTTATTAGTCAAATTATTTATAAGTAATGTTGGATCCGAGACTACCTTCTTTCTCTCCTCATTTCTTCTTCTTTCCGATTTTATTTCAATTCTCTCGATCTATGAAGTCTTCTATTCGTAAGCGTCGAGTTGTCGAAGTCGATAACCTTCTCGATTTCAAATCTATGGAAAATGACCATTTGGGTCATTTTTTTTGCTTTGGGACCATGATAGACTACCTTCGATTAATCGACATAATGTTTGCAATTAAGACGAGATCCCACCTTTTTCGGTCCGTGCAACACGATTAAATCGGAGAATGATCCTCAATATCATTTCTTTATCTTGTCCTTAGCACGAATATCAATTTACGCGACCTCCTATAGTTCGACTTTCATCAAAAGTCGAGCTACGACAGTTTAGCGTTGCATTTGTCCCGATTCAATTCACTAACAAAACTAACCACTAACTTTACTTTCTGTCAAATATCAACTGCTTTAAATTTAGTCATTATATTCTTGTATATATATTGTTATCCTGTATATATATATATATATATATATATATATATATATATATATATATATATATATATATATATATATATATATATATATATATATATATATATATATATATATATATATATATATATATATATATATATATATATATATATATATATATATATATATATATATATATATATATATATATATATATATATATTCATCTCTTCATCACATTCTTTCAAAAACACTTAATAAATTATCGAAACCATAAAACTCAAAATTGGTGGACTGTTGATTGTTTATCCGAGTGTCGGATCTTTGGATATTTTCAGGAACTCAAGCACGGAGTTGTTCCCGACTTTCGCTCAAAGGCGTAGCTTAGGACACATTGCATACACACGGCGTCTTCTTGGGCTACCTGACAACGAGACTTTTTATTTTTGTGCAATCCCGTGTAATTTGCACGTACCCCTCTCCCATTTCCGATGTACGCATTTTGTATTTCTTTGATTGCGACTTATCATCTAGGAGCACCCCCAGGGACTAGAATATTCTGTTTTCAAACTAATTCTTGATCCGTCATCGAGCTATTTTCAAACTCACTTCCACCGCGCTTTTGCATGCAAATACAAGTCAAACCCTTGATCTAACGTTGTCGCTACTGCGAAAATCGGCGCCGGCTGAACAGAAGAGTCGCCACCGTGCGTTATTTATCCCACAGGAGGGAAAGGAAACGCTCAGAGTAAACCTCGCACAACACGGGAAAGGTATGGTCGTCGCGACCAAAACCTGGATTCGGGAGTCGGTTACGCAAGGGGAAGGTATTAGCACCCCTCACGTCCGTCGTACTCGACGGGATCCACGCTTGTTTTCGGGTATGGATTGTTATTCTATCTACTCTACAGGTCAGAGGTTAAAAGAAAACAAAATTACTCGGCAAAGTATCACACTTTATGCCTACGTATTCCCGTTTGGAACGAGAAATCAGAGTCAACGTAGTTCGCCTACCTACGGGAAAGGAGGGGAAGGTTGCTCGCTAGGATATCGCATCCTATGCCTACGTACTTCCACACAGCATGGAAGATCAGAGCAAACGTAGTTCGGGCCACGTACGACACAAGTCTGTCTTGATTGATTTTATTCCTTCTGAAAAAAGGTTTTTCTGATTAACAGTCCAAGCGAACAAAAATGACGTCTTGATGAGTTCACATTCTTTTACGGAAGAAGTGCCTTTTATTGTGTTTGAAATTTTATTGTGTTTTCTGTTTGTTTTGAGAAAGAAGAGACAGAACTCTAACCTACGGTTGCAAAGGGAATCAAACTAACCTAATGTTATCATGCATGGGTTAAGACCTAGTGTCTATCATGTTCCTCTCTTGCGCAGAGAGAAACAGAGATCCTAAGGGAATAGACGAAAACAGAAACAAGAGCAGATATATACAATAAAGCGGTAAAATGCATGGATGCAACAATACAAGCGAGGCAAGGGAGTCCCACTCAACCTCGAACCTAGAAAACAATAGGCAAAAGTGAACAGGATTCACTTTCAACCCAACAGGGTAAACAGCAAACAATACAGTCCAGAACACCAAGCACTACATCAAGAAATGAAATACAGCAGAAAAATAAACAGCATCAGCAGCTCTGAAACAACATCTGACTTCAAGCTTCAGCAAGCATCAATCTCCATCTCCACAGCCTTCAAGCAAGGTCTTTGCCATCAATCTTCAGTCTACAATGGCTGTTCTTCAAGTCTCAAAACTCCAGGATGAGGGATCAATCATAAGAGTGAATTGGGTGTTAAGCAATTAGTTGACTACCAAGGGTGGCAAACTAACTGCTACTAACACAGAAGATATTTTCTCTCAAGAGTTCTATCCCTTAGACAGTAGCACCAAGCCTTCCAAAGGAAGGGGGTGAGTGTCCTAGAGAGACTCTGTATCACAGAGAGGAATGGAGGCAGTCAAAACCTTCCATGTTTGAGAATCAAGCTTTCTAATCTAGAGCTCTGCCTAGCTCCTAAACCCTAATCTCCTCAACAGCTGCTAGCAGGAATCTCCTCATCAGCTCTGGAAGTTGGTCTTCAAGCTCTGGATCTCCAATGGCTTTATCATCACAAGTCTTCATCTCTTCCAATCCCCAAGCAATCCCAATACCCAAACAAACAAATTATAGTCCCCAGAGAGGGCACACCACACCAATCAATCAAATATAGTAGTATACTAATAACAGTAGGGGAATCCTAGTGATTTCTAAGGGATCTAGTAACTACCCATAGTCCCTATAGTCCCATATCTAAAATATTCAATCCCTAAGTCCTAAGGGAAATGAACTAATTCACCTAAGTCATCAATTAAACCCTAATTTTGTTCATGTTATTCACACCTAAACTAAACACCTAAAATTGAGTCTTAAAAATGTGAACTAAATTTTATGTACAAGCTAACAATGTCTATTAATCAACCTAAAAAGAATGGACAAAAAATATTAAAAAATTTGATCAAACTAAAATTAACAAAATCATGTATCAAACTAAACTTAACAAAATGCTATTTACAAGAAAAATGCATAAAAAATATTAAAACAAAATAAAATGCCATTTTTATTTTTTTTATATTTTTCTAGACAGAATAATGGACTTATAGCAAAAAGAACCAATTAAAACAAGCCATTTTCCATTTTTTTATGATTTTTTAAAAGATGTAACAATATTAAAGAAATTAAGAAACACAAAATATGAATAAAAGGGGAGGGGGGTGAGAACAACATTTGCGCCCAGTTGTAATATCCAGGTGGGCCACAGAGCAGGGGTGTGAATATCAAATTCATTAGGCCCAGCGCGCTCAGAAAAAATCAAGTGAAAATTACCAGAAAAAGAATAAACCTTCGGTGCAAATAGTAACAATATCATGTGTAATTCATTGGGCTTCTCAAAATGGGGGTGGGGATAGAAATGTAAGTCCAAGGCCCACGTTGATGCATAAGTGAAACGCATCGTTTCACTTGGGAGATTTCCCTCCGTTTTCATCCTCAAATCTGCACCGTTGGATGAGGCTAATGGGTCAAACTTTAAAAACCATCCAACGTCCCTGAGTCATCGTCCCCAACGAGGAGCTAGGGTTTTCAGAAATTCTTCTCCCATGCACAAACTTCCACTGCTCAGTTCTCCCTCCTCACTCAACCAAACGCCACGACCTTAAAACCAAAACTGCTCTACTCTTCACCCTCTACAAGATCCTAACCCTAGATTTTGCTGAATCTCATTGCATACTCGAGCTCGATAGCTGGAAGATCATGGTACCACTGATTTGCACCTGATGTGCATGATGATAGTTCTTGCTTAAACTACCCTAGAATGATCTATAGGTTATGGTGAGTATTCTGAGCCAAAGATCTAACATTCCCTTGCCCTAATTCAGGAGTTCTTGATCATCAAAGTTTCATCATCATTAATCCAATTGTCTCTAATGGCCATAACAGATGGGGTAAATGTTCCTCTACCTAACCCTAACAATCTTATACCAATAATCTAACCTAGCAACATCTAGTTATGGAGATATGAAAGAAAACACCAACCTGCTATTCCTGCTGAAACAGATGAGAAGGAGCTCGATTCAACACTTGTAAGCTTTCACCAATGATCTTTAGATGATGCTAGGGTTTCTGTTTGCAATGGTTGTTGCTCAAACTTCTTGAATCACCTTATCCCACTCTTCATGCAACTTGGAGTGAAAACTTGGATCACACAAACCAGCCACGAATCCCTCTCAATTTTCTTTGCCAATTGCTCTATGATGATGGTGGATGATGATGATAACAAGGATTATGATGATTGATGAAGTTTCAATGGAGTTTGAAAGCAAAATGCAATATGGAGTTATGGAATCAAACTATGTAATGCAAGCACTCTCAACCACCAACCCCTGCACAAATGGCTTCATTTCATTATATAGATGATTACTAACAGCTTGAGAAGCTTCTAGAATGATCTTGGAGGATTCTAGAAAGTTGTGGAAATTTCAAGGAAGTTCTCATTTAATGATATGTTGAAGATCTCTTATCTCATGCTTGCCCCTTTGTAAACTTGTATTAAAATCTCCTTTCATGAGATATTAGGAGTGTATGTATGAAAAACCAAGCTTTTCCTTGCCTTGTGTTAAGTTTTACCAAGTTGCCTTATGATGCAAGAAACAAGTTTACAAAAGAAGTCCAATTTTTAAGCCTAAACTCAAAAATGTGGCTGAACCAATGTCTCTAAAATGATGTTGGGAATCAATTTGGTATATTGGATGACCCATATTGGATTTGTAGATCTCTCAAACCAATTTTTTATTTCAACTTTTTCAACTTATATGCCCTTTTTTAGGTCATTTTCCACCAACTTTGGTCAAGTCTCATTCCATGCATTTCCAAACTTCCATGACTTCTTTTCTAGACTTAAAATGGAATTTTGAGCAACTTTGATGTTGGGAAGTTTTTCATTTGAAGCTTCCTTGTATGAGTTTTGGGCATATGCTAAGAATGACCTGTAATTACCAGATGACCAAAATACCCTTTGCTTGCCAAGACCATAAGTAGAGTTCCACAAATCATATGAAGGCATAACATACCATTCTATAAATCTAAGACAATTAGGAACAATTCTTATGTTGACCAGAAATTCATTTGAAATCTCCTTGAGGGGTAAAAATTGCTTGGAAGTCAAGTCACTTTCACAGACAAAGTTTCAGATACCTCAGATGACCTGTAACTTGCAAGGACCATAACTTGAGTTCTATAAATCTCCTTGATGTCTTCCACCACTCAAATTAAAGGTCTTGAGATCCTATACAGGTTTCATGTTGGCCAAGGATCCATTTGAAGCTTGCATTTTGACTTATCTTGCTTGGAAATTTGACCTAAATTAGGGGATTTTACACAGAAACCCTAATTTAGAAACTCCTCTTCTCCTTGATTTCTCTTGATTTCTTATTAGCATAACAACATATCCTTCTCTACATGTCAAATGATGAAACCCCACATCTCTCCAATAGACCTCACTGCCTTTCAATCAATCAATTGACCTAGAGTTGACCCAGGGTTGACCTAGATGAAACCCTAGTTGGCTGCCTTCAACTGCAATTCCTGTGACCACACCATTGACTTGTCTCCTTCTCCAAATGACTTTCTAAGTCCTCCAAGATGTCTAGATACTCTCCATGCCTTCAATTCACAGCTCACACTTTCCTTGATGATCCCCAGATACCCTCAGATAGGAGATGGATGCACTTGCTTGATCTATTAACTTCCCAGCTTTCAAATTCTTTCTGATGACTTGAATGAGATTGAATTTGGATAATAACCTCTTTATAGGCTCATATAGATGAGAATATTGATTGGTCCCCTGCTGGATGACTTGCTATGCTTATGCTATGCAGATGATTAGACTATGTACATGACTCTATATGCAAATGCTAATGATATTGAAACATAAACCAAGTGAATAAGGTTGAGCAAATTTTAGGGTGCAACAGCTGCCCCTATTCAAGCGACTTGGACCCGATTGGGTGAAGAGCGAACGGCCTTCAAACATTCGCGGTACGAGACGGTTGAATACTAAGAACCCAGAAATTTGCCAACCGCAGAAATAAACTGCGCTCCTGCTTGGGGAACGACATTCATTGACCGAATTTAACTGTTACGGCAACCAACTGATCCATTAGCGACGGTGCTGGGGATTATTTTCATCAGCCTGAAAAAGACGTTATCATCGCAGAGATAGAATTTTGTCCATGTCAGGACGCCTGTGTCGTCAACACAAAGAAATCTCAACCAAACTTGTCCACGTTAGGAATAACATTGTCCACGCTAGGAATCAATCTTTCCACGTTAGGAATAACCACCTTTCCACGTAAGGAATAACCGTTCCACGTTAGGAATAACACCTCGTCTGGATCTGTCCCCATCAGGACTAAACTCTCTGGGTTATGAATACTTCGTCCAAGTTAGGACTCACCCTTCCACATTAGGAATACATGTCCACGTTAGGACTCCCCTTTCCACGTAAGGAATGAATTTCTTCTTCGTCAAACTCTTCCACGTAAGGAATACATCTTCTTTTGAATCTGTCCACGTCAGGACTAAACTCCTTCCACGTCAGGAATACACTCTATCTTTCCACGTCAGGAATAAAAGCCTCTTTCCACGTAAGGAATACTATCTTTCCACGTAAGGAATCACATTTCGATTTGAATCTGTCCACGTAAGGACCCCAATCTTTCCACGCAAGGAATATAATCTCAATCTGTCCACATCAGGACTAAACTTTTCCACGTAAGGAAACAACTTCTCTTTCCACGTAAGGAATAGACCTGTCCACGTCAGGACTCACGTTTCGTCTCGATTTGTCCACGTCAGGACTCGCCTCTTGACTTACTGAGGAAATAAAACCTTGTCCACGTTAGGACTCGTGCACCTTCGACCCATTAGGGAAGTGAGACTTGTCCACGTCAGGACTCATATCTCAACCTACTGGAGTAATAGAACCTGTCCACGTCAGGACTTGCGCGTCTTCGACTTGCTGGGGAAATAGGACTTTGTCCACGTCAGGACACACACTCTGCCAACAACACGAAGACGAATAAATTTGTCCACGTCAGGACTCTCGCATCTTGACGACACGAAGAACTATAAACTTGTCCACGTCAGGACGCACATTTCACCATTAAGAAGAAAGACACTTGCTGGAAATAAATTGTCCACGTCAGGACACCAACACGAAGAGTAACCAACTTCGCCCACGTCAGGACTTCACCTTCGATCAATACCAAGAAATCAAATTTGTCCACGTTAGGACTAACACATATCGTCAAACTGGAAGAAATGTTCATGTCAGGACCCACCTCTTTTCTAGCACAAGGAAAACCTGGCTATAGGATTGTCCACGTCAGGACTCATCCTTCCATTGGTCCACAAACAACAACCTTGAGGCGGACTCTACTGGGGATATTTGGAAACCAAACCACTGGATGCCTGCTCTGATAACCGGCGGTAGCCTCTGAAATTCTGGTTCATGAAACCTTTTAATGCTGACGTAACAACAACTTTGAAGGAAACGATCCGCTGGTCGGACTAGAGAAACTTCAACAAGAAACCCTGGCGGGGAAATAAGTAACTCTGCTTGGGGACAAAGAGAAACTTATCCTGCTGACTCTGTGGGGAGTAGTGCCAGAGCTGAAACTTCATTGAACGTCTCATGCCGAGACTTCGAATGTTTATTGATTCACCTGAGCAAGGGCTCTCTCTACCTGCAAGAGAAACAATACTTGAAATAAAAGGTTAGCCAACCTGGTTTATGTTTCACAATGCATGCGTTTGTCAATGATGCAATGTTCCATTTGACATGGAAGTGCTACGCTTTTTTTCATTTGGCGGATGCAAGTATGAAACTATATGTCGATGCCAATGCAGCCTCAAACTGCTGGGTACAGAAACTGCTTCAGTAAAATAAATGCTGAAGACAACGCCAACTTCGCTGGGGATAGCCAGATGCTACAGAATTATTCCAGCAAAATAAATGCTGGAAGAGTGAAGTCGACTCAGCTGGGAAGCTAGGAACTTAATACCCATCACCTTATTGAAGGAACACCCTGCTGGGGAATATATCTCTGCTGGAGAATGGCAGAGGCGCCTGGTATGATTGGACTTCTGCTGGAAAGTGAACGGATATCACACGGTATTCTGACAAAATAAATGCCAATGCGCCGCACCGACTCCGCCGGGGAGAGCCTTAATCTTCGATTTTCACTTGCTGAAAAGAGAACTCCACTGGGGATGGGACGATTCTCTTGGGGAAAATCAACTGACTCCGCTGGGAGAGTAAATGACCCTGCGGGGAAAGGTAAACTGCCTGAATACAGCTCACCAACTTGGAATCGCCAATTCTGCTGAGAATAAATGACTTTGCTGGAGCATGCTCTCCGGATAAGCTACGACCGGCTGGGGAATTCGATCTCTCTTCAGGAAGAACATGCATGACCTGCGTGGGGGTCGAGTCTTTTATTACTGCAGTCTTTTGATCGTCTTCCTCGTACGGCTATGTAACCTGCAACAACACAAACGAGACAAGACAAGCCTATACAACCACATCGATTCAGGTTAGTGACGTTATTTTCAGTTAATTCAAAGCTTTAGAAATCGTTGGCAAGGGCCAGTGATGTTATACACGTGCTAGTTTTAGTAAACTCAGGCGCTTTATCATGCACAAAACAGTAAAGAACCAGCATCAAGTACTGAATAACAATTTTATTGATTGGGCCCCTGAATGGGCGGAATTTTTTTTTTGTACACGGGATGTAACTCCTGAAAAGAGGAAGCTACGCAAAGCAAATACACAAGTATGCACAAGAAGCATAAATATTTTGACAAATTAAATTTTGTACACATGTCGGCAACGGGATGCAGACGAACACCACGAACTGATCCTCCTATGACTCACCCGACTCTAATGCTTCCTCGGTATCCTCACTTACGACGAGATTGTATCCGATGATCGCCCCTTCAGGTATATTCTCCCACACTGATGCTCATTGTACTATCAAATTCGGACCGCAGTCATTTGCTTTTCACATCCCTAACTTTTGCGTGAACCGCCCTTTACGGGTTTTCAGTTCACCGGGATACCCTTTTTTGCCGAAGCCGCCCAGTGTAGGTTTTCAACTTCGCGGGTGTACATTTTTTCGTTTTATCCCTAACTTTTGCCCGAACCTTTCATTCTGTTTTTGGTTCGCCAGGATGCCCCATTTTTGCCTGGACTCTCTTTTTTCTGTCCAGCGGGTCAATTTTAAGCAAAGTATTTTTTAACTGCATCCGAATTCACAGGCGACGTAAAGTCTTCACCGTCCATGGTGGACAACAACAACGCTCCTCCTGAAAATACTTTCCTGACAACGTATGGCCCTTCGTAGTTGGGGGTCCACTTGCCCCTATGATCTGCCTGCGGTGGGAGAATCCTTTTCAGCACAAGGTCGCCCGTCTGAAAGCTTCACGGATGTATCTTCTTATCATATGCTTTCTTCATTCGGCTCTGGTACAAGTGACAGTATGCTAGAGAAGCTAGCCTCTTCTCATCCATCAAACTCAATTGGTTCAACCTGTCTTTCACCCATTCTGCCTCGTCTAGCTGAACATCTCGCAATACCCTCAGAGAAGGGATCTCAACTTCCAATGGTAATACCGCCTCCATTCCGTATACTAACGAGAATGGGGTTGCCCCGGTTGATGTGCGTACCGTCGTACGATAACCGTGCAAAGCAAAAGGTAGCATCTCATGCCAATCCTTATAAGTCACCACCATCTTTTGAACGATCTTCTTGATGTTCTTATTGGCCGCTTCAACAGCGCCATTCATCTTGGGTCGGTAAGGGGAGGAGTTGTGATGTTCGATCTTGAAATTCTGACAGAGCTCCTTCATCATTTTGTTGTTCAGGTTTGAACCGTTATCCGTGATTATCCGCTCGGGGATCCCATATCGGCAGATGATATCTCTCTTGATGAATCTGGCCACCACCTACTTAGTTACGTTTGCATAAGACGCCGCTTCCACCCACTTGGTGAAATAATCAATTGCTACTAGAATGAACCGGTGCCCATTAGAAGCTGTCGGCTCGATCTTTCCAATCATATCGATTCCCCACATCGAGAATGGCCATGGCGATGACATCACATTCAGAGGACTCGGAGGCACATGGATCTTATCAGCATAGATTTGGCACTTGTGGCACTTCCTCGCAAATTTGAAACAATCAGTTTCCATAGTCAACCAAAAATAACCTGCTCGCAGCAGCTTTCTCGTCATAGCATGTCCGCCAGCATGCGTACCAAAGGTACCCTCATGTATTTCCTCCATGAGTAGCTTTGCCTCTTTTTCATCTACGCAACGCAATAGCACCAAGTCATGGTTCCTTCTGTACAAGACCCCATCCGGATTCAAATAGAAATTACCCGCTAATCTCCTGAGAGTCTTCTGATCTTGACTGGATGCCCCGGTCGGATACTCTTTATTCTTCAGAAAATTAAGGATATCAAAATACCACGGTTTGTCGTCGGATGCTTCATCAATAGCAAATACAAAAGCTGGTCTGTCGAGCCGAGAGATAATGATTCGGGGAGCCTCGTTCCAGAAGTTGACTTTGTACATGGAAGACAAAGTGGCCAGGGCGTCAGCCATCTGATTCTTTGCCCGCGGTACATGATGCAATTCAACTTTGTCGAAGAAAGGCAACAATCTCCTTGCATAATTCATGTAATGTATCAAATTGGGCTGACGTGTCTCTCATTCCCCTTTTATTTGATTCACCACCAGAGCTGAGTCTCCGTATACGTCCAGATTCTTGATTCGCAAATCAATGGCCTCTTCAAGCCCCATTATGCAAGCTTCGTACTCGGCTTCATTGTTGGTAACTGCAAAGGTCAATCGAGCAGTAAACGGGATGTGCGACCTGTGTGGAGTAGTGATGATTGCCCCTATTCCGCTACCATAAGCGTTCACAGCTCCGTCAAAGATCATCTTCCATTTGGAACCCAATTCTGGTCCTTCGTCTGGCAACGGCTCTTCGCAATCTTTCATCTTTAGGTACATGATATCCTCGTCAGGAAAATCAAACCTCATCGATTGGTAATCTTCAATAGGCTGCTCCTCCAAGTACTCAGACAGTACACTCCCCTTTATAGCCTTCTGCGAGACATATTGGATGTCGTATTCAGTCAAGACCATCTGCCAACGGGCAATCCTCCCGGATAACGCCTGCTTTTCGAATACATATTTGATAGGATCCATCTTCGAGATGAGCATGGTTGTATGATTCAGCATGTATTGCCTCAAACGCTTGGCGGCCCAGGCTAGCGCGCAACAAGTTTTCTCAAGCATTGAGTATCGAGATTCACAATCCGTAAATTTCTTACTCAAGTAGTAGATCGCATGCTCTTTTCTCCCTGTCTCGTCGTGCTGACCGAGAACACAACCCATGCTTCCCTCAAGAACCGTCAAATACATAATCAAGGGTCTACCCGCCACTGGGGGTATCAAAATAGGAGGCTCCTGCAAATACTGCTTTATTTTATCGAACGCCTTTTGACAATTTTCGTTCCACGTTACAACTTGATCTTTCTTCAATAACTTGAATAATGGTTCACACGTGGCCGTTAGGTGAGATATGAACCGGGCGATGTAGTTCAACCTCCCTAAAAACCCGCGCACCTCTTTCTCTGTTTTAGGCGTCGGCATTTCTTGAATCGCTTTTATTTTAGCAGGATCGACCTCTATTCCTCTTTCGCTTACGATAAACCCCAGCAGCTTACCCGATCTCACCCCGAAGGTGCATTTGTTAGGGTTCAGTCTCAGCCTGAACTTCCTAAGCCTTTTAAATAACTTCAGCAGATTCACCAGATGCTCTTCCTCCGTCTGGGATTTGGCAATCATATAGTCAACATAAACTTCAATCTCTTTATGCATCATATCATGGAAAAGAGTTGTCATCGCACGCTGATACGTTGCCCCAACATTTTTCAAACCAAAGGGCATCACTTTGTAACAAAATGTTCCCCAAGGCGTTATGAAAGTAGTCTTCTCCATATCCTCTGGCGCCATTTTAATTTGATTATAGCCTGAGAAGCCATCCATGAAGGAGAATACGGAGTATTGAGCAGTATTGTCAACTAGCACATCGATATGAGGAAGTGGAAAATCGTCTTTTGGGCTTGCCTTATTCAAGTCCCTATAATCCACGCACATCCGAACCTTGCCGTCTTTCTTTGGCACTGGTACGATGTTAGCAACCCATGAGGGATATTTTGTCACAGCCAAGAAACCAGCGTCCCACTGTTTTTGAACTTCCTCTTTGATCTTCACTGCCATATCTGGTCGAGTTCTGCGGAGCTTTTGTTTGACCGGCGGGCATTCTTCTTTCAATGGCAGACGGTGCACAACCATATCTGTATCGAGCCCTGGCATATCTTCATACGACCAAGCGAATACATCACTATACTCCCTGAGCATTTCAACCAGTCTTCGCTTGATATCGCTCTGCAGCGCGGCTCCGATACGAATATTCTTCTCAACCCCTTCCGACCCCAAGTTGATGATTTCGATGACCTCGTCGTGAGGCAGAATGGCTCTTTCCTCTTGCTTCACCAACCAAGACAGTTCTTCAGGAACGTCACTATCTTCGACAACCTCTTCTTCGGCCTGAAATACCGGGTGCTCAAAGTCGGGACGAGTCATAGGTGGTTCAAGGATGTCATCTGAAAATGTTATCCTGCAAAAGGAATGGTTAAATGCTTCAAAATGCGTATAAAGCGAATAACCACGTTGCCATTTTATTGAAAAAATACAAAATAAGAAAGACAGAGATTACAGTATTTGCACATGAGAAAACGCCATTTATTTAATGCTTAACACGCAATGTTCATAACAACACAGTCCTAAGAAAATCACGATGCCTCGGGCAAGACATCAGATTATTCAATAATTAATAAAGCAAAGCATTACAGTTTAAGAGTCACAGGAACAAGCTCCTGAATAGACCAGTTGCACAGTCCTTGTTCTGGCGTGCTTGGCTGAATCCAGGCATCCATATCACAGTCGCTGTCTCCTTCGTCAGACTCCGAAGCAGCATTGATGGTTTCGTGACATACTCCACTGGCAGAGATGGTAACTGGCCCTCTGAAACGGGGTGCCCCCACAGCAGGTGTTGACGACGACGGTTTGTATCCCAGCCCGAACCGGTCCATCTTTACAGGAATATATAGCACTTTACCCCAGCCCTTGGTCTCGCCAGCCTCTACAAGAGCTTGAGCTTCTTTATACGACGAGACGGCTATCTCCGACGCTTTGCTCGGCCCGGGACCTTTGTCCTTGATACGCACCCCTTCAAATGCCTGGCAGGGTGTTTCGTAGATCTCTCCGTCGACCTCCACATACTTAAATAACGACAGATGGCTGACCAGGATGTCTTCTTCTCCGCATACGGTGACTACGCTGTCTCCAACCATATATTTCAACTTCTGATGCAGGGTAGACGTGACTGCCCCAGCCCCATGAATCCAGGGTCTTCCGAGCAGGCAGCTATATGCGGGCTGTATATCCATGATATAAAATTCGGTCGCAAATACCTCCGGCCCCACCTGTAGAGGCAATGTTATCGATCCAAAGACTGTTCTCCGCGTGCCATCAAACGCTCTAACTACCAGGTCACTGGGCGTGCACAAGATTCCTCTGACATCCAGCTTCATCATCGCTTTCTTGGGCATCACATTTAAGGATGATCCAGTATCGACCAATACATGCGACATTACTGATCCTCTACACTCAACAGATATGTGCAGCGCCATATTATGATCTCTCCCTTTCGGGGTCAAATCGAAGTCGGTGAAGCCCAAGCTGTGGCCTGCATTCACATGTGCCAATACTCCTTCCAGCTGATTCACGGAGACGTCTTGGGGTACGAAGGAAGTATCCAGGACTTTCAACAAAGCATTTTTGTGAGCTTCAGAACACAATAACAATGACAGGATAGATATCTTTGAAGGCGTCTGTTGCAAATGCTCCACAATCTTATAATCACTTTTTCGAATCAAGCGCATGAACTCTTCTACGTCTTTCGATGTCGATGCTTTGTCGCTTGCTTGCATCGGGACATTCTCAACCATCTTCCCTTTTCCTTTCGCTAGTCTTTCGGCCTCCACTTCAGGTGATATAAAGATCCTACCACTCCTTGTCATACCTCCTGAACCAACAACGCTGTCCACAGTCTCGGCTGGCTGCTTATTAACATCAATCTTTATCCCGTCACAATACACCTCCAACCCATATGACCATGGGACTGCTTTTGTGCTCTCGTACGGGATCGGTCCGACCTTAGTTATGGTGATCGGTGGTCGCTGGACCGGTGCTGCAATAGTGATTGTCTTCCGAGGAATCGTTACGGTGGCCACATCACTCTGATTATCTGCTACTTCCCCTGCAGGCTCTTCGATTGCTGCTCGGTCAAACTGCAATGTGCCGTCATCAATTAAAGCCTTAATGCCTTTCTTCAAACCATCACACCCCCCAGCCAGGGTCCAACATTCTAAGCAATACTCGTCACATCCTGGATAAACACCCCCTTGCAACAATCTGCTTTTTATCTCTCTTAGCGGCGTCTTTAAATCATCGACATTCATAATCAGATTCAACCCTTCCTCAGTCAGAATGGCGTTTGCCCCATGATTAGGCATGGGTTTCTGCACTATATTCGGACCTGCCGTTCCGAAATTGATAGCCTTATTGTCCAAAAGATCCTGCACAACGTGCTTAAAAGCATGGCAACCCTCTATATCGTGGCCCGAAGCCCCAGAATGAAACTCACAATGCCTGCTTGCATCATAACCATACGGAGGAGTTCCCGTTATAGGTGCCAGAGTTCTCTTCTCTACCAGGTTCAAACCCAACAATGTCTGCAACAAATCAGCATACGTTGAGGGAGGCTTCTCAAACACTCTTCTTGGTTTACCACCCTGGAATCTTCGCTGAGCCTGCTGTGCCCCCTGCTGAGGCGGCTGCTGCTGCTGCTGCTGTTGTTGTTGCATTGGCTGCTGCTGAAACGGTTGTTGTTGATATGGAATAGTAACACTCGCCACCTGCTGCGGCTGATGATATTGGTTCCGACCTCTGCCTCGGCCTCGGCCTCGGCCCCCAAATACTGCGCTTGCCTCGCCCTGACGACGCCCACCAAAAGCCTTCCTACTACTGCCAGATGCCGTTGATTCCTCAGTCTGGAACCTGCCTTGCTTAATGTTGTTTTCAATCTTTTCTCCCATCAGAATTAAGTCTGAGAAGCTGGCCAAAGATGTGTGAAACAACTTGTCATAAAACATGCCTGTGAAGGTTCCGATAAACATGTCATTCATTTCCTTGTCTTCTAAAGGAAGGCGGACCCTGGCAGCCATATCGCGCCACCTTTGCGCGTACTCTTTAAAGCTCTCACCCTTCTTCTGCGACAACCCTGTCAATTGGACCCGATTGGGCGCCAAGTCGCTGTTATACTTGTAGTGAGCTACAAATGCCTCTGCTAATTGCTTCCATGTCTTGATATTAGTTGGCTCCAATCCCATATACCACTCTAGGGAAGGGCCTGACAAACTATCTTGAAAGAAATGCATTAGCATTCTCTCATCAGTTGAGTATGCAGACATCTTTCTGTAATAAGCCCGCACGTGCACTTTTGGACATGTGTCCCCTTTATACTTATCAAACGTAGGAGCTTTGAATTTGATTGGCACCCTCAAGCCAGGTACCAGACCCATTGTTGCCATGTCCAAGCCCACAGCACTTTGGTTCAGGACCCCCCTCATCTGCTCTTCTAGCATTCTGATCTTCTGGGAGTTATCCATCGGCCCTTCAAAGCCTCCGCCGGAGAAGGCGTCCTCCTGCTGATCTTCTTGCCACATACCATTCCCAGCTCCATACCCATCATATTCATTATTGCGACCAGCTCTAATCTGATTCATCACCGGGCCTCGGCCCCTGTTGCCGTATCCCTGAATACCTCCAGCAGGCCCAAAAGCCATTAACCCAGCGCCGTTTCCATTTCCGAAACCTCCGTAACCCTGATTGGCCACACCATAACCATCTTGCCCAAAGCCTTGAGCATTGAAACCATATTTCCCAGCATTATCGAATCCCTGATCATTGAACCCGAATCCAGCATTGCCAAATCCGTTGCCTCCCATATTGTCACCCGCGTTGATATCACCAAGCCCAACGTTATGGACAGCAGTCTCGTTCTCAACTCCGACGTTATCGTTCCCCGCAGCGGTAGCGTTGTTGACATTAGCAGCAGGTATATCGACTACAGGTGGAGCCACCGGCGTGGGAGTGCCATCTCCATGAACAGTATCGACTCGCACCGACTGATGATCCTCGTTACCGTGACCGGCGTTCCTGACCAACAGAGGCTGCACCATGGCTTGCAAATTCTCCTGACCTTTTGCAATAGCCTCCATGGTCTGCATAAAGAGAGCTAGCTTCTCGCGCACATCTTGCATCTCGTTCTGCATTTGATCCATGATTCTTCGACAGTTGGTGCGGGTGGAATAGCGGTGCGGGTGCTGATATGTGTTGTACCCCAAAATTTGACCAGCCTCCTTGGCTTATGTTTCATTTCATTGCATCAGCATATTGCATAAAACATCACATTGAATAGCATTTTTTTTGCATATTCAAGGCTTGATTATGTGGTTATTACACTTGTTATCAACCCAAGAGAAAAAAATCAAGTTTGCTTTCTGATTCAAGGATCTGGTGGTAAAAAAGGGGGACTTTGAGTTCAAGACTGATTTGGTGATGGATTCATTTTAATTTGGGGGGTCTAAATTAGAGATGGATTCACGTTTCGCTCGTCAAGAATAGTTTTGAGTCACTTTTTCTTCAGATGATAAAATTGAGAATAGGGGAGTTTTGATTTTTAACGAGCGGTCAAGATTAATTATCGCAACATTTTAAGTCAAGAATCAAAATTTCAAATTTGTTATCAAATCACAGCTTTGAGACCAAATATCGTGGGGTGCCGATATTACAAGTTTCTACAAAGCCCGTTCTTTACAAGAATTGTCACAAAATTAGTACAAGGAAAAAACATGCCCATGTCATTAAATCAATACTCGAAAGAAATGAGTGTACAAAATTATGGTCCAATGTTCAAGTCCATCACCAATTACCGAAAGCTCTACAAAATAAAAAGGGGGCCCATCCAACATGATTCAAGCCATTATCAACACATTTTGATTACAAAATTGGCAAATAAAAGCAGGGCACCGATATTTTGGACTTCTTGTACAGGGCAGTCCCACACCAGCTTTCATGGCCAACGGTTACAACGACCCTAAGGTGCTTGCCAGGTGATGAATCCAGTGTATAACTTCACTGTGAAGTCATTACCAAGCCAAAGGAACAACGTGACCCTACAACCATAAAAAAAAAAAAAACAGTCATGACCAGAACTGACATATTTTCAATAAGTAAGGAAAATAAGCGGATCACGTTTACAAAGAAAATAATGATGAAAATTGCTCAAAAGTATTTACAATCCTCAAGGAGGCACCTTGTTCATCTGTATCCTCAGCAATCAAGAGTTCAATCTCAATGTCAGTACCACAGACAAATTGCCGCATCTTAAGGGAGTTTACACCTTCAGTGAAAAATGTAACAACTCAAGATAAAACAAATGAATCTCTTCTTACCACAGAGAATGAAAATCAAATGTAGGAGGAATTAATGGGAAACCTAATCTTTTCACAAAGTCAGCTGCATCAAACGCAAGTGATAGTCAAAATAACACGACACGGTCTGATTACCTCTACCATGCTGCAGCAAGTTTTGTTGTTGCATTTTGGCCCTATGCAAATGTAGAATCTTCAGTTGATTCTCCTGCTTGTTCTCAAGGAGGTTTTCCATCTAGACAAATTGGTTCACCTCCGAGTGTGGCAGCTATTGCTGCTGCTGCAACCGCATGATGGACAGCTCATGGACTGCTTCCTTTGTACGCCCCACTCCACACAGCTTTTGCCTGTCCTCCTGCATCAGCGACTGTTATTCCATCAATGAATATCAGCGAAGTTCCGCCTGAGACAAAACAAGGATATGTTACACTACAAAACCAACTCTGCAAAACCATACAACAGCATCAATACAAGACCCCACCCAATACGGCAGCCCGCACCAATTCACAATTTGAATTACAGCATAACTACAACAGACAAAAGAAATTGCAAAAAAAGAATGATAAGAAAGACTCTCTAAGCAGTGGCAGCACAACCTTTCATCATCATCCAACATCCACTCGTCCCTAGCCCCGTTTCAACCGTGGCCACGTCACAGATTCGCATAATTCCAGCGCAAACCTACAAGAAAGAGCTTGATATAAATACCAATTCAACAGGCCAAAATAACGCAAATCAATCTCTATTGAGTGAAAAATCTCCTAGGTCACTGGCACCGGAATATTGGAAGCACCCAATGGTTTCACCTCATGGAATTGTTGACGTAAAGGATAAAACTGAACACAATGGTGGTTTGTATCCAAAGATAAGGAATCCTTATAAGCTTCAAGTCAGGGAAAATACTTTAGTTTCAGTTGTACATTTCATAGGAAGATGGAGCATCTATTTTCAGGTCCAATACTGATCAGGTGCTGAGTTGTTATCCCTTCAAAAAAAATCTTCGAGCAGTTGCTGACTTACTCTTCTTGCATGGAAGTTCTGATATGGTGATTGCAAGACAAGCAATTTTTCGGTGTTATTTGTACGATCGCCACTGGACCATCCCTGATGAAGAATGGAGAGACATATATTAGAGGACTTTGCAGTCACATCTAGTATAAGTAGGCACTCTTTACTTGAGTCTTTGACTTTTTACCTTCTTGATGATCATACAGATGAAGCTTTACAGGAAGCGTGTCGCATTCTTCCTGAGATATCCGGTCCAACTTCCCATCCTAAAATTGCTGAAGTACTTTTAGAAAAGGGGTAGTACTGATACTGCTCTCATGATTTTGAGATGGTCTGGGCGGGATGGCAGACTACAAGTGAATTCACTTAGGGATGCTGTCACGGCAGTACGGGTAAGGACTGAGTGTGGGCTTCTGACTGAGGCATTTATGCATCGGAGAGTTCTCTGCACCAAAGCAAAAGAAAAGACTTTCGATAGAGGATTGCTTGACGATACCAAGGAGAACACAGTATCGCATTTACAAGGGTCAGCTGACGTGACTTTACCTTCACATGACGACCCTGTTGAGGCTTTTGTTGATGAAGAAGCTGCAGAGGAAGATGATAGTGACAATGATCTACAACGTTTCCAAAATAATCTTTTATCTGCCATACTTCAAATCAGTATACACTGGCGGTGATTATCGTCGTCAAACTGAAACAGGGAGGACTCATGTTGCTCTTGCATTTGAACTTCTCGGCGGCTGGCATAATTTGAAGGGTGCCATAGTTTTGACTGTTCTTCAGATGCTATGGGGAGTCGGTGGATCATTCTCAGCTGGCAGGCCTGGTAAAGGGTTGTGTTCACGGCTGAATCTCCGTGTTCTGAATGAGTATCCACAAGTTCATTCAATTTCAGCATTCAACAACATTTACGATAATACTGGCATCCAAGTCACAATAGGTTCAGAGTCTGTGTCGAAAGCCATTGATATTGCAGATAATGAAATCATCGCGAAATGCTGATTATGAAGTAATCTCAGTAAACCGCCATGTTGATGTTGAACTAAGTCAGCTTGAGAAAAAAAACCTGCACCTTGAGATTATTCAACAGATTTGCCAAAACATCCTGAGGTTCACTGACGGATTTATCACCATTGTTAGCTCCATTGACTTGTGACTGGAGATAACTGTCAACAAAAAGAATTTCATAAGCATTTCATCAATAAATAGATTAGCGACATCATTCACAAAACGGAGGATCAGCATGAGAATACGGCACGGTCAGAGTTAGGCAAAACAATGCAAATTCAAATGACTCCAAGTTTAAGTCACGTTTCACCATAGTGTTTATTTAAATCAGAATTTTGAATATAAATTTTGTTTTAATTAGAAAAACAAAACAATGAGAAAATGGGACCACGCTTATGTTAGCAAAAATGGCAAAAACACCAGCAGCAGAAGATCCATAGCAGGTTTAAATACAAAAATGGAATAAAGCAAACCATGGCAAAAGACACAGCCATGATGGAGCAGAGGCCTCAAAAATTGTGGCAGAGGGTGTCTGCTAAACCTAATTGGGTTGGACCTATATATTGGTTACTATTTATTCAAAAAAAAAACCCTAACAGAGGCAGCAGTCACCCTCTCTCACAGCTCATCTTCATCCCCCAACCAGAAAAACACACATAAACAAAATGAAAAAGAGATTGAAGGAGAGAGCTTATCTGTTTTCGGTATCGACAATTTGGTGGAACCGGTTCAACGAAAGCTGTGCATCATCCAAACTCTTCATTGCTTGTGTGAGAACTTGTCGGATTCGCTCCAACTCTGTAAGCATTCTATTACTTTTCTGTCTTCATAGGTTTAGTTTGTGTTAATATGTGTCGTCTTGTTTCCTGGCGTTGAGCTTTCCTTTTTCTTCGAAAAAAGAGAAGAGCAGAAGAGGCTCTTCGAAACCATTCGAAACCTCCCCCATTTGTCGTCAAACCCAGTTTCACCTTCACCGAAAAACACCAACATTACCTTCCACCTTTGAATCCAACCCTTTACCCCAGATATCCATCATTATTATGAACAAATCTCCTTTGATCCAATACCTACAAATTCGGCTTCAAACCAAATGATTCCCAGAAATTTATTTCCGCCATGAAAGCCAAGCACATTCACCATTACAAAGCTCCAAAAACACTTCTCAAAACCCGCGGCCTTTGAACAACAACAAACCAAACACCATGAGTGTGAAACAAATCAAGGAAAAGAGGAGAAATGAAAAGCTCATGAAACCTCTGAAACCCGAACTTACCACCGTTCATCATTTTCGCTTCACCCTCTCACTCACCAAGAATGCGCCGACCAACCCCACGTGATTATTCCGACCACCACAGATACGCCATCCTCGAAGCTCCCTGTTCTCAGATTTTCAAAGCCGCCGCAGAACCCATCTCCAAACTCCTTCAATCGAACCCGCGATCTCATCGTAACCCCAACTTCAGCTTCATTTCATCCAAAACCCAGCTTCTCCTTCAAAGCCGAATCCAAACGAAACACCACCTTCATACCCAGAACAAACCCCAATCTTCATCTTAAAAAAGCAACCCCCAAACCCTTTATTAAACCAGAGTAAAGACAGACCCGATATCGCAAGAAAAGGTAAAGATTGAGATGCCATCGGTTGCTAATCTCTCGTGATCACGATCATCACTATGTTATCTTCTCCTCGCCGTAAATGCATACCCAAAATGAGAACTCTCCACCGCGAATCTTACTTTGTTTTTTTGTTTTCTCGTTCATATGTGAATTCTAGCTGGGAAATCTGGATGTGATGATGATAGTGGGTGATGATTCGTTAGAAACTGATGAGATTGACCTTCGGTCCACACGATGATGCCTGTTGGCTTTCTTTTTTTTTTTTTTTTTTTTTATTTATTATTTTTATTTTATTTACTTTTAGTTTCATTAGCAGTATTGGGAACGTGAATGATGGGTCGAGGAGGCCCAAAGGATTTCACGTTTACATTTTATTATTTTGTTTGCTGTTATGTTTATTTTATTCAGTTTCATTTTCTTCATTTATAGGAGTTTACTTTTAATCTTTTGTGTATTTACCTATGTTTTATTCTTTTTGGATATTATTCTATGTTGATATATTATTTCTTTTAGAGTTCATATGTCGCTTCATTTCACGATTTTATTTCCTTTTGGGTCGATGACGAGACCTCCGTAATTCATTACCAGTCAAATTATTGATAAGTAATGTTGGATCTGAGACCACCTCTTTTCTCTCTTCATTACTTGTCCCGACTCGATTCAAAACTTTGTCAAACAATTTTCAAAATCAAATTATCTTTGTATTGAATTAAAAGAGGGGATTAAGTGTAGACTTTCTTCCTCTCCGAGTGTTGGGATGCCCACTGTAGTGAGGGTGGTTCCGACACTCGTCTTTCAATACGAAGACGTTTCCCGTCCATTTTCAAATCTCATCTCCTTAAAATCATTTCTTTGTGTTGAGCTAAAAAGAGGATTGGGTGTAGACTCCATCTTCTTCGAGCGTAGGGATGCCCACTGTAGTGAGGGTGGTCTCGATGCTCGTCTGTCAACACAAAGACGCTTCCAACATTTCCTCATAAAACCTCGGTCTCGTACTGAGTATACTTTCAATAATAATTTGATTTCTCTTTGTATCGAATTAAAGAGAGAAGATTGGGTGTAGACCTCTTCTTCTTCGAGTGTTGGGATGCCCACTGTAGTGAGGGTGGTCTCGATACTCGTCTTTCGATATGAAGACGCGACTTCTTCCACCACCCCTCCTGTCACAACTTCTTTCCGTCACCTAAAAACTCGGACCCGTACCAAGTGCATTTTCAAATCATTTTTACGACAAAAACTTGAATGGTCGTGGAGTGGTTAGGCGTAGGCCTTCTCCTATCCCGAGTGCTGACGTTTACCGTAGGGTTCTCTGTCGCAAAGCACTTACCATTCAAAACCAAAAACATCTTTAATAAGAGAATGAAGTTCTCTTTGTATTGAATTAAAGAGAGAGGATCGGGTGTAGACCTTTTCTTCTCCGAGCGTTGGGATGCCCACTGTAGTGAGGGTGGTTTCGACGCTCGTCTTTCAATACGAAGACGCCTCATTTGCCATACCTTTTATAACAAAAACTTTGAGATAACGAATTGGGTACTACCCGTAGGGGTTACTATCCAAGGACCTGTCTCTCCCCCTAAAAAACGATCCAATCAATCAAACGTGACTTCTTTCCCCGCGTGGCGAAAACTAATCAATCTTTCAAAAGGATATGATACGTCCGTTCTACCGCAAACAGGTAACGCCTAAGTCTCCAACGAGCGAGCAGCAAAACACCTAACTGCTAGAATGCGCACGATAGCATCATCCATAAAAAAACATCAACACACCGTAGGCCGAACTACGGCTGCTCTGATTTCTCATACCAGATGAGAATACGTAGGCACAAGACGGCGATGTCTTGGCGAGCACAATCCCCCCTATCTGTAGTTTCCCGAACTACGTCGACTCTGATTTTCTCATATCTGTTGAGAATACGTAGGCCTAGGACCGCGAAGTCCTACCGAGTCTGTTCTCTCCCTTCTTCCCCCCGTTACTTCTCTTTCACCGTTTCTAAACCCTTCTTTCTATCCCTTGGAACACTCTCTTTATAGCATAATCTTTAAGCAAATAAAATCACACATCGACAAACAAAAGGTTCCCATCGAGTACGATGGATGCGAGGGGTGCTAATACCTTCCCTTCGCATAACCGGCTTCCGAACCCGTTCTTGGTTGCGAGACCATCTTATCCGTTCGTTTCTTAAGGTTTTCTCGATATTTTCCTTTCCCCTCATGGGATAAATAAAGTTCGGTGGCGACTCTTCTGTCCTTTCTTTTCGCCTCCCCGTCGTTGCGCAATGCATTTTTTTTCGAGTAGCGACAGCTGGCGACTCTGCTGGGGACAATCCTGGAAAGCCAAGCCTATTTTGTTTGTCATGTTTGTGTCTTTACTTGTTTTATTTATTTATGCTTTATTTTCTAACCGTTGGGTTTATTTGATTTGGTTTGTGAGGATGAAGCTTTCAAGCACACACTAAGTTAGGAGGTGGATTCTTTCTGATTTGCGAGACTTAGGACTCGTTGAGTTGGATTGAATCTCACCGCTCAGATGAGACTCCGTTGGAATAATTATGTCTTACGTGTAGTCGTAATGGCGTTCTTATCTTCAACTTGAGAGTCCGCGATTCTGAGGACCTTTTGTAGAACCTTTATTCCGAAGGTTGCTGAAACATAACTCTGTGTTCATCTTTTTTGAAAGGATTACCGTCTTACGAGTAGTCGTTATGATGGGAAACTTTTGAGGGTTAGTACATGGGACTTTGTTTGAAAGGCCTTTGGAATACTCTTTTTGTACACCATTAGATTGCCCACTCGTTGGAGAAGATACCTTTTGATGTTGTCTTGCAGGATTTGTGACTTTGATCTCGATGTGTGAATATTATCATATGCATTCATAAAACATTGCATTGCATATCATTTTGCATACCAAGAGACTTAAGAAGCTATGATTATCTCAGGTATTGGAGAACTCAATGGCTGATATAAGAAAGAGAAGCACAAATTCCATAAAGTTTAGGGAACCAAAGTTGGAATCAATTCAAGACCTTCTGATTGACGTGCCGAAAGTTATCAAGATCAACTTTCAAGGGAAACATGGGAAATTGCTTGATCTTCTACACTCTAGAGTTGATACTTGGGCCTTGTATGCTATGGCTCAATTTTATGATGCGCCTCTCCGGTGCTTCACTTTTCAAGACTACCAGTTGGCTCCCACCTTGGAAGAATATTCTCACATTTTGAACATTAAAATTAAGGATCAACCTGTCTATACTGGTTTGGAAGAAGAACCAAAGCCTGCTGTCATTGCTCTTGCTCTTCATATGACCAAAGAAGAAATCAGGAAGGGTCTAACCAGTAAAGGGGGTGTTCAGGGTTTTCCATTGAAGTTTTTGCTAGAAAAGGCCGCTCAGTACAAGGTTGATGAAGATTGGGAAAAGTTCGGTATAAGTGTTGCTCTAATGATCTATGGGATTGTCCTCTTTCCAAATGTGGACAATTTCATAGACATCACTGCCATCGTTCTCTTCATGCAGAAGAATCCCATCCCTACACTCCTTGCCGATGTCTATCACTCTATTCATTGGAGGAGCGAAAAGAAGGCGGGAACGATCCAATGCTGCTCTCACCTACTATACAAATGGTATGCTTCTCATTTGCCCAAGAAAGGACCGTTCGTGGAAAACAAGAAGGAATTGAAATGGTCTCAGCGCATCATGTCTCTGGAAGCTAGTGATATTGCTTGGTACTCTCATGAGTACTATGATGTGGAAATCATCTTTAGTTGTGGAGAATTCAGTAATGTACCTTTAATCGGTAGGGCCGGTTGTATTAACTATAACCCAGTCATGGCATTACGTCAGTTGGGCTATGTTATGGAGGGCGAGCCCGAAGCAGAGAAGGTTCAGAGTTTCTTTCTGCTAGCCACATCAGAAGACCCTGCGTTTGTCAGGAAGATTGCTAAGGCTTGGGGCAAGATTCATACAAAGGGAAGGAAGGAGTTAAAAGCGAAGAATTGTGTGGCAAAGGAGCCATACAACCAGTGGTTACTAGCCAGAGTAGCTGAAAGGTCGTTGCCATTTCCCTTAGAGCCCTCTATGCGAGAAACACCTCCTGCTCCCACTCATGTACCCATAGAAGAATATGAAAAACTGAAGCTAATAGTGGAGAGATTGACTAAGGAGAATCAGGACCTTCAGAATGAAGTCCACCAAGCAAATGTGGAGAACGGTCAGTACAAAAGAAAGGTGGAGTTTGAACAGGATCAAGCGGCTGAGAGTAGCAAGAAGCTAAAATTAGAAACGAATCTGAGAGTCAGGTACCAACAGGGTTACGAAGGGGCTGATGCATCATTAACAACTCTCCGACAACGCTTAAAGGATACCAAAGCTTCTTGTGATAGGGCATGGCACTTCTTTGAGGTAGCCTCTGCCGAAAAGAAGGAAATACGAGAGAATCTTGAGGCTGATATTGGGGATCTTGAAGAACGACTGAGAAACGCCTTGACCCTAGTGGAAAATGAACGAAGACTCAAAGAGGAGGCATTGAAAGATTCATATGTCACATCTGACCTATGGAATAACAAATGTCAAGAATTGGAAACTGCCCAGGAAACAGCCCTTCTGTGGAGGAATCGTTTTGAGGCTTTGCAAAGAGATAGTGCGCAGTGGCTCGAGAAAGAAGCTCAGCTCAATGAGTTGTTGGACACCCATGTGGATTCTATTTGTTATTACCAGTCGACTCTAGATACGTGTCGTGCTAGGTACAACAATTTGGTGGAGCATTGCAACCTCATGATCCGTGATATCCCATGGAGGTTGGAAAGCGCCATTCAAGATTTGGAAGGAAATGATATCCCTCCTTCTGTTCACCACTTTATCCAGCTCTGCGACCAAATGGTTAGGAGGTTCATGTTCGAGATGAAGAAGCTTGAAGAGCGTCTCCAAAAGGAGAAATTCTAGTTTTTTCTGTACTCTTGATTTTCAGTCATTTAGTGTTTTCCTTGTAATGAGAATTGTTATTCGGCATAGTCAGCAAATGTTTGTATTGAATCTCCCCAAATTAATGAGAATTTGCTTTTGGTCTAATTGTGTTTTCTTTATTATTTGTTCATTCGCGATTCTATAATACCGGTTATAATCATAGGTTTCGAAAGTCTCTTGAGCATTCGCATGAACTTGCGCATCATTTTGCATTCCCTGAAACTCGACCTCACACCGCTTGCCATTTCAGAGAGAAAGAGAGGGAAAGAGGAAGAGCAAGCTGACTTCTCAACACTCCTACAACACGCGGGGAAATCAGCAGAGAATTATGGATCAGGTTCAAGCCGAGCTTTTGGAGTTTCGTGAGAAGATGGCACAATTCATGGAGATGATGCAGGGGGTGGCCAATGGACAAGACCAGTTAAGGACATTGGTTCAACCTTTAATAGCTCAGGTGGATGGAAGTGGCGTTTTGCACGGTGGGGCTGCTGATGTCCCCCCTCCTGCTAATGGTGGAACCTCGCAAGTCAACGGTGGCCCAACTGTAGTCAACCTTCCGGGCGGAAGAGAACAAACTGGAATCCCCATCCCAGTTGTGACAGGCGCCATACCTACTAGCGTGAATCCTCAATGGGACCAAGATGAACAGGATGATATCTTCTCCATGAGAGACCTTGGGGGAGGGCTACGATCCGATACCAATAGAAGGTTTGATGAAATAGAAGAAAAGATGAAGAGCATTCTGGAAAACCAGAACACTATGGGGCTTGACATGTCCAATCTGGGATTGATTCCGGGACTCAGGATCCCTCCAAAGTTCAAAGTGCCAGATTTCGATAAATACAAAGGAACGACATGTCTAAAGGTGCATATCCGCTCCTATTTTCGAAGGATGTCGGCATACTCTGATGACGAGAAGTTGCTTATGCACTTCTTCCAAGATAGTCTGTCAGGGCCTTCTCTGGAGTGGTACATGGGTTTGGAACCTGCCAATATTCGGAGCTGGAAGAATTTAGCAGAGGCCTTTGTCCAGCATTACCAGTACAATAGTGACTTGGCACCAAATCGGGTGCAGTTGCAGAATCTATCCCAAAGAAGCAATGAGTGTTTTAAAGAATACGCCCAAAGGTGGCGAGAGCTTGCCGCTAGGGTTCAACCTCCCATGATGGAAAGAGAACTAATCGATTTATTCGTGGCCACCTTGCCCGGAATCTACTACGAAAAGTTGGTGAGCAATATGTCAGGAAGCTTCTCGGACTTAATTATCACGGGCGAAAGAGTTGAAAACGGTATAAAAATGGGGAAAATTCAAGCAGCGGAAGGGACCTCATCTGGAGGTGGAAGAAAGTTCTTTGGTGCGAAGAAAAAGGATAATGAAACAAATGCAGTGTACGGCTTTAACAACCGAAAAAGATACTTGGATCAGCGTCAGCAGCGACCGTACTACCAGCAACCGTCACAAGTAGCGAGTATTGCCATCCCGGCAACACAGCCTCCACAGCAACAGCCACGTCAACAACAGGAGCAGCGACCTCAACAACAGAATTATGCACCAAGACAGTTCCAGGACAGGAGAAGGGTGGCGGATAGACACTTTGACACACCGCCAATGCCATACGCTCAGTTGCTACAACACTTAATTCAACTGCAGTTGGTCCAGAAAAGGACAATGGCACCTCTAACTGGCCAACCACCTCCTGGATATGACGCCAACGCTAGGTGTGAATTCCACTCTGGCGCCCCCGGCCACAGTATTGACAACTGTAAAGCCTTCAAACATAAGGTACAAGACCTTATTGATAGTAAAGCTATCAATTTCAATCAAGACGCGCCAAGCGTGGATCGAAATCCCATGCCTAACCATGGTAGGGGTGGTGGCGTGAATGCTATTGACAGTGAGGAAGGCCTGAACTTGGTGTCCAGAGTAGAGGATTTGAAGACGCCGTTAAGTTTCGTGAAGAGCAAGTTGTTAGAAGGAGGGGTATTCCCAGGCTGCGGAAAGGATTGCGAAGACTGTATGATCTGTCCGGTAGGATGTCGGAACCTAAGGAACCATATACAGCACATGATGGATGACGGTTTGTTACAATTTGATAGAATCTGTAAGAAAGATGCTGAAGAGGTAGTCATCAAAGATAAGGATGAGGTGGCCACCATATCCATCCCATACAAAACAATTACAATTTTTGCGCCTCCGGCAAGGCCCACTATTATATTCACAAAGGCAGGACCCGTACCCTATGAAAGTTCTAAAGCAATTCCTTGGAACTACGGGGCCGAGGTCTACTGCAATGGTCAAAAGCAGGAACTGAGAGGTTCACCGTTGGATTCTATTGATAATTTGGTGGGAACTGGAGGAATGACTCGGAGCGGGAGAGTATTTGCACCTCCCGAAGCAAGTACAGAAAGGGCTGATAAAGGTAAGGGGAAGGTTATAGCGGAAGAGAATTCTCAGGCTAGAGAAAAGGAAACTTTGCTGAAGGATGCGGAGGAATTCATGCGCTTGATAAGAAGGAGTGACTACAAAATTGTGGATCATTTACAACAAACTCCTTCAAAGATTTCTATCTTGTCATTGCTGTTATGTTCTGAGGCTCACAGGAATGCTTTACTCAGAGTTTTGAATAATGCTTATGTACCTCAAGAGATATCCGTTAATCAGTTGGAAGGCGTGGTGGCCCATGTCAATGCAGGTAACGGGTTGGGGTTCACAGACCGTGACTTGACACCAAAAGGGAGGAACCACAACTTGGCTCTGCACATTTCACTTGAATGCCGAGGAACAATGATGTCACATGTACTTGTTGATACAGGGTCGTCTTTGAATGTGTTGCCAAAAAAGGCATTGATGAAGATCGATCATCAGGGTCTATATTGTACGCCCAGTGATTTGGTTGTGCAGGCTTTCGATGGAACCCGAAGATCTGTCTTTGGGGAGATAACTCTGCCTATCCAAGTAGGCCCAGAGGTGTTTGAAACAGTTTTCTACATCATGGATATCCAGCCTGCTTATAGCTGTCTTTTGGGTCGGCCTTGGATACACTTAGCAGGCGCTGTAACATCGACGTTGCACCAGAAATTGAAATATATGGTGGATGGGAGTATTGTGACCGTTTGTGGAGAAGAAGACATCATGGTGAGCCATCTGTCTTCATTCAAATATGTGGAAGTCGACGGCGAAATTCAGGAAACGCTGTGCCAGGCTTTTGAGACTGTCCAAATCAAGGAGAAGGCGCCGGTCGAGGTCAAGGCTCCAGAAGTTGCCATGTCGTCATACAAGGAAGCACAGGCCGTGGTGGAATCCGGATCAACACAAGGATGGGGACAGGTGGTAAGCGTCCCAAACAAGCAAGATAAGTTCGGATTGGGATATAGCCCACATGGATCATCTTCACAAAGCACTCCATGTTACAGAGGTCCTGTCCAATTTACTAGCAGTGGAGTCATTTCCGATCAAATTAATGCCATATCAGATGAGGAAGGAGACAGCGACTGTGATATGGACGCGTGGATCCAGCCATGCATCCCCGGCCAAGGCTTGAAGAATTGGAGCATGGAGGAAATTATCACAGTGACTTATGAAGAGTAATTGATTTGTCTTGATTAATGTATTTCCATATGCTCTGCCCAAGGCATAATGGACTTTGTTTGTAGGGCCCTATCTTTATGCATGTGAACAATCTTTTTATCATCAATTAAAAGGCGTCTTTTCATTCAGAATTTTGTGATCCTTGTTGTTCTTGTTTTTATCTTTAACAATAAAATGGCAATGTGGTTTGTGTTTTTTGTTTGCATATCATTTAAAAGCATAAAATCATCATCATCGCAGGTTACACATTTCAGATGCCACCGACTCAGACTCGTCTATGACTCAGTATGACTTTGACAATCCGATCTTTCAAGCCGAAGAAGAGATCGAAGAAGACGAAGACCTGCCTGAGGAGCTTGCCAGATTGTTAAGGCAAGAGGAGAAGGTCATCCTGCCTCATCAGGAGGAAGTTGAAGTTGTCAACCTGGGAACAGAAGAAGACAAGAAGGAGGTTAGAATAGGGGCTACACTGCAGGATGAGGTCAAGCAACGATTGATTGAGTTACTCCAAGAGTACAAAGACGTGTTTGCTTGGTCGTATGAGGATATGCCAGGACTTGACACAGATATCGTGGTTCATCGTCTGCCTCTTCGTGAAGAATGTCCTCCTGTCAAACAGAAATTGAGAAGAACAAGGCCAGATATGGCAGTGAAGATCAAGGAAGAAGTTCAGAAACAGTTAGATGCCGGATTTCTTGCTGTGGCCAACTACCCCCCTTGGGTCGCTAACATCGTGCCCGTGCCTAAAAAGGACGGCAAAGTTAGGATGTGTGTTGATTATAGGGACTTGAATAGAGCAAGCCCAAAGGATGATTTCCCGCTTCCCCATATTGACGTGCTTGTTGATAACACCGCGCAATTCTCAGTGTTTTCCTTCATGGACGGCTTTTCCGGATACAATCAAATTAAGATGGCGCCGGAGGATATGGAGAAAACGACTTTTATCACACCTTGGGGGACCTTTTGCTATAAAGTAATGCCTTTCGGGTTGAAGAGCGCAGGGGCAACTTATCAACGAGCAATGGTCACACTCTTTCACGACATGATGCATCACGAAATTGAAGTTTATGTCGACGATATGATTGCAAAGTCCCAAACGGAGGAAGGGCACTTGGTGAATCTTCTAAATTTGTTTGAGAGGTTGAGGAAGTTCAAATTGAGGTTGAATCCGAGCAAATGTACTTTCGGCGTACGGTCAGGAAAGCTGTTGGGGTTCATCGTTAGTGAGAAAGGTATTGAGGTTGATCCCTCGAAGATCAGGGCAATTCAAGAAATGCCAGCACCAAAGACCGAGAAGCAGGTTCGTGGTTTCTTAGGTAGATTGAACTATATTGCAAGGTTCATATCTCACCTCACCACCACTTGTGAGCCATTGTTTAAACTTCTGAAGAAGGATCAGGCGGTCGTTTGGAACGAGAATTGTCAGAAGGCGTTTGAGAAAATAAAGGAATACCTACAAGAACCCCCAATACTGATGCCCCCGGTGGCTGGGAGACCGTTGATAATGTACTTAACAGTTCTTGAGAATTCTATGGGCTGTGTTCTCGGTCAGCACGACGAGACTGGAAGAAAGGAGCACGCAATTTACTACTTGAGTAAAAAGTTCACGGACTGTGAATCCAGATATTCAATGTTAGAAAAGACTTGTTGCGCACTTGCTTGGGCCGCCAAGCGCCTAAGGCAGTATATGCTAAACCACACAACCATGTTGATTTCAAAGATGGACCCAATTAAGTACGTGTTCGAAAAGCAGGCGCTATCAGGAAGGATCGCTAGGTGGCAGATGATTCTGACAGAATATGATATTCAATATGTATCTCAAAAAGCTATTAAAGGTAGTGTTCTGTCAGAATACCTGGCAGAGCAGCCAGTCGATGATTATCAGCCAATGAAGTTTGACTTTCCTGACGAAGACATTATGTACTTGAAAATGAAAGATTGCGATGAACCGTTGCCGGGCGAGGGACCGGAATTGGGTTCCCAGTGGAAATTAATCTTTGACGGCGCTGTTAACTCATACGGTAGTGGGATTGGGGCAATCATTACAACTCCCCATGGGTCCCATATACCATTCACCGCGAGGTTAACATTCCCATGTACCAACAACGAGGCCGAGTACGAAGTGTGTATCATGGGTATTGAAGAAGCAATCGACTTAAGAATCAAGAACCTTGATATCTATGGAGATTCAGCCTTAGTGGTCAACTAAATCAAGGGGGAGTGGGAAACGCGCCAGCCAAATCTGATCCCATACATGAACTACACAAGGAGGTTGCTACCTTTTTTCGATCGAGTAGAGCTTCACCATGTGCCAAGAGCAGAGAATCAGATGGCCGATGCTTTGGCTACTATATCCTCGATGTACAAAGTTAACTTCTGGAACGATGCTCCAATAATTGTCATTTCACGGCTCGACAGACCAGCATTTGTGTTCGCAATAGCTGAAGCTCCTGATGGTAAACCATGGTTTTATGACATCCGAAACTTTCTTAAGAACCAAGAGTATCCGCCTGGGGCATCTACCCAAGATAAGAAGACTTTGAGGAGATTGTCCGGCAATTTCTATCTGAATCCAGACGGTGCGCTCTATCGGAGAAACCATGACTTAGTGCTACTAAGATGCGTGGACGAAAAAGAGGCAAATTTGCTTATGGAAGAAGTCCACGAAGGTGCTTTCGGAACACATGCAGGCGGTCATGCCATGTCTCGGAAATTATTGAGGGCAGGATATTATTGGTTAACTATGGAGTCAGATTGCTTCAAGTACGCCAAGAAATGCCACAAATGTCAAATTTATGCCGACAAGATTCATGTACCGCCGTGTCCTTTGAATGTCATGTCGTCGCCGTGGCCTTTTTCCATGTGGGGCCTTGATATGATTGGAAAAATCGAGCCGACCGCGTCCAATGGACACCGTTTTATCTTAGTGGCTATTGATTATTTCACCAAATGGGTCGAAGCGGCCTCTTATGCCAATGTCACAAAGCAGGTAGTGGCCCGATTCATCAAAAGAGATATCATCTGTCGATATGGGATACCCGAAAGGATCATTACTGACAATGGTTCTAATTTGAATAACAAGATGATGAAGGAACTGTGCCAGAGTTTCAAAATTAAGCATCACAATTCTTCTCCCTATCGCCCGAAAATGAATGGCGCCGTGGAAGCGGCCAACAAGAACATTAAGAAGATAGTACAGAAGATGGTGATAACTTATAAGGATTGGCACGAGATGTTACCCTTTGCCTTACATGGATATCGCACTTCGGTGCGCACTTCAACTGGAGCAACTCCTTTCTCGTTGGTGTATGGCATGGAAGTTGTTCTGCCATTAGAGGTCGAGATCCCTTCTCTAAGAGTACTGGCAGATGTCAAACTAGATGAAGCAGAATGGGTAAAGAACAGGTTGAATCAACTCAGTTTGATGGATGAGAAAAGATTGGCGTCTCTCGCGTACGGTCGTTTGTATCAGAAGAGGATGAAGAGCGCCTATGATAAAAAGATACGTCCTCGGAACTTTCAGGCAGGCGACTTGGTGTTGAAGCGAATTCTCCCACCGCAGAATGATCACAGAGGCAAATGGACTCCCAACTACGAGGGTCCTTATGTTGTAAGAAAGGTTTTCTCAGGAGGAGCCTTGCTGCTTTCAACTATGGATGGTGAAGATTTTACATCCCCGGTGAACGCAGACGCGGTCAAAAAATATTTTGCTTAAAAAAGCTCGCTGGAAAGAAAAGAGTATCCAAGCAAGAATGAGGCATCCCGGCGAACCATAAAAAGATAGGTTCAGGCAAAAATTAGGGATATAAGAAAATGTGAGCCCGCAAAGTTGAAAACCTGAAAGGGCAACTTTGGCAAAAATGGGTATCCTGGTGAGTCGAAAACCCGCAAGGGCGATTCAGGCAAAAATTAGGGATTTTAAAGCAAATGATTGCGGCCTGCGCATTGATCATCACAAGCATAGTGGATCCTAGGGAGAACTCGAAGATCGACCATTCAAATCAATCTCTTTGGAAGTTAAAGCATCGGAAAGCGTCAAAGCCGCGCGAGTCATGGATGAGTCGTCACATGGTGTTTGTCTGTACCACATTGCCGACATTTTTGTATATTTTCCTTGCGATTGTCTTTTTGTGCAGCTTTCTCTTTTCAGGAGTTGCATCCGATGTAAAATTGCCTATTTTCAGGCCTTTTATCAATGAAATATACTATTCAGAAAAAGCTTTTGGTCTTGTTTTTTACCATTTTGTTTGCAAAAGACACCTGATATTTTTGATAAAAAAAACCTTGCATACATAAACTTGTGGGCTTTGCTAACTATTAATCAAGATATTTGTTTAAATAAAAACATGAGTGATAATTTGGTGCCAGCTGTACAACACATTTGTCTAATTGTTGTCACTTTCCCCAAGCAGAGGTGGATAGTAATTCCCTCCTTATCTAATCCACAGCCAAGTTAGCAGAGTTAATTTTCTTCCCCACAGAATGGAACTAACTCAGAGATCGTTCATCCCCAGCAGGGAGAGTGTGGGATAGTCCTCCCATTAAATCTTATTCAACATCCCTAGCAAATAGCGGATTCAATCTCCGGCAGAAGAGAGTTATTTCACAACGCTCAGCTATGCTTACCCAGTGGAGTTATTCTGGCTAAACATTCACGGTTGATTTCCCCGCCAGAATGAAGTGGTTGTCTCCAGTCAAGTTGTTTGTTCCCCAAAGGAGTTGTAGGCCGATAGGCCATTCGGGACGTTTTCCGCAGTAGAGTTTGATTTGGATCCCCAGCGGAGTGGTTTTGTTCTTAGCGGAGCAATTTTACCCAGAAGTTTTTATCGGAAGCCATCCAGGGCTTGTATTCCCCAGCATGAGTTTGTTTGCGCTAAGCGTACCTAGCTCTGATACAACGGAGTGGGCTCTTTCTCTTTAGCATTTATTTTGTTAAAGAGGTTCATTTGCATCTACATATGTGTGTAACATCTACCCAAACGCGAAGCATTTCCATTTCACATGGAACATTTCGTCATATTCAAACATATGCATGTGAAACATAAGCCAGGTCGTTACCCCTTTTGTTTCAAGTGAATCTCGCAGACGATCAGCATCTTTGCCCGTTGTGTTGTTTATACCCCAGCTCGTACTGTTTCCCCAACGGAATTCTTTGGTGGTCGTCACCAATGGAAGGTCTTAAATTCGTTTGAATCTTGTTGCTCATATATTCAGCGAAGCCTTGGCGGCAACACAGAGTAATTTGTTTGTTCAGCGGCGATGTTGAAAGTTTGTTTCAACGGCGATGTCGGAGTAATTTGTTTATTCAGCGGCGAGGTTGAATGTTTATTTCTGGCGGCGATGTCGGAGTAATTCGTTTATTCAGCGGCGAGGTTGGATGTTTGTTTCTGGCGGCGATGTCGGAGTAACTTGTTTATTCAGCGGCGAGGTTGAATGTTTATTTCTGGCGGCGATGTCGGAGTAATTCGTTTATTCAGCGGCGAGGTTGAAAGTTTGTTTTGACGGCGATGTCAAAAGTAATTTGCTTATTCAGCGGCGAGGTTGGATGTTTGTTTCGACGGCGATGTCGGAGTAATTTAGTTTTTTCAGCGGCGATGTTGAAAGTTTGTTTCGACGGCGATGTCGGAGTAATTTGTTTATTCAGCGGCGAGGTTGAATGTTTATTTCTGGCGGCGATGTCGGAGTAATTCGTTTATTCAGCGGCGAGGTTGGATGTTTGTTTCTGGCGGCGATGTCGGAGTAATTTTGTTTATTCGGCGGCGAGGTTGAAAGTTTGTTTTGACGGCGATGTCAAAAGTAATTTGCTTATTCAGCGGCGAGGTTGGATGTTTGTTTCTGGCGGCGATGTCGGAGTAATTTAGTTTTTCAGCGGCGATGTTGAAAGTTTGTTTTGATGGCGATGTTGGATTTTGTCTTGACGGCAATGTCGGAGGATCGTATCTTTGGATTCAATATCTGTTTGTATTTAACAAAGGATTGACGGCGAGGTTAGATCTTTTTACCGATTTAATGTCGAGGCCTGACCGTGAGGTCAGATGCTTTTACCGATTATTTTAAGAATTGACGGCGAAGTCAAAACTGTTGGAAATGACGGCGAAGTCAGAAGATTGTTTTAAGAGATGACGGCGAAGTCAGGGGGCTTTACCAAAGTCCTGTGAAAGATTGACGGCGAAGTCAGAAAATATTGAAGACCGACGATAAAGTCAGTTGATTTATAATTTTGACACTGAGATCTGACGGCGATGTTAGATGCTATTAAAAGCGCTGGCGGCGAGGTCAGACATTTCACTTAATATGTGTGCCTGGCGGTGATGTCAGAAGTTCGTTTCACGGTTGTCAAATTTCCGGGTCCTTGGGTATTCAACCGTCTTTTTACCTGAATGTTCGAAAGCTGTCCGCTTTTCCTACCTTCAGGTCCAAGTCGCTAGAATAGGGGCAGCTGTTGTACCCCAAAATTTGACCAGCCTCCTTGGCTTATGTTTCATTTCATTGCATCAGCATATTGCATAAAACATCACATTGAATAGCATTTTTTTTGCATATTCAAGGCTTGATTATGTGGTTATTACACTTGTTATCAACCCAAGAGAAAAAAATCAAGTTTGCTTTCTGATTCAAGGATCTGGTGGTAAAAAAGGGGGACTTTGAGTTCAAGACTGATTTGGTGATGGATTCATTTTAATTTGGGGGGTCTAAATTAGAGATGGATTCACGTTTCGCTCGTCAAGAATAGTTTTGAGTCACTTTTTCTTCAGATGATAAAATTGAGAATAGGGGAGTTTTGATTTTTAACGAGCGGTCAAGATTAATTATCGCAACATTTTAAGTCAAGAATCAAAATTTCAAATTTGTTATCAAATCACAGCTTTGAGACCAAATATCGTGGGGTGCCGATATTACAAGTTTCTACAAAGCCCGTTCTTTACAAGAATTGTCACAAAATTAGTACAAGGAAAAAACATGCCCATGTCATTAAATCAATACTCGAAAGAAATGAGTGTACAAAATTATGGTCCAATGTTCAAGTCCATCACCAATTACCGAAAGCTCTACAAAATAAAAAGGGGGCCCATCCAACATGATTCAAGCCATTATCAACACATTTTGATTACAAAATTGGCAAATAAAAGCAGGGCACCGATATTTTGGACTTCTTGTACAGGGCAGTCCCACACCAGCTTTCATGGCCAACGGTTACAACGACCCTAAGGTGCTTGCCAGGTGATGAATCCAGTGTATAACTTCACTGTGAAGTCATTACCAAGCCAAAGGAACAACGTGACCCTACAACCATAAAAAAAAAAAAAAACAGTCATGACCAGAACTGACATATTTTCAATAAGTAAGGAAAATAAGCGGATCACGTTTACAAAGAAAATAATGATGAAAATTGCTCAAAAGTATTTACAATCCTCAAGGAGGCACCTTGTTCATCTGTATCCTCAGCAATCAAGAGTTCAATCTCAATGTCAGTACCACAGACAAATTGCCGCATCTTAAGGGAGTTTACACCTTCAGTGAAAAATGTAACAACTCAAGATAAAACAAATGAATCTCTTCTTACCACAGAGAATGAAAATCAAATGTAAGAGGAATTAATGGGAAACCTAATCTTTTCACAAAGTCAGCTGCATCAAACGCAAGTGATAGTCAAAATAACACGACACGGTCTGATTACCTCTACCATGCTGCAGCAAGTTTTGTTGTTGCATTTTGGCCCTATGCAAATGTAGAATCTTCAGCTGATTCTCCTGCTTGTTCTCAAGGAGGTTTTCCATCTAGACAAATTGGTTCACCTCCGAGTGTGGCAGCTATTGCTGCTGCTGCAACCGCATGATGGACAGCTCATGGACTGCTTCCTTTGTACGCCCCACTCCACACAGCTTTTGCCTGTCCTCCTGCATCAGCGACTGTTATTCCATCAATGAATATCAGCGAAGTTCCGCCTGAGACAGAACAAGGATATGTTACACTACAAAACCAACTCTGCAAAACCATACAACAGCATCAATACAAGACCCCACCCAATACGGCAGCCCGCACCAATTCACAATTTGAATTACAGCATAACTACAACAGACAAAAGAAATTGCAAAAAAAGAATGATAAGAAAGACTCTCTAAGCAGTGGCAGCACAACCTTTCATCATCATCCAACATCCACTCGTCCCTAGCCCCGTTTCAACCGTGGCCACGTCACAGATTCGCATAATTCCAGCGCAAACCTACAAGAAAGAGCTTGATATAAATACCAATTCAACAGGCCAAAATAACGCAAATCAATCTCTATTGAGTGAAAAATCTCCTAGGTCACTGGCACCGGAATATTGGAAGCACCCAATGGTTTCACCTCATGGAATTGTTGACGTAAAGGATAAAACTGAACACAATGGTGGTTTGTATCCAAAGATAAGGAATCCTTATAAGCTTCAAGTCAGGGAAAATACTTTAGTTTCAGTTGTACATTTCATAGGAAGATGGAGCATCTATTTTCAGGTCCAATACTGATCAGGTGCTGAGTTGTTATCCCTTCAAAAAAATCTTCGAGCAGTTGCTGACTTACTCTTCTTGCATGGAAGTTCTGATATGGTGATTGCAAGACAAGCAATTTTTCGGTGTTATTTGTACGATCGCCACTGGACCATCCCTGATGAAGAATGGAGAGACATATATTAGAGGACTTTGCAGTCACATCTAGTATAAGTAGGCACTCTTTACTTGAGTCTTTGACTTTTTACCTTCTTGATGATCATACAGATGAAGCTTTACAGGAAGCGTGTCGCATTCTTCCTGAGATATCCGGTCCAACTTCCCATCCTAAAATTGCTGAAGTACTTTTAGAAAAGGGGTAGTACTGATACTGCTCTCATGATTTTGAGATGGTCTGGGCGGGATGGCAGACTACAAGTGAATTCACTTAGGGATGCTGTCACGGCAGTACGGGTAAGGACTGAGTGTGGGCTTCTGACTGAGGCATTTATGCATCGGAGAGTTCTCTGCACCAAAGCAAAAGAAAAGACTTTCGATAGAGGATTGCTTGACGATACCAAGGAGAATACAGTATCGCATTTACAAGGGTCAGCTGACGTGACTTTACCTTCACATGACGACCCTGTTGAGGCTTTTGTTGATGAAGAAGCTGCAGAGGAAGATGATAGTGACAATGATCTACAACGTTTCCAAAATAATCTTTTATCTGCCATACTTCAAATCAGTATACACTGGCGGTGATTATCGTCGTCAAACTGAAACAGGGAGGACTCATGTTGCTCTTGCATTTGAACTTCTCGGCGGCTGGCATAATTTGAAGGGTGCCATAGTTTTGACTGTTCTTCAGATGCTATGGGGAGTCGGTGGATCATTCTCAGCTGGCAGGCCTGGTAAAGGGTTGTGTTCACGGCTGAATCTCCGTGTTCTGAATGAGTATCCACAAGTTCATTCAATTTCAGCATTCAACAACATTTACGATAATACTGGCATCCAAGTCACAATAGGTTCAGAGTTTGTGTCGAAAGCCATTGATATTGCAGATAATGAAATCATCGCGAAATGCTGATTATGAAGTAATCTCAGTAAACCGCCATGTTGATGTTGAAGTAAGTCAGCTTGAGAAAAAAAACCTGCACCTTGAGATTAGTCAACAGATTTGCCAAAACATCCCGAGGTTCACTGACGGATTTATCACCATTGTTAGCACCATTGACTTGTGACTGGAGATAACTGTCAACAAAAAGAATTTCATAAGCATTTCATCAATAAATAGATTAGCGACATCGTTCACAAAACGGAGGATCAGCATGAGAATACGGCACGGTCAGAGTTAGGCAAAACAATGCAAATTCAAATGACTCCAAGTTTAAGTCACGTTTCACCATAGTGTTTATTTAAATCAGAATTTTGAATATACATTTTGTTTTAATTAGAAAAACAAAACAATGAGAAAATGGGACCACGCTTATGTTAGCAAAAATGGCAAAAACACTAGCAGCAGAAGATCCATAGCAGGTTTAAATACAAAAATGGAATAAAGCAAACCATGGCAAAAGACACAGCCATGATGGAGCAGAGGCCTCAGAAATTGTGGCAGAGGGTGTCTGCTAAACCTAATTGGGTTGGACCTATATATTGGTTACTATTTATTCAAAAAAAAACCCTAACAGAGGCAGCAGTCACCCTCTCTCACAGCTCATCTTCATCCCTCAACCAGAAAAACACACATAAACAAAACGAAAAAGAGATTGAAGGAGAGAGCTTATCTGTTTTCGGTATCGACAATTTGGTGGAACCGGTTCAACGAAAGCTGTGCATCATCCAAACTCTTCATTGCTTGTGTGAGAACTTGTCGGATTCGCTCCAACTCTGTAAGCATTCTATTACTTTTCTGTCTTCATAGGTTTAGTTTGTGTTAATATGTGTCGTCTTGTTTCCTGGCGTTGAGCTTTCCTTTTTCTTCGAAAAAAGAGAAGAGCAGAAGAGGCTCTTCGAAACCATTCGAAACCTCCCCCATTTGTCGTCAAACCCAGTTTCACCTTCACCGAAAAACACCAACATTACCTTCCACCTTTGAATCCAACCCTTTACCCCAGATATCCATCATTATTATGAACAAATCTCCTTTGATCCAATACCTACAAATCCGGCTTCAAACCAAATGATACCCAGAAATTTATTTCCGCCATGAAATCCAAGCACATTCACCATTACAAAGCTCCAAAAACACTTCTCAAAACCCGCGGCCTTTGAACAACAACAAACCAAACACCATGAGTGTGAAACAAATCAAGGAAAAGAGGAGAAATGAAAAGCTCATGAAACCTCTGAAACCCGAACTTACCACCGTTCATCATTTTCGCTTCACCCTCTCACTCACCAAGAATGCGCCGACCAACCCCACGTGATTATTCCGACCACCACAGATACGCCATCCTCGAAGCTCCCTGTTCTCAGATTTTCAAAGCCGCCGCAGAACCCATCTCCAAACTCCTTCAATCGAACCCGCGATCTCATCGTAACCCCAACTTCAGCTTCATTTCATCCAAAACCCAGCTTCTCCTTCAAAGCCGAATCCAAACGAAACACCACCTTCATACCCAGAACTGTTGCACCCCAAAATTTGCCCTCACAATACAAGACTTTGTGTTCCAAGAAGGTTCACAAGGTTCACAAAATTCATAATTGGTCAGAAGAGTTGACAATTCCCTCAGACAATGCACCTCCTAAGCAGTGCATCCAAAACTAGGGTTTTGACTTTAATCAGGCTAAATGGACTTCCAAGACTTCAAGTGAGCTTCATAACATCTTATATGTGTATAAGAACCCCCATGTCAAGTTTCAAGACTTTTCTCAAAAGTTTGCTCAGTCAGATGATCAGATAAGTCAAAAGCAGTCAATGCAGTTAAAAGGTCAAACTGAGGTCAACTGTGGTCAAACCAAAGTAAAACTTCATGATTTTTTTTTGCCAACATCAAAGAGAGGTTGGGTGAGAAATATTATCATAATAACTGTAATACCCCAAATTTTGCCCTAAGATTTGTCGTCGCATTTCATTGCATTTAATCAATTACTAACAAATTTGTGTAGTCGTTTGACTTTTTGCAGGTAAATATCATATGGCATGCATTTTTTTTCTAAAAAGTAAAAATGGCACAATTGGCCGGAGGACATGTGTAAGGAGTTATGAGTGTGAGAGGTTGAGAGTTCGAATCTCACCTTTGTCACTTTTTTTTGTTTTTTATTATTTTTACTCTAAATTTTTCTATCTTTCATTAAAAAAATAACAAAAATAGTTTTTTATTATTATTTAATTATTATTTTCGTATTTTAATTAAATCATTTTTTAAAATATTATTTTTTTCACTTTTTTCTAAATTATTCATAAAAATATCCAAAAAATCATAAAATAAAAAATATTGAAAAAAATTTTGTTCTTTTTATAATATTTTTTATTTTAGGAATCAATAGGATTATTAGTTTTTATTTTAAGTTTATTTTAATTATTTTAAATTATTTAAATTTTATTTTTTCTTAACTAATTATTTAGTTTGGGCTTTAAAATGGGCTTTAGGGACATTATTGACAATTTGGTGTTAACCCTAATTTGTTCCCTATATATACATGTGTTGCCTTGTTGGAAAAGAGGAGGGAATGAAAAAAACCTAAGAGGAGTGAGTGCCGTTTGCCGTTATTTAGTTTTCTTCTTCATCCATTACTATTGTTTCTTTTTCTTCATCGTTTACCGTTATTTCTTTTCCTTCATCTATTACTGTTGTTTCTTTTTCTTCATCTTTTACCGTTATTTCTTTTTCTTCATCTATTACCGTTATTTCTTTTTCTTTATCTATTACTGTTACGTTTATATATATATATAATTTTTAAATTGTTAGAGTTTATATATATAAGATTTTTGATCGAATTATGTCGATACGATGTTTGCACATTTGTGTGCATGACGCGTGACATTTGTGTTAGTTCGATCTGGTTGCGATGATCGCATTTTTGTGTGAGCAATAATACTATTTTTTGCTTAATTTCTTTTTTCTTTGCGATAAATTTTGTTTCGTCCGATTTAGATCTGGTTGCGATGAGCGCATTTCTGCGTTAGCAACATTGTTGGGTTATTTGGCACATTTAAAATTCATTATTGCTTTATTATTATTATTATTATTATTATTATTATTATTATTATTATTATTATTATTATTATTATTATCATTATTTATTATTATTATCATTATTATCATTATTATTACCATTATTATTATTATTGTTATCATTAATTTATTAAAATTTGTTATAATATAAAAATCTGTTTTTTAAAATAAATAACATTAACATCTTTTCCAAATTAATATGAAAACCTATTATTTTTAAGAAAAACTTTTTTTAGATAAATTTAAAATAATAACTAAAATCTTTTTTTAAAATAATAACTAGAACCGTTATTTATTTTATTTTATTATTGTTCAATTCAAATTTCATTATCATATTGTATCTGCTCCTCTCATATAACCTCGCGAACTTAACAATCGCTCTTTAAATTCTGCCTTTAAATTTCTGCTTGCATGGTTTAAATTATGACATTATCTCTCTGTTTGCATGATTCAATTATCTCACGCGTTTACTATTATTTCTGTCACATTGCACACATCCGAAGGTTAGGTCTAACTGTTTGGCCGCCGCGCCAATAGTCCGTGAAACTTCACACATTCAATTTCAAATCCTCAAAACTACAAACTACAAACCCTAATCTTCACAAATGCCTCGCCGCAGGCAAAATTACAATTTTACCCTTAGCATTAGGTCAAAGAGCCGCCGCGCTCATTTTAGGGTTTCCCGCCGTGGAATCCCTAATTTAACCCTAATTACAACTTAACATTTCAACGTAGAGATTTGGAGTTTCTACACTCCACGTAAGCGTGTCCTTAAGATGCGTTTATTCCCCTTGAGACCTTGACCACAGTCAAGAAGTTTCTAACCTCCCTATTGAGGGGAACTACGATTACTCTGATTCCACTCCCGTAAGGATACGTAGGCACAAGATGCGATGTCTTGCCGAGTAAACTTAGAATTAACCCCCTTTATTATTTATTATTGCTTATTTATATTTTATTTATCTTTGCTATTTAATTATTTTGCTTATTATTTTGTAATTGTTTCTTGGATGTAAAGTTGTTTAATTATTTAATTATTATTATGGTTAGTAATTAGGGAGTGTAACAACATGTATGTAATATTAAAATAAATTTAGATCACTTTTAAATAAAGATAATTAAAATAAACACGTCACACACGTAAGTCGATTTTAATCGCCGTCTCACTTCCTAAGGATATCCCTCAAGTTGCCTACGAATAATGGTTAAGTGGGGTGTATAAAGCAAATCCCTCAAATAGAAAAATCATCAAAGTCCCTTATGGTTGCCTTTACGAATCGAGTCCCTTTCGAAAAATGATGATGGTCCCTTATATGTGCTTATTACATCCCACAATGGCCTTCAAAGTCAAATTGTCCCTCACATATCCCTTAACATCCAAAGTAAGGACTACCTACTCCATTTTAGTAGGGATAGTCTTACTAAGGAAAGGATAAAGAATAAGAAAGACCTTAAGACATTAGGGTAGGCTACTCCTAGATACTTGCTCACTTCAAAACTTTTTCACACTTAAACAAATTTCCAACAAAATTTTCAAACAAGTTTTTTTCACATCCATACACGGATTATTATTAAACTATTCTGAAAATTTTCTATTCACACACTACAATTTCAAAACAATTCAAAAGTGAGCTTAAGTACCTAAGAGCCCATGGATAACCATGGATGAAAAGGGTGCTAACACCTTCCCTTTTCATAACCTACCCCCCGGACCCAAAATATTCTCTAAGGTCTTTCCTGTTCTTTTATAACCTTTCCTTATGGATAAAATAAAAGTCGGTGGCGACTCTTGCTATCCGCAACATTGTTTAAAGTCAGTTCTCCCACCGTGTTACAGAACTGGCGACTCTGCTGGGGATCTATTTAAGAGGGGTACCCTTAGGAATTAAGATCACTTTAAATTGTTTGCCTTGTTTGCTTTATTATTATATTGTTGGGGTGCTCTTATGTGTGAAAGGTCCTAACCCGGATCTAGTGTACCTTAGGTAAATGGCAATAGACCAAGGAAACTGTACGACGTATATCGATACGGTTGATCTGGTGGCCATAGTTAGTGCGACTTCTTGGTTGGTGCTTATATTCCTTAAGTCAAGTTGAGGATAATATTGAGGCTGCCATATGTTGTCAATGCACTAACTGACTTTTAGAACCCTAGTTAACTCATCTTGGCCTTTAGAAAGTAGTGAGGTAACCGGCTTTGGTGCAGACTGAAGTTGGTTGACACTCGATACTACGCTCATTGAGATCTTAAACTTGGAGGGTTTTGGTTGGCAAGTAAGTTGCCTTCTGAACAACCACCCTTGTGAAGGATCAATGATATTGAGATCCCTTAGAACCTGGTTACTTTGGTAGGACAGGATGAACCATCTAACTTCAGGGGAGGGTACTTGCCTTTGAACCTCATGCAAGCCTTTAAACCTAGGACTATGGTGTGACTTGTTTGTGTGTGCCACATGTTTGTGATTGAGCATGACATCATGACATCATCATGCATCATAAGCATATCATTTTCCCTAACCATTTCAAGGACCAAAGGATTTATCTTTGTTCTTTGTTGCAGGTCATGGCTTCTGCTCGTAGAAACACCATCAGGATCAACTTTGTAGGGATACCTGCTAAGCTCAAGGAGTTGGTTTCCCTAGTGCCTGATCATTCCCAGTTCAACAAGAGACATGGTCACTTATTGGATCTAGTTACTTCAGGGTTCAGTGAAGACATGATGAGTGTGCTGTTTCAGTTCTTTGACCCTAAGCACCATTGCTTTACATTTCCTGATTATCAGCTGGTTCCAACCATGGAGGAGTTCTCTAAACTTCTGGGTATACCTGTTCTTGATCAGAAGCCATTCACAGGCTTAGAGAAGGAGCTTAAACCAGAAGTTATTGCTGCAGCTCTACATCTGAAGAAGTCTGACGTTGTTCTAGAGACGAGAAGTGGAGTTAAAGGTATTCTTGCCAAGGTATTAGTGGATAAAGCTCAAATGTTCTTGAAGGCTATGAGCTACGATGCTTTTGAGGAGATCTTAGCCTTATTGATTTATGGCTTAGTGTTGTTCCCCAATCCTGATCAGTTCATAGACGTTCATGCCATCAACATATTCCTGAGTCACAATCCAGTGCCTACCTTACTTGGAGACATCCTACATTCTCTTCACACCCGTACTACAAGGGCAAGAGGAACTTTGATGTGCTGCATACCTTTACTTTCTAGGTGGTTTATTTCTCACCTTCCTCGCTCAGTAATGAAGAATGAGCAAGGGTTCAGATGGTCCAAGAGGATCATGTCACTTTCTCACTCAGACATCCATTGGTGCTCCAGATCTATAGAGAATGTCACCGTCATTGACCGTTGTGGGGAGTTTCCTAATGTGCCACTTCTAGGCATAAGAGGAGGCATCACCTACAACCCATCTCTAGCTTTACGACAGTTTGGTTACGCCCGGAGCGATGGTCCACATGACATGTTGATTCAGGGCATTGTGTTTGATTACGACAACGATCCTCAGGGTTACCGTCAGAGATTCATCCGAGCTTGGGGAAAGGTAAACAGGATTGACAGCAAGACACTGGAGCCTAAGTACACTATTCCTATGGAGGCTTATCTCAGATGGGTACGATCTCGTGCTCAGACACTCATGATGCCATATCCTGCCGTCCTACCAGTTACCATGGAACCTGTTGCTGAAGGAGACACAGCTTATACCATCCTTCACCCAGACATGCCTACTGATATGGAAGACTTGCAGAGATCATGGATCCAACTGAAAGAGCAAAGGGATACTTTCGAGGCTCATTACAAAGCAAGCCAAGCAAGGATCCTAGAGCTAACAAAGCTACTTCATGAGGAACGAAACCTCAACTCATACCTCAACACAAAGAGGAAACGTCCATGGGAGACTTAAAACCCCATCTTTTGTACTTATTTCGTTTTCATTTTTTTTGTAAGCCTAAAAGGCAAAACAAGTTATTACTAATAAAAAGTTACTTTCTTGTTTGTTTAAGCAAATTTAAATCCTGCGGTCCTTGAAAACATTGCATATGCATTCCCATATCATTGCATCACAGGTTTATAATTGTGCACAGGTTTCTCATCTCCTCGCTGTTTATTTCAGCAATGGCTCTTGAACAATCAGTTAAGGATCTCCAGGCACAGAATGCACAGTTCCAAGAGCTGATCCTGAACCTATCCAAGGGGCAGGATGAATTGAAGACACTGCTGGCCAAGAAGACTAAGAAGGCTAGAAGGTCTGCTGGGCTGCTCAACATGGGAAGAAGGTTCAAAGGTCCTGTCAAGACCAAGGAACATGTTGAAGACTATGAATCTGAAGAATCTGAGCAGGAGAGAGGCAGTCTCCACAACACTATGGGGGACTCTGATTCTGAGGCTAACTACTACCATGAGCCTAACGAAGACAAATTCAAGATGCTGGTGGATAGAATGGATGCTATGGAATTACAGAAATCATCTGGGCTGGATTTTGAGGATTTGAGCTTGATATCTGGGGTGGTCATACCCATTGGGTTCAAAGTTCCTATATTTGTTGTCTATGATGGGGTCTCTTGTCCCAAATTGCATCTGAGGTCTTATGTCAGAAGAATGCAACCCCACACTGCTGATAAAAAGTTGTGGATCCATTTCTTTCAAGAGAGTTTATCTGGAGCTCAGCTAGAGTGGTATTATCAGTTGGAGAGTGTCAACATCAGAGATTGGAATGACCTTGCTGAAGCTTTCTACAAGCAGTATCAATACAATGCTGACTTAGCCCCCACTCGCATGTAGCTTCAGAGCATGTCTATGGGTGCCAAAGAAAGCTTTAAGGAGTATGCTCAGAAGTGGAGAGACTTAGCTGGAAGAGTTCAACCCCCTTTGACTGATAGGGAGTTGGTTGATATGTTCATGTGTACGCTGAATGGTCCGTTTTACAGTCATCTCATTGGAAGCTCATCATCTGGCTTCACTGAGTTGATCATGACAGGAGAGCGAGTAGAGAATGGTATCAAGAGTGGTAAGATCCAAGTGGGCACTTCTTCGTCAGGTGTTGCAAAGAAGCCTCCCACTGGGAAGAGAGAATCTAATGTTGTGTATGGTCAGCCTGATCGTAACAGAAGGCATCAGTCTGTCAGTGCAGTTCATATTTCAAATCCAACTCCTGCAACAACAGAGCAGCCTCAAGGCAACCAACAGAGGGCTAGAAGACAGTTCACGAAGATCAACATGTCAATGGCTCAGGCATTGCAACACTTGTTGAAAGCTGAACTTATTACCCTGAGGGAGGCCCCTCAGAATCCCAATGTTACCTCTCCCAAGTACAATCCCAATGCACGATGTGCATATCATTCAAACTGTCCAGGACATGATACTAATAACTGCTGGGTCTTGAAGAACAAAATTCAGGATATGATTGATGCTGGAGAAATTGAGTTTGATCCACCAGGTACTCCAAATGTGATTACAGCTCCAATGCCAAATCACGAGAAGACTGTCAACGCCATTGATGAAGATATTGATAAAGATCTGCATGTCTATTCAGTTATGGAGTTGAGCACACCATTGTCTGTTATCAAAAAGAGGTTAGTACAAGCTGGGATCTTTCCAGGTTGTCATGAAGATTGTCTATATTGTACCTATAAGCCGGATAGTTGCTTCATTTTGAGAGATGGGATTCAACATCTCATGGATAAATATACTATAGTGTTTGAAAGAAGACCAGCATCTGTAGAAAGTATGGTAGATCATCTGACTCAGGGTAAGAAGATTGAAGAGGTTGACATGGTTGACAAAGTACCACTAAGAATCACTTCAAAGGGTCCCATTAAAATTACTCATCAGGGCCCAATCAAGATTACTGCTGAAGGTCCTGTGAAAGTTGTCGCTGAAGCCAGAGTAGCTCCTCTGATCATTACCACTCCTGGTCCTATTCCTTATACATCTGACAAAGCTGTGCCTTGGCACTATGGGTCTGATGTTTACATCCATGGTGTCAAGCAGGAGCCTTTACCTGATATGCCTGTTGACATTGATAATATTGCTGGATCTAGCAAGATCACTCGTAGTGGAAGAGTCTTCTCTCCTCCAGTTGCTTCTAAGAGTGCAGTTACTCCTGCTGTTACTTCCACCACTGATGCTCGGGGCAAGGGTCCTGTTATTGAGCCTGTATCTACTGATGTGCCAGCTGCTGATGACCTCTCTAAGCAGATGGAAGAAGTATTGAAAATCATTCGCAAGAGTGATTATGATATTGTTGATCAGCTGGGGCATACTCCCTCAAAGATTTCTATGCTCTCCCTGTTATTATGTTCTGAGGCTCATGCCAAGTCATTGATCAAGTTTCTAAAGATGGCTCATGTACCCAGTGCAATTTTTGTGGACCAGTTTGAGAATTGTGTTGCTCACCTGACCTATGACAACGGGTTAGGATTTTCTGATGCTGACTTGACCCCTGCCAAGAGGGATCATAACAGGGCCTTGCATATTTCAATTGAATCCAGGGGCACTACCCTGTCTCATGTGCTGATAGACAATGGTTCCTCTCTGAATGTGTTGCCTAAGGAAGTCCTGAACAAGCTGAGTCCTGAAGATACGGTATTGAAGCCCAGTAATATTGTGGTAAAGGGTTTTGATGGTTCTAGAAGAGTAGTGCATGGGGAAATTGATCTTCCAATCAAGGTTGGCTCTCAGGTGTTTACTGCTACATTCTATGTGATGGATATTCGTCCTTCGTACTCATGTCTGCTTGGTCGTCCCTGGATCCATGGGGCAGGTGCTGTGACCTCCACATTACATCAAAAGTTGAGATATCCGGTGAATGGAAAAGTTGTTACTGTCTTTGGAGAGGAAGAATACTTTGTCAGCCATGTAAACACTTTCAAGTATCTGGAAGTAGAAGGTGAATACATTGAAACTCCATGTCAGTCATTTGAAGTGGTTCCCTGGGCTGTTAAGGATTGTGTGACTCCTCCTGCTGTGAAGAAGGTTCCTGTGGTCATCAGAAACCCTCCAACAATGGCAATGGCCTCCCTCAATGATGCAAAAGCTATGGTGGAAGAAGAGTCCCAGAAGGCTGTTCGTCATGCTCGTGCTGTTCGTATCACCAATCAAGGGGTTATCAATGCTGTGGGAGATCAAGATGAAGACCACAACTTGGAGGCATGGATTTTTCCTACTGTGGGTGCTGGACTCAATAATTGGACAGCTGAAGATGTTATCCCTATCTCCTTTAGTCAGGAGTAAATACTATTACTGTGTTATGTTTTTAAATTTATAATTTCCGGAACAATTAAAACTTTCAAGCCATGTGCCTTACCCGGGGCACAATGGTGTGCTTGTTACGGGTTGTCATTTCATTTGCATACTTCATTCAATAAAATCAGTGGACGTTTCGTTTTCGTAAATATTGTGTTCCTTGTCTTTCTTTTTCTTTTATTTTTGCTTTATCAGCTATGTGTTCTTACACACACCCACGTCACTAAAATGCAAATCCTCATCCACTCTGGATCCAGTTGATAACAGTTCTACTATTGCCAATTACAATTTCGAGAATCCGATCTATCAAACTGAAGACGGAAACGAGAACGATTGTGAAATACCTGTAGAGCTTGCTAGGTTGTTACAACAAGAAGAGAAAGCTATACAGCCACATGAAGAGCCAGTCGAAGTTGTGAATCTGGGAACTGAAGAAAACAGAAAAGAGGTCAAGATAGGGGCTGATTTAGAGGACAGTGTCAAGAGCAGGTTGATTCAGATGCTACGTGACTATGTGGAGATCTTTGCTTGGTCTTATGAAGATATGCCAGGGTTGGATACAGACATTGTGGTTCACCGTTTGCCAGTGAAAGAAGATTGTCGTCCAAAGAAGCAGAAGGTTCGTCGTATGCGTCCTGAAATGTCAGAAAAGATCAAAGCAGAGGTAATGAAACAGTTCAATGCAGGGTTCTTGGCCGTAGCTTCTTATCCTCAGTGGGTTGCAAATGTGGTACCAGTTCCTAAGAAAGATGGTAAGGTACGTATGTGTGTAGACTACAGAGATCTGAACAAGGCTATCCCTAAAGATGACTTTCCACTTCCTCATATTGATATTCTGGTAGACAACACTGCTCGGCATAAGGTATTCTCTTTTATGGATGGTTTCTCTGGTTACAATCAAATCAAGATGGCACCTGAAGATATGGAGAAGACTACATTTGTGACACAGTGGGGCACCTTTTGCTATAAGGTAATGCCATTTGGTTTGAAGAATGCAGGGGCAACATATCAGCGTGCTATGGTGGCTTTGTTTCATGATATGATTCATCATGAGATAGAGGTATATGTGGATGATATGATAGCCAGGTCTCAGAATGAAGAACAACATCTTGATCATCTGCACAAGTTGTTTGAGAGGTTGAAGAAATACAGGTTGAGATTAAATCCAAACAAGTGTACTTTTGGAGTTAGATCTGGAAAGCTCTTGGGTTTCATTGTCAGTGGAAAAGGTATTGAAGTGGATCCTGCAAAAGTGAAAGCTATACGAGAGATGCCAGCTCCCCGTACTGAGAAGGAGGTTAGAGGTTTCTTGGGACGATTGAACTACATTGCAAGATTTATTTCCCAATTAACTACCATCTGTGAGCCAATCTTCAAGTTGTTGAGGAAAGATCAGGTGATGGAATGGAATGATGAGTGCCAGACTGCCTTTGATGAAATCAAGAGATATTTGCTAGAACCTCCAATTTTAATGCCACCAGTTGATGGAAGACCCTTGATTATGTATTTAACAGTATTAGACAACTCAATAGGGTGTGTATTGGGGCAACATGACGAGTCTGGTCGAAAAGAGCAGGCAATATACTACCTTAGCAAAAAGTTTACCGACTGTGAAACAAGATACTCACTGCTCGAGAAAACTTGCTGCGCTTTGGCATGGGCTGCTCGCCGACTAAGACAGTATATGTTGACCCATACTACCTTGTTGATTTCGAAGATGGATCCAATCAAGTACATATTTGAGAAACCTGCTCTCTCCGGAAGAATTGCAAGATGGCAAATGATCTTGACGGAATATGATATACAGTATACCACTCAGAAGGCCATTAAGGGGAGTGTTGTTGCTGATCATTTGGCTCATCAAGCAGTAGATGATTACCAGTCAATGAATTTTGAGTTCCCTGATGAAGACGTTATGTCTGTTACCAAAGAACCTGGACAATATGACGGACCTGAACAAAGATCTCGATGGACTATGGTTTTTGATGGTGCCTCCAATGCACATGGTAATGGTGTTGGTGTTGTGATTAGTTCCCCTGAAGGTTGTCATACCCCGATTACTGCCAGACTTTGTTTCTATTGTACCAATAACATGGCTGAGTATGAGGCATGTATCATGGGTATGCAAGTTGCTATTGATATGAAGATTCAATTCCTTGAGGTGTATGGAGATTCAGCTCTGGTAGTAAGTCAGATTAAAGGAGATTGGGATACAAAGCATGATAATCTCATTCCTTACAGAGAACATGTGTTGTCTTTGATCCCACATTTCAAAGAGATTACTTTTGGACATATTCCACGAAGAGAGAATCAGTTGGCAGACGCATTGGCCACCATGGCATCTATGTTTGAGATAAGCTGGGATGGTGAAGACTTCCCACAACCTGTAAACGCAGACATAGTTAAAAAATACTACGCATAAAAAGAGACCCGCTAGGTTGACAGGCCTAGGCAAAAATAAGGGCATCCCGGCAAACCAAAAGGGTTTGGGCAAAAATTAGGGATATATATATAAAAAGATGTACACCCGGCAAGTCGAAAACCTGAAAAGGCGGCTTGGGCAAAAAAGGGTATCCCGGTGGATTGAAAACCTGAAAGGGCAATCCAGGCAAAAGTTAGGGATTAAAGCGTATGACTATGTCTCGTTTGGATCACTCATGAAACTGCAACCAGTTGTACTACTTACTCAAGCTCAAACAGATAAAGCTCAATCCAATCGTTTCCGTCTCAACAGCAAGAAGATGAGATACTTGAGTGGCAATAGTAGAATTGAAACTCAATAGGATTATTTCCCACATAGCTGATTCTTTTTGTAAAACTTTATGACAAAATCCTCTTACTAGGGTTTATGTCTCCTTGTACAAACTTACCCGTGTATGGGTCACTTTTGATATAAATAAATTCCATCTTTTGAATCCAGATTTACTTTTACCCTATTTACATAAGCGAAACGTCCATTGGTTGTGTTTGAATGTATGTATGCCTTTGAATATGATTGATGTTTACCAGAAACGCATGTATGCTTTTAATATGATTGATGTTTACCAGAAATGCATGAAAATGCAGTAATAGTATTTACTAAGGACGAACGAGGGAAGGATTTCAACGAAGCTTCGCCGGTTCATCTTTACAAGACAGTTACAAACCATCAGTAGGACTAATCCATTTTCACAAAGTCTAATCTCCCCTGGAATTTATATCCATCTCTTTTATCCTCATACGGATATACGGGAAATTACTTTCCAATAAGGGCACGATGAACGAAGACGGGATGTTATACTTATCCTACTATCAAACGAAAACGAAGGTTATCTATACCCTACTATCCCCAACAACGGGAGGTTATCTATACCTTGTTATCCCCAACAACGGGAGGTTATCTATACCTTGTTATCCCCAGCAGACGGAGGGTTATATATTCTTCAACAACGAATCGGGATTTATTTTCCTTGGCCAGCAGTTGTTATACAAGGATATCCAGACACTTCCAGCAGTGTCATAGCATACATACATCATTTACATCATACCATAACATATATGCCTATAGTACATTACCTAAGTGCATCATGTCATACATGCATACATAAAGCATAAACTAATGTTGTTATACAGAATGCTACCTTGTTTTCAGGTTAATTATCCAACAAACAATCTTATGATCTTTGGGACTGCTTTATTGTAACCTCAGGGTTACTTTATCCTCCTGATGAGCTTCTTATTACTTTGGGACTGCTTTATTGTAACCTCAGGGTTATTTTATCCTCCTGATAGCCTCTCATGACTTCAAGACTGCTTTAGAGCTACTGATTGCTCTATCCTCCTGAAATCATCCTATTACTTCAAGACTGCTTTAGAGCTATTCATTGCTCTATCCTCATGAGGTCATATTACTACTTCAAGACTGCTTTAGAGCTATTCATTGCTCTATCCTCCTGAAGCCATCTAATTATTTCAAGACTGCTTTAGAGTTATCCATTGCTCTATCCTCCTGAAATTACATTATTATTTCAAGACTGCTTTAGAGCTATCCATTGCTCTATCCTCCTGAAATCATTACTTCAAGACTGCTTTAGAGCTATTGATTGCTCTATCCTCCTGAAGACATATCACATTATTATTTCAAGACTGCTTTAGAGCTATTCATTGCTCTATCCTCCTGAAGCCATCTAATTATTTCAAGACTGCTTTAGAGTTATCCATTGCTCTATCCTCCTGAAATTACATTATTATTTCAAGACTGCTTTAGAGCTATCCATTGCTCTATCCTCCTGAAATCATTACTTCAAGACTGCTTTAGAGCTATTGATTGCTCTATCCTCCTGAAGACATATCACATTATTATTTCAAGACTGCTTTAGAGCTGTTGATTGCTCTATCCTACTGAAGCCATTCTATTACTTCAAGACTGCTTTAGAGCTATTGATTGCTCTATCCTCCTGAAGCCATTATTACTTCAAGACTGCTTTAGAGCTATTGATTGCTCTATCCTCCTGAGGTCAGATTTATCACTTCAAGACTGCTTTAGGGTTATCATTATTGATTGCTCTATCCTCATGAAGACATGCTGTTACATCAGTATTACTCCAGACTCCTGACAGTTCTCATTATACTACTGAAGAACTTTCCCCTAGTGGCATCTTTAAGCCCACTCAATCATGTTCAACCAACCATCAATATCACTCCATGCACTGGTGAGTGCAAATTTTTGGGCTTTTGTGTTCAATCCCCTTCAACCTTCCAGGTTACGACTGGCAAATATACCAATCTAACCCCTCAGGTTTCAGAAAATTGAACAGGGGCAGCTGTTGCACCCCAAAATTTGCCCTCACAATACAAGACTTTGTGTTCCAAGAAGGTTCACAAGGTTCACAAAATTCATAATTGGTCAGAAGAGTTGACAATTCCCTCAGACAATGCACCTCCTAAGCAGTGCATCCAAAACTAGGGTTTTGACTTTAATCAGGCTAAATGGACTTCCAAGACTTCAAGTGAGCTTCATAACATCTTATATGTGTATAAGAACCCCCATGTCAAGTTTCAAGACTTTTCTCAAAAGTTTGCTCAGTCAGATGATCAGATAAGTCAAAAGCAGTCAATGCAGTTAAAAGGTCAAACTGAGGTCAAACCAAAGTCAAACTTCATGATTTTTTTTTGCCAACATCAAAGAGAGGTTGGGTGAGAAATATTATCATAATAACTGTAATACCCCAAATTTTGCCCTAAGATTTGTCGTCGCATTTCATTGCATTTAATCAATTACTAACAAATTTGTGTAGTCGTTTGACTTTTTGCAGGTAAATATCATATGGCATGCATTTTTTTTCTAAAAAGTAAAAATGGCACAATTGGCAGGAGGACATGTGTAAGGAGTTATGAGTGTGAGAGGTTGAGAGTTCGAATCTCACCTTTGTCACTTTTTTTTGTTTTTTATTATTTTTACTCTAAATTTTTCTATCTTTCATTAAAAAAATAACAAAAATAGTTTTTTTATTATTATTTAATTATTATTTTCGTATTTTAATTAAATCATTTTTTAAAATATTATTTTTTTCACTTTTTTCTAAATTATTCATAAAAATATCCAAAAAATCATAAAATAAAAAATATTGAAAAAAATTTTGTTCTTTTTATAATATTTTTTATTTTAGGAATCAATAGGATTATTAGTTTTTATTTTAAGTTTATTTTAATTATTTTAAATTATTTAAATTTTATTTTTTCTTAACTAATTATTTAGTTTGGGCTTTAAAATGGGCTTTAGGGACATTATTGACAATTTGGTGTTAACCCTAATTTGTTCCCTATATATACATGTGTTGCCTTGTTGGAAAAGAGGAGGGAATGAAAAAAACCTAAGAGGAGTGAGTGTCGTTTGCCGTTATTTAGTTTTCTTCTTCATCCATTACTATTGTTTCTTTTTCTTCATCGTTTACCGTTATTTCTTTTCCTTCATCTATTACTGTTGTTTCTTTTTCTTCATCTTTTACCGTTATTTCTTTTTCTTTATCTATTACCGTTATTTCTTTTTCTTTATCTATTACTGTTACGTTTATATATATATAATTTTTAAATTGTTAGAGTTTATATATATAAGATTTTTGATCGAATTATGTCGATACGATGTTTGCACATTTGTGTGCATGACGCGTGACATTTGTGTTAGTTCGATCTGGTTGCGATGATCGCATTTTTGTGTGAGCAATAATACTATTTTTTGCTTAATTTCTTTTTTCTTTGCGATAAATTTTGTTTCGTCCGATTTAGATCTGGTTGCGATGAGCGCATTTCTGCGTTAGCAACATTGTTGGGTTATTTGGCACATTTAAAATTCATTATTGCTTTATTATTATTATTATTATTATTATTATTATTATTATTATTATTATTATTATTATTATTATTATTATTATTATCATTATTTATTATTATTATCATTATTATCATTATTATTACCATTATTATTATTATTGTTATCATTAATTTATTAAAATTTGTTATAATATAAAAATCTGTTTTTTAAAATAAATAACATTAACATCTTTTCCAAATTAATATGAAAACCTATTATTTTTAAGAAAAACTTTTTTTAGATAAATTTAAAATAATAACTAAAATCTTTTTTTAAAATAATAACTAGAACCGTTATTTATTTTATTTTATTATTGTTCAATTCAAATTTCATTATCATATTGTATCTGCTCCTCTCATGTAACCTCGCGAACTTAACAATCGCTCTTTAAATTCTGCCTTTAAATTTCTGCTTGCATGGTTTAAATTATGACATTATCTCTCTGTTTGCATGATTCAATTATCTCACGCGTTTACTATTATTTCTGTCACATTGCACACATCCGAAGGTTAGGTCTAACTGTTTGGCCGCCGCGCCAATAGTCCGTGAAACTTCACACATTCAATTTCAAATCCTCAAAACTACAAACTACAAACCCTAATCTTCACAAATGCCTCGCCGCAGGCAAAATTACAATTTTACCCTTAGCATTAGGTCAAAGAGCCGCCGCGCTCATTTTAGGGTTTCCCGCCGTGGAATCCCTAATTTAACCCTAATTACAACTTAACATTTCAACGTAGAGATTTGGAGTTTCTACACTCCACGTAAGCGTGTCCTTAAGATGCGTTTATTCCCCTTGAGACCTTGACCACAGTCAAGAAGTTTCTAACCTCCCTATTGAGGGGAACTACGATTACTCTGATTCCACTCCCGTAAGGATACGTAGGCACAAGATGCGATGTCTTGCCGAGTAAACTTAGAATTAACCCCCTTTATTATTTATTATTGCTTATTTATATTTTATTTATCTTTGCTATTTAATTATTTTGCTTATTATTTTGTAATTGTTTCTTGGATGTAAAGTTGTTTAATTATTTAATTATTATTATGGTTAGTAATTAGGGAGTGTAACAACATGTATGTAATATTAAAATAAATTTAGATCACTTTTAAATAAAGATAATTAAAATAAACACGTCACACACGTAAGTCGATTTTAATCGCCGTCTCACTTCCTAAGGATATCCCTCAAGTTGCCTACGAATAATGGTTAAGTGGGGTGTATAAAGCAAGTCCCTCAAATAGAAAAATCATCAAAGTCCCTTATGGTTGCCTTTACGAATCGAGTCCCTTTCGAAAAATGATGATGGTCCCTTATATGTGCTTATTACATCCCACAATGGCCTTCAAAGTCAAATTGTCCCTCACATATCCCTTAACATCCAAAGTAAGGACTACCTACTCCATTTTAGTAGGGATAGTCTTACTAAGGAAAGGATAAAGAATAAGAAAGACCTTAAGACATTAGGGTAGGCTACTCCTAGATACTTGCTCACTTCAAAACTTTTTCACACTTAAACAAATTTCCAACAAAATTTTCAAACAAGTTTTTTTCACATCCATACACGGATTATTATTAAACTATTCTGAAAATTTTCTATTCACACACTACAATTTCAAAACAATTCAAAAGTGAGCTTAAGTACCTAAGAGCCCATGGATAACCATGGATGAAAAGGGTGCTAACACCTTCCCTTTTCATAACCTACCCCCCGGACCCAAAATATTCTCTAAGGTCTTTCCTGTTCTTTTATAACCTTTCCTTATGGATAAAATAAAAGTCGGTGGCGACTCTTGCTATCCGCAACATTGTTTAAAGTCAGTTCTCCCACCGTGTTACACACAGATACGCCATCCTCGAAGCTCCCTGTTCTCAGATTTTCAAAGCCGCCGTAGAACCCATCTCCAAACTCCTTCAATCGAACCCGCGATCTCATCGTAACCCCAACTTCAGCTTCATTTCATCCAAAACCCAGCTTCTCCTTCAAAGCCGAATCCAAACAAAACACCACCTTCATACCCAGAACAAACCCCAATCTTCATCTTAAAAAAGCAACCCCCAAACCCTTTATTAAACCAGAGTAAAGACAGACCCGATATCGCAAGAAAAGGTAAAGATTGAGATGCCATCGGTTGCTAACCTCTCGTGATCACGATCATCACTATGTTATCTTCTCCTCGCCGTAAATGCATACCCAAAATGAGAACTCTCCACCGCGAATCTTACTTTGTTTTTTTGTTTTCTCGTTCATATGTGAATTCTAGCTGGGAAATCTGGATGTGATGATGATAGTGGGTGATGATTCGTTAGAAACTGATGAGATTGACCTTCGGTCCACACGATGATGCCTGTTGGCTTTCTTTCTTTTTTTTTATTTATTTATTTATTATTTTTATTTTATTTACTTTTAGTTTCATTAGCAGTATTGGGAACGTGAATGATGGGTCGAGGAGGCCCAAAGGATTTCACGTTTACATTTTATTATTTTGTTTGCTGTTATGTTTATTTTATTCAGTTTCATTTTCTTCATTTATAGGAGTTTACTTTTAATCTTTTGTGTATTTACCTATGTTTTATTCTTTTTGGATATTATTCTATGTTGATATATTATTTCTTTTAGAGTTCATATGTCGCTTCATTTCACGATTTTATTTCCTTTTGGGTCGATGACGAGACCTCCGTAATTCATTACCAGTCAAATTATTGATAAGTAATGTTGGATCTGAGACCACCTCTTTTCTCTCTTCATTACTTGTCCCGACTCGATTCAAAACTTTGTCAAACAATTTTCAAAATCAAATTATCTTTGTATTGAATTAAAAGAGGGGATTAAGTGTAGACTTTCTTCCTCTCCGAGTGTTGGGATGCCCACTGTAGTGAGGGTGGTTCCGACACTCGTCTTTCAATACGAAGACGCTTCCCGTCCATTTTCAAATCTCATCTCCTTAAAATCATTTCTTTGTGTTGAGCTAAAAAGAGGATTGGGTGTAGACCCCATCTTCTTCGAGCGTAGGGATGCCCACTGTAGTGAGGGTGGTCTCGATGCTCGTCTGTCAACACAAAGACGCTTCCAACATTTCCTCATAAAACCTCGGTCTCGTACTGAGTATACTTTCAATAATAATTTGATTTCTCTTTGTATCGAATTAAAGAGAGAAGATTGGGTGTAGACCTCTTCTTCTTCGAGTGTTGGGATGCCCACTGTAGTGAGGGTGGTCTCGATACTCGTCTTTCGATATGAAGACGCGACTTCTTCCACCACCCCTCCTGTCACAACTTCTTTCCGTCACCTAAAAACTCGGACCCGTACCGAGTGCATTTTCAAATCATTTTTACGACAAAAACTTGAATGGTCGTGGAGTGGTTAGGCGTAGGCCTTCTCCTATCCCGAGTGCTGACGTTTACCGTAGGGTTCTCTGTCGCAAAGCACTTACCATTCAAAACCAAAAACATCTTTAATAAGAGAATGAAGTTCTCTTTGCATTGAATTAAAGAGAGAGGATCGGGTGTAGACCTTTTCTTCTCCGAGCGTTGGGATGCCCACTGTAGTGAGGGTGGTTTCGACGCTCGTCTTTCAATATGAAGACGCCTCATTTGCCATACCTTTTATAACAAAAACTTTGAGATAACGAATTGGGTACTACCCGTAGGGGTTACTATCCGAGGACATGTCTCGCCCCCTAAAAAACAATCCAATCAATCAAACGTGACTTCTTGCCCCGCGTGGCGAAAACTAATCAATCTTTCAAAAGGATATGATACGTCCGTTCTACCGCAAACAGGTAACGCCTAAGTCTCCAACGAGCGAGCAGCAAAACACCTAACTGCTAGAATGCGCACGATAGCATCATCCATAAAAAAACATCAACACACCGTAGGCCGAACTACGGCTGCTCTGATTTCTCATACCAGATGAGAATACGTAGGCACAAGACGGCGATGTCTTGGCGAGCACAATCCCCCCTATCTGTAGTTTCCCGAACTACGTCGACTCTGATTTTCTCATATCTGTTGAGAATACGTAGGCCTAGGACCGCGAAGTCCTTCCGAGTCCGTTCTCTCCCTTCTTCCCCCCGTTACTTCTCTTTCACCGTTTCTAAACCCTTCTTTCTATCCCTTGGAACACTCTCTTTATAGCATAATCTTTAAGCAAATAAAATCACACATCGACAAACAAAAGGTTCCCATCGAGTACGATGGATGCGAGGGGTGCTAATACCTTCCCTTTGCATAACCGGCTTCCGAACCCGTTCTTGGTTGCGAGACCATCTTATCCGTTCGTTTCTTAAGGTTTTCCTGATATTTTCCTTTCCCCTCATGGGATAAATAAAGTTCGGTGGCGACTCTTCTGTCCTTTCTTTTCGCCTCCCCGTCGTTGCGCAATGCATTTTTTTTCGAGTAGCGACAATATGCAATCCTGAAAATACCTGGTACAGAGCAGGAAATAAGATATCATCCGATGATTACCTATAATGCAATATGAATATGAATGCAATGCAATGTGTGTCTGTGCATTAGGGAATTCATTCCCCGATTCTAGTGTGAAGGTGCCAGTGCAATGACAGTGCTAGCAATACAAAGATCGGAGTTGAATCACAGAAAGCCTCATATATTGCAGAGAAACCAATAAGCCCAGAGTACAATATCACTGAGAGCACAATAAGAAGGCATGACCTCAACCAACAATCCTGGTGATGGTCAGCGCTATGCAAATAAAGCATACAAGCTAATACATGAAATGATCAAACACTCCCATAAGTATGGTACTCCTCCAGCAACTTCTTGGTCTCCGGATGACTCGGTTGGGTAAGCAGCCCTTCAACAAGTTGGTTTCTTCTCTTGAGAACACGTCGCACGTCTTCAGCAGTTTCCTCCCATGCCCCTTCTCCGAAGCGATCTTCTAGTTTACGCTTCTGAGACACAGCTTCATCTCTGCCTTTGATGGCCTTGTTCAGTGCGTTCTGGAGACTATACCGGGTCATCACTTCTTCTTCACACTTCTTGATGCTAGACTTCAACTTCTCTTCGAGGTCGGAAATTTGCTGCTTCAACTTATCCTCCCTCTTCTTATTGTTGGTGAGCGTAGCATTCCAAGTCTTATTACAAGAAGAGATTTCTCGGTGAGCGATGTCGAGTGCCTTCTTTTTGGATTCAAGCATGTCATGGGAGCTTCTGAACTCTTGCCCCAGACGTTCGCGCTTCTTCCTCTCCTCAGTCAACTCAGCCCCTAATCTGTTCATTAGCTCAATCTGCTGTTGGAAAGCATGCACGGCCTTGTTTTTCTCGCTGCGTATCTGGGCCAGCTCCTGCTCTAACCCTTTGTTGATCTTCATCAAGGCTTATTTTTCTTTCACAACTTGCTCGTAGGCTTCCCTAGAAACAGTAGTTGGCTCTGCTACCGGAACAGGAACAAGGGCTGGTGCATCTGGAAATGGCATCCACAACTGACTCGCTCTCTCCTGGATCCAGACTTTGTAAGGTGCATAGGCCTGACAGTCATTCTTCCCTAACAGCGGCTTCCCTCTTCGGTTAATACGCGTCCAGGCATGCTGCAGCTTGGCTAGTAACTCCCCCTTCACGTCTCCGGTGAAATACAGAGATTCCTGTACTTCTTCCTCCTTTGGTGGGTTCTTCAGTGCATATCCGAACTGACGGACCAACAAAGATGGGTTGTAGTTGATACACCCTTTCCTTCCTATCAGCGGGACATTAGGGTAACCAGAACAACTGAAGATAAGCTCGGATCCCAGCAGATCTCTATCAAACCATTCGACGTCTTCGGAAGATAACCTCATCAGGCGCTCCGGCCAGCCAACTGGGACTGTAGTCTCTATGACAGATCTTCTCTTAGGAAGGTGGCTCTCAAACCACATACCCAACAATGGTACACAGAAATGAACATTCTTCCCTCTTCCCTTCTCATTTTTGTAATGCAGTGAGTGGTAGAAATCTCCGAGTAAGGTAGGTACAGGATTACCAGCGGCGAACAAGTAGAAGGCGTCGAAGTCCACAAAATCCGGTACATTGGGAAACAATATTATGCCGTAAATGCACAGAGCCAGCACAGCATTGAAGGCAATCCAACACCCGCTCTTAGCGTACTCCTGGGCTTTACCAATCAAGAACTGGAGCGAGAAGCCTGGAACTCCACGGGAAGCAGTAGTCAACAATTCAGAAACATCCACATGCAAAGCTTTTGCCAAGTCCTCCGGCTTGGGCTTAGCGCCAGAATGAATGAATGGAACCAGGTTCTGCACGGGTAGCTCAGTAAACTCCACATACTCCTCAAGGGTAGGCCCCAGAATAAAATCAGCAAACGTAAAACATCTTAATGCGGGATCATAGAATTGCATCAAAGCGTACAGCCCATCTAGCTCCATCTCCGTGGGTTTGCGCACCAACCTCAATAGTCTTCCATAGCTCATTTTGAAGCTCCTACGAACATCCTCATCAGCCAGAGAGATCAACCCAAGCAGGGGGACAACATCAGGGGTAGGCAATTTGTAAGCAACGGTCCTCCTCAAGCTGGCCATGACCAATCACTCAGAAATCCGGACACTAGAACTAGGGAAATGCAAATGCACCTGCAGCACAGACACACGTTAGTGGGATGCAATGATAATGAGTATGCAAACAATGCAATGCAAGTAACATGCAACAGGGACCAACTGCCGTAGCTGAATAGCCTGAACCATATCAAGAGGTCTCAAACAGACTCTTTAGAAGTCCTCAAACCCTGGTCTCAGATAGACCTAAAACAAAGCTCCAACAATGGTCTCTGACAGACCTCAAACCATAACTCCAACTGGTCTCTGGTAAACCCCAAAACTCTCCAACTGGTCTCTGACAGACCCCAGAACTCTCCAACTGGTCTCTGACAGACCTCAGAACTCTCCTACTGGTCTCTGACAGACCTCAGAACTCTCCTACTGGTCTCTGACAGACCTCAGAATTCTCCAACTGGTCTCTGACAGACCTCATAACTCTCCATAAATACCCAGGATCTCTGATCAAGAAATAACCGGTATCTGAAGGTCTAGTTACCTGCATAACCCCAAACCCTCTCACAGGTGGATGTCCTAGTAACTGACAAAGGTATGGCATCCTATGCGGTCGTCGGCATCACAGACTTTCAGGGTTGATGATACGATTCCCAGAAGGAGTGGCATCATCAAATCCTGAAGAGGCCTCACTTAGCCAACTTCCAAATGATCGGTCCCCAGAGTCGACAATTCAACTAACCAGCAACCCACGCCAACCAAAGGAAGGGGCAGGAGGCCAACCAGAGGAACCTCGTCTGAGTGTAGATTTCGCGGGACACCAAGGCAAGCAAAGCAAGCGGGCGCCAACTAATCTCTACTCTAAGTCTAAGGTGCACTCAAGCCCAGGTCCGGTTTCTCACTCAGTATCAGAACACCCGTCACACCCCGATACAACAATAATAATCAATATATATAATGCTGAAAATAAAGGTCAGAAATATAAATCCATACAAAATCTTCGACGGGAAAACAAGCGTTAGGATTGACTCTCTTAAGGGACGTTGGATCCCAAATGCATAAGAACCATCGCAGTCCTTAGCAGCCAGGGGACGTTGGATCCCCAGCAGAGTCGCTAGCTGTCGCTACTGCGAAAATCGGCGCCGGCTGAACAGAAGAGTCGCCACCGTGCGTTATTTATCCCACAGGAGGGAAAGGAAACGCTCAGAGTAAACCTCGCACAACACGGGAAAGGTATGGTCGTCGCGACCAAAACCTGGATTCGGGAGTCGGTTACGCAAGGGGAAGGTATTAGCACCCCTCACGTCCGTCGTACTCGACGGGATCCACGCTTGTTTTCGGGTATGGATTGTTATTCTATCTACTCTACAGGTCAGGGGTTAAAAGAAAATAAAATGACTCGGCAAAGTATCGCACTTTATGCCTACGTATTCCCGTCTGGAACGAGAAATCAGAGTCAACGTAGTTCGCCTACCTACGGGAAAGGAGGGGGAGGTTGCTCGCTAGGATATCGCATCCTATGCCTACGTACTTCCACACAGCATGGAAGATCAGAGCAAACGTAGTTTGGGCCACGTACGACACAAGTCTGTCTTGATTGATTTTATTCCTTCTGAAAAAGGTTTTTCTGATTAACAGTCCAAGCGGACAAAAATGACGTCTTGATGAGTTCACATTCTTTTACGGAAGAAGTGCCTTTTATTGTGTTTGAAATTTTATTGTGTTTTCTGTTTGTTTTGAGAAAGAAGAGACAGAACTCTAACCTACGGTTGCGAAGGGAATCAAACTAACCTAATGTTATCATGCATGGGTTAAGACCTAGCGTCTATCATGTTCCTCTCTTGCGCAGAGAGAAACAGAGATCCTAAGGGAATAGACGAAAACAGAAACAAGAGCAGATATATACAATAAAGCGGTAAAATGCATGGATGCAACAATACAAGCGAGGCAAGGGAGTCCCACTCAACCTCGAACCTAGAAAACAATAGGCAAAAGTGAACAGGATTCACTTTCAACCCAACAGGGTAAACAGCAAACAATACAGTCCAGAACACCAAGCACTACATCAAGAAATGAAATACAGCAGAAAAATAAACAGCATCAGCAGCTCTGAAACAACATCTGACTTCAAGCTTCAGCAAGCATCAATCTCCATCTCCACAGCCTTCAAGCAAGGTCTTTGCCATCAATCTTCAGTCTACAATGGCTGTTCTTCAAGTCTCAAAACTCCAGGATGAGGGATCAATCATAAGAGTGAATTGGGTGTTAAGCAATTAGTTGACTACCAAGGGTGGCAAACTAACTGCTACTAACACAGAAGATATTTTCTCTCAAGAGTTCTATCCCTTAGACAGTAGCACCAAGCCTTCCAAAGGAAGGGGGTGAGTGTCCTAGAGAGACTCTGTATCACAGAGAGGAATGGAGGCAGTCAAAACCTTCCATGTTTGAGAATCAAGCTTTCTAATCTAGAGCTTTGCCTAGCTCCTAAACCCTAATCTCCTCAACAGCTGCTAGCAGGAATCTCCTCATCAGCTCTGGAAGTTGGTCTTCAAGCTCTGGATCTCCAATGGCTTTATCATCACAAGTCTTCATCTCTTCCAATCCCCAAGCAATCCCAATACCCAAACAAACAAATTATAATCCCCAGAGAGGGCACACCACACCAATCAATCAAATATAGTAGTATACTAATAGCAGTAGGGGAATCATAGTGATTTCTAAGGTATCTAGTAACTACCCATAGTCCCTATAGTCCCATATCTAAAATATTCAATCCCTAAGTCCTAAGGGAAATGAACTAATTCACCTAAGTCATCAATTAAACCCTAATTTTGTTCATGTTATGCACACCTAAACTAAACACCTAAAATTGAGTCTTAAAAATGTGAACTAAATTTTATGTACAAGCTAACAATGTCTATTAATCAACCTAAAAAGAATGGACAAAAAATATTAAAACATTTGATCAAACTAAAATTAACAAAATCATGTATCAAACTAAACTTAACAAAATGCTATTTACAAGAAAAATGCATAAAAAATATTAAAACAAAATAAAATGCCATTTTTATTTTTTTATATTTTTCTAGACAGAATAATGGACTTATAGCAAAAAGAACCAATTAAAACAAGCCATTTTCCATTTTTTTATGATTTTTTAAAAGATGTAACAATATTAAAGAAATTAAGAAACACAAAATATGAATAAAAGGGGAGGGGGGTGAGAACAGCATTTGCGCCCAATTGTAATATCCAGGTGGGCCACAGAGCAGGGGTGTGAATATCAAATTCACTAGGCCCAGCGCGCTCAGAAAAAATCAAGTGAAAATTACCAGAAAAAGAATAAACCTTCGGTGCAAATAGTAACAATATCATGTGTAATTCATTGGGCTTCTCAAAATGGGGGTGGGGATAGAAATGTAAGTCCAAGGCCCACGCTGATGCATAAGTGAAACGCATCGTTTCACTTGGGAGATTTCCCTCCGTTTTCATCCTCAAATCTGCACCGTTGGATGAGGCTAATGGGTCAAACTTTAAAAACCATCCAACGTCCCTGAGTCATCGTCCCCAACGAGGAGCTAGGGTTTTCAGAAATTCTTCTCCCATGCACAAACTTCCACTGCTCAGTTCTCCCTCCTCACTCAACCAAACGCCACGACCTTAAAACCAAAACTGCTCTACTCTTCACCCTCTACAAGATCCTAACCCTAGATTTTGCTGAATCTCATTGCATACTCGAGCTCGATAGCTGGAAGATCATGGTACCACTGATTTGCACCTGATGTGCATGATGATAGTTCTTGCTTAAACTACCCTAGAATGATCTATAGGTTATGGTGAGTATTCTGAGCCAAAGATCTAACATTCCCTTGCCCTAATTCAGGAGTTCTTGATCATCAAAGTTTCATCATCATTAATCCAATTGTCTCTAATGGCCATAACAGATGGGGTAAATGTTCCTCTACCTAACCCTAACAATCTTATACCAATAATCTAACCTAGCAACATCTAGTTATTGAGATATGAAAGAAAACACCAACCTGCTATTCCTGCTGAAACAGATGAGAAGGAGCTCGATTCAACACTTGTAAGCTTTCACCAATGATCTTTAGATGATGCTAGGGTTTCTGTTTGCAATGGTTGTTGCTCAAACTTCTTGAATCACCTTATCCCCCTCTTCATGCAACTTGGAGTGAAAAATTGGATCACACAAACCAGCCACGAATCCCTCTCAATTTTCTTTGCCAATTGCTCTATGATGATGGTGGATGATGATGATAACAAGGATTATGATGATTGATGAAGTTTCAATGGAGTTTGAAAGAAAAATGCAATATGGAGTTATCGAATCAAACTATGTAATGCAAGCACTCTCAACCACCAACCCCTGCACAAATGGCTTCATTTCATTATATAGATGATTACTAACAGCTTGAGAAGCTTCTAGAATGATCTTGGAGGATTCTAGAAAGTTGTGGAAATTTCAAGGAAGTTCTCATTTAATGATATGTTGAAGATCTCTTATCTCATGCTTGCCCCTTTGTAAACTTGTATTAAAATCTCCTTTCATGAGATATTAGGAGTGTATGTATGAAAAACCAAGCTTTTCCTTGCCTTGTGTTAAGTTTTACCAAGTTGCCTTATGATGCAAGAAACAAGTTTACAAAGGAAGTCCAACTTTTAAGCCTAAACTCAAAAATGTGGCTGAACCAATGTCTCTAAAATGATGTTGGGAATCAATTTGGTATATTGGATGACCCATATTGGATTTGTAGATCTCTCAAACCAATTTTTTATTTCAACTTTTTCAACTTATATGCCCTTTTTTAGGTCATTTTCCACCAACTTTGGTCAAGTCTCATTCCATGCATTTCCAAACTTCCATGACTTCTTTTCTAGACTTAAAATGGCATTTTGAGCAACTTTGATGTTGGGAAGTTTTTCATTTGAAGCTTCCTTGTATGAGTTTTGGGCATATGCTAAGAATGACCTGTAATTACCAGATGGCCAAAATACCCTTTGCTTGCCAAGACCATACGTAGAGTTCCACAAATCATATGAAGGCATACCATACCATTCTATAAAGCTAAGACAATGAGGAACAATTATTATGTTGACCAGAAATTCATTTGAAATCTCCTTGAGGGGTAAAAATTGCTTGGAAGTCAAGTCACTTTCACAGACAAAGTTTCAGATACCTCAGATGACCTGTAACTTGCAAGGACCATAACTTGAGTTCTATAAATCTCCTTGATGTCTTCCACCACTCAAATTAAAGGTCTTGAGATCCTATACAAGTTTCATGTTGGCCAAGGATCCATTTGAAGCTTGCATTTTGACTTATCTTGCTTGGAAATTTGACCTAAATTAGGGGATTTTACACAGAAACCCTAATTTAGAAACTCCTCTTCTCCTTGATTTCTCTTGATTTCTTCTTAGCATAACAACATATCCTTCTCTACATGTCAAATGATGAAACCCCACATCTCTCCAATAGACCTCACTGCCTTTCAATCAATCAATTGACCTAGAGTTGACCCAGGGTTGACCCAGATGAAACCCTAGTTTGCTGCCTTCAACTGCAATTCCTGTGACCACACCATTGACTTGTCTCCTTCTCCAAATGACTTTCTAAGTCCTCCAAGATGTCTAGATACTCTCCATGCCTTCAATTCACAGCTCACACTTTCCTTGATGATCCCCAGATACCCTCAGATAGGAGATGGATGCACTTGCTTGATCTATTAACTTCCCAGCTTTCAAATTCTTTCTGATGACTTGAATGAGATTGAATTTGGATAATAACCTCTTGATAGGCTCATATAGATGAGAATAATGATTGGTCCCCTGCTGGATGACTTGCTATGCTTATGCTATGCAGATGATTAGACTATGTACATGACTCTATATGCAAATGCTAATGATATTGAAACATAAACCAAGTGAATAAGGTTGAGCAAATTTTAGGGTGCAACAAACGTCAAGTGGATTTTCTCAACCAACTTTCAAACCAATTCAAAACTTCTTTCTGAAACACTTTTTTCTCCTAAAACCTCGGTCTCATACCGAGTGCATTTTCAAACTTCTTTTCATAACAAAATCTCGAATGTTCGTGGAATGGTTAGGCGTAGGCCTTCTCCTATCCCGAGTGCTTGACATTACCTTTAGGGTTCACTATCGCAAAGCACTTACCATTCGAAATCAAAACACCTTTTAATAAGAGAATGAATTTCTCTTTGTATTGAACTAAAGAGAGAGGATTGAGTGTAGACTTCTTCCTCTCCGAGTGTCAGGATACTCACTGTAGAGTGTGTGGTCTCGATACTCGTCTTTCAATATGAAGAAGCGACTGTATTTGCCACACCTTTTCATAACAAAACTTTGAGATAAAGAATTGGGTACTACCTGCAAGAGGTTACTACCCGAGGACCTATTTCACACCCTAAAAACAATTCCCACAAATCAAATAGGACATCTTGCCTCGCATGGCGAAAACTAATCTTTCAAAAAAGGATATGTTACGTCCATTCTATCGCAAACAGGTAACGCCTAAGTCTCCAACGAGAGAGTAGCAATACACCTAAACTGTTAGAATGTGCTACGATAACATCATCCGCAAAAACACTGGTTAACTGTTTCACGAACTAGTTGCTCTGATTTCTCCAACGAGAGAGTAGCAATACATCTAAACTGCTAGAATGTGCTACGATAACATCATCCGTAAAAACACTGGTTAACCGTTTCACGAACTAGTTGCTCTGATTTCTCATGCCAGATGAGAATACGTAGGCATAAGACGGCGATGTCTTAGCGAGCACGTTTCTTTCTTTTCCACCTTTTCCCCGAGAAGTACATGCTACGTCCGTTCTACCGCAAACAAGTAACGCCTAAGTCTCCAACGAGCGAGCAGCAATACACCTAAACTGCTAGAATGCGTATGTTAGCATCGTCTAGCATAACTTCTCATTCAACCGTAGGCCGAACCACGACTGCTCTGATTCTTTACTTCCTTTAAGTAAAGATACGTAGGCACAAGGGCCACAATCCTTGCCGAGCACATTCCCCTCTTTTACCCGTAGTTTTTCGAACTACGTTGACTCTGACTTTCTCATATCTGTTGAGAATACGTAGGCCTAGGACCGCGAAGTCCTACCGAGTCTCTTCCCTTCCCGTTATCTCTCATTTTCCCAGTTTCTACCCCTTCTCTTTACCCCGTTGGAACACTCTTTATAGCTATAACCTTTAGCAAATATCTTCACATGTTGATAAACAAATGGTTCCCATCGAGTACGATAGATGCGAGGGGTGCTAATATCTTCCCTTCGCATAACCGGCTTCCGAACCCATTCTTGGTTGCGAGACCATCTTATCCGTTCTCTTTCTTGAGGGTTTTCTCGATGTTTTCCCTTCCCCTCATGGGATAAATAAAGCTTCGATGGCGACTCTTCTGTCTTTCTTTTCGCCTCCCCATCGTTGCCATTTTTCGAGTAGCGACACTAGTTTCTTATTTTAGATTCTTTGAAGTAGATATTTGCACATTCTTTTAGAATTTTCTCCCTCTAAATTTCTTAGGGATAATATGACAAGAAGTTGGCTCAATGCCCCCTGTCTCCATCGTCCCAACAATGATTGTTGCCTCTATCTAGTTTTTGGTTATGTCTTGCTCATCGAACTTTCTTCACATCTTCAATTAGTTCTTCTTCATAATTTATGTATGTCTAGGCCCTAGTTAAGAGATCATTTAAGCTATATGCTCCTTCTAGCTTTGCCTTCTTATAAAACAAGCAGTCTTGTGTCAATCCCTTTTTGAAAATCCAACACTTTAATTAGTCATTCATTCCCCCTAGTTCTCTTTCCACTTTAGTAAACCACTTAATGTACAATGCTAGGGTCTCCCTATTCTTTTGATAAATGTCACTGAGTATGGCTATCTTTGTGAGCTACGGCTTTTGAGTAGTGAATAAAGTAGTGAAAGAGTCATTATGTTCCTTCCAAAAGTTTTGATCTTATTCGGGAGGGCCTTTAACCACTTCATTTCAACTTCTTTAATGGTTAGCACGAATAATTTGCATTTCACACCCCCATGTGTTGTAGTAGTCGAGTCTGGTGTCTATGTGTCTAATGTGTTCGTTTAGGTCTCCTGATCCATCATAGTTGTCTAACTTTGGAGGTTTCGTGGGGGATTTTGGGATCCTAGGATGGGATTCAATAACATATTCATTTTCTTTGGGGAAGCATGTGGTTCAACATTGTGCCTCTCGTCTCTTTGATAGTAGCATGACAGCGAATAGTGTGAACGGTATATTTTTAGAAGAGTGTGACAATATCATCTTCCTCGGGATTCGCATGGTATGGTATGACATTTTCAAAATCGGGTACAAAATGGGAATCCAAGGACTTCCCTGCTTGAAGAGATGACATAAAAAAATCGATCCTAGCTCAACTCCATCTGGTCGTGCAGAATGGTTCATGGGAGGAACATATTGTAAATTTTGTTTGATTCAGGGTACTCTTTTATCCAAAGAGGGTGAATTATGTTGTTTAATGAAGTTAAAAATATTGTTAAGTAGATTGTTTTCCCCTTGCATGCGTAGATTGGCATGTATTTGTTGGAGGCTTGAAGCATCTTTTGCTCAAGAATTACTAGTTGTGATGAACATTGCATCGAGTTTTGGCCTTGGAGTGTTTGCTAAAAATACTATAAAATCATGAGGACTTGGAATGTGCCTTGGATGATTGTCAGAGAGACCATATGAGGGATTCGAGTATCCTTTGTGAGATCGAGAACAATGATTGTTGAAGTGGTTAAAACGATAGTGTTGCATTGAGCAATTCATTGAGTATATCTCGATGTTGTCATTGTCTCATAAGTCTGATATGTGATTTGTGTAAGGAAGATTAGATGATTGTGGAATATTGAAGAAGAGGTTATTGTTTCTCGTAGAATTTCACTAAAATCAAATCTCAGAATCCCTTAGACAACACAATTGTTTTGTTCATGAACCAAAGATAGTTGACGATAGAGTGTGATAGGATTTAAGAGGTGGAGCCTGCTTTCGATACGGAAGAGCAGGGCAGAGCTGCAAGATTAGCACTCGGATGCCCAATTCAATAAATGAATGAATGATAAGTATTATATGTTTTAGAATGAGTAGAATACCTAGATTCCGATACGGCGGAGTAGGGAAGACCGATAAAATTAGCACTTGTTAAGTGCAAAATATGACTTAATTTAAACCATCTTTCTTGGAAATTTTTTAACTCTTTTCTCATGTTTTAATGGATTTATTCCATTTTCTTGTATAATTCTTCAACATATTGCAAATACCTTTGGATTCCTTGATTTGTGTGTTATTGTGCAGAATTTAGGCATAAAACGTCAATGATTAAGACACAAAAGAATGGACAAGGAGTCCAAAGAAATGAAAAAGAATATATTTTCTTGCCTGATGTGATGTTATGAGCCTTTGGATGTCGGAAGAAGATTTGCAAGATCAATTTTTTGGCATTTTGACAGCAACTCGCATTTAGCGCATTTTCAAGCACGGTTTTAGCGCGCTTTTTAGATGAAGCCAGAAGCTAAGGTCCATGATCGTGATTAGCGTGCTTTTTGGGAATTTTCCGCCTTTGAATTGATCGCGCTAAGCGCGCTCTGATGGCGCTTAGCGTGGTGCCACTTATAGGCACTTTTTGAAATTAGTATATGAGGGAACTTGCTAAATATTTTAAGCATCATCTTGTATTTTTCAGAATCCAACTTTATATCTCTTCATTTCAAACATACTTTTAGAGAGAGAAACGAAACCCTAAGAGAGAGAAGCCAAAATTAAAGGAAATCAGAGCTTGATCTTCGAGTAAGTAGCTTGGATCTCTTGTTGGGGTTGAATGTAATCGATCGGTACCTTATGTATTTCTTCTAATATTTGTATTGTGAACTAGTTTTGATTCAATATCGGTGTTGTCTTTGATTGCATATTTATGGGTTTGAGCGTGTGTTGAGAAATCTCTTTCAAATCTTAGACCTAAGATATTCGTCTATCAATGAGCAAACTCTAGACATAGATTTGTGAGTTTGATATTCACTAGTATCAATATTTTATATTATTGTGTTGATTGTTAGCCTGAGACATCATCTAGTGATTAATACGGTAAAGCCCATGATAATGCTTTAGACATAAACGGTATTGTGAGGATGAGTGATAATAGAGATCGAGAACTATGTTCACATACATAAATTAGTTGAATACATGTAAAAAGGGTTAAGCGTATGTACATATTCTGATCATGGCGTTTTATATGAAACAATCATTTATTTGATATGGGCGTCATCTTTGTTTACTTGTTTATCTTTGATTTGAGCTGCTATAGAAATATACTCTTCATATTTGGATCTAGGATGGTTATTTGTTAGTTTCTAGACTCTAGACATAGATTTAGGCTTAACATTTGCTTGAGTATCAATTTTTACTGCTCTGTGTTGTTGAGTTGCGTGAGACATCACTAATGAGACAATGTGGTTGTTCTTCCGACGTTGCGTTAAACATAACCTCTGTTGTGGGTGATACATAAGGATACCATACGAATGATTGATTTTTGTTTATTAGGTTAGAAGAATGCATGTGTTATCAATTGATAAGATCCAATCCCAACAAGGTTTCTTTTATATTTTCAATCTTTACTTTATATTTCCTTTATTTTTGGTACCGTGAATCTTTTAACCAAATTTTCACAACAAGCTTAGAAATGTAAAGACCGTTGAATATCGTTCTTTCCCTTGCACCGATCCCTATGGAGATGACAAAACTGGGTACTAAATTAATTTTTGCTTTCCGCTTTACCGCTTCAACAAAATAAAGATGTTGCCAGGGATTGGTGTTTAGATATTAAAGTGCATTGCAATAGTTTCTAGATTTTTTAGCTTTGTATAGTTGTTTATATTGTATATATACTTGTTTCCTTTTATGTTTTCTCAATTGTTCGTAAGAATAAATTATGAGAACTTCTTCTAGATTGGTTGCTATTTGTATAAAAGTATTTAATAAAGATTCTCCCATGTTTGGATAGTGATGGTAGGATATTGAACATGTGAATGCAAGCGAGGTAAATTGTACCGCTTTATAGAATGTTAGAATGATTTAAGAATTTTTTATTTTGTACAAATGTGTATTTTTGTTTTATGTTACAACTTTATTTGAATGTTTGTTTCACTTAGGACCAAAAGCCATAAATTGTGATAAACCTCCATTGTTTACTACTCCCTCCGTCTTATAAAAAATGTCATATTTAAGCAATGCACAGTTCTTAAGAAAATGACTAGATGTGTTGGTTTTAGTGAAAAAAACTAATGTCATTTACTAGAATATCCCTATTAAATGTAGTTAATAAAATATTTGAATAAAGTGAAAGATAATGATAGGGGTAAGTAGTGGAAAAATAATAATAAATTCTACATTGGCAATTGAAATGGACAATTATTTTGAGACAAAAAAAATTGCAAATAAGACACTTTTTATGAGACTGAGGGAGTATATGCTAGGATGACTGATAACTTTGTTTAATTTGTTTGATTCATGCTTAATATTTTGGTTATTATGATTTTGTGGAAGCATTAGATATGATCAAGGCATTTGTTTATATTGAGTACAACCGTACCCAAAAGTAACTTACCCATGAATAGTGAGAATTTGTTAACCCATTTAAGTTTAAACAGTTTAGATCTCATTTTAGTGATGAACTTGGTTTATGCACATAATTTGAAAGTTTAGTTAATCATTGAATTTTGTGAGATTATACAAAAAATCTTGAACCTTTGAACATTGTTTTAAATTGATTTCCTTGCCATAAAAATCAAAGAGCATTCACTTGATGTTTGGTTGAATTTGAGTTGAGGAGAATGAAAAGAAAAGTGGTAGGTTGCTAAAAAATTTGACAAATTTCAAGCAAGCATGAAAAAATGTCATAATGAATGTGAAAAACAAAAGAAAAAGAATGCTTGTTTGAAAAAGGAAAAATAGAGAATGAATGAATTATGCAAAAGGAAGTTTGAGAAGGTTTGCAATAGATGAAAGAAAATAGTGAAAAGTTGTGATGTATAAATATCTTGTATAGTGAATGTTTCTTTTGATTTTAAGGCATTAGAAATGTCCCTTTGTTATGAACCCGACCAAACTACAACCTTAAAATCCCTTAGTGATCTTATTGCTTCCATGATTTTAGTTTTTTTATTAGATGAATGTATGAATTGGATTGTTAGTAGCATTTTTTGTCAGGTGAGTGAAATTGTCCTGTGGTTGCGAATGCGTTAATTTCTTCATTCTTATTCTGAAGAGGAGTGTTAAAGTGATTCAAGTATGAGAATTTAGTTTTTGTTTGAAACATTTCATGATATTTTTTAAGAATTAAATTCTTTATCATTGTTTGATTCTATTGAATGGTGAACATTGCTTATGCGCATCCTCTTATTTGCGCAAATCTCTCATGTTTGAATTTGAATCGCTATCCTTTATTGGTTGAATCTTATGCTTGAGCAAATCCTCTTGTGTGAGAAATTTTCTCTTGTTTTTAAGAGGGACATACTTTGCTTGAGGACAAGCAAACATCTAGTCGGGGAGAGTTGTTAAGTGCAAAATATGATTTAATTTGAACCATCTTTATTGGCATTTTTCAACTCTTTTCTCATGTTTTAATGTATTTATTCCATGTTCTTGTGTGATTCTTTAACATATTACAAATACCTTTGAATTCCTTAATTTGTGTGTTATTGTGTAGGATTTAAGTATAAAACATCAATGGTTAAGACACAAAGGAGTGGACAATGAGGCCAAAGAAATGAAGAAGAATCAGTTTTATTGCCTGATGTGATGCTAGGAGCCTTTGGATGTTGGAGGAAGGTTTGGAAGATCACTTTTTCGGCATTTTTATGGGACTCGCGCTTAGCAGTTTTCCAGCGCAGTTTCAGCGCGCTTTTGAGATGAAGGTAGTAGCTAAGGGTCCATGATCGTGCTTAGTGCGCTCCAAACGCGCTTAGCGTGCTTTCTGGAAACTTGTCGCCTTTAAACTGATCCTGTTAAGTGTGCTCTGATGGCGCTTAGCGCGGTGCCACTTATAAGCACTTTTTGTAATTAGTATATAAGGGGACTTGCTAGATATTTTAAGCATCATCTTGTATTTTTTTCAGAATTCAACTTTATCTCTCTTCATTTCAAACATACTTTTAGATAGAGAAACGAAACCCTAAGAGGGAGAAGGAAAAATCAAAGGAAATTGGAGTTTAATCTCGAGTAAGTATCTTCGATCTCTTGTCGGGGTTGGATGTAATTGATTTGTACCTTATGTATTTCTTCTAATCTTTGTATTCTGAACTAGTTTTGATTCAATATTGATGTTGTCTTTGATTTCATATTTATGGGTTTGAGTGTGTGTTGAGAAATCTCTTTCAAATCTTAGACCTAAGATATTCATCTATCAATAAGAAAACTCTAGACATAAATTTGTGAGTTAATATTCACTAGTATCAAGACTTTATATTATTGTGTTGATTGTTAGCATGAGACATCATTTAGTGAATAATGCGGTAAAACTCACGATAACGCTTTAGACATAAACGGTATTATGAGGATGCATGATAATAGAGATGAAGAACTATGTTCACATACATAAATTAGTTGAATACATGTAAAAAGGGTTTAGAGTATATACGTATTCTTATCATGGCGGTTTATATGAAGCAATCATTTATCTGATATGGGTGTCATCTTTGTTTACCTGATTATCTTTAATTTGAACCGCTATAGACATATACTTTTCACATCTGGATCTAGGATGATTATTTGTTAGGTTCTAGACTCTAGACGTAGATTTAGGCTTAACATTTGTTTGAGTATCAATTCTTACTACTCTATGTTGTTGAGTTGCATGAGACATCATCAATGAGACAATATGGTTGTTCTTCCGACGTTGTGTTAGACATAACCTCTGTCGTGGGTGATACGTGAGAATTCAAATGAATGTTTAATTTGTGTTTAATTGGTTAGAAGAATGCATGTGTTATCAATTGATGAGATCTAATTCTAACAAGGCTTCGTTTATATTTTCAATCTTTACTTTATATTTTCTGTCTTTATATTTTCTACCTTTATTTTTGGTACCGTGAATCTTTTAACTAAATTTTCACAATAAGCTTAGAAATGTAGAGACTGTTGAACGACGTTCTTTCCTTCGCACCAATTTCTGTGGAGACGATAAAACTGGGTGCTAAATTAATTTTTGCTTGTCGCTTTACCGCTTCAACAACACTTCAATGCTTAAATCAGTGAATGAATGAGAGAGTAATTTGAATTTTAGAATGAGTAGAATACTTGGATCTCGACATATGCAAAGTTTGAAATAGAGAATGTGTTTAGAACTGTTTCTGCTTAATCCAGCATCTTGAGCGGACCATTGTTTGATGATTAGACGATGAAAAATTGATAGTAAGTCAAAATTAGGTGTTTCGAGCTTGAGTGAAGTCGTGTACATGCTCCTTATGCTTTCCTTCGCAGCAGCTTGATGTGGGAGTCTTCTGAGCAGCCATTTGTATTCATTGCAAGATAAAGTCGTTTAATTTTTCTTATTATTGGAGAATTTAGTGTGACAATTTCATAATAGATGTTATTTACATCAATATGTTAATGGTACTCCCTCCTTTTCAAAATGATTTTGCATATAGATTAAGAAATATAATAATGTTGTCATAAAATATTACACTTTTATTAAATTAAATGTATTAGAGTATTGAAAATACTGTACTTAATAATAATTAAAGAACATAATTGAAAAAATTATAATCATTAATACATTGAAAAGAAAAAATAAAAGTCATTTTAAAATAAAATTTATTTGCTAAAAGGACAATCATTTTAAAACTAAGAAAGTAATTCTTAAGCACATAATACAATTATAACTAATAATTATGCACAACAAATACACACTATTTACGGCAACGGTCTAAAAGCCATATAATTAAAGTGGGTGGCAAAAAGTAAAATTAATCCCATAAAAATTAATGAGAAAGAACATAAGATTGATTTGATGTCGTGACATCTTATTTATTCATCTTTATATGATAAATTCAAGTCACTAGACTATTAAAGATGAAGAAAAATTAATCCATAAAAATAAACTAGGCCACCTTAAATCCTTTAGATGAACAAAAAGCAAAAGCATTTTTCTTCAACAATCCATCTCTCTCTATCCCTTTTCTATTTGATAGAGAAATGACAAATAAAAAAGAATAATATCTCTTTCAAGAATCTGCCTTACTCCTGCAGTTTTAGGATCTCAAGGATCTACAAGCTCAAGTTTATACATTCTTTATTATAAACCTTATCCTTGTGATGTAACACAATCAAATAGAGCTGTCACGGGTTTTATGGCTTATGTTTCAAATTTCAATTTTTAACTTGAAAAAGAACCAATAATTTCGGCTTCACTATTTGCCAGAACACCTGCCACTTATACTTAGAATATTTCTAAGTTGACCATACTTATTGATTATTCTTAGGACTTTGATTAAACATCATTATTCATACTTTTTCAAGGGATGTTTTTATGAATAATTTGCCAACTCGATTCTCAAGCAAAACTTGGCACGATAATGCTATAACAGTATTAATTAATTTTCATGTATTATATAAATGTCATACTTGTATAGAATGAAGTGCCAAGGAATAAAAATAGTATAAAAGTAAACTTGTTTTCAACTCGTGAGTGATGTTTGGACCACAAACTTTCCTTAGTATAAGCGACAATACATGTGTTGTAAGAGAATCTTATATTAAATATAGCTCGGTAAAAATATTATTTTAAGATAAGAAATTAATTGTTTTTTAGTTTTCATCTGGGGAATAAGACAAGTTTTGTGACAAAAAGGGAAGGGTGTTTGGAAAGTGCTGTGTTTTTGCATATTAGAATGTATCAACCCTTACAAAAAGGTGTACATGGACCAAATTAGAGCAGGCATAATGAACGTGCTCTCCTTCAGTTGTATATTATGGATTAGGGAATTATAATCAAGCATGAACATAGTGGTGTTTGGTTTCATCAATCATCATCATTCCAGCCAGATCCAGATCAACTCTAGTTACAAAATGTTTTTTTATAAGCTGAATTCATTTGTGCGCAACTGCAGAAATTAATCTCGTTAGTTGGGGAGGGTCATAATAAACAGTAAGGCTCTTTTTTTAAGAGATTTAATAGTGCTGCATACTCAGGACTGGATTCGAACTCAAGATTTTTGGTTACGCTTTATTTTTAAGAGATTTAATAGTGCTGCATGCCCAGGGCTAGATTCGAACTCAAAATCTCTGGTTACGCCGGAAGAGACTCATACAAAATGTTATATTCAGTGCAGTCGAATCATTAGATGGATTCTTGCGGTAAAAGTTCCAATGATGACGAAATGTGTGCAGTTGAATCATGGTTTAAAATTTTATAAAGATGTGTCATAGCATGCAATCCATTTCTACAATGGCCATGCCTTAAGATGATGATTCAAATTCAATATTTGTATTAATTATTAATCATGATTTAATATGAACAAGGAGATTATTGCACAAATTCAACACTTGAATTAATCATTAATCGTGATTTAATGGGAAGCATCAGATTATTGCAATAGGTAGACAATATAGAGAGGAATGAACTGTTCCTTTCTTTTGGTGGGTCCATGTTCCATACAAGTTGTACAGATATTGCAGCACCACATGGCCCACAACTGTGTCTATGATTGAGTACTCAAACAAAACCTAGTCTGTGTTACTATTATTCTACTGTCAGAACTTATTTGATTTTACACTTATTGCAATGTATATGTAGTAGTAGCATGTCACAGCCTATCAATCACTTTTGAATCACTTTTCAAATTCTCTTTTCTAGTCTACATTTTTAGGGCCTCCTTTTCTTGGTTAAGCTTGAGATAGTGGCATCTTCAAGCTTTGACTTGAATTCTTCAAACTTGACTTAAATTGTAACTACTCATTCTCTCTTATTTTTCTCAGGGATTACACCAATTGTTTTATTCAATAACTCACAGAAACCAATCTTCACTCGGGATTGATTGCATGGTCTCGTATAACAAGTGTCATTGTTTTTATGCTTGTTTCAGCAGTATGTATATTTAATAGGTTACAGATTCATTACTGTAAAACAATTAAAGATTGCAACATTTTTCTAGTAGCATTTAATAAATTAGGTAGGACCATGTGTTGTTAATAATCAAATACAATAATAATAGAGTTACAATATTCAAAAAACAAAGCAGAAAGCCACATCAGGCCTGATTCAATTCAACCATTCACACCACCCTGCCTGTCAAATCAATCACTGCATCCTCCACAAGTTCTTCAAGCAACTTCCCTTCTACTTCCTTTACCAAAATATCCATCTCTATTCCCATAAGCTCAACCCACCCTTTACCCACGACCTCTTTTCTCACTACAGTTTCCACCACCAGGCTGTTAGTGTCCCCACAATCCCCCCAAACAGACCTTATGCCACTAGATGTCAACTCCTTCATTTGGGCTACAATAAGGTCTACCAAAAGGGGAGGTGCACCCTCTGATAATTGGAGCCTTCCGTGGTCCCCACTCCACAACTTGCCAATTAAGGAACTTTCTGATCCATAGCCGGTAATTTCTATTAGTGCAACATTGACACAATCAAATACAAGCTTCTGATTGGATCTCCTCTGCCTTCGCTTTGCTTCATGAAGAGGCTGAACCTCCTCCTTGTCGTAGAGATTGGCATATTTGTCCCTCAATGATGGCTCCAATGGACTTTCAAGGGAATGCCATCTAGAGTAAAACGAGTCAGACTGCACTTGATCATCAAGTCCAGCAGCTGATAGTAATTTCTGAACGAAGACGAGCAGGTCTTGATCCTCTTCCTTAGTGTCTAAGGAAACCGATGTAGATTTTATCGGGTACGAACTTGCCACCTCCGTACAAGGACCGTCCCATGAGAGGGTTCGAGCTATTGATTCTATAGGTGGTGATTTGTCAATTAAATTAGACTTCAGAGACACCCGTGATCCTACAGAATAGATGACATTCAAGTAAATAAACCAATAAAGATGAGAATTTTCAAATAATAACATGCTGGCTTATCAAAACAAAATAAGAACATGCTGAAATAGCAGGTTTGGGATCAATAGAAAGCAAGGCTTTAAGCATTACCCAGCAGACCACCCTTCATACAGTCCAAGGACTCGTGAGCTGCATTTTCATCTTCAAAGGGAGGCTCTAAAACTGAGATTGGACTTGGCTGATCCTGGTTTTCACTTGAAATCCCTGTCACCGTGGGCTTTGACGTGGTAAATTCAGGCTGTGAAAACAAACAAAACAGTCTTAGAAACTTCCCAGTCCGTTTATTTACCAACAACCAATACATATAAAAGATTTTCACAAATACTAACCCAGGATATATGGCATTAAAATTCATCATTCTTAAAATTCATCATTCCATAATCTTTGACAACAAGAAATCAAAAAGGCTCTTCTCAGTCTGCCTAGACAAGACTACTGTGAAGCATAGCCTTTTTGATTTCTTGTTGTCAAAGAGACATTTCTATTATTTATCACAAGTCCTATAATGTTCATTCATAACTAGGCATTGGTTTCATTTGCTACACTATTTCCAACACATCAAAATCCTCAAACAATTTGTCAAGTTGTTTGCTTACATAGAACCCGCCACCAGGTCATCCAATTTCTTTCACAGTATACAACACATGAAAGCATCTCTACAACGGTGCAAGTTTCTAGGGACTAAACTTAGTAGTTAGGTGGAGAAAGCAGAAACTTACTTCTGGATAGTGATGAAGAAGTACTTAAGATTATACAGTTTAAGATTGTTTTTATCATGTTACTTAGCAAGGCATAGATGCAGATGAGAAGAGCCAGCCATACAACTCATTAATATACTACTGAGTTTAGAAGATGCAACGAATATTCAATAATTTGTTTCCGTTCAATAATTCAATTAGGTCCCATTTTGCCCTTTTGTAGGGCTAGAGAGGAAGGGGATTTGGGAACTGAGGAAAAGTAGCATAGTTGGTGACATTAATGACTTGCATAATGCACTATGAAAACATGGATAAAATATGCTGAACAATATTAGCTATTACCTCCATAGATATTACGCCTCGTCTGCAAGAGACAGGATAGGATAAAGCTTTGCTCGATGATTCACATAGAGCTGGAAGGGAACACTCTTCAAATGACCCACTGTTGAAGCTTTGAGACACATCATTCCCGAAGACATCAGGTGAGTTTATTGTAGATACTGATGTTTCTGCAATAGTTGATTGAGACTCATCTATAGAATGAGATAGACAAGATTTTTCCCTGATTGATTTCTTATTCCTTGAGAATAAGAAACTCGCAACTTTCCCTTTAAATGTTGACTTCATACTCTTTGACTTCGTCAACTCCTTGGAGTCGTGTGCTTTACCAGCATCGTTATTACAAGCTTCGTTGTAGAGCCCACTTTCATAGACATTGGAAGATACAGGGACAGACTTTGACCTGGGGAGGCTTTTAGTAGACCCGTCCGCAGATATTTCTTCATCATTGGAATTTTTACTGCAAGAAACAGATTCCCTCGGTTCTGGTTCTTCATTAATACCTTCAACCTCAGATATTAGAGATTTCTTTATATCTGAAAGAGCAAGCATCTCACCCAAGGTAGAGCTTCTCCGTATATGTCTTTGTTCTTGAAGATCCTTCTTAGATGCCATCATGGCCCATCTTTCAGAAAGTCGTTTCTTGGCCTCTCTGCCTACTGATGATTCAGGAGAACACGAAGCACGACTGAAGGATGATGAAGAATAAGGACTTCCACAGCGATTGACGAAATCCCAAGAATGCCTCGGAGATGGTGACATAACTTCCAAATCACTAAAATTCCCTGCAGTACACTCATGATCTGATTTGTAGAATGAACTGTCATCACCAATATATCCCGTGGAAAATACTGGAGAATACACAGTTTCATCCCTTTGATAGCTCCTGATATCTTCATGCATCTGCCGTGTAATTTCTTCGGCCACTTTTCTTGATTCAAGTAGATCATCATCTTCAGGGTCGTGATAGAAGTTTCCACTTTGCAGATTTTGAGGTGATGATGACATTGGAGAAACCAAGGCCTTAATATCATGTGCTCTCACAGAACTAGGCTTCAATACCACTATTCGAGTAGGTTGAACAGGAAACTCATCAACTTTCTGACTGGCGGGAGAGTATCCAGGACTATTTCTCTCCCATGCAGCATCATTATTTAATGGTTTCTTAATATGTTTGTCGCTATTGTTTCCCTTTCTACTCAACTTTTCGTTGTCAACCATCTTCGAAGGTTTAAGAACAGTAATACGCTTTGTCTCGGCCAGTGGAGTAGACTGTCGTTCATATAGATTTTGAGAATCCAATAACCTGATTAACAGATCATTGTTGGAGCTTAAAACTTCCAAGGCTTCATCAAACTCCTTTGATTGGCGTAATCTCTCATCTGTAGAGAGTCGTTTTGCTTCCATGAATTTTTGACGAATGAAAGCCATTTTCTTCTCATTAACATCTTCAACCCACTTCCCTCTCTCTGGTGTCTTGTCGTTTACATTGCTTGTTCTCTGTGATTGCAGCCATATTTCATAAATATCTTTGTAAGCAACCTGTTCTCTGCTCGGATGAATTTCATGAAGCATTTCCTTGTCCATAAACCTATCATCCAACTGCCGATGGTTGAATGATGTCCCAGAATGACCACAAATGTGCTGAGAACAATCTCCTCCAGGGCTTCTCTCCACAGGTAAATTACGTTTTCCCAGTGGAAGGGCCTCGAGGCCCATTAACTTTGCAACAACATTTGGTGGATTGTGCTTGGAAACAACTTCTTTGGACATTTCTTGGTCCATGAGCATCTTGATGGGTGTTCCGTTTATTTTTTTGTTTGAAGATGCTCTCGTCAAGTTAGAAACAATCTGCTAAGTCCATGAAAATGGGGGAAAATCAAAACAAGTACAGCAAATTAAAAATGAGAAACACACTCCACATGACAGCATGTGAGTATCATCTCATTCATCGCTTTGAATTACACCAAATGAACTTTACTGACAAACAAATTGTAATCCTTTTCAAATTACCGGCCTATCTTCTATCTGATCAGCAAATGAAGGACTTGCAATCCTCGAAACATCAGATTGACTTCTTGAAAGAGATGCTGCTGCAAGTCAGTTATAATGCAGTGAGATTGAAATCGCAAATCATAAAGGTATAGAATAACCCCAACAGCAAAAGCACAAGTACAATTATTACATACAAGTTGCAAAAATATACAAAAGCAATTGACTGGGAATTATGATGCTAAAGTCAGCTAAACACAAAAAACCATACGGGTCATAAAGAGAGTTGTCTATCCAAAACTCAACAACAAAACTACAACTAGAAGGCAAATAGGAAAGTGCAGCCAAACAACAAAATATGCAGTTTCTTACGTTTCCTCTATTAATTAATCATCATCACCTACAAGCTATAACCCACCAATTTCTACTGTCTACCAAACCCCAACAAAACAAAAAACCACAAACTAACTTAAAACAACCCATCATTGAGAATTTCCATAAACAGTGAAATGATAAACCTGTAAAATAGAAAAATAAAAATAAGTATAATAAATTAGAGAGGAAAAGAAAAGAAAACCATGATCACGGTGTGGCTTGTCGGTGAGAAGCTTGTTTCCATTGACAGTAGTAGCAGTAGTCAAATCAAAAAGGTTAACCATTCTTCCCAGGCATCCAGGAAAAGGCTTGTCATCATTGTGAACCGCTCTATTATTCATCACAGTATTCATTTCAACACCTACACAGAAACAAAAACAGAACGTTAATCGATTATAGAGATCTAAAACCTAGAAATTAGTAGAAGAAGAATAAACAATCAAATCAACAGTAGACTAACAAGATCCAAACAGCGAATGAACAACAATGCAAGTAACATAGAGAGGAAATTAGGAAAACCTAGAAAAAGTATGTAAATCAAAACGCGGAGATGAAAGGGGAAAACGACATTGATCTGGAATGTCGGTGGAGGAGAAAAGGGGACTCTAGAGAGAGAGAGAGAGAGAGAGAGAGAGAGAGAGAGAGAGAGAGAGAGAGAGAGAACCTGAGGAGAAGGAGAGGCGGTGGGTGGTGTGGCATTGAGGGGAAGGGTGATTTGACGGAGTTAGCTGTTTGCGTCGCGTCGGACTTGAAACCTTTTAGTTGAGATGTTGTACGATTCATTTCGCTCATTTATTACTTTTGGGTTACGGTTAATCACACGGGGTCACTTAACACTAACACGCATTGCTTTGTTTATTTTAATTAATAGTACAACTATACTAGTAGAATTTAATTAGTTACTATTTTTGTTGATAATGAATAAGTATGTTACTTTTGGTTTTCTTGCTAGGGATTTAAAGAAAAGTACTTCCTTTAATGTTTCTTTAATGAAGTAAAATTCGATGGAGATAATTGGAGTGATAATTAGTGGTATAATTGTAAGTCTCTAGTTGTGTGTTAGGGACTAAAAGACAAGGTGACGATAATATGAAAGTCTAAAACAATTTTGAATATGTGTGTTGGATGTTGATTGTTTAGTTTAGTGAAGAGAAGTTGAAATAAGAGATTTGAGATTGTAATAAATTTAAAAGTTTTTGTTTAGTTAGTGTTAATTTGGTTTAATGATGAAAAAATTGGGACGATATTAAGGTGATTTTATGAGATTTTGTCTGAATTTCATTTAAATAAAAATTTAGTAAAAAGAATTGTTTTGTTATGAAATTAGAGTTATTCCATGAATGGTGAGGTCACGTACGGAGCCAAAACTTTTAATAAGTGAGAGTAAATACATTTTTATTAAATTATTGTATGATTAATTTATTTTTGATGTTACTAAAAATATTTATTTTTATGTTTGAGAAAAATATTTATTTAATATCTTATATTTTTATATATTTGATTCTTCATAGAATTATTATTAAAAAAACTATTTTGTTTGTCATAATTTTCTTAAATATTATTAAAATTAATTTTCAAAATAAATATATTATTAAATACAAAATAGTTTTACTAATGTTTTTTTTAAACTTTAATTTAGTAGGAAAAATAATTAAAATTATAAATAAAACATATATTAAACTATTAAATATTATTAAATGGTATAAAAAATGAGAAAAACTCAAAATCAAGTGGGGGCAGCAGCCCCCTTTCTTTTGTATGTGGCTTCGTCCCTGGGTGAGGCAATGTTTTTTAGATGGTTTTGGACTTTCGGCGCGGTGGAGAGGGGGATGACCTAAAAAGTGACATGAGAGTTGAAATGGATTTAAATACTTGAGAATGGTGCATTTTCTCTCTTATATGGTGAGAGCGAATTAAATCAAAAGAGGGAATGCAATGTGGATCGTGGTCACTCACCCAATTGATATGAACAACTGGTAATGCTTTAGAGACAGAATTGTCTGATATGGATAAGGATAGAGGAACACATGTTTCTCGCATGCACTTCCTTGTTTCGTTTATGGGCCTTGTGAGCAGCGCAAAATTATATATTTTGTCAAAGCCCTTGTCCTTTCTTTGTAGGACAAGGTTTGTCGTATATGCCATAGACTAGTTGATTGGCCTAGGAAGATGAAGAGCCTTGATGGAATGTCATTATCTTAGGAACAGGTGCATTAAATGTCTTTCTTGTAATAGATAATGTTTCATAAGAAATAATTGATGAATGTCTATATGCTAGTTGGTAATGATTTTTCCTCTTCTCCAGGGTACTTGAGTACTTTGCACAAACTTTGATAAAATATCGATTATTGCTGGTACGTAGTGGATCGTACAATCCTCAATTGTTGAGGCACATATAAAAGATCTATAAAGCATCATTTTTCTCATTTCTGTAATTTGCAGCATGCAAAAGATCTTCTTCTTAACTCCATAGGCAAACTGGAACAATGACCTACTTGAGCACAAGGTCACCCTCCTACATTTCCCTTGGGAGAACTTTGGAGATGTACCTTTTGGCGGCCCTCTATTTGGCAAAGAATTATATAATACGAGCGACATCACGAGTCTCGTCGATCAGGTCGGTTGCACGTCTAAGTCATGCCTTATTTTCCTCTTTATTAAACTGAGAACGTATTCATGTGGGCATGTTGATTTCGACGGGCAGCATGGTGTCAGTGTTGTATACCATTGTGAACGGAGTTTCTTTAGCAGTTGAATATCGGTGCTCTGATAAGACCATAATACTTCATGGAGTTTTTCGGTCCAGAGCTTGTAACACTCTTTTCTACCCCACGAATATTATGGCAAAATAATCGAATTTATCAGAGTAAAATATTGAACGCAATAAAATCACCTCAAAGGGCGTACATTTCTCAATAAATTCAAATCATGGTCAATGCTCCGTAAGCAACGGGTTTTCTCAAAATTACTCAAAAGTGCTCAAATGGCAGCGGAACTCAAAAAGGCAAATCCAAAGTTTTCCTTTCACTGCAAGGAAATCAACATAACAAAAACTCAATAAAATATAGTTTGACTCAATGACCCCAACCCGATGTTACACTGTCAGAGCAAGACCCTCTAAGTCAACCAAAAGCCAAAAACTTCAAAAACTCCTCAACGACATCCACGGCTAGACCTGGTCATCTGCGCGTTACCCACGTGGAGGTAATATTCAAACAGACAGGGTGAGTAAAACGATTCATAATAATCAATATATGAATCAATATATAAAACAACGTCATTTTCATATTCAACAGCATCATAATCATCAAGGAACATCAAAGGCCACAACATTATAAATTACACCAAATTGTCACATAAATGCAAATGCAACAAGATTTATGCATGTGGTACCAATCAACAAAATTCAATGGACATTGGGTCATCAACCCTCCATAGATCCACAACAGTAGGATCGATTCTACACGAGAACCGAAGCACAACAAAATACCTCACATCCGCACAATAGGACTGAAGCCACAAGAATCAAGGTCCTAGACCGAAGTCCGGAATGCATATGAATGCATGATGCACACGTCAATATCATCCTCATAATAATCTCATTAGGGCATCATCATTCATCAAAATAATCATAAGAATCATGTCATCATAGAATCATCAAAACCTCGTGGAATCATGCACAAATCATCACAGTTCATCACAAATCATCATAGTTCCTCATGGGGATTAATCATGCAATCATGTATTAATCACATAGAAATCACAGTTATACTCATAGTAATTCATCATACATTCATTTAATCACATAGGAATTACAGTTATACTCATGGTAATTCATCAGGAAAATCACAACATCAAAACATCAAGGCATCACTGAACCAAAATATGATTCGCGAAACTCTGATACGTTCGCAAGCAAGTTCGCCGTGCGAGTCTGGGGCAAATGTTCGTCGTGCGAAGCATTCTTCGCTATGCGAACTCGCGATTACAGAAAATCATTATTACGCACCAGCACCAAATCTCAGAAGAATCATAGTCATACTCATGGTAATTCATCAAAGAAATCACAACATCAAAACATCAAGACATCACTGCTCAAGATCAGAATTTGCGAAACTTTGCTACGTTCGCTAGCAAGTTCGCTATGCGAGTCTGGGGCAAATGTTCGTCGTGCAAAGGATTCTTCACTGTGTGAACTCGCGATTACAGCAAATCACTGTTACGCACCAGCACCAAAACCAGTCCAAAAACCTCTACGATTTCCTTCCCCAATGCCCTAAAAACATTCCTAAATCATTCATAAGGTATTACGACGATAAAAGCACAAAATCTACGACTTATTAGGCCAATCCTGTATTATATTTACGCCTCCAACTCCCATAATTTCTTACAATTACCACACAGTCATTAAAGTTCTCACAGTCAATTACCCTATACGATTAAAACCTCAACAACATATTTTTCCACGAAGGCCTAATTTCCCTTACAGATTTTTCCACGAAGGCCTAATTTCCCTTACTCTTAAATCAGCCTCAAACCTATTAGACCATCAGTTCAAATCCCTCAAACTCATTGAGCTCACCATCAGAAAGGCAACAACAATTCAATCGAAAATCCCTAAACCCTTAAATCAACTTTAAACACATTGAATCACATATTGAAAATAATGAAGGTAATACTCCCCATACTTAAACAACCTCAAAAAAAGGTTTGGCCACGAAGACCTAATTTCCCTTAAACTCAAAAACCTCATAAACCTTTAAATCAGCTTTAAATACATTGAATCACATGTTGAAAATAATGAAGGCAATACTCCCCATACCTTAATTGCCGACTCTAAGCCTTTCTCCTTGATTCTTGGAAACCTCGCGAAGCCTTGCCTCTGTCGCGGTGAAATTCGGATACCAAACTATTGATTAGTTTGAATCTTTAATTCGTTTTGCAACCGAACTTTGATTTGTCCAAAGGAAGGGATAAAGATCGAAATTCCCACAATGCAATGCAAATGCAAGCTTAGAGAGTTATAGGTTCGGGGGTTGGTTAAACTTAGGGAAGGTACTAGCATCCTAAGTTTCTGTAGTACTCTACAGGAACCTCTTATTTTATGTTTGTTTACTGCTAAGTGTTTATTCTGCTTAAAGGATTAGAGACCCTAGTGGTTTATTTCTAAGTATACTCGATAAGATGTCGCATCTTATGCCTACATATCCTTACGGGAGTGGAATCAGAGTATGTTGTAGTTCACCCTAAAGGGTTAGAGGAGTTCTTTGACTGTGGTCAAAGTTCCTACGGGTTTAGGGTAGTTGATTGATTGGGTTTAGGAGAAGAGATGAGTCTTCATGTTAAGGGAGATGTAACCACCACGAATGTAAAAAAGGGAGGTTGTAGGAAATGGTCTTTGCATCGTCTTAAGAAAAGGTCTTACATACTCAGATGGTCGCCAAGTATGCCTTTATCGCTCTTAAGGCAAAGTCCCTACATGTTTGATTGTATTGTTGTGGGGGTGGAGATTATATCTCACTTAAGATGATTAACATCTATTCTCTATTGTGTTTGAAAAAGTTGTATTGTGTTGATTGTGTTGTTTCTATGTTGTAAAGATTAAGGTCCTTCCTATGGGGTAGGATCTATCCTAAACGATCAACTTAAAGAATCGAGGATCTAAGGGGATATGATGCATATGATGTGCAACTACACACAACGTTGAATTATGTGTAGGTTTTTCCTTTGGACGGAATGCGATGCAATGATGTAAATGCGATAATGTAAAGTGACTGTAAAGTAAATTGTGGAAATATAAATCATACACACGCATGAAAGCGCTAAGTGTAAGTGCATGATCGATGTGGGTTGATTTTAGAAGATTGATTTTAATCGGCTTGATTTTACGATGTTAATTGATTTTAGTGTAGTTTGAAAAAAGTTGAATGGAGATTGATTTGAGATGGGATTAAGTTGATTTGAAGAAAAGCTAATTATTATTCTTTTTGATGAGATTGATTGATTTCAATTACAGGATATTGATTTTAAAGAAAATTGTTGAATTGATTTTTTAACAAGAGGTTGATTTAAAAACGTTGGACTTGATGATTCAATAAAAGAGTTTGAAATTGACTTTAAGAGAAGTTTATTTAATTAAAAAAGATGTGAATTGATTTTAATAGAATTTTATCAAAAAGCGAAGATTTAGTTATTAAGATAAATAATTTTAAACAAAAAAAGCATGGGTACCCATATGAGAGGTTAACACATTAATAAGTTTTTCATGAAAAATTAACTAATTATTTTTGTAAAATAAGAGAAAAGTTGACTAATTGAGTTATTATTAAAAAAACCTTAATAATAAAAGATTTAATTGGTTCAATTGTTTTTTATTATACTTAAACTAGATTATAATTATTTTATAAAAAATATGTTCTTTAATTATTGACGTAAAGGTTAATTAGGGGGTAATAGTGATTTAAAGGGTGATTAGGAGTGATAAGTACGGTGGGTGTGTGTGCAGTGATTAGTGATTAATTACACAATACAATAATAATAATAATAATAAAAGAAAAAAAAAGAGAAAACCCTAATTCCCAATCGGTTCCCCTCCCCGCGCCGTCTCTTCCTCTCGATCAACGTTGATTCCGTCATCTTCTCTCTCTCGATCGCCGTTCAACATCCTTTCTTTTGTTTTCATTTCCACTCAAGATCCTCCATCTTATTCCATTTCCTTCTTTATTTCCTGCATAAACAACCACAAAAGGAACAATATTAGTCAGGTCAGAACTCACGTTTGCAACGGCCTCTTCGTCTTGCAGGGATGGTCGTGGATTCGACAGTTTTGACGGGGACAGAAGTTTCTCTCGGTGGAAGTCTTCGGCGATGGAGATTCGCGGTTCAACGGCGAATCTAAAAGGGTTACAGGCAACGTGAGGTTCGTGGCGGAGCTTGAAGAGATAAGTCTTTCTCTTTTCACAAACTTTAGGCTTTCTAGGGTTTGACTTTGGGGATTTTGTGGTCGTACTTCATGAATGGATTATTATGTCGATTGGTTGTTTTTGGGTTTTTTTTGTCTCTCTGTGGTTGTGAGTTTCTGGTCGTGAGGTTTTTTTTCTTCTCCTTGGGTTTGTGTTCCATTGGTCCTTTTATAGACTTCAGACCAGAATATCTTGATTGAGTTTGAATTTCTGCTTTGAATGCTGAATGATTGTTTTCCAAATTAGGGTGAATCAGATTTGAAAACATTCCTAATTCGTGTGATATGTATTGATGTTTGTTTAATGAGAGATTTCAATCTGTATCAAATCCGTTAATGCTTTTCTGTCCAAGTTGTATTGGGCTTTTTAGAATCTTCTTCTTCTGATCAGCATATTCCCTTTATCGATTATTTCCAAACACTAATTTGCATTTGATGTCCTGACAGGTGTGAATAGTGGAGGAGTTGGGCCTAGAGAAGAATTTTAGCCCAGAGTAGATTCTGATTTGGGAGCACTGCTCTTCCCCTTGAGTACGATAGCTCCTCACGTAATCCACGGTTCAATGTTACTTTAGATACAATATAGTTCTCAGACTGCACTGCAAATTGGTCCTTAAGTTTGTCATCGGTAAGGAGCACTGCCTCATCATTAACTTCCACAAATCCATGGAATGCATTATCTTGAAGTTGAAATTAGAAGTGAGTTAATCTAAATTTACAGAGAAATTAGGGAGATGATTGATTTTGTATGTGGGCTTAGTTGCAGGTTGCTGAAGTGGTGCGTCATGATGAAGTTTACGACGGCTGCGGTTCACACAAGCATTGTGAAGCAACTGCAAGGCCTGCTGCTAATTGGCTTCTCAGATTGAGCTGGTAAGCCTTCAACATCACTCGAATTTGTAAGCTCTGAATGGAACTACCTCCAATTGTCTTCTTCTTGGATTTGTAGGTTTATAATCCAGGAAATGCTATGTATCGAATGCGTATTATACACAAGGTTGACAAAAGGATGTTTGTGAAGAAGAATGTTTGTGAAGGTGATGTTAAAGGTGTTGCTCGTGCGTAATGGTGACGGGGTTTGGAAGTTGAGAAAGGTAATTACACAAAATCCCATCTGCAATCTCGAAGTCTTCGACTCTCAGTTGCGATCCTAACAGACTCATTTAGAAATGTTTTGATACGAGGGTTGCCTATTTCAAAGTTAATGACTTAAGTTATTCAGCTTTTACAACCCCTTTCAATTCACAGGTATTATCAGTAATGTGACGGAGATCAAACGCCTCTGTTGGAGTGACTTCCTCGTGTCTCGAGGCAACAAGCACGAAATGGCAAGATGAAGAATTTGAGGAGAGAAGCTTGTATTCCTCTGTAACTTCAACTGACCAACCCAGTTCAGACAAGCATCTCCTAGAAGTTCTGCTCTTTCATGGCAAGAGGCAGCTGTCAAGGTGTAACGTCCTTTATATTTCACATTTCTTTCAAAGTTCTGTTGACTGTTTCTGCTCTTCCGTCGTGTTTGCTTGATAGGGTTGTAAAGCCACCACATGAGGCTTCACGAATGCTGAAGTGTACAAAATTTGCTGTGAAAAGAAAGACAAAAGTATCAAGTGCTGTCAGGAAAGGACCTCCAACTCTAATCATTATCGAAGCCTCTCGCAAACCTCAGGGTATAACAAGCCGTGAACGCGGTGAAAACTGCGGGGAACAAATGAGGTACAATTTCTGGTATGGCTTGGAATCGTTTATGTAGGTCAGTTTATTGCAACCAATTTTCAAGATATTTACATACTGATGTGTGGTTGTTTGCTGGGTGTGGAGCATCATGTGTTAATTGTTGTGCAGGATCATGCTATGGCTTGAGTTTTGGTGTGTGTATGCAGAAATTGGTTTTACAAAGTACTAAGGGCTTATTGTATCATATAACAAGGTTGGTGGCTAGGTGAAAAAGGTTGCGTGTGTGAATTGATATGTGGTAAGGTTTATGTGATGTACCATGACGGTTTTTGCAGGATGTTATAATGGCTTGTATGGATTATGGCTAGCGTTGGTGTAAAGTCTGCGGCCTTTTATACTGCAGGTGGCTGAAGAGGCTTCAGGTCCTTAGCGTCACTATCATGTTCGTATACAGCAAGTGCACCTCTGAAGGATTTGGCATAATCTTCTGGCATTTGATCACCTGTAATCACAATTGCAGTACCGCCCTTTTCGGCATCAAGGTAAGACAGGTATGCTAACTGAGCATCAGCTTCATATAGAGCTACTCAATGTTGGCTGATTTCCAAGTTTGAATAAGCTTATCTGCCATAAGGGGAGTAATACTTGAAAACTCGAAAACAGCATTAACATTCCCTTCCTTTGAGCTTAGCCACTAATTGTGATGTGCTTCCATTTGTTCAGGTGCTGATGACGGATTCCCTTGCGCCTTTGTCTTGGGGGCTGCACTAATACTGAAATGGTTTTGTTGGCAGGTTGGAAGAGAAGAGTGAAGCTAGCTGCGGCTGCGAATACTGCGTGTGTTTGTGCCTTGCTTGAGATGTAGCGCCGTAGACTACTACCGAGGAGTTTCAAATGCGGTGGCTCCATTCCCTTTTGACAGGTTGAGTTTCTCCTCAGGATCCAACCTGATTGCACTTCGGAAACGAACTTTTTAGAGTAGCTAGTTTAATCGTGTATGCCGGTTTGGTTTGCAAGATGCCTGACACGGAGAACCAGTGATCCCTTTGTTGTCTGTTGTAATGAGATTTCTCCCAAACTCGGTTGTGGCGATGTCGGCGGAATCTTCTAAGGTCTTGTAATATTATAACTTAGGACCCAATGTCGTTTTGAGTCAAATGATGTTATTGTAAATGTGAGGAAGAGCTGTATTTCTCGCAGTAGTATGAGTATACCTTGGGCTTTGGATTGTTTTGACTTTCTGCTTGTATTTGGATAGTTGTAAAAATATGAAATTGTACATTCCTTGTAACAATTATGAAACTGAATCCAATTGGTAATCATTGGCTGAAGTGAAACGTATATTATTCTTGAAACTGAAGCCAAAAGCAACAATGTAGTGAATTATTTTTAACCACAGCGTTCTTGTAAAGTTGGTCCAAGTTGGTCTGCTATTGCCAATTGTGTAATTGAGTAGGCAATGTATAGGTATTATATGAGTTATGTTGTAGGACACCAAAAGGTTATTATAATGATGAGGAAAAGCGACTGGTTTTCAATATAAATAAATATGTGTTTGAAATGTTCTTCGTAACCGTAGACTCTACTTGAAAACCAATGCTTTGGTAAGAAATCCTAACAAGCTTCGAGTCTCAGAACGCTTTGGATAATATGCTTCAGTCCAATCCGAATTCCAAATGTTACCGGTATTGACATGAATTTGTTATAACCTGTCTTCACCACTTTTGATAACAAAATGCACTCAAATTGGTTTTCCGCACTTTGAAGGTTTAAAAAGATCTTGAACTCGTTATATAAATAACACCACTTGATGTGTCGCAAATGTTGGATTTAAAGCACATATGGATGATCCTCAAATATTGAATCATCACTATTTTGTACTAGAAAGCTTGATTTTAGGGGATATAGACACGAGAATCAACCTGAGACATTTTTAAGAAAAAGAGAATCCTGCGTACACTCGTTAGTCATGATAAACGCGCGCACAAAAGTATAAGGATAAAAATGTAAGAAACGCACAAGGAGGTGGAATCTTAGGGTCAAAAATTAGGGTGCAACAGCCTCAATCCTCTTACTCAGAGCTTTGGCCTATATTTCTTCCCTTTTCATGGTCTAACAAGAATGAATCCTAATTTTCTCAAAATTCCTTTTTGTTAAACATAACTTTGGGCCTAAAAATTGAGCTTTCCAACTTCACCCTCACTAACTCTTCCTCAAATGTCCATTTTGCCCTTAATTCACTTATATTTATTTAAATTAATAATAATACATATATATTCATATTATATACTATTATTTAAATAAATAACTCAAAATCCATAATTCTCAATATTTCATACCAACCACCGAAAATAATAAAAAATACGAATATTCATATTTAAATAAATTAAATAAATATTCTAATAAATTTGGGGTGTTACATAGCTCATTGGCTTCGTCCGACTTTTTCTTTATTCCTCCAAGTATTACCTTGTTCACCAACTTGGCCTGCCCGTCCGCTTGCGGGTGAACAACTGAAATGACCTTCGTTTGTATTCATAGGTCTTGATAGAAATCGGACATAATAGAGATGGTGAGTTGTATGACATTGTCTGAGATGATAGCTTTTGGTAAACCAAACCTGCATATGATATGTTGCCAACAGAAACGACGAACCCTTTTGTGATTTTGGAGGCGAATTCAACTTTAATCCATTTTGTGAAGTAGTCTACTTTGACTATTAGGAACGTCAGTTGGTTAGGAACCGGTGGAAAAAGGCCTAGTATGCCCACACCCCATTGGTAAAATTTCCATGGCAACATGATAGACTGAAGGATCTCGACTGGCACATGATGTAGGTTGACGTGTTTCTAGAATTTGCACATGTTCTAATGAGTTCTGCAATATCCTTAGAGCGGGTCAATAATAACCCAACCAAAGTTGTTTGAGAGCAAGGGTTCACCCGCCAATTTGACTAGTACATGTTTCAAGGTGGACCTCTCTAAGGATCAAGGCGATTTTTCTTTCCCCTAGACATCTCAGCACAGGGAGGCCTTTTCCATCTTATAAAGATTTCTTTACATTATGGAATACTTTCCCACACATTTTGATATCTTAATCGCTTCCAGATTGTCTGATGAGAGTTTTTTTTACACTAGATAGCGTATTATAGGTTCCATCCAATCGATGGTTTAGGTAACATCAAGAGTATTTGTTTTCTCCACCTTAATACTGAAGGAGGCTAGAGTTTCTTGAATGACATTCTAATTATAACTTGATCTTTTCATGCTGGAAAGATTGGGGAGAATATCATCTCTAGATTTTTGTTCCCTAGACACATGCGTTATCTCAAAAGCTTTGAAATGTCCAGATAATTCACGTACCTTTTTCAGGTATTTGATCAACTACAGCTCTTTTGTTTGGTATTTCTCGACGCCCTGATTTGCCACCAACTGTGACTCTCTCTTAGATTTGAGACTTGAAGTGCCCATCTCTAAGGCGAGAACCATAGAAACGATGAAGGCTTCATACTCGAATTGGTTGTTGTTGGCTTTAAACTCAAGCTTCAAGGAATGCTTTATAAAGAAGGCATATGGTCCTTCTAGCGCTATTAAAGCTCCACTTCCTTTCAAGTTCGAGGTATTATCCGCATATAGTATCTGTAACACCCTAAACCCCGATTCTTAATATAAAATAAGGAATTTACAATTTAGTATGCTACTCAAAACACGACATGCATACTTCATAAATATTTTTCAAATCTCGCAGTGGAACTCGAATAAAATCAGATAACTTCAATCATTTTCATCATGTCGAAAATACTTAATTAAAATAACATAATCCAAAATTAACTCAAATCAAATAATATACCATGTTCCTAATGTTACAGATCAGAGCATATAAACCAATTAAATAGTGATAACTATAAAATATGAAAGAATGCTACAATGTCATCTTCTAACTCACAAGTAACCACCCCTGCTAAGTATTTGTATAATAATTCATCAAAGCCACACAAAACAAACAAGAAAGGGGTGAGAATACACCTTGCAAATGTTAATGGTGAAAATTAACAACATGACGGTAAACGAAACAACAACAAGCATAATATTCTAACAAACACAATTATAATACAATTTATAATGAAAATGTTAATGCACCAACTCCTCCATAAATATGCATGTGGTACCGAGGTTTTGGGGTCAGAGATGTGTTACTGATTGCTCATGTCTCTACTTCTTCTCTGAATTGTGTCCCTCTCTGGATATAAGACCGTCATGATTCCTCTCTGAACCTGACCTTATTGGATTGAACCTAACTCCAAAATACATGCATGCATGATCATGTATAGCAAACATACATACAACTCAAGTAATCATCAAAAGTATCTCAAAATCATACTCAAAATAGGTTCCTCTCTTGAACCATAGTTTTGTCAATAATCAGGTCTCACTATAATCCCGCTGGATTACTCATCTCAAAAATATGATTTACTTAATTAATTATATTACACCTCAAATTGAGTAAACATATGTTATTACTAAACAACTCTAAAATCAACCAAGTTACTCTAAACATCTCAAAAAGCTATTATATTCTTTATAACTCAATAACAATCTTAATGTACTCACAGGTACCCTAAAGTGCTTAAAATTGCTCTACTGGAGGCATTTCACAAGTGATAACTCTAGTAATCGTAAGGGTTAATAGTTTAACTCAAACTACTCAAAATTGACCTAAAGGTAACAAAAAAGGTCACTGATGTCAAAAATTAGCGAAGAACCCCTCGAACTCGAAACTGCTGAAAAAACCTTAACCCACTCGAACCCACAGCCTGACTCAAACTGCCGCCACGGTACCATTCTGGCGTAGATCACGCCCGACCACCACCATCGCGGTGTGACACTAAACTTTGGATGTCACCATCGCGGCCCCAAACTTCAGTCGCCAGCCGCCGTCGTCGCACCCCTTCCCCATAAATCTTATTTTTAATTTTCTAAAAATTTGGGGAAAATCACATTTTTTCTGAATTTTTGGAAGAAAAAAAAAAGTGGTCGAAATCACATACCTAAATATCTCAATTTCACAAACTACTCATATTGAACAACAATCTCATCACAGGAATACACAAACTCATATTCATCACAACTCATATCAACACATAAAATATATATATTATCATCAATAACAAACCATATTATGGTGACCATAGGCGATTTATCTCAAATCTCATTTGATCACGATAAAAACTATTTAGTTTATCGATGCTAATGAGATTTTGTCCAAACCATATTTGGTCAACACAATAAACACATAAACAAAATATGCATTCAATCAATGCCAATGGGATTTTCCCAAACCATATTTAGCCTAACATATTATATAATTATAGGAAATTGAAGAAAGTACTAAAATCACCCATGGCGCTGATGGGAGGGTAATGACCTCTTACTATATTGGTTGTACAATAATCACTCATAGTTAAAGTAATTCTCCCTCTAACCTCGAAATTAAAGCTTTCATTTTTCTAAGATCGCTTCCCAAAACTTTGCATATTCCAAATCCTCACGATCAACTGTTTCCCAATTAAATGTTACACTAAATAAAAATTGTAGTTAAATAAATATTTAATGAAAATCCACAAAAATATGAATTATTTTTAATAATTATAATTACTCCATTTATTACTAAATAATTAAAATTATCTAAATATCTCTAATAATTTAAATAAATCATATTTTATTTCTCCGCTCTCATACTCTATATTCGTGATAATTATTAAATTACTAAAATATCGCTAAATCCCCCCCCCCCCCTCAAAACACCAAAATAACACGAATAATCTAGAATAATTGAAACAAATTAAACTACACACGCATAAACACTCCAATAATTAAATAAAATATTAATTTAAAAAACTGGGAGGTTATGTAACACCCTTTTTTACCCCATAATTATCATGGCAAAATAACACAGATATCAGAGTAAAATATTAAATTTCATAAAAGCCACCACAAAAGGGCGTACATTTCCCAAATTCTCAAAATAGGTCAAGGCTCCGTAAACAACGGGTTTTCGTAAAATACATCAAATTTGCACAAAGCAGCGGAACTCAAATGCATAAATCAAGGTTTTCCTCATCAGGGAAGATAATCAAATAAAATCAAAGTAAAGCACGATTTAACTCAAAACTTCAAAAATACTCCTCGACGGCCTCATATTCATATTCAACACATTCATATCCTTCAATAGGTCTCGAAGGCCACAACATCATAATTCATACAAAAAGACTCATAAATGCAAGTGCAACATAGACTCAATGCATGTGGTACCAATCATCACAACGCGATGGACACTGGGCCATCAACCCTCCATAGATCCCCATCAATAAGATCGATTCTACTAGAGAATAGGAGCACATCAAAACACCTCACATCCACACAGTGGAATTGAAGCCAAAGTAATCGAGGTCCTGAACCGAAGTCCGGATGCACATGAATGCATGATGCACACGTCACAAATCATCCTCATAATAACATCATAGGTGCATCATCATTCATCATATTCATCATTATAATCATCATCATACCTCATAGAAAATCATCATATAATCATGTACAAATCACATAGCGCCCACAGTCATACTCATATTAATTCATCATATTATCACATATTATCACATATTAATTCATAATTATACTTGCGGTAATCCTGAAACTATCGCCTATTAATCACATAAACCTCACAGTCCCACTCATGCAAATCCGTCACAGAATCAAACATCAAGGTATCGCTGGACACGATCAACATTCGCGAAACTCTGTTACGTTCGCTGGCATGTTCGCTAGGTGAGTCTGGGGCGAGTTTCTTCGCTAGGCGAAGCATTCTTCGCTAGGCGAGTCCGGGAACAATATGGTTTGCTAGGTGAACTATGCGATGACAGCAAATTCTGATACGTACCAGAACTCCAAATCACTCAAAAAGCTCTACGATTCACTTACCCAATGCCCCCAAAATATCCCTAAGGTCTTACGGTGATAAATGCACAAAACCTATGGTTTATTAGGCCAATCCCGAAACATATTCACACCCTAAATCATAATTTTCCTTCAATTACACCCTAAGGCATTAAAGTTACTCACATTCAAATATTCCTATTCCTTCAGGGTCAGACAGGTTCAAATCATGGTTTTGGCCACGAAGGCCTAAGGTTTCCCTTTCTCATATCTATGCTCTAACTGTCAGGAATACTTACCACTACACCACAACATCAGAGTTCCCAAAACTAGATTTAGGCCATGAAGGCCAAAATCCCTTTTCCTCATAATTCTCATAAAACCCTTAAATCAACCATAATCACATCGAAGGTTACACATGGAAAATCATGAAAAGCTATACTCCTCGTACCTTAGTCGATTCAAAGCCTTCCCGATTATCTCCAAGAATCTTCTGCCTCCAATCTTCTTCTCAGAGCTCTCTGGCCATAATACTTTTCACGGTTAACAAATGAATCCTAATTCCCTTCAGAATTCTATTTTGTCAAACCTAGTCTTGGGTCTCACAACTGGGCTTTTCCCATAACACCCTTACTAACTCCTCTTAATGCCCAAATTACCCTTATTTCACTCATATTTATTTTAACTAATAATAATACTAATACTTCCATATTGTATACTATTAATTAAATAAATAATCCAAAAATGCATAATTCCCAATAATCCATAAAACCACTGAAAACCACCAAAATACGAATATTCTCAAATAAATAAATAAATTAAATTATTCCAATTAAATTTGGGATGTTACAACTCTCCCTCACTTAAAATAATTTTCGCCCTCGAAAATTACTTCAAGGAGACAGAATCGGACACGACTCCCTCATCTGATCCTCACGCCCCCAAGTCCAACTTTCTCCAGCTGGTCCTTCCAAAACTACATTTACTAAGGCAATCTCTTTACCTCGAAGTTGCTTCTTGTTCATCAATCCGAACTAGCAATGCCTCAACAGTCAAATCATCTCTCACTTGTACACCATCCACCTGAATCAATGTGCTTCCTCAACTTAGGCACATGAAACACATCACACAAATTCATAAGCGACAGCGGTAAAACAGTTTAACATGTTACTCCTCATACGCTTCCGCTTCACCACTCTGATACAGACCAACAAAATATGGTGTGAGCTTCCGTGACTTCAAAGCTCGACCAACACCAGTTACCAGCGTAACTCTTAAAACACATGATCCCCCCTTGAAATTCAAGTGCTTTCCTCTTCTTATCATATTAACTCTTCCGACGACTCTGTGAAACTTCCATCTTTTCCTTGGATCCTCTTGATCTTTTCAGTCGTCTCTTACGCAATCTAAGGTTCGAGTATAACACTCTCGCCTAACTCATGTTAACACAAAGGAGTCATACACCTCCTACCATACAAATCCTCATACGGTGTCATTCCGATACTAGAATGATAACAGTTATTGTAGGTTAACTGAACCAAAGAGAAATGACTATCCCACGACCCACCTTGATCCAACACACAAGCCCCCATCAAATCCTCTAAAGACTGGATAGTTCTCTTTGTCTATCCATCCGTCTGCGGATGATAGGCAGTTCTCAACCTCAACACGGTACCCAAAGCATCTGCAAACTTGATCGCGACTTTCTAAGTCTAACCTTAACTGACTGCAAGTGCATAGTCTATCGCGTAGTAATAAAAGATATCGATCCCACAGGGACTCGTAATCAAACTAGTGTTCTCGGGCGTTACTATGTTTAGCTAGGTTGGATATGGTTTAAGGGAAAAAATGCAAAAGTAAAGGCTAAATTAAAGACAGACTAAAAGGTTTTTTAGAATATTAATACGGGAATCGGTATGCAATGACTTAGTTCTTCGAGGATTCGACAAGTTACCGGCGTAGTTTAATAAATTCAAAATAGTTTTCAGAAGAAAATAACGGTTTAAAGACCTTTGTCTCACGTTGGTTGTTGACGCTAGTCGCAACTCTAAGGCAGAACGTATGCTTTCACTATACCGTTCGGGGTTAAAATTGATTTTTGAAAACCATGGAGTTCTAATCATTTTAAAGTGCTTTCGTTGTATTTAAAATAGATGCCTAGTTTTTACTATTTGGTCTTATCCTCAGCTTTTGCATGTCGGTTAATACCTTAATGAATCTCCCACTGTTGTGGCGAGATTACTTTAAATAAATTCTCGCTGTCGCGACGAAGTTTTGTTTAACAAATTGGATTAAAAACTATGGCCAGAAACAAGTTTGAAAAAAATGGAAATACGTTGTTTATTATCGAACCTCGTCCTACTAATTCATTACATATTGATCGATATGGTTTAGCTAGACATGAATCTTAAAGCAAGTATAATTGAATTAAAATAACATAACATGAAAACACACATTATAGAGCAAATGGAATTAATTAATAATAATGGAACTTGTAAACAATTTTGGTTCGGCACTTGGATAATCCCCCACAATGTCGGCAGGGTTACTCTGGTGACGATTAACATATGGAAAGTTTAAAGAAGAAAAATTACAACTGAACTCTTGAAAGAAAATAAAGGAAAAGAAACAAAACGGAAACAAGAATGGCTTTCTGTAGTAAATTCGGCAGCACTTCGTGGTCTTTAATGCGGCTCCCCTATTCCAGTCCTCAAGCTCTCCTTTTATAGTGAATGTTTTCTATGTGAACTGCCTCAGAAAATGTAGTTGAGGGTGAGAGAATCCAGGGAGTCGTGATTTTGTTTTTGGACTTCTGATGCACGTTCTCAGAAGTGAACGTTAACTGAATTTTGCAAGTGTGACGGTCGTAAGGAGTGCATGACGTTCGTGGAGCTCATGAAGTTCGTAACGTTCATGACGATCGTCACACACGTGACGGTTGTAAGGGACCTGTGGTGATCGTCATATCAGCAAAATTTCATTTTTGTTGATTCTTCGTCCATTTTCTTCTGTTTTCTGTCTTCTAGTACTTGTTTTCCTTATCTTGCTTCATTTGAGTCTTAACTTCGTGAACCTGCAAAATACTTAACAAACAGTGCGGAGAGGGTCCGAAATCGACCATTAGTAGCATAAAATCATGGCATTTAATATATACGTTTCGCGTTATCAAACTCCCCTAAACTTGAATCTTTGTTTGTCCTCAAGCAAAAAGCATAAGAGCTAAGACGATGCAGCCACACAATGCGTTCCTTTGTGTTTTCAAAGTAGCTTCAGAGTAGGGCTGACAATGAACCGAACCAACTTGAAAATAGTTCAGAATTCGATTCGACAATTAAATCGTTGAACTAGGTTCATGAACCAAATGAGTTGAGTATGAGCAAAAAATTAAGTTCGTTAACTAAATGAGCTGAACTTGAACTATACATAGTTCGACTCGTTAGGTTCATGAGTCAACTATATTACATATAAGAATAATTATACTGTCTTTAAGATTAGGTTTAAATATTTACTCCAAATCTTAGACAAATTTAATCTTCAATTTAGTAGTTTTTGAATTAGACTCTCAAATGTATCTCTTGAAAGTTGTGTAGGTTTTGAATTAGTAGATTTTGAAGATAAAGTTAAATTTCAATATGATAACTTTTATTTTATTTTAATATTTTATTTAAAAAAAATATATTTATTTAAAATGTCAAATATACTAAAATATATATATGTAAAAAAAAAATAGTTTTTAAGTCCGTGAATCATGTGAGCTGAACCTAATGAGATGAACCTAACGAGTTGAACCGAACTGTTCGTGAACTTATAACGAGTCGATTTTGAGCTTAAAAAAAGTCTGTTTTGAACTCGAACTTGAACAATTCTTAACGAGTCGAGCCGAGCTGAGGTGAGTTCGACTCGACTCGACTCATTTCCAGCCCTACTTCAGAGGCGCTGAGTCGGGAATTCGGAGAGGATTTATAACAACACGCATACGACAGTGATACTAAGCTGTAATGCTCTCGAAGGCCTCCTTCTTATACGAGCTGATTCCAATCATGCTGCTGTAGCTCGATGTTAAGTTCATCGTACCAAGTTTTACCCAGTTTCATTCCAGCGCAATCACATTAAGCCCTTTACCTCTTTGCACGCACGTAGTGGAATAGCCTGTTAGTGATTTCGGTCTTTTCTTTTTACGGGGTCTGGTGCACGAGTGTGGTACCCTATGATATGTCCACTTTGTAAGTTGTGGGGGATCGAACTGTAATTCGCCCTACCAAGTCCATAACCAAAGACCTATGGACCAACTGACAGAGAACTTCTTTTCTTTATGAGCTTTTTTTTCTTCTTTTTGTTATTTCGAGATATCAGAGGTAGATAATCACTACATGCATGTGGATCAATTCTTTTCTTTTATGATCTTACTAATCACTTATTTGCACCGGCTTTCCATGTGGCATGTGCTTGAGGCAGTGCTGACTGCTTGTATAAACTACTAAGGGTTTCGTTTGGTGCTCGAACCTGAGGCTTTGGTACAATAGATAGTGGAACTGACTCGCATAAATCGGAGGTCTAAGGTGTTAAAGCGGTATGGGTATCGTTAGCAATTTTTCTCGAGTTTCCTTGACTCGGCCTTAATCTTGGCGCATCGGATGTTTGCATCGATTTTTGGAAAAAAATTTATATAGCTCGAGTAAAGCAGATTAAGCGGGGGAAGCTCTCATAACGGAAAAGAATATAAAAATTGCGCTTTATTGAACTGAATTGAAATGACTGGAATAAAATAATTGAAATGGAAAAGAGTACATAATAGAAATGGAATTAAAGTGCCGCTCCCACACTATCTCAAACAGTATCCTCACTGCTTTGAAACGAATGTGGAGGGTGTACAAAAACAAAAACAAGAAAATGCATAAAATAAAAGTACACTACTCTCTGTCTCGTCCTCTTCCGTGATGTCGTCCTCCTCGGGTCGTGGGATGTAGAACGCAGGTGTGAAATATAGCGTCGCGTAGGTCGTCCACATGGACGTTTAGAGCGGCCATCTCATCTATTACGTGGTTGAGGCGCTCCCCTTGGGCGACCAACAAATCTATTACCCGCTAATGTTGTTCTTGTTGACAATGTTCAAGCAGCACTGCGGTCTCGTTCTGTTCCAAATGTTGTGAAGGATCTCGCTGTTGGTTACTTCGGTTTGAGGACGGCGGCGACAACGGGAGAAAGGACCTTCAGGAGGTGGTTGCTGAGGAGCTTCAGCCTGAGCAGCCCGGTCCAATTCGTCATGTACCTCATCAACTGGTACTTGAATGTTTTCTTGAGGTGTGATCAGAAAAATAGCAAGTGCACTATTTTCACCGATGTAGTGATAAGGGGAAATTCCCCGAATGTCGAACTCTGAGGACTGCGTGTAAATTTTTAGGAAAAACTTGTTATTTCAATCAGACAAAATAACCTTGGGTTTCGTTTGGCAACAGGATATAAGAACAAGTAAAATAATAGACTTTATAGATTAAAATAAGATCAATGTTAGGGACGTGGATAAATTGCTAGTAAAGACCTTAAAGAATTCTTCTGAGATATTTGTTTCCAACCTTAAAAAAAATCAAATTTCAAAAGTAGTTTTCCTTAATTCCTTAATGAAAAACCCTTTGATGAATTTCATGCACACTAATTCCTCAATTGCCCACGAAAATCATCAAGCAATAGTTCTGACATAAAAAAAACACGTTGCTACGGGATACCCCCATTCCTAGGCAATATCAACCGTAACATTATTTTGCAAAAGCATTAGGTCGACTTTCCAGATAAAACCTAATTGTAAATCAAATTCTATTTTCCAATATGAATTAGCATAAAGATCGTTGCAAAATAAAATCCATAAGGTGAACAATAAAAATCTCATAGAATAATCCCAACAAAGGTCAATACATTGCAATTTAGGACCACCCCCTAACAATTGGGGGTTTAGCCACTCATAATATTCGATAAAAACAACATGATAATTAGAAACATTACAATGGTATTAGGAGTGAATTCGATCTTCAATTTCTTCCGAGCATGAAAATCTCCTTGCCCTCCCAATTCTCTAGTGCTTCAATCTCTCGTTGTATTTTTTCGTTTAATCCAAAAGTCTCTTCTCCTTTCTCCAAACACGTAACAAATAATCACAATTCCAACTCGGTACTAGGAAAATACCCACAATACCCTCGGGGATCACAAGAGTAAAAAATACAATAAAAATAGGAAAAAAAGTGCTTCCTGCAACACGGGCCGTGTCAGGCAACACGGGCGGCCGTGTTGGCTTCCTGACACATTTTTCGCATGAAATTTCCACATCCCAGGTGTCCTGGCACGGGCCGTGTCACACAACATGGGCACCCGTGTCAGGCCACTGTTTTTCACCAAAAAATCACCTTTTCTGAGCACATACTGCAACACGGGTCGTGTCACACAACACGGGCACCCGTGTCAAGCCCCTGTTTCGAATTTGACTTCAACTCCAACACGAAAGTCGTAGCTCTTTCTCTTAGCTTTCCGGCGGTGTTTAGAACGCCTCAAACGGATTCCTGGAACTCCAGTTATGATCGTTTCCGTGCAGACTGCTAAAGATTTCACAACAAAACTCTTCCGAAATCTTGCCATTTTCCCCGGTTTTCGCTCTGCTTCTCTTTTATTGTATACCTGAACCTAGAAACAGTGAAAAATACCAAATAGACGCGTAAAATGTAATAAAAACAACTAAAATGCAACAAGACAAACAAATGATTAACTGAAATAAACGGTAAAATGACGTGTAAAAACCACCGATCAAACTCCCCAAAACTTAAACCATTGCTTGACCTCAAGCAAAAAGCTTGGATAAATAATTTTCAAGTCAAACAGCACATCAAGTGAAGGGTTCAGGGTGTAAGGCGTGTGTCTTAGTTCAAGCGAAAACCGGGGAAAAACAGCTAAGACTCATACATGAGTTTTAGTTCCGATCGACTCAAACCAGCTCTCTCGGTACTCATTCGTTAACGAAGGCATTACATAAACACATACCGCAGTAAACTTATGGACCTAAATCTCCCTTTCGGCCACCTCTCCAACTATGCTTTGGGCTTAAGTATTTTCTTCGATTTTCTACCCCTTTCATTCGGATAATCAGATTAAGGCATGCACATTTTTGCTCGAGATTTTTTTCTGTGGCACCTTTATTCTTTTTTCCCCCGCTCACAGGCGTTTATTAGTCCACTTTGGGACGACTATAGAGATTCAACCGCCGTTAGGCTAAATAACCGGGTGAGGGTTACCCAACTTAGAAGGACAGGTTGCCTTTACATCATTATTCAACTTTTTTTTTGGTACCACAAGTCATTTTCAATCATGCCGGACTATCACAATGAACTAATTGGGGAATACTTCTCAAATCCGAGTACTATGGCACAAATCTACATGTTGGACTCGTTTCCTTACTCCGGGGAACCTAGGGTGTTCACATTATACCTCAATTTCCAAACTTTCCCTAGTTCCTTAGTTCAAACCCCACTTCCCTTGAACTCTAAATACTTTCTAGACTATCTTACACACTTACCAATCACAAGAAAAAACATTTACAGTCTCCGTAGGGGCGAATTCGATGTGATTTTTACCAAACTTAAAAATAAAAAGGTATTTAAAAGAAAATTCAAAACAGTAAAACCTCCCCCAAACTTGAACTAAACATTGTCTCAATGTTCAAGAATCAAGAGAAGAAGAGGTGTACTCACAGAGATCCTCACAGAGGGATCGACAGGTAATGCAATACCTCTTCGTTGCTTCCACGTTTTCCCTTGTAAAATCTCGTTTATTCCTACAAAAACAATAACAACAAAAGAAACAACATCAATTCATAAAACCGTGGGTTGCCTCCCACGCAGCGCTTCGTTTAACGTCGTATGGCTCGACGATCGACTCCCCATTATTATGGGGGGTACTTCAGCCTCCAAACTCTATTGCTCGACTTCTTCGCGACAGAATATTGTGCCAGTTCAGAGATAAGAGCAACTTGAAATGGTTTTGATCGTTCTCCCTTCTTAGTTGTGTTAATCCTCCCAACTGAAGGTTTGACATCTTTCTCCTTACCTTTCTTTCGACCCTTTTGAGTTTTTAAAGTGATTTCCTCATCAAAAAATTTCAAAGTGAGCGTACCTTTTTCCACATCAATATTGCACCGACTAGTTAGCAAGAACGGTCGGCCAAGTATGATCGAAGTTTCTTCATCCTTGGGTATATCCATGGTTTGAAAATCAACTGGGTAAGTGAAGTTATCAATTGTCACTAGAACATCCTCTGCTAGCCCATACGCCATCTTGGTTGTGTGGTCGGCAAACTTCAAGCTTGTTCCCGTATCGCTCACTTTTCCAATATCCAGCTTTTTGAAAATAGATAACGGCATGAGACTCACACTAGCACCTGAATCAATTAGGACTTTCTTAAAAGTTCGATCTTTTATAGTACAAGGGATTACAACTGGTCCAGGATCCTTCATCTTGATGGGTATTTTCCTTTCTTGTGCTATTTCCTTGCATTGCTCAGTTGTGGTCTTCGATTCTTCACCCATTGGTCTCTTTTTACCTATAACCTCTTTCATGAATTTCTTGTACAAAGGCATTTGCTCAAGTGCTTCAAAGAACGACATGTTGATTTCCAATTTGTTGAACATTGCGCTGAACTTTCCGAAGTCTTTCTTGTTCTGATCCTTCTTTGTAACTCTTTGAGGGAACGGTAATTTGATTTTCGGTTTGACCTCCTCTTTCTTTTTCTCCCTAGTTGACTTTTCAGATAGCACAACTTCTTCTGGTTCTTTTATTTTTTCTCTTACCTCAAGTTCCACCTCTATGCATTCTTCCTCCTTTGTTTCCTCCTCTTCTATCACTTTCTGATTTCTTGTTGTGACATCATTAATACTCTCTTGATTTTAGGGGTTCAGTACTGTCGTGCTCGGGAGGGTTCCTTGAGCGTGTGTTGAGAGGTGTTGGGCTATCTGTCCCATCTGCGACTCAAGGTTTTTGATGGAAGCTGTGTTGTTCCGTTGAATGTTTCGGGTCTCTTCTTGGAATTGCATACTTTGAGCTGCCATTATTTCAATAGCTGACTCCCATTCTGCTTTTTGAGGGGCCTGTTGTTGTTGTTGATATGGAGGTTGGTTTTGGTCCTTCCAGGAAAAATTAGGATGATTCTTCCATCCTGGATTATAGGTCTGAGAATACGGATTGTTCTGCCTCAAAACTTTTATCTCTTCGACTTGTTGAGTAGTAGCAAGACAATGCACAGTAAAATGGGGACCATTACAAACCTCACAACTCACAGCTTGGACCGGTTGAACTTGAACTCTAGTTGCAGTACTCACATTCATCCCTTTAAGCCTTTTTTCCACTTCAACCTTAATTTGATCTTCCATGTTCACAACTTGTTCCGCTAGTTTCAAATCAATCTTACCCTCTGGTTGGTTCACAGTGCGATCATACAACTCAAGATGCTCGTTGGCGGCAATTGCTTCTATAATTCTCTTGATACCAGTGGCTGTTGAGAAATTAGTTGAGCCACCGGCAACAGTATCTATAAGCTGTTTTGTCTTGATTCTCAAACCATTCATAAAATTCTGCATCTGCTCTGTGGCATCCATGTTATGAGTTGGGCATGCAGACAAACACCTCTTAAACCTCTTGTATGCATCTCCCAAAGATTCCCCTTCTTTTTGTTTGAAGTTGACAATGTCGTACCTTTTTCGAATGAACACTGAAGCAGGGAAATACTCGTTAAGGAATGCAGTTTCCATCTCTAGCCATGTGGTAATACTCCCAGCTAGAAGTGAATAGAACCATTCTTCCGCATCATCGGTCAGTGTGAATGGAAACATAACAAGTCTCTTGGCCTCTTCAGAGTGACCTTCTATCTTCAGAGATGTGGAAGTCGTTAAGAATCTCTGTAGATGCTGTTCAATCCCCTTCAACCTTCCAGGTTACGACTGGCAAATATACCAATCTAACCCCTCAGGTTTCAGAAAATTGAAGGCATTGTGAAGCTTGTGAACCTTCAAGAAGCAACCTATGGACTTCATGAACCTCATGAAAGGTATTGAAAGCACTGTGGGACTTGTGAACCTTGTGAACCTTCATAAAGTAGCTTGTGGACTTTATGAACTTCATGAAAGTTTATGCAAGTTGTTGGAGAACTTGTGAACCTTGTGAACCTTCTTGGAACACAAAGTCTTGTATTGTGAGGGCAAATTTTGGGGTGCAACAGATGCTTATTTGCGTCTTCATTGATTCTTCCTGCGAAAGGCTTGCTCTCCAGCTGGCGAATGGTGGACGGATGTAGCTGAAAGTGTGCCACATTCACCGGTTGATTTACGATAGTCATCCGGTTTGGTTGAGCATTGGCCCCTCCATAGTCTCCCAAAAGTCTTTCAGGCTGAGGTGGATTCCCAGCCATTTGAACAGTTCCTGGTGTTGTCTCCCTCTCTTCTTCTGAATCGATGTGCACAAACACAACTTCTTCGTTTTCTACAATTTTGGTTTCTGCGTTTGAAGTGGTCAGTGTTTCAAGGTTGACTTTTCTACGTCTGGAATGCAACAATATTTCAGGTTCTGAGTCAAAAGAAAATAAAGTTGAGGTCTTACCTCGCATACACAGGCTAGGAAATTATTAGTAATAACAAAAATATAATAATAAAAAAAAACTAAAATTTTAGTCACGGAGTGACAAAATTCTAATTGAACGAACAAGATACTTAAAAATTTTGGCAGTCCCCGGCAACGGCGCCAAAAACTGTAAGATCAGAGTATGCCTAAGAGGGGGGGTGAATTAGGCTTATGGAAACTTTTTCGGATTTTTTGGTGTTCTTTAATTTTTCTTTGGTTATGTTCTTGGTGATGAATGCAGTAGAAAGCATAAAGAAAGTGGACACCAAGATTTATAGTGGTTCCCTTCACAATCTGAAGGTACTCCACTCCACTTTCCACATGAAAGAGAGTTTTCACTATTGTTTTAGAAAGTACAACCTATCACACCATCAGCCGGTGAGGCCTACAATCTAACAACAAAACAAACTAGTGTGCAAGAACAATCCTCTTGCAAAACACTAACCCTTGTGTCCAACAATCCTGAATCACAAGTCACAACATACTATTCTGTAATTCTTTTGTAATTTGAGAGTACAATAGTAATATCAATGCAAAGATTGATCTTCTCCTTTAATCAGAATTCACAACTTAATCTCAATACAAGTGTTCAAACAAATGAATGTGAAAGGTTATGCAAGTATGAACACTTTTGAATGTATTTGAAATTATTTGAAAAGTAGTGAATATGATTCAATGATTGTTTTTGAAAATTGTTGGAGGTTGTTGTTAATCTGAAATTTTGATAATTTATATCATCCAAAACACCTTTTCAAAAGGGTATATTTTAGTATCAGTTAACATATGGAAAGGTATAACATTTAAATAATTTTTGAACTTGAAATCAAACTATTTTTCAGAAAACGTTCAGTGTTAATCGGTTAACCATATAGGTTAATCGGTTAACACTGTAACGTTGACCCAAAGAATTTAAAATTTTAGGGCGTTAATCGATTAACCTATATGGTTAATCGGTTAACACTGTAAAAACTTTGAAAAATTCTTAATTTAAAAGTGTTAAACCAATTCCAAATGATTTTAAAACATGTTCATGCATTATGCAAAAATATTATATAGTTTTGAACACTTGTATATCAATTAAAGTAGAGAATTTGATATACTATAGCTTGTGTCCAAGTCTTGAAAGATGATCGAGCAAATGTACATGAAGCTTGAATGTTGATCACTTTCATAATACTTTGATCTTGGTTTTTTGAAAGCTTCTGACTTTTTTGCACAGATGAAATGATCTTGAATCTTGTTGTTGTTGTCATCAAAACCTTGAAACCTTGAGATGAAGCATGCTTCTACAATCTCCCCCTTTTTGATGATGACAACCACTTACAACCAATTGAGTCTTGTGCAGTGCTTTGACGATTTTTGGTTCTGGTCTTGTTTCTCCCCCTATGTCCATGAACTCCCCCTTTCTAAAAACAGAGGCTAAGAACAGACAAAAATTCTGCACACATAGACATTAGAAAGCCAAAGCTTTTCTCCCCCTTTGTCATTAGCAAAAAGGAAGGAGCTTTCAAACAAAACTAGAAACTATCGATAATTATGAAAGCAATCAAAAGAACAATCAAGTAGGTAAGCAAAACATACGAAAATAGAATTAAACATGCAAAAGAGTGCAACCAAAGTAGTGTACGAGTACAACGCAAATGAAACAAAGTGAAGAACATAAACTTAAAACTTAACAACTAGAAAGCAATAAAAGACAGCAACAACAACATATTCTCTAAATGTCCTCATCAGCCATATCCTCCTCCTCTTCTTCCTCTTGTCCTTCATTTTCTTCATCAGATACAACAAAGTTGTCAGTGTTGGTGCGGTGAGAGGTAAGTACAAGGTTTCAGAGAGAAGCAATGGCCCGAGAGGTTTCTCTATGTTGAGTCATTATAGTTTGGTAAAGGAATTCATTTGTAATGCCTTCTTCAGGTACGTGATAGGCTTGGTTAGCAATGGCTCCTTCATCTGAATACTTATAAGTACCGTTAGTATCCTTAAAAATTCCAGTGTTCTTGACAATTGTAATCTCGTTAATCTCATTGGTGGTTGATTTCATCTTGGTGGTTGGTTCACGGTTAAGATCCAAAGTTGTCAGCTCCAAAATTCTTGACACCAGCCTTGCATACGGAAGACGGGTTGAAAGAGATAGTTGTTGTTGAAGGTGATACATGATGGTCAAAATCCAGTTGACACGAATCTTGTTCTTGATGGCGAAAAGAATTTGCATTTCCAGATCATTAATTTGGGCATGATTTGAATCCTTGGGAATCAGCACATAACAGATTATGTAATGAAGCATCCGATCAGAAACAGTAAGATTCTTTGCATAGCACAACAGACGAGCAGTGCGTTGGTTGGCGATAATCACCTCCTTTGGAAATCTGCAGATCTGATAGTAGAACTCCATCTTGTTGTAGTTGGACCATGACCCTTCCACGTGATTAACTCCCTTTCTCATAAAGTACCCAGATGATGGTATGTTTAGCATTGCAGCAACATCAGACAGATTTTCTTCCACAATACAGTCTCTAACAATTGTTTTCATAACATGCTCATCATTTGCATTCATAAACACATACAGCTTATGCAAAAAGGATTTGACAAGATCCGGATAGCAGTTTCCAGAATCCGACACAAATTTATCGATCCTCTGATATTTGAGCAAAGCAGGAAAATCAAAAGATGATGCTGGAAAAGCCTTAAGATTCACATACTTTACCGGGAGGATGGAACGAACTCGGACTTTGAAATCCATTCTGCGCTTTTTGGTTGTTTCCATAGGGATATCTTCTTCATCAGATGCAGAATGGTGTTCTGGTAGCTTTCCCTTGCCGCGGTTTGATGCTGAAGCCATGGATGAGTTTGATGGAACTAAAGTTGTGGGTTCTGAGGAAGTTAGGGTTTGAGAAGTTGTGGGGATGGTTATGAGGAGTTATCCAACTTAGATAGTGGGAGAGAGATAGTGGGTTTTTGAAACTTAGGGTTTGAAGAGGGAAGTTCCAAAAATGAGTCAAAGAAGAGGAAGAGTTCTAAGGATATGAATTTGGATACTTAAGAGAATATGGACCACATAAAAAATGCATTTATCACATATAATATTTCAAAAATTTAATTAATTTTCGTTTCTGATTTTTAGAAAATTTAACAGTGTTAATCGGTTAACCATATAGGTTAATCGGTTAACACATTAAAAAATTGAGTCAGAATTGAAAATTTAACAGTGTTAATCGGTTAACCCATATGGTTAATCGATTAACACATGCGAATTTTTGAAAAATGCTTAAAAACAGAATGCATACACATGAAAACACAACACAAATAATGCATACACATATTAGAGAAAAAGGTCAGATGTCACCTTCATCAAGAATCCCAAGTTCTCACCGAATTTTGTAGAACGGTTCTTTCGCCAAAGGTTTGGTGAAGATGTCGGCGAGTTGATTGTGTGTGTCGACGAAAGTAACATCTACATCTCCATTCAATACGTGATCTCGAAGGAAGTGATGCCGGATATCTATATTTTTTGTTCTTGAATGCATGACCGGGTTCTTTGTAATGTTTATGGCACTTGTATTATCACATCGAAGAGGAATGCAGCCGAGGTCTATATCGTAATCGAGGAGTTGTTGCTTGAGCCACAGAATTTGTGCACAGCAACTTCCTGCTGCAATATATTCCGCTTCGGCTGTACTGAGTGCCACACACGCTTGCTTCTTGCAGGCCCATGACACTAATGCATTCCCGAGAATGTAACACGTACCACATGTGTTTTTTCTATCGGTCTTACATCCTGCATAGTCAGCGTCAGAGTAACCAACTAAAGAACAAATACTACCTTTAGGATACCATAATCCGACGTTCATTGTCCTTTTGAGATACTTTATGATTCTCTTTACGGCTGTGAGATGTGATTCCTTCGGACTTGCTTGAAAGCGTGCACACAAACAAACGCTAAACATAATGTCAGGACGGCTTGCCATCAAATATAGTAATGAACCGCTCATACCTCGATATTTTGTTATATCAACTGGAGTACCAGATTCATCTTGATCAACGTACGTTCCGGATCCCATAGGAGTGGACATCACCTTGCAACTATCCATATCGAATTTCTTCAATAATTCCTTGCAATACTTGGATTGGTTGAGGAAGATGCCATCCTTTGTTTGCTTGATTTGTAGTCCAAGAAAATAATTCAATTTTCCCATCATGGACATCTCGAATTCTCCTTGCATCATAAGTGAAAATTCTTCGCAAAGCTCTTTGTTTGTTGATCTGAAGATGATGTCGTCGACATAGACTTGAACCAATAAAGTGTTTACTTTGATCTTCTTTATGAACAATGTCTTGTCAACCTTTCCTTTTGTAAATCCCTTCTCACATAAGAAATTGCTAAGGCGGTCATACCATGCTCTTGGTGCTTGTTTTAGTCTGTAGAGTGCCTTTTTCAGTTTGTAGACATGTGAGGGATTCTTGAAGTCTTCAAAACCCGGAGGTTGTTTGATGTAGACTTCCTCATTGATGTAGCCATTCAGGAAAGCGCTTTTGACATCCATCTGGAACAACTGAAAATTCATAGAACAAGCGTAAGCAAGTAGTAATCTAATTGCTTTTAACCTTGCTACCGGAGCGAACGTTTCATCAAAATCAATTCCTTCCTCCTGGTTGTAGCCTTGCGCAACCAATCTTGCTTTGTTACGAACTATGATCCCATTCTCGTCAAGTTTGTTCTTGAACACCCATCTTGTTCCTATGATGTGCTTATGGTATGGTCTTGGTACAAGACTCCAAACTTGATTCCTTTTGAATTGATCGAGTTCTTCTTGCATTGCTACAATCCATTGGTCGTCGCCTAAAGCTTCATCAATCTTGGTTGGTTCAATTTGAGACACAAAAGCCATGTTGAGACAAGCATCCTTTAGATTAAGTCGAGTTGCAACGCCTTGGCTAATATCACCAATAACTTTATCTATCGGGTGATCTTTATGCATTCTCCATTCCTTCGGAAGATCTTGATGTTCTTCAATGATTAGAGTGACATCTTCTTGTGGTATTTCTTGATTCTTTGAAATCTCTTCTTGTTGTTGTGAAGAACCTACTATATCATCATCATCATCCATAATAATATTGTCCTCTTTCGAGGGGTTAGTCTCATCAAATGAAACATGAATGGATTTTTCAATAGTAAGTGTTCTCTTATTAAAAATTCTAAATGCTCTACTATAAAGAGAGTAACCAAGAAATATACCTTCGTCGGATTTCTCATCAAACTTACCGAGGTTATCCTTGTTGTTGTTGAGAACAAAGCATTTGCATCCGAATATGTGGAAGAATGCTATATTTGGTTTTCTACCCTTGAACAACTCATACGGAGTCTTTTTGAGAAGTGGTCGAATATTGACACGGTTGCTTACGAAGCATGCTGTACTAACTGCATCTGCCCAAAAATATTTAGGAAGATTTGCGTCGCTAAGCATTGTCCTTGCAAGCTCCACCAGTGATCTATTCTTCCGTTCTACGACACCGTTTTGTTGAGGCGTCCTTGGTGCTGAAAAATTATGAGAAATTCCATGCTCTTCGCAAAAATCTTCAAAGTCTGAATTTTAGAATTCTCCACCGTGATCGCTTCTTATAGAGGCTATGGTGAGTGATTTCTGTAGAAGCATACTTCAGGCTCAAGTTTTGATGATGTCAATGCTACTCAAAGTTAATATCTCTTGATTGCAAAAAGACAAGTTGTTCAAAGTCATCAAGATAAAGTCATCAAGCTATATGGAACTGATTCTTCCAGACTTGCCTGCATTACTGGTATATCAAATCCACCTTTTTAATTTTGATATACAAGTGTTCAAAAACATCAATCATTTGTGCATAATACATACACATGTTTTTGAAACTTTAAAAATGGTATAACATTAATTTTAAAAAGCATTTTTCTGAAAATTAGCAGTGTTAACCGATTAACCATATGGGTTAACCGGTTAACCATTTTAAATTTTGAATTTTCTGGGCTAACGTACCAGTGTTAACCGATTAACCATATGGGTTAACCGATTAACACTGAACGTGCAGTGAAAAATTGCTTTGTTTTTGAGTTCAAAATTATTTTAAAATCATACCTTTTCATGGTTTGAATCTTTTAAAATCATACCTTTTGTGAAAGGTTATTTTACTCATATAAATTCTGAGTTTTTCATTTTGAAAAACATACCAACAAAAACCAATACTCATTTTTAAAATTGTCTTAGAATCAAATTCATTTTTCAAAAAAGTGTTTCATACTTGCATTGAAAGTTTCACATTCATTGAACACTTGTGTTGAAGAAATTACAAAGAGTGAATTTTGATTCATTGAAGAAGATCACTTTGACAATTATACTCAACCAAATTCATTACAATTATTGTGTATCTGACTTGTGATCCAGGATTGTTGGACACAAGGGTGAGTGTTTACAAGAGGATTGTTCTTGTACACTTGTGTTATTGATTGTTTAAAAGTAGGCCTCACCGGTTGATGGTGTGATAGGTTGTACTGTTTTTAAACAATAGTGAAAATTCTCTTTCATGTTGAAAGGGGAGTGGAGTACTCTCGGATTGTGAGGGGAACCACTATAAATCCTGTGTCTTTCTCTCTTTCTGTTGATTTACTGCTTTCCATAACCAAGAACACCATCCAGTATATTTCCAAGAACCATATAAAAACCGAAAAAATTTCAAAAGTCCTAATTCACCCCCCCTCTTAGGCATACTCTGTTCTTACAATTGGCATCAGAGCAGGTTAAGGTAACCTGTTCCTAACGATTCAGTATGGCTTCCGCAAGTACCAACCCGGTTTTCAAAGATGGTGGAAGTAGTAACAAACCACCACTCTTTTCTGGAGAATACTTTGATTTTTGGAAAATCCGTATGAAGGCACATCTTGAGGCTCAAGGAGATGGTATATGGGAAACCGTTGAAACTGGTCCACATGTTCCTACAAGTGTGGTAAATGGTGTTGGAACCCCAAAGATCAAATCCTCATATGATGAAGATGACAAGAAGAGAATCTTGAATGAGAAGAAAGCAATCAACATACTTCAAAGCGCTCTCAGTATGGATGAATTCTTTCGCATATCACAGTGTAAATCGGCAAAACAGATTTGGGATACCTTGGTAGAAACGCATGAAGGAACAGCAGAAGTAAAAAGATCAAGACTTAACACGTTAAGTCAAGAATATGAGATGTTCCGTATGCAGCCCGGTGAATCTATTGTTTCCTTGCAAAAGAGGTTCGTTCATCTAACAAATCACCTGATTGCTCTTGGGAAGACCTTCACCAACGATGATCTCAACTTAAAAGTCCTAAGATCCTTGACAAGAGAATGGCAACCAAAAGTGACTGCCATTTCGGAAAAGAAAAGTCTTTCAACAATGACATCTGCTTCATTATTCGGGAAACTTCAAGAGCATGAACTGGAACTTGGAAGGCTTGAGAAACATGAAAGTCAAGACAAGAAGTCCAAAGGAATTGCCTTGAAGACTGACACAAAGGATGACAAAATTGACGAATCTTCCGAAGACGAAAATTTCATGCTTCTAGTAAAGAAGCTTGGTAAGTTTTTCAATAATAATAAAACTTCTTCTTTTCCTAAAAAGAATAAACATTTCAGGAAAAAGGAAGCATCCACATCAAACCAAGAAATTACATGCTATGAATGTGGAAGACAAGGTCACATAAAGCCAGACTGCCCAAAACTCGCAAATAAAGGAAAATTCAAGGGCAAGAAGGATTTCAAAACAAAGAAGGCTTATGTCGCATGGGATGACAACGAAGTGAGTTCATCATCGGAATCAGATAGTGATGAATGTGCAAATATTGCCTTAATGGCCTCTCACCATTCCGAGGACGAAAATGAGGTTAGTAGTAATTTTTCTGTCTATGATAATGATGCACAAGAAGTTATAGATGAACTTCTAAAAGAGTGCAAGACTTTGTATAAAGACATCTCATCACAAAAGAAAAGAATTTTACTTTTAGAAAAACAAAATTCCGATTTCTTGAAAAATATTGAAGATGAAAAGCAAAAAGTGATGGATGAAAAACAAAGTCTTGTATGTAAGAATTGTGAGTCTTTGTCTTTTCAAATTGTTCAACTTAAAAGAGTTTTAGAAAGATACGAAAAGGGTCAAATTGGCTTGGAAGAGATTCTTAAACATCAAAGGTATCCTAATGATAAAAGTGGATTGGGATATTCTAAATTTTCAAAACCAAGCACCAATAAGACCATTTTTGTAAGAGCAAGTGAACAAATTGTGAAGAAAGAGACAAGCACTTCTAAGACTCAGCATCAAAATCATAACAAGAAAAGAATTAATAAGAAAAGGAATTATATTTCCAGATATAGAAGTCATTTTCAACCTACATGCTTTTATTGTGGTATTAAAGGGCACACACCTAATGCTTGCTATGTACGTAATATTGGTGTTGCAAAGGGGCATTATGTGTGGGTGGAAAAAGGTACTAACTATCAAGGACCCAAAGCAACTTGGGTACCTAACACTACCTAATTTTGTTTTGTAGGTATGCTTGAAGACAACCACAAATGAATGGTATCTTGATAGTGGTTGCTCGAAGCATATGACGGGAGATATAAACAAATTTTCAAGTCTATCATTAAAGGCCAAAGGATACGTCACTTACGGTGATGATAATAAAGGAAAAATTCTTGGAGTTGGAACCATTGGTGCACCTCCATGTACCATCATCGAAGACGTTCTTTTTGTTGAAGGCCTTAAGCATAACCTGCTTAGCATCAGTCAATTGTGTGACAAAGGGTTCAAAATCAACTTCACAAAGGAGGAATGCTTGATCGAACACGAAGTCACTCATGAGATTCTGCTTAAAGGTAGAAGATATAATAATATTTTTATAATTTCTTTTGATGATTCTTCTTTGAAGGTAAAATGTCTTATGGCAAACAACAACGAGGCATGGCTGTGGCATAAAAGATTTGCTCACATTCACATGGAGCATTTGAACAAATTAATCAAGCATGATCTGGTTGTTGGGCTTCCGAAGATAAAATTCATCAAGGATAAATTATGCGATGCATGTCAAAAGGGAAAACAGACCAAGACAACTTTCAAATCCAAGCAAGTGGTTTCTACATCAAGACCACTTCAATTATTGCACATGGATCTTTTTGGTCCATCAAGAACGAAGAGCTTTGGAGGTAGTATTTATGCTTTAGTTATTGTTGATGATTTTTCTCGATATACCTGGACAATGTTTTTAGTGCAGAAAAATGATGCATTTAAAGCATTCAAAAAGTATGCAAAACAAATTCAAAACGAGAAGTCACTCACTATAGCCTCCATAAGAAGCGACCACGGTGGAGAATTTCAAAATTCAGACTTTGAAGAATTTTGCGAAGAACATGGAATTTCTCATAATTTTTCGGCACCAAGAACTCCTCAACAAAACGGCGTCGTAGAACGGAAGAATCGCTCACTAGTTGAACTTGCTAGAACAATGCTCAGCGACACAAATCTTCCAAAATATTTCTGGGCAGAAGCAGTAAGCACGGCATGCTTTGTAAGCAACCGCGTGAATATTCGACCGCTACTCAAAAAGACTCCGTATGAGTTGTTCAAGGGAAGGAAACCGAATATATCATTCTTCCACATATTTGGCTGCAAATGCTTCGTTCTCAACAACAATAAGGACAATCTCGGTAAGTTTGATGAGAAGTCCGACGAAGGTATATTTCTTGGTTACTCATCTTATAGTAAAGCTTTTAGAATTTTTAATAAAAGAACTCTTACCATTGAAGAGTCCGTTCATGTTTCGTTTGATGAGACTAACCCCTCGAAAGAGGATAATATTGTTTTGGATGATGATGATGATTTTGTAGATACTTCACAAAATGAAGAAATTGTTCCAAAAGATCAAACAATATTACAAGAAGATGTTACTCAAGAAAATCAAGATCTTCCGAAAGAATGGAGAACACACAGAGATCACCCAATTGATAAAGTTATTGGTGATATTAGTCAAGGCGTGGCAACTCGACTCAACTTAAAGGATGCGTGTCTCAACATGGCGTTTGTATCTCAAATTGAACCATCAAAGATCGATGAAGCTTTAGGCGACGACCAATGGATTATAGCAATGCAAGAAGAACTTAATCAATTTAAAAGAAATCAAGTTTGGACCCTTGTACCAAGACCAGACAATAAGCATATTATAGGAACCAGATGGGTGTTCAAGAACAAACTTGACGAGAATGGGATTATAGTTCGTAACAAGGCAAGATTGGTCGCACAAGGCTACAACCAGGAAGAAGGAATTGATTTTGATGAAACATTCGCTCCGGTAGCAAGGATAGAAGCAATTAGATTACTACTTGCTTACGCTTGTTCTATGAATTTTCAGTTATTCCAGATGGATGTCAAAAGCGCTTTCCTGAATGGATACATTAATGAGGAAGTCTATGTCAAACAACCTCCGGGTTTTGAAGACTTCAAAAATCCCTCACATGTTTTCAAACTGAAGAAGGCTCTCTACGGGTTAAAACAAGCACCACGAGCATGGTATGATCGCCTTAGCAACTTCTTATGTGAGAAAGGATTTACAAAAGGAAAGGTTGACAAGACGCTATTTATAAAGAAGATCAAGGGTAACACCTTGTTAGTACAAGTCTACGTCGACGACATCATATTTGGATCAACAAACAAAGAACTGTGCGAAGAATTCTCACTCATGATGCGAGAAGAATTCGAGATGTCCATGATGGGAAAGTTAAATTATTTTCTTGGACTACAAATCAAGCAAACCAAGGATGGAATCTTCCTCAACCAATCCAAGTACTGTAAGGAATTAATAAAGAAATTCGATATGGATAGTTGCAAGATGATGTCAACTCCTATGGGATCCGGAACGTATGTTGATCAAGATGAATCTGGAACTCCAGTTGATATTACTAAATATCGAGGTATGATTGGTTCATTACTATATTTGACGGCAAGCCGTCCTGACATTATGTTTAGTGTTTGTTTGTGTGCGCGCTTCCAAGCAAATCCGAAGGAATCGCATCTCACTGCTGTGAAGAGAATTATCAAGTATCTCAAGGGAACGACCAACGTTGGATTATGGTATCCTAAAGGTAGTATTTGTTCTTTAGTTGGTTATTCTGACGCTGACTATGCAGGATGCAAAACCGATAGAAAAAGTACAAGTGGTACATGTCATATTCTTGGAAATGCTCTAGTATCATGGGCTTGCAAGAAGCAAGCTTGTGTAGCACTCAGCACCGCCGAAGCAGAATACATCGCCGCAGGAAGTTGCTGTGCACAAATTTTATGGCTGAAACAACAACTTCTGGATTATGGTGTTGACCTCGGTTGCATTCCTCTACTATGTGACAATACTAGTGCCATAAATATCACAAAGAATCCGGTTATGCATTCCAGAACAAAGCACATTGATATCCGGCATCATTTCCTTCGAGATCACGTATTAAACAGGGATGTTGATGTTATTTTCGTCGACACACACAACCAACTCGCCGACATCTTCACCAAGCCTTTGGCAAAAGAATCATTCTACAAAATTCGGAGAGAACTTGGGATTCTTGATGAAGGTGACATCTGATCCTTATCTCTAGTTTATATATGCATTAATGTTTTCATGTATATGCATTCTGTTTTATGTATTTTTCAAAAATTCGAGCATGTTAATCGATTAACCATATGGGTTAACCGATTAACACTGTTGAATTTTCAATTCTGATTAAACTTTTTAATGTGTTAACCGATTAACCTATATGGTTAACCGATTAACACTGTAATTTTTCAAAAAAAATCAGAAACGAAAATTATATTTAATTTTTGAAAATTTTATATTTTTCTTTATATATTTGTGTGGTTCATATTCTTCTAAATATCCACATCCATATCCAAAATCCACATTCCCTCTTAAATCCTAACTTCTCTCTCCCACTCTTAAAAGTTGGAAAAACTCCCCATAACTTCTCAAACCCTAACTTCCTCAGAACCCACAACCCCAGTTTCTCTCAAACCTCCATCCATGGCTTCAGCATCAAACCGCGGCAAGGGAAAACTTCCAGAACACCATTCTGCATCAGAATCAGATGACGACAGTATTCCAATGGAAACCACCAAGAAGAGACGGATGGATTTCAAAGTGCGTGTTCGTCAACTTATGCCGGTAAAGTATGTGAATCTTCGAGCTTTTCCTGCAATATCTTTTGATTTTCCTACTCTGTTGGAATATCAGCGTATCGACAAGTTCGTCACCGACTCTGGTATCATCTATCCTGATCTGGTTAAAGCTTTTATGAATAAAATGTCTGTATATCTGGATATGGATGAGAACCACATGATCCGGTCCACCATTAGAGATCATGAATTTGTTGAGAATTTATCCACCCTGGCTAGACACCTTAAGATCCCATCAAAGGGATGCTTTCTGAGAAAAGGTGTAAACCATGTAGATGGACCCTGGGCAAACTATGATAAAATGGAGTATTACTATCAGATTTGCAGGTTCCCAAAAGAAACTGTTATTGCAAACTCTCGCACTGCTCGCATGCTATGCTATGCCAAGAATCTGACAGTATCTGATCGAATGCTTCACTACATTATCTGCTATGTCCTCATTCCAAAGGACTCAAATCACTCTCAGATCAACGACTTGGAAATGCAGCTGATCTTTGCTATTAAGAATCGCATCAGAGTCAATTGGATTTTGACTATTATGTATCATCTGCAGCAACAACTTCATTGCATTACCCGGCTGCCGTATGCTCGCTTGGTTTCTAGAATTCTGGAATTAACTGAACTTGACCTCAACAGAGAACCATCCTCCAAGATGAAACCTACAACGAATGAGATCAATGAGATTAATATTGTGAAGAATACTGGAATCATCAAGGCGGCTGACGGTACCTACAGGTATACTGATGATGGTCCTGTGCATCACGCTTATCCAATGCCTGAAGGGGGTCTAACCAGTGAGTTTCTCTACACAACCATGATGAACCAGCATCGAGAATCCATGAATATGCATAGAGAGACCTCCCGAGCAATTGCCTCCCTTAGAAACCTCATACTTAACCCTCCACATTCCAGCACCCGAGTTGTGGACGACGAGATTGAAGAAGAGGTTGATAGTGATGAAGAAGAAGAGGAGGAGGATATGGCGGATGAGGATGTTTAGAGAATATGCTGCTGCTGTTGTTTTTATTGCTTTGCTTTCTAGTTATAAGCTTTTATGATTTCATTTGAACTATGTTTTATTGTAACCAGTACAATCTCTATTTGCTGCATTTTATATGTACTATGTTTGTGCTTTGTGTTTACTTGGCTTTGCATGTGCTTATTACTATATTTGTTGCTATCTTGTGATTTCTTTGAAAGCTCTTCCTTTTTGCTGATGTCAAAGGGGGAGAAGAGCTTGGTTCTGTTAATATCTCTCTGTGTGCAGATTTTTTTTCCTCTGTTAAGATAGGGGGAGTTGCTAGACATAGGGGGAGAACCATATCAAGAACCAAAAGATATCGCACAACATTTTTGATTGCCATCATCAAAAAGGGGGAGAATGTAGAAGCATACTTCAGGCTCAAGTTTTGATGATGTCAATGCTACTCAAAGTTAATATCTCTTGATTGCAAAAAGACAAGTTGTTCAAAGTCATCAAGATAAAGTCATCAAGCTATATGGAACTGATTCTTCCAGACTTGCCTGCATTACTGGTATATCAAATCCACCTTTTTAATTTTGATATACAAGTGTTCAAAAACATCAATCATTTGTGCATAATACATACACATGTTTTTGAAACTTTAAAAATGGTATAACATTAATTTTAAAAAGCATTTTTCTGAAAATTAGCAGTGTTAACCGATTAACCATATGGGTTAACCGGTTAACCATTTTAAATTTTGAATTTTCTGGGCTAACGTACCAGTGTTAACCGATTAACCATATGGGTTAACCGATTAACACTGAACGTGCAGTGAAAAATTGCTTTGTTTTTGAGTTCAAAATTATTTTAAAATCATACCTTTTCATGGTTTGAATCTTTTAAAATCATACCTTTTGTGAAAGGTTATTTTACTCATATAAATTCTGAGTTTTTCATTTTGAAAAACATACCAACAAAAACCAATACTCATTTTTAAAATTGTCTTAGAATCAAATTCATTTTTCAAAAAAGTGTTTCATACTTGCATTGAAAGTTTCACATTCATTGAACACTTGTGTTGAAGAAATTACAAAGAGTGAATTTTGATTCATTGAAGAAGATCACTTTGACAATTATACTCAACCAAATTCATTACAATTATTGTGTATCTGACTTGTGATCCAGGATTGTTGGACACAAGGGTGAGTGTTTACAAGAGGATTGTTCTTGTACACTTGTGTTATTGATTGTTTAAAAGTAGGCCTCACCGGTTGATGGTGTGATAGGTTGTACTGTTTTTAAACAATAGTGAAAATTCTCTTTCATGTTGAAAGGGGAGTGGAGTACTCTCGGATTGTGAGGGGAACCACTATAAATCCTGTGTCTTTCTCTCTTTCTGTTGATTTACTGCTTTCCATAACCAAGAACACCATCCAGTATATTTCCAAGAACCATATAAAAACCGAAAAAATTTCAAAAGTCCTAATTCACCCCCCCTCTTAGGCATACTCTGTTCTTACAATTTCTCATTCTAAATTTGCTTTGCATACTTTTTGAATGTTTTGAAAGCATCATTTTTCTGCACTAAAAACAATGTCCAAGTGTATCGAGAGAAATCATCAACAATAACTAAAGCATAAAAATTACCTCTGAAGCTTTTTGTTCTTGATGGACCAAAAAGATCCATATGCAACAATTGAAGTGGCCTTGATGTAGAAACCACTTGCTTGGATTTGAAAGTTGTTTTGGTCTGTTTCCCTTTTTGACATGCATCGCATAACTTATCCTTGATGAATTTTATCTTCGGAAGTCCAACAACTAGATCATGCTTTATCAATTTGTTTAGATGCTCCATGTGGATGTGAGCAAATCTTTTATGCCAAAGCCATGCCTCGTTGTTGTTTACCATAAGACACTTTACCTTCAAGGAAGAGTCATCAAAAGAAATCATAAAAATGTTATTATATCTTTTACCTTTTAGCAAAATGTCATGAGTGACTTCGTGTTCTATCAAGCATTCCTCCTTTGTGAAGTTGATTCGGAACCCTTTGTCACACAATTGACTTATGCTAAGTAGGTTGTGTTTAAGGCCTTCCACATAAAGAACGTCTTCGATGATTGTACAAGGAGGTGCACCAATGGTTCCAACTCCAAGAATTTTTCCTTTATTATCATCACCGTAAGTGACGTATCCTTTGGCCTTTAATGATAGACTTGAAAATTTGTTTATGTCTCCCGTCATATGCTTCGAGCAACCGCTATCAAGATACCATTGATTAGACGTTGTCTTGAAGCATACCTACAACACAAATTTAAGTAGTGTTAGGTACCCAAATTGCTTTGGGTCCTTGATAGTTAATACCTTTTTCAACCCACACACAATGCCCTTTAGCAACACCAATATTGCGCACATAGCAAGCATTAGGTGTATGGCCTTTAATTCCACAATAAGAACATGTAGGTTGAAAGTGACTTCTATATCTAGGAACATAATTCTTTTTCTTCGCAATTTTTATCTTGTTATGATTTTGATGCTGATTTTTAGAATTGCTTCTCTTATCTTTAGCAACTTGTTCACTTGCTTTTACAAAAATGGTCTCATTGGTACTTGGTTTTGAAAATTTAGAATATCCTAATCCACTTTTATCATTAGGATATCTTTGATGTTTAAGAATTTCTTCCAAGCCAATTTGACCTTTTTCGTATCTTTCTAAAACTCTTTTAAGTTGCACAATTTGAAAAGATAGAGATTCACAATTCTTACATACAAGACTTTGTTTTTCATCTATTAATTTCTGTTTTTCATTTTCAATATTTTTCATAAAAACAGAATTTTGTTCTTCTAAAAAAGAAATTCTTTTCTTTTGTGCTGAGATGCTTTTATACAAAGTCTTGCATTCTTTTAGAAGTTCATCTATAACTTCTTGTGCATCATTATCATAAACAGAAAAATTGCTACTAACCTCATTTTCTTCATCGGAGTGGTGTGAAGCCATTAAAGCCATATTTGCACATTCATCGCTTTCCGATTCTGATGATGAACTTATCTCGTTGTCGTCCCACGCAACATAAGTCTTTTTGTTCTTGAAGTCCTTTTTGCCTTTGAATTTCCCTTTATTTGCGAGTTTCGGGCAATCCGGCTTTATGTGACCTTGTTTCCCACATTCGTAACATGTAACTTCTTGATTTGATGTGGATACTTCCTTTTTCCTGAAATGTCTATTCTCTTTAGAAAAAGAGGAATTTTTATTATTATTAAAAAACTTACCCAGCTTCTTTACTAGAAGCATGAAATTTTCGTCTTCGGAAGATTCGTCATTTTTGTCATCCTTTGTGTCAATCTTCAAGGCAATTCCTTTGGACTTCTTGTCTTGACTTTCATGCTTCTCAAGCCTTCCAAGTTCCAGTTCATGCTCTTGAAGTTTGCCAAATAAGGAAGCGGATGTCATCATTGAAAGACTCTTCTTTTCCGAAATAGCGGTCACCTTCGGTTGTCATTCTCTTGTTAAGGATCTTAGGACTTTTAAGTTGAGATCATCATTGGCGAAGGTCTTCCTGAGAGCAATCAGATGATTAGTTAGATGAACGAATCTCTTTTGTAAGGCAACAATGGATTCACCAGGCTGCATACGGAACATTTCATATTCTTGACTTAAAGTATTAAGTCTTGATCTTTTTACTTCGGCTGTCCCTTTATGCGTTTCTACCAAGGTGTCCCAAATTTCCTTTGCTGATTTACACTGTGATATACGGAAGAATTCGTCCATACTGAGAGCACTTTGAAGTATGTTGATTGCTTTCTTCTCATTCAAAATTCTCTTCTTGTCATCTTCATCATATGAGGATTTTATCTTTGGAGTGCCTACGTTATTTATGACGCTCATAGGAACATGCGGACCAGTTTCTACGGTTTCCCATATACCGTCTCCTTGAGCCTCAAGATGTGCCTTCATACGGATTTTCCAAAAATCGAAATACTCTCCAGAAAAGAGTGGTGGCTTGTTACTACTTCCACCATCTTTGAAAACTGGGTTGGTACTTGCGGAAGCCATACTGAATCGTTAGGAACATGTTACCTTAACCTGCTCTGATGCCAATTGTAAGATCAGAGTATGCCTAAAAGGGGGGGGGGGGGGTGAATTAGGCTTATGGAAACTTTTTCGGATTTTTTGGTGTTCTTTAATTTTTCTTTGGTTATGTTCTTGGTGATGAATGCAGTAGAAAGCATAAAGAAAGTGGACACCAAGATTTATAGTGGTTCCCTTCACAATCCGAAGGTACTCCACTCCCCTTTCCACATGAAAGAGAGTTTTCACTATTGTTTTAGAAAGTACAACCTATCACACCATCAACCGGTGAGGCCTACAATCTAACAACAAAACAAACTAGTGTGCAAGAACAATCCTCTTGCAAAACACTAACCCTTGTGTCCAACAATCCTGGATCACAAGTCACAACAGACTATTCTGTAATTCTTTTGTAATTTGAGAGTACAATAGTAATATCAATGCAAAGATTGATCTTCTCCTTTAATCATAATTCACAACTTAATCTCAATACAAGTGTTCAAACAAATGAATGTGAAAGGTTATGCAAGTATGAACACTTTTGAATGTATTTGAAATTATTTGAAAAGTAGTGAATATGATTCAATGATTGTTTTTGAAAATTGTTGGAGGTAGTTGTTAATCTTAAATTTTGATAATTTATATCATCCAAAACACCTTTTCAAAAGGGTATATTTTAGTATCAGTTAACATATGGAAAGGTATAACATTTAAGTAATTTTTGAACTTGAAATCAAACTATTTTTCAGAAAACGTTCAGTGTTAATCGGTTAACCATATAGGTTAATCGGTTAACACTGTAACGTTGGCCCAAAGAATTTAAAATTTTAGGGCGTTAATCGATTAACCTATATGGTTAATCGGTTAACACTATAAAAACCTTGAAAAATTCTTAATTTAAAAGTGTTAAACCAATTCCAAATGATTTTAAAACATGTTCATGCATTATGCAAAAATATTATATAGTTTTGAACACTTGTATATCAATTAAAGTAGAGAATTTGATATACCATAGCTTGTGTCCAAGTCTTGAAAGATGATCGAGCAAATGTACATGAAGCTTGAATATTGATCACTTTCATAATACTTTGATCTTTGTCTTTTGAAAGCTTCTGACTTTTTTGCACAGATGAAATGATCTTGAATCTTGTTGTTGTTGTCATCAAAACCTTGAAACCTTGAGATGAAGTATGCTTCTAGAAAAACTTGATCGGAAAAATAGCAAGTGTACTATTTTCACCGATGTAGTGATAAGGGGAAATTCCCTGAATGTCGAACTCTGAGGACTGCGTGTAAATTTTTAGGAAAAACTTGTTATTTCAATCAGACAAAATAACCTTGGGTTTCGTTTGGCAACAGGATATAGGAACAAGTAAAATAATAGACTTTATAGATTAAAATAAGATCAATGTTAGGGACGTGGATAAATTGCTAGTAAAGACCTTAAAGAATTCTTCTGAGATATTTGTTTCCAACCTTAAAAAAAATCAAATTTCAAAAGTAGTTTTCCTTAATTCCTTAATGAAAAAATCTTTGATGAATTTCATGCACACTAATTCCTTAGTTGCCCATGAAAATTATCAAGCAATAGTTCTGACATAAAAAAAACACTTTGCTACGGGATACCCCCATTCCTAGGCAATATCAATCGTAACATTATTTTGCAAAAGCATTAGGTCGACTTTCCAGATAAAACCTAATTGTAAATCAAATTCTATTTTCCAATATGAATTAGCATAAAGATCGTTGCAAAATAAAAGCCATAAGGTGAACAACAAAAATCTCATAGAATAATCCCAACAAAGGTTAATACATTGCAATTTAGGACCACCCCCTAACAATTGGGGGTTTAGCCACTCATAATATTCGATAAAAACAACATGATAATTAGAAACATTACAATGGTATTAGGAGTGAATTCGATCTTCAATTTCTTCCGAGCATGAAAATCTCCTTGCCCTCCCAATTCTCCAGTGCTTCAATCTCTCGTTGTATTTTTTTCGTTTAATCCAAAAGTCTCTTCTCCTTTCTCCAAACACGTAACAAATAGTCACAATTCCAACTCGGTACTAGGGAAATACCCACAATACCTTCGAGGATCACAAGAGTAAAAAATACAAGAAAAATAGGCAAAAAAAGCTTCCTGCAACACGGGCCGTGTCAGGCAACACGGGCGGTCGTGTTGGCTTCCTGACACATTTTTCGCGTGAAATTTCCACGTCACAGGTGTCCTGACACGGGCCGTGTCACACAACACGGGCACCCGTGTCAAGCCACTGTTTTTCACTAAAAAAATCACCTTTTCTGAGCACATACTACAACACGGGCCGTGTCACACAACATGGGCACCCGTGTCAAGCCCCTGTTTCGAATTTGACTTCAACTCCAACACGAAAGTCGTAGATCTCTCTCTCTTAGATTTCCGGCGGTTTTTAGAACGCCTCAAACGGATTCCCGGAACTCCAGTTATGATCGTTTCCGTGCAGATTGCTAAAGATTTCACAACAAAACTCTTTCGAAATCTTGCCATTTTCCCCCGGTTTTCGCTCTGCTTCTCCTTTATTGTATACCTGAACCTAGAAACAGTGAAAAATACCAAATAGACGCGTAAAATGTAATAAAAACAACTAAAATGCGACAAGACAAAACAAATGATTAACTGAAATAAATAGTAAAATAACGTGTAAAAACCACCGATCAAGGTGCTGCAACATTAGCCTCTGGTGCCGTTGGGTCAAAGAGCCAGTTGGCTCTGTTCTGAGGATGATCACGGTCACAGCATGGTAGGATGATGCAGCGGATGGTGCGGTTGTGAACCACCGAATGTTATCGTCTGTCGGCTCGGACCTTGATGAGGTGGGAGGAGCGACAATAGTCAATATCGAGGAATACCGGAGGCAGAGACGGGAGGTCCTGAAGGCGATTACCGAGGTCGAGGGACAAGGCAATGGAAGTGACAATACCTCCGAAGTAGAAAGGCTTTGAGCCTCGACCACAGTTTACCTGGATGTGGGTCAACAAAAACAGGGCGGCGTTGATGGCTTCTAGGGCAAAGACGCATTGCAGAAAGAACAACTCCTTAGAGTTAACCTTGTGGTTGCTATCTCGTGCAAAAATAGTGTTACCGAGCACCCTGTGAAAGTAGCGGATGGCTAGGTGGTGAATGTATGTGGCATTTAGGCTGTCCCAGCTATCGGCGGTGGTGCCGATAAGTTGGTTCCAAAGTGCGAATGCTTCCTGAAAGAATTGTTCTGAGGGAACATGACAATGAGCATCAGCACCATGGTGGAATTGTAGCATCTGAGCAAGCTAAGTTTGGTTGAGCTGATATTCCCGTTTGAACAATCGGAAACATGCAACATCGGTAAGCTGATTAGTTTCGCCGGTGGGGGTTATGTACGAGAATGAACTCAGGAACTCCAGGGTTAACTGTTCGTACGTTGGCTGCGGGGTTGTGCAGAGAAACCAAAGACCGGCATTCTGCAGCATCCATTAGACGCCTTCCAGAATGCCCGATTCCGTTAAGCATGCGACATTAGCGTAGCGAGTGGGTTGAACAGAGCACTGATAGAATGAAACGTAGTTGGCTCGCTGCTGTTCACCTCTTTCGCCGTCTCTGAAAATAATGTTAGACATATCTGGAAGTTCACCTTGGCGTGCAATTGTTTCTGTTGTTTGGTGGAAAACAGAGTGTTTAGGGAGAGTGGTTCTTTTGGTGGAATGAATGAAAGCAGAACCGTGAATTTATAATGAGGGATTTGAAGATTAACAGGTGAAATGAGCAATAATGGGGTTGAATGTAATGAAGGAGGAATTAATTGGGAAGTTGAAAAATGCAGAGGTATTTGGAACGTGAGAGAGTGGGGGTTTTGAAATGAAAGAGGGAAAAAATTTTGAACGGGCGTATTCTGCTAGTTAGCAGAATTGTAATCGCGTGACGATCGTGAGGGGCGTCACGATCGTGAAGCTCGTGACGAGCGTAACGGGGCTGTGACGGTCGTCATAGCAGCAAATTCTGCAGCTGCAGAATTTGGGCTTTTTGGTTTGTACTGGAGTTATGTAGTAATATTGAATCTCATTTCAGGCCAGTATATCAAACAAAACAATGAATTGTAAATGAAGAATTCTTGATTAAACTAAAATTGCAAACGAAATTCATTAATTAAAGAGTGAAATACAAGAATTGAAATGTAGTTCAAATTGTAAAAACATAAAACCGGAAATAGTTAAGAAGTCAGTAAAGACTAAAAATAAAACTAAAGTTAATCAATCCTTCTGCTACTTCAGTTTGTCGAACTGTTGAGTAATGTGGTCGAACTGATCACAAACTATGTCCATGAAAGTTGTGACATCTGTCTGCAGTTTAGTTAGCTCATCCTTGGCTGTTGTAATTTCCAACTTGATATCGTCCATTGTTTTCAAAATGGCATCCAACTTTTCTGTTTGTTGGTCAGGAACGGAGTTAGGGAAATTATGGTAATTTGGAGGAGTCTCAGGGTCGGTCTCAGCTTCTAACACATAGTCTTCATAGTACATAAAATCTTGAGCTTCTGATATATGATCATTGTCGTACATGTAAGCCTGAGGTGTAGAATGAGGCGAGGTAGGACCCATAGGCTCATCCAACTTATACAGCCAATTGTTTCGGTTGTGGACACTTGTCTTCTCATGGTTAGGCAATGTGAAGAGTTGAACAGGTCAGTCAGCAATGAGGTACTTGTAAGTTTCGAGTCCTAGGTTAACTATGATACGTTGGTTAAAGAAAAATGGTATGTCCATAGGTCTGATCTGGCCAGAAACTTTGATTCTCTTCAGTTAGTACCTAAGTCTGATTGCATGCGCAATCATGGTGACGAGGCCTCCTATAAGGATATGTGAATTTGGTTCCTGAGTAATCTTTTCGAAGGTTCTCATCATAAATGGTACAACATTGATGGGACGACCTTGTGATGCACAGTACAGGATAAACAACTCTTCCTTAGAGACTGTGGTAATGTTTTCCTCCTTCCCAAAGAGTGTATGGGCTAATATCCTATGGAAGTAGCGAAGTGCAGGATTATGTATCTCGTTAGAATTCATGTCATTCGGCTTAGGGTGATAATTACCTGTAATGGTACCCCAAAAATAATCTAACTCGATATTCATATCTTCTTCTTGAGTATCAGTATACGAGAAGGGTCCGCTAGGGAAACCTAAGAGATCAGCTAATGACTTACGGTTGTATGTGAATTTTGTCCCAAACAGTCTAAAGCATATCAGCTCCTTGGTGGATCCATAGCCGTATTCGGTTCTGTAGCCTAGGGAGCTAAGGAATTCGAATGTGAGTTCGCGATAGGTGACAAAACGGGTTTTTAGAGCAGTTCGCTCCCAGTCTAGTTGGTTAAACAAATAGAGGATGTTATCATGAATTCCTAACTGATCCATAGCGGATCCATCATAGTAAATGGTAAAACCGATGCCTCTCTGAGTCAGAGCCTCAAATCTGGCTTGCTGAGCTGGTCCTCTAAAAACGGTAACAGTGTAGTCGATGTTAGCCATACTCGCGAGTTAGTTAGACAAAAAGGAGATAAGTAGGAAAGCTTTAAAATCCTGTAAATAGTTGAAAACACATTTTACTCAAATTAGATTTTTAGAAACAGAAGGTGATAAAAATAAAGAAAATAAAATACAATAGTATAAATCAAATGAACAATATAAAGAAAGTAATTTCAAAGGGAAAAACGAGGGAAAATGGGTTGCCTCCCATTCAACGCTGTTTTTAACGTCGAAAGCCTGACGATAGCTTGGTGACAAGCTATTCGGGATGTTGAGCAGGAAGCTCTAGCATTTACAACCAGCTCACATGGTTATTGTTGTCATTTTGATTGTAATGCTTTAAACATTGTCCGTTGACTATGAATGGCGCATTGATTTTATCGCAAATTTCGACAACTCCACTGTGAAGGATTCTAGTTATCTCGAAGGGACCGGACCATCTTAACTTTAGTTTTCCTAGGAAGATTTTCGATCTTGAGTTGAATAGGAGTACGATGTCTCCCACACTGAACTGTTTTCGGACTAAACGCTTATCGTGCCACTTTTTGGTTCTTTCCTTGTATATGCGGGCATTCTCATATACGTCTAATCTAAGTTCTTCCAATTCATGCAGATTCAAGATTCGTTTTTCGCCTGCTTCAGTATAGTTAAGGTTTAGTGTCTTTATAGCCCAAAAAACTTTATGCTCAAGTTCCACTGGCAGGTGACATGATTTCCCATAGACTAATTTAAACGGTGTAGGTCCTATCGGCGTTTTGTAAGCGGTCCTATAGGCCTATAAAGCGTTGTTTAGTTTCGATGACCAATCTTTCTTGGAGGTGGCGACTGTCTTTTCCAAGATCTGCTTGATTTCTCTGTTGGAAACCTCCACTTAACCGCTGGTCTGCGGGTGATACGGTGTTGCCACACGGTGTTTTACTCCATATTTCGATAGCATTTTGTCAAAAATTCGCACTATGAAGTGTGAACCACCGTCACTGATAACAAGTATGGGTACACAGAATCTGGTAAAGATGGTATTCTTAAAGAGTTTGATAACTACTCGCGTGTCGTTAGTTGGAGCGGCAACGACCTCAATCCATTTTGATACATAGTCAATAGCGACGAGTATATACTTGTTTCCAAAAGAAGATGGGAATGGACCCATGAAATTGATCCCCCATACGTCAAAGACTTCCACTTCCAAGATACCTTTTTGGGGCATCTCTTCGCGCCTCGAAATGTTTCCAGTGCGCTGGCACCGGTCACATCTTAGTATAGCAGCGTGGACATCTTTCCAAATGCTGGGCCAGAATAGGCCAGATTGTAGGATTTTTGCACATGTCTTTAAGGTACTGGCATGTCCTCCGTAAGGGGCGGAGTGGCACTGAGAGATGACGTCTTCAGTTTCTTCCTCTGGGACGCATTGACAGAATATATTGTCGGCTCCTCTCTTGAAAAGCAGAGGTTCGTCTCAATAATAATGCTTTAAGTCGTGGAAGAATTTCTTCTTTTGCTGATAACTAAAGTCCGGTGGGAGCATGCCTGCGGCTAAGTAATTTACAATATCAGCATACCAAGGCAGGGTGACTTGTGTGTAGACGACTTCCACGGCTTTTTCTAGTTCTGGTTCTTCCGAGGTTAATGGTGGCATATCACTTTCCAATCTAACTATCAAACGTTCGTAAGGAAAATCATCGTTGATGGGCTCTAATTCTGGCTTAATGCCTTCTATTTTGGATAGGTGATCGGCCACTACGTTCTCGGTTCCTTTTTTATCTTTGATTTCTAAGTCAAACTCTTGTAACAGTAGCATCCATCGCAATAATCTCGGCTTGGCGTCCTTTTTGCTTATTAGGTACCTAATGGCAGCATGGTCTGTGTAGATGATGATTTTCGCTCCTACCAAGTAGGAACAAAATTTGTCAAAGGCGAACACAATTGCTAGAAGTTCCTTTTCTGTTGTGGTGTAGTTCATTTGACCAGGATATAGAGTTCTACTGACATAGTAGATTGCGTGAAGCTTTTTGTCTTTCCTTTGTCCTAGAACTCCACCTACAGTGTAATCACTCGCATCGCACATGATTTTGAATGGTAATTGCCAATCTGGTGGTTGCATGATTGGTGCGGTAATGAGGGCTGTTTTTAGAGTTTCGAATGCTTCCAAGCAGTCCTTGTCGAAAATGAATTCAACATCTTTCATCAACAGACCTGTTAAAGGTTTTGTGATTTTCGAGAAATCCTTTATGAATCGTCGGTAGAATCCGGCGTGTCCTAAAAAGATTTGTATTTCTCATACGGTTTTCGGAGGTTGAAGATCCTTTATAATTTCTATTTTTGCTTTGTCAACCTCAATCCCTTTGTCAGATATGACGTGTCCTAAAACTATGCCTTATTGGACCATGAAATGGCATTTCTCCCAATTGAGAACAAGGTTCACTTTCGCGCATCTTTCGAGTACCATCTCTAGGTTCGACAAGAAACCTTCAAAACTTTGTCCGCATACAGAGAAGTCAGCCATAAAGACTTCCATGATGTCATCTATGAAATCCGCGAAGATTGCCATCATGCATCTCTGGAACGTTGTTGGAGCATTGCAGAGTCCAAACGGCATTCGTCGATAAGCGAAAGTTTCATAAGGACAAGTGAATGTAGTATTTTCTTGGTCATCGGGGTGAATAGGAATTTGGAAAAATCCCGAATAACCGTCTAGATAGCAGAAATATGAATGTTTGGCCAATCTCTCCAACATCTGGTCTATGAAAGGTAAAGGGAAATGATCTTTCCGAGTTGCCTTATTCAGTTTTTTGTAATCGATACACATCCTGCTTCCAGTTACAACTCTTTGGGTTATCGATTCACCTTTCGCGTTCTTTACTACTATGACGCCTCCTTTCTTAGGTACAACATGCACTGGGCTAACCCATTGGCTGTCGGATATCAGATATATGATTCCTGCATCTAGTAACTTCTTCACATCGTCTTTGACTACAATGCTTAAGATATGATTTATCCTTCTCTGATGTTCTCTAGAAGTTTTGCAGTCTTCCTCTAGCATGATTCGATGCATACAGATGGAAGGACTTATACCCTTTAGGTCAGTTATACTATAGCCTAACGCAGTTGGGTATTTCCTTAGGACTTATAGTAGTTTCTCAGTTTCTAACTGTCCTAAATCGGCATTGACTATCACTGGTCTTTTGAATTCGGTATCTAAGAATTCGTACTTGAGGGTCTTAGGTAATTCTTTAAGTTCTAAAGTTGGGTTCTTTAGACTTGGCATGTGATTAGGAGTTAGTGCTAAGATTTCGCTTAGACTATCCTCTTTGTATGGCGCACACCAATTGTCGTCTTCATGAATTTCAAGGGTTTGGATTTTCATGATTTCAGAGTATTTAGTTTCTTCCTTTTTCAGTTCTCGTATGCATTCGTCAATGACATCTACTAAATAGCATGCGTCATCTATGGCTGATGCTTTTAAGAATTTGGTGAGGATGAATTCTATCTTTTCTTCTCCTACTTCGAATGTTAGCCTACCTTTCTTCACGTCTATAATAGCTCCGGCTGTTGCTAGGAAGGGTCTTCCTAAGATAATCGGGGTAACAGAGTCTTAATATCCATGATTAGGAAGTCGGTTGGAATGTAGAATTGACCTATGCGTACTGGAACGTTTTCCAGTATACTGACGGGATATTTGACTGATCGGTCAGCCAATTGCACATACATTTTAGTTGGCCTTAGTTCTCCCATATTCAGCTTTTTGCATATAGATAAGGGCATAACACTTATACTGGCTCCTAAATTGCATAAAGCTTTGTCTATGACGAACTTTCCTATGACACAAGGTATGGAGAAGTACCTGGGTCTTTTAGTTTATGAGGCATGTTATTTTGAATGATTGCGCTACACTCGGCAGTAAGTGTAATTGTTTCATTATCCTCAATTTTTCTTTTGTTAGATAGGATTTCTTTGAGAAATTTAGCGTATGAGGGCATTTGAGTTATAGCTTCTGTGAAAGGAATGGTGATATTCAGTTGTTTCAGAAGTTCTACAAATTTCTTGAATTGTCCTGTAATTTTGGAATTTATGAATCTTTGAGGATAAGGAATCGATGGCTTATACAGCGGTGGAGGCACATATGGGTTTTCATCTTTGGCGGCTGTCGCTACTGCGAAAATTGGCGCCGGCTGACAGAAGAGTCGCCACCGTGCGTTATTTATCCCTCAGAGCGGGAAAGGAAACGCTCGAAGTAAACCTCGCAAAAAACGGGGAAAGGGTATGGTCATCGCAACCAAAACCTGGGTTCGGGAGTCGGTTACGCAAGGGGAAGGTATTAGCACCCCTCACGTCCGTCGTACTCGACGGGATCCACGCTTGCTTGGGTTGTCTAAAGGATGCAAAACAATCTATCTACGGCTGCTAAATCTAAACGGAAAGGAATTGACTCGATAGAGCGTCGCACTCTATGCCTACGTATTCTCAAGAGAGAAAGTCAGAGTCAACGTAGTTCGGGACTACGGGAAAATTGGCTCGTCAAGACCTCGCGTCTTGTGCCTACGTACTTCCACTGCATGGAAGATCAGAGCTTTACGTAGTTCAGGCTAACTACGGCTAAACAGAACATTCTCACACAGCAGTGAGAAAAACAACTGGTTTCACAGGGTCGGGAACCTATGGGCAAAACTATGGCTTGGTCTCAAATGCACTCGGGCAAGAGAGAAAAAGGGTAACAATTAATCGTTAGCGGGAAAGTCTCGATCGCACAACAGCGAGAGAACAAAAGTTAGTTGTTAGTGTGCTCGCTAGGATATCACATCCTATGCCTACATATTCTCGTCTGGTACGAGAAATCAGAGCAGCTGTAGTTCGGCTACTTCGGGACCACAGCTCAAATCTCGTTTTATTAATCTCTAAAAAATGATTACAATGAGCGAATACTGGAAAATAAATCTCCTAGGAAATACTATTCTATTCTATCCTGAAAAATTGAATGAAAAATAGCCCCCTAACAAGTGGGCTTCTAAAACTATCCTAAAATCGTAAAATAATCTCTATGAAGATATATCCTAAAAGAAAATGTGCTCTAAAAAATATTAAGTTTATACTAATATTTTTTCCTCTCTTTTCTTCTTTTCTTTTCAACATCTTTTTCCATATTTTTCTATATTTTTCTATGTATTTTTTCACAATATTTTCTCTCCTTTTTCAATATATTTTTCTCTTTATTTTTCTCTATTTCTTTCAATATTTTTCTCTCTATTTTCTTTTTCTTATAATATTTTTCTCTCTATTTTCTTTTCTTTTCAAAATATTATTTTTCTTCTTTTTTCCAATATACTCTTTTCTTTTCTTTTTTCAATTATACCTTTCTTTATTGTTTTTTCCTTCTAACAAACTTTAAACAAAAGAAAGAAATAAAAAATACAAAAAAAAGGGGAGGGGGGTACACTGCTACACAGGGTGCTTAAGCAGAAAAATAAAGAAACAACAAACTGTAACTGGGCCCAGCCCATCTGTTGCTGTAGAACCCGGAGGGGGGGGGGGTGTATGAGTGAACTGGGGGCGGGGCTAGCAAGGATCTTATTGGGCCCAGCCCATTCTCATCAGAAAAAAAACGAGGGGGAAAGTGTCTCCAAAAAATTGATTGGGCCTGGCCCAATCCATCCTTCTCCTTCCTCTCTTCCCTTTCCCCTTTCTGAAAACCCTAGCCTTTTCTCCTTCTTCTCCCTCGCACCGCGCCGCTGTAAACCAAGCTCCTCCCTCTTCCTCTCTCCATCTTTCTCCTCTATTCTCTCGTTCTCACCATTCTCAGCCATTCTCAGCCTTTTCTCCTTCTTCTCCCTCGCACCGCGCCGCCGTAAACCAAGCTCCGCCGGCAACTATCTGGAGAAATACCGATCTGACGTCGCCGTCGGACCATCAAAATACCCCGCATCGCCGCTGGAGAACTAAAGGATCTGCATCAACTAACATCACCGTCAGAAGACTGGATCAACTTGACATGCCCAACATCGCCGCTGGAAAACTGAATCTGACATCGCCGTCGGAAACAAACATCCTCTTAGAGACACTCGACATCGCCGTCGTGCAAACATCATCTCTACTGGGGATTTAAAGAGTCTGACCTCGCCGTCAAACGTTCAACCTCGCCGTCGAACAAACATCCAACCTCGCCGTCAGACAAAACATGATCCGGGAATCCGAAGTATACATCTCAAAGGTACAAAACCTGAGCTTGGGATGGAAACAAACACTTCCAACGGTACACATCCTAATATTGGAGGCAAACATATCCAAAGGTACGAAACCTGAGCTTGGAATCAAACATATCCAAAGGTACGAAACCTGAGCTTGGAATCAAACATATCCAAAGGTACGAAACCTGAGCTTGGACTCAAACATATCCAAAGGTACGAAACTTGAGCTTGGAATCAAACATATCCAAAGGTACGAAACCTGAGCTTGGACTCAAACATATCCAAAGGTACGAAACCTGAGCTTGGATTCAAATATATCCAAAGGTACGAAACCTGAGCTTGGAATCAAACATATCCAAAGGTATGAAACCTGAGCTTGGAATCAAACATATCCAAAGGTACGAAACCTGAGCTTGGAATCAAACATATCCAAAGGTACGAAACCTGAGCTTGGAATCTTGTCTTCAGCCACATGTTGATTCATCAACAAGGAAGTCTGAACTCACAGGAACCTTCCGATACCGCCCTCAGGCGTTTACGAAGTCCATCCTCAGATTAGACATCACTGTTGGAGCAGACATATCATGCTGCTAAGGACTTCAAGAATCATCTTGAACAAAAAACTCCGTCGGGCACCTTCAAGAATCATCCTGAACTGATAACCATTCTGGAGACTTTATTCTGCGGAGTATTCCAGGAATCTTCCTGGGCAACTTTTGCTGGGAACGCTACTGGGGAGCTCAAGCATCATACTAGGCGAACAACTCGGGAAGCTGCGCTGAGGTCTTAAGAATCATCTTAAGCACACGGCTCTGCTGAGGAATTCAAGAATCGTTTTGAACTGAAGACTTCGCTGGGGATCATCTTGAGCGAGCGACTGTGGGAAGTACACCGGGGTCTTTAAGAATCATCTTAAGAAAACAACCTTGTCGGAGAGAATATCAGGAATCGTCCTGAGCAACTGGTCTCTTGGTGGAACGCCTGTAAGGCAAGAATGATAATGACCTAAATCATGTTTATGATGCGTATGCTTCGGTGCCATGCCCCCACCTGGTGGGAATGATATGCGTTTATGCTAGACGCTAGGCAATCATGCACAGTGCTATGCAATGTTAAATGCTATGCAGTGTTAAATGCTATGCGTTTTGCTTGAAAATGCGATGCCCAGATGGCATGGAAATACTATATGTTTGTATAAATGCAATGACTATATATGCGAATGCTAATGCATGCTCGAGCTGCCAGAGAACACCAGGTCTGAAAACCACTTCGCAAAATAAATGCCGAAGGTAACGTCAACTCTACTGGGGATGAACTGAAGCCACAGAATCGTCTCAGCAAAATAAATGCTGGAAAAGGGAAACCAAATCCGCTGGGGATAACCGTCCTGCTGGAGAAGTGGAAAAGGCAACCCTGCTTGGCGACTTCACTGGGGAAGGAAAGAACAACTCTGCTTGGGGATGCTTCCTTCAAACCATTGACAGCTGATTGTACTCTGCGGGGATTGACCTAAACTGAGGTCGATTGCGCGCGGCACACTGCTGGAAATGCCCCTACTATCAAGGATGTCAATTTTAATCTGCTGAGGATACTCCTGATCCTACTCTGATACGGGGTAAAATACAATCTCGACTCTTCCGGGGATAATAAGCAACTGTCATCTGCTGAAGAGTGGCAATTCTGATTTAACAGCATCCACGAGGAATTCAAACGCTAATCGGAGCACTGGTATCCATCGAGCTTCGTATCAGGGAACATGACAACATGCGGGTCATTGGGAAATACTGTGTCAGATACTTTTAGGTTTTTTTTGTTTTCCTCGGTTTAGGGTAAACACGGATTATGTACACAGTGGAAGATATGGAAAATACTAGACGAGAACTAGCATTCAAAGGTAGACTACCAGACGAGAACTGATAGCAAAATCGATTAGGAAAATTGAACGAAGATTGATTTTTGTTTTGGACATCAGACGGGCTGACTGGATAACAGACTGAGGTATAGACAACCAGGTGAGAACTGATTGAAAGCTGACGTACACCAGATGAGAACTGGTATAACACATAGGTTAAAACACACGATGATCGGACGAGAACTGATTACGCGACGACATGTACCAGGCGAGAACTGATACAACACTTGAAGAAACGGTGACCAGACGAGAACTGGTTACAATAAACTGCACCAGACGGGAACTGATGCTTACGGAAGGGTGGGCCAGACGAGAACTGGACTTTGGAAACGACTGGTTACTGACACGCAACAGGTTTAGACTGCAGGATAATGATCCAACGACAGCAAGGCCTTTTATTTGGAAGGTTCAGGTTTTTGATAAGGGTATTGACATGATTCCCCGATACTCCACTCCGGCTGGGAATAAACAAACTGGCTTGAATGACTTGCCCCAGTACACTCAGCTGGGGATAAAAGGCTGGCTTACCCAACTTGCCCCAGTACAATTCAACTTGCCCCAATCTAACTCTTGGGAATACCTGCTCTGAACAGCTTGCTACGAGAAGACTTTGAGAATATTTGCCCCGGTATCTGTATGACAACAGAATTCAATCTCCAATTAAACACCTAACAACCTAGTTGGTTTCAACATTCTCTGCGATGACTTGCCCCTGAATGAGCGTTCTGGCGACTTAACCCGATCTGATTATCCACCTGAAGTATCTGTTTTCAAATCTCAGCGCTCTGTATAACTGCCCCTGATTGGCTCTCGAGAAGACTCACTTTTGATCAACTGCTTTTCAAACAAACTGCCCCTGATCAACTGAAGCTTCGGGACTTGTCCTCAGACTAACTGATTTTGAACTTACTGGAAGTCAATGCCCCTGATTCCTTGGGCTTCACAACATACACCGTTCTGGTTCAGACTGCTGAATTACTCAGTCCTGTTCGATTATTCCCTGCTGGAATTTCTTTCATGCCAACTACTAACCTGCAATTAAAATTGTCTGTCTACGAATGGTAATCTTAATGCAATGGTTATGCAGATTTTGAAAAAATTTGAGCTGTCACTCATTTACATGCATATGATTGTGAGTGACGAATGAACCAAGGTTCAAACGTAGTGCTTACATGGTCAGTGAAAAATACAACAAGGATGTGACTAGCAAGTCAAGAAGGAGTCAGGTTACTCAACCTTATCGTAATGCGCTTCAGACTAACCTTACCTCAATTAGGTCTTTTAAGGGTTGTATCGTGGTCGGGTTCACGGTTCATGAAACAAAGGATATTTGGCTCAAATTTTGATTTGTACCCACCCCGTCTACGTGATGATCTCCGATCCTAAGGTTCAGTTAACCTGGCACAAGCGCTCGCCTCCTCGAGAGGTATGCTGAATGGTAAGAACCACAATTAAGGAATTCACAAGCTTTTCCTCTAGAGTGATAGTTACTCCTTCTTCGCTTTCGGTGTCTGTGTACACAACTTTGACTTGCTGGGGAAAAAAAATTTTATCCCTCTTTTCATTCTTTTGATTCCCTAACTTTTGCCTGGACTGACTCCTTTTGAGTTCTTTTCGTTTTTTCCGTTTTCTTTTGAAGTCCAGCAGGATGCCCTAATTTTTGCCTAAGCATTAGCTTTCTCAGCTTTTCTTTCTTTTTACTTAGCGGGCTTTCTTTCGTCTTTCTTTTGGAGCAAAGTCGTGTGACACTGGTTGTCTTGATTGCTCCGAAAGGATTGTAACTGTCTCACTCCTGATTGGTGAGGTTTGACCCTTGAAAGGTATAAACTGATTGGTCCTCGAAAGACAACACTCCTCTGTAAGACTTGAATACTCGGTCAAGCTAACTGACAACTACCCTGCCCCGGGTAAAGATGTGACGGTTAAAAAGTCCGAAAAAAACTTCTACTTCCTGGCTCGAAGTGGTTAACAAGGGACTAACTCCTTATATCTCCAGTGTTTGGGGATTTGAAACAATGCCTTGTACGTCATCGGTAAGGTCTTATCTGAAAGCATACGATCATCAGTTATGAGTTTAGTTTCATCATCCTCCCCCCAATCTTTGCTAGTCACAGTGATAAAGTGGAGTAAATAAAATGCAAGTGTCAGTGCAATGCAGTAAATGAGCGACAACGACATGATTAATTCAGAAAAATGCATAGTCACTTTATTATTAACACCATTCGAAACATACAATGTTTAAAAGCAGGTAGTAACTAACAGAAAAGAAACTACAAATGCAAATGATGTAAAGGTCTGAGGACTGCCAATGCTGAGGCGCCCGCCTGTCTGAATCACTGGCTTCTTTTGCTGGGGAATACTTTCCGAGTCTACGAGCTTAGCCAGCTGAGCGATTGGGATGAACAAACAGAAACCCTTCTCGAAAGGAAATGCGATCCTGATCAATCAACTGTTGTACCTTTGCCTGAAATGCTTTACAATCTTCCGTCGAATGCCCTGGAGATCCACCATGATAACCACACTGAACGTGGGGATTATACCCAGGAGGGTAAGGTTCTGGAACTGGCTTAAGAGCTTTCGGCTCCACCAAAGACTTCTGGATCAGAGATGGTAGCAACTGGCTATACGGCATAGGCACTGGGTGAGAAGGACCCTTCCTTCGTTCCAAGTTGTTACGAGGTCGATTCTGATTCTGACGTTGATTCTGATAACCTCGACTACGAGTTTGCTGCTTTGCAATGGAAGCGACATAAGATTCCTGATAGGGTGCCCCAGGCACAGTTGTCTGTCCAGAATAACGAGACACAGAAGATACTGACCGCTGAGAAGACGGAGAACCAACAGATTTCACCGATTCGACTTGAGGATATCCAACATCTGTCAGGACCGCATCGATCATAGTTTCATCTTCAGATTGAGAGCTATAGAGAGATTCAGTTTCACTGGCCTGACCTCTTGAAACATACGGGATTCTTCTAGTCTTTACACCATATTCGATGCGCTCTCCCGTCCTTACCAACTCAGAGAAATTTGGTGCGGTTTCGAACATTCTTTCGAAGTACGGGCTCTGCAAGGAGTTTACGAACATGCCTTTCAGTTCTTGGTCTAGGAGCGGTGGCTGCACTCTACCAGCAAATTCTCTCCATCTCTGAACATACTTTCTGAAAGATTCATTGTTCCCTTGAGACAATTCTTGCAGTTGCACGCGAGTAGGAGCTTCGTCAAGATTATAGTCGTACTGCTTCAGAAAGGCATTGGCTAAGTCCATCCATGATCGGATCTGATCACGCTCTAACTGCATATACCAACTCAGAGGTGCCCTAGTCAGACTATCTTGAAAGCAATGAATCATCAGCTTGTCGTTGTGCACAAATGAAGTCATTCTTCGGCAGAACATCACCAAATGTTGCTTCGGGCAACTATCTCCTTTGTACCTTCCAAACCTCGGCATTCTGAACTTCGGAGGTAACACTAGGCCAGGAACCAGACACATATCTGCAGCACTAGGAGTAACAGCGTCTTTACCTTTCAAGGCTTTGATTCTCTCATCTAACGCACGAAACCTTTCAGCATACACGGGAGCTAATGGGGCTTCATTCTTTGCTTTCGGGACCTCTCTTCGGGGCTTTGGCACAGGGAAGGCAAAACCCTGGTAGTCTGAGACATCAACAGAAGGAGAACGTTCACCTAGGGCAACAAACTGCTCACGCAAACCATGGTCTTCAACAGATGGCTGCACAAGCTGAGCTGTAGTAAGGTTGTTTACTTGCGGAAAGTCTTCGTCGCGCGGAGATCCATACAGAGGATTGGACGTTACGGTGAAACCTGACAAGGTATCAACAAACTGGAAGCTGCTCTCTGACATAGCTACCAATGGTCTTCAGCTGACTTCGATGCTCGATTCTGATCAAATCTGCTTTAAATCTGCTTCAACCCCTTGGTCGTCTTCAATATTCACCTTCAGAACCAAAATAATGGCTGGATAAGAGCTCTGACTAGCTGGCGAATAGTATGCAATATGATGCGAAGATGCCTATGCAAATGCAATGCAATGCAACAAATACGGGATCACAGCCCCCACACAATCTAAATACTGCTGCACTGCTGACGGAGTACGGTTGCTCTGAAGAGAAGACCAGAATAACGGGTAGGTTGGAAGTCAAGTTTCCTGCACAAAAAAAAACCCCCCCACTTACAGGTATGGACCTATATCTGACAAGGTACGACATCCTATGCGGTCGTCAGCGTCACAGACTTTCAGAACTGACGATACGATTCCCAGAAGGAGTGGCATCATCGAGTCCTGAAGAGGCCTCACTTAGCTAACTTCCAAATGATCGGTTCCCAGAGTCGACAATCCTCACGTCTGGACTCCCCTCAGATCCTCAGGACCGGAAAGGAGCACCTCTGCGAGAACCTCGTCTGAGCGCAGATTTTCGTAGGGAACTGTGCCTGCTCAGCAGACAGGTTCGTCTACTACTTCTCCGCAACTATATCTAGGTGCATACTCAAGCCCAGGTCCGGCTTCTCTCAATCATAGAATACCCGTAACACCACAACAGCAACAGATAATGTCGATAAATAAGCCCCAAATAGACAAGCAAACAAGCGCTAGGATTGACTCTCTTAAGGGACGTTGGATCCCAAAATTGACTCGCTTTCGGGACGTTGGATCCCTAGGAAACTATCGCAGTCCCCAGCAGAGTCGCCAGCTGTCGCTACTGCGAAAATTGGCGCCGGCTGACAGAAGAGTCGCCATCGTGCGTTATTTATCCCTCAGAGCGGGAAAGGAAACGCTCGAAGTAAACCTCGCAAAAAATGGGGAAAGGGTATGGTCATCGCAACCAAAACCTGGGTTCGGGAGTCGGTTACGCAAGGGGAAGGTATTAGCACCCCTCACGTCCGTCGTACTCGACGGGATCCACGCTTGCTTGGGTTGTCTAAAGGATGCAAAACAATCTATCTACGGCTGCTAAATCTAAACAGAAAGGAATTGACTCTATAGAGCGTCGCACTCTATGCCTACGTATTCTCAAGAGAGAAAGTCAGAGTCAACGTAGTTCGGGACTACGGGGAAAATTGGCTCGCCAAGACCTCGCGTCTTGTGCCTACGTACTTCCACTGCATGGAAGATCAGAGCTTTACGTAGTTCAGGCTAACTACGGCTAAACAGAACATTCTCACACAGCAGTGAGAAAAACAACTGGTTTCACAGGGTCGGGAACCTATGGGCAAAACTATGGCTTGGTCTCAAATGCACTCGGGCAAGAGAGAAAAAGGGTAACAATTAATCGTTAGCGGGAAAGTCTCGATCGCACAGCAGCGAGAGAACAAAAGTTAGTTGTTAGTGTGCTCGCTAGGATATCGCATCCTATGCCTACATATTCTCGTCTGGTACGAGAAATCAGAGCAGCTGTAGTTCGGCTACTTCGGGACCACAACTCAAATCTCGTTTTATTAATCTCTAAAAAATGATTACAATGAGCGAATACTGGAAAATAAATCTCCTAGGAAATACTATTCTATTCTATCCTGAAAAATTGAATGAAAAATAGCCCCCTAACAAGTGGGCTTCTAAAACTATCCTAAAATCGTAAAATAATCTCTATGAAGATATATCCTAAAAGAAAATGTGCTCTAAAAAATATTAAGTCTATACTAATATTTTTTCCTCTCTTTTCTTCTTTTCTTTTCAACATCTTTTTCCATATTTTTCTATATTTTTCTATGTATTTTTTCACAATATTTTCTCTCCTTTTTCAATATATTTTTCTCTTTATTTTTCTCTATTTCTTTCAATATTTTTCTCTCTATTTTCTTTTCTTTTCAAAATATTCTTTTTCTTCTTTTTTCCAATATACTCTTTTCTTTTCTTTTTTCAATTATACCTTTCTTTATTGTTTTTTCCTTCTAACAAACTTTAAACAAAAGAAAGAAATAAAAAATACAAAAAAAAGGGGAGGGGGGTACACTGCTACACAGGGTGCTTAAGCAGAAAAATAAAGAAACAACAAACTGTAACTGGGCCCAGCCCATCTGTTGCTGTAGAACCCGGAGGGGGGGTGTATGAGTGAACTGGGGGCGGGGCTAGCAAGGATCTTATTGGGCCCAGCCCATTCTCATCAGAAAAAAAACGAGGGGGAAAGTGTCTCCAAAAAATTGATTGGGCCTGGCCCAATCCATCCTTCTCCTTCCTCTCTTCCCTTTCCCCTTTCTGAAAACCCTAGCCTTTTCTCCTTCTTCTCCCTCGCACCGCGCCGCTGTAAACCAAGCTCCTCCCTCTTCCTCTCTCCATCTTTCTCCTCCATTCTCTCGTTCTCACCATTCTCAGCCTTTCTCTCATACTCAATATCAAACACTCAACCTGTACAGATTCCAATCGCAGCTTGAAGATTTCAACAGAAACTTCTTAAGAAGATGAAGGTCCGTTGAAGAATCCTTGATGATGTTCGTCTTCGAAGCTTCTTTCTTCTGGAAATCTGGTGAAATTCGAAGAGTATGCATGTTGGAGATGAACGCTGGTGATGAAATCGAGGGCTCCATTATAGTTTCCGAAGCTTGCATGTTCTTGATCGTTTGAAGGGGGGTTGACGAGATCTGGAAAATGAAGGATTCTCGCGTGTTCTTGTTGAAACACCTTACCACCGAAGATCTGGAGATAAATTGTAAAGATTCGTTGGGGCTGTTGAATGTTCATCTGGAAAGTGATGAAGTTCTTGGGGGTTACGAAGAACGAGATGAAGGTTTGACGAAGGTGGTTGAATGAAGATCTGAGATGATGATCGAGGATTGAGGTTGGAGGTTCTCTGCTGAAGATTGTTAAACGGTTGAATCTGGAGAATGCATGAAGCTTGTGAATTCGTGATGAAGGATGAATACCGGTGATGGTTATTTTCTGGGATTTGGACGTTTCTGGTGAGATGCGCGGTGGAGGTATGACCGGAGATCGGATCGGAGGTGGGAGGAAGATGAATGGTGGTTTCTGGATTTGTTGAGTTGATGAAACTTAGGGGAGGTTATGGAGGTTTGATCGGAGGTGTTCTTCTGGGAATGAGATGAAGGTTGAAGGAGATGGAAGAACGTTGGAGGAAATCTGGTTGAGTGTTGATCGGAGATTGGAGGAGGACGATGAAGATAGGAGGTTTCTGGGTTTCTGGGCGTTCTCCGGCGATGTTCATGGTGGCCGCCGGCCATGCATGCCGGCCGGTGGGGTTTCCCGGTGGGGCATTGGTGGTGTGACGCGTGGCCAGGGATGGTGGAGGAAGTCTCTGCATGCTGACCACGTGGTGATAGTGTGGCAGAGAGAGAAGGACTCTGAGTGGTGAGGTGGCGTGAGAGGGAAGCGTAATGTGGGTCCCTCCTGATTCAACACGTGGCTGGCTGGTATTTATATGGCTGAGGACATCTGGCACGTTCTAGAAGATTCTGGGAAATGCTGGAAAAAGCTGGACAATTTCTGGATGCATTGGGCTTCTGCGAAATGGATATGGGCCCAACGAAAAAAAACTGATAACAAAACCCAAAAAACTGAATTGAAATAAACAATTAAACTGATGGATTAAATGGCTAATGAAAAATGAATTAAATCTAATCCTAATTAACTAACTGAATTAACTAATCTGATTATTATTCTAATTAATTCTAAAACTCCTAATAAATTCTAAAAAACTATATTATTTATTATTAAAAGAAACTCTATTACTCTAATAAAACTATAAAAAAAACTATTAATATTCTAAAAATTCTATTAAATTCTATTTAAAAATTCTAAAAACTATATTACTCTATATTATCTAAAAATATTAAAATCTACCTAATATATTCTAAAAAAGAAATTACAATTATTAACACTATTAAAACCTACTAATATTCTAAAAATTCCTAAAAAATCTATTAACTCCTAAAATGATTAAAAATCTATTTAAACCCTAAAAAATAGCCAACAAAATCCAGAAAAATCACAATAATTCTCAGAGGGACAAAAATAGCACCGAACGACACATAACACCGCGAGAGCGCACCAAAATAGCCGGTAAAAATAAACGGGCACCGAAAATCCCAAAAATACGATTCTACCTATTTAAACTGATAAAAACACCTGAAACACGAGACGAGAGTTGTGATCCCAATAAAATCAAAACAAATGAAAAAAATGCACTGTATGCAATATGCAGATGCGAATGCGATTATGCGTCGAAACCTCGAGCCAGATACGAGACCCGGTTGGTCAAATTTTGGGGTGCAACAGCGGCCTCTTGCTCGTTATCTTCCTTCTTTTCAGTTTCAGACTCCTTTTCTGCTTGTTTATCATTTTTCTGATGCATGGATGAGTTCTCACTCCTAGGATCAGTCGATTCGTCCAGTTCTTTTCCACTTCTTAATATGACAGTGTTTGCATGACCTTTCGGATTAGGTTCAAGCTGACCAGGAAATGTACCAGCGGGCGCGGCTGCAGAAGCTTGTTGTTGAGCCACTTGTGATATCTGTGTTTCAAGCATTTTGTGGTGGGTGGCTAAAGCGTCTACTTTGCTGGTTAGCTGTTTAATCTGCTCACTAGTGTGTATGTTTTGATTCAGGAATTCTTTGTTGGTTTGAGCTTGAGTAGCTGTGAATTTTTCCATCATCAATTCAAGATTTGATTTTCTAGGGGCAGTTGAGGCAGCTACGGCTGGTTTTTGATATCCGGTGGAGCAGCAGGTGCTTGCAATGCGTTATCGCTTTTGTAGGAAAAGTTTGGGTGGTTCCTCCATCCTGGGTTGTAGGTATTCGCGTAAGGGTTACCTTGAGCGTAGTTTACTTGGTCTGGTGGAATTCCTGCCAATAATGGGCATTCGGGCGCATTATGAGTGGCGATTCCACATAACTCGCAGTTTGGAGTTACAGCAGCTACGGTTGCAGGTGATGTCACAGTTAAACCGTCGATCTTCTGCGTTAAAGCATCTACCTTAGCGTTGAATTTTTCAAGACTACTGATCTCGTACATCCCACCTTTTGCTGCGGGTTTCTCTGATGTAGTTCTTTCACCTCCCCATTGGCAATGGTTTTTAGACATGTTTTCGATAAGTTGATAGGCTTCATCGTATGGCTTATCCATAAGTGCACCGCCCGCGGTGGCGTCTACTGTTAATCTGGTGTTATACAGAAGCCCATTGTAGAAAGTATGAATGGTCACCCAGTTTTCTAAACCATGGTGAGGACATGCTCTCATCATATCTTTGAATCTTTCCCATGCTTCTTAGAGAGATTCAACATCCTTATGTCGAAATTCGTTAATTTGAGCTCTTAGCATAGCAGTTTTGCTTGGCGGAAAGTATCTCGCTAAGAAAACGTTCTTCAATTGTTCCCACGTCGTAATGGAGTTGGATTGCAAGGATTGTAACCAAGCCCAAGCTCTATCTCTAAGAGAGAAAGTAAAAAGACGAAGTCTTATTGCGTTTGGAGTTACTCCATTTGCCTTCACTGTGTCTGCGTATTGCACAAACTTCGTTAAATGTTTGTTCGGATCCTCGGTTGCATTTCCTGAGAATTGATGTTGTTGTACAACTGACAGCAATGATGGTTTTAGTTCGAAATCGTTCCGATTGATAGCGGGGGCAGCAACGCTACTATGAGGCTCTAGCTGAGATGGGGTAGCATAGTCCTTCAGAGGTTTGTTCTGAGGTCCTTCAGCCATCATTGATTCTTCTTCAGACTTAGAAGTGTGAACGAGAAGTTGGGGATTATTACGCATTCGTTGATGTTCTACGAATCGTCTTCCTAAGTGTAGGAAGTGCTCAAGTTCGGAGATTTTTGGTAGCAAATGTTCGCTTTGGGAGCGAGTAACTGCAATACAATCGATGAACGAGTAAAAGGCAAATAAAATAATTAACCTATACTATACTACGTAACTAAGGTTTACACTATTGACTAAACGGATCCCCGGCAACGGCGCCAAGAACTTGGTCGCGACTTTCTAAGTCTAACCTTAACTGACTGCAAGTGCATAGTCTATCGCGTAGTAATAAAAGATATCGACCCCACAGGGACTCGTAATCAAACTAGTGTTCTCGGGTGTTACTATGTTTAGCTAGGTTGGATATGGTTTAAGGGAAAATATGCAAAAGTAAAGGCTAAATTAAAGACAGACTAAAAGGTTTCTTAGAATATTAATACGGGGAATCGGTATGCAATGACTTAGTTCTTCGAGGATTCGACAAGTTACCGGCGTAGTTTAATAAATTCAAAATAGTTTTCAGAAGAAAATAACAGTTTAAAGACCTTTGTCTCACGTTGGTTGTTGACGCTAGTCGCAACTCTAAGGCAGAACGTATGCTTTCGCTATCCCGTTCAGGGTTAAAATTGATTTTTGAAAACCATTGAGTTCTAATCATTTTAAAGTGCTTTCGCTGTATTTAAAATAGATGCCTAGTTTGTACTATCTGGTCCTATCCTCAGCTTTTGCATGTTGGTTCATACCTTAATGAATCTCCCACTGTCGTGGCGAGATTACTTTAAATAAATTCTCGCTGTCGCGACGAAGTTTAGTTTAACAAATTGGATTAAAAACTATGGCCAAATACAAGTTTGAAAAAAATGGAAATACGCCGGTTATTATCGAACCTCGTCCTACTGATTCATTACATACCGATCAATATGGTTTAGCTAGACATGAATCTTAAAGCAAGCATAATTGAATTAAAATAGCAGAACATGAAAACACACATTATAGAGCAAATGGAATTAACTAATAATAATGGAACCTGTAAACAATTCTGGTTCAGCACTTGGATGATCCCCCACAATGTCGGCAGGATTACTCTGGTGACGATTAATGTACGGAAAGTTTGAAGAACAAAAATTACAACTGAACTCTTGAAAGAAAATAAAGGAAAAGAAACAAAATGGAAACAAGAATGGCTTTATGTAGTAAATTCGGCAGCACTTCGTGGTCTTTAATGCGGCTCCCCTATTCCAGTCCTCAAGCTCTCCTTTTATAGTGAATGTTTTCTACATGAACTGCCTCAGAAAATGTAGTTGAGGGTGAGAGAATCCAGGGAGTCGTGATTTTGTTTTTGGGCTTCTGATGTACGTTCTCAGAAGTGAACGTTAACTGAATTTTGCAAGTGTGACGGTCGGAAGAAGTGCATGACATTCGTGGAGCTCATGACGTTCGTGACGTTCATGACGGTCGTCACACACGTGACGGTCGTAAGGGACCTGTGACGACCGTCATATCAGCAAAATTTCATTTCTATTGATTCTTCGTCCTTTTTCTTCTGTTTTCTGTCTTCTAGTACTTGTTTTCCTTATCTTGCTTCATTTGAGTCTTAACTTCGTGAACCTGCAAAATACTTAACAAACAGTGCGGAGAGGGTCCGAAATCGGGGTGAAATCACCATTAGTAGCATAAAATCATGGCATTTAATATATACGTTTTCGCGTTATCAAAACTCTCCCAAAATCTCGATGTAAATCTCATATTTCCATCTGACAAAATACTCGATGGTACCTCATGCAACCTCACAATTTCCTCAACATATATCTCAGCTAGCTTCAACACAGATTGATTAATCCTCATTGGTAAGAAATGAGCTGATCTAGTCAACCTATCCAAAATCACCCAAATTGAATCATATCCCTCTCACAGTCTTCGACAAACCCGACACAAAATCCATGGAAATATTATTCCATTTCCACTCTGGAATATTCAACGGTTGCATCAGACCCGACGATCTCTGATGTTCAATCTTCGACTTTCGACAAGTCTAACCATCACATACAACTCAACCACTTCTTTCTTCATACCCGACCACCAAAACAATTCCATCAAATTCTGGTACCTCTTCATAGCACCGGTATGGATACCCAATCCACTTAAATGTCCCTCCTCAAGAATACTCTTATCCAACTCACACTATCTGCAACACAAATTCTATCACGACATCACATGATACCATTTCCAATAATCTGAAATCCAGCTCTTCGACTTTGATTCATCCCATCCAACTGATCTACCAACTTAAATCAGGTTTCTCACCTTCTTGAATCTCATCCAAAATTCCACTAGTAAGCTTCAACATACCAAGCTTAACTCCATAAGAAGTATCTTTACAAACCAAACTCATATCCCAAAATTGCTTAATCAGTCCTAACTCTTTCACCATTATCATCGGTATATGCAAAGGTTTCCAAATCAATGCATCAGCTACCACATTTGCTTTACCTGAATGGTAATTCAAACCAAAACCATAATTCTTCAAAAGTCTCAATCATCTCTTCTATCCCATATCCAACTCTTTCTAATCAACCAAATACTTCAAGCTCTTAAGATCATTAAACATATCAAATCTCGAACCAAATAAATAATGCCTCCAAAGCTTCGACACAAACACAACAACCACCAGCTCTAAATCATGCGTTATATAATTCCTCTTATGCATTTTAAGTTGCCTTGAAGCATAGGCTAAAACTTGCTGATGTTGCATTAACACACCTCCCCATCCCATCAACGAAGCATCACAATATACAACAATGGTTCTGCCGTATTTGGCAAAATTAAAACATGAGCTGTTGACAGCCTTCTTAAAAGCTCTTGAAACTTTCTTCACACTTTGCATCCAAACAAAAGCTTGAACCTTCCTAGTCTACCGCGTCAATGGCAAAGACAACTTGGAAAAATCTTTCAACGAATTTTTGATAATAACTGGCCAGCCCAAGAACCCTTCTAATCTCAAAAACAGGTTTTGGAGTTCCCCTTTGCGATACGACTTCAACCTTCGACATATCAACCATAATAACTCCACTCGAGATCACATGACCAAGGAACTTACTTCCTCCAACCAAAATCACACTTTGACAGTTTTTGCATACAACTGCTTTCCTTTCAACACTGATAACAAAATTTTCAAATGCTCATCATGGTCGTATTTACTCTTCGAATATACCAAAAAATCACCGATTAACACAACCATCAACTCGCTCAAATAAGTATGGAAAATTTCGTTCATATACTCCACACACCCAAATGGTACCTTAGTCACCCCAAATGGCACTACGAAATACTCATCATGTCTATACCTTGTTTTAAAAGCAGTCTCTTGAATATCTTCAGCCCTCACACGAATCTGATGGTACCCAGATCTCCCATCTATCTCACCTGCAACAACCGACTGATCCATCAAATCCTTAAGTTGACTCTTCAACTCTTTCAATTCCAAAGCATACACACTATATGGAGCCATCAATATCAGACCAATTCCAAGAACTAAATTGACCGTAAACTCCACTTCACATTCCGGTAGTAAATCACTTATCTCATTAGGAAAACTCCCGGACAATCACAATTAATTGGAAAACCACCAACTTCTCCACTTTCATCAACACTCAAGGTTCCCATCAAAATAACCACCTCAGCACCATCACGTACCGACTCATCGAAATAACTCGTAAGCACATAGCTTAACTCAAAACAATTCCCTGCACACGCCATCTAAGCTTGCAAGACACATCTATCCCCTCAAACATGACTTCATCCACTATCCACAAGAGATTAAGGGTGATCAGTTCCTCAATTTTTCAATAGACAGCCAAAAATCATGATGGGACATAAACCATCTTTGTCGAACAATAAGAGCGTTCAACAATACACACTGAGCCGCCACTCCACACTTGCAGCATCCTGGAGAAGCACAAGCTCCTCCCCCACTTGTTTCATTACCACAAATGCAGACAAAGGTTAGAAAGTAAATGTGTACCGACAGTGTTTTCACACACATGTCGCATACAAGGGAACAAATAACATTAGACAACTTGGCCGGACGGACCGACCTACTCTGATACCACTAATGTAACACCCTTTTTTACCCCACAGTTATCATAGCAAAATAACACAAATATCAGAGTAAATTATTAAATTTCATAAAATCCACCACAAAAGGGCGTACATTTCCCAAATCCTCAAAATAGGTCAAGGCCCCGTAAACAACGGGTTTTCCCAAAATACATCAAATTGCACAAAGCAGCGGAACTCAAAGGCATAAATCAAGGTTTTCCTCATCAGGGAAGATAATCAAAATAAAATCAAAGTAAAGCATAGTTTAACTCAAAAGAACCCAACCCGATGTTACATATCAGAGCAAGACCCTCTAAGTTAACCAAAAAAAGCTAATAACTCAAAACTTCAAAAATACTCCTCGGCGGCGTCCACGACTAAACTTGGTCATCTGCATGTTACCCACGTGGAGGTAACACTCAAACAGGTAGGGTGAGTAAAACAATTCATTATAATTAATGTATAAAAATCAACATATAAACGGCGTCATATTCATATTCAACACATTCATATCCTTCAATAGGCCTCGAAGGCCACAACATCATAATTCATACAAAAAGACTCATAAATGCAAGTGCAATATAGACTCAATGCATGTGGCACCAATCATCATAGCACGATGGACACTGGGCCATCAACCCTCCATAAATCCCCATCAATAGGATTGATTCTACTAGAGAACCGGAGTACATCAAAACACTTCACATCCACACAGTGGGATTGAAGCCAAAGTAATCGAGGTTCTGAACCGAAGTCCAGATGTACATGAATGCATGATGCACACGTTATAAATCATGCTCATGATAACATCATAGGTGCATCATCATTTATCATATTCATCATTATAATCATCATCATACCTCATAGAAAATCATCATATAATCATGTACAAATCACATAGCGCCCACAGTCATACTCATATTAATTCATCATATTATCACATATTATCATAAATTATCACATATTAATTCATAATTATACTTGCGGTAATCCTGATACTATCGCCTATTAATCACATAAACTTCGTAGTCCCACTCATGCAAATCCGTCACAAAAATCACAGAATCAAACATCAAGGCATTGCTGCACACGATTAACATTCGCAAAACTCTGCTACGTTCGCTGACATGTTTGCCATGCGAGTCTGAGGTGAGTTTCTTCGCTAGGCGAAGCATTCTTCACTAGGCGAGTATGGGAATAACATGGTTCGCTAGGCGAACTGTGCGATGACAGCAAATTCTGCTACGCACCAGAACTCTAAATCACTCAAAAATCTGAATCCATTCACTTACCCAATGCCCCCAAAACATCCCTAAATCATCCCTATGGTCTTACGGCAATAAAGGCACAAAACCTACGGTTCATTAGGCCAATCCCGGAACATATTCACATCCTAAATCACAATTTTCCTTCAATTACACCCTAAGGCATTAGAGTTACTCACATTCAAATATTCCTATTCCTTCAGGGTCAGACAGGTTCAAATCATGGTTTTGGCCACGAAGGCCTAAGGTTTCCCTTTATCATATCTATGCTCTAACTGTCAGGAATACTTACCACTACACCACAACATCAGAGTTCCTAAAACTAGATTTAGGCCACGAAGGCCAAAATCCCTTTTCCTCATAATTCCCATAAAACCCTTAAATCAACCATAATCACATCGAAGGTTACACATGGAAAATCATGAAAAGCTATACTCCCCGTACCTTAGTCGATTCAAAGCCTTCACGATTATCTCCGGGAATCTTCTGCCTCCAGTATTCTCCTCAAAGCTCTCTGGATACAATACTTTTTACGGTTAACAAATGAATCCTAATTCCCTTCAGAATTCTATTTTGCCAAACCTAGTCTTGGGCCTCACAATTGGGCTTTTCCCATAACACCCTTACTAACTCCTCTTAATGCCCAAATTACCCTTATTTCACTTATATATATTTTAACTAATAATAATACTAATACTTCCATATTGTATACTATTAATTAAATAAATAATCCAAAAATGCATAATTCTCAATAATCCATAAAACCACCGAAAACCACCAAAATACGAATATTCTCAATTAAATAAATAAATTAAATTATTCCAATTAAATTTGGGGTGTTACATGTTACAGTATCCATATGTGGGGAGTCTCCTCGCCTGCCAGCAAATTGAACTTCGCCAGGAAATTGGATAACACTTGATATTTGATGTTTCCTCCAAGTATATATTGGATATCATACTCAAATAACTCTACTTCCTAGGACGTCATCCTTCCTGTGATATTTGGCTTCTTCAAAGCTTGGCGAATAGGGTAGCTGGTTTTCACCATGACAATATACCCCTGGAAATAAGGTCTGAGCTTCCTTGTAATAATCACGAGGGACAAGTCAAGTCTATCAATTTTATGGTATTTGGCCTTAACACCTTTGAATTATTTGCTCAAAAAGTAGACATGTTGCTCAACTTTATTTTTTGCTTGAACAAACACAAAGCTCGTTTCCTGCTTAATAATAGACAAACACAAATAAAGGGGTGTGCTCACCTATAGGTGTGTCATTATAAGTGGTGTCTCCAAAAAGACCTTAAGATTAGAGAACGCTTCATCGCACTCACATGTCCATTTGAATGTATCATTCTTCTTTAAAGCAGCAAAGAAATGAAATGCCTTATCACCTACACAAGAAAGAAAATGGGTTGAGGTGGTTAAATGTCATGTTAATTATTGAACATCTTTAATACTAAATGGGTTTTTCATGTTGATAATAGCTTGGCACTTATCTAGTTTCGCCTCTATCCCTCTTATGGTCAGCATAAATCCCAAAAATTTACTCACAAACCAAAAGAGCACTCGATATGCTTTAAACGCATGTTACACCTTCTGGCTAACTCTAGGATGTCTTCTAAGTTTATAGTGTGGCTTCCCCCTCAGAGGCAGAAACTAAGAGAACATTGCAGCAACAACATATTGTCTTCTTAGAATATTTTTGAATGTGAGTATATCAGAAGCATACTTGCTTTTATGGCGCATAAGCGACTTTGGTTAGATCAGAATGATGTTGCACATGGTCTCTATCAGAGTTAGAACTTTCTCTACCAGAGTTAGAACCTGTTTGTTAATTCTTCAGAAAAACAAGGTTAGAGTACCAAAATTATTCTCACACAAATACTACATTGTTATTATCAAAACTTAGAGATATCTTGCAGAACCAAATATTGTTCTAACAATATCCCCCTTTTTGATAATGATAAAATAATGTATTTTGATAACATAATTTTGTACGAAGATAATCAATAGGAAATGATAGAGATAAGTTTTAGAAATAACTTCCCTTTATCAAGCTACCCCTGAATTTAAGACTTAAAAAAATCTTATCAGATTTGGGATACCAGAGCCTGATTATAAAGATCTTGTTAGATCCAGAATAACAGTGCCTAATTATATATCAGAGCTTGGTTGGTTTTATAATATCTGAGATGGTAATGATTGGTTAAATCAGAGCCTAATTGCCAAGATATCAATTTGTTCTTGAAAAACATTCTAAGAAAAAATTGTGTTCAATTAAGAATTTAGAATGTCAGAGCTATGATTCAGAGACAAGGAATTCTTATCAAAATAATTTTCCATTAATATACTCCCCCTTTTTGTCATAATCAAAAAGGTAAATAATAGTTAGTTCAATCATTTCGAGTATTGGGTTTGATTCAAGAGAAATTAGGTAAATTAAAATCAATACGTTCTCCTCTTTTGTTCACAGTCATAAAAGAATGCAATAAGATGTAACAAAAGCAATAAAATATAAATTCTAATTGATTAAAAAACAACGCCATAGGCGCAAATACATGAGCAAGAAGCAGAACAACCATAAACAACTGACAGACAAACAAGCAAAACGAACAAAATGAAAGACCAACAAGGACACTCGCCCACCAACCATCAAAAGTCTTCTACCTTATCAATACTCTCACATATTTCTTCAACTATAGCATTTTCTGGTCCAAGTATTTTGGCTAAACCAATGATTTCAGCTTTGAAAAACAACTTAGACATAATTCTGCCATAGGGAATGAAGGACTTATGCTGACTTCTGGAGATTTCAACACAATACTTCAGATGATTGAAGATAGTTTGAGGTAGGTTGTCCCAGACATTGTACATCACGAAGTAGATAAAGAGTTTATCATCACGAGACAAATCATTTTTAGCCACTCCTCGGGGTCGAAAGTTGGTTAGTAGAAGTTGAAAACATATTTTGTCGGTGGGAAGAAGCCCTTCAGGATTGTAAGGGTCATATCTGTTGAGAGAACCATCATGAATGATGATGAGTTCTTAAAAAAAGGAGTAGTTCAGATGAAAATCTTCGACAGTAACTCCAGATTGAACATAATTGATAGCTTGAGCGATGGAGGTTGGTATTATGAAGAATGAATTACCAAAAACAGAAGACCAGATAGAGTTGTTGTCATCACCAATTCTTGGATATGTCCAGAATTCTTTTACAAGGACATTATAGATAGGTCCATGCAAGATTGCATAGTAGTTAGACCAACCTTGAATATGCATGCTGGTGGATATGAGTAACCCTGAGTCTCAGAGTCTTGGTAAGTTTGGCCTTTTCTCAAAAATCACTTTCATGACTTCTTCATTACCAAGAAAAGTTTTGATAGACATATTGAAGCAAAAATAATATAGAAGGATAAATAAGTTGAAGGACTGATGAAAAGAAATGAGGAGGAGTATGATACACACACACACACACACACACACACACACACGCACACACACACATATATATATATATATATATGGAGAAGAGATGTATCAACAATAAATAACAGTTAAGATAAGATGAATCTGAAACGAAAATACATCATTTCCAAGATAAATGATGTAGAACAATTGCATGGTGAGAGACAAAGTTATCAAGGAAAGGGAAAAGAGTGTAGCAGTTACCAAGAGATCACAAATTAGGTATACTTTATTTAAATCTTGACATCAGTCAATAAAGACGAATAAATGTATACTTAAAAATGGAAGAAAGGAATCTAACAAGGAATAATGGTTAATAAAGAAATGCTTAGTTAAGAAAACTTTGTCTTAAAAACATCTTAGTGAATGCACAATAATAAGGGAAGGCGTAAATATTTAATCTATTCTCAAGAATTTTACTAAACCCAATGCATCAAATCATGATTACAACAATAATGTGGAAATAAGAAAGAATAACCTGAAATCTAGTATCACGAAATCACAACGCTCGAGATGTCTTCTCAACAGTAAGATATGATTTGATTTTGAACAAGTGTCACAAGAAAATAACAGTCGTTTGTTCAAAAGAACATGTTTGATATTCTCAAAGTCAAGAATACCAAGAGATATCTGACTAGACAAGTTTTTGATTAAGAGATCTTCTAACATGTAGAAGTATCGTCAATCAAAAGAAAATTAAATAAAAGAGAAACAATCTGCTTAACATCAAAATCTTATCTCAGAAATTCTGGTGACTTGACACATCAAAAATTTCATCTACTCATTCTGGACACAATTTTATAAATAAATTTTCTAGAATTGATACAAATTTATCCTCAGCAATGGGTTTTATGAAAATATCAGCCCACTGGTGATCTGTATCCATAAACTTTAATTGAAAAACACTCTTTTGAACATAGTCACGTAAAAAGTGATGTTTTATTTCAATATGTTTAGCCCTAGAATGCAAGATAAGATTTTTGGATAAACAAATAGCAAAAGTATTATCACATAAGATATGAATATTACTCTCATGTATTTGAAAATATTCTAGTTGATTCTTCATCCAGAGTATCTGAGTGTTGCATAGTGACGTTGAGATATATTTTGCTTATGCAGTTGAAAGTGCAATAGTTAATTGTCTTTTACTAACCCAAGAGACAGTGTTGTTACCCAGAAACTGACAGTTTCTATAAGTACTTTTCCTTTCTAATCTGCCTCCAGCATAATCTGCATCAAAATAACCAGAAAAAGCTTGTACGCTGATGTTTTCTTATACATTAAACAAAGGTTATTTGTTCCTTTTAGATACCTTAAGATTCTCTTAACATCTGTTAAGTGAGTTTCCCTTGGATCTGATTGGAAACGAGCACAAAAACATGCACTAAACATAATATCTGGAGAGAAGCAGTTAGATACAGAAGATAACCTATCATACAATGATATAGCTTATGACAAACCTTTTTACTTACTTCTTATTTCTCTAGAATGCATGTAGGATGCATGAGAGCCTTTGCATGTTTACTATTTGACATCTCAAACTTCTTCAGAAGTTCTCGTGCATATTTGCTCTGATGAATGTATGTTCCTTCTGGACGTTGATCAATTTGAACTCCCAAAAAGAATCTGAGTTCTCCCATCAAACTCATTTCAAATTTTGTCTGCATTAACTTAGAAAACTCCTTGCACAAGGAAGTATTAGCAGAACCAAATATAATATCATCAACATAAATTTGCACAACTAGAATGTCATTTTTAAAGGTTTTGCAAAAGAGTGTTATATCCATTTTCCTCTGGTAATGTCATTTTCCAAAAGAAAGTTACTTAGCCTTTCATACCAAGCTCTGGGAGCCTGTTTTAGACTATATAACGATTTTTTAAGTTTGAAAACAAAATCTGGGTTTTCAGAACTTTCAAAACCAGGGGTTGATGGATATACACTTCTTCATAAATATACCCATTTAAGAATGCACTCTTAGCATCCATCTAATAAAGAATGATGTTATGATTAACAGCAAAAGAAACTAACAAGCGTATAGATTCTAACCTGGCAACTAGTGCAAAGGTTTCAGTATAGTCTATCCCCTTTTGCTGACTATAGCCTTGTGCAACCAACCGAGGTTTGTTTCTCACGATCACACCTTTCTCATTGAGCTTGTTTCTGAATACCCATTTTGTTCTAATACCGTGGACACCTTTTGTTTCTGAACAAGATTCTAGACATTGTTTTTGGTGAATTGATTTGATTCTTCTTGCATGACCAGAATCCACTCATTCTTCAGAAGAGCTTCGTCAATTGATGTTGGCTCTATCAGTGACACCGAACCCATAAGGGTTTCTTTAGACGATTTGAATGATGAACGAGTTCTGACTAGATCAACTTTGTCTCCCATAATCAATTCTTTAGTATGAGAAGTCCTTAGTTTATTCTTCTTCTGATGATATAGATTATTTGTTGTTTCTAGTGAATTTGTATCTGATTTTGTAGTTTCTACAACTTTGTCTCCTTCATTAGAATCTTCCTCCTTGGATTCTGATAAAGTAATCTTCAAATTTGCAAACTTTTCAACTAGCTTTGACTTTTCAGGGTCAAGCTTATCATCAAATCTAACATGACTTGATTCCTGTTTTTATGTTATAAATTTTGTAGCATTTAGAGCATTTAGAGTATCCTAATAACAAACACTTTTGAGCTTTGGAATCAAACTTGCCAAGATTTTCTTTAGTGTTCAACATAAAGCAAATACAACCAAAAGGATGAAAATAAGAAATGTTGGGTTTTCTATTCTTCCACAGTTCATAAGGAGTCTTACCTAGAATAGTCCGATAGAAATCATGTTCTGAATATAACATGTTGTATTTACTGCCTCTACCAAGAAGTGCTTAGCCATGTCAGTTTCTTGGATCATGGTATGAGTCATTTCTTGCAAAGTTCTATTCTTCCTTTCCACTACTCCATTCTGTTGTGGAGTTCCAAGACAGGAGAAATCACGGGAAATGCCATGGGAATCAAAAAGATTCTCAAAGTATCTATTCTTGAATTCTCCACCATGATCACTTTTGACTCTGACAATTTCGTAATCCTTCTCTGTTTTCACTTATGAGCAAAAGGTAGAGAACACAAAATGTGACTCATCCTTGTGTTTCAAGAATTTTACCCATGTCCAACGACTATAATCATCTACGGTGGCTAATCCATATTTCTTACCATTGATTGAGGTAGTTTCCACTTGACCAAACAGATCAATATGCATAAGTTCTAATGGTTTAGAAGTAGAAACAACATTTTTTTCTCTAAAAGAGGTTTTGGAAAACTGGCCTTTCTGACATGCTTCACAAAGAGCATCTGAAGAAAACTTCAGATTTTCTAAGCCTCTGACTAATTCAATCTTATTTAGCTGAGAAATCTTTCTCATGCTAGCATGGCCCAAATGTCTATGCCATAACCATTGCTCTTCATTTACAGACATTAGAATTTAAGGTCCTTATGATCAGAAAGTATGATTTTGTAAATGTTGTTTTTCCTCTTTCCATTAAAAAGGATTGAGTCATCCTTCTGACTAACAGCCATGTAGGACTTTTGATTAAAAATGATATCATAAACATTTTCACTAAGTTGGATAATTGACAATAAGTTATGCATCAAACTATCGACCCGAAGAACATTAGTAATAGAAGGAAGTTTACCATTACCAACAATTTCAGAGCCAATGATCTTACCCTTCTGGTTTCCTCCGAAACCAACGAATCCTCCAAGCTTAAGTTCCAGACTTTGGAACATATGCCTTCTTCCTGTCATGTCTTGCGAGCAACCATTGTTCAGGTACCATGATTGGTGTTTCAACTGAGCTGCTAAGCATATCTGCAACATATATTATCTTATCCTTAGGTACCCACTTTTTGGGTCCTCTTTTGTTAGTTTTCCCTGAGTTTTTCACAACTTTGGGTTTTCGTGCAACAGGATAATCAAGTGGAATTTTTGCATGATACTTTAGTTTAAGATCAAATTTATGTGTCTTTGAAGGTGCTTTCACAAGCTCAGAATAATCAAGCTTAGTACCATAAGACACAAAATGATCATAGAGAGATTTTGATTTTACAGGTTGACTTTCGTCATTTTCAAATGTTATTGTACACCCCAAACCTTTCTTTCCATTTCTACTAATTCCATAGATCATGGAAGCAATCTTACTTCTATCTATGCTTTTATCTAGAAAGTGTTGGAATTCTCTATCATATTTGTTAACATAATTAGTGTCAGAGATGTTTGAGACTATTTCTTCTTCTAATTTAGAAACTTTTCTTTTCAAAGTACAATTACTATTTTTTAAAGAAAAAATATTTTCATTCAAAGAAGAATTATTCTGTTCAAGCTTATCTATGGCTTCAGAAGTAACTACATGGGACTTTTTAAGATCCTTGTATTTACTTTGAAGAAATTGATATCTTTCCAACATTTCTGAAAGACACTACTTTAATTCACAACGAGAGAATTAAGATAATACCTCTGAGTCTGATTCTGATTTTGATAGCATTTTTGGTTCTCCAAAGACTTGAGCGTTAATTGTTGTTGCCACTAGTGTAACATTTGCATGTTCTTCATCAGATTCTTCTTTTTTAGAATCAGAGTCGTCCTAAGTTTCCATGAGTCCCTTCTTGACTTTGGTGAAGTTCTTCTTAGGCTTCTTGTCTTTCTTAAGCTTTGGACACTCGTTCTTGTAATGACCTGGCTCATTACACTTATAGCAGATGACTTCTTTTCCAGAACTCTGCTTCTTCTGTCCGGATGATGAGTCAAAACGACCATTGTTTCTTGTTGATCCTGTGAACTTCCCTTGCCTATGTTTCCAGAGTTTGTTGATCCTTCTAGAGATAAATGATAGCTCATCTTCTGAGTCTTCATCAGAATCTTCTGATTCTTCCTCATCTTGATAAGCCTTTTCCTTTTCAGACTTAGACTTAAAAGCAATTGATTTTCTTTTCTTCTGAGGTTCATCTTCCTTCAGCTCAATCGCTTGACTTCTTAAAGAACTAATAAGTTTTTCAAGACTTATACTATTCAGATCCTTGGATATTTTAAGAGAAGTTACTATAGGCCTCCATTTCTTGGGAAGGCTTCTGATGATATTTTTGACATGATCAACAGTTGAGTATCTTTTGTCCAGAACTTTATGTCCTACGACTATCATTTGAAACCTTGAAAACATATTCTCAACTGTTTCATCATTATTGCGGTGAGAATCGGATATCAAGTATTGATTAACTTGAATCTTAATTCATTGAAATTCACCATCGAGCTTTGGTTTATCCAAAGTAAAGGTTAAAGAAAGAAAAACCTTTTACGCGATGTAACAATAATGCTAGAGTTTCGGGGATCGGGGGTTGGTTATGCCTAGGGTAGTTATTCACATCCTAAACATTTGTAGTACTCTACAGGAACCTCTTGTGTGTGTGTGTGTATGCTAAGTTATCTAAGTTATTATTTTCTAGGGTCAAGGGATCAAGGTTAAGGTAAAGTTTGAGGTAAAGACCTAAGTTCTAATTGAAGGATACTCCTAACAAGGGGTAGGTCTTTAGACTTAAAGCAAGGTCTAATGGATATGGGTTCTTACTTAACTAAGTTAAAGGACCTAATTAATTAACCAAGTCAAGGGGAGGGGTAATGAGCTATGTATGACAATGAAGTCAATAGAGAGACTTTTCCTTTGGAACAAGGGATAACAAGGCAACTGGATGAGAACTAACGAGTTCCATCACTGGGGAAAAAACTTGATAAAGATAAAGATAAACAAGTAGGATCAATGAACAAATTTTAACACAAACAAGCATGGTAACAACCAAGGTTTTATGATTTAACATTACAATGTTCAAAGATCATGAATGTAACAACCAACCAGGGCAGGCATGAAATATGTGTATATGAATTAATGGTATTCAAATAAAAATCATGAAAACAAGTTACAACTTGAATCAAACATGGTATATGAATCAAAAAAGGACAAATGTAACAACATTTGATCATATTCAATACATATTGATGACAATCAAGCACGGGTAGGCAAGATAAGTAACAACAGTTCAAGCATGAATTCAAACTTCACAGAGGGAAAGATAAACAAGATTCATGGTAACTTTCAAAGCAAGAAACAACCCTAAAAATGTTATGGTTCTAACAAGACACATAAACAAGTAAGATGGGGCCCAAGGATCATGTTCATGAGGTTACAACATTAAGAAACATATCATAGTTCACAAAGAAGTTTCCAAGCATACTTTTCAAATTCATGCATTCACAAAGGCAAGTATAATCATGGTAAAGAAAAGAGACAAGTGTTTTCAAACATATAAACATGTTAGGCATTCAACAGTTATTCATACAAGATCAATCTTACAATAAAAATCAAGTATCATGTCAAGAAAGTTCATGAAAACAAAGAGAAACCCTAAAAAGGACCACGTCATTCAAGTGTACTAAAGTGTTTAAAAAATAACAATCATTTAATTATTTCTTCACACATTGAAACTAGACATATTAAGGAGTATAGTGAAAAAATAATGGCATCATAATGATAAAAATAAAAGAATTTATGCACATTTGAAAACTAGGTATCAAACTAGGCAAACTAGGGCAAAAACTAAGGCAACTTGAACCAAGGCAAGGCAGATTTGCGAGAAGGGTCATAACTTACTCAAAACTCAACCAAATTGGATGAAATAAAAAAGAAAATTGTGTATTTTTTCACAAGGGATCCAATTGTGGTAGTGGTTTTCTTAGATCATGCACTATGTGAAAAACTCAATAACATCATTGAAATAGGCACGTTATGTGCAAACGCAATGTGACAGCCTAATGTACATGTTCTAAGAAGCAAGTAATGATTCAAACACAACATATGAGACATATAGAGAGTGATTACAAGCATCATACATAAATATACAAGCTCAATCAACAGATGGCATGTGTAGTGATAAAAATGGCAAGTTTGTGCAAGAGCAAAGTGACAGATAGAAATGCTTCAATTCAGCATCAATTAAGTGATCAAACATGTCACATATGACCTATAAATGATGTTTACAAACACCAATCATCTATGCCTAACCAGAATCAACAAGTTGCATATGAAAATGACACTTAAAGCAAGCTAACATGCCAAGCCAAAGTTTATGAGCAAGATATGGTTCAAACATGACCTATAAATGATATCTAGTATGTTCATAATCAATGTACATCAAAATTCAGCATGATTTCAAAAGCAGCAAGTTAGAGCACTTACCTATTGTAGCATTTTCAAGTCAATGAAAAAAAATAAGAAAGCCAGTTGATGGATGATGATCCAAGCAACTCCAAAATACTCCAAATGAAGTGTTTAAATGATGAAAACTCCCTCAAAACCATTGCCTTGACAGAATGGCTTCTTATGCAAGAAAGTACCAAAAGCTCCAAAGTGAAAATTTAGCAAATGGTGTTACAAAATTGTTGTGATGCCTTGGACAGTTCAAAAAACTTATATGGAGAGTGTTTGAAGTGTTGGAATGATTGGAAAAGGGATGGTTTGGTTCTGGTTTATGAAAGTGCAGAAAAGTCAAGATTTCAAGGTATGAGAGTTGACTTTTGGAATGTGAGGTTTTCTGGTGAATGTGAAGGTTTGGACAGCTTCAATGCATCATATATGATGTGTTTGAGGTGTTGGTTCAAGTTTTTGATGGTTGTATTGAGTTGTAGCTGATGGGCGATTCGCAAGTGCACGAATAGCGTCAGAGTAATATAAAAGATTATCGACCCCACAGAGACCAAACGTCAATCTATCGCTTGCTAGTGTTACGGTGTTTATACAAGACAAGTCAAATAAAAGGTTGAGTTGTGCGAAATGAAAGTAAAGCGCGAAAATAAATTAAATAATAAAACAACATGCATAGATGAAATTCACATAGCTACGTAGTATTCCAAATGTGTACAAATAGGATACCTTATGGGGTAATGTTTTCTACTCATGAAAAGAACTAATTTAACGGGAATTGTCGCTTTTGCGTAATCAGAACTGAGTTTATCCCTAATCGATCCCTCTTATTGTCACTTATAAAAAGGCGCGTATTGCGTTAGGATTAATAAACCTATTTTAAAGAAATATAGTTTCTTGACTTAGTGGAAAAGTATTTTGACCTGGAATTTCTAACAAAAAGAGGTTCTTGAGAACCATACTTTAAATCTATAAACGCGTCCGAAAACAATTTTAAAATCAGTTTTCTTAAACATTAAAGATTCCTAATTAACTGAGCCAAGCACTTTCGCTTCCTTGGATCAGTTAAAACTAACCAAATTTATCTAAAGGTTAGACGGCTTTCGATCTTACCCAACAGATTTTAAGTATAGAAAATAAGTGTTAAAAGTTAAAATAACCCCTAAGTAATTCTATCGACAACCGTACAGAATACTATTATAACTACAATCCTTGCATTCCAGCCTTTAAGATTTAGCCGGACATGGTAAAGTAAATAAACATGGTAAATAAATGCGAGTAAATAAAGTGCAGGTAAATAAATAAAGTGCGGTAAAGGTGCGATAAATAGACGATGCGAGAAATAAAAACGGTGTGATAAATAAAAGCGGATAAATAAAAGGTGATAAATAGACATAAACCTGCTCTAAACGAGAGGCTTTAAAATCCTGTACAACTCGAAGTAAACAACAAAAATAAAATGGCGGCAGGATTAACTTCTACCCAAGTGCTCCAAACTCGATTACAGACTCGATTAGACAGTGTGATAACCCCTCGATGTGAGAAGTTTATCACTTTACAATAGGTGAAATTTATGGCTTGAGTTCTGTAACTAAGCTTGGATGGTTAGAAATGAAACAAAACTCCTCTATTTATAGTGGTAGGAAAGTACAGGTAAGGACAAGAATGCCCCCCAACTCCTTTTGGGAGGGAAACGAGCTTGTGAAGGTGGCGCCCGCCACCTCCTTGTGGCGCCCGCCACATGAACTAGGGTGTAAAAGGAGTGGGAGACATGGCAGTTGTCAGTAGTTGTCTTCTATCCAATGTGTGGCATCTCCTATGGCGCCCGCCATGGTGGAAGCCGTGCGTACAACTCCTCAGAATGTAGGTCTTTTAGCTCGTTTTTCTTCATTTCTTCTCGAGTAGCTTTGAAAATACAAAAACCTGAAAAAGAAATAAAACAAAGGCATAATACAAGAAAACAGAAATAAAAATCTAAATAACATGCGCAAATCGAGTCAAATGAACAATATATTTTAGGTCTATCAAATTCTACCATACTAAAACCTTTGCTTGTCCTCAAGCAAAACATCATAATAAAAAACAGGGTGACATCCATAAATGATCTGGGCAAAAAGGTCTTATAAGTTCAAGCTGGGATGAAGCGATAGGTGATGACTCAGTGAACCACGTGTATCGAAATGACACTTCTTTGAAAACACGGACATAAGTTTCATTCTTACACAAGTCAATCCATACTACCCTACTATACCTAGGCCTACTTTCAAATCTCCTTTTGGGTCCTTTTCATTCGGGTGCAATCACATTAAGCCCGTTATCCGTAAGAAATCATGGTGATGTGACCGGTTAGTGTTTTTGATCTTAAGCATGGGGTTTTGGTACATAAAGTGATGTAGCCCTTTTTATTGGCCCACTTGCAGCTGTGGGGGATCAGATCGTAATCCGCCCTACCGAGTTCAGCACCAGATACCTCTGAACCAACTGAAAATGGGAAGATATTTTTGTTTTGTTTTTGTCATTTTTTTCTTCTTCTTTTTTTTCTCGAAATTACAACTTTTTGGGTTAAATGACCTTGTGAGGGTTACCTATACTCGAGTTGCAATTATTTTATTTTTAGCATACCGATCATTCACTTATTTTTTTCGATCCTTCACTTAGATAACGCTTTGGTCGGAGCTCACTGCTAAGATAAACTACTAAGAACTCACTATGGACATTCTATTAAGGCCATGGTACATAGAGTATCGGGGTTGATTTCTGCATTTGCGAAGCCTAAGGTGTTATAATGATACCGATGTTTCAAAGAGAATTTTCGAAATCATCCGCATCCTAACTCGAACTTGTCTCAAAGCCCAAAAAAATTTTAGGATGGTACACTATTTGTCAATAAAATTTTTGGTGGGTCAAAGTAATGAGAGAATAAGGGTATACTGCGATACGACTCGTTAAGCACAAGTATGTTCTAAAAACAAAAAAGAAAAATATGCAAGGAAAATAAACTAAAAAGCGGTAAATAAAGTAAAAAAATGGGAAACTAAATAAAGTCTCCTCCCACACTTAAATTGAACATTGTCCCCAATGTTTCAAAATAAGCAAGGGACGAGGTACCTGAAGTGGCCTAAGGCATGCTACTAGTGTTGTCGCCAGCGTGCAGTGAGTACCTAGGGTGGCGAGATCAGCTGCGACGACGATTGGCCTGAGAAGCATCGAACGCGTCGAATCGGGTGGTCAGAGCAGCTTGAGATTGCATAATGCTTTGCATGGACTGACTCATCTGCTGCTGAGATTCTTACATGAATCTCATATTCTCAGTTAATTGATGTTGAATGGTGGTGAGCAAATTGTCGCGTCTCTCCTCTCTGGCTAATTATTCTCGCCACATCTGCTCAGATATATAAAATCCAGGAGTGGTACCGTGTCGAAGCGATGTCCCGACTTTGCAGTTTGTCGAGAATTTTCCGTTGTCTTTCTCCGGGCTTCCCTTGGCGCAAGATGTAACCTTCGTACTCCATGGATAAACTTTTGAGGTGGAAGATGATGGAAAATGGGTATTTTTTTGGAGTTTTGTAAAAATGGGTTTTTGATGGATTTTGGTGAGGGAAAGTGAAAATGGAAGTTGGAATGGTTAATGGATTGGTGAGTGGAAGATGAAGTTGGGAACTTTTGGTGCTTTGGGGGAGATTTTTGTGTAGCCAAAAATGGAGTTTTTGAGGTTTTGAGTTCAAAAATGGGGGTTTTATAAATTTTGCCCCGCATATAGTCCAGACCCCATGGCGGGCGCCATGGACTATATGGCGAGCGCCATCCTTTAAAAAGGTGGTTGGGCCGGATTTATGTGCTTTGTTTGGGCCTTGGTGCTCTTTCTTGATTTTTGGGGGTGTGCTGGCAGTAGAATTCATCTGTCCTGGCACACTAATTTTCTCTGTAAATATATATTTTTTATTTCCATATTTCGACATAAAAAAATCAGAAAACATAAAAATTAAAATTTAAAATTGCGTGAATTACTAATTGTCACAAATATAGATATAAACAGTAAAATGTCATGAAATAAAAACGTGACCAAATGCAATAAGTCTGTAAATGAAAAATGAAAACAAAGCAAATAATAAAAGTAATGAAATAGTGTCATCAAGGGGATGGCTTCTCGTCTGACTGATCGAGATGACGGAGTGAGTGCAACTCTCTGTGCAAATCCGATATCTCCTGATAAAAAAATGTTTGCTTCAGTTGCATGGGCCATGTCTGATATTTGAACCTGTAAGGTGAGATCGGCTACTGTCTGCTGGAGTCGCACTATCTCTATGCGCAATGCTGCTATCTGGGTGTGCAAGTCGGTCCTTTGCAATGCATGATTATTAGAATACACTGTTGTCCTTGGAGATGGTGGTGAAGGATGGTATTCCAATGAGGACAGTGTGCGTGGCTCATCGATCGTCTCTCCATAGTCTTCCAACGCGTAACTCCAATTTGAAGGATCATGTACACTGGTCATAACTGGGTCAAGTAATGTAAAATAATGGACAGTCTGGTAGTCAATCAGAAGTATGAAAGCATCAGGATGAAAAGATGATCTCCTAATCACCCCTATGTCCAAATAGAAGTCAATGTCCAACAGGGTGTATCCATAATACCGAGTTAGATGAATCAACTGGCTGGTGAGTCCTAATGCAATGGCTATATGAGTGAATGTGCCTCCCACATGAATAGCTCCTTCGGAGGATCTAGATGTATCCTCAAGATTATGCAGCAAGAAGTTTCCACATGCCATTGGGCGTAACTTGTTTGCGCAAAATAGGAAGAATATCTCTTCCTCACTAACATGCATGTCGGAGTCCTCCTTTCCAAGAAAGGTGTGAGCCAGGGTCATCTGAAAATACCTCATAGCCGGGTTGTGGATGACCAGAGATATCTGAGTCGATGGATCTAGGCTTCCTCCGCCTGTAATATCTCTCCATAACTGATCGATGTCTCTGCTCATAAAATAGCCCATCGGGAGGTCAGGAATAGAATTCGGGGTGGTCGAAAATCCGAGTAGGTCACCGAATCCCTTGTGGGTGAATGCATACTCTTTCTCAAAAAGTATGAATGTGGCTAGTCCGTCCTGACCGACATATGGCTCATGGTGGAATGAGCTGAGAAATTCCAATGTAAGGTGCCTGTAGGTCTGGTTCACCTGGTCAGCATATTCGCCCCAAATGAAGTTGATGGCAGAGAAACCGTATGCTGGGTTCGATCCCTAAAGCTTCCATGCAGGCCTGATCCAGATACCAGATCGGTGCCATAGGACGCTGTCGAAGAACTGAGTACCTCTCTCTCTGCTTGTCGTCTCTAAAGGCGACGCGCATGTCATCATCCTGCTGGATCCTGAAAAATAAAACTCAAAGAACAAAACCTGAAAGCACAATCATCATAAACCGTCAGTTGACACATAAAAGAAAAAAAACAAAATGAAATAAAATAAAATAAAATAAAAGATAAAGGAAGATAAAGAAAACTGTGGGTTGCCTCCCAGGCAGCGCTTGTTTAACGTTGTTAGCTTAACGAATAAAACCTATATGTCTGAAGTAGGCAATGATGGATCAATCAAGGTATGGCTGAAGTAATCATCGGGAATGTCCTCTCCTTCGTAAAATTTTAATCTCTGTCCATTTACAACGAATGGGTTACATGACTGGTTCTGGATCTTGACTACTCCTGATTGTAGAACTTTAGTAAATGTAAAGGGACATGTCCACCTTGAACAAAGCTTGCCAGGAAAGAGTCGTAATCTAGAGTTGAACAAGAGAACATGGTCTCCTATATGAAAATCTTTCTTTAATATCTTCTTATCGTGCCAGGCCTTAGTTCTTTCTTTATATATAATGGCGTTTTCATAGGCGGATTAGCGGAGTTCTTCTAGTTTATGTATATTAAGGACGCGGTTTTGTCCAACAGTCAAATAGTCAAAGTTAAGGGTTCTTATGGGCCAATAGGCCCTGTGTTCTAATTCAAAGGGTAAATGACATGATTTTCCATAGACTAGTTGGTAAGGAGTTGTTCCAATAGGGGTTTTGAAGGCGGTTCTATAGGTCTATAGCGCATCTTACAGCTTTTGAGACCAATCTTTTCTTGATATAGAGACCGTCTTTTCTAAGACTTGTTTAATTTCTCTATTAGAAACTTCTACTTGGCCACTAGTCTGTGGATGATAAGGTGTCACTATACTATGCTTAACTCCATATTTTCTTAAATGTTTTTTGAAGATTCTTGATATGAAATGCGATCCACCGTCGCTGATAACAAGACGGGGGGTTCCGAATCTATGGAATATGTAATTCTTAAACAGTTTAATGACTACACATGTGTCGTTAATGGGGGAGGCTATGGCGTTGATCCATTTAGACACGTAATCAACTGCAACTAAGATGTATTTGTTTCCTAAGGAAGACGGAAATGGTCCCATAAAGTCTATTCCCCAAACATCAAAGAGTTCCACCTCTTGAATGTTTCTTAAAGGCATTTCGTCACATCTTGAGATGTTTCTAGTGTGCTAGCACCGATCGCATTTGACTATATAGGTGTGTATATCACGCCACATTGTTGGCCAAAATAGGCATGCTCTGAGAATCTTGGCGTGATTTTTAGATGTGCTAGAGTGTCCTCCATAAGGTGCAGAGTGGCAGTGTTCTATTATCTTTCTTACTTCTTCTTATGGGATGCAACGACGAAAAATACCACATGTTCCTCTTTTAAAAATGAGTGGTTCATCCCAATAGAAGTGTCTTACATCGTTAAAGAACTTCTTTCTCTACTGGTAATTAAAATCAGGAGGTATGATATCGGCGACTAGGTAATTTAGAAAATCTGCGTACCAAGGTACGTTGCTTACTGCCAGAGATCTCTCAGGGTTCTTAGAAGGTTCTAGGTTGCTTTCTTCTACGACTTCTATCCTAGTGATTAACGTGTCATAGGTAAAATCATCGTTAATAGGTGTTGCACCCCAAAATTTGCCCTCACAATACAAGACTTTGTGTTCTAAGAAGATTCACAAGGTTCACAAGATCCATAATGATTACAAAGCTTCCCTGAGGGTCATGAGGTCTACAAAGTCACTTCATGAGGTTCATAAGGTTCACAAGCTTCACAATACCTCCCATGAGTATCACAAGATATCTTATGAAGATTCACAAGGTTCACAAAGTTCACAATTGGTCAGAAGAGTTGACAATTCCCTCAGACAATGCACCTCCTAAGCAGTGCATCCAAAACTAGGGTTTTGACTTTAATCAGGCTAAATGGACTTCCAGTGAGCTTCATAACATCTTATATGTGTATAAGAACCCCCATGTCAAGTTTCAAGACTTTTCTCAAAAGTTTGCTCAGTCAGATGATCAGATAAGTCAAAAGCAGTCAATGCAGTTAAAAGGTCAAACTGAGGTCAACTGTGGTCAAACCAAAGTCAAACTTCATGACTTTTTTTTTTGCCAACATCAAAGAGAGGTTGGGTGAGAAATATTATCATAATAACTGTAATACCCCAAATTTTGCCCTAAGATTTGTCGTCGCATTTCATTGCATTTAATCAATTACTAACAAATTTGTGTAGTCGTTTGACTTTTTGCAGGTAAATATCATATGACATGCATTTTTTTTCTAAAAAGTAAAAATGGCACAATTGGCAGGAGGACATGTGTAAGGAGTTATGAGTGTGAGAGGTTGAGAGTTCGAATCTCACCTTTGTCACTTTTTTTTGTTTTTTATTATTTTTACTCTAAATTTTTCTATCTTTCATTAAAAAAAATAACAAAAATAGTTTTTTATTATTATTTAATTATTATTTTCGTATTTTAATTAAATCATTTTTTAAAATATTATTTTTTTCACTTTTTTCTAAATTATTCATAAAAATATCCAAAAAATCATAAAATAAAAAATATTGAAAAAATTTTGTTCTTTTTATAATATTTTTTTATTTTAGGAATCAATAGGATTATTAGTTTTTATTTTAAGTTTATTTTAATTATTTTAAATTATTTAAATTTTATTTTTTCTTAACTAATTATTTAGTTTGGGCTTTAAAATGGGCTTTAGGGACATTATTGACAATTTGGTGTTAACCCTAATTTGTTCCCTATATATACATGTGTTGCCTTGTTGGAAAAAAGGGAGAGAATGAAAAAAACCTAAGAGGAGTGAGTGCCGTTTGCCGTTATTTAGTTTTCTTCTTCATCCATTACTATTGTTTCTTTTTCTTCATCGTTTACCGTTATTTCTTTTCCTTCATCTATTACTGTTGTTTCTTTTTCTTCATCTTTTACCGTTATTTCTTTTTCTTCATCTATTACCGTTATTTCTTTTTCTTTATCTATTACTGTTACGTTTATATATATATAATTTTTAAATTGTTAGAGTTTATATATATAAGATTTTTGATCGAATTATGTCGATACGATGTTTGCACATTTGTGTGCATGACGCGTGACATTTGTGTTAGTTCGATCTGGTTGCGATGATCGCATTTTTGTGTGAGCAATAATACTATTTTTTGCTTAATTTCTTTTTCTTTGCGATAAATTTTGTTTCGTCCGATTTAGATCTGGTTGCGATGAGCGCATTTCTGCGTTAGCAACATTGTTGGGTTATTTGGCACATTTAAAATTCATTATTGCTTTATTATTATTATTATTATTATTATTATTATTATTATTATTATTATTATTATTATTATTATCATTATTTATTATTATTATCATTATTATCATTATTATTACCATTATTATTATTATTGTTATCATTAATTTATTAAAATTTGTTATAATATAAAAATCTGTTTTTTTAAAAATAAATAACATTGACATCTTTTCCAAATTAATATGAAAACCTATTATTTTTAAGAAAAACTTTTTTTTAGATAAATTTAAAATAATAACTAAAATCTTTTTTTTTAAAATAATAACTAGAACCGTTATTTATTTTATTTTATTATTGTTCAATTCAAATTTCATTATCACATTGTATTTGCTCCTCTCATGTAACCTCGCGAACTTAACAATCGCTCTTTAAATTCTGCCTTTAAATTTCTGCTTGCATGGTTTAAATTATGACATTATCTCTCTGTTTGCATGATTCAATTATCTCACGCGCTTACTATTATTTCTGTCACATTGCACACATCCGAAGGTTAGGTCTAACTGTTTGGCCGCCGCGCCAATAGTCCGTAAAACTTCACACATTCAATTTCAAATCCTCAAAACTACAAACTACAAACCCTAATTTTCACAAATGCCTCGCCGCAGGCAAAATTACAATTTTACCCTTAGCATTAGGTCAAAGAGCCGCCGCGCTCATTTTAGGGTTTCCCGCCGTGGAATCCCTAATTTAACCCTAATTACAACTTAACATTTCAACGTAGAGATTTGGAGTTTCTACACTCCACGTAAGCGTGTCCTTAAGATGCGTTTATTCCCCTTGAGACCTTGACCACAGTCAAGAAGTTTCTAACCTCCCTATTGAGGGGAACTACGATTACTCTGATTCCACTCCCGTAAGGATACGTAGGCACAAGATGTGATGTCTTGCCGAGTAAACTTAGAATTAACCCCCTTTATTATTTATTATTGCTTATTTATATTTTATTTATCTTTGCTATTTAATTATTTTGCTTATTATTTTGTAATTGTTTCTTGGATGTAAAGTTGTTTAATTATTTAATTATTATTATGGTTAGTAATTAGGGAGTGCAACAACATGTATGTAATATTAAAATAAATTTAGATCACTTTTAAATAAAGATAATTAAAATAAACACGTCACACACGTAAGTCGATTTTAATCGCCGTCTCACTTCCTAAGGATATCCCTCAAGTTGCCTACGAATAATGGTTAAGTGGGGTGTATAAAGCAAGTCCCTCAAAAAGAAAATCATCAAAGTCCCTTATGGTTGCCTTTACGAATCGAGTCCCTTTCGAAAAATGATGATGGTCCCTTATATGTGCTTATTACATCCCACAATGGCCTTCAAAGTCAAATTGTCCCTCACCTATCCCTTAACATCCAAAGTAAGGACTACCTACTCCATTATAGTAGGGATAGTCTTACTAAAGGAAAGAATGAAGAATAAGAAAGACCTTTAAACATTAGGGTAGGTTACTCCTAGGTGCTTGCTCACTTCAAAACTGTTTCGCACTTAAACAAATTTTCAACAAGTTTTCAAACAAGTTCTTAACACATCCTTACATGGATTATTTATTAACTATTCTGAAAATTTTCTATTCACACACTACAATTTCAAAACAATTCAAAAGTGAGCTTAAGTACCTAAGAGCCCATGGATAACCATGGATGAAAAGGATGCTAATACCTTCCCTTTTCATAACCTACCCCCCGGACCCAAAATATTCTCTAAGGTCTTTCCTGTTCTTTTATAACCTTTCCTTATGGATAAAATAAAAGTCGGTGGCGACTCTTGCTATCCGCAACATTGTTTAAAGTCAGTTCACCGGGTTACAATAGGGAGTGGGCCTGGTTTTAGATACTCAAGCCTAGAAATATGGTCGACAACTACATTTTTCGTGTCTTTCTTGTCTCTAATATCCAGATCAAACTCCTGCAATAGGAGGATCCATCGAAGTAACTTAGGTTTGGCATCTTTCTTGCTCAATAAGTAACGAATGACAACATGATATGTATAAACTATGATTTTGACTCCTACCAGATAGGATTGAAATTTATCCATAGCGAAAACTACGGCAAGAAGCTCTTTCTCTATGGAAGCGTAGTTAAGTTGAGCAGCGTCTAGGGTTCTACTGGCATAGTATATAACATGTAATTTCTTATCCTTTCTTTGCCCTGGAACGGCTCCTACAGCATAGTCTCTAGCGTCACACATGATTTCGAACGATTGGTCCCAATCTGGAGGTTGAATAATGGGTGCCGAGATCAATGCTTGTTTTAGAAAGTTGAATGCTTCAAGGCATTTTTCGTCAAAGTTAAAGTCGACATATTTCATTAGGAGGCCCATTAAAGGTTTAGTTATTTTAGAGAAGTCTTTAATAAAACTCCGATAGAAACCAGCGTGTCCAAGAAAACTTCGGACTTCTCTGACAGTGCTAGGGGGTTTAAGGTTTTCAATCACTTCTATTTTGGCTTTATCTACTTCGATACCTCTCTTAGAGACTATATGTCCTAAAATTATGCCTTCAGTGACCATAACGTGACATTTCTCCCAGTTCAACACCAGGTTGACGTCAACGCATCTTTTCAGAATTTTCTCAAGGTTAGCGAGACAGTTGTTAAAATCAAATTTGCATACCAAGAAGTCATCCATGAATACTTCCATCATTCCATCAAGGTAATCAACAAAGATTTCCATCATGCAACGTTGGAAGGTTGGTGGTGCATTACAGAGACCGAAAGGCATTCGTCTGTAGGCGAAAGTTCCATAAGGGCATATGAAGGTAGTCTTTTCTTGATCTTATGAATGTATCGGGATTTGGAAGAATTCTGAATATCCATCCAGATAGCAAAAATAGGAGTGTCTGGCCAAACGTTCCAGCATTTGGTCTATAAATGGTAAGGGAAAATGGTCTTTTCTAGTAGCTTTTTTTTAATTTCCTATAATCTATACACATTTGCCATCCTCCTTCTATCCGTTTTGCTACATGTTCTCCTTTCTCGTTCTGCACGACCGTGATGCCTCCCTTCTTAGGTACTACATGCATAGGGCTTATCCACTTACTATCTGAGATCTGATAAATTATACCTGCTTCTAGTAACTTGAGAACTTCCTTTTTTACAACACCACTCATTATAGGGTTTATCCTTCTCTGATGTTCTCTAGAGGGTTTTGAGTCTTCCTCAAGCGAGATCCGGTGCATGCACATGGATGGACTTATACCTTTTAGGTCAAAGATGTTATATCCTAAGGCAGAGGGATATTTGCGCAAGACAAATAAGAGTTGGTATGTTTCTCCCTGGTTTACGGTAGCACTGACTATAACTGGACGATTCATTTCCTCGTCCAATAACTCGTATCTTAGATTCTTAGGTAGTTCCTTAAGTTCTAAAGCTGGGTTTTTAAGTCAGGGTATAGGATCTGAGGTAAGGGATAAACATTCGTACATGTTATCGTCAATGTAGGGTTCTATAAATCCATCATCTTCTTTTATGAAGGTTGAAGGTAGTTTGATGGTTTCTTCTAATTCTAGCTCCCTAACACATTCATCGATGATGTCTATGGCATAACATGCATCTCCTAATACTGGTGCCATAAGAAACTTCGATAGAATGAATTCTATCTTTTCGTCACCTACCTTAAAAGTCAACTTCCCTCTTTTGACATCTATTATGGCTCCAACGGTTGATAAGAATGGTCTGCCTAGAAGGATTGGTATGTCATCATCTTCTTTAATGTCCATGACAACAAAATCGGTTGGGATGAATAGTTGACCGAGCCTAACGGGGACGTCTTTCAATATGCCAACTAGATACTTGACGGATCTGTCGGCTAATTGAAATGACATCTTTATAGGTTGTAATTCTCCTAGTTTTAACCTTTCAAAAACTGCCAGAGGCATGAGACTTACGCTAGCTCCTAAGTCTAGAAAACCTTTATTGATGACATGACTTCCCAAAATACAAGGTATGGAGAAATTTCCAGGATCTTTCTCCTTCTTGGCAAGTTTATTTTCGAAAATGGAATTGCATTCTAAAGGTTTTGGATCGTCAAGTCTACGTTTATTGGTAAGGATGTCTTTGAGGAACTTTGCATATGATTGTATTTGGGTGATGGCTTATGTGAAAGGGATTTCCACATGAAGTTTCTCTATGACTTTAATAAATTTCTGGTATTGGTTATTGATCTTGATTTTTATTCTTTGCGGATAGGGTATGGTAGGTTTATATGGTGGAGGTGGTTCGTTGGTTTTGTCCTTATCCTTCTGCTTTTCAGATCCTACTGGTTCCTCTACTTCGCTCGTGGGTACCATGCTTTCCTCAGGAGTCTTGGGGTCGCTCAATGTTGGGTTAACCAATTCATCGTAAGTGGTCCCACTCCGTAAGGTAATTGCATTGGCCTGCCCTCGGGGGTTTTGTTGAGGTTGACCAGGGAACTTTCCTCCGGGTGTGGTCTCAGGAGCTTGTTTTAAAGCTATTTAAGATATCTGGGTTACAAGCATCTTATTGTGGGTGACTATCTGGTCTACTTTGGTTCCTAACTGGGTAATCAATTCATTTACATGAATGTTCTGGTTTAGGAATTCTTTGTTTTGCTGAGTCTGAGCCGTAATGAAGTTCTCCATGATTTTTTCAAGGTTCGGCTTAGGTTGCACAGCTTACATAGGCGGGTTTTGTCTTTGAGCTTGAAAACCGGATGGTCTTGGGGGTGCAGCTTTTTGGATAGGATTATTACTTTTGTAGGAAAAGTTAGGGTGATTCTTCCATCCAGGGTTATAAGTGTTTGAAAATGGGTTTCCTTGGGTATAGTTGACCTCTCCTGAATGAGTTTCATTAAGCAGATTACATTCCGCCGATTGGTGTCCTTTGGCTCCACATAACTCGCACTCAGTTGAGGTTGTTGCCGCAACTACTGGGTTTGCGTACATATGTTCGACCTTAAGGGCCAAGGCGTCCATTTTGGCTTGCATCATGTCTATAGAACTTATCTCATGTATTCCTCCTCGGGCTTCCTTCTTTTCCACCATCGCTCGCTCTATCCCCCATTGGCAATGGCTTTGAGCCATATCCTTGATGAGAGCGCAAGCTTCAGGGTAAGGTTTTTTCATCAGAGTGCCACCTGCAGCGGCGTCGATGGTCATCTTTGTGTTATAGTGAAGTCCATTATAGAAGGTGTGAATGATCAGCCATGATTCTAGGCCATGGTGTGGACATATTCTCAACAGGTATTTATATCTTTCCCAAGCCTCAAAGAGTGATTCACCTTAGTTCTAGGTAAATCTGGTTATTTGGTTTCTAAGAACAACAGTTTTGCTCGGGGGGAATATCTAGCGAGGAAAACTCTCCTAAGGTCTTCCCACGTTGTTATAGAATTGGCTGGAAGGGAACCTAACCAGGTAAGGGCTTTGTCTCTGAGGGAAAAGGAAATAATCTTAACCAAATTGCCTCTGGGGTAGCACCATTGGTTTTAAAAGTGTTAGCTAATTGAATAAAGGTTTTTAAATGTTGGTTTGGGTTCTTGGTAGCGAATCCCGTGAACTGGTTTTGTTGCACTAATTGTATTAGGGAAGGTTTTAGCTCAAAATTGTGAGCACGAATATTGGGGTTTACAATACTAGAACTAGGTGTGTCATTAGATGGTTGTCCGAAATCCTTAAGGGGTCTTTGGTTATGGTCTTCGCCCGTAGCTCTCTTAATTCTACGAAATAAGATACACGCTCGAGTGTAACATTCAGGTTCCTCTAAAGAATCTATAAGGGTATCGGTGTTGCGAGTTCTTCGCATTGACCAGTGGGTATAGCCTTAGTCTAGATGGTATAACAATAGGGTACGAAATTTTGACGTAATTGGTCCCCGACAACGGCGCCAAAAACTTGATGGGAGATTCGCAAGTGCACGAATAACGTCAGACTAATATAAAAGATTATCAATCCCACAGAGACCAAACGTCAATCTATCGTTTGCTAGTGTTACAGTGTTTATCCAAGACAAGTCAAATAAAAGGTTGAGTTGTGCGAAATAAAAGTAAAGCGCAGAAATAAATTAAATAATAAAACAACAGGCACAAATGCAATTCACATAGCTACGTAGTATTCCAAATGTGTACAGATAGGATGCCTTATGGGGTAATGTTTTCTACTCATGAAAAGAACTAATTTAACGGGAACTGTCACTTTTGCATAATCAGAACTGAGTTTATCCCTAATAGACCCCTCTTATTGTCACTTATAAAAAGGCGCATATTGCGTTAGGATTAATAAACCTATTTTAAATAAATATAGTTTCTTGACTTAGTGGAAAAGTATTTTGACCTGGAATTTCTAACAAAAAGAGATTCTTGTGAACCAGACTTTAAATCCATAAACGCGTCCGAAAACAGTTTTAAAATCGATTTTCTTAAACATTAATGATTCCTAATTAACTAAGCCAAGCGCTTTCGCTTCCTTGGATTAGTTAAAACTAACCAAAATTATCTAAAGGTTGGACGATTTTCGATCTTACCCAACAGATTTTAAGTACAAAAAATAAGTGTTAAAAGTTAAAATAACCCCTAAGTAATTCTATCGACAGTCGTACGGAATACTATTATAACTACAATCCTTGCATCCCAGCCTTTAAGATTTAGCCAGACATGGTAAAGTAAATAAACATGGTAAATAAATGCGAGTAAATAAAGTGTAGGTAAATAAATAAAGTACGGTAAATGTGCGATAAATAAACGGTGCAAGAAATAAAAGCGGTGCGATAAATAAAAGGCAATAAATAGACAGAAATCTGCTCTAAACGAGAGGCTTTAAACTCTTGTATAACTCGAAGTAAACGACAGAAATAAAATGGCGGCAAGATTAACTTCTACCCAAGTGCTCCAAACTCGATTAGACAGTGTGATAACCCCTCGATGTGAGAAGTTTATCACTTTACAATAGGTAAAATTTATGGCTTGAGTTCTATAACTAAGCTTGGATGGTTAGAAATGAAACGGAACTCCTCTATTTATAGTGGTAGGAAAGTACAAGTAAGGACAAGAATGCCCCCCAACTCCTTTTGGGAGGGAAACGAGCTTGTGAAGGTGTCGCCTGCCACATGAACTAGGGTGGAAAGGAGTGGGAGACGTGGAAGTTGTCAGCAGTTGTCTTTTATCCAATGTGTGGCATCTCCTATGGTGCCCGCCATGGTGGAAGCCATGCGTACAATTCCTCAGAATGTAGGTCTTTTAGCTCGTTTTTCTTCAATTCTTCTCGAGTAGCTTTGAAAATACAAAAACCTGAAAAAGAAATAAAAAAAAGGTATAATAAAAGAAAACGGAAATAAAAATCTAAATAACGTGCGCAAATCGAGTCAAATAAACAGTATATTTTAGGTCTATCAGTAGTAGAGTTTATGCAAGGCAGATTTTTGCTTCACAAGGAAGTAATTTCTACAACTTGCAAGAAGGTGGTGATCAGAGAAACGAGAGAGATTCAACTTGGTTTCTAGTTGATTCTGGTGTAGTTTGTATGTTGGAAGTGTTTTCTATTTATAGACAAGCTTGGAGAGTGAGAGGTATGGGCAAATTGTGCCAACTTGCCAAGTTTGCCCTTTTTGGAGGAAAAATGAGCAAATCCAACTTGGGATCTCTTTTCTGAGCATGAGCAACCTTCCTATGTGTTTCAAAATCATCAATAGCTTGCAAATAGTTGACATGAGATGAAGGAAAGAGATTATCTGATGTAGTAGCTGAGGTGTAGCAGAAATTGCAAAAAGTTTCTCTCTCCTTGCCACTTGCATCCACTTGCATGAATAAACAATTCAAATAATCCAATCTTTGGTTTTTGCTAGTGGTAATCCATTGTGATATCACCAATTAAGTCTCTAAACATCAGAGAATGAGTTAAGCAAGTGATTAGAAGAGGCTTGAGTGGTTTATGCATCAAAATGCAAGTGCTGAACTTGGTTTTGTGACATGGAAAAACCCCAACTTGTTCTCTTCGATTCTCCCTAACCACAAAGGCTGTGAAAATCATCTTGTACTTTTTAAAAAGCCCAAAATATGATCTATAATGTTCATGTTTGGCCAAAGTTCAAATTCCAAAGGGAACTAGATAAAAAATCCTCATAAAGTTGGCTACAAAACTTGACTTACAAGTCAAGAAACATGAAAATTTTCTAAGTGTGGAAATCCTTCACAACTTGATGACCTCATAACTCAAAATGTATTCACTTTTTGCCCATAGGTCACAGGACAATTTTGTAGGGTTTCTCAAGAGCTTTCCAACCAGCTTTGGACCACTCAATTTGGATGTGTGGTTTGAGAGTTATGACCATTTCAAATAAGCTTGTAATTAGGGTTTTTTCATAAACCCTAATTTCTTGATTCACAAGTTATCCATCAATTCTTGATTAAATTTTCACCAAACTCATTAGTTAGGCATAAAATTATGTTTGAAACCTTGATTGCTTCAATTTGGGGTCAAAACCCTAAAAGTCAAAGAGTTGACTTTCTAGACAGACGAACCGAACAATTGAAATCTTCAGGATCGATCCTTAGTGTTATGGGGTTTTTGAACCTTTCATACTTCTTGAGGGGACTTCAATAAGTCATAGAAACATCATGGAACATGGTTCAATCTTTGGAAACCCATCTAGACCAAAAGTCAAACTACAATTGACTTTTTCAATTGGAAACCCTAATTAAGGTTTTGCACAACACTACTTCAATTCTCTTGGTAACAACCTCAAATAGCACTTGTTCTTGATAAGATATGAACCTCTTGATGATTTGAATATTTGATATGTAGAAGATCAATCCAAAACCTTGACTGATCAGTCCACGTGATTCTTGATTTTAACAGTGTGAAACCCTATTTCATCTGCATCTTGACAAAGATTAACTTGAAAGAGGTTAAGGTTAGATAACATATGCTTGATACACCTAGAATGATAATGGAATCTAAGGGTCAAAATTTGGGGTATGACAATCATCATCCATTCTGAATGCCTCATATTTCTATATTAAGGCAAGCGCCTTTGTCTCCTTAACTTGAGCATTTCCTTTATGAGTCATTCTTAGAGAATCAAAAATGCACTTGGCAGTATCTCTGTTTGTTATCTTCTCATAATTAGTATAAGAGATAGCACTTACCAGTATAGTTCTTACCTTGTGATGATTCTTGTAATCTTTCTTTTGTTGGTTGGTCATAACACTTCTAGACACTTTTACTCATGTATCATCAACTGGGTGAGTGTAGCCATTAACTACAAGATCCCAAATATTTACATTGTAACTAAGAAAGAAACGTTCAATTCTATCTTTCCAGTAGTTAGACTTTTCACCATAAAAAACAAGTCATTTGGCAATATAGTGGTCTTTCTCATCTGGAATAGGAGTAGCATTAGCGGTAGCCATGATATCTCACATAAATACTAGATCGGTACTGAACACGGTGAAGTGTTGATAAATTTTTTTTATCACAATCAGAACCGAAGCTCTGATGCCAATTGAAGGTGTGAGAAAACACAAGAAAGGGGAGTTTGAATTATGTTTCAAGAATGAAAGATTTTTGTGAAACTCAAACAAAGATCACAAAGATACTTACAAGAGAGAAAGATACATGATATATTCTGGTCCACTTGAAAACTATCAAGCTAATCCAGTCCACCCGCCAAGGTGATTTCACCTTATACATAAGGACTTAATCCACTGTAATCACTTGATTATACTGCACTAGCAACCGCTGGTGACTAACAACCAAAAGACTAACTATCTCTTCTTAAGGATTCTGACCTAACTGGTCCCTTAAGGAATCATAAACAACTATTTGGAAAAAAAATGTTTACAATGAATTGCTTATACACAAGAAGAGATAGACATTATTAATAGCTCAAATGACTTAAATAAAAACTTATACAGTATGAATAATGTTCTTTCTTTGTATTGTGGTGCTTCAATACTGTTGTTTCATTTCTTCATAGTTTGTTTACTTTTTGTTATTCACTCTTCTTCTTTTCTTTAAGTAAACAAGTCCTTATATAGCCAGAAAAAGATCCGTTGGAGGGCAGATCAGGAATATCCTTTAGATAGTTGAAGACTTGAAATAATGTCGTTACGCACGGATGAAAATCGCACACAAAAGTTGTCCTTTGTACTACCAAATCAGGGTAGTGGAATGGTAGTGGAATAAAACATGTTTGATATGTACTATGTATTATTTCCCTCATGAACGTTTGATCTTATCTTTTGTACATCAGAGGCTTCTGAATAGAGATGATTGAAGCATGAGGAGAAGAGTTGATCACTGGGTCTTTAGAGTCTTGAGTCTTAAGAGTCCTTAGAACTTCTTCACAAAAACCTTGTCTTAAGAGTCTTAAGCACTCAGTCTTTAGAACCCTTGGTCTTTAGTAACTTAAGTCTTCAGAACATTGTTTAGTAGAACTTTGTCTTCAAAGTCTTCAACACTTAATCTTCAGAAACCCAAGTCTTCAGAGTCTTCAGAACTTTGTTTAGCAGAACCTTGACTTCAGAGTCTTCAGCACTTGGTCTTTAGAACATAATGACTTCAGAAGCTAGACAACCTTCAGAAGTAAGACATCAGAGTCACGCTCAGAGGTAGAAACCAAAATAACATTGCAGCAATAACATATTGTCTTCTTAGAATCTTTCTGAATATGAGTAGATCAGAAGCAGACTTGCTTTTATGGCACATAAACGAATTTGGTCAGATCAGAGTAACATTGCACATGGTCTCTATCAGAGTTAGAGCTTTATCTATCAGAGTTAGAATCTATTTGTTAATTCTTTAGGAAAAAAACGTTAGACTACCATTGTTCTCACACAAATACTACTTTATTATTATCAAAACTTAGAGATATCTTGCAGAACCAAATATTGTTCTAACATAGTCTACTGCTTATCCTCGCCTACCTTGTGCTTCCTTTGGGATGCTAGTTTCACAATGAAATTAATGGCGAGTCGAAAGACCACCCTATTATCTATCACTAGTATGGCAATGGGCGCCTAAGAAAATAAATCAACATTCCTCCTCAACTTCAGATCAAGAATGTGTTAATTTGTTGATTTGGAAATCTAAAGGGCCAATTTGGACCTCCTTCAAGTTCTATGTGAGAATGGGTTTTTCATTATATACCTCCATTATGGGATTTAAACTTATTACATCCATTTCCTACATGCCTGACTATAGAATGATGATTGTGTCCACCTCGTCTCTTCTCATTCTAAGACTATTTGATAACACTCATGGGAAATCTCTTGGTCCCTTTAGACCACTCCAACTTGCCTGTTAGGTAGCGAATACTTCATATTGTATAGTGGATAGGATAAACCCTAATAGATTGAGTTCAAGCCTCCCCATGATGATGTTGTATGATGACAATGCGTCTACTATTAGGTATTTCACCTTAATTGTATTTACGCTCACTTATAATCAAAAGTTATTTCGAGAGTTGTAACCTTTCACCTCAATATGCTCAATGAGAGAACAACTAGAGAACCTTGAAATGTTTATATGTAATTTGGATCGAGTTGGAGTCTCTTAAAGGTGTCCTAAAATAGGAAATCCATTAAGCTTTTTGGGTCGATCAACACTCAGTTTATGTCCCAAATATCATACTTCATAGTGATCACCATGAAAACGACACCTTTATCAGAGAAAGTGATTTTGGAATTTGGCTTCTTTTCCAAGCCTACCACAGGGTTGCGGGCATGATGCTCTCCGTCAAAAATTGTCTGACATACTTCTAATAGGAATAGTTGGATTTTCCACCTCCGAAAAATCCTCCTGTGATTGTGTTGAGTGCAACATATGCATCATGTTACGTTGTTTTGCTGGAGAAGGTGATTGAAAAAATATAACAAGTATGGCTCAGTTTGTTGTACAGGCTCCACAGTGGGTTCCAATTGTACTTTATGAAAAGTAAAATGAGAGTAACCATGTAATTGGAGGGTCGTCTATGATTTTATGGTTATTGATGGTGTTTAGAGCTAGCTCGTGCAAAGTGATAAGAAACTCTGTATATGTGTTTTTAGGTGAAATGATTTCATCCCTCTCAACCCTCAGGTTGAGATATTTATAAAGAAGCCTTATGCTTGCGTCTTCAGATCCAAGGGGCGGTTATTCTCTCTCCCCTCTCATAAATATGGTATTTAGGGAATCTAATTTTTCTATAATCACGGGGAACATGGTTTCCCTCATTCAATGACTTTTTTATTCTGTTAGTGTACAAGGACACGTCACTTCCCACGTCTTAACAAGAGAATGCTAGACAAGCAGAACCAAGACCAATATGGGTGAGCTATTGCAAATAGTGGGCGGTCAGGGGTAAAATTCCAAGTGGCATGTGGCATTAGTATTACCATTAAGCTCGCCCGACACCACTATGTTAGACTTACCTCCCTTCTCTTTGGATTATTTTCTCTTGGGACTAACGAAATTATCCCAATACAAATTATTTTGAGTATTAGTGATCTATGTTGTATTTTTAATATGTTAATACCTATATTATCAATGTGCAAGACTCATATTGCATTTTAATATATTAATACATGGTTATCATCTAATTGATATTCCACACTTAAATTAACATAAAATTAGCATTGAAACTATGATATAAAAGGATAACTAAATATCTTCATTAAAAATATAACAATACATAAGGTAACATTACAAACACGACAAAACATATACAAACACATAAACAATAATATCTTTCTAACATTGTATGGACTATCATAACAGGAAACATTAATTACACTACAATAACATGAGCAATAGTTTTCACAGTAAAATCCAAAAAATTAAGACAATAGCAACAACAATGTCAATATCTTCACTTTCTTCCCCACAAATTCCAATTTCACCTTCATTTTACCATTCTTCTTAATGCATGTTTCTTTCCAAAATCCATAATTGTTACAATATACTTTAGCATATTGTGGAGTATCATGCGATAAGAAATTCATTATGTGAAGATTTATAAATGAAGTTCATCATCTCAAACAAATAGTTTACGGTTTTTGTTATTCTACAAAATTTAAACACTCATTATAAATTTAATGGGGATCTAAAAGATGGATAGAAATAAAATAAAAATTCTTATAAAATAACACTCATATTCCAATTGATGCAATTATATAACCTTCACTCACAATTTAGATTAGTTTCTGAAATGAATAAATGCATAAGTAACTTTCAGTCACATTTAATTAATCTTCCTTGTATCAATGACCTACTTAAAGAATCTATAAGCTAACACCATAAAGAAGAAAATAAAAATGGATTGATGAATCTTGGAATTTGAGAAAATCTAGTGGATAAAAAAAAGATATAATGCTTTGTAAATGATATGGTTCAAATAAGAAAATAATATTTTTTAGTAAACATAAGAGAAACTTGGAAAAACAAATATAACAATGATGATGATGAAACATTAACACAACAATGAAGATATAATGGCAAAGAATGGAAGAAGTTTGAGAAATATAATGGATCAAAGAAGATATAGTGGTTTGAAAATGGTATTGTTTGCAAAAGAAAACATGACAATAGTGAAAATAATATGGTGATGACAAAGTATCAACAATGAATATATGGTGGTGAGAAATGAAATAAACAACATCGATGAAGATGAAAATGAAGATACTAAAATTGTCCTTGTGTGTATTATTGAAATATTAATGTTTCGATACTTTCTATATTGTATTATGTAGTGATTTTGAGATTCCTCATTGATCATCTCTTACACACACCAAAAAAAAGTTTTTTATGCATAAAACTAAGTGTTGACTAAAGTCAACCTTGATTATTGGATTCAAGGTCATTGGTGACTCAATTCAAAGTGCATGACATGATTGAATTAATTCAAGGTCATTGTGAATCGATTAAACAAAATGCTTCAAAAGTCGTGCCAGCCTCTGGTTGCAAGAATCAAGTCAAATGAGGTCTTTATTTGATTTAAAAATGTAAAATGAATCAATTTAAAAGTGGCATGGTCTGATTTGAAGAGAGATTTGAATTGAATGCTTGAATGCTTGAATGAATATTATTGAATTATCAAAATTGAATTCCATCAAAGGTTGAAGATCAAGATCGAGTTGAAGACTGAATTATGTGTTTGTGAGGACGATAACACTAAATTAGTATAAATCTTGATGCACTCTCTTCTTCTATATTTCTTTCCTTTCGTTTTCTTATTTAACTATGTTAGCTATTAGAATTGTCATTTCATATATAATTTAATGCTTCTTAGGTTTATTACACTCATAAAATTAAATTGTATAAGTTGAATTTGATTAGAATTGATTTTCCAAATTGTCATACTCCAATTTTGTTTATGTTTTTTTGTTGAAAGACAGTGACAAAATGGTTTAATTTTTATTTCAGATCTTGCAATTATTTCAATAATATTATTAGTTTAATTTTGTTATTTTAATTTGATTTTTAATATTTATTTGATTTTTAATTAGTTTTATTTTTATTTAATTTACAAATAGTTTAATTTTTGCATTTTTATGTATTTTTTAAATGTGAAAAATAAAAAAAGAATTTAAATTTATTTGATTGGATCATAAAAGATTTGGTGAAACATATTTGGGTGATGCTTGATTGTTATTGGTCATGTTGTGTCACAATTTTATTTTATTTCTTTTTCAATTGACCTAAAAATCACTATAAATAGGAACATTTTCTTTCACAATGGAAGGGGAAAAATAAAAAAGAAGTGGCAGGGAATGATCCCTTCGCCTTTTCTCTAATAATAAAAAATATAGAAAAGAAAACTAAAAAAATAAAAAAAGAAGAAAAAAATTGATAAAGAGAGATCTTTTTCGTCTCTCTCTCTCTCTCTCTCTCTCTCTCTCTCTCTCTCTCTCTCTCTCTCTCTCTTACACACACACACACACACACACGCACGCACACACGTGCACACACACACTCTCTCTCTCTCACACACTCTCACGCACACACACACACACACCATATCGCTCCACCATTTCCTTCATTTTTGCTTCCGCCACAATCAACCTATGCCTACTCCATCTCCTACACCATACAAACCACCTTCTTACTTTCCATCCACTTTCAATCACCACCACACAAAACATGACAACAACAAAGAAAACAGAGCTATCAACCAAAACTGAAGTAAGACAAACAACATCAATATCCTATTTAACAACATAAACATTCACCATTCAACAACATATAATACAAACAAAAATTAAAATAGAAAGTAAAAGGAGAAGAACAAAAACGATCCAAATTCGTTGTTTCGCCATCCTCCAACTGGTCGTTACCATATTGTGACCATCATTGGAAAATCCCTTTCGCTGCACCATCCATCGGAATTGCGCATCCAATTGTCGGTTTCCTGCACAAAAATCTCCTTTGTATGCTAACATTGTAAATTCGACCTTCCTTTTCGACGGCCATGCCTCACACCTCTACCGATGACACCACCTTTGAATCTTCATTCGCGAGTCGTCACGCTCCATCACTTCTTACCGTGCCACCAAGCGTTTCCATTACCGTCGTTCACAAAGGTGGTGTTTTTTCTCCATCTCTGTGCGTGCCCTTTTGGTGTTTTATTCATGTTTTTGTTTGTTTGATTAAATGAGAGAAGAAGAATGTTTGAGAGGAAGAGAGAATGAATGATCAAGAGAGATAAGAAAAAATTGACAAATCTGAAAAAAGGTTTATTTATCTCTCTTTTATTTTACATTTTATTTATATTTTTTTGGTTCAAATATACTTTACCTCCCTGCAAAGTGAGCGAATTTCAATGTACCCCCTTTAAAAAAAATTGATTCCCCCTTGCAATGTTTAGATTCTATTTCTTTGGCCCCTTTGGTGACGTAACAACTATGGAATCTTCATAGTTGTGTCGCAGTGAGAATCGAATATCAAGCTATTAATTAGCTTGAATCACAAATCATTATTCACCGTCGGTCTTTAATTTGTCCAAGGGAAGGGAAAAAGATAGAAATAACCCATGAGTATGCAATGCAATGTAAAGTTAGAAAGTCTAAGATTCGAGGTTGATTATACCTAGGGAAAGTGTTAGCATCCTAAGCATCTGTAATACTCTACAGGAACCTCTTGGTGAATTGTGTTATTGTTGTTTACTAAGGGTGACCTAGGAGTTTATTTCTAAGTATGCTCACCAAAAAATTGCATCTTGTGCCTACGTATCCCGACGGAAATGGAATAAGAGCATTTGTAGTTTCCCTAAAGGGAAGAGGAACTCTTGACCATGGTCAAGGTTCCGGGGGGAAAGGTTTGTTGATTGGTTTTAGGAGAAGAGATGAGTCGTCATATTAAGGAGAATACTCGACTTAACAACCACAAACATATGGAAGACGGTCTTTGCATCTCATTGAGAGAATGGCTCAAACTCGAATTTATAATTGACGAGTATGCCACATACCTCTCTCAAGCGGAAAAGATTCTACATCTTTCTCGATTATGTTATAGGGTAGGAGAATTATATCTCGACTATGTAGATGAATCATGTTTAATTCTCTTGTGGGAGAAAAGGAGATTTAATCTATAAGTTGTCTAAAATTGAAATCTTAAGGGAGTTTATCCTAAGAATATAAAGATATAACTTAAGCTGATCAACCTGAAAAGAATCAGGGATCAAACAGGGGAAATGATGCAAATGAACAATGCATTGCGTATAACTTATAAAATCACACGTAAGTTCCTTCCTTGTACATGAAAATATATTATCAAAAGGGATACAGATAGAAGCATTAAGCAATCAAACCAGGATTGAATCATGTGAGGCATGCAGTATAACCAATTTATAAAGCGAGATGTCATAAGATAAATCAAGTCAACCACGTATAATCTGAAGAAAGATAAGGGCTCGTGGAGGTATGAGAGCGCTTTGATATAAATCATGAATAAGGTTCTCTATATATTTGAAAGAGCCATGGACAAACTAAAAATATTAGACTAGCACATATACTTTATTAAATAAATTAGTAATCACAAAATAACCGGGGAAGAGAAAAGGATAATTATAAATATGTGATTAATAGTTTTTGAAGTAATTAAGAAAAAAGAGTAAAATAAATAACACTTAAAAAAACCAAATTAATTGTTTATAAAATGATTAAACATATTAAATTGAAATGAATTAATAAATATTTGCTTTAAAAAAAAGTGTTTAATCATAAGAAAAACATTTATTAAAATTATAAAAGACAGAAAACTAAAAGAAAAAAGGAGGGGGATTTGGCGCAGTGAACCTAAGAGGGTCTATCGTGGACCCTGATCACGGACGGTCCGCTGCTAATCTAAGTGAGTCAAATAGAGTGACTCAAATCAGGTGGTTGGAGGGGTGAAGGAACACGGTCAGGCATAATGTTCGCGTCTGCAGTGGATCAACGCATGATAAAATAAGATAAACCACAAAAGAAGCAATACGATTCCCTTTCTCTCCAACACCTTGCGCTTCCTCTCTCCATTTTCTCCAAAACCTCATCGGAGGACGTCGAGCTTGCCGCATCATGGCTAAAGCCAACGACGAGAGATGCAAAACCATATCGAATAACATAAGCGTCTCCAACGTTTCACCTTCCACAATAAATAACGAGCAAACAACAAAACTAGCAAGAACAAACGCTAGACTTTCAATTAAGCAAAAACTCAAGAAATTGAAGAGAAGTTACATTGATCGTGTATTACTCAGATGCTATAAAGGCAAGAGTCTGAAAAATTTACCTGTCAGAGTTCGTCTAACGCGTCTTCAATAGCGAGATCGACACGGTTGAGCAAAAGGGGTCTTTTAGGTACGCTTCAAATTCCCACTTCTTCATCTTCAACGCGTGTAGTAACATGATGTTGAAAAGAACAAATTATGTTGCTGTGATGAAATGGTGATAAGACTTCTCAATGCGTGTGTTTTTTTATACGTTATTCTCTTTCCCTCGTTCTTGTTATCTCCTTCTCTTTTATAGACTGCCTAAATTGATGTGTGGATTTCAATTTAAATTCTGAGATTGGGTTGTCAATCATGATTTAGGAAAGAATATCATGGTCATGAATACATTTAAAACTCGTTGATTCTATTTTTGTTTGAATGATGATTTGCTTCTTATTTGTCATTGGTGATGCCTAATTTATGTTGTGTGAATCACTTCTTGCCGTACTCATTTTTTTCGTGTGATAATGATTTTGATTTGGAAGAAAAAAAATTGTGACTTACGCATAATAATTTTTGTGTTGATGGAATTTAATAGTTGCTGTGTTCGTATGATTCTATTTTGGAAATGAATATTATTCCCTTTTGTGTTTGGTTAAAGTTGGAAAACATGTTTTGAAATCCTTTTAATTCTTGCCCTTTCTAACTTGATTATGTTGAATAATGTTTGTTGTAATCTTGAAAACACGGTTTGAGAATTGTTGGAAATGATTTGTTCCTGATTTCCCATTGATTATGTCTGATTGTGCAGTATGAATTACCATGTCGTACTCGCCTTTCCATTTTGTACGTATGATAAAACTTTGATTTGGAAGAAAACCGTGACTTTATGTCTTTGCTTCTTTGTCATGTTTTAAACTATGCGTGGTTACCATTTGCCATACCCCAAATTTATCCTACCTGTATAATTTTCATCTGTACATTCACCCATCAATGTTACTTAAAAATTCAAAAAAATATATGTCGTTGTTTTCTTTTTCCCTGAACTGGGTTTTATCTTAAAATGCCAAGTCAAATGTGCGTGTGTGGTTTAATTTAAGTTCATTTGGTTCTGATTTAGTCAGTAAGAAGTTTGTCTCATGATCAAGCTAAGGCTACCAGGTTGTGATAGGTGGAGATGTTTCATGGTTGAGGATCATTAGAGTTTAATACTTGCAGTCAAAGTTTTGGGCAGTCCAGATCATAATTTCAAGGCACGTTTCTTTGATTTCATGGATTAATATGTGGTTTATAGAAAATTCGGATGAATTCATGATGATTTCAAAGATTAATTAGGTGTTGGGCTTTTATTCATTTCAAATTCTAAGAGAAACATTAAGGCCTAATCGTATTTTCCAACCATAAGTTCATTACCATTCTTCAAAGTCCAAAAAAATTCTAATTCAATTAAATTTCAAAAACCCATTATCACTGAGCCCATTATCTTTTTATTCATAATTCCAAATAATACAAACTTCTTCAAAGTACACAATCATACAAAACATTACAATGAGTCACATATTTATAACCTACCCATACTACATTCTAGCATAAAAAAATAATAAAAAGGGAGCCACTAGCATTGACATAATTACTACGTATGGTCCACAACCATAAGTAAACTGTAGCAACCAAGTTTTGCTTCAACCTTGCCTTAGCTATCTTCTGGAAATTTAGCTTCTGCGGTGCATAACCAAGCTGCAACACGACCATCATGTACCTTCAAACCTGATTCACAACAGCCTCACACAAGCCAACCTACAAGAGGGTCACTAAAAAATATTCATTACAAGTTACCATGGCAAAAAGAAAAAATAAAAAAAACTCACATGATAATCACGACTTTCACGCAGCACGTCAAAAACCCTACAAAACGGTCTGCAAAAATTAGTATTGTGGGCTCACAATTCAGTTCCACAAATACCCTTGCCAAGCTCCCATAAAACGGGCCCCATTAGTCATTGAAGAGGGGAGATTTTTCTGCAAGAACAACTTCTCCCATCTCAGATAAAAGTTTTTAACTCCAAAATAGAACCTGCAGAGAATTAAGAAAAAAACTCTCCTCCGAATTCCTTCTTCATTCCCAGCCCTCATTGAAACTCTTCCATCTTCAAGCAACAACCAATCCAAAATCCATATCAAATCTAGAGATAAGAACAAAATGAAATCAACCTAGAATTTCAACAAACTAAAATAGATAAAGATGAAATAGAAGAGATATTGAACAAGTATTAGTCGCAGATAAAGAAAGACCGAAAGAGATAACACAAATCTGAAGACAACATAATAGGTTGGAAGATCGGTTAGTACAAATCGTAGATTGTTGTTGATATCATGTTCTCTTTCCATCTCGTTTTCGTTTGGGTCGAGAGGTAATGGTGAGGACGCTTTCCTTTGATCTTATTTTCACAGTTGTTGTGTTAGTTTGGTTTGTTGACCTTTACAACCATGACCGTGTTGAGGATGCTGATAAACATGGACCTTTTTTGCTCATTCGAGTTTTCTGGTCATGATGCTACTGGGCTTTTGAGAGCCCGTTCCATTCTTTTAAAAAAAGGGGGCAAACTACCATCAATTTTTTTTTCTTTTGACAAATTGTTAGAGTTTGGGCTAGGCTTTGAGGCCCGTGTTTCCTTTTAAGTACACACGCCCCTATTTCTCTACTCACCCCATCCCTTGTTTTTTATAATTTCCTGGATTTGTAAATTTGTGTTCTCTTTCTTTGTTTTTTTCTTTAAAAAATTTTAAGTCATTTTATTTCTAGCAAGTTTTATCATTTTTTAGTTTATCTTGATGATTCTTTTTTTTTTCCGATTTATTTTCCATTTTTATTTTCATCTTTGGTCGATGATGATACCTCCAAAAATTATTACTAGTCAAATTATTGATAAATAGTGATAAATCCGAGACCAACTACTTTTTTGCTTCTCATTTTCTTCTCTATCTCGACTCTATTTCATTTTTCGATCTATGAAGTATTTTGATTCACAAACGTTAGTTTTCAATGTTGTTAACCTTCATTATTTAAAATATGTAGAAAATGATCATTTGAATAATTTTTCTTTACTTTGGGATCGTGAGAGGTTATCCTCGATTAATTAACACGAGTTTGTTATTAAGACGAGATCCCACCATTCTTTTGATCCGTGCGACACGATTAAATAGGAGAATGATCCTCAATATCATTTCTCTATCTTATTTTTAGCACATATATCAATTTACGCGACCTCCTATAGTTTGAATTTCATCATAAGTCAAGCTATGACGGTTTAGCGTTACGCTTCGTCCCGATTCAATTCACAAATCGACTAACCACTAACTTTACTTTTCGTCAATATACAACTGTTTTATTTTCAGTCAAATATTCATTTTTTTACTTTCAGTCAATATTATCTTGATTTATATTATCTTGTTCATATACTTGTTGGTATTTATCTCGATTATATTATTGTGAATATTATCTCGATAATATTGTTATATGTCTTGTCATATTATTCATAATTGTTCATATTCATATTCATGTTCATCTTGTTCATCTCTTATTCATATTCTTTTCAAAAACACTTAACAACTATCGAAACCTAAAAGCCTAAACTGGTGGACTGTTGGTTATTTGTTCGAACAATGGACTATTGGACTTTGTCAGAAATCCTAGATTGGAGTTTTTCCAACTTTTGCTCAAGGCTTAGTTTAGGACACTTCGCACACACACAGCTTTCTCTTAGGCTATCTCACAACGCGACCTTTTATTTCATGCAATCCTGTGTAACTCACATGTATCCCTCTCCCATTTCGATGTACGCTTTCGTATTTCTTTGTTTATGGTTTATCTTCTATGAGCACCCTTAGGGACTAGCGTAGATTAAACTGTTTTCAAACTAATTCTCTATTCATCATCGAGCCATTTTAAAACACCCTCTATAAGTCGAGTGCTCATATGCATTCGCCATCAACCTATCACACACACTCTCACATTTCATTGTGGTTTCGATATTGGGGGCACCCTCAGGGACTAATATCGTTTCTCACAACTTAACCCTTGATTTTTCGTCAAGCCGATTCCGTTTTCAAACCAATTTCCATTCTGCCATGCTTTGCACGCAAATATAGTCAAACCCTTGATCCAACGTCACGCAGTATTTTAAGCCAAGTTGTAAGCCGAGTGCCTTTTGCCTTGTAGTTCACCTTTTTTTGCAATGTATTCGATTCAATACTTTTACAAGCGCTTTTCTAAACAAATTAAGAAAGAAGGAGATTTGTGGAGTCTAGCACTCCTTGAATCTTTGAATGAATGGCTCTTGAGGCGCACGCTTTGGGTTGTCGTTCATTCACCCTTTCGTCTTAAAACACCTAATCTTTATTCAAACATTTTCATAATCAAACTTACGAAAGAAGGATATTCTTGGAGTCTACTAATCCTTGGATCTTCGAATGTATATCTCTCGAGGCACGCCCCTTGAGTTGTTATTTATTCAATCCTTCAAATTCAAAATGTTCAAACCCTTTCTTGAAACCTTTTTCAATCAACTCCCAAAAGAACTAAGTTCTTGGAATCTCGCATTCCTTGGATTCTTGAGTGACAGCTCTCGAGGCACGCCCCTCGGGTTTCTTGTCATTCAATCTTTTGTTTCTCAACCAAACTTCAAACTCAACTTCAACTCAATTCAACTTATCTCTTCTCATGGTCATCTCCACGAACTACGGACGCTATGATTCTTCATTCTCTTCTGAATGTAAGATACGTAGGCACAAGATCGTGATGATCTTGGTGAGCATAATTCCCTTCATCTTCAGTTCCCCCTATCCTTTCCTGTAGTCAAACTACGAAGCTTTGATTTCTCATTCTTGTCCGAATAAGCATACGTAGACACAAGGGCCCCAATCCTTGTCAAGCCCTTTATCCTATAAACACCCTATTCCCCTTCGTGCCTTTATCCTTTTATCCTGCCAATTCACATTTATCGTTGAGAAGAAAACAAGCATGCTTAGATAACTCCCATCGCAAAATACCCTAAGAGGTTCCCGTTGAGTACAACGAACGGGAGGGGTGCTAATACCTTCCCATTGTGTAACTGACTCCCAAACCCAAAATAATGGTTGCGACGACTTTGCTCCTGTCCTTTCGCTCTAAAAGGTTTTCTTGATATTTTCCTTTCTCGTTTATTCGGGATAAATAAAGGTCGGTGGCGACTCTATCGAACCGCATTTCTGCGCCTTTTGCGCAAGGGTCGTTTCTCGTTGAATTTTCGAGGTGCGACAGCTGGCGACTCTGCTGGGGATGTACTTACTCCATGCAAGAGAGAGTAGAGCCTATCTTAGGGTTTTGTGAGGAGCGTTGTCTTTGTTTGCTTATGTTCTTCTTGTTTACGCTTGTTGTTCTCTTATATGCTTGTTATTTTCCTTGCCTGTTGGATCGTGGATGATATCATGAGTAAAGTCTCTACGCTTGAGCTTTGGTAAAAGTAGAGAGAGCACATAATTTAGAATTGGTAGTCAAGTAGTGTTAGTCCCCAAGGACTTGCTCCTTGTGTGCCTAGCCTGAAAGCTCCCCTAGAGGAGACCTATTTGTAGATCTTGTTGTAACACAGCTAGCCTGTTGCACGACTTGATTAATGAAAGGTTCACGATTTTGGAAACCCTCTTAGAACTAGTTCTATATTAGTTGTCGTGTAGTGTTAGTCTCCAAGGATTCACTCCTTGTGTGCCTAGCATGAGGACTTCGCTCAGGAAAGACCTTGTCGTCATTATCGTCGTAAAGCAGTTAGCCTTTTGTGTGACGCTGATGTGATTAGTGTCCGTGATCTTGACAACCATGGCCAAACATAGAAATCACCCCGTGAGTAGGTTATGGGTAAACAATATATATCTTTCCATATGGGGTTCAACTATAAGGTTTCTTTGTTCAGAAACTTTGGTTACGTACCTGTTACAGTGACCAGCTTCAGAATTGCTCGAATATGAGAATCTGTGATCCTGTGATCCTAGATCTTGCATCTTTCATTGCATCTCGCATATCATTTGCATTGTATTTGTTGTGCATCCTACATTTTCATTCCTTCAGCAGAATCTCATTTCTCCTTCCTTCTTCTATAGTAAATCAAGTTGATTCCTCGACATTAGTACGCAACTAAAGCCAATACAAGACGAATGATGGAGCAGATTCAGCAAGAGCAAGTTGCCTTTTGAGAATAATTGGACTCCATCAAAGGAAAGATTGACCATATTTTTGAAGCCCTTCTTACGGCCATAAAGGAAGAAGAATAGCGTGAAGTTGCTGCTGTCGTCAACAACAATGGTCAGGTGCAAGGGTCTACCTCAAGGCTCTCAGGTCCTGTTCCTAACCCCTATGGGATGCCAATGAACTCTGCTACCGTAGCCGAAGGAACCATAACTCAACCAATCCAAGCACCTGGAGTTATTGTTGGAGCCATCCCGCAGGCCCAACCCACTGTTGTTCAGGTTCCTGTTCCTCATGCCGAAGATAATCTGTTGGATCAGTATGTTGACGTGCAAAACTATCATGATGCTATCCCCACTGCCAATCCTGTTGCTGCTTAGGATTCTGAAGCTATCAAAATGTATCGTGATCTAGCTGAGAAGCTCTGAGTTATGGAGGGGCACAACTCAAACTCTCTCAGCGCTCTGGAATTGTGCTTGGTGCCTGATGTTGTCATTCCTCCCAAGTTCAAAGCGCCCGAATTCTCGAAATACAAAGGCCTCAGCTACCCGAACATTCATCTGAAGATGTACTGTCGCAAAATGGCTGCTTATGCCAGAGGTGAAAAGCTAATGATTCATTGCTTCCAAGACAGCTTGTCTGGGGCATCACTCGAGTGGTATATGCAGCTAGAGCGTAATAGTGTGTGCACTTGGGCTGAGCTAGCTGATGCATTTGTCAAGAAGTACAAATACAACACTGACCTCGCCCCTAACCGTACTCAACTTCAGAGTATGGCTCAGAAGTACAACGAATCCTTTAAGGAGTACGCGCAACGATGGAGAGAGCTAGCTGCAAGGGTGCATCCACCGTTGGTTGACCGTGAATTAATTGATATCTTCATGGGTACCTTGCAAGGCCAATACTATGAGAAGCTGATTGGTAGTGTCTCTTTCGGATTCTCTGACTTGGTAATCATCGGTGAGAGAATTGAAGAAGGTTTGAAGAGCGGAAAGATTCAAGGAGGTTCTGGAAACCAGGCTAGTGCCAAGAAGCCTTTCGACGAATACAAGAAGAAATAGGGTGAAACAAATGTCGTCTCTGTGCAGAAAGGGCAAGCTCCTCAACAAGCTCTCGCTCCTATGCCTTATCAAATCCCATACTTCCAGTATCTGTATGTTGCTGCTGCACAATATGCTCCAATGCCTTATCCTCGAGCCGTTTAAGTTGTTCAAGCTCAAATGCCTCAGCAACATGTTCCTCAACAACAATCTTACAATTAGAAAGGGTATCAGTATCCTCCCTAGCAACAACAACTACAAGTCGTTCAACAACAGCAAAGTGCTCGCCAACAGCGTCAGCCTAATCAGCAGAGGGCGTGGAGGCCATATAGGGTTTTTGATCATCTGCCAATGCTATATGCTAATATATTTTCTCAGTTGTTGGAGAAAAAGGCCATCATTCCAAGAGATTTAGCTCCCCCAACTGTCATTCCTGCCGACTATGATGTAAATGCCCATTGTGATTCCATAAGGGCGCTCCAGGTCATACAATTGAGATTTGCAGAGCTTTCAAGCACAAGGTTCAAGACATGATTGACAGAGACGCTATCAACTTCAATGGGAAGTCTCCAAATGTCATCAACAATCCTATGCCACCGGCCAGCTAGTTCCAGCATCAGATAAAGTCAAATCAAGTTCATCTCCCCAAAGAAGGCAGTCATGTTGCCATTTCATTATTTCCATTCTTGTATTTTGTCTTTGTTCGTTTAAGTATTGTATGTTTTAAACATTGCCATTCGTATATGGTTTGATTAATGTATTGTTTATGCATGTTTTGAATTTGTTATATCATATTCACTCATTATTTTCACTTATCATAATCACCGACACATTTGTTTGCTTCACTCTTTATCAACTGTTGCTTAGCATGATCGGAGGGAGGATGACGAAAGCGAAATACCCATAATTGCAAATGTATGCTTTCAGGAAGAATCTCGTCGATGATGTACATATATTGTTTCAATTCCCCAAACACTAGAGATATAAGGAGTTAATCCATAGTAAACCACTTCGAGCCTAGAAGTAATATTTTCCTTCAGATATTCAAACCTTACACTCAACCTGGGGCAGGGTAGTGTTCAGTTAATCTAATTACGCACTCAAATCAGTAAAGCAAAATCTAAAAGAAGGTTGTTCTTCAAAGACCCATAACATGGCAGTCACAAAATCAAAAAAATTAAAAATCTGCTAAGTCAAGCACCTCAAAGGAGACTTAGGCAAAAATCAAGGCAATCTCGATGGATCTGATAAGCGAAATCAGTCCATGCAAAAGTTAAGGATCAAAAACAAGATCAAAAGAACAAAAACAAAATAAGATTCAACGACCACCATATCAAAGTGAAAAGGTCGCCGACATCCACCAAAAGCAAAATAAGGTGACTGCCACTTCAAGTAAACCTTGAATCATCAAGCTTACATCGTCAATACACGTGCAGAATTAACTGAACGTAGGACTGGAGATCATCAAGAAAAAGGGGTGGGTGCAAATCATACTTTGAGCCTAATATCCTTTGTTTCGATAAACCGTGAACCAGACCATGTCACAACCCTCGAAAGACCTAATTGAGGCGAGAAGTACTCTAAAAGCATACTATTGCAAGGTTGCGTAAACTGACTCCTTCATATTTGCTAATCTTCAGCATTGGTGTCTTTATCCTTACTATATCTTTCACACACTAATCAAATTAGCACTATGTATGGGCTAACGGTTCATTCATATTACTATCACGACATTTTAATAAACAAAACTTTTTCAAAACTTGCATGAACGTTATATTAAGATTACCATTTGTGAATGTACAATTTTAATTGCAAATCAATGCTAAATATCCAAGACACTCCAGCAAGGGGAAACCAAAGAGGAACTTGACTTTCAGTGGTTGACACGAAGCAAGGTTACCTCAAAACCCACAGGTTGGGGAAAATCATTCAATAGCTCGATCAGAGGCAAATTCTTCAACTGCTCAATAAGGGGCAAGCTATATCAGAGCATCAAAGTCTAGCTTTAACCTCAGAATTGTTTAATCAGGGGAAGACCATTACCATGTTCAGACTGGGGCAGGACCAGGGCATCCTAACTATCAAGCAAAATCGTAATCTTCTTTGAAGTAAGTTCACAATAAACCACCAAGTACTCAGACTTGGGGCATCTAGAGCATCTTCATTTACTTCAATCATGGCATCTTCAGCAAACTGCGTGTCGAGGAAATCAGTCCCTCCCACCACCCAAAGTCCAATCCACATTGGCAACTACCAAAAGTCTTCCAGGCTAACAACTCCACCTACATATCCAATCACCCGTCTGCAAACATGTGCATCATACACATTTTATTCGATATCATAAGCATCTTGCATCATATGCATACAAAACCATATCATACTTCCCTAACTCTTGCATCTTCGCGCGTCAGCATTTGCATTTCCATTTGATATGGAACATCATTTTCAACATCAAACATCCATATGCATGCCAAGGTCCAGGATCAATCTCAAGATTTTCAAAGACCGTATTCAGCCCAGTCAGGGGCATTTCTTTCAAGATTGTGGGTGTTCCCCACGAGATTGTTTTAACCTTAGGGTTGATCAGTTTCCAAGATAATATTTAGCCCAGTCAGAGGCATTTTTTCCAAGACCGTGGGTGCTTTCCACGAAGTTGGTTCAACCTTGTGGTTGATGACAATTTCAAAAGAAAGATTCAGCCCAATCAGGGGAATGATATTCAAATATGTGAGCGTCCCTCACGAAGTTGTTCAACCTTTTGTTGAGCAAGACAGAGTTTCAAGGCAACATTCAGCCCAACCAGGGGCATCTTCCTCAAATCCGTGAGTGTCTCTCACGAAGTTGTTCAACCTTTTGTTGAGCAAGACAAGACATCAAGAAACACTCATCCCGGTCATGGGCATTTTTTTCAGGTTCATGGGCGTTCCTCATGAAATTATTTTAATCTTTTCTGGTCAAAGCTGTGACCTCTAAGCCAGTCAGTGGGTGTTCCCCGTTGATTTGTTTCAAACCAATCTTCCTCCTGGGTGTTCCCCAGTGAGTTATCTCCAACAAACTTGAGTTTTTTTAATTGCCTTACTATCATCCTTTTGGTGATAGCCAAACCTCGTCGGTTCAACCTAGCGTGCATCCTTTTGGTGTTGGTAACCTTCAAATTTGAGGAGTTTCTATCATCCTTTTGGTGGTAGTAACTTATGTGTGTCGCTCCATCATCCTTTCGGTGATGGGTCTGTCATTCTTTTGGTGCCAGATCATCCGAGTGTTGATCTACCATCCTTTTGGTGGTAGTAGTTGGTGTGAGTTTGCTCCATCATTCTTTTGGTGATGGGTGTGTCATCCTTTTGGTGCCAAATTATGTGAGTGTTACTCTACCATCCTTTTGGTGGTAGTAGCCAGTGCGAGTTTGCTCCATCATCCTTTTAGTGATGGGTTTGTCATCCTTTTGGTGCCAGACTGTGCGAGTGCTGCTCTGCCATCCTTTTGGTGGTAGTAGTCGATGTGAGTTTACTTCATCATCCTTTTGGTGATGGGTCTGTCATCCTTTTGGTGCAATATTATGCGAGTGTTGCTCTACCATCCTTTTGGTGGTAGTAGCCAGTGTCAGTTTGCTCCATCGTCCTTTTGGTGCCAGATTGTTCGGGTGTTCCCTACATCCTTTTGGTGTCAGAGTTGTGTGTGTTTCACTCTATCATCCTTTTGGTGATGGGTCTGTCATCCTTTTGGTGCCAGATTATGCGAGTGTTTCCCTACATCTTTTTGGTGTCAAGGCTGTGTGTGTGTCGCTCCATCATCCTTTTGGTGATGGGTCTGTCATCCTTTTGGTGCCAGATTGTGTGAGTGTTCTCCATTATCCTTTTGGTGATGAGTCCCTACATCCTTTTGGTGTCAGGATGGTGTGTGTGAGTTCGCTCCATCATCCTTTTGGTGATGGGTTTATCATCCTTTTGGTGATGGGTCTGTCATCCTTTTGGTGTCAGATTATTTTTGTTATTATCCTTTTGGTGATAATGATTGTTGCAAGTTATCCAATGTCTACTCGAGGGTTGACATTGATGTGTATTCCATTTCCCAAGCATTCTCTTTCTTTTCGGACAAATTCAGAGTCTTCTTCATATCAAATTGACTTCTACCTTGGAAGAATGAAAGTCTTAGCAATTCATCTTATTGGGTTTAAGCCAATTAGATAGGGGCATCTGTCATACCCCAAATTGTTCCCTGCCTGTATAATTTTCATCTGTACATCCACCCATCAATGTTACTCAAAAATTCAAAAAAAATATATGTCGTTGTTTTCTTTTTCCCTGAACTAGGTTTTATCTGAAAAAGCTAGGTCAAAGGTGTATATGTTGTACGATTTAAGTTCATCTGGTTCTAATTTAGTCAGGAAGAAGTTTGCCTCATGATCAAGCTAAGGCTACCAGGTTGTGATAGGTGCAGATGTTTCATGGCTGAGGATCATTAGAGTTCAATATTTGCAGTCAAGGTTTTGGGCAGTCCAATTCATAATTTCAAGTCGTGTTTCTCTGTTTCATGGATTAATTAGTGGTTTAAAGAAAATTCGGATGAATTCATGATGATTTCAAAGATTAATTAGGTGTTGGGATTTAATTAATTTCAAAGTCTAAGAGAAACATTAAGGCCCAATCGTATTTTCCAACCATAAGTCCATTACCATTCTTCAAAGCCCAAAACAAATTCTAATTCAATTAAATTTCAAAAGCCCATTATCACTGAGCCCATTATCTTTTTATTCACAATTCCAAATAATACAAACTTCTTCAAAGTAAACAATCATACAAACCATTACAATGAGTCACATGTTCATAACCTACCCATACTACATTCTAGCATAAAAAAATAATAATAATAAAAGGAGCCACTAGCATTGACATAATTGCTATGTATGATCCATAACCAGAAGTAAACCGCATCAACCAAGTTTTTCTTCAACCTTGCCTTAGCTATCTTTTGGCATTTTAGCTTCTGCGGTGCATAACCAAGCCACAATGCGACCATCATGTACCTTCAAACCTGATTCACAATAGCCTCACGCAAGCCAACCTCCAAGAGGGTCACTAAAAAATAATTCATTACAAGTTACCATGGCAAATAGACAAAATAAAAAAACTCACATGACAATCACGACTTTCACGCAGCACCTCAAAGACCCTATAAAACTGACTGCAAAGATAAGGACTGGGTGCTCACAATTTAGTTCCATAAATACCCATGCCAAGCTCCCATAAAATGGGCCCCATTAGTCATTGAAGAGGGGAGATTTTTCTGCAAGAACAACTTCTCCCATCTCGGATAAAAGTTTTTAAATCCAAAACAAAACCTGTAGAAAATTAAGAAAAAAACTCTCCTCTGAATTTCTTCTTCATTCCCAGCCCTCATTGAAACTCTTCCATCTTCAAATAATAACCAACCCAAAATCCAAATCAAATCTAGAGATAAGAACAAAATGAAATCAACCCAGAATTTCACAAAACCAAAATAGATAAAGATGAAATAGAAGAGTGATTGAACAAGTATTAGTCGCAAATAAAGCGAGATTGAAAGAGATAACGCAAACCTAAAGACAACATAATAGATTGGAAGATCGGTTTGTAAAAATCGTAGGTTGTCATTGATATCATGTTCTCTTTCCATCTCGTTTTCATTTGGGTCGAGAGGTAATGGCGAGGACACTTTCCTTTGAGCGTATTTTCACAATTGTTGTGTTAGTTTGGTTTGTTGACCTTTACAACCATGACCGTGTTGAGGATGCTAATAAACACGGACCTTTTGAGAGCCCGTTCCATTCTTTAAAAAAAAAAGGGCAAACTAGCATCCGTTTTTTTCTTTTAACAAATTGTTAGAGTCTAGGCTGGGCTTTGAGGCCCATGTTGCCTTTTAAGCACACACGCCCCTATTTCTCTGCTCACCCATCCCTTGTTTTTTATTATTTCCTGGCTTTGTAAATTGGTGTTCTCTATTTTTTTTTCTTTAAAAAATTTTAAGTCATTTTATTTCTAGCAAGTTTTATCATTTTTTAGTTTATCTTGATGATTCTTTTCATTTCAATTTATTTTCCAATTTTCTTTTCATCTTTGGTCGATGACGAAACCTCCAAAAATCATTATTAGTCAAATTATTGATAAATAGTGATAAATCCGAGACCAACTACTTTTTCGCTTCTCATTTTCTTCTCTATCTCGACTTTATTTCATTTTTCGATCTATGAAGTCTTTTGATTCACGAACGTTAGTTTTCGAGGTTGTTAACATTCATTATTTCAAATCTGTAGAAAATGATCGTTTGGATCATTTTTCTATACTTTGGGATCGTGAGAGGTTATCCTCGATTAACTAACACAAGTTTGTGATTAAGACGAGATCTCACCATTCTTTTGGTCTGTGCGACACGATTAAATAGGAGAATGATCCTCAATATCATTTCTCTATCTTATTTTTAGCACGGATATCAATTTACCGACCTCCTATAGTTTGACTTTCATCATAAGTCAAGCTACGACGGTTTAGTGTTACACTTCGTCCCGATTCAATTCACAAATCAACTAACCACTAACTTTACTTTTCGTCAATATACATCTGTTTATTTTCAGTCAAATATACATTGTTTTACTTTCAATCAATATTATCTTGTTCATATACTTGTTGGTATTTATCTCGATTATATTATTGTGAATATTATCTCGACTATATTGTTATATATCTTATCATATTATTCATAATTGTTCATATTCATATTCATCTTGTTCATCTCTTATTCATATTCTTTTCAAAAACACTTAACAACTATCAAAACCTAAAAGCTTAAATTGGTGGACTGTTGGTTATTTGTTCGAACAATGGACTATTGGACTTTGTCAGAAATCCTAGATTGGAGTTTTTTCCAACTTTTGATCAAGGCTTAGTTTAGGATACTTCGCACACACACGCAGCTTTCTCTTGGGCTACCTCACAACGAGACCTTTTATTTTGTGCAATCCCGTGTAACTCACATGTATCCCTCTCCCATTTCGATGTACGCTTTCATATTTCTTTGATTATGGTTTATCTTCTAGGAGCACCGTTAGGGACTAGCGTAGATTAAACTGTTTTCATAGTAATTCTCGATTCGCCATCAAGCCATTTTCAAACACCCTTTATAAGTCGAGTGCTCATACGTATTCTCCATCAATCTATCGCAGACACTCTCACATTTCATCATGGTTTCAATATTGGGGGCACCCTCAAGGACTAGTATCATTTCTCACAACTTAACCCTTGATTCATCGTCAAGCCAGTTCCATTTTCAAACCAACTTCCACTTCGCCATGATTTGCACGCAAATATAGTCAAACCCTTGGTCCAACGTCAAGCGGCATTTTAAGCCAAAGTGCCTTTTGCCTCGCAGTTCACCTCTTTTCGCAACATATTCGATTCAATCTTTTTACAAACGCTTTTCTAAAAAAATAACGAAAGAAGGAGATTTGTGGAGTGTAGCACTCCTTGAATCTTCGAATGAATGACTCTTGAGGCGCACGCTTTGGGTTGTCGTTCATTCACACTTTCATCTTAAAACACCTAATCTTTATTCAAACATTTTCATAATCAAACTTACGAAAGAAGGATATTTTTGGAGTCTAGCATTCCTTGGATCTTCGAATGTATAGCTCTTGAGGCATGCCCCTTGGGTTGTTATTTATTCAATCCTTCAAATTCAAAACGTTCAAACCCTTTCTCGAAAAAAATTTCAATCAACTCCCAAAAGAACTGAGTTCTTGGAATCTCTCATTTCTTGGATTCTTGAGTGACAGCTCTCGAGGCATGCCCATCAGATTTCTTGCCATTCAATCTTTCGTTTCTCAACCAAACTTCAAACTCAACTTCAACTCAATTCAACCTATCTATTTTCGTGGTCGTCTCCACGAACTACGAACACTTTGATTCTTCATTCTCTTCTAAATGTAAGATACGTAGGCACAAGATCGCGATGATCTTAGTGAGCATATTCCCTTCATTTTTCGTTTCCCCCATCATTTCCTGTTGTCGAACTATGAAGCTCTTATTTCTCATTCTCGTTCGAATGAGCATACGTAGACACAAGGGTCCTAATCCTTGGTGATCACCCTATCCTATAACCACCTTCTTCCCCTTAGTGCCTTTATCCTTTTATCCTGCCAATTTGCATTTATCGTTGAGAAGAAAACAGACAAGCTTGCAAGGTTGCGTAAACTGACTCCTCACATATTTTCTAATCATCAACATTAGTGTCATTATCCTTGCTATATCTTTCACACCAATCAAATTAGCACCACGTCTGGGCTAACGATTCATTTGTCTCACACTATCACGACACTATCAATAATTGACACTTTTTCAAAACTTGCATTGAGCCTTGCATTAATATTACCATTTGTGAATGTACAATTTTAATGGCAAATCAGTGTTAGGCATCAAAGACACTCCAACAAGAGGCAATCAAGGAGAAACTTGACTTTCAGTGGCGGATACAAAGCGAAGTTATTTCAAAATCCACTGGCTGGGGCAAATCCTTCAATAGCTCGATCAGGGGCAGGTCATCTTCAAGAAATCAAAATTCAACTTCAACTTTAAAACTGGTTAATCTAGGGCAGACCATTACCATGTTCAGCCCAGGGCAAGACCGAGTCACCTGAATCATCAAGCAGAGCTGCAACCTTCTCTGAAGCAAATTCACAACAAACTACCAAGTACTCAGACTTGGGGAATCAAGAATATCTTCGTCTACTTCAATCATAGCGTCTTCAGCAAACTGCGTGTCGAGGAAGTCAATCCCACCCACCACCCAAAGTCCAATCCGCATTGGTAACTAGCAAAATTCCACCAAGCTGGCATCCTCCACTTGCATTTCCAATCACCTGTCTGCAATCATGTGCATCATACGCATTGCATTCAATATCATAAGCATCTTGCATCATATGCATACCCAAACCATAACATACTCCCCCAACTCTTGCATCTCCGTGCATCAGCATTTGCATTTGCACTTGTTATGGGATATCATTATCATCAAGCATTCACATATGCAAGTCAAGGTCCAAGATCAATCTTGAAGATTTCCAAGACTATCTTTTGCCCAGCCAGGGGCATGTCGTTCAAGACCGTGGGATTTTCCCACGAAGTTGTTCAACCTTTTTTTGGGGAAATTCAAGAGCTTCAAAGCAATCATTAGCCCAGTCAGGGGCATCTCCTGCAAAATCATGGGTTTCCCCATGAAATTAAAGATATTCAAAGAAAGATTCAGCCCAGTCAGGGGAATCTTTTTCAAGACCATGGGTGCTTCCCATGACGTATTTCAACCTTGTGGTTGATCATATTTCCAAGTCAATATTCAGCCCGGTAGGGGCATATCATTCAAGACCGTGGGCATTCCCCACGAAGTTGCTCAAACCTTTTGTTAGGAAAATTCAAGAGTTCCAATGCAACATTCAGCCCAGTCAGGGGCATCTTCTTCGAAGCCGTTAGCGTCCCTCACGAAGTTGTTCAACCTTTTGTTGACCAAGACAAGACATCAAGATAAACTCATCCCAGACAGGGGCATACTCTTCAAAATTCATGGGCGTTCCTCATGAAGTCATCTCAAACCTTTTGCGGTCAAAACTGTGACCCCCAAGCAAGACAGTGGGCGTACCCCGTTGATTCGTTTCAATCCAATCTTCCTATTAAGCGTTCCCTAGTGAGTTGTATCTAGCAAGCGTGACCGTTGTCAATTGCCTTACTATCATCCTTTTGGTGATAGCCGAACCTCGTCGGTTCAACCTAGCCTGCATCCTTTTGGTGTTGGTAACCTTCAGATTTGTGTCTTCCTATCATCCTTTTGGTGATAGTAACTCGTGCATGTGTTTTGCTCTGTCATCCTTTTGGTGGTGGGTCTGTCATCTCGTTGGTGCCAGATTGTGCGAGGGTTTTGCTCTATCATCCTTTTGGTGGTAGTAGTTGGTGTGAGTTCAGTCCGTCATCCTTTTGGTGGTGGGTCTGTCGTCTCGTTGGTGCCAGATTGTACGAGTGTTTTTGCTCTATCATCCTTTTGGTGATAGTAGCCGGTGTGAGTTTGCTCTGTCATCCTTTTGGTGGTGGGTTTGTCATCTCATTGGTGCCAGATTGTCCGAGTATTTTGTTCTATCATCTTTTTGTTGGTAGTAGTCGGTGTGAGTTCACTCCGTCATCCTTTTGGTGGTGGGTCTGTCGTTTCGTTGATGCCAGATTGTACAAGTGTATTTTGCTCTATCATCCTTTTGGTGATAGTAGCTGGTGTGAGTTTGCTCCGTCATCCTTTTGGTGGTGGGTCTGTCATCTCATTGGTGCCAGATTATGTGAGTGTTTTGCTCTATCATCTTTTTGGTGGTAGTAGTCGTGTGTGTTTTGTTTCATCATCCTTTTGGTGATGACGACCTTTTTGCTGGTTATTCACTATTTACTCGAGGGTAGATCTTGGTCCATTATCCCACCTCCCAAACACTTTTTTTCTTTTTAGACAAATTCAGGGTCTTCTTCATATCTAATTGACTTCTACCTCAGAGAAAGAACGCTGCAGCAGTTCATTTCCCTAGGTTTAAGCCGATTAGATAGGGGCATCTGTCATACCCCAAATTTGTCCTACCTGTATATAACTTTCATTTTGTAAATTCGTTCACTAACAATCATTTAGAAAATCCAAAGATTTTTTGCTACTATCATGGTGTTGAATTGTATCATATCAGTTTTCATTGGAGGTTTATCAAGTCATGAGTCTGGATTGAAGTATATCTGGTTTTGTTTACCTAATTTTGGTTAGGAAAATTTGGTTACATCGTCGAGACCAGGGTGCAGGATTCAAGAGGTAGGTTCCTGATGCTTCACTTAGGGTTTTTGTAGCAGTGTGAGGATCAAGTTATCAGGCTACATCAAGCTCATATTGTTTCATGGTTGGTCGATTCATTTTCAATTAGGATTCTAGTGAAGTTGCAGTACAGTTTATATGTCAAGTCTTGATCCTCCGATCTCAAGGGATATCCTTGCTTATTTGGGTTCAAATGACTTAATTCAGGGATTTGTTGCTCGATTTCAGAACCTCATTTCTAAATGAGAATTCAAAAGGGTGGAATTTGGTGTAGGAGAATTTTGGAGTCTAATTAGAAGTTCAAACTTTAATGGTCGTGTTGGATCAAGTCACAAAAGCCCGTTATCCATAAATCGATTTCTGATATCCACTCTTGTAACCGTTTTTTGTCCATTTGGAAACCATACCCCAAAATCCATTATATTTTTATTCAAATATCCAAATAACCATGTCTAAAGTCTTAATTCATACCCATTTTTGTTATGATATCCAAATCAATAACCTTTTTTTTATTTATTTAAGGGTTGAAGACCAATTCCACAAACAAAATCACAAAATTAGAGGCCCATTTATACAAAGTGCAAAAATAATATACTTCACAAAAACTCAGAATAACCAAGTCCGATAGAAAGCCCATTTGTATATCTCATTATAAAAAGATGCTACTAGGCCCATCTATAATTTCAAAAAAAATTCATACATTTAATATACATGACACAAAAAATCTACAAAAATTTGTTCTCAATAAAATGTAGTCCACAAGCAATAATTCACAGCACATATTCAATTTGGAAGATTTTACCCCATACCCCTGCACTTATACCCATACCCCTACAATTTTAAAAAAATATCAATTTTATCCCTATATATATTTTTTTTATATTTTTTTTTCACTTTTTACCGTGTCCCATACCCCATACCCCTGCACTTATACTTTTTACCGTGTCCCATACCCCATACCCCTGCACTTATACTTTTTACCCTGCACCCATCCCACTTCAGAGTTGCCAATGCACATCGTAAAGAACAATACTCATATCCAGTACTTTATATCTTAATTTCAATTACTGTTCCCCCTATTGTTGAAGCCATTGCATTCACGTTTCTAAAACAAAGGTCTGCATAAGAAAATTCTGAATCTTTATTCAAAGTTAATCCAAAGATTTTGGAATACCAACGCAAAATAATAAAAACTCAATCACCCTTGACCAAACGGTTCCAAAACTACCATCCAAGTAAATAAAAAGGGAAATTCACAAATACAAATGACAATCCTCATCAATGATCCAAAACATGTTCAAGCATGTTCTTGCTTTTCAAAACAATTCCCAAACATAATCACATAAAAATGGAAACACACTCAATACAAGTTAGAATTCATTCTTAAAAAAGATCTGACAAAACAAATGGCTACATTCATTGCAAAATTGAAGGCTTTAATGCACAAAGTTTCATAGCAGTAAGTAGCAATGCACACACACAACAGTTGAAGTGAAAACAGTAAACAGAGGAAAACATTTTTGACAGAGGAAAACCACAAAAAATCTCTCCACGCCAATAATGCACACGGATAGCAGGAAAAAGAGTTGACATAACAAAATCACAGATCACCACACATCCGTGACAGTAAAAATTCAAGCAAGCTCACACACCATTATTACAGCGATTTGCAGCATGAAAAACACACATTCACTCTCAAATTCACAGTAGCATAATACACACAAATCACCCAATAAACAAACAACACATTGAAACATACACATAACCATGAGCATCAGAGAAAAGAGACGAAGCAGAACGTACGATTCGAAAGAGCAACAAAAAATATCAGCTACAATAGTAACCCGTTGCCGACACCACATTAGAATCCGACGAACTAAGCGGCAAACCCACAATGGCCGAAGTCCTCCTTATAGATCCGCTAGTCCAAAGTAGCTCGCCGCCAATAATCCACGAGGATTTTCTGGTGTGTTTTAGAATAGTGCAATGAGTAAGAAATAATATTGAGAGAAAGGAAAGAATCTAGAAGATTAGAGAAGACGTATCGTCGAAGCCGTCGCCGTTGTCGGAATCGTTGCGTAACAATTCACCATAGGTACGTGATTTCCTTCCCTAATTGCTGTAATCTTCATTCCAATTTCATCATTGTTGGTCCCTTTTATCCGCTGTGTGAAAATTCGTGAATGGGAGAAGAAAATCGCGAGTCGGAAAGACGTATCCATGCGCAAACGGTGTTGCAGGCGAGGAAGAGGTGCGAGCAAAATCCCACGCTACTTTTGTGGTAGATTGCAAGAATAGCGGTGATCTTTGTTCGTTGCAGAAGAAGGTTGTTGATGGAGGTGAGTCGTGCGTGTGGAGATAAAGAGGATTGAGCTGAGAAAGTGGGGGCTTTCCGAAAGAGAACAGTGACAGTGAAAAGAGGATGTTTGGACTGTTTTTTTTTTAATTTTTTTTGGCTTTGTGAACCGGAAGACTTGCAAAAAGTCTTCCGGTGAACAAACATAAAAAATTGTGAACCGGAAGACTCCCAAAAGTCTTCCAGTAAACAAACGAAAAAAAATATACCGGAAGACTTGTAAAAAGACTTCAGGTAAACAAAAGAAAAAAAAATTATACGAGGGTATTTTGGTCCAAAAAAATTTAGTGTAGGGGTATGGGTATAATTGTAGGGGTATGGGTATAATTGTAGGGGTATGGGGTAAAATTTCCTCAATTTGTGTTAATTGCAAAGCCCAAACCATTAAGCTTTCAGTGAAACCAGTCCAAGCTGCATGACCAATGCGGAATTTACATGGTAATGACAACATTGCAGCTGCGACAAAGATGTACGTGACAATATGCACAGCCCCAAAACCAAAATAATCTGCAAAATTTTCCACAACATCCCACAACCTGCGGATAAAAAAGAGTGTACGACCACGTCATGAATGATTTGTGATACTCTTTCCTTTTATACCCTCTACCTCAGTTTTAAATTGAAATGTTTTCTTCTCACTGAAAGAGGGCAGAACGGTCCGAACTTCACTATTCCAATTCTTCTGAAACCGCACACCTTTCCTTACGTTTTCAATAGCAACTCATATCCCTAAACCTTCAGAATAAAAAAAATGGAATCTCCCCTTCATCCTCAAAACCCTTCAAATCACAACAACACAGAATCCTTCCCTCAACCTCAAAATCAAATCTATCGTGAAACTCTTTCCCCTCATTACCACCTTCAACCAAATCTTCTCCTTCAACCTTCCATAAACCTCATCTTCATCGCCCTCACCTCTTTCAAATTCCCATTAAAACAACCTCCAAACTCTCCTTTTATAAATCTGGAACAAAACCCAAATCAACAAACTTCAGATCTAAATTAAACCCAAGCCAAGAATCAGAGTAGCAAAGGAGGGAAGAAGAGTGATTGAAATACGAAATTGAAACAAATCTCACAAACCTAGAATCGACTCACAGAGAAGGAGACAAACGCGATTTTGAGGCAAGGTTGATGGGCGTTGCGTTTTCTTCTTCATTGTCGAGGTCGTTCTTCACCGTCTAATGTTTATGATGGATACCATGTGTTTAGCTTTAGCAGAAATTGCCTTATTTTGTTCTTTTTTCTTTTGCGTTTTAGAGAAAGGTGAAAGATTGATGTGGTTTGTCTTCTTAAAAAGAAATCGGATGAGTATATTGCTGTTTAGGCTTTGGGCATTCTAGAGGGCCCGTTTGGTTTTGTTTGCACCACACCTTTTTTATTCTACTGTGTATTGTTTAAGTGGGTGATGGGCCTAAAAAGCCCACATTATCCCACTTGATTCTCACACCCCATGATCGGTTTCCTCTACCCCCATTTGTTTTTCTTTTAAAAAAAACTTGTTTGGGCTTTGTAAATAGTTGTTTTTTTAGTAATCCAAAGTTTTAAGTTTTCTTATAATAGTTGTTAAAAACTTTTTCTTGAGTTTCATGTTTTTATGATTCATCTATCTTTTATTTATTTTTACATAATTTACCATTGTATTTGGAATACTCTTTGTTCATTGTAGATTTTATTACATAGGATCGATGAAGAGACCTCAAAATTATTATTTGTCAAATCATTGATAAATAATAATAAATCTGACACCGACTTTATTTTCACCTTTTTTATTCATTTTTATTGTTTTCGGTCAATGACGAAGCTCCAAGAATTGTTAACGGTCAAATTATTGATAGATGAAAATTTATCCGAGTCTACCTTCTTTCCCCTTTCAATTTTTTCTTCATTTTTGATTTTTTTAATTTTCTGCGATCTATGAAGTCTTTCAATTCATAAGCGTCAATTTATCAAAGTCGATAATATCCATAATTTCAAATCTATGGAAAATGACTATTTGGGTCATTTTCTTTACTTTGGGATCGTGATAGGCTACCTTCGATTAATCGACACGATGTTTATGATTAAGACGAGATCCCACCCTTCTCTTGTCTGTGTGACACGATTAAATTGGAGAATGGTCCTCAATATCATTTCTCCATCTTATTTTTAGCACGTATATTAATTTACGCAACCTCTTATAGTTTGACTTTCTTGATAAGTCGAGCTACGATGGTTTAACGTTACATTTTGTCCCGATTCAATTCAATAACAAACTAACGACTAACTTTTACTTTTTGTCAAATATCAACTGTTTTACTTTCTGTCAAATATCAACTACTTTAAATTCAGTCATTATATCTCGTATATTATTGTGGATATTATTGTTATATTATCTTGTCATGTTATTCATAATTGTCATATTCATAATCATCTTCTTCATATTCATTTAGCCATATTCAAAAATACTTAATAAATGATTGAAACGCTAAAAGCCTAAATTGGTGGACTGTTGGATCATTGGACATTTTCAGGAACCCTAGCATGGAGTTGTGCTCGACTTTTGCTCAAGGTTTATTTTAGGACACATTGCACACACACGGCTTTCTCTTGGGCTACCTGACAATGAGACCCTTTATTTCGTGCAATCCCGTGTAAATTTGCATGTACCCCTCTCCCATTCCGATGTATGTTTCGTATTTCTTTGATTGTGGTTTATCTTTTAGAAGCACCCATAGGGACTAACATAGATTAAACAATTTTCAAACTCGTTCTCGATTCGTCATCGAGCCATTTTCAAACACCCATCGGTAAGTTGAGTGCTCGTCTACATTCGCCATCAACCTATTGCACACACTTCATCATGGTTTCGATATTGGGAGCACTCTCAGGGACTAGTATCGTTTCTCACAAACTAACCCTTCACTCGTTGTCAAGCTAGTTCCATTTTCAATCCAAACCCTCGACTCGTCGTCGAGCCATTTCTCAAACCATTTCCACTCTACCATGGTTTTTGCACGCGAATATAGGTCAAATCCTTGATCCAACGTCAAACGGATTTTCATAATTAATTATCAATCAATTAACAATTATCTAACCCATTTTTCAAGGTGTAAAGAGGGGGATTGAGCCTTTGATCTCTCTTTCAGTTATTTGGATGCGAGTTATCTTACTCGTGTGTGAGCAATTGACGCCTCTAATAACATTACCAACTCGACAACATTCGACCATCTTCCAAACCAGTCATCATTTCAAACAACATTCAAACACAACTTCTTTCAAGATGAAAAAGAGAGATAGTCAAGTCTTTGACTCTTTCTCCGATTGTTTGGGCCCGATGAGCCTTTCTTAAGCTTCAAGTAATCATCATCCGATCAACTTCACCTTTCAAACACAACCTTCTTTTCACGATGAAAGAGAGAAAGAGACAAGTGTTTGACTCTTTCTCCCGATTACTTGGGCCCAATGATCCTTTCTTAAGCTTCGAGTAATCGTCATCCGTACCCACTTCAAACCAATTCAACCCCATTTCTTTTCATGGTCGTTACCACGAACTACGGACTCTCTGATTCTTCATTCTCATCTGAATGTAAGATATGTAGGCACAAGATTGCAATGATCATGGATAGAACACTTCTTTCTTCCTCCATTATTCCATCTCCCGTTTTCCCTTATCCTTTCCCGTAGTTGAACTACAACGTTCTGATTTCTCATTCTCGTCCGAATGAGCATACGTAGGCACAAGGGCCCCAATCCTTGGCGAGCACCATATCCTTTAACCCCCTTTTCCCCTTATCGTTTCTATCCTTTTACCGCATCATTTATTATTTAGTTTTGAGAAGAGAACAACTAAGCTTAGCTAATGTTCATCACAATTTGAATTAAGAGGTTCTCGTTGAGTACAACGGACGTGAGGGGTGTTAATACCTTCCCCTTACGTAACCGACTCCCGAACCCGGAACATTAGGTTGCGACGGCCGTGTTCCTTTCATTTTTAAGAGGTTTTCTCGATATTTTCCTCTCCTGTTTATTCGAGATAAATAAAGTTTGGTGGCGACTTCGTCGAACCGCATTTCTGCGCCTTTCACGCGAGGGTCGTTTCTCTGAAATGTCTAAGTGATTTTTCGAGGTGTGACAACAGTGTGTGACGAATGGACCATTAGTCCAAACATAGTGTTGATTTAGTTGGTGTGAAAAAGAATATAGAAAGAAGAATGACACCAATGCTGAAGATTAGCAAATTTGTGGTGAGTCAGTTTACGAAACCTTGCTATAGTATACTTTTAGAATAAACCCTGCCTCAATTAGTTCTTTTGAGGGTTGTAATGTGGTTTGGCTCACGGTCATAGAAACAAAGGATATAAGGCTCAAAGTTTGATTTTAACCCACCCTTTCTTCGTGATGACCTTCAGTCCTACGTTCAGCTAATTTGGTACACACATGTCTAGAGTTGGACGGTGTGAGAATGAAGACGACGATTCAAGTTTCGCTTGAAATGACAGTCACCTTATTTTGTCTGTCGTGGATGTCAGCGACCCTATGGCGTTCACTGAATCCTATTTTTCTTCGAGGATTTGAGGACCTTTTTTTCTTTATTTATTTTTTGATCCATAAATTTTGCCTAAGTCATCTCTTTGGGTGGTGGACCTAGCGGGATTTTTTTTCCGAAAAGGCTCGTGACTGCCAAGTTTTTGGTCGTTGAAGAACAAATGACATAACAGGAGGTTTCATCTTGAAATTTGAATGTGTAACAAGGATAACTGAACACTACCCATGCCCCAGGTTAAGCGTAAAGGTTTGGAAATTCGAAGGAAACTCCTACTTCTAGGCTCAAAGTGGTTAACTAGGCACTAACTCCTTATCTCTCTAGTGTTTAGGGGATTTAAAACAATACATGTACATCATCAATAGGATTTTATCTGAAAGTATATCGACATCAATTACGGGTATTTCATTTTCGTCATCCTCCCTCCAATCTTTGCTAAAACAACAGTTTGATAAAGAAAGTTAATGAGAGGTATATGGTTTTTTTTATATAAGAGAAGAAGAAAAAATGAGCGAATGTGATATGATTAATTCAAAAATCATGATTACTTCATTAATATTACCATTCAAAACAAAAATATTTAAATACAAGTAGCATTCAACAAGAAAGAAAATACAAATGCAGATGATAAAATCTAAAAATTACCAGCATTTAGGATTGGGCTTTTCTTTCTTGACTGGTTATTAGGCTAACCTTCTCGCTCATTGAGACCAGTATGATAACCTTCTTCACACCCACTCTTAGAAACTTCCTCTATGACATAGACTAACGAGCCTGCCTGACCAGATGAAGGATTGACATTGATTTGAAGGCCTTGAGGCATAAATGAAATCAATATGGACTCAATCAACTCTTGTATTTGGTACTTCAAGGTTTTACAATACTCTGTCGTGTCCCTAGATGCTCCAGAATGGAACACACACCAAAGATTTGAATCATAGCCTAGAGGAAGTGGTGTTGGAGGAAGACCAATTTCCCTTTGTTGGACCATTGAGTTACTGAGAAACAAAGGGAGGAGTCGACTGCATAACATATAAATTAGGTCAAAGTGTTTCTCTGGCCTCCTTGGTCTGTTCTGGCCTCGTTGGGTGGAGTTTCGCTGCTGATCTGGATACTAATTTTGATCCTTCTCTCGATTCTTATGACCTGTCTGAGGATCAGGTAATGATCGTCGATAGGTACTCTTTGGAATTCCAAGTGGTAGGTCATGTTCACAAGGCATCTCTTGACTTGAGGGGACTTAGGTACTTCCACATGAGCAAGCATTTCTGTGGCAATAGCTGGTACGGGGTTACCTTCCTTCCTCATCAGTGTTTGTAGGATCTCCATAATCAGGTTCACCTAAGTTTTAAGTTTCTTGACATTCTCCTTCAACAATTCTTGGCCTTTCTGAAGCTCTTCTATAGTGATCTGAGACATGTTTCCAGTTCTGAGCGTATGTTAGGAAATCAACTAGCTAGTTAGAAACAGAAGGTGGTATGAGGTTTCACGTGGAAATGGTATGCAGACATACAGGTGCAATGGAATAAATGCAATGGGATGCAATGCACTTTTTTTAATTTTGTAGTATACGGGATCCAAGGTACGGATGGAAGATAAAGGTTGATTGGTCGTAACACAGGGTTCTTACTAGGTGTGTTATAAGGTTTAATAGGGAACCCAAAGTCATAGGTTCACACGAATGTTTATCACATATAATATGAGCATGTCGATTGATAACTCTATTGCATGAACCTCATTTGGGTTAGATATTCGTATTGAACCTTGCGAGAAGAGCTTCTCGGGGACCCATACTATAACACCATCGAAAATGGGTTCTAGACAAGGGTTTCAGAGTCATGGACTTTCTTAACGGTTTGTTACATATGTCAGCCATTGTCAGGCAACAACTCCATCAAGAAAGTCTCTTCTAAATGAGATCTTTGTATTGATCCACACGAGAAGAGCTTCTCGAGGAACCATACTACGTGACCATCAATCTTAGTTGTCCAATGGTTTAGGCTTCTAAAAGGTCCTTGGAGTCATGGATTCCCAAGAAAACATTGATCAAATATGCCAAGAGCTTGAAGGTCGTCAACATTATCAAAGGAATCTACTCTAAGCGAGGCTCTCGTATCTACTTTCACGAGATGAGCATCTCGGAAGCCCATACTACTCAACCTCTCCTATCTCAATTTTACACTCTAGACTCGGGTGTAGAGTCTTTCCCTCATAGTTTGTCACCAAAGTACCTAATCCATATTGCAACATTAAGAGGCACGCAAGATAAGATACAAGTAAATAAACAAATAGTAAAGCGATAAAGTAAAGCAAGCAAATAATAGAAAAACACCCAATCATGCGAAAACAACCTAGATTGGGCTTGACTTGCTTAGGAGTCCCCAGCAGAGTTGCTAGTTGTCGCTACGCGAAAAATGACACTGAGTCGCCACCGAATTTTATCTATCCCAAAGAGGGAAAGAGAAATATCGATAAAAACCTTTAGGGAAAGAATATGGTCATCGCGACCAAACTTGGGTTCGAAAATCGGTTATGTGAGGGGAAGGTATTAGCACCCCCTCACATCCATCGTACTCGATGAAAACCATCTAAGTTGTCTAGCTCGAATAGGTGTTATATTCTAAAAATCTACTTACTAAAGGGAAAGAGGGGTTGATTTTTTATTAGAGTGCTCGCCAAAGATTAGGGCCCTTGTGCCTACGTACCTTAACTTAAAAGAAGTGAAGAATCAGAGCATTCGTAGTTCGTGAGACTAAGAGAAGGTTGCTCGCTAGGATCTCACGATCCTATGCCTACGTATTCTCAACAGGTATGAGAAATCATAACGTCCATAGTTCAGACTATGGTGAAAAATGGGAAGTTTGGGTGGACGACACTAACGTGCACATTCTAGCAGTTAGGTGTATTACAGCTTGCTCGTGGAGTCTTATGAGTTACCTTTTTGCGGTAGAACGGACGTAACATGTCATTTTCTGAGAAAGAACGGAGGACTAAAGGTGGAAAAGAAATTAAAGTGCTCTATAGGATCATCGCAATCCTATGCCTATGTATTCAAAACAGATATAAGAAATTAGAGCAAATGTAGTTCGACCTACGGATTGGTTGGTGTTTTTTATAGACGATGCTAATGTTCGCATTTTAGAAGTTAAGTGTATTTATGCTCATTGTCTGGAGTCTTACGCGTTACCTGTATTGCGGTAGAATGGAAATAATATGTCCTTTTTGAAAAAATTTTAAGGGAATCCCGAAGGATGAAAAAACTTGGATTTGTTAGAGCATTTTTTGTTAAGTTTTGAAAAAAGAATTTGAGATGCGTGTTGTACTGAAGCTTATGGGTAGAGGTGAGTATTTCGAACTACTAAGCTTAGCATCTTGTGTTCAAAATACTCTGAGTGAGTGTAGAAAAGCTCCATTCTCACTCCTTCTCCACCACGTACTACACTCATCGTGTTTATTAAGTGTTTTTGGGATTTTTGATTAAAGAAAAAGTTTTGGATGCAAAAATAAATAAAACCTAAGGGAGACTGGATCCTAAATGTTATCATGCCAGGATGGACCTAAAGTTGAAGTTAAAGAGAAACCCTAATCAAATGTTGTCATCAACTAATCAAAAATTAAGTTTGAATTTAGAACCTAAAATCTATCCCACTTCAATCTTAATCAAAAATTAAGTTGGACTAGAGGATCCTAAGGGAACGTACAAGTACACAAGCTAGCAAGTGATCAAAACACAAATACATAAACATCAAGATGAATCAACAAGAGAAAACAAGTCATGAAATTACCAGACACAAAATAAAATCAGGCAAAGAGAAATAATATAACATAACCAAAAGATGCATGAATGAGGAGTACAAGATATGAACAATGGCATAGTCAAGGTAAGAATCAAGATCATAAGATCTAATAGAAATAGCCAAGTCTCCAAAAGAATCAAGTCACAAGTCAACAAGGTCAAGAGTCAAAGACGTTGATAACAATTAGAAATCAAAGATTAAAAATCTAAAATTAATTGAGAAAATATTTTGAATTTTTTTATATTTAACTAAATTAAATAATTTAATTACTATTAATTATAACCAACATAATTAAAAAAAATATTAAATAGAAAATATTTTTTAGATTAATATAATAAACTAAAGACAAATTAAAGAGGAATAAAAAAAGAAAAGAAAAGAAAAGGAAGTGTGACTAGAATAGTTGATGGGCTCAAAAAACCAATGGTATCAAACAATATAACAATAACAAAAAAAAAGCTCATTTTATGTAAAATAAATAAATAAATAAATAAATAAATAAAACAAGAGTTTTAAAGAAGGGCTAACGTGTATTCTTCTGCACAAAACGGATCTCACCTCTCATGGTATCTTCCTATCGCAATTTTCGTTCCACAAAAAAACAACATCATGCACATATAGCCTTTAGATATGGAACCGATTGAGCTTTTCTTTCGCCGTGCTCGCATATCCTCTATTTAATCTGTCACTCTCGTGGCTAAGATGCCATAGGTTCATATCCCTGATCATTTCCTTTCCCTGCACACCCATGGGCGATAGCATCAGATCCAACTTCTTTGGCAACATCCACCATGGCCTTTGCATTTACAGGATTAAAGGAAATAGAACAGAAACGAAAGCTAGAGTACTTGATACTTTATTCAAAAGACTGCTATAACTTTTATAAAGCCTTACAATTTAAATGTAACTGAAATAGAGAAAAACAAGGAAAACAGAACATAACAAACTTGAATAAATCAACTCCTAAAAACTAGCTTATTAAGACCTATTCTCTAGATTTAACGGTAAACCCAACAAACTCCTCCCCTTAAACTGGCACATGCTTAACGAGCATCAGTTTACTCCTCAGGTCGTTGATCACCAAGCAAACCTCTAAGTTTCACAATCTGATCCAACTTAATAGGTTTAGTCATGATGTCTGCCACTTGATCATCAGTTCCACAAAATGCTAACTTCACAACTCCTTCACTTGATAAATTGCATAGATAATGATATCTAACATCAATGTGTTTTGTCCTTCGATGCATCACTGGATTGTTGGATAGTTTAATTGCCAAACTGTTATCACATATTATGTGAATGCAATTACAGTCTTTGAAGCTTAACTCTTTCAAAATTCCTTTCAGCCAGGCGCAATGACATGCACAGGCAGTGGCAGCTACATACTCAGCCTCTGTAGATGAGAGAGTCACTATCCCTTGTTTTCTTGAACTCCAACAGATTGCTGCTCCATTTAGTAGAAATACATAGCCTGAAGTACTTTTTCTATCGTCCACATATCGTGTGTAGTCGCTGTCTGTGTATCCCGGCAGATTCGCATTTGTGCTTTTCTTGTAAAAAATTTCCAATTCCAATGTTCCTTTCATGTACCTCAGTACCCTCTTTGCAATCGACATGTGTTCTTATTTAGGTTCAGCCATATAACGAGAGATTAAGCATACCACAAACATTAAATTCGGACGCGTTACCGTTAGATACATTAAGCACCCTACTAGTTGTTTGTACAACATTACATCAGCACCGTTGTTGCCTTCCTTTGACAGACCAGTACCAGGAACAATTGGATTCTTGACAGCATTACAACTCCACATATGGAACCTTTGCAAGACTTCCTTAGCATACTTCTTTTGGCACAAGTGGATTCCATCTTTACACTGATATATTTCAACTCCAAGAAAAAACTTCATTTTTCCCAAGTCTGTCATCTCGAACTCCTTCTGCATTGGCAACTTGAACTCTATGCACATATGCTCATCATTTCCAGTATATATTAAATTGTCAACGTAAAGACTTACCGCCAATAGCTTGTTTCCATTTTTCTTCAAGAACAAGGTGTGATCATAGTTGCTTTTCTGAAACCCTTCCTTCTTAAAGTGACTCTCGATTATGCTGAACCAAGCTCTTGGGGCTTGCTTTAAGCCATAGAGTTCCTTCTTTAGTCGATACACCTTATCTTCCTCTCCATTTTTGATAAACCCTTCCGGTTGATCGATGTATACCTCCTCCTTTAATTTTACGTACAAAAAATCACTTTTAACGTCAAGTTGGTAGACACGCCAACCACGCTGAGCTGCTACTGCTAGGAGAATTCTGATGGTATCCCAATGAGCCATCGGTGCATACACTTTATTGTAGTCTACTCCTGCTGTTTGCGAATACCCTTTGGCAACTAGTCTAGCTTTGCATTTGTCCACCTTACCTTCTTCATTCAATTTTGTTTTGTATACCCATTTAACACCAATTTTTTTGCTTGATGTGGCAGTGACACAAGCTCCCAAGTCTGGTTTCTCTCTATAGCTTGAATTTCAAGCTTCATGGCCTCCTGCCATTTTTCTTCCTTCGCAGCTTCATCAAAACTCACTGGATCATCATGAGAGATATACAAGGCTAAGTTTTGTTCTGGTACCTCTTCTTCAGATAAGCCTCCGCCACTTTCATAATTACTCATCCAACTAGGCTTCCTTCTCTCTCTTTTTGTTCGTTCTTCAGGTGCTGACTCTTCAGTTTCTAGAAACTTCGTTGCACTGTCGTATTCAATTTCTTCAACATCCTCATCAGTATCTTCTGCTTCAGGTTCTTCTATCACAGCTTCGTCTTCTCCCCATGCATGAACATTCTGCTTTACGTCTGTTGCGTTCAAGTTCCAATCCCCTTTACCGCCTTCTTCGAATATGACATCCCTACTTATAATTATCCTTTTTGTTACCGGATCATACAGCCGGTAAGCTTTAGATTCCTTACTGACCCCAAGCAAGATGCATTTGTGACTTCGATCGTCAAGTTTGACTCTTTTCTGCTCAGGGACATGTACATGTGCAATGGAGCCAAATACTCTGAAGTAGTCCACTTTTGGTTTTATTCCTGTCCACCTTTCTTCAGGTACCATATCTTTTACCGCCTTTGTAAAACTTTGATTCAAGACGTGAGTCATCCATCTCGCTGCATCTGGCCATAGGGATCTCGACATCTCCTTCTCAGATAACAAACAGCGCACCATGTTCATGATGGTTCGATTCCTTCTTTCTGCCACTCCGTTTTGTTGTGGAGTGTATGCCACTGTCAATTGTCGCCTTATGCCATGATCCTTGCATAACTGGTTGAATTTATTTGATGTAAATTCTCCTCCCCTGTCAGTTCTTAGTCCGCATATGGAAGTCCTTGCTTCCTTTACAACAAAACTTTTGAAGGTTTTAAATGCCTCAAAGGATTCTGCTTTCTCTGCAAGAAAATAGATCCAAGTTTTCTGAGAGAAATCATCTACAAACACTAACAAATACCTCTTACCACTGTGAGAGGTTGGAGTTATTGGTCCACACAGATCTCCATGAATTAACTCCAATTTCTCTGATGCCCTCCAGCCACTTTTCTTCGGAAATTTCCCCCGCTGCTGCTTTCCCACGTTGCATACCTTGCAAATCTTGGCTGCTTCTTTTAACTTTGGTAACCCTTTTACCATTTGTTTTTGTTGCATTATTTGGATGTACTTGTTATTTAAATGCTCATATCTCTTGTGCCAGAGATTCTCCAAGTCTTCTTCCTCCGTCTTCAAACAACTACCGGGTAGTGGTTTCATCTTTGCATAGACGACGAAAATACGATTCATAGTCATTGGAGTGTCTACTATCAAACCTCTTTGATGATGATAGATTATGCAAGTACCCTCTTTAATTATGATCACTAAATGTTTCTCCTGTAGCTGTCCTATGCTCAATAGGTTGTTGCTGAGATTTGGAACATAATAGACGTCAGACACCGTTTGTGTGATTCCTTGTACTTCAAACCTGACGCTGCCTTTTCCTTGAACCGCCATCCTTGAGCTGTTACCCAATCTGACAGAATGCTTGAAGCTTTCGTCGAACTCAATAAACCAAGTTTTGTCTCCTGTCATATGGTTTGAACACCGAGAGTCGAGAAACCAAATACCTTTTCCTTCAGCTTTACTGACTTTTGTGTGTGCCATTAAGAGGAGTTCTTCTTCCTCGTCGAACTCGGTATAATTGACTCCTTTTTCCAGACTTAAGCATTCAAATTGATAATGTCCTTGCTTTCCACATCGAAAGCAATTAATGGTTGACCTGTTGACGAAAGATCTACCTCTTCCTCGTCCTCTAAAGTTATCTCCTCTGAAGTCACCGCTTCTGGAGTTGCCATTTCCTCTCTGATATATGCCTCTACCTCTTCCTTGTACATTCCTTTGATCGTTCTCCACCTGTAGAACTTGTTCTTCACTTCTTTTTTCAATCACCTTTTGTTCATGTACAAGCAGGGATGCTTGCAATTCATCTACTGTCATATCATCAATGTCCTTGGACTCTTCGATGGAGCATACCACAGAGTTGAAGTTGTCCATAAGACTTCGAAGTATTTTTTCAACAATTTTAACATCGTTCATGTTTTCTCCACAGTTCCTCATTTCATTGGCAGTAGACATGACTCTTACGAAGTACTCAAACACACCTCCCAATTTCATTTCTAGGGTTTCAAATGTTCTACGAAGCCGTTGTAGCTGTGCGCGCTTCACTCTAGCACCTCCATGATACTTGACTTTCATTGAATCCCACAACTGTTTGGTTGTTTCCTTCTGGGTGATGGTTTTCAAGATGCTCTTGTCTATGGACTGAAAAAGATAATTCTTTGCTTTGAGATCTTTGAGTTTTTCTTCGTCGAGTGCCTTCGCGCTTATGCCTTCGGTCCCCTTCAACTCTTCGAGCCCTGGTTCAATGACGCTCCAGTACTCCTTGGAGCGGAGGAGATTTTCCATAAGTAAGCTCCAGTGATCGTAGTCACCATCATGAACATGGTGTGCTGTTTGTTATCTGAGAAGGAGATGCCGAGATCCCTATGGCCAGATGCAGCGAGATGGACGGCTCACATCTTGAATTGAAGTTTTACAAAGGCGGTAAAAGATATGGTACCTGAAGAAAGGTGGACAGGAATAAAACCACAGGTTGACTACTTCATAGTATTTGGCTCCATTGCACATGTACATGTCCCTGAACAGAAAAGAGTCAAACTTGACGATCGAAGTCACCATCGAACTTCGGAACGCATGGTGTTGAGAAACTTTTTGCTGCCATTTTTCCTTTCTTCTGTGTTTTTCCTCTCAAACACTATTGCAGACTTTCCCTACTTCCTCTCAGTGTTTTTCCTCTCAAACACTCAATTTGTATATTACTATTATCAGGCCCTTTCAAGCTCTGACCCCAGATAAAGGAAATAGAACATAAACGAAAGCTAGAATACTTGATACTTTATTCAAAAGACTGCTATAACTTTTATAAAGCCTTACAATTTAAATGTAACTGAAATAGAGAAAAAAAACACAGAACATAACAAACTTGAATAAATCAACTCCTAAAAACTATCTTATTAAGACCTATTCTCTAGCTTTAACGGTAAACCCAACAAGAATGGGCCATTGAAGTCCCAAGCAAATACTTTCTCTTATAAACGGCGCCAGCATACAGGCAAGGAAATTCATAATCTTTAACAAATTCCTCCTGCAAGTCCTTCACAACTAATTGAGAAGCTCCAATGGCTTTGGCTTCTAAACCGTCCAATTCTTTTATACCTTGGCCAACATCAGCAGTGAAGCTAAAAATATCACAACCATAATTCTCCCTCAACCACGGGACAATGACTGATGTATCTAAGCGACCACTGTAAGCCCGTACAAACTTGTTCAATTTTCCATGCAGCCCGTTACCCTTCTTGGCTTCAGAAACTTTCACAACAGAATCATTGCTCGATACTGCTTTTATAACTTGAAATTTATCGGAACCAATACTAGCTCTTGGTTTCATCTATTTAAATGAACATGGGTTTTCGTTTTATAACCTATTTAACATAATTTGCTTTAAACTAAGCCATTGTTGTCGCATTACAGCGAGGTTGATGTGTCGAGGTTGTCGGGTTGTGTTTGTGCCTCCGGATGATGATGTTTTTGAAGCTCTCATTTGCTAAAAGAAGAGAACAAGTAGGAAATGTTGGAACTTTAATTGATTAGAGTGGGAATTGGAAACATTTGTTGACAATTAATGAGCAATAAATGAATACAAGTAAGAACTAATTTAGAAGTGAATTTGAAAAGATTCATTTTTAGTCCCACATTGAAGGGAATGAAAATTAAGATTCATTTTAGTCCCACATTGAAGGGAATGAAAATTAAGATTCATTTTAGTCCCACATTGAAGGGAATGGAAATTAAGATTCACTTTAGTCCCACATTGAAGGAATGAAAATTAAGATTCAATTTAGTCCCACATTGAAGGGAATGGAAATTAAGCCTTACTAGCTGCCTATAAATACAGGGTAGAAATTCAGTAGTGAGCACATCGAATTTCACAAATTCACACGAATTTTGATTTCCTTTTTCTCTCCCTTTATTCTCTTCATCTTACAATTTTTTCTTTTCTTGACTAGTTATTTGCGCCAGATACTAATTTAGAAAGGTGTATTTCTAGAGCGATTTATCAGTGTGCAACTGATAATCGTAAGTTTTAAGAACGGGCTGTTTTATCCTGGAGGCGTCGTCGTAAATCGACTGCTTTGCATAATTTGGCAGTACGGCGAAACGTCTTAAAGAAAGCGACCTAGTACGCGACTCGTCCCGATAATTTCCTTGTGCCAAACTCAATTTTTTAAATCCCAAAACAACAATTTTAAGACGTTTTAATAACTGCCATGGCAACTGATGAAATTATCGGTTCTACTGCGGCCGTTTCGGTCTCTGACAAACCTTTCAGGTTTGAGGGTTCCAATTTCAAACATTGGCAAGCTAAGATGAAGTTTTTCTTAACTCTGAAAAAGGTTGCCCACGTTCTGACTGAGGATATCCCGGTTGTCCCTTCTGCATCATCTGAACTACCTAATGGTAACTCACTTGCAGATTCAGACGGGACTTCCAAAATGTCTGACTCATATGCTGCAAAAGCTAAGGCTGCAGCAGATGATTTGCAGCTCCGAAAAGAAATCTCCTTATGGCACGAGAATGATTATCTGTGCAAAAATCACATTCTGAACATCCTTGCTGGTGATCTGTACGACTACTACAGTAGCTACAGGACTGCTAAACAGGTATGGGAGGCTCTGCAAAGAAAATATGATACTGAAGAAGCAGGTGCGAAGAAATTTGCTGTCAGCCGCTACTTGAACTACAAGATGATGGATGAGAATTCGGTGGAAGCTCAAAGCCACGAAATTCAGAAGATTGCTCATGAGATCATTACAGAAGGTATGTCCCTCAATGAATAATTTCAAATTGCTGTAATTATTGACAAACTGCCCCCTGGTTGGAAAGATTTCAAAAATGTGCTTCGTCACAAAACAAAAGAATTTTCAATCGAGAGTCTGATAACTCGCCTCCGAATTGAAGAGGAGGCTCGGAAATAAGATCAGAAAGAAGAAGTATTAGTTGTGTCTAACAACAAAAAGAAATTCGGTGCGGTTCTGAAGCCTACAGGAAAACCTTTAAAGAATCAGAACCGCAATGCTATGAACCGAACTAAGAATGGGAATCCCTCTAGGGCCCCATCGGCTCCATTTGCTAAGCAACAACCACCACCTCAAAGAAATGATGCTCTGGTTTTTTCTTGCTACAACTGTGGGAAACCGGGCCATATGGCAAAGAAATGTAGGAGCAGGCCTAAACCTTCAGCTGGCTCAAATGCTCAGGTCAACCTGACTGATGAGCAACTCATTGCCATGATCACTGAAATCAACATGGTTGGTGGAAGTGATGGTTGGTGGATAGACACTGGCGCCACTCGTCACGTCTGCTATGATCGTGCTATGTTCAAGACATACATGAATGCTAAAAATAAGAAAGTGTTGTTGGGAGATGCTCACACCACTAATGTTGCTGGAATTGGAGATGTTGAGCTGAAGTTCACTTCAGGAAAGACTTTGATCTTGAAGGACGTCATGCATGTTCCTGAAATTAGGAAGAATCTTGTTTCTGGTTTTCTTTTGAATAAGGCTGGGTTTAATCAAACTTTAGGGGCAGATCTGTACACCATCACTAAGAATGGTATTTTTGTTGGAAAAGGGTACGCCACTGATGGCATGTTTAAGTTGAATGTTGATTTGAATAAAATTTCTCCTTCTGTTTACTCTTTGTGTGACTTTAATATTTGGCATGGTAGACTTTGTCACGTTAACAAACGAATCATTTCTAATGCAAGCCACATAGGCCTAATCCCTAAACTAAATGTTAATGATTCCAATAAATGTGAATTTTGCAGTCAAGCTAAAATAACAAAAACTTCACATAAATCAATTATAAAAGAATCTGACCCTCTAGATCTTATACACTCTGATATATGTGAATTAGATGGAAGTTTAACTAGAAATAATAAACGTTATTTTATCACTTTTATTGACGATTGCTCTGATTATACTTATGTATATCTAATGAAGAATAAAAGTGAAGCGCTTGACATGTTTAAGGTGTATGTAACTGAAATTGAGAATCAATTTAACAAGAAGATTAAGAGACTTCGCAGTGATATGGGAACCGAATATGACTCTAGCTTGTTTAATGATTTTTATGCTGAACATGGTATTATACATGAAACGACTGCTCCATACTCTCCTGAAATGAATGGTAAAGCAGAAAGAAAGAATAGGACTCTTACCGAACTTGTAGTTGCAATCATGTTGAATTCTGGTGTTGCACCTCACTGGTGGGGGGAAATTTTATTGACTGTTTGCTATGTCCTGAATAAAGTTCCCAAGTCAAAAAGTAAGATCTCACCTTATGAGATATTAAAGAAAAGACAACCAAATTTTTCTTATTTAAGAACTTGGGGCTGTCTGGCTTATGTCAGAATTCCGGATCCGAAACGAGTTAAACTCGCTAGTAGAGCCTATGAATGCGTATTCATTAGGTATGCAGCAAACAGTAAGGCATACAGGTTTTATGACCTAAATGCCAGAGTAATTATAGAATCAAACGATGTTGAATTCTTTGAAGACAAATTTCCTTTCAAATCGAGAAATAGTGGGGGCACACAATCGAGTCACATTCCTGTGATAAAAAGCACTGAAAGCAGCGACAATGTAGAAACAGAACTTCGAAGAAGTAAAAGAGCAAGAGTTGCTAAAGACTATGGGCCCGATTATGCGGCATATAATGTAGAAGAAGATCCAATAAATCTTCAAAAAGCACTGTCATCTATGGATGCAGACTTATGGCAAGAAGCCATTAATGATGAGATAGATTCTCTAGAATCTAACAAGACCTGGCACTTAGTAGACTTACCCCCGAGTTGCAAACCAATTGGTTGTAAATGGGTTTTGAAAAAGAAACTAAAACCTGATGGAACGATTGAGAAATACAAGGCTCGCCTTGTAGCCAAGGGTTTTAGACAAAGAGAAAACATAGATTTCTTCGACACCTTTTCTCCGGTCACTAGAATTACATCCATTAGGGTACTCATTTCAATAGCAGCCATTTATAACTTAATAGTACACCAAATGGATGTTAAAACAGCATTTTTAAACGGTGACTTAGAAGAAGAAATCTATATGGAACAACCAGAAGGGTTTGTAATCCAAGGACAAGAAAGCAAGGTCTGTAAGTTAGATAAGTCTCTGTATGGACTAAAACAAGGCCCTAAACAATGGCATGAAAAGTTTGATAACTTAATGATAATTAATGGGTACAAAGTGAATGAAAGTGACAAGTGCGTTTATTACAAATCTGAGAATCGCATTTGTACTATCATACGTCTATATGTAGACAATCTACTTATATTTGGATCAAACATTCAGGCCATTAATGATATGAAATCATTGTTATGCAATAACTTTGATATGAAAGACCTCGGAGAAGCAAGCGTGATCCTGGGTATCAAGATCACGAGATCCGACCAAGGAATTTCTTTGGATCAATCTCACTATGTGGAGAAGATCTTAAAGAAATATAAATACTTTGATTGTAAACCTGCATGCACTCCGTATGATCCAAGTGTGAAACTGTTTAAGAACACTGGAGAAAGTGTCAAACAAGCAGAATATGCAAGCATCATTGGCAGTCTTAGGTATGCCACTGATTGTACTAGACCCGACATTGCATATGTCGTAGGATTGTTGTGCAGATTTACAAGTAGGCCGAGTAATGAACATTGGCAAGCTATTGAGCGAGTAATGAGGTACCTTAAAAGGACTATGGACCTCGGCCTACACTATTAGAAATTTCCTGCTGTACTAGAAGGGTATAGTGATGCAGATTGGAACACCTTATCGGATGATTCCAAAGCTACTAGTGGTTATATACTTAGTATAGCCGGATGAGCTGTATCTTGGAAATCAAAGAAACAGACCATTTTGGAACAGTCCACAATGGAGTCTGAGATGATAGCATTAGCTACAGCTAGTGAAGAAGCAAGTTGGTTAAGATGCTTGCTAGCTGAGATTCCTTTATGGGAAAAACCTATACCAGCTGTGTTGATCCACTGCGATAGTACCGCGGTTATTGCAAAAGTTGAGAACCATTATTATAATGGTAAAAGACGTCAAATTAGAAGAAAACATAGCACTGTTAGAGACTGTATCTCTAAAGGAGCTGTGAGAGTGGATCATGTACGCACTGATGATAACTTAGCAGATCCTTTGTGTTGCACCCCAAAATTTGCCCTCACAATACAAGACTTTGTGTTCCAAGAAGGTTCACAAGGTTCACAAAATTCATAATTGGTCAGAAGGGTTGACAATTCCCTCAGACAATGCACCTCCTAAGCAGTGCATCCAAAACTAGGGTTTTGACTTTAATCAGGCTAAATGGACTTCCAAGACTTCAAGTGAGCTTCATAACATCTTATATGTGTATAAGAACCCCCATGTCAAGTTTCAAGACTTTTCTCAAAAGTTTGCTCAGTCAGATGATCAGATAAGTCAAAAGCAGTCAATGCAGTTAAAAGGTCAAACTGAGGTCAACTGTGGTCAAACCAAAGTCAAACTTCATGATTTTTTTTTGCCAACATCAAAGAGAGGTTGGGTGAGAAATATTATCATAATAACTGTAATACCCCAAATTTTGCCCTAAGATTTGTCGTCGCATTTCATTGCATTTAATCAATTACTAACAAATTTGTGTAGTCGTTTGACTTTTTGCAGGTAAATATCATATGGCATGCACTTTTTTCTAAAAAGTAAAAATGGCACAATTGGCAGGAGGACATGTGTAAGGAGTTATGAGTGTGAGAGGTTGAGAGTTCGAATCTCACCTTTGGCACTTTTTGTTGTTTTTATTATTTTTACTCTAAATTTTTCTATCTTTCATTAAAAAAAATAACAAAAATAGTTTTTTATTATTATTTAATTATTATTTTCGTATTTTAATTAAATCATTTTTTAAAATATTATTTTTTTCACTTTTTTCTAAATTATTCATAAAAATATCCAAAAAATCATAAAATAAAAAAATATTGAAAAAAATTTTGTTCTTTTTATAATATTTTTTATTTTAGGAATCAATAGGATTATTAGTTTTTATTTTAAGTTTATTTTAATTATTTTAAATTATTTAAATTTTATTTTTTCTTAACTAATTATTTAGTTTGGGCTTTAAAATGGGCTTTAGGGACATTATTGACAATTTGGTGTTAACCCTAATTTGTTCCCTATATATACATGTGTTGCCTTGTTGGAAAAGAGGAGAGAATGAAAAAAACCTAAGAGGAGTGAGTGCCGTTGGCCGTTATTTAGTTTTCTTCTTCATCCATTACTATTGTTTCTTTTTCTTCATCGTTTACCGTTATTTCTTTTCCTTCATCTATTACTGTTGTTTCTTTTTCTTCATCTTTTACCGTTATTTCTTTTTCTTCATCTATTACCGTTATTTCTTTTTCTTCATCTATTACCGTTATTTCTTTTTCTTTATCTATTACTGTTGCGTTTATATATATATAATTTTTAAATTGTTAGAGTTTATATATATAAGATTTTTGATCGAATTATGTCGATACGATGTTTGCACATTTGTGTGCATGACGCGTGACATTTGTGTTAGTTCGATCTGGTTGCGATGATCGCATTTTTGTGTGAGCAATAATACTATTTTTTGCTTAATTTCTTTTTCTTTGCGATAAATTTTGTTTCGTCCGATTTAGATCTGGTTGCGATGAGCGCATTTCTGCGTTAGCAACATTGTTGGGTTATTTGGCACATTTAAAATTCATTATTGCTTTATTATTATTATTATTATTATTATTATTATTATTATTATTATTATTATTATCATTATTTATTATTATTATCATTATTATCATTATTATTATTATTGTTATCATTAATTTATTAAAATTTGTTGTAATATAAAAATCTGTTTTTTTAAAATAAATAACATTAACATCTTTTTTCCAAATTAATATGAAAACCTAATTTTAATTTTCTATATGATTCTATGTATATATTTATTATAATTCTTGTAACTTTTTGTAAATAAAATTAAACCTTATAAATACTTAATGTAAAATTTGTGATTATTGATTAGTTAAAATTTGTTTTCATCATAATGTGTAAATATTTTTCTTAATAATTGTTAATATATAATTAGAGATAATTAAATTTTTGTAAATGATTAAGAAATTTATAATTATGTTATATTTAGAACTTTATATTATAGTAATTATTTAATCATTTATGTTTCTAAATAAAAATCAAATCTTATGATATTTAGAACTTTATATTATAGTAATTATTTAATCATTTATGTTTCTAAATAAAAATCAAATCTTATGATATTTAGAACTTTATATTATAGTAATTATTTAATCATTTATGTTTCTAAATAAAAATCAAATCTTATGATGTTTAGAACTTTATATTATAGTAATTATTTAATCATTTATGTTTCTAAATAAAAATCAAATCTTATGTTTAATCACGTTATTAATTAATTATTATTGCTAATCATATTTTGTTGCTTATTATTATTTTGAAATTTCTACCTTATTATTTTTTCTAACTTTGTCTATTTTTCTCATTATTATTGTTTCAACTAATTATTTTCACTAACTTTATATTTATACTAACCTTATTTAATTTTTCTTATTATTTACTAACCCCAATATTTTATTTACTTATTTGTTATTTTTTTTATTATATTTATTTTGATCATATTTTACTATTTATTTTATTTATTATAATTTTGTAATTGCCTCTTGGATGTAAATTGTAATTACTTAATTATTATTATCATTATGGTTAGTAATTAGGGAGTGCTAATATGTATGATATTTAAAAAAATAAATTAGATCATTTTAATATAAGATAATTAAATTAAACATTTCACACACGTAAGTCGATTTTAATCGCCGTCTCACTTCTTAAGGATATCCCTCAAGTTGCCTACGAATAATGGTTAAGTGGGGTGTATAAAGCAAGTCCCTCAAATAGAAAAATCATCAAAGTCCCTTATGGTTGCCTTTACGAATCGAGTCCCTTTCGAAAAATGATGATAGTCCCTCCAGTTTGCTTATTACACCCCACAATGGCCTTCAAAAATCCAATTGTCCCTCACATGTCCCTTAACATCCAAAGTAAGGACTACCTACTCCATTATAGTAGGGATAGTCTTACTAAGGAAAGGATAAAGAATAAGAAAGACCTTAAAACATTAGGGTAGGCTACTCCTAGATACTTGCTCACTTCAAAACTTTTTCACACTTAAACAAATTTTCAACAAGTTTTCAAACAAGTTCTTAACACATCCTTACATGGATTATTTATTAACTATTCTGAAAATTTTCTATTCACACACTACACTTTCAAAACAATTCAAAAGTGAGCTTAAGTACCTAAGAGCCCATGGATAACCATGGATGAAAAGGGTGCTAACACCTTCCCTTTTCATAACCTACCCCCCGGACCCAAAATATTCTCTAAGGTCTTTCCTGTTCTTTTATAACCTTTCCTTATGGATAAAATAAAAGTCGGTGGCGACTCTTGCTATCCGCAACATTGTTTAAAGTCAGTTCTCCCACCGTGTTACAGAACTGGCGACTCTGCTGGGGATCTATTTAAGAGGGGTACCCTTAGGAATTAAGATCACTTTAAATTGTTTGCCTTGTTTGCTTTATTATTATATTGTTGGGGTGCTCTTATGTGTGAAAGGTCCTAACCCGGATCTAGTGTACCTTAGGTAAATGGCAATAGACCAAGGAAACTGTACGACGTATATCGATACGGTTGATCTGGTGGCCATAGTTAGTGCGACTTCTTGGTTGGTGCTTATATTCCTTAAGTCAAGTTGAGGATAATATTGAGGCTGCCATATGTTGTCAATACACTAACTGACTTTTAGAACCCTAGTTAACTCATCTTGGCCTTTAGAAAGTAGTGAGGTAACCGGCTTTGGTGCAGACTGAAGTTGGTTGACACTCGATACTACGCTCATTGAGATCTTAAACTTGGAGGGTTTTGGTTGGCAAGTAAGTTGCCTTCTGAACAACCACCCTTGTGAAGGATCAATGATATTGAGATCCCTTAGAACCTGGTTACTTTTGTAGGACAGGATGAACCATCTAACTTCAGGGGAGGGTACTTACCTTTAAACCTCATGCAAGCCTTTAAACCTAGGGCAATTGTGTGACTTGTTTGTGTGTGCCACATGTTTGTGATTGAACATAACATCATGACATCATCATGCATCATAAGCATATCATTTTCCCTAACCATTTCAAGGACCAAAGGATTTATCTTTGTTCTTTGTTGCAGGTCATGGCTTCTGCTCGTAGAAACACCATCAGGATCAACTTTGTAGGGATACCTGCTAAGCTCAAGGAGTTGGTTTCCCTAGTGCCTGATCATTCCCAGTTCAACAAGAGGCATGGTCACTTATTGGATCTAGTTACTTCAGGGTTCAGTGAAGACATGATGAGTGTGCTGTTTCAGTTCTTTGACCCTGAGCACCATTGCTTTACATTTCCTGATTATCAGCTGGTTCCAACCATGGAGGAGTTCTCTAAACTTCTGGGTATACCTGTTCTTGATCAGAAGCCATTCACAGGCTTAGAGAAGGAGCTTAAACCAGAAGTTATTGCTGCAGCTCTACATCTGAAGAAGTCTGACATTGTTCTAGAGACGAGAAGTGGAGTTAAAGGTATTCTTGCCAAGGTATTAGTGGATAAAGCTCAAATGTTCTTGAAGGCTATGAGCTACGATGCTTTTGAGGAGATCTTAGCCTTATTGATTTATGGCTTAGTGTTGTTCCCCAATCTTGATCAGTTCATAGACGTTCATGCCATCAACATATTCCTGAGTCACAATCCAGTGCCTACCTTACTTGGAGACATCCTACATTCTCTTCACACTCGTACTACAAGGGCAAGAGGAACTTTGATGTGCTGCATACCTTTACTTTCTAGGTGGTTTATTTCTCACCTTCCTCGCTCAGTAATGAAGAATGAGCAAGGGTTCAGATGGTCCAAGAGGATCATGTCACTTTCTCACTCAGACATCCATTGGTGCTCCAGATCTATGGAGAATGCCACCATCATCGACCGTTGTGGGGAGTTTCCTAATGTGCCACTTCTAGGCATAAGAGGAGGCATCACCTACAACCCATCTCTAGCTTTACGACAGTTTGGTTACGCCCGGAGCGATGGTCCACATGACATGTTGATTCAGGGCATTATGTTTGACTACGACAACGATCTTCAGGGTTACCGTCAGAGATTCATACGAGCTTGGGGAAAGGTAAACAGGATTGACAGCAAGACACTGGAGCCTAAGTACACTATTCCTATGGAGGCTTATCTCAGATGGGTACGATCTCGTGCTCAGACACTCATGATGCCATATCCTGCCGTCCTACCAGTTACCATGGAACTTGTTGCTGAAGGAGACACAGCTTATACCATCCTTCACCCAGACATGCCTACTGATATGGAAGACTTGCAGAGATCATGGATCCAACTGAAAGGGCAAAGGGATACTTTCGAGGCTCATTACAAAGCAAGCCAAGCAAGGATCCTAGAGCTAACAAAGCTACTTCATGAGGAACGAAACCTCAACTCATACCTCAACACAAAGAGGAAACGTCCATGGGAGACTTAAAACCCCATCTTTTGTACTTATTTCGTTTTCATTTTTTGTAAGCCTAAAAGGCAAAACAAGTTATTACTAATAAAAAGTTACTTTCTTGTTTGTTTAAGCAAATTTAAATCCTGCGGTCCTTGAAAACATTGCATATGCATTCCCATATCATTGCATCACAGGTTTATAATTGTGCACAGGTTTCTCATCTTCTCGCTGTTTATTTCAGCAATGGCTCTTGAACAATCAGTTAAGGATCTCCAGGCACAGAATGCACAGTTCCAAGAGCTGATCCTGAACCTATCCAAGGGGCAGGAACTTTTACCTGATATGCCTGTTGACATTGATAATATTGCTGGATCTAGCAAGATCACTCGTAGTGGAAGAGTCTTCTCTCCTCCAGTTGCTTCTAAGAGTGCAGTTACTCCTGCTGTTACTTCCACCACTGATGCTCGGGGCAAGGGTCCTGTTATTGAGCCTGTATCTACTGATGTTCCAGCTGCTGATGACCTCTCTAAGCAGATGGAAGAGGTATTGAAAATCATCCGCAAGAGTGATTATGATATTGTTGATCAGCTGGGGCATACTCCCTCAAAGATTTCTATGCTCTCCCTGTTATTATGTTCTGAGGCTCATGCCAAGTCATTGATCAAGTTTCTAAAGATGGCTCATGTACCCAGTGCAATTTCTGTGGACCAGTTTGAGAATTGTGTTGCTCACCTGACCTATGACAACGGGTTAGGATTTTCTGATGCTGACCCCTGCCAAGAGGGATCATAACAGGGCCTTGCATATTTCAATTGAATGCAGGGGCACTACCCTGCCTCATGTGCTGATAGACAATGGTTCCTCTCTGAATGTGTTGCCTAAGGAAGTCCTGAACAAGCTGAGTCCTGAAGATACGGTATTGAAGCCCAGTAATATTGTGGTAAAGGCTTTTGATGGTTCTAGAAGAGTAGTGCATGGGGAAATTGATCTTCCAATCAAGGTTGGCTCTCAGGTGTTCACTGCTACATTCTATGTGATGGATATTCGTCCTTCGTACTCATGTCTGCTTGGTCGTCCCTGGATCCATGGGGCAGGTGCTGTGACCTCCACATTACATCAAAAGTTGAGATATCCGGTGAATGGAAAAGTTGTTACTGTCTTTGGAGAGGAAGAATACTTTGTCAGCCATATAAACACTTTCAAGTATCTGGAAGTAGAAGGTGAATACATTGAAACTCCATGTCAGTCATTTGAAGTGGTTCCCTGGGCTGTTAAGGATTGTGTGACTCCTCCTGCTGTGAAGAAGGTTCCTGTGGTCATCAGAAACCCTCCAACAATGGCAATGGCCTCCCTCAATGATGCAAAAGCTATGGTGGAAGAAGAGTCCCAGAAGGCTGTCCGTCGTGCCCGTGCTGTTCGTATCACCAATCAAGGGGCTATCAATGCCGTGGGAGATCAAGATGAAGACTACAACTTGGAGGCATGGATTCTTCCTACTGTGGGTGCTGGACTCAATAATCGGACAGCTGAAGATGTTATCCCTATCTCCTTTAGTCAGGAGTAAATACTATTACTGTGTTATGTTTTTAAATTTATAATTTCTGGAACAATTAAAACTTTCAAGCCATGTGCCTTACCCGGGGCACAATGGTGTGCTTGTTACGGGTTGTCATCTCATTTGCATACTTCATTCGATAAAATCAGTGGACGTTTCGTTTTCGTAAATATTGTGTTCCTTGTCTTTCTTTTTCTTTTATTTTTGCTTTATCAGCTATGTGTTCTTACACACACCCACGTCACTAAAATGACGATCCTCATCCACTCTGGATCCAATTGATAACAGTTCTACTATTGCCAATTACAATTTCGAGGATCCGATCTATCAAACTGAAGACGGAAACGAGGACGATTGTGAAATATCTGTAGGGCTTGCTAGGTTGTTACAACAAGAAGAGAAAGCTATACAGCCACCTGAAGAGCCAGTCGAAGTTGTGAATCTGGGAACTGAAGAAAACAGAAAAGAGGTCCAGATAGGGGCTGATTTAGACAACACTGCTCAGCATAAGAATGCAGGGGCAACATATCAGCGTGCTATGGTGGCTTTGTTTCATGATATGATTCATCATGAGATAGAGGTATATGTGGATGATATGATAGCCAGGTCTCAGAATGAAGAACAACATCTTGATCATCTGCACAGGTTGTTTGAGAGGTTGAAGAAATACAGGTTGAGATTAAATCCAAACAAGTGTACTTTTGGAGTTAGATCTGGAAAGCTCCTGGGTTTCATTGTCAGTGGAAAAGGTATTGAAGTGGATCCTGCAAAAGTGAAAGCTATACGAGAGATGCCAGCTCCCCGTACTGAGAAGGAGGTTAGAGGTTTCTTGGGACGATTGAACTACATTGCAAGATTTATTTCCCAATTAACTACCATCTGTGAGCCAATCTTCAAGTTGTTGAAGAAAGATCAGGTGATGGAATGGAATGATGAGTGCCAGACTGCCTTTGATGAAATCAAGAGATATTTGCTAGAACCTCCAATTTTAATGCCACCAGTTGATGGAAGACCCTTGATTATGTATTTAACAGTATTAGACAACTCAATGGGGTGTGTATTGGGGCAACATGACGAGTCTGGTCGAAAAGAGCAGGCAATATACTACCTTAGCAAAAAGTTTACCGACTGTGAAACAAAATACTCACTGCTCGAGAAAACTTGCTGCGCTTTGGCATGGGCTGCTCGCCGACTAAGACAGTATATGTTGACCCATACTACCTTGTTGATTTCAAAGATGAATGGGGCAGTTGAAGCTACTAATAAGAACATTAAGAAGATTGTACAGAAGATGATTGTTACTTACAAGGATTGGCACGAGATGTTACCATTTGCTCTGCATGGTTATCGTACTACAATACGTACTTCAACCGGGGCAACCCCCATTCTCCTTGGTCTATGGTATGGAAGCAGTTCTGCCTATTGAAGTTCAGATCCCCTCCTTGAGAATTATGAAGGATACAGGCTTGGATGAAGATGAGTGGATTCAGACTCGACTTGACCAGATAAATTTGATTGATGAGAAAAGGTTAGCAGCAGTTTGTCATGGCCAGATGTACCAGAAACGGATGATCAAAGCTTTTAACAAGAAGGTTAAGCCAAAGGTATATCAGGCTGGTGACTTGGTAATCAAGCGTATCATATTACCACAGGGTGATCCTAGGGGCAAGTGGACTCCAACATATGAGGGACCATTTGTAGTCAAGACAGTGTTCTCAGGAGGTGCCATGATATTGACTACAATGGATGGTGAAGACTTCCCACAACCTGTAAACGCAGACATAGTTAAAAAATACTACGCATAAAAAGAGACCCGCTAGGTTGACAGGCCTAGGCAAAAATAAGGGCATCCCGGCAAACCAAAAGGGTTTGGGCAAAAATTAGGGATATATATATAAAAAGATGTACACCCGGCAAGTCGAAAACCTGAAAAGGCGGCTTGGGCAAAAAAGGGTATCCCGGTGGATTGAAAACCTGAAAGGGCAATCCAGGCAAAAGTTAGGGATTAAAGCGTATGACTATGTCTCGTTTGAATCACTCATGAAACTGCAACCAGTTGTACTACTTACCCAAGCTCAAACAGATAAAGCTCAATCCAATCGTTTCCGTCTCAACAGCAAGAAGATGAGATACTTGAGTGGCAATAGTAGAATTGAAACTCAATAGGATTATTTCCCACATAGCTGATTCTTTTTGTAAAACTTCATGACAAAATTCTCTTACTAGGGTTTATGTCTCCTTGTACAAACTTACCCGTGTATGGGTCACTTTTGATATAAATAAACCCCATCTTTTGAATCCAGATTTACTTTTACCCTATTTACATAAGCGAAACGTCCATTGGTTGTGTTTGAATGTATGTATGCCTTTGAATATGATTGATGTTTACCAGAAATGCATGTATGCTTTTAATATGATTGATGTTTACCAGAAATGCATGAAAATGCAGTAATAGTATTTACTAAGGACGAACGAGGGAAGGATTTCAACGAAGCTTCGCCGGTTCATCTTTACAAGACAGTTACAAACCATCAGTAGGACTAATCCATTTTCACAAAGTCTAATCTCCCCTGGAATTTATATCCATCTCTTTTATCCTCATACGGATATACGGGAAATTACTTTCCAATAAGGGCACGATGAACGAAGACGGGATGTTATACTTATCCTACTATCAAACGAAAACGAAGGTTATCTATACCTTGTTATCCCCAACAACGGGAGGTTATCTATACCTTGTTATCCCCAACAACGGGAGGTTATCTATACCTTGTTATCCCCAACAACGGGAGGTTATCTATACCTTGTTATCCCCAGCAGACGGAGGGTTATATATTCTTCAACAACGAATCGGGATTTATTTTTCTTGGCCAGCAGTTGTTATACAAGGATATCCAGACACTTCCAGCAGTGTCATATCGTACATACATCATTTACATCATACCATAACGTTAATTATCCAACAAACAATCTTATGATCTTTGGGACTGCTTTATTGTAACCTCAGGGTTACTTTATCCTCCTGATGAGCTTCTTATTACTTTGGGACTGCTTTATTGTAACCTCAGGGTTATTTTATCCTCCTGATAGCCTCTCATGACTTCAAGACTGCTTTAGAGCTACTGATTGCTCTATCCTCCTGAAATCATCCTATTACTTCAAGACTGCTTTAGAGCTATTCATTGCTCTATCCTCCTGAAGCCATCTAATTATTTCAAGACTGCTTTAGAGCTATTCATTGCTCTATCCTCCTGAAGCCATCTAATTATTTCAAGACTGCTTTAGAGCTATTGATTGCTCTATCCTCCTGAAATCATTACTTCAAGACTGCTTTAGAGCTATTGATTGCTCTATCCTCCTGAAGACATATCACATTATTATTTCAAGACTGCTTTAGAGCTATTGATTGCTCTATCCTCCTGAAATCATTACTTCAAGACTGCTTTAGAGCTATTGATTGCTCTATCCTCCTGAAGACATATCACATTATTACTTCAAGACTGCTTTAGAGCTATTGATTGCTCTATCCTCCTGAAGACATATCACGTTATTATTTCAAGACTGCTTTAGAGCTATTCATTGCTCTATCCTCCTGAAATCATTACTTCAAGACTGCTTTAGAGCTATTGATTGCTCTATCCTCCTGAAGACATATCACATTATTATTTCAAGAATGCTTTAGAGCTATTGATTGCTCTATCCTCCTGAAATCATTACTTCAAGACTGCTTTAGAGCTATTGATTGCTCTATCCTCCTGAAGACATATCACATTATTATTTCAAGACTGCTTTAGAGTTATCCATTGCTCTATCCTCCTGAAATTACATTATTATTTCAAGACTGCTTTAGAGCTATCCATTGCTCTATCCTCCTGAAATCATTACTTCAAGACTGCTTTAGAGCTATTCATTGCTCTATCCTCCTGAAATCATTACTTCAAGACTACTTTAGAGCTGTTGATTGCTTTATCCTCCTGAAGCCATTCTATTACTTCAAGACTGCTTTAGAGCTATTGATTGCTCTATCCTCCTGAGGTCCGATTTATCACTTCAAGACTGCTTTAGGGTTATCATTATTGATCGCTCTATCCTCATGAAGACATGCTGTTACATCAGTATTACTCCAGACTCCTGACAGCTCTCATTATACTACTGAAGAACTTTCCCCTAGTGGCATCTTTAAGCCCACTCAATCATGTTCAACCAACCATCAATATCACTCCATGCACTGGTGAGTGCAAATTTTTGGGCTTTTGTGTTCAATCCCCTTCAACCTTCCAGGTTACGACTGGCAAATATACCAATCTAACCCCTCAGGTTTCAGAAAATTGAACAGGGGCAGCTGTTGCACCCCAAAATTTGCCCTCACAATACAAGACTTTGTGTTCCAAGAAGGTTCACAAGGTTCACAAAATTCATAATTGGTCAGAAGGGTTGACAATTCCCTCAGACAATGCACCTCCTAAGCAGTGCATCCAAAACTAGGGTTTTGACTTTAATCAGGCTAAATGGACTTCCAAGACTTCAAGTGAGCTTCATAACATCTTATATGTGTATAAGAACCCCCATGTCAAGTTTCAAGACTTTTCTCAAAAGTTTGCTCAGTCAGATGATCAGATAAGTCAAAAGCAGTCAATGCAGTTAAAAGGTCAAACTGAGGTCAACTGTGGTCAAACCAAAGTCAAACTTCATGATTTTTTTTTGCCAACATCAAAGAGAGGTTGGGTGAGAAATATTATCATAATAACTGTAATACCCCAAATTTTGCCCTAAGATTTGTCGTCGCATTTCATTGCATTTAATCAATTACTAACAAATTTGTGTAGTCGTTTGACTTTTTGCAGGTAAATATCATATGGCATGCACTTTTTTCTAAAAAGTAAAAATGGCACAATTGGCAGGAGGACATGTGTAAGGAGTTATGAGTGTGAGAGGTTGAGAGTTCGAATCTCACCTTTGGCACTTTTTGTTGTTTTTATTATTTTTACTCTAAATTTTTCTATCTTTCATTAAAAAAAATAACAAAAATAGTTTTTTATTATTATTTAATTATTATTTTCGTATTTTAATTAAATCATTTTTTAAAATATTATTTTTTTCACTTTTTTCTAAATTATTCATAAAAATATCCAAAAAATCATAAAATAAAAAAATATTGAAAAAAATTTTGTTCTTTTTATAATATTTTTTATTTTAGGAATCAATAGGATTATTAGTTTTTATTTTAAGTTTATTTTAAATTATTTAAATTTTATTTTTTCTTAACTAATTATTTAGTTTGGGCTTTAAAATGGGCTTTAGGGACATTATTGACAATTTGGTGTTAACCCTAATTTGTTCCCTATATATACATGTGTTGCCTTGTTGGAAAAGAGGAGAGAATGAAAAAAACCTAAGAGGAGTGAGTGCCGTTGGCCGTTATTTAGTTTTCTTCTTCATCCATTACTATTGTTTCTTTTTCTTCATCGTTTACCGTTATTTCTTTTCCTTCATCTATTACTGTTGTTTCTTTTTCTTCATCTTTTACCGTTATTTCTTTTTCTTCATCTATTACCGTTATTTCTTTTTCTTCATCTATTACCGTTATTTCTTTTTCTTTATCTATTACTGTTGCGTTTATATATATATAATTTTTAAATTGTTAGAGTTTATATATATAAGATTTTTGATCGAATTATGTCGATACGATGTTTGCACATTTGTGTGCATGACGCGTGACATTTGTGTTAGTTCGATCTGGTTGCGATGATCGCATTTTTGTGTGAGCAATAATACTATTTTTTGCTTAATTTCTTTTTCTTTGCGATAAATTTTGTTTCGTCCGATTTAGATCTGGTTGCGATGAGCGCATTTCTGCGTTAGCAACATTGTTGGGTTATTTGGCACATTTAAAATTCATTATTGCTTTATTATTATTATTATTATTATTATTATTATTATTATTATTATTATTATTATCATTATTTATTATTATTATCATTATTATCATTATTATTATTATTGTTATCATTAATTTATTAAAATTTGTTGTAATATAAAAATCTGTTTTTTTAAAATAAATAACATTAACATCTTTTTTCCAAATTAATATGAAAACCTAATTTTAATTTTCTATATGATTCTATGTATATATTTATTATAATTCTTGTAAATTTTTGTAAATAAAATTAAACCTTATAAATACTTAATGTAAAATTTTGGTGAATGTGATTATTGATTAGTTAAAATTTGTTTTCATCATAATGTGTAAATATTTTTCTTAATAATTGTTAATATATAATTAGAGATAATTAAATTTTTGTAAATGATTAAGAAATTTATAATTATGTTATATTTAGAACTTTATATTATAGTAATTATTTAATCATTTATGTTTCTAAATAAAAATCAAATCTTATGATATTTAGAACTTTATATTATAGTAATTATTTAATCATTTATGTTTCTAAATAAAAATCAAATCTTATGATATTTAGAACTTTATATTATAGTAATTATTTAATCATTTATGTTTCTAAATAAAAATCAAATCTTATGATGTTTAGAACTTTATATTATAGTAATTATTTAATCATTTATGTTTCTAAATAAAAATCAAATCTTATGTTTAATCACGTTATTAATTAATTATTATTGCTAATCATATTTTGTTGCTTATTATTATTTTGAAATTTCTACCTTATTATTTTTTCTAACTTTGTCTATTTTTCTCATTATTATTGTTTCAACTAATTATTTTCACTAACTTTATATTTATACTAACCTTATTTAATTTTTCTTATTATTTACTAACCCCGATATTTTATTTACTTATTTGTTATTTTTTTTATTATATTTATTTTGATCATATTTTACTATTTATTTTATTTATTATAATTTTGTAATTGCCTCTTGGATGTAAATTGTAATTACTTAATTATTATTATCATTATGGTTAGTAATTAGGGAGTGCTAATATGTATGATATTTAAAAAAATAAATTAGATCATTTTAATATAAGATAATTAAATTAAACATTTCACACACGTAAGTCGATTTTAATCGCCGTCTCACTTCTTAAGGATATCCCTCAAGTTGCCTACGAATAATGGTTAAGTGGGGTGTATAAAGCAAGTCCCTCAAATAGAAAAATCATCAAAGTCCCTTATGGTTGCCTTTACGAATCGAGTCCCTTTCGAAAAATGATGATAGTCCCTCCAGTTTGCTTATTACACCCCACAATGGCCTTCAAAAATCCAATTGTCCCTCACATGTCCCTTAACATCCAAAGTAAGGACTACCTACTCCATTATAGTAGGGATAGTCTTACTAAGGAAAGGATAAAGAATAAGAAAGACCTTAAAACATTAGGGTAGGCTACTCCTAGATACTTGCTCACTTCAAAACTTTTTCACACTTAAACAAATTTTCAACAAGTTTTCAAACAAGTTCTTAACACATCCTTACATGGATTATTTATTAACTATTCTGAAAATTTTCTATTCACACACTACACTTTCAAAACAATTCAAAAGTGAGCTTAAGTACCTAAGAGCCCATGGATAACCATGGATGAAAAGGGTGCTAACACCTTCCCTTTTCATAACCTACCCCCCGGACCCAAAATATTCTCTAAGGTCTTTCCTGTTCTTTTATAACCTTTCCTTATGGATAAAATAAAAGTCGGTGGCGACTCTTGCTATCCGCAACATTGTTTAAAGTCAGTTCTCCCACCGTGTTACACTTTGACGAAAGGATTAGCTAGAGAGAAAGTCCATAATACTTCCAAAAAGATGGGACTAATGCCTATAAAGCAATTTGTTACTCATGATGGTAACCCGACCTAAATGACTGGAGATCCCAAGACTTAGGTTCAATGGGTAATAACAAGTTTTGAGCAATATGAAAATGATCATGCAAGTAAAGCATGAATCCTGAAGTAATGAAAGGATGAGATAATAGAAACTCTTAATGAGATCTATACTCTGTATGAGGGAGTACCTAGGCTACAGGAGTACTCTTGATAGATTCACCTATGTGACTGTGGAACTGAGGCCGGTTCCTATGGAATTTCGAGGCAGAATTCATAGAGCATTCACTAAACTGGGATACACGTGCAGGGCCACTAAAGCACGGGCTACAAGAATACACCTTACAGAAAGGTTGTGTGCAGGTCTGATGTCCGAGATAGAGTTCAAGACAATGGTGTCACTCTTGTTGAATCAGAATCCTACTCGCTACGCTAAGGTTCAAGTCGTAGACACCTTTGCTTATTCTCAACCTTAGAAACGTCTGACGTACTTCTAAAATCTCTTTTAAATTCAAGTGGGGGAATGTTGGAACTTTAATTGATTAGAGTGGAAATTGGAAACATTTGTTGACAATTAATGAGCAATAAATGAATACAAGTAAGATCTAATTTAGAAGTGAATTTGAAAAGATTCATTTTTAGTCCCACATTGAAGGGAATGAAAATTAAGATTCATTTTAGTCCCACATTAAAGGGAATGAAAATTAAGATTCATTTTAGTCCCACATTGAAGGGAATGGAAATTAAGATTCACTTTAGTCCCACATTGAAGGAATGAAAATTAAGATTCAATTTAGTCCCACATTGAAGGGAATGGAAATTAAGCCTTACTAGCTGCCTATAAATACAGGGTAGAAATTCAGTAGTGAGCACATCGAATTTCACAAATTCACACGAATTTTGATTTCCTTCTTCTCTCCCTTTATTCTCTTCATCTTACAATTTTTTCTTTTCTTGACTGGTTATTTGCGCCAGATACTAATTTAGAAAGGTGTATTTCTATAGCGATTTATCAGTGTGCAACTGATAATCGTAAGTTTTAAGAACGGACTGTTTTATCCTGGAGGCGTCGTCGTAAATCGACTGTTTTGCATAATTTGGCAGTACGGCGAAACGTCTTAAAGAAAGCGACCTAGTACGCGACTCGTCCCGATAATTTCCTTGTGTCAAACTCAATTTTTTAAATCCGAAAACAACAGGAAAATACAGAGACGAAGCCTCTCATTCTGCACCGCATGGTTTATGGAGGCAGTGCAGTTTAGAGGAAATTCTGCGACGATGTCGAAAGTGGTGTGTTGCATATCTGGCCCTTTAATTGTATCAAGATTCTAACAGTATTACCTTTCACTTTTGAAGTTGTGTGGTGAGTTTGATGCTTTAAAAAAAAGTTGTGTTGGTTCGGTCTGTGGTTATAGCAAGTGAGCAAGGTGATGATTCCAAGTTGTTGGGGTTTTATGTAAAGGTTGTGAAGATGATGAAGAAATAACAAGTTGGTTGAGTGGTATCACAGTGGTTATGATGGCCGTGTTAGTTTATGGATCCGTGATTGTCATTGTGAGTTTGTTGGAAAGAAAATGTTGAGGTGCGAAAATGGTCATGGTTGATTAATTGGTGTTGTAAGTTATATGTGAATAGTAGTGTGCGGTTGTTTTGAGAATAAGAAAGTGAAGTTCTTAGTGGTTATTTGATGTGATATTGCAACTTAAAACATGAATGACGTGGAGTGTTCTAATGACAGTGAGTTGAAGTGAATATGGAGTGAAAAATATCATGAGCAGGTGAGATGGAAGATGTGGTAGAAGATTGCTTTGATTAGGGGAGTTTTAGTACGAAATGGGGGGATGATGGAGGTTTGTAGGATGAGTTAATGGTGAGAGGGAATGGGATTGGAGGAAGATCATGAAGGACATTTGAATTAGTGCCTTTGTGTTTATAATTTTGGTTAGTTTGTATGAGGTTCAATGATGAAGAAAGTTGTAGGTTGTAGTGATTATTGAGTGGAAGAAAAGGCTTATGGTTTTATTATGAAGAGAGTTTTCATCCAGATTAAGATTGAAGAAGTGTATGTGATATCTTTTTTGAAAGTGGTGATGGCGTTGTAACATTGTTTATGTGTGGGAGAGCAAAGTGGTATGCGTAGGAGGGAGGATATTTATGTTCACTAGTGTATGGTTATTTTAGTGAATAAAAAGATGATGATTTTCAAATGCAGCACGTGGGAGAGAGAAATGGGATGGTGGGTCAAAGTGATTAGTGAGATGTCTTTTGCAATGTTGTATGTTAGATGACTATAAAAATGAAACAAGATTAAAAGTCTTTTTGAAACTTAGTTAACAAGTTTATCAAATAGAGATAAAAAAACAAATATTAAATATTAAAAATAAAGAAAATGATAAAATAAAAATAAAATATTTAAAAAATAAAAATAGAAACTAAATTAAAATCTGATTAAATTATTAAATAAAATTATACAAAAAGGAAATGAACCTTTTTTAAACTTAATTGACAAGTATTACTAATAATAGATAAAAACAAAATATTTATTATTTTAAAGAAGAGAAGAAAAAAAGTGAAAAATGAAATAATAATAAAACTAAAAAATAATAATTGAAATAAATCTAAAAATAAAATAATTTGATCAAAATAAAATAATTATTAACTAAAAATGAAAATAAAACCGGTCAAAAGCGAATAAAACAGTATGGTATCGAAGTGCTCGGAAAAATAAACTGAATGCACCAAAATTATTAGTGTGAAATAATTGACTCAGAAAAGTACAACAATTTGTCAAATTTTGAAATAAACCGGAACCGATAAAAATGCTTAGACTTATCAAAACGTGGTCAAAAAGTCCCAAAATATTAGAACGAGCGTGTCGAGTTAAACTACGCGAAACACATATTTAAACAAACAACATTTGCAAGCTCAATTTTAAAACTTTTCGTTCACTGATTTTACGCACAATTGACTTTTAGTTTGACCAATTTGACTGTAAATCTGACAAGTTTACTCTAGCTGATAATTTAGGTATTATGCATGATGAAAGACATGTTAAACTATACAAATGATGCAAGGTGAAAATAAATTCAGATGAATGCAAGTTTAAAAAAATGTCTGGTCAAAATTTGGGGTATGACAATTGTAGATGACACTACGGTAAGTTCAGCTAAAGTCGGCCTTCCCAGAATACAGTGGTATAGAGAAGGGCACTCGATCACCAAGAAGTTGACCTTTACTTGCCTGGCGGTCTCCTCGATTCTGAATGTGATGAGCAGCTCCACGTATCCCCAAGGCTTCGTGGTGGTGTCGTTGAAGCCCTGTAAGTCGGAACCGACATACGGGGTTAGGTGACTCTCGTCGAGCTAGAGGGTCGTAAACATATGGACGTACATTATGTCCACTAAACTCCCTTGGTCAACTAAGATCCGGCGCACGTCGAAGTTTTTCATCTGGGCCCTGATCAAGAGGGGGATGTTAGAGCTGGACGCACCCCTGGGGAGTTCCTCGAGGTAGAAGGTAATCGAGTTCGATTGACCTTTGAATTTGTCAAGGGTAGCGTTCGTCTTCGAGATTTTGTCGATCAGCTCCTTGAAATTTCTCTTCATCGACCCGCCAGATATGACTAAGGCGACGGGGAAGTACTCCCATGGACTGCAGGCGAACAACAGTGTGGTGGGCTCGTTGAGAAGGAGAAAATCCTCTGGCCGGGAGACATACAGGGCGACCTACATCCCGGCTTCTTTGGAGGGCAACAACACTTCCTCGACCCTCTTGGCTTCATGGGTCTCTTATCGAGGAGCCTTGCCTCTTCGGGTGTACTGTTTCAAGTGCCCCTCTTTGATTAGGATCTTGATTGCATCCTTGACGTGGATTCAATCTTCTGTGACGTGTCCATGACTCTGGTGGAATCGACAGTATTTGGATTTGTCGATGTTGGGCTTTAGAGGTGTCGGTTTTGGGAAACAGACACTGCCTCTCTGAAACTCTGAATTGATAGACTCATCCAGGATGTGCTCGTGGGGAGCTGTGAGTAGTGTGTACTCAGTAAACCGGCCTGCTGGCCCCTTCTATTCACGGGGTCGATCTTCTCTTCTTCTTTCTTCACCTTTTTGAGGAGCAGTGATATCCTCGTGTCTGGCACCCCTGGCGCCTTCTTGATTCTGCATGTCACGGGCATCGTGGCCAGCCTCTATTTCCTCATACTGGATGTATGATTGGGCCTTGAGGAGGAGAGCATTCAAGATGCAGGGTCGTTCGATCCCGACGACCTTGGAGAAGTCAGAGCGAGGACACAGTCCTCGCTCGATTAGGAATTTCCTCATGTCGTTCGAGGTGGCCACCTGGACAGCTTCTCGGTTGAACCTCTCTATGTAGTCCTGATGAGGTTCGTTCTTTTCTTGGATGATGGCTTCCAGGGCTACCTCTGTCTTTGGATGGCACTGGGAAGTTGTGAAGTGCCTGGAGAACTGCCTCTTCAGCTCGCCTCAAGAGGTGATGGACTCGGGCACGAGGCACTTGTACCACGTCATGGCACCCTTCCTCAGGGTAGTTGAGATAAACCTGCACTTGATGGCTCCCCGTATGTTCCAATATTCGAGCACCGCATTGATGCTTTCTATATGATCTTTCGGGTCGGTCGTGCCATCGTATATCGCCAAGGGTGGGGGATTTTCCATCCCGACGAACAATGGACTCTCCTTGATGGCCCTAGACAGCGGTGAGTGTAACACCCCAATTTTTAGTAATTATTTATATTAATTAATTGAGTGATTTTATGCATATTTGATTTATTTGATTTATTGAATTTATTTGAGTTATTTAATTTAATTGAATTATTTGATTTAATTAGTTTATTTTATTTGATGGGAATGATATAGAAATAATAGAAATAAGATAATTGGGCCTATTGGATGAGAATGTGAAGAGTAAAGGTGGGGTATAATTAGTAAGCACATTAGTTACTAGAATTAGTTGTTATAAGAGTTTTATATATAAGGAGAAAAATAGGGTTAATGAGGAAAAAGAGAAAAAGAAGTTATCATAGAGAAAAGGAAAAGAAGAAATGAGGAGAAAAAAACCCTAAGAATAAGAGCTCTAAATCCAAGGAATCAAGGTAAGAGTGGGTCTATACATGGTTATGGGATTTGTATGATAATGTATGATGGGTAGTAGCATATTTAAGATAAAAATCCCTCATTTTTATGGTGGTTGTTATATGTTGATTATAGGATGAATTTACGTGTGTTATATGTGTATTCTTTTTCTTTTTGAGAATTGAACATATATCCATAAATTTCAAAGGTTTTAGGTATAATCTTAAAACAATTATTAGATTGTTTAATTGTGTTAAAATTGTAAATTTACTTGAGATAATTAATGTATTGGATGATTTGTAATTATACGAGTTTGGGTTTTTAAGAAATCGAAATTGGAGGTCCAGAAGGCCTCCAACGGTGAAAAACGCGGAAAATTTGGCATGTTGTCTGTCACGACTATTCATGTTTTCGGTCGAAATTGTTTTGGACGTAACTTTTGATCCGTAAGTCTGTTTTGGTCCCCGTTTGAATTGTTGGAAAGCTAATAAACAGAGCTATAACATAGTATAGATTAGAGAATTGGTTGACCAATATTTTTATATCTAATATATTTGAGAAGTCAATTGTGTATATGTTATATTAATGAATTGTTGCATTGTTTGTGTTAAGGATAAGCACATATTATTCACATTCAAGAAGGTCAAACCCAAGCAAACATGTGCTGGCAATATAAGCTGTCAAAGTATATCAGGAAATTGCATCATAATGGTTTTTTAAAATAGGATCTCTATTATAGACAATTATAGACAATTAGTATACAGATTCTTGTACTCCTATATATATATATATATATATATATATATATATATATATATATATATATATATATATATATATATATATATATATATATATATATATATATATATATATATATATATATATATATATATATATATATATATATATATATATATATATATATATATACACACACACATGATTACAAGAATAAATAACACAACAAAATTCCGATACAATATTCAAGTGCTTTCTTTTATGTATCAATTCATTCTTTTCTTTATATGGTATCAGTTTTTCTCTGGTTAATCTCCCTCAGTTTGTGTTTATCATCCTGTTTCAATCCTTCTTCATCGACTCACTCACTCACTCGCATCATCATGTCCGATGTTCCACCACCCAGCACCTCAACCCCTTCACAAAACCCGCCGATCATGGACCAATCCGCCACCACCTCCAACACCGATCCATGCGTCATCCATCATTCCGACAACCCTGCAACTGTACTTGTTACACCTCTGCTCACGGTTGACAACTATGGTTCATGGAACCGAGCCGTAACAATGGCACTTCGTGCCAAAAACAAATTTGGGTTTGTCGATGGAACCCTAACCTGTCCAAAGAAGGCTGATGATATCTCTAAGTGGCGCCGCTACAACGATATGGTTGCAAGCTGGATTCTCAACTCGGTTTCAACCGAGATTCGCCCTAGCATTCTCTATGCTGAAACGGCGGCATAAATCTGGACCGATCTCAAGGATCGTTTATCTCAGTCCAACGCTCCAAAAATCTATCAATTGAAACAATCTATCTCTGCCCTAAAACAAGAGGGCATGTCTATATCTATGTATTTTACTCAGTTGAAATCTCTCTGGGATGAACTCCATTCCATCGCACCTATCAATCTGTGCATCTGTGGTAATGCCAAGAGTATTATTGATCAACAAAATCAGGACCGGGCCATGGAATTTCTTCAGGGCGTCCATGACCGATTCTCGGCCGTCCGTAGCCAAATTCTCCTCATGGATCCTTTTCCTTCAATTCAGCGCATTTATAACATCGTACGCCAGGAAGAGAAACAACAAGAGATTAATTTTCGACCCCTCCCTGCTGAGGAATCAGCAGCGCTTCAAGCTTCTAAAGTGCAGTATCGCACTCAAGGCAAACGGCAGCGTCCGTACTGTGAGAATTGCAATAAGCATGGTCACACTATTACTACTTGCTATCAAATTCATGGCTTTCCAAATAAGCCACCAAAGAAATCTGAACCATTCTCATCTACTTCCGCTACTCAACTCTCAAGCGCACAATACCAAAAACTCCTATCTCTATTAGCCAAAGAGGACATTATGGGATCATCTGTGAATTTAGCAGGTACCGCCTTTACTTGTGTTCCTTTTTCTTGGATTATTGATTCTGGCGCTTCCAATCACATATGCACATCTCTTTCTTATTTTTCTTCATATTCACCTGTTCATAAAAATATACTTGTTCAATTACCCGACGGCTCTCACGCGTCTGTGCAACACATCGGCAATATTCATTGCTCGTCGTCACTTACACTCACGAATGTTTATCACATTCCATCTTTCAAATATAATCTATTATCTCTTTCACAATTAACAAAATCAATACATTGTGATATTATTTTCTCATCCTCTGGTTGCATATTTTAGGACCGAGCAACGAAGAAGACGATTGGTCGGGGTAGTGCTCGGAATGGACTCTTCTACCTGAATGAAGAACCATCATTAAATAAAGATGACAAGGATCACTATTGCCTTGACCATCCATCTAGTTCTTTTTTTAGTTCTAAGCAATGTAATAAGGCTGACCTATGGCATTTACGCCTCGGTCACCCATCTATTTCCCGCTTTCAATTTACTGTTAAGAACTCTCCAAATATTAACGCGAATAAAGATTTTATTTGTGACGTTTGTCCGCGTGCAAAACAATCACGCTTACCTTTTTCTTCAAGAACATCATACTCATCTCATTGTTTTGAGTTAATTCATGTCGATATTTGGGGTCCATTCTCTACTCCATCACACAATGGATCACGATATTTTTTAACAATTGTCGATGATTATTCACGATGTACTTGGTTATATCTCATGCAACATAAATCTGAAACATTTACTACGCTAATTCATTTTTTTAATCAAATCAATCGCCAATTCAACACTAAAATTAATAAAATTAATTCCGGCGATGGGGGCATCTTCCTTCCCCAACTTCAAGTTATTCGTTTCGATAATGGTTCGGAGTTTTTGTCCAAACAACTCCAAACATGGTTTCATGATCATGGCATTATTCATCAACGCAGCTGCGTTGCAACCCCTCAACAAAATGGCGTTGTGGAGCGCAAGCATCGTCATCTTCTCGACGTCGCAAGAGCATTACGTTTCCAAGCGAAATTATCCCTTTCCTTTTGGGGTGAATGCATGCTCACTGCCGCTTATCTCATAAACAAACTCCCTACTCCCATCCTGAAATATAAATCTCCTCATCAAATTTTACTCGGTTCTCCTCCTTCATACTCATCACTTCGTGTGTTTGGATGTCTCTGTTTTGCCAAAAATATGAACATTCAACACAAATTCGATGAACGAGCCAAACCCGGTATCTTTGTCGGTTATCCTTTTAATCAAAAAGGATACCGCATCTACGATATGCACACTCGCAAAATATATGTCTCTCGCGATGTTCAATTTTTTGAAACCATGTTTCCATATCACGACCTTCAACCTCCTTCCATCGCTAACAACATAAGCATCAACATTCAAATCCTTGATTGTGAATTTGATGATTCCTCTTCCAACTTATCACCTGCATCAAGTATCTCTCCCGATATTAGTCATCATGATGACACAATTGTGCCCATTCCCACCCCTCAAGATGATAACTCATCGAATATTTCATCCAACATTCCATTCATTCCTGTAGAAACTCCCCAACAACATCCACCTACAGCGATCAATCCTGCAGAACGTCGTTATCCTCAACGTCTTCGTACTCCTTCTGTTCGCCTCACGGACCACGTATGTGACATTAATAATGTCACATCATAGAGTGCCTTCCCATTAAAGAGTTATTTCTCTTTATCAAATTTGAGCACTTCTCATCGAGCTCTTCTTGTTAATATCATTGAAAATAAAGAACCAACATATTATTCTCAAGCTATCAAATCAGCTGAATGGCGTGACGCTATGGCTAAAGAAATCCATGCCCTTGAATCCAACAACACTTGGGTTTTATCTCCTCTCCCGAATGGCAAAACCGCCATAGGTTGTAAGTGGGTATACAAAATTAAATATCACTCTATTGGTACCGTTGAGCGATATAAGGCTCGTTTAGTCGCCAAAGGCTACAATCAAGTACATGGTATTGACTACCATGAAACATTCGCACCGGTTGCCAAACTTGTCACGGTTCGACTCCTTCTCTCCATTGCTGCCATTAAAAACTGGTCATTACACCAACTTGATGTTAACAATGCTTTCCTACAAGGAGACCTTCATGAAGAAGTTTACATGAAATTACCACCTGGCTTTTCTCATAAAGGGAAACCATGTGTTTGCAAATTAAACAAATCCATCTATGGTCTCAAACAAGCATTCCGTCAATGGTTCTCAAAATTCTCCACCACCCTCATTCAAAAGGGTTTTCATCAATCCATCTCTGATTATAGTCTATTCACTTTCAAAAGTAACCACACGACTATATTTGTACTCGTTTATGTAGATGACATCATCATCACTGGAAATAACGAAGATGTTATCTCCGACATCAAGAAATTTCTCGCCCAGGCCTTTTCCATCAAAGATCTTGGAAATATTTCATACTTCTTAGGTATCGAAGTATCCCGTTCTAAAAAGGGAATATTCTTATGTCAAAGGAAATATACACTTGACATTTTATCCGACTCTGGTATGACTGGTTGCCGACCATCAGATTTTCCTATGGAACAACACCTCCGTCTACGGCCCAATGAAGGAAGCCCTCTTCCTGATCCGACAATCTATCGTCGCCTCATTGGTCGTCTATTATATTTAACAGTGACACGGCCCGACATCCAATACGCTGTTAACACTCTCAGTCAATTCATGCAATCTCCATGTACAACTCATCTCGATGCGGCCACACGAGTTCTCCGATATCTTAAGGGGAGTGTCGATAAAGGCTTATTTCTTTCGGCTTCTAGCTCCCTCAATTTAGTTGGATATGCCTACTCTGATTGGGCTGGTTGTCCTACTACTCGTCGCTCCACTACCGGCTATTTTACCATGATGGGCTATAATCCTATATCATGGAAAACCAAAAAGCAACCAACAATTTCTCGTTCCTCTGCTGAAGCAGAATATCGTTCCCTTGCAACTTTATCTTCCGAGTTACAATGGTTAAAATACCTTCTCTCGGATCTCGGCATTGATCATCCTCAATCGATCACCGTTCATTGTGATAGTCAAGCTACTATTCACATCGCCGAAAACCCAGTTTTTCATGAACGCACAAAACACATTGAAATTGATTGTCATTTCGTTCGTGAGAAAATTAAATCAGGTCTTATCAGCCCTTCTTATCTCCGATCTTCTGACCAACTAGCTGACATATTTACTAAACCTCTTGGAGGCGATACTTATAAACGACTACTCGGCAAGTTGGGTGTTCTTGAGATTTCAATCCCACATCTAACTTGAGGGGGGTGTTAAGGATAAACACATATTATTCACATTCAAGAAGGTCAAACCCAAGCAAACATGTGCTGGCAATATAAGTTGTCAAAGTATATCCGGAAATTGCATCATAATGATTTTTTAAAATAGGATCTCTATTATAGGCAATTATAGACTAGACAATTATAGGCAATTAGTATACAGATTCTTGTACTCCTATATATATATATATATATATATATATATATATATATATATATATATATATATATATATATATATATATATATATATATATATATATATATATATATATATATATATATATATATATATATATATATATATATATATACACACACATCATTACAAGAATAAATAACACAACAAAATTCCGATACAATATTCAAGTGCTTTCTTTTATGTATCAATTCATTCTTTTCTTTATAGTTTGCTGCCGGTTGTGAAATTATTTGTGGATAATTTATTGAATAATTGTGTGTGTGTGCTTGTATAAGTATATTTTGGTATGTGACAATATAAAATTCATGATAGTTATTATTTGTTGTAATGATAATACAGTTGTGATTATATTGTGAAATGTGTTGTATTCCAGTGGAATAGTGAATTTAATTATTGACGATGAATTAATTATTCTATAATTAATCGGTAATGTGTGTTGTGTGTATTGAGATTGGATTATGTTGATACTTTGTGTATTATTTACTAAGTGTGGTAGTAATGTTTGAAGTAAGAATGTTATGATTATGAAAATGTGATTATTGATGATGGCCTATGTGGCGTGAAAACATTGTATAAATGAATATAAATGTATGTGGTAAATTACGTGTGTATGCATATGTTTGTCATGAGTCAGTTATCATGGTTTGCATTGCAAATGACTTGGACAAGACTCGTACTCACTGTGGTAGAATGACTAAGATGTCGTTCCTAGTGGGGTATAAGTGATATAGTCGTTCGTACTAGGGTAGAATTACTAAGATGTTGTTCCTAGTGGGGTACTCACTGGGGTAGAATGACTAAGATGTCAATCCTAGTGGGGCATAAGCAATGTATCCATAATTCCGAATGGGAATAGATGAGAAATGGTGGGTTCTATATGAACCAAATGGCCAGTTGCATTGAGTCACATGGTGTCTTTGGCTGCAATATGAGATTATGTGTATTTATGTGAATGTTGAATTGGTGAAATTATGGATTGCGTGTATATACTTGTGAATGGTATGGTTACTTAAGTGATAATATGTTGATGTAACTTTCGAAGTGTGAGAATAATTGTGATTATGCTTAGATGCCTTAAATTATATATTATCTTATAATTTCAATAACTATGTGAATTCTCTCCCTTCTGTTGGAATGATGTTTTGTACAACATCGCTCAGGTACCGAGGAGTAGAGTTGCTTCTAGTGCAAGGTGGTCGTTGGAGTAGCTTGTTTTAGTTTCTCTATTTATTTTGGGTTGAGTCGTCCTCTGATCATGTAACACTGGGATCGTTTCGATTCATGTTTTGAAAGATACTTTATGTACTCTACTTTATTTTGTTATTGTTATTTGAATTATATGGATTATCGGCTTTTATGCCTAAGTGATGATTATGAATGAGTTGATCATGGGGCTTTCATTATGTTAATTTATGATTGAAGTAATTTCGCTGCTACATGCTATATGAAAGTATATAAAAAGCATGAATATATTTTAAGTGTTATTGAGCATGATAAGTATATGTGTGATGTTTTGAATTATATGTGACACCCTTATTTGAGATGCATGATAATTTACTATGATTATTTATATATATTCTGCGGGGTTTAGAAGGGTGTTACAGTGAGCGTTGGTTGTCCTCATCGCTCCTGACAGGTGACCAAGAAGGGGAAAGGTCACCTAGATTGTTTATGTTTCTTCTAGGAGGACTCCTCGGGTGGCTCTTTGGCTTCTCGATGCCTCCTTCAACTTTGTTCCTTTTCTGCACGGGGGAGTGTCGCTCCTTCCGGGGAGGTGAGCAGTCGCGCTTTTTGGAGGAGATTGGCTGAGGCCGTTCCAAGCGAAGGCGACGTCCAGTAGGTCAAGGAGAAAGGCTCAGAGAGTCATCGTGTTGCGTCCTCTGCGGGGGAGCAGAAGGGCTGCTAGAGATGGGGCGACGATGTCTCCGCGGGGGAGAACGCGATTGTCGCTCCTTCTTGAGCATTCATATCCGCTCATTCTACTGGAAGATTACCAGGTTGGTCTAGTTAATTGCAGCAAAAAGGGCCACCACGGTGGGGTTGGCGTTGGGTGGTACCGGGATCGGCTGGTAGACAGTCAAGCTATTAAAGCGGTGGGCGGCGTTAAAGGATGTATCTTCCGATTAGGGAGAGGCGATGTGCCTGTCCTCTAAGTCGCCCTCCTTGACGTGAACGATCATATTGGGGTCGTGGTCGTCACTGTTGGTGAAGGGGACGAATGCGGATTCCAGAGCGTTGTCGTTGCATGGGATGGTCATGATCAAACGGAAGTTGGATGTTGCTTTGGTTCATGAGCTTTTACGATTGTATAGGAGAAAGAACGGGGGAGCAAAGATTTCCCACAGATGGCGCCACTGATCTTATCTGATCAGAAAGGAATCAGCAGTCTGTCACGCGTCATGAACTCTTGTGATTACGGGTGTTGTGGAGGAGGAGGAGGTGTACCTACAAGGTACTTCGATGCATAAGTGAGTAACAGAGCTAGAAAGCGCAAGTACATAGAGAATAGGTGTAGAGAATAAAATACCTGACTTTCTGAAAGAGGGTATTTATAACGTGCCACCAGCGCTGAGCCAACAGTTACTTGGCATTGGGTTCAATTGCAAGGCCCAATACGAGTAACTGTCAGGGCTTACGTAGCGTAGGGAAGACCGGCACGTGGTCTTTACCTTGGATCAACTGCCTTGTGACTTCGGAAGGTGGGCTAACCAGTTCTTTCGGAAGGCGTGTAGTTGTCTGATGACGTGTCTCGCGTGGGGACACGTGGAGAACGTGTGGGAGACGCGTGTGTCCTCCCTATGCTAGGTGGTGGTCTGCCCGACTGAGGGACTTTGTTGAGACGCGTACCTGACATAGAAAGATTGGACCTTGTTGGACCTCCTCAACGTAGTATTGAGTTGGATTTGCCCGAGTGTGGGACATGTCTCGACACAATTCAGAACATTATTATTATTATTATTATTATTATCAAGACTAATATAAGATTTTCTTTAAAATAAATTCTTTAGTGTTGTTTTTATCATATGATTATTAATAAATTTTATTTTTATAACTAATAAATATATCATACAAATTTATTTAAATATAAAATTAATGAATTATTATATAAAATATTAAATTATATTTAAATTCGTTAATTTTCCGTGTATCGTAAAATCTGAATACTAGTAATAATAGTAAACACATTTCTTGTGGCCCTTATATAAGCGTTAGTATCAAATTGCCTAAACTTTTTATTTGGAAGAGATTTTAAAAGGTGATAGTCCATGACATCACATTACATATCTTTTCACTGCGGTTTAAATTGAAAAGAAGTTTAAACCGAGAAACTTTGCAAGAATTTCTATTGGTCCAAATTTTTACACCATAAATCAATAATTATGTATCTTGTTATATCACATTTATATTTTAAAATTCTTTTAATAACATAACATCCTGTTAATTTTTTATCGTTACATCTATTCATTCTTTTAGTAAAGTTGTGATTGTGCAATTTATAATTTTTTAAAATATTAACCAGTGTTTTTAAAACTTAAGTAAATAAATATTAAAATATTGTGTTAAAAAAAGTATATATTAATCTTTTATTTTAATATAAATAATTAGGCTAATTACTATTTTATCCCTGGGTGGATTTTGAAAAAAACTTTAAAATATTTACATTTTCTCTATAATTTAGAAAAATTCATGTGTTTTTACTTTTTACTTCTTATTAGACACGGTCATTAGAATAAATGACTAATGATATGACAAATTTTTATTTTTTATTAATGGTGTGGATCGAAAAGTTTTTTATTTTTAACTTAAAAATTTTAAAAGGTAAAAAAACAAAAATTTTACAATCAAGGGGTAGAAACAAGAATCACTCCCCCAATGGTACATACAGCTTATAATTAGGAATAAAAATAAGTCAGATGGAGTTACGAGAGCCTATAACCTACCATATTTAAGGACAAGACAAATCAAATTTATTTAATAAAAAAATTAAATTTAAGTTTTTTTAAAGCTTATTTAATTAAATAGGTTAAATTTAGACTATTAAAAAAGTCTATGAAATTTTATAAATCAACCTATATTTTTATATATATTAAAAATAGTTTAAATATACCGACTTATATATAAATATATATTTATATATATTAAAAAAAGTGTTTTATATATATATATATATATATATATATATATATATATATATATATATATATATATATATATATATATATATATATATATATATATATATATATATATATATATATATATATATATATATATATATATATATATATATATATATATATATATATATATATATATATATATATATATATATATATATATATTATAAAAAATGTTAAATAGGTCGGATATATAGATCTGCGTATAAAATTTTTTAAGGAATATGGACTAAATTAAAAACTTTAATAAAAAACAGACTTTCAGATCAGGCTAGACTTTTAAAAAAGACATGCCTGAATAAAAAAAAGAGTTTATAGCAGACCATAGGTCAGACTCAGACCTTATAAGTTTATCATAGGGTAGACTCAGGTCTTCTAAAGCCTAGCCTAACCTAACCTATTTCCACTCCTACTTACAATGATTAGCCAATGCATTATCGCTCACAATATATTTATTATATGATTTGTTTATCATATTAGAATAATTATATTTTAATTATATTTTTATTACAATTATTTGTATTTTTTATTTAATAATATTAATTTATTAAATATTTATTTATTTTATATTTAAAATTTATTACATAATTATTTAAACAATATATAATAAAAATTATCTATTACATAAGTATTGTTTTAAAATAAATTACTTAAATAATACTTTATAAAAAATGTATATTTTAAAAACCCTAAATATTATATAACATAAAATATTACTAAAAAGAATAAAAATATTTTGTTTAGAAAAAGAATATTTTAAAATCTCAAAGTATAATATAACTATGTTACAATAAATCTTAAACATTTATTCTACTAATTGTGTTAAACATAAAATAATTAATTCTACTAATTATATAAGTAAAATACACACGACTAATTTTAATCGGTGATAATAATTTATCGACAAATTTATAAAATAAAAAATTATGTGAAATGGTTAATTGTCATTGTCATTGTGGAATAGAGAAAATATTAATTCTTTAATATAGATTCCATGGTAACCGACTATTAGTTAATTTATATAAGCATCAAACGAACAAAGTAAACGCAAAACCCATCTCAATAAAATAATATTTGAATTATCTTTCACTCTCTCTACCTCTTATATAAGCTCTTATTTTGTATTGAAAAATAAAAGAACATTACCCTCTTATTTAGGCTCTTTTGAGATTGTGAAATCATTGTTAATGGCAAATTCAGATATTTGTTTGATTCATGGGAATGATGATGAGAAACTTCTTATACAATTGGAAGACATTATTGAGGAGATGAAAAGTGTCAAACCATGGAACAAGATTGGTGATGATGGATCTATATTGCACTTGTGTGTTAGGTATAATCATTTTGAGGCTTTGAAATACATAGTGCAATCAGTGAGTGGAGCCAAAGAGCTGCTGCATGTTCAAGACAAAGAAGGTAACACCATTCTTCATTGGGCAGTTAACCTCAAGCAAATTCAGGTATTCAACTTACCAAACTTAATTGAAAATTTAGTTTTGTTTAACAATTATTGATGAACCAATTTTTGTAGACCTTTCTTTTTTATAGTCACATTCTATTTATTTAACTTAATAAACTCGAGACCAGTTCTACCTAAACCAAATATTGGTAGAAATATGTAAGATGAAGACTTTTGAGGAGTTCTACCCACTTTTCTAATTTAATAGAATGGAAAATTGTGGTAGGGAAGAGACCTTAGGTAATTGAAGGGAATGGTATCTTAGAAATAATGCATATAATATTAACTACATAGCATAATTGAAAACATACTAGTGATAGATACATATTGATATTGCGCTTTTAGCAAAAGATTAATTTATATAATATTTGTTTCGGTTTCTAAGTGATTTGTTTTTCCTTAAATCTTCACAGACCATAAAATTCTTAATTTCACTTCCCGAAATGAGAGAAGCAGCAAACACTTTGAATAATAAAGGTCTCACACCTTTGGATATAATAAACAGTTCTTCAACAGACTTCATTGACATTGTAATCCAATACATTTTAATGAAATCGGGAGTCCAAAAAACTTGCACAAATGCACATTCTAGTAATTCTCATGAGTCAAATCAATCACAACAAGCCAATAGTAAAATAAAATATTGGGAGAATTTTTGGTCAAAGTATCTACAACACCAAGACAATTGGATAGAAGAAACACGTGGCACATTGATGATTGTAGCAACTGTAATTGCAACCATGACATTTCAATCAGCATTAAATCCACCTGGTGGAGTATGGCAAGAGAATACACATGGTGGTGCATACACATGCACAACTTATGGTATTTGCAGAGCTGGAACTGCAATTGTTGGTTATGACTGGGCAAAAGATTATGTTATATTTATGTCTTTTAATACTATCTCTTTTTTTTCTTCTCTTTGTGTTGTGTTGATTATCATTTGTGGTTTTCCACTTCAGAATAAGGCTATAATGTGGATATTAACTATTGCAATGGCTGTTGCGGTTACATTTATGCTGCTAACGTATATGTGGGCCATTGGGTTGGTGACACCTAGTCATATTTATTATAATGCTTATAGGTTAGGGTTTATTTTAGGAGGTGCTTGGGGTGTTATACTTCTTTTTGTTGCTTTGATTCAAATTGTAAGGTTTGTTTTCTGGATAAAGGAGAGGAAAAAGAAGAAGATTCACATGTAAGAAAACTTCACTATGTAACCATAACAAATGATTATTGACTAGAAATAAATGTGTTGTGTTTCTTCTATCATGTACAAAAGGATGAGTTACTGTATTTCATTTACTAAGTTTGTTTTTTTATTTCTCTTAAAATATGGGTTTATATAAAGAAACTTTACAAAGCCAACTATAAAATGAGAGTCACCTTTGATTATAAACATGTGTTGATATCATAGTTCATTTAATTTGAAACTTTAAACACACACCATCACAAAAAAAAAAAAAAAACTAAACATGTGAATTATGAAAAGAATGGTAGACCCACGGGAAGGGACGAAGGTGAGTGGGTCAGAAGTAATGGAGTCGGAGGAGGGGCGGCGGGAGGAGCGAGCATTCAGAAGGTGATGAAGATGATACGGAGATTGATAGTATTGAATAGTGTGATAACTGGGAAGGAGGCGTTGTTAGAAATACTGAAAAGGGTGATGGAATTGATAAAGGCAATTTTGCACACCACGTGTGTGAGGTAGAGGCTAAGAGGGTGGCGTTGGTGGCTGAACCCATTTTTACTTGTGAAAAACTAAATATTGGAAATAGGGAAAAGGACAAGGGGCCAAGTAACAATGTAGGGTGTTCAGAAACATTTAATGTTTGCCATCATAAAGATAGTATGTTGGGGTTGAGGGCAATGGTTTGCTTGGAAAATACACCTATTACTGATTCGCGTATAGAGGTGGAGAAGGTTGGGTCAGTTGGGCAGTTGGGAAACATTGTTTTGTTTGGATACTTTGGATTCTATCCTAATATCTAATTCTTCAATTGGGACTGTTGTTGTATGAGTTCCCGGTTTGAGGCTCAAAGCCAGAAAAAAAAATTGTTGAATGATATCTATCAAAATATTAAGATCCCCTTTCCATCTTACTACTCATCTCTACTTTAATCTATCAACAAGGAGCTTCTGATTGACCCAACTTTACCATCAAAAATATTGATAACAATCTTAGTCAGGCCGCTGGGGATTCCAACTCAAGGTATTTAGGAGGTTTAATTTTATGTTGTGATTCTCTTAATGACTCTGATGTTAATCAAGGGAACTCTCAAGTGAAAAGAACTTTGGAGGGCATTGTTGGGAAATTTTGGCAAACAATTAAGGATTTTCGGATAGAAAGGGATGAAGACGATGAACTTTTTGAGGGTATAATTAGAGACATGGAAGATAGAGATAAAAGAGTGTTTCAAGTCAATTCGGAGGTAGCTGCTAGGACTACTTTTTGAGGGAGTCGAAGTTTAATAAATAAAAAAAGATTGAGGAAAACTATATTAGCAGGGAGAGCAGATTTTTGCTTCTTTCAGGAAATTAAAATCCAAACTACGAATAAAGGGGTGGTGCAGTCTCTGTGGGGCAACGACGTTTTTGGTTGGTCAGCAATTGATGCAAGAAGTCAGTTGGGTGGTATCCTCACTGTTTGGAAGGAAAACATCATAATTCCAATTTCTAGTTTCAAAGGGCATGGCTTTTTTGGAATCAATGCTTTGTGGAAGAATATAAAGTGTTACTAAATGTTTACTCCCCTTGTGATGCGGATGGAAAATGAAGACTTTGTCTAGAACTTATTGGTTGGAAGAATAAGGTACGTATAGGGGAATGGATTGTAGGTGGAAACTTCAACGCAATTAAATCAGCAGAGGAAATGAAGAGGATTGGTAAGATATGTTGGTCTGAACTGGACGAGTTCTCGTATTTCATAGAAACTATAGATCTAGTAGATTTGCCTGTTGTGGGGAATAGGTACACGTGGTTTAGGGACAATGGAAGTTACAGGAGTAGGATCGACATGTTGTTAGTTTCAGATGGTTTAATTTCTAAATGGAATTTGGTAGCTCAAGTTGTCGGGGCTAGAGACATTTCTGACCATTGGCTCAAAGCAAATAATCTAAATTGGGGCCCAAACCCTTTCAAGGCTTTCAATGGTTGGTATGAACATCTAAACTTTCTTGAATTTGTGAAATTGTAATTGAATTTTGTTATGGTGAGGGGTAGTGTTGTGCATATCTTGCAAGAAAAAATCAAAGCTTTGAGGACAAGGTTAAGATGGTAGAACAAAGAAGTCTTTGGGTGGGTTAAGTTAAAAATTGATGAAATTGTGGATGTTCTGAACAGGTTAGAGGGAGAGATGGATCCGGGGAGTGGATCTTCATTGCATGACGTTGTATTGGAAAGAAGTAAACTGAATGAATAGATATGGAACAAGTTCTACTTACAAGAAAGTATCGCAAAACAAAAGGCTAGGCTGAATTGGGTGAGAAATGGTGATTTAAACACAAGGTACTTCCATACTATGATGAACTATAGAAACAGAAGAAATGTGATTATAAGGGTGAATTCGTGCTCCGAGGTGTTGGAAGAAGTGAATAAAATCAAGAAGCAATTTCTAAGTTCTTCAAAAAGAGATTCAAAAAGATAGAAGTGGTAAGACCTTGCTTGAAGTCGCACGATCTAGCTAAATTGAATAACAAGGAGATGGAAGGTCTTGAGACAAATTTTTCTACAAAAGAAATCCAAGAGGCTCTGCTTGATTGTGATGGTAATAAAAGTTTGGGTCTCGACAGCTTCAACCTCGGTTTTTTGAAGAATTTTTGGGACTCTGTTGGAACTGATGTCGTAAACTACATAAATGAATTTCATTATACGACTTTTCTTCCCAAAGCAATGACTTCGTCTTTCATCGCATTAATTCCAAAGGTGGACAATCCTCAAGGGTTAGGGGAATATCGACCTATAACTCTTATCGGCTGTGTGTAAAAACTTATTTCAAAAATTCTGGCGGCTCGATTAAAGAAGGTGATAGGGAAATTTGTCTCTACTATGCAAACTACATTTATAATAGGAAGAATCATCCACTATGGGATATTTATTTTAAATGAACTAATTGATTTGGTAAAGAGGCAGATAAGCAACTTCCTATTGTTTAAAATTAATTTTGAACATGCTTACGACTGTGTGGATTGGGAATACCTTGAGAGAATCATGAAAGATACGGGGTTTGGGGAGAAATTGTTGGCTTGAATGAGGAGGGGTATTTTCACTAGTCACATGTCCATCTTGGTCAATGGAAGTACTACAAGAGAATTTAAAGCTTCTCGGGGTTTGCGATAAGGCAATCCCTTGTCACCCTTCCTTTTCTCGCTTGTGGAAGGTTTGACTTCATTAGTGAGGAAGGCTGCTAGTATGGGTATGTTGAGTGGCTTGGCTTTGAATAACATAGTTAGTTATAATCTTCTACAATTTGCTGACGACACTGTTCTGATTTGCGATGCAACGTGGTCTAATATTTGGGGTTTAAAATCAATTTTGAGAGGCTTCGAAATGGTGTCGGGGCTGAAGATTAATGCTTGGAAAAGTAGTATTGTGGTGTTGGAACGGATGAGGCATTCTTGAAGGCATCTTCACACTTTTTGGCATGTAAAATAGGTGTCTTACCGTTTAATTTTCTAGGAGTAACAGTGGGAGGGAATCATAGAAGGAGTTCTTTTTGGAGGCCTGTAATTAATTCCTTAAAGACGAAGCTCACTACTTGGAAAGGCAAGATGCTCTCTATTAGTGGGAGGGTTACTTTCATCAACATTATACTCATGAAGCTTCCCATTAATTTTCTTTCCTTGTTTCTTGCTCCGGTTATGGTTCTAAAGGAAATTATATCAATTCAACGTTAATTCTTGTGGGCGGGGACGGTGGAGAGGAATTGCATTTCTTGGGTCAGATGGATACCGTATGCAGGCCTAAAGAGGTTGGTGGGCTTGGCATTAGAGACGTTAGAGTCTTCAATAAAGCACTTGTAGTTAAGTGGTTGTTGAGGTTGTTATTGGATAAACGGGAAATTTGGGTTGGGATCCTTCAACATAAATATGAGAGCCTATCAAGAAGAATCCTAAATAGCAATATAGAGGGTGGTAACACGGAGGAATCACTTTGGTGGCACAATTTGATGCTTCTGGGTGATGCCCTAGATAAGGGATCCTTTAGAGACTCTTTATCCTTTAAGTTGGGAAATAGGGATCTTATTCCTTTCTGGTTGGCAAGTGGATAGGTTTGGTCCCGCTAATAGGGTTTTTCCTCAACTGTTTCATTCTTCTGCTAGGAAATCTATTCTGATTAGAGAGGTGAGATCTTGGGTATGTGATGTCTGGTTGTGGAACTTAGGGGCATTGGAATTGGATGTTATAAATATTCTTCGTAGGACTGTCTCGAGTTGCTGGCGCTGCTTAATGAAGTCCACTAGGTGGCAGGTGCGGAGGACTCTCTCATATGGCCTTGGAACAAGAATAAGGTGTATTTTCTCGCCTCTTTCTATGATAGAATGCAGGACCTTGCAGCTAGACCTGAAATTAGAAGTGACCTCAAAGTTGTTGTGAGATTGTTGTGGAACTCGAAATCGTCGTTGAAAGTTCAAGTTTTTGGTTGGAAGGTTTTGATGGATAAACTACCTACAAGGAAGAATCTTGCAGTAAGATGTATTATTCATAACCTCTACAAGCTTGTTTGTATGTTTTGTTTTTTGGTCGAGGAGGATGCAAAACACATATTTTGTGGGTGTCTTAAAAGTAGTTTGGTTTGGAGTAAGGTTTTGGGGTGGCTAGGTATTCAATGGTTGATTGAGGAGGAGTGTTGTGAATTCTTATTGGCGTGGTTTATTCGATTAAGATGTAAATGCTCACTTCAATTTGCGTGCCTTATTTAATTTTCTACCTGTTAGTGCATTTGGTTCTTGCGAAACCAAATAATTTTTCATGATGAGGTTGGTGATTCGGATGTCATTATACTTAAAATTATATCTTGTTTTTGATAGTGATTAGTACTTGGTTGTAACGACAAAATTCAATGTAATTATTACGAGTGATACAATTAACCGTGTGATTATTTGTAGGTGGTTTGATTTCTTTATAATTGGATTGGAGTACCCTTAATAATTATTTTCAGTGTTTAATTATAAAAGTAAAATAAAATAAAAAACAGATTTTAAATAAATCCTAGTACTTTCTTAAATTTGAGCTGCACTTAATTCAACTTCACAAAAGTCTTGCTAATAAAATTATTAATGTGCGATTATTAACAATTTGTTTTAAAAAGTTCTAAAAAGTGTGATACTACAATTTCTTTTTAAAACTAGTTGGTTGATTCATCTTATTTAATGCACAATATACTACGTTAAATACAAATACTATCAATATATCATAGTAATAATATCATAACTTCTTTAATAATTTATTTAAAATATGTAAATTTTAAATAATGTCCATAAACAACATAAATATAATGAATAAGGCTATGGAAGATCTTTAAATAAAAATTACATTAATACATAAAATATATTTTAGGATTGGAAAAAAAGTTGAACTAAATTAGATTTAACACATCAATACGACATTGATAAAAAGAATACATTGAAATATAAATTATATTTATGAAACAAAATGTTTTTAATGACAAATATATATTTAATAACAAGTGAGATAGAAAATATACAAGAGTAAGGCGGTGATATACTAATATACTATTTTTACGAGAGAAATGTTCCATGTCCTAATCGTTAAACAATTTACTTGTAAAAATGAAATTATTTGAGAATTTCTAAGTAGTCCAAGCCACTTGGTGCCAAATCATGGTAAACTCCCCTCTCATCCTAGCCAACCTCCCATAGGAACACAGAAAGAAGGGTTAATATATAGTTTTTCCTCTATTGTTTGGGACAAATTCAAAAAAAAAATTGATAAAAAAATATAGATTCCATTTTTGCTATTTAAATTTTTTTTCATTTTGATCCCTCTCTCATCGATTAGGCTAGAATGTTATGTTGTATAAATGTTTGGATCAAATATATACAATACTTCCTTATACTGTTACATAATTATTTTGATGAAATAAATATTAATTAAATATTTATGAAGTAAATAATTTGATGAAATTATTTACTTTTAAATTACAATTTACAACATTTAAATTAACACTATTCTATATTTAAGGTTAATATATATATATATATATATATATATATATATATATATATATATATATATATATATATATATATATATATATATATATATATATATATATATATATATATATATATATATATATATATATATATATATATATATATATATATATATATATATATATATATATATATATATATATATATATATATATATATATATATATTATTTCACCTCAAATATATTTGATTTTAATTTATTATTTACTTTCAATTTGTTATAACAAGAATATTTTTATTTTCATTTTATTATTAATTACTAATATTAAAAACTACTATTTTTTGTTTATTATTTTCATTTTAATAATGTTTATTTATATGTTAAAATAAATATTTTAATTAAATTATTAACATTAATATTAATATAAGTGTGTTAAATAAATATTTTAAATAAAAATAATATTTTAATTACTATTAAAACTTAAAATTAATATTATACTGAAAGTTAAAATTAAATAATTAAAATATAAGTATGTTAAAATAAATATTTTTATTAACATTAATTATGTATGATATAAATATTTTAATATAATTATGTTAAAATAAATATTTTAATTAACATGAATACTTCAATTACTATTAAAATTTTAAATTAATATTAAACTAAAAGTTAAAATTAAATAATTAAAATATAAGTATGTTAAAATAAATATTTTAATTAACACTAAATAATTAAAATATTAACATTATTAAATCAAAAGTAAAAATTAAAATGCTATAATGTTAGAGTTATATATATATATATATATATATATATATATATATATATATATATATATATATATATATATATATATATATATATATATATATATATATATATATATATATATATATATATATATATATATATATATATATATATATATATATATATATATATATATATATATATATATATATATATATATATATATATATTTGAAATGTTGTAATATATATAGTGTTAATTGAAATGTAATATGTATATTTGAGGTAATCAACTAAATTAAAGAAACAGTTAGTCTAGTGGAAGAGAGTGCCACTTGCGAGCATTGTATCATTGGAAGAGAGTTTATCAAATTTAATGAATAGTTAAAGTGAAAGAATCTTCAAATGGTAAGAATGAAATCTGTATTTTTTTTAGAGAATTATTTTTCAAATTCGCCAAAAATAAAAATGGACAAAATATATATTAACCCTAGAAAAAAATTCAAATAAAAAAATATTATCTCCCAATAAGACAACTAACCTCCAAAGCGACCTAAAGATCTTATATCACATATTTTCAACCATATTAAAGGTAACACAAATGAGACGCAGACTATACCGATTCAATACATAATCCACAAAATATACCATAAAGTTTGAGAATAACTTTTGATCTTACCGGTTGATCAGAACCTGTGGTGGACAAAAGACAATCGTCTCTGATGCTGGGTGAGGAGGGGTGTACCTGTAAGGCACTTTGTTGCTAAAGTAAGAAAACAAGAGAGAGAGAGAGAGAGAGAGAGAGAGAGAGAGAGAGAGAGAGAGAGAGAGAGAGAGAGAGAGAGAGAGAGAGAGAGAGAGAGAGAGAGAGAGAGAGAGAGAGAGAGAGAGAGAGAGAGAGAGAGAGAGAGAGCAAGTACATAATATGAGTATTTCAGGATGAATATTGGATACATGACCCTCTCAAATGAAAAGGAATTTTATAGTGCCCCAAGCGCTTGGTCATTGGTCCCTATTTTTGGGGCGAGATAACTATTTCCCGAAGAATATGTAACTATCAGAACTAGCCGCTGGAACGAGCAGGCGTGCCCATAACTAGTCGTTACTACGGGCAGGGGCGTAGTTACGGGCACACGCGTCTTGGCTGTTTCTGGATGGTGCAACTGTTTGTGACGGGCAGAGACTGACGAGGAGAAGTGATGTGACCAAGGAAAAATTGGCCAGCCTCCCCTGTTAGAGGGGCGAAAAGGTAAATTCTTCCCCCAAAGTGGTTGGACGTAGGCAGTTGGGTCTTTCTGAGAGCAGAATTGAATTGGGCCATGCCTAGCCAGTAAACCAGTCTAGAACAGTTGCCCCCCAAGTCGTTGCTACTGAGCATGGTAGTGATGACTTAAGGACAGTTCGTTTTTCGAGTATAGTCGTTGTAAGTTTCTTTGTATCCGAAGGAATCTATGCCTGGGCATCTGAAACGTTGTTGTCGGGGAGCTTGAGGTCCAGGGAATCCAACGGTTGATAGGATCTGAAGAGTGGGGGTGCCACGTGTGCCTCGAGTTGTGTGCTACATTAAATGTGTGATGATGGCTAGGCTAAGGTCATGATGATGCCCTACCCGCGCGTGCTCGTGCCTGGAGTTTGCCTATATATAGTGAGAGAGAGAGAGAGAGAGTATGTTTATTCAGAACTTTCACTTATCTCTCTTCTTACTCTCTGTTCTTCGTTCTCCGTCGCTCGCCATCATCCAGTTTCGTTCCGGTCATTGTACAAGTATGACCAGAGCCACTCAAACCCAGAAATTTCTTCCTCGACCAAGTAAGTATGTTGATTTTTTTCTTTTTATCTGTTTTTCTGGTATTATGCTTTAGAATGCATGTGGTTAGGGTTGAATCGAGGTAGTTCTAGATCATTTTGTGGTGGTTGTTGGTGACAGACGGTGGTATGGCCACTTTCTCTACTGTCGGCGTCGTAATGGTCGTTTTAGGAAGAGCAATTTAGCAAGCCATAGGTTTTTAGTTGACCCCAGAGTAGTGGCAACACGGTGGCTTTTACTGTCGGAGGGAACTGTGGATTCTGATGGGCTTACGGGCTTTCCAGTGGTTCCCTCATGAGAGTTCTATGTTTTATGCGCGGGGAGTCTTCCCCGGATGTGCCAGGGAGAACTCCTGGACACTTCCTCGTTTGTTTAGTTGTGCCATTTGAGTAAGGCTTAGGTCGAAGATGATGTCAATGGCCCTTTGCGCGCCATTTCACTTGACTAGCAGTGGAAGGATGGATTTGATTTTGTCATCGAATTCACTTTATTCCTTTGTTTTTCAAGTAAAGAAGATTTCGCGCTGGGCTGACAAAGAAGAACACATTAAAGATTTGTCCAAGGATAGCTCCTCGGAAGATATTGAAACGAATAAAGATTCCTCGTCCTTTGAGGCTGGAGGGGCGACTGCTGCGAGGACCTTGGCCGAGGAGTGGATCGTGGTCGAGCCGATTGAGCATGCCTCACTCTTTTCTTCATACATCAGGGATGTGTTTACCACTATGGGGTCAGAGAAAGAGAGAGAGGAGGCACCACTCCCCTTTAGAGGATGGTCGTATATGCTCGGTGTATAGGGAGAGATTTCCTATTTGTGAGTATGTTTTCAAAGAGATAAGGTTGAGGCTGCCCTTCACAGACTTTCAACGGGCAGTCTTCATACATTTGGACTTGGCGCCCTCCCAACTACATCCAAATTCTATTGCTTTTATGCGGGCGTATGAATTGGTGTGCGAGTACTTGGAGATCGGGGTCACTCTTCCACTTTTCTTCATTATCTTTCATCTTCAACGGCAGGTGTCGGGGAGGAAGTTTGGTTGGGTTTCTTTGAAATAGAGGAGAAAATTATTCAAACCCTTCTTTGAATCTATTTGGACCTTCAAAGAGAGGTTTTATGTGATCGAGTCTGTGTCGGACGAGAATGGGGAGGATCTGATAGACGAAGAAGGCAAGATAGTTTCTCGGAGATTGTACATGTTCCCCTTCTACTGGAGTGGGGCTCACTTTACCCGCTTGACTGGTGAGTACATAATTCATCCTCATCAGTTGGTCGATGATGATCGGGCCAGCTATGCTAAGCCGGTAGCCTTTGTTGATGATTTCCTCCATGCTCAGTGGGTGACTCGCGCTGGGCAAGTGCTTTATGAAGAAGGTGGGGGATATAGGTGGAAGCCCGGTACATAAATACTAAAGAGCTCCTTGAGTGTAGCACTCGCTAGGAGGCTCTTAAACTCTTGGGTAGCTTCTCGCTTCTTCTTATTTTATTCAAGATGTTTCTCTTTCCACGTGTTGCGTGTTTGTTGTTTTTACAACTAATATGTCTCGGCGCAGGAGAGGATGGTAAACAAATGCCCAGGGGAAGATGAAGGGTGGTGCGGCCCTAGAAAGAAGTTGCCTAGGTTAGCAAACGGCTCCTCCCCAGACAAGATCAGGGACTTCCTCGTCCACCCCGCCATCCACTCAGACATCCCCCGTGCCCTTGAGTTCGAGGCTCAAGCGCGTACGAATGAAATGGTGGACCTCAGCCGGGAGTTTGTCAAAATCAAGTTCGAGTTGTCTCCCTGCCTGCATAATAGGAAGTTCTTCGAGGGGTCCTCTCTGTCCATTCCTCGGGAAGAATCTCTAAAGCTCGAGGAAATGGATCGTCCCAGCAAGCGGGTCATGCACGCGAAGGATGCCTCTGCTTTGATGAGGATCCTAGAGTTTATTGTGGTGTACACCAATGACGGCTCTCCGCTTTAGCTTGAGCTGAAGAAATCCCAGGTTGCGGTGGCGGCCCTGGAAGAAAAGGTCAAGAAGCTTCAGGAGGAGCGGGATAGGGAGTTCAAAAAAGCTACACGGAAGGCTCGCGAGGAGATGATCACGGAAAGGGACGCCCTGGCTACCCAGAAGAAGGCCCCTGAGGACTTGGAAAGAAACCATATTCGTCATTTTCTAATTGAAAAGTGAATTTCATCATCTTCACTTTTAAAAATTTCGTATCTTTTTCTTATTTTACTTGTTTGTACTTTAAATACTTGAACGGGGTAGAAAATGATAAGTAGCACAAGTGTGATTTGTCTTTGAAAAATTAAGGTAATTTAGCCACGGTGAATAACTAGTTTCTCTTATTCTAGATGTATTCTGGTATGGAATAGGATATTGATGATAAGATGATGAAGGTAGGCGTAGAAGCTCTTTGATAGGTCTAAGTCAGTGAGGTCAGAGAAGTGTAATTTGTAGTAGTGAATAAAATTTTACCTCGATGTGGCGCGTCATCACACATATATGTTTTAAAATACGTACAGGCAACTCCTTATTATGATGATATGGATCGCTTTTCGTGACTTTTCTTTTTGTTGTAGATTTCTAAAAAAAGAGAGGAACCTTGACTTTCAATCCAGAACTTAAACAACTAAATTGAGAGCTTCATGACTTGTTTAATTCAAGGGAAAGTCCGTCAATAATGAAAGTGGACAATGATCGACTTGAACAGCTCCAGCAGAGGAACTACCCTTCCTCTAGTTCTACGAAAATGGAAATTGGTTTTAACTTCGTCATCCTCTCACCTGGGGCTGGTAATGAACTGAACCAACTCGAAAATAGTTCGGAACTCGAATCGTGAATTAAATCGTTGAATCAGGTTCATGAACCAAGTGAGCTGAATATGAGCGAAAAACTAAGTTCGTTAATTAAATGAGTTGAGCTTGAACTATACATAGTTTGACTCGTTAGGTTCATGAATCAAATCGATTACATATGAGAAGGATTATATTGTATTTAAGATTAGGTTTAAAGATTTACTTCAAATCTTAATCCTAAACATATACTAGTTATGGAATTAAAATCGGCAATTGTATTTAAAGTCATCTTTTTTGGAGGCATAATGACATTTGTTAAAATAACATGTGTAATGAAAGTTACAAGTGATGTAATGTAATCATTCTGTGATGGAAATCTATTAATTTCTAGTAATTTTTAGTGTACTAATTCATTAAAATTGTATGGTTCTTAAATATTTAAACTTTAAACTTTAATTGAATAGTTTTTGAATTAAACTTTTAAATATCTCTCTTAAAAGTTGTGCAGTTTTTGAATTAATAAATTTTTAAGATAAAGTTAAATTTCAATCAGATAATTTTTATTTTATTTTAATATTTTATTTTTAAAAAATATATTAATTTAAAATATTTTTAATCAGATAACATTTTATTTTTTAACCAAGATAAAATATTTTATTTTACACCATATATACATTTCCTTTATTTTAATATTTCATAGAATTATAAAAAAATTATTTGATATAAATAGAGTGTGTGCGCTCAAAAATTATTTGAGTACTCACATAATCAATTGCTAGCCTAGTTATAAACTATTTCATAATTAATTTGGGGTGTACTCACATATTCAATAAATTGTTAGAATATTTGTACGCAGACAATAAAATAATTGAAATTAGATTCCCTTTAATATAAAACTTTTTAATTTTTTTTGTTTATCCTTTTAGACAGAGAACAATGCAAACGTTGCTTATTGTCCAAATCAATTCAATTTAAATCTTGAACTATAATTTCATTAGAGTCCTAACTTTCCAGATATCCTCTCGCAATATAATATCAGCGACTAACATTAATTCAAGAAACTATTAAGAAAGTAATTCGTGCTTACGGCTCAATTTTAAAGCTAGTTAGAGAAAATGGTGTTGAATCTGCAGGTTACCCATTGTTTCGCAACCCTTTCAGTTTCAACCTCAATGCGATGCCATGACTCAATGCTAAAGGTGTTTGGACAACATTAATTGAGAACGAAAAAAAAAAAATCAAAGATCTATTTAGCAGAAAACAGAATATCTATCATTAAGTTCATATGATAGAAGAACATAACAAATTGCTTCAGTTCAGTTCAAATAGATAAAATACATCGATGCCCAACTAAGACTAACGAAACCCTAAATTGGATCCTAAAATCAACCGCCGAAACCGTAAAGAGTCCTTCCTTGTCTTTTCAGAGCATAAACCACATCCATGGCGGTGACAGTTTTCCTCCTAGCGTGCTCAGTGTAGGTCACAGCATCGCGAATAACATTCTCGAGGAAGATCTTGAGAACACCACGGGTTTCTTCATAGATGAGACCACTGATTCTCTTCACGCCACCTCTTCTGGCCAGACGGCGAATTGCAGGCTTGGTGATTCCCTGGATGTTGTCACGAAGCACCTTTCTGTGCCTCTTTGCTCCTCCCTTTCCCAAACCCTTTCCTCCTTTTCCGCGGCCTGACATTTTTCTCTTCTTAGAATTATCAACTGAGAAACTTTGAATAAGAAGTTTGAAATGTGAATGAATAAAAGATATTACTCAGGTTGTGTTTATAGGAAGATCTGAAAATGAGTGGAAGTGGGAAGAGGTGTTGTGGCCGTTGATTATAATTTAATCGATGGATGGTGATAGCGATCCGTGTCTTCCTCTTTAGATTGTTTTATGCTGGTTGCTTATAAGTGGGCCATTGAGTTTGTCACACCTAGTTATATTTATGAAAATTCAATTCAATTTTATTGGTTGAAACTTATCGATTTAAATTGTTCATATGTTTGGAATTCAATTGTTTATGCCATCATTGGACGGGTTTTAGTTTATTTTTTCTTTCTTATGACTAGTTGTTTAGGCCAATCTTTTAAATTGGCATGATAAACTTTCTTCAAATTTTTAAAATAACAATATTGAATCGGCGTTAAGTTTTAACCCAATAAATTATTCTTATTTTCATATTTATAAAAAATAAAATATGTATCTTTTTATTTATATTAAGGTAGGGTTGAAAACAGTAGATTAGAATAATCCATGAACTTGGATTTGTTCAAATCAAATCGGTCTCAGTTTTATAAGATAATGACCATATGAATCCATAAGATAGAGATGTTTATGGTTAGGAAGACATCAATCTGATGACATGAATTTGCCATCGAGCGGAAGGTTCTTGAACTTAAGGAGCAAACATAGACCCATCTTAGAAAGCATTATATATGAGTATAAAGTGAAGGTACGACGGTTCGATAACATGACAAATTAAACTTTGACATTCATTAGCATAACCGATCTTGATTAAACCTAAAAGTTGAACATTAAGAAGATCTTTATAATAGGAATGATGTGTGTAATAATAAGGGACACATTCTTGAAAACCTAAATACATTTCACCACCTGCTTTGACTGTTCATTAACTTGAACGTCGAGAGCTTTTGCATGTATCACCCATAACACGCCCACAAACTGAGGAAGAACCCGCCAGGCCGAGGAATCGTCATATGTAGTCATCTTACCAAATCTCTTACTCATTGTGGAAATATTTTGGATTTGATCAAATCAGTGGTGTCGTTTGTGAGAAATATTGTATAAGTCATTCTCTTTCATCCAAGATAAGATGACATTTTCTTGAAATATAAGTGAAGTTAGGGGTGGATAGCGATCGATTGGGTGAGGTTGAGCCCAAAAGTATCACCCAACCCAATCCACTAAGTTATTTTCGCCCATTTTTAACTAAAATATATGACTTTTCGACATAATTTAATTTGGCAACTATGTATTGCAAATTATAATGTTTATATATAATTCACTTTTTTTTTGTGAAGCCCTATGAAAATTTTAAATACTAAAAATCTATAAAGATAATCTCACTATTAAATTATATTTAAATTGCATATTTCTTTTTTATAATACTTTAAATTACATATTTAATAAATTGGCCAAAATCAATGACTTAATTTTTAAATTGCAAGTTAAGAAATCAAATTTAAATATTAATTAACAAATATAAATTAAAAACTAAATCAAATATATTAATCAAATCTTGACTAGTTAGCATATGAAATATTCATCAACTTTGAATGAAGGCTATGTTTGCGATGAACCAAACCAACTCGAACATAGTTTAAAACTCGATTCAACAATTAAATCGTTGAACTTGCCTCATGAACCATATGAGTTGAATATGAGCAAAAAAACTAAGTTTGTTGTTAGAAGTTATAATTCAGTGTTTTAGGAAATTTGTATTCGACACAGTTAAGTCAGACGAATACAACATGTGTGTCGAAGTGTAAGCAAGTATTTCACTCTGCAGTTTGTAAATTGTAAGTTTTTGTTGCATATATATTGGCAATGTTAAATAATATATTGGTATCTCTATCTCTCCCTCTCTCTCTTCTTTTTCTTCTTCTTCATTCTTCTTTAAAATCCTAATTGTTCCAATACATTGGTATCAACGGGGCCGGTTGTAATTCAGAGAGAATCTGTAATGGAAAACGATAATATAATATCAATGCAATTTCCAGCTAATATATCGGTTTTCAAATGCGAGAACTACGAGAGGTTGGTTGCACAGATGAAGGTCATCTTTAGATTTTAAGATGTTGAAAGCGTGAATGATGGAATACCTGCATTCAAAGTAAACACAAACGGTGTTCAAAAGGCTGCGCACAAGGAACAACGGAAAAAAGATGGAAAAACTCTTTTCTTGATTCATTAATGTATGGATCCTAATGTGCTCGGGAAGATCATTGAAGAAGAAACATTCAAAGGAGTGTGGGACAAGTAACAAAGATGAAAAAATGAAGAGAGTGCGGTTACAGACGCTGAGAAAGTAGTTTGAGATAACACAGATGAAAGAAAATTAATTGTTGCTGATTCTTTCTAGAGATTACTTTTACTCACGAGCCAGATGAAGGCGTGTGGTGAATCGATAAATGATTTGCAGAAGATTGATAAAGTGTTGAGATCTCTGACTGCAAATTTTGATTAAATTGTAGTGTCTATTAAAGAGTCTAAAAACCTAACTGAGATGAAGTTAGAAGAACTTCAAGATTCACTTGAGGCTCATGAGATGAGGTTAAAGCATAGGAACTTAAAAAGGGAGATGGAGGTTGAACAAGCATTGCAAGAAAGATTCATCAAGAAGTATGGAAAAGAAACGGTGAAGCAAAGAAAGATTCCTGCAAATGATGACAAGTCAAGCAAGAAATCCAAGAGTCACTCTAATTCAACCAAGAAAGGCATGGCAACAAGTATTCGAGAAAGAAAGTTGACGTGAAGGAGGTGTAATATTGTAATTGTCAAGAATTTGGTCATTATGCTAGAGAATGTCGAGTAAATAAGGAATCAAGAGCAAAAGATAATTACGAAGTGCAATATGCATATGCTGGAGAAAGTGACTCTGATGATATGTTACACATGGCAAATACTCAGTTGAATAATGAATAAACTAATATGTGATACCTGAATTCAGGATGCAGTTATCACATGACTGGTAATAAAATTGGTTCACCAAGTTTCATGAATCGGTCAATAAAGTGATTAGGTTTGCAGATGGCAGCCATGTCACATCACGTGGAAGCCGATACGGATGCCCTGTTAGAGAGTTATCTAGGAGGGCCACTTTACACCTCCTTACTTTATAATTATGCAGAGCATGCTGCTATGGATGTCTGGCATGGAGAGGTATATTTATGTTCTTTTGCAATACATAAGTTGTCAACTAATTAAACCCATACTGATGTTTATGTTTTCTTTTTATAGGAGCGTGATTTTTTGAAAAATATTAACCACAACAAGATAATATTGGAGTTGTCACAACTCACTTCTACTTGGTTCGTTGGTGCTATATGATATTCTGATTTTGTAGGATTATGTTTTTTTAAATACCTGACCATAAACCATGACATGCATGTGGATTTTACAGAGAGGTGACACTTAGAGACGTCATCTTTTCACCTACCTATAGGCGAGTGACTGTCACTTTGAAGGACATTTCATGCCTCCTGAATCTTTCTGTCAAGGGGACATTATTGGACCACGAGAGGGTCGAGCGAAAAGAAGGGGTCAATCTAATGGTTACCCTATTGGGGGTTGACCCTGGTAAGGCGACAGAGGAGGAAGCTCGCACTAGAGGTGCTCATGCACGATTTAGATTTTTGGAAACCCTTTATACAGGTTATTTGTAGGTGGCTTTGGATGTTGTTGATGATGATGTGCATGTTAAGTACAATCGGCATTGTGCATTGAGGTGTTACCTGTAACACCACAGAATTTGATTAATTTATTTAATCAAAATATTCATATTTTATTTAATTAATTATTATTTGGTATGTTTTTAATTAAATATGTATAATGAGTTGTATGTGCATGTGGGGAATTGATGGGGTGTAGCGAGGGCCTTGGTAGTGTGGTAGAAGAAATAGAATAATTTAAATATATAGAATTATAGTTATTTTATTTATTAATTAAAATAAATTAGAAAACAAGACTTTTAGGTGAACAGTAGGAAATTAAAGAATACGAGGGAAGTGGTAAAAGTTATGACATAAATTGGGCCTTAGTGTAATTTTGGAGAGATGCACTACTACAGAAAACACATATAATCATGTACGCGTTAATACAAATATTCAATCAATTGTTGTAATATGTGATACTTAGGCGTATGCATTTTTTAAATTTTATTTAACCACAGTTGATTTAATACCTGTGGTGAAAATGGGCGTATGGTCATGGGTTCAAATCCCAACACAAGCCTTTCATCACGGGTGTTTAAACCAATTATGGTTATAGGTGACTGATCTTTCACCACGGGTATTTAAATCAATCGTGGTTATAGGTGGCTCCTTCTTTTTTTTAAGATATATATATATATATATATATATATATATATATATATATATATATATATATATATATATATATATATATATATATATATATATATATATATATATATATATATATATATATATATATATATATATATATAACACTTTTAGTTCATTCACTTTTGCCTTGGACGTATTTAGACAAACTTCATCTTTTGCCTTCAAACTTCTTCCATTTACGAAGCATTATTCATCCACTAAACCAAACTTGAAAACATCATTTCTTCCACAAACGAAACTCAGAAACATTGCTTCCATTTACGCGTTACAACTTGTTCTTGTTTAACGATTCTACAAGTAAAATGTTATTGTTAAACGATTATATTTTTTATTTTTTTGTTGTTGTTCGTGTTGTTGTTCTTGTTGTTGCTCTTGTTGTTATTGTTGTTGTTATTGTTCTTGTTGTTGCTCTTATTGTTATTCTTATTTTTATTCTTATTGTTGTTATTGTTCTTGTTATTATTTTTGTTGTTCTTGTAGTTCTTGTTATTGTTGTTGTTGTTATTGTTCTTGTTATTATTCTTATTTTTGTTTTTGTTGTTATTATTGTTGTTGTTATTGTTCTTGTTATTATTCTCATTGTTCTTGTCGTTGTTTTTGTTGTTATTGGTGTTCTTGTTGTTATTGGTATTATTGTTGTTCTTTTTCGTCTTGTTATTGTTCTTATTATTCTTGCTAATCTTGTAATTCTTGATGTTGTTGTGTTAAAATATTTTATATTGTATATTATGATAAAAGTTATAAATGTAGTCAGGCAAAACATGTGGTAAAAATAAAATAAAAATGCTACAGACCTTTCACAACGGATATTTAAAACAACTATGATTATAGGTAGCACAATTTTCAACTTTCTACAACGGTCATACGACCGTGATTGTAAATAATGCATATACAACCACACGCTATGTAACAATGGTCGGTCCTGCATTATAATATATATTTTTTAACCATTGTTGTATGTGTTTTTTTGTAGTAGTGATTAAAAATTAGGTTAGAGATAAATAGTGGTTAGTAGAGTTTTTGAGAAAAATAGTACGTGAAAACAGAGTTTTGGGAGAAAAGAGGCAAGGCAAGGCTAAGGCTTGAAAATGGGAGAACAACCTCGACCCAATTCTGAAATTTTGCAAGGAATCTAAGGTAAAGGGGAAAAAGGAATTTATATGTGGGTGTATGGCATGAAAGGGTAAATAAGAGAGATACATACCCTTTTTAGGAATTATGTGATTTGTTGATGAGTTATTGTTGATGTATGTAATTCTGGAAGTTGATGATTAAAGATGTATGCATCTAATTTTCGGAAGTGGATATATGTTTATATGGTTCTCTTTATGTGTGTATGCCTATGTGTCATTGTTGTAGTTGTTAAAAGCATGAACATAAACATGAATTGATTAAATTGAATGAATAATTGGTATGATTTTGTTAATTAGCATGTTATAATGATGTTATAACCTGCGATACATTTTCCTGGGCGTGTTTGAGTGATGGGGAATCAGATTTTGGAGTTCAAGGGGACTCTCATGGTATAAAATGCAAAAAATTTATTTTGGTGCAGGGTGACAGGCGTCACTCAAATGATAGGTTACGCGTCATGCACCTGAGACGCCGACAAACGTCATCGCTCTGAAGGGGAGACCATCATGATCTCCAGAATTGTTTTCCAATACGGTTGTCATGATAATGACGGTCTGACAATTTTCAGAAAGGTGACAGGTTACCCGTTATGCTGTCAAAAGGGGCGTTCTCGTCCCTAATTCGTGACTTGAGTTGTCAGTTCATATTTTCAAGGTGTTTTTGATGTTTGAGTGATGAACGGTTATTGTTTGGATGCTTTGATGTGATTAATTAATTATTATGAAATTATTTAATTAGTAATGTTGGAATTATCACTGTTGAATGGTAATGGCATTGCTCACATGTTGCCATATATGGTTTAGTTATGGTATAAGATATATTCGGTGTTGTTTTGGTGTTGTTATATGATTTAAGTTGTTGTGAAATACATGATTATATGGTGATTAATTATGTAATTGTTGGTGTGCATTTTTGTTGGTATTGGTGGATAGTAATTTGGAATGGAGGATTCATATTATGTGTCAATGCACGTTGTTTATGGTCAGAAGAGGGCGTAAATATTATTATTGGTTTTACATTGATTTGTATGGGCATGCATCATTTTTGTCGTGTTGTTGAAAGATGCATGTTCTCTAGTTCAAAAGGGGGGACGGGTGGCTTGTCCCAAGCTTAGAAAGGGATTTTGGAGCTCAGAAGGGGGATAATGGGTTCAGAAGGGGGACCCGGTTCTAAAAATAACCAAGTGTTGATTTGTACCACATTCATAAGTGTCATGTTGTATTGTGAGTCACATTTCATATATATGTCCATATTGTTGTGAATGGGTGTGAGATTATGGTGATGTTGATTGTGTATTGAATTTGTGTTATGTTGTTACTTTTCAACAAAATGCATCTTTCAAAGCGTTTTATTTCAACAAAATCTTAGCCAAATTATTATGTTTTTACTTTTCTTAATAAACATGATTTTGATTTTTTTTTCTCTCTCTTATATTTTGGGATGGAAGAAGTATATTTTTTTACCTTCGCATTTTTTACATTGTTCATATTAAATTTTGTTTCTCACCCATTTGCTAAATATTGTCCATCATGGACATCTTGCAGGTAATCAGAATTAAAGTTGTTGTTATGTGTGAAAGGTGGCTTGTTGGAGCTATTTTTCATTAATTTACCTTTATTGCAGTTTTAGAGACAAGTATTTGTCATGTTATGCGTTAATGTTGATTTTTCTATTTAAAAGTTTACTACTTTATTTGATGGAATTTTAATTGAAGTTGTTATGATATGTTTTTCTAATGCGTAAATTTCAAATGTGTTGTGAGTTTTGAAAGGTTGTCGTTGGTGACACCTTAAGTTATCAAGTAATTTTTTTTATATATGTTTCGGGGTATAAAGTGTTACATTAGTGGTATCAGAGCACGTTGGTCCATCCGACCAGAGTTTTGACATGTTAATTGTTCCCTAATGCGACATGTGTGTGTGTACATTGTCGACGTGTTGTTTCTTTTTATGTCTATTTGATGGAGTGCAGAGTAATGGCGGAAAGAAATTATTGTGCAACTGCTAATGCTTTAGAGCCGGTGGCTCAGGCGCTGCAGGGTCAGCAAAATCAGGTTGGTTATGAGTTTGTATTTGTTAACAATTACGCTTTGAACAACTTTCAGAGGATATTTCAGAAGTGCATTTCCTAATACATAAAATATCATACAAAAATGCATCTTCGGACCATATTTTTGTTCAAAATGAGGTAAATCTCATAATAGCGCATTTTGGTTGTGATTTGGGTTCGTCTAGCGATGCATCTCTCAATGCATGAATGGCAATTTTGGATTTTCAAAGGTGTGGTATGCTTATATAAAAGTCTAATGAGTCACTCTCAATGATAAGACCCCAAAAACTTCATACTCAATATTAGGTAGTGAATAATGTAATAGTTGTAATGAAACAACGATCTAACTTCATTAAAAAAGAAATACCAAACCACCATTTTGGATGAAAGAAATTGTGACTCATTAGGAATATTCTATGACATCTGGCTATTTCTAAAATTTTCATTTTTCCAGTCATCCCCTTAATTTCAACAATGTGTTAGAATGTTTTATCCTTTATATTGTAATTGAGAATCATTGATATTGTTGTATGAAAAAGTTTTATTCTCTCCAACAATGCTTTTCTTTCATCTTAAACTCTTGGGTAATGATAACTTGTGCCCCTATGACATAAGTTAAGAAACACATTTATAGAAAGTTTGTATTGGAAATATCAATAAAAAATTAAATTTTTTATTTCCGTTAAAAGCATTGCACAATTTTCAAAATATTATTTATACATTTAGTTGTGCTCCTACAAATTAGCATTACCCTAAACTCTTTTAGAGTTTACATTCACTCAAAGAATGTTTTTCAATCGATACCAGTCAATTGTATCATTAGTGTTTTCATTATAAACACAACAAAGATTATGAACGCCCTTCAATCTAAATTGGATCGGTAGGTAGTCGTGTCGTTGGGTGGTTTCAATGGACTACGCGAAACAATCTTCATTAATGGTTTGCGTTCCTTGATTTCAAACGTCATTGTTTTGGTCCTATAATTTATGAAGACATTAAGGATGGATAAAACGATGATTTATCCAAGCTGTCCTAAATCTAAGGGTGTGTAAAATAACCAATAACCATAAACCAAATTCCTATCCAAATTAATCCAAATTTTAAAATCCAACCCAAATTTATATTTTTAATTTGGTGCATTTATCAAATTAAAAAAAACAGGTAACCATTTGTTCCAAACTGTATTGAGAATCGGTAACCATTTTTCAATAAGCTTCAGAAACAAATGCATAATAGTTTCGAAAATCAAGATCAACACAAATTTCAGAAATCCTAATCCTCAAAATCCAAATTTTATTCATCTCTTTGTTCTTCATCATTCTTCAAATTTCAAACCTTAATCTCATTTGTATCTTAATTCTCTAAATCACAATCATGAGTTTATCGAAATAGTTCTGCGACAAGGGAAGTTGCGGACGGATGTTAAGTAACGACGAAGGACGATTAGTGATATGAGATAACGACGGAGGACAGATACGTTGAAGACGCGAGCTTTGTTGTTTGGGTTGCTGAATAGGCGGAGGTGTTGAGATACGGTCGTGCGCATATGAGCCCGTTAGTTTTTGAACGTTTTCTGTACTGCTATAATTTTAAACTCTCATTTGTTTATTTGTTCTACTACTGCTGCAAATAAAATTATAGAATATTTTACTGCTAGAATAAAAATGTTCAAATACAATTTAGCCTCTAAAATCGTTTTTGTTGATATTGTAAACAAAAGGTTGATTATTGTTATTAATTTGAGGTTGTTGTTTGAAAGAACATGGTTTTTTGTTGTTGGTTTTATTATTGGGAATGGGTTTTGAGATCTTGTGAGAAAGCTTTTTGAGGTGTCTGAGATAGTTATCTCTGTTAGATGATGAAGAGTCGGCAGAGCTTTTATCCATCACACTATACAAAACACACTCTTTGGATTTTTGATTTTTTGGATTTCTCTCTCTAATCTCTTACGAGTGAGGGTTTGTGTGTGCGATGGTGGGTTTTCACTTATCTCAGAGCCTCTAAATCACAATCATGGGTTTATCGAAATAACTTTCTTGGTAGTTTTCTAGTTAATTGAAAACTGTATTTTAAGAATAAATAATCTATGCGTTTCTAATTTATTTTCCTAATTTTAACAGAATCAAGATGACTAATATTGGCACAATTTATGTAACATCAGAGAATACGGTTTCAACCCCTCCACCTACAATCTCTAGTGAAATACCACCTTCCCACATTAAGAAACGAAAGAATCGTTCACAGGTTTGGAATCATTTCATTGTACGTCGGAAGAAGAACAAAAAGCTTCGTGCAAATACTGTGACACAAAAATTAAGTATAGTAACAGAACTAATTTCATGCATGCTCATTTATCGAGATGCCTCGTTTGCAAGAGGAAAATGACATCGTCTTCTATGACAAGTGCTGAAGAACATGTTGGGTCTCCTTTAATCGTCAAGTTTGACCAATAAGCCATTCGAAGAGTAATGGTTAAAATGTTCATAAACATGGAGATTCCTTTTCAGAAGGTCGAACATGAGTCTTTTCATGAATTTATGAGTCTCGCTTCACCAAGATTTAAGATTTGTTCGCGCACAACATCGGCACGTGATGTCTTGAAACTGTGGGACACAAAAAAGATAATTTTGAAATATTTTCTCTCTCTGAATTGTCGAAGAGTTTGTCTCACCACTGATATGTGGAATTCTTGTCAAAAGTTGAGCTATATGTGTGTGACGGTCCATTTCATTGACAATAATTGGCACTTACAGAAGAAGATTTTAAATTTTTGTCAAGTCACAAGTCATACAGGGGATGCTATTTGTGAAACAATGGAGATGTGTTTGAACAATTGGGTTTTAAACCGCATGCTTAGTTTGACGGTTGATAATTCTTCATCTAATGATGTTGGAGTTCAACGTCTCAAGAGAAGACTTTTGTCTAAAGATAAGTTAGTTATGAGGTGTTGCGCACACGTATTAAATTTAATTTTGAAAGAAGGTTTGAAAGACATTGATAATTCTGTTTGTAGAGTTCATCATGTTGTTTGGTATGCTACATATTCTCCGGCGAGGCTTGCTAAATTCAAGGCATGTATTGATGAGGAGGACATGGACTATAAAGGTTTAGTTTCTCTAGATGTTGAGACTCGTTAGAATTCAATTTATTTGATGTTAGTATCCGCATCAAAACATGAAAGAACCTTTGAAGAATTAGGTTTTCGAGATAAAAGGTATGTGAAACTTTATTTTGTTTATGTTTGTTAATTTTGAAGATGCAACTGGGCTGTAATGGTGTGTTTTTGGGGTCTGAGATTTTTGATTATGAAGATGATGTTAATATTTGTTGAAATACTTGTGGAATTAAATGGCATAATAAAATGTAGAAAGTTTTGGAATGTAGTAAAACAAGAGAGAGAATTTAAATGAGAGATTGTGCATGAATCTCTTATAAAAAAAATAAAGTTTCCTTCTGTTAACTAAAACTTGGGCAGGTTACTCATAAAATAGCTGTTAACTAAAACTTGAACTTGCTAGCCCTGTCATAGATTCCACAAATTGTTCATAACTTCTGTTTTTCCTTCTGTTTTCAAAACACTTCAAGCAATTTTCAAGCGACTGTTGTGGTTCTTGTGTGAGAGTAGTGAGACTTGCGTGATGTGCAATTGCGTTGCTGTTGTGAATTGATGTGTTAAACTTGTGGTGTTGTTGTTATATTTGTTCTTGAGTGATGTTGTGTGCAGGGGAGCAGAGTGTTGTTGCAGAGAGAGGTTGAGAGATTGAACTCTGAAACTGTGAATTCAATTTGTGCAGAAAATATGAATCCAAGAAAGTGTGAGAATGAGAGCAGAGAGAATGTGTGAGAACTGAAACGTGAAGAGGAGTATAGTGTTTTTGTGTGGGGTGAATCGTGAAAATGAAATATGAAGAGGATGAAAACTCCGCCCCAAAATTGTGAGAATCAATCCAACTTATAGTGCAATGAGAGGGTAGTTTTAGGAATGAGGGTGATGAAATTGTGTTATGCTATTGTTGGTTAGGAATCACATGCAAACCGAGAGCTGGAAATGAATTCGTTTTCTAAGTTTTATTTAATTTGAATGCCAATGCTTCTGATATATGTTGTGCTGCTTTTAGTTAGTTAATGTGATGTTGAATTTTGGTTGTTAATTGAAGCATATGTGAAGTGCGAATTCTGTTGTGAGTTTGTATGTAATGTTGTTAGTGCAATTCAGTTAGCGTGCAAGTTGAAACTTAATTACACTCACGTGGAACTGAGCCTGTCTAATTGCCTTTTTATGAAATTCTGCTTTTGTTTAGTTAGAAATTCTGCTAATGTCTTCCAATTTGGCTGGGATTATGAGTTGGAAATTAGTGATTGAAATGCAATGTGAATTTATCATGAGCTTTATCAAGATGAACTTAGAATGGATTGTGGGTAGTTAGAATAAAGCGTAGTAGAACATAGGATTTCTTGAGGATACTACACTACCATGTAACCAAACCAAACCATAGAGTTATTTATACAAATGAACCTTGAATCCATTTGCTACCACACCAACCTAGCCACGAAATTATTATATTTTTGAACAATAAGTACTATTATATATTCATACTTCAATTTATGTTAAACATTTTATGTTGTGTTAGGTATGTGAATGAGTTGATAAAGAAGGAAAAAGGTGTTCCGGTGAAAGATGATTGACAGCATATCAACTTAATCATTCCATTTTTGAAGTTGTTTTATGATGCTACCGTACACATATCAGGGTCATCTTATTTGACAAACAATATTTATATGTTTGAGGTCCTGGGTATTGAAAAGAGCATTGCGGATATGTGTGCGTCTGAAGATGAACATCTATGTTCAGCAGCTCAAAAGATGAAGAATAAGTATGATAAGTATTGGGGACCTCATGAGAAGCTTAATATGATGTTGTTGATTGCTCTAGTTTTCGACCCTAGGCGCAAGATTAGATTGGTTGATTGGATGGTAAGGCGGTACTACAATAAGGATGATGCTGATGCCTTGAAAGCAAACTTAGATTTCTACTTGAAATCTATTTATGAAGAATATTGTGCTGGATTTATGCATCCTCAAGGTAATTCATATGAGCCGCAAGTTTTTGGTAGTATTAGTCATCCTTATGGAATTGCTGAGTTCTATCTTTCAAAAGGGTGTGACAATGCAGATAATGAATTAAGTACTTATCTTGAAGAGAAGTTGGAGCATAACATGGAGATAAATGTTTTAGAGTGGTGGAAAGTTAACTCTGGCCGATATCTCATCCTTGCAAACATTGCAAGAGACGTGTTGGCTATACCTATAAGCACAGTGGCGTCTGAATTTGCATTCAGTACAGGAGAAGGAGAAAGAGAAAGAGTGTTTGATCCATATCACAGCTCGTTAACACCTACAAGAGTTGAAACACTGATTTGTACTCAGGATTGGCTCAAAGGAACATCTTCATCCTTGATTACAAATGAAGATTTTGATATTTTTGAGAGATTTGAGCAACTTATGATAACTAACTATATTTCCTAATGTATTATTATTTATTATACTTGAGGCATAATGAAATGTCTTTATATGTTTTGTAGAATTAGTTTATACAGAAGATGGTGTTAGCTGTTCAACCCCTTCAACCTCTGTTGCGTTCGAAGATGACTTAATGGTATTATTGATTAAGTTTTCCCCTTTATTAATCCAAAGTTGCTTAGGTCGTCCCTCACATAGAATTTGGAGAATGTTTGGTAACCGATTAAACTTTAAAAATAATGTGTTTTTTCTAAGGCATCTCAAAAGGTTATAAAGAAAGTATTAGAATGTATAGATTTGCATCTCCAATAATTCATATTCCTCCATGGGATTCAAGTGATGTAATGATACTTTTCAACAATATATAACTATAATTTTTGTTTAGAAGAATTCATGAAGCATCACGGTTGAAAATGTCTCTTGCAGTGTTCACGGCTCACAGCATCGGTGTTGCAGTTTCTGTCTTTGCAATAATAATTTGGTGGATTTGGGAATCCTACACTAGCATATTGGTTTTGATGATTGTTGTCTTATTACTTGATTGTGTTCATGTTTAATTTTCCATATATGTAATAATCAATTTTTCTGTACTGTCAAATACTCGTGCTTGAACATTTTCATTTCTTAATACAAAATATAGAATTAAAATGTTTCAGATAATTTATCAATTATTTGATAATTTGCAATAAACTCTCCTTTATTATTTGGGATGTTCATACTAGAATATTATTCCATAAAAATAGCAATCCTGAAACATCACAACATAATGAGTTGATATGGTTCCTACCTGAGCTCAAAACCATGCATATGCATAATCACATTTTTATTGAGCTAAATTTATAAAATTGAGTTTTAAAAAAATTGGTTTTAAAATTGATTTTTTTTATAAAATTGATTTCTTTAAAGAAAATAAGAAACTGGTTTTGAGAGAAATCGATTTAAAATTGATTTTTAAAAAAATTATTTTTTTAAAAAACCAGTTTAAAACTAAACCAATCCACTTGTAAATCAATTTTAAAAAAATAAATCAGTTTCAACCCATATATGTGGTTTAATTTAATGCACATTCCTACCTAAATCGAATATGTCACTTACTTTGGAAAGCTCAGTTTGATCTATTAGCAAAGAAACCAATATATCTTATTATTTACTAATTAGTTTCTTCATTATAAATCTTTAAAAGCTAAATGTCAACCAATAAACTATTTGGCCAAAAAAATGCCTTATTTAATTTAATAGTAAATTATTAGTATTTCATTAATAAATTTGTGTTTGAACTATTCACAGAAAATATCATGAATCTTGTAATTTTACAAGGTTTAAAACATAAATAAGTTTTAAAATGTTTTTACTCCTCTAGTGAACCAAACATAGAAATTTAATCTCCTCTACTCTTTTACATTTCAAAACAACAATTTGTTATGCTTTATCCTTTATGTAATCGAGAACCATTTCAAGGTTGTTGAATGAAAAAGAAGGTTGTTACAATTCCCTTCTTTCATCTTAAAATCGTTTGGATTTTACACTCACTCCCTCGAAGGATGCATATCAAACGATACCAGCAGACTGCATCACTAAATTCCCAATTGATCAATTTATAATATATTCAGTTACTGAGAAAAACATTTGATATACTTGTCCAATAAACGACTTAAACTATCAACACACATACTAAGGGATTAATGTGATTTTGCTAAAGCACAATTTCGTGTCTCGTTAGCTCACAACAATTCAATTTATCCTAGTTAACAGTCCACTATCTAGGGAGAAAACTTTATACTTCACCGGTTAATTTCTTCTGAAAAGTTTAAAAGCTGAAATAGTTGTTGCAAAAAAGAAATTTGATTTAAAAAGAACACATAACAAATTGTTCAGTTCAATTCAAACAGATCCAAAACTATTCTAATCAAAAGAACGGAAAAAATAAACACGTCGATATTTCAAGATTAACCAACATTTACAACTAAACCAAGCTAGGGCTAACGAAACCCTAAATTGAGAATCAGAATCAACCACCGAAACCGTAAAGAGTCCTTCCCTGCCTCTTCAGAGCATAAACCACATCCATGGCGGTGACGGTTTTCCTCCTAGCGTGCTCAGTGTAGGTGACAGCATCACGAATAACATTCTCGAGGAAGATCTTGAGAACACCACGGGTTTCTTCATAGATGAGACCACTGATTCTTTTCACACCACCTCTTCTGGCCAAACGACGAATTGCAGGCTTGGTAATTCCTTGGATGTTATCACGAAGCACTTTTCTGTGCCTCTTTGCTCCTCCCTTTCCCAAACCCTTTCCTCCTTTTCCGCGACCTGACATTTTCTTGTTCAGTGAAGAAGCTTGGTTTTTGTTATAATTATGAAGTATGAAGATATGAAGCTTGATTTTTGTTATATATGAACTTTGCGAGAGGCTAGAGCTGTTTAAGCCGTTGATTAGAATCTAATCGATGGATAACGATGGCGATCCGTGTCGTCCTCTTTCGTTACATATAAAGTGGGTCGTTGAGTTGGTCACATGTAATATTTGTTAAAGTACAGTATATCAACAATTTAATATCTAGACTATCATCTCTCATAGTTAATCTTAAAATTAAGTAACGCCTAGCAACTTTAAGGAAAGTGTTTTACTTATCTATTACTAGACCTTGTGGATGCACATGATATATAGAATATGAATTGGCTTTGCAGGCTCCTTCCTCAAAAATATATTGGAGATTGTGAAAACCATTGCTCTGTCGTGTTTTAATCAGCTGCTTGTAGAAATGAACTAAACATGCAAGTTTCAATGTTGCTAGTATCTTTGATCATATAGATGGAAAAGTAATGATACGTAAAGAATAATATTATTGTATATTCCGGTGATTACAGTGTATGTATATATAGCAAATAATAGCAGGCTACACAATCCTATGATTAAGGCTAGAATTAAGATGCTACAAGCAAATAAGACAACAAATAATGCTGACAGTAATTACGCTAATTATATTGATTGACAGTGTCAAGGTAAATTATTAGATCCACACATTAAAGGATCTTGTCTCTAATTACCCCTTCAAACTGATGGGTGAGAAAGTCACCCCAATTTTGTATTTGAGTTTGTTGAATCGTGTGTGAGTTAATGCTTTAGTGAGGCAGTCAGCAATTTGATCAGCTGATGGAACATAGGCCACAACAATCTCATTTTGCAGCACTTGGTCTCTGATGTAGTGCACGTCAATTTCAATGTGTTTGGATCGAGCATGCATAACTGAATTTGAAGCTAATGCCTTGGCACTCAAGTTATCACACCACATTGTTGGTTTTCTTGGCATAGGGAGTTTTAGCTCATCGAAGAGTGAACGAGTCCATGCTATTTCAGCAGCTAAGTCAACCAGTGCTCTATATTTTAATTTTGTACTAGATATTGAGACTACTTTTTGCTTCCTTTAGGACCAAGAGACAAGTATTTCACCAAGGAAGATACATTGACCTGCCATGGATTTTCTATCGTCCACGCTTGTGGCCCAATCTGCATCTGAGAAGCCTGTTAAGTCCAAGTCAGTGGATGGTTTAATGTGTAGACAGTGTTGGATGGTACCTTGAAGATATCTCAATATTCTTTTGATGTCTTGTCAGTGATCTATAGTGGGAGAGCTCATGAATTGGTTGAGCTTGTTAACTGAGACTGCTATGTCAAGCCTTATGTTTGTTAAGTATTGCAATGCTCATATAGCTTGTCTGAACACTGTTGGGTCTTTTAACCTCTCCCCTTCAGCTGTAAATTGCTTGCCAGTTACCATAGGTGTTGGACAGGATGAAGCATTTTTCATTTTGAATTTTTTCAGGACGTCTCCTATGTATTTCGATTGCTTTAAGTACATACCAGATGCATCTCTTTGAGCTTCTATGCCTAAGAAGTAGTGCAGTGGACCAAGGTTCTTAAGGGAAAATACAACATTGAGTTGTTTGATGAAGGATTCTAAAAATTTGATGTTGTTCCCTGTGACAATTATATCATCCACATATATAAGTAGAAAGGTGATGTGATTTGTACCTCTTAGAGTGAAGAGCGAGGAGTCACTTTTTGTGTTCTTGAAACCCCAATTGAGTAAGGCATTTTTGAGGCTGTCAAGCCAGGCTCTTGGGGCCTGTTTTAATCCATAGATTGCCTTAGATAACTTGCAGACATGTTCAGTTTTAGTTGAGTCAATAAAACCCTCTGGTTGATGCATAAACACAGTCTCTTTGAGGTACCCATTAAGGAATGCATTGTTTATGTACAACTGTTTGACTTCCCAATTGAGATGCACTGCAATTGAGAGTATGATTCGAACTGTACTAGCCTTGACAACTGGGCTGAAGGTCTCTTCATAATCTAGACCAGCTGTTTGTTGAAATCCTTTTGTAACTAATCTTGCATTTCTCCTTTCAATTGTCCCATCTGCTTTGTACTTGGTCTTGAAGACCCATTTAGAATCAATGGTGTTTTCCTGGCTTTGATATGGTACCAAAACCCAAGTTTGATTTGACATGAGTGCCCGATACTCGTTATCCGTAGCTTCTTTCCACTGTGGTCTTGTAAGTGTTTCTGTGACATTTTCTTGTTCCTTCTCATTTGTGCAGGTTTCGGCTAACCCAATACATGGTTGTTTTGGCTTGTGAATTCCAGCCTCGCTTCTGGTTCAATGAGTGTTGATGGTTGTGCTTGGTTCAGCAAGGTATTTGGGAGCTTTAGCAACTGTTTATATGGGACCAGTGCCATGTGAAATTGGATTGCTCCTTGTTGAATCATTTGTAGTTGGATTGGTCGGTGCAACTCAGGTGACTGTTAGGGCTTACATGGCGTAGTGAAGACCAGCATGTGGTCTTCGCCCTAGTTCAACTGTCATGTGATCTCCGGAAGGTGGGCTGACCAGCTCTTTCGGAGGTGGGTAGTTGGATGATGACATGTCTTCATGGAGGGGGCACGTGAAGAACGTGGGGAAGACGTGTTGTTCTGCCCGATGGGGGGAGATGTCTGCCCGATCCTGTCCAGAACTGTGCCCGACACTGGGGGATTTGGGCCTTTTTAGGCCTTCCCCAAATAGCATTGGGTTGGGCCTACCTGGAGAATGTACAGACCTAGGCCCAGTCCAGAATAGGAGCCCCCTAAGTCGTAGCTTCAAAGTAAATGAGCGATAACTTGACGATAACTATGTCGGGGAGGAAGAAGGCGCGATGAAGAATCTTTGTTGGTTTGTCATGTCGAGGACGCGGGCGTGAGGACCCCGGTCTTATCGAGCTATCAGGTCGAGGTGGGGGAAGGTTGGCGCGTCCTTGCCTGCCTGTGCTTGTAGGGGATAACGAATGGGCGTGACTGTTCATGGTGGCCACGTGTCTAATAATCAATGGGCCACGTAAGGAGGCTACCCTAGGGTACTCGAGTTCCCAGGGGCGCTTTGAGTCTCGTGTTGGGTTTATAAATAGGCAGGTGCCTGCCCCTTTACCACTTATCACATTCTCTTGTTTTCATACGTGATATCCGATCTCCGCACGTCCAGTTTGCAATTCATCGCCATTGTTACGTCTGCCGCGTACTGCGCCGTTTCTACCAATCCAGTAAGTTTTCTGCTTTTATTCCTCTGTTCTCTTTGGATTCGACGCTGTCGTCGGGGGCATGATGAATGCCCCGAGGAGGGCGAGGATTTTTTGTCGACTACGGAAGGATATCCTTTGACTTAGGATGAAGGCTCCAAGGATATTTGGGGTTGTAGGATGAATGTCTCAGGGACGGACGACATGATGAGAATAGGTGCCCCGGGGACATAACATAGTTTTAGATGAACAACCCGAGGACGTAGGATAGGGTCAGCTGAATACCCTAGGGATGCTGAATGGGATTGAATGAATGCCCCGGGGAGGGACGCCCGGGCGAAAATGGACGTCGCGGGGATGCGAGCTACCGTCGAGTTGTGGTCGTCGTCCCCCTCGCCCTTTCACTTGATTTTGTGGTGGAAGGGTGAATTTGATCTTGAACGTCAAACTCACCATTTCCTTATGCTTTCAGGTGAATATGACCTCGTGGGTGTCGGGGACCATGGAAGTCGATGTGGAGCCAGAGGCTCCTGCTGCTGAGGTGTGTTCCTGCTCTGTCGAGGACCGGGTCGTCGAGGAACCATTAAATACACTGTCCTACTTTGTTGACGATGACACTGGTACCTACGCGACTGTCGAGGACCGCTGTGAGGGCTCTCCCATTAGCTGGCAGGTGTACCGACCACGAGATTATCATCGAATATGCTCGAGCTACGGGAAGATGAGGTTCTCGATGTATGAGTTTTACTTTCGCGAGGCCGGTCTTAGGCTGCCTTTTACCGATTTCCAGTTGGGCGTCTTCGACTGGATGAAGTTGGCTCCTTCACAGATGCACCTCAATTCCATAGCCTTCATCTGGGCGTACGAGCTCATCTGCCGGCATTTGGAGATTGGGGGCACTCTTATCTTGTTTTTTCGCCTTTTCCACCTGCAGAGGCAGATAGTGGATGACCGACAAGGGTGGGTTTCACTGAAGTAGCCACGAAGACTCTTCCGGGCATACATGGACTCTGTTCGGGACTTTAAGGCATGCTTCTTTATGGTCCGACCCATTTTTTTCGAGGTGTGTGCCTCTCTGTATCGATGAGAAGCCCATGAAGTGAATGAGCAGCGGGAGGAAGTTATGGTGTCGAGGGTGCCCTTAGAGTGGTCGAAGGAGCACTTCAAAAAGGGGATGAATCACTATATTATGCGGGCAGGGACCATGGATGAGGAGGACCTGGTGGGCTACCAGAAAATAGTGTCCTTTGTGGCCAGCTTCTCCCCAACCAAGCTGGTGACGCCCGACGGGAACTTCATCCTTAACAGCCAAGGGAACGTTTGCCAGCAGAAGAGGCTGATAAATACGAAGGCTCTGCTCGAGTGTTCATCCAACGCGGAGGCTCTCCGTTTCCTAGGTGGTGGGTGATAACCTGCTCGACATTTTGGTCCCTGTTTGTCTGTCTTTGCTAATCCTTTCTTGTTTTGTTTTGCAGGAAGCATGTCGACCATCGAGGAGCGAGTGAGGAAATTGGCGGCCTCTAGAGCCGCGATCAAAAGCGGGAAGGGCAGGGTTGCCCAAGTGATACAGCAGGTTGTCTCCGACCATGGAGGAAGGGGGTCCCCGTCTTTGCCTCAAGGCTGCCACTCCCCGACGTTGTAAGGAACCGCGAAGCGGGCAAGAGTTCAGTCGTTTGAGCCGTTGTCGACCTCACGGAGGGAATTTTTGAGGAGGGATTTCTCATCCCCCTTGCCACCAGAATCTCGGGATCTTCCAAGGCGCTAGGTCGCCAGTTGTGTCAGCTTCGGAAACGAAGATGGTCCTTGGGGCGAGTCATGACGTTTGGCGACAGGTGCTTACCAAAGATCTGGCCACGATGATGCGGGTTTTCTCAACTGCTCTAGTCTTAAGTGGTAAGGGCTACTCTTCTGCTGAGCTGGCTAAGTTGCAGGGAGACCTCGTCTTTGCTCAGTCGAGGTTGACCAAGTTGACCGCAAAGCTGGACCTGAGCAAGGAAGAGGTGGTCGTGCAACGCAAGAGGGGTATCGACATTGAGGACAAGGTGAAAGCCACCGAGGAAGAGTTGTCGAGGTTGCGGGCTCGTGTGAAGGAGCTGGAGAACTCACTTCGTCCTGCCAAGGACGAGACAGGAGAGGAAAAGCTTTTGTTTTCCCGTGCTGATTTGCTAGGCAGGATCCGCGAGCTGGAGCATGACTGTATAGGAGCTGTTGAGATACCAAACAAACAGGGAGAGCAATACACAACCCAGAAAAATTCCACAATAAAATAGGGAGAGCAATACACAACCCAGAAAAATTCCAAACAAATTTACAACATATTATGAGGGGAAGAAAAATGGAGAAAACCTGGTACAAATTCATACGCACAGGAATCACATACAAACAAGACCTTCACGCCATATAACAACAGACAGAAGCGGCAACATCATAGATACAGAGGTAGGACCACTGAATAAAAATCCACCAGCATACACATATTGAGGAATCGAAAGAGCCGAATCACAAATACCTGGAATTCATTAATGTCGAGTCACCACATTGAAATCTTCGTAGGTACACAATTCTTTCGTTCAACTTTATTGTAGAATTTCACTTCATTTATTCTAAATCATTACTATTTCTTTGAAAGTTAAAGAAAGTGATGTTGTAAAGATTTTCCCGCCCCCGCCGACCTAAGGCCTTGACATGGCGGAGCTTGGAATCACCAGTGTTTGCGAGAAGGAGAAAGTCGAAGGTCGAGTAAGAGAAGGAGAGGTTGTGATTAAGAGTGAAAAGGTGGCAGATAAGAAGAGCTCGCGAGGGTGAGAGAGTTATTTTCTTTGATTCTGAACTTTAGGGATTGTATTTCTCGATCGGGTGATCAATCTCCATGCTTTGCCTAGGTTTAATAGACCCGAACGGGTCAATTTACCTGCCCAATCTCCATGCTTTGCTAAGCGTCATAATTTTTTTAAGGGAGATCCATCATAACACTTCATGACCTTTTTTTTGACCTTTTTTTTTTCTTCTTAGAATTTAATTTAAGTATTTCAATTAGAATTTAGTTCAAATAAATTTTAATTAAAATTTAGTTTTTTAGTTTAATTAATTCAATTATAATGTAATTTAATTAATTTTAATTAGTGTCTTTTTTTTGTTTTAATTAGGATTTAGCTCATTTAGTTTTTATTAGATTTAAGTATTTAGTTTTAATTAGATTCTAATTTATCTAGCTCTCAATTAGATTTTTCATTAGTTTTTAGTTAAATTTTACCTTAATTAGTTTTCTAATTAATTTTTTTCTTCTTATTATTAGTTTTAATCCATTTTTATTTAATTATTAAGGTTAATCATGATAATCCTTGTTTTTAATTCTCGATATACATAATGATGATTTCATATGCTTCTTTGTGGTCCAATTTTGTTAATTCAGGACATGTGTTTTTAATTAACTGATCTTCATGATATCCATTGTGAGTTGGTTACATGACTTGATATTTGCCTTGTACACATGTTGTTATACTCTTAACTCTAATGGTTTCATATCTTATTCCAAGGAAAGGATCCCCTCCTATTGATTGTCATGTCATTCTAGGTCCTTACCCTTATCCTAGCCTTAGGATTGGAGTCGTTGCGCTCCATGTAAATGTCCTGACATGAGCACTATTTTACTTCCTTATCCTAGCCTTAGGATTGGAGTCGCCACACTCCATGTAAGTTCCTGCCACAAATACTTACCCCTACCTCCCTTTTAACTTAGCTTTAAGTTTGAAGTCGCTGTACTCCATGTAAGTGTCCTGCCATAGACACTTACCTCTCCCCCTAGAACCTTGACCATAGTCAAGAGTTCCTCTCCCTCATTGAGGGGAACTACGAATGCTCTAATTCTATTTCCGTCAGGATATGTAGGCACGAGATGTGATGTCTTGGCGAGCATACTTAGTAAATAAACCCCTAGGTCATTCCCTTAACAGGAAGATAAAATAACAAATAACACAATTAAAACAAGAGGTTCCTATAGAGTACTACAAATACTTATGATGCTAACACCTTTCCTAGGTATAACCAACTCCCGAACCTTAGATCTCCTGCATTATTTTTACATTGCAATTAAGGTTTTTGTTCTTTACCCTTTCCTTTGGATAAATCAAAGCTCGGTGGTGAGCATTTAAAGGTTTGTGATTCAAGTTAGTTAATAACTTGATATCTGATTCTCACTGCAACAGAAATGACGACTTCACTAGGGAATATCTTAAGAGGGTTACCCATAACTTGTTTGATTTGTGTTATTTGTTGAATATTTGTTTATATATATTTATATGATTGTTTGTGCTTGGGTCATATATTGTTGTGAGATAAGTCCTAACTCGAACTTGAATGAACTTATGATAGGAAGGTGATATATTCGAGGAGGCTTATAGGGGTTGATTCTCGAACAAGCTAATTTGAGAAATCACTGCTCAGTGGAGTCCCTCTTGAGAGTAGCGTTGTTGAACGAGCACTCGTGAAAACATTACTACTTTCGACCTAGGAGCCCGTGACACTGAAGACCTTTAGTTACCCATAACCTAACTTGGCCCTCTTAGGACGTAGTGCGATGACTATGAGGGGGTAGTCCCAAAATATTTTATATGTGATACTACACTCAAAAGAGGTTATCTTGAGAATATTATTAACCACCGATTAATTGGGAAATTGATAATATCCAAAAGATGGGATGATGATTTTGGGAACTTCTTAGAACCTTTGTTCTGCAGATGCAAGAACCTTTAATACATACCTTTTGGGATGGGCATACCATGACTCCATGCTCGTGATCTTTAAACTTAGGCCTTTGTTTATTTGCCTATATATGTGTATATGTGTATATCTATGCATACATTCATTCATGCATTCATGAATAACCTTTTAGTTTCAAGGAATTCAATTGTTCATTCCTTTGCAAAATTAATAAAGATCATAGATTTTAAAATTAAACTTTTTTTAGTTTTTCCAAAATGTTTGCAACTTGCTTTTGAATTCCTTTAAATCATTGCATTGCATTCATGTTATTGCATATGCATTTTCCCTTCGCATTTTGCTCATTCTGTTGTCTCGTCTTCAGTTCTTTCACCCTGAATCCTCTGTGCCCATACAACACCAGAGCTCAAGCTCACAGAAGGATGGCAAAACATAGTCAAAAGCTTGATCGTGTCAATAAAGAATTAGAAGACCCACATGGGAATGTAGGGCAAATTATGGAGATACTACAGGTTATACGCATGAAGATGGATACTTAGCCCACTGTTGTTCTTGAGATTATCAATACAGTTATGGAGCCTCAGCCAGCAATTGTTACTACAACAAATGTACCTCTGTATGATCTTCCACCAGGTTTTGCGCCTACACCTACTGCAATACACATTGTTCAACAAGTCCAACAAGTTGTTCATTGGTGTATAGAATGGACATGGTCTTTCCTATTGAAGTAGAGATACTGTCCTTGAGAGTATTTATGGAAACCAAGCTTGATGAAGCAGAATGGGTCCAAGAAAGATTTGTCCACCTGAACCTTATAGACGAGAAGCACATGACTGCGATGTGCATGGCCAATTGTACCAGAAACGAATGAAGAGGACATTTGACAAGAAGGTCTGAATCCGAGAATTTCGAGAAGGAGAACTTGTACTCAAGAAGCTCTTGCCAATTCACAAAGACATGCGTGGGAAATGGACTCCTAACTATGAATGTCCATTTGTTGTGAAGACAGTCTTGTCAGGAGGATCATTAATTCTCACAATAATGGATGGTGAAGAGCCTGCACATCCTGTGAACTCTGATGCAATCCGAAAATATTATGCTTAAAAAACCCGTTAAGTCGAAAACTTGAAAAGGCGACTTAGGCAACAACGAGTATCTCGGTGGATCAAAACCTACCAAGGAGATTCCGGCAAAAGTTAGGGATGAAAATAAAAAAAATAATAAAAGCCCTCTAAGCTGAAAACCCGAAAGGGTGGTTTAGGAAAAAATGAGCATCCTGGTGGGTTAAAAATCTGAAAGGGAAATCCAAGCAAAAGTTAGGAACAAAAGGAGTTTTACTACATCAGATGAAGTTCATCATTGCAGAAGATCAAAGCAGGAATCCAATCTAGCCGCTCTTGTCAAAATAAGGATTTTGGGTAGTGTTAGTTGTTAGGGTTAGTAGGCGTCGTTGGATTCAATGTAACCTTTTCCCTATTGTTAATTTCAATTTTAATACTTCATGGAGCTTTGCCATTAGCAATCTACCACTCTTGAATAAAATCAGACATTTTGCCTTTCAATTTTCGCCATTTTATGCTTTCTCTATTTTTTATTGTTATGCAAAATGTTATTTGTTATTAAATAATTTTGAAAGTGAAAATTTTTATGAATTCAAAACCGTTTTTTGAAAACATCATGAAAAGAATATAAAGTTGCTTTTACCTATGGAAAGATCTGAAGGAAATCACTGTTCCATAAGAAGTCCTAATGTTGCAGAAGCACTTTTAGACCAATTTCAACAAAAATCTCTATTGGAGCGTGAACTGACAACACTTTTAGATCGATCCTATAATCATAAGCGATTTTCAAGACTGTAGAGAATCTCCCCAGTGTCCACCATGTGATACATGTTTATTGATGTTTAGGATTTACACCCTAGTGGAGTCATCTTTGTTCCCCACTAAATGTAATAGATTTTGGAAATAATCTTTGTATGAAGCCTAGAACCTTGAAGCTCAAAGGGGAGGATTTACATCTAATTGTAGATCATATTGTTGATTTCAAATATTTTAGGGTTAATGGGAATCCTTTAAAAGAACATTTCGAAGCTCAAGGATGGATGAACTTCTTTGATATGCTAAATGGTCTAATTTATCCGTACTAGTTAATGATTTTTGGGTTAGGGTTGAGGTCTTGATGAAGGTGTTGCTGCTCTTGAAGAAAGTCAAAAGATTGACGAGAATAAATATTTCAAAGGGAAATTTATGGCTGAAATGAGTCTGAATGAGTTCAAGGAGGTGGAAATTAGGACTGCTGTGATGGGGATAGAAGTGAGTCAAGTGGCCATCACTCAGAATCACATTGCCAAACTTCTGGGTATGGAGAACAAGGGAAGATGTGATATGAGCACAAAAGACAACAATAGAGAATCAAGTGTGATTAAGCAACTTCCATTCCTTAAATTTGATGATTTTAGTAAAATGAAGAACATGAAGATTAAGCATAGATTTTTGTTCAGAATTTTGATTGGTTGTTTGATCCAAGAGAAGGAAGTAATAATTGAATCTCTTGGGATCACAAACATTTTATCTTGTTTTTAATCAATATAGAGAAAATCAACTTACCTGCATACATCTTCAACCATCTGTGTGAAGCAATCAAGGAAAGCACAAAACACGGTAAGAAGAATTTTCCTAATGCAAGGCTTATATCAGAGATGTTTCCTTATAGTAGGCTAATTAAGACTCTGATGGCTTCTGGTGCTACAGAAGATTTGGAAGAAACATATGGCAATATTTTTTCAGATGCTGTGTTGGGGAAAATGAGGATAATTACGCAGAAAGATGCGGTGCGACCTGCAACTGGCCTAAGGATCTGAAATGTCAAAATTGCCTACATTGATGATTTCCAATCATCTTCAAGATGGACAATCCTGAAGTTATTATGGAGTATATCAACATGGTTAGGGAAGAAGCTGAGTCATTATGACCATGGATGACATTCTAGAAGCCCTAGAAGAAAGTGTGTACAAGCCTCCAAGAAAAAATAAGCAAACTGCTGTTGAATCTAAGAAGGTGGTTTAGAAGCCACTTAAGAAAAATGTTCTACACCAGAAAGCAATTTAGAAGAAGGTACAAGAAATAACCTCTACAACTATCTTGATGCGTACCAAGACAAGAAGCGCATCCACTAGCAAAACTTCTCAAAAGAGAATCTATAGTCATGAAGAAGAAGAAGAAGATGAACAACCTCTGGTCAATAGGACCGAGGTTATGGAACATAGATCAAAACTTCTCTGTAGAGACTATTCAAGAAGGAGCTATATTGATAGCATCTACATTAATCAATCAGGCTATGGAATAACCTTCCATTATTGATGTTCTTTAGAAGCAAATGGAAGTTGAAGCTGAAGTTGAAGTTGTGTTAAAGGAGGCTGAAGGTACTTCTGATGTTGGAGCTTGCCATGTGCCAAAAAAGCTACGACTTGGGCTCTTAAAACTATTGTGGAAGAAGAGTAAATTGCTTCAGAAGTTGCAGAGACTGCCCACACAAGTAATCCTCTAAATTTTGTCTTTAATAATTTCTTAAATTCTTCCATATCACCACTTATGACCAAATCATCAATTCCTACACACCCCAATCTCCTACACAATAATCATAACACACACCCTTACCTGAACATGACCATAACCTATCTATAGGTCTTGTCATGCCCTATCCCAAACCAACTTCTAAATCAGATTCTCATGACATTGTTAAGATGCTTAAGGACTTTATTCAACAAGGAACTGTCCCTATAACATATGTCTTAGAGGAATTGACAAGTCACCTAGCTGGTAAGTTACCTTCTGAATAAAACCAGCTAGCATGTTTCTCTGATTCTCACTAACCCCGTCCCTTAAACATCATGTTTGAACCCTATATTGAGGTTTCCGGTTCTAAGTCTACAAGTTTAAGCTCAAGTTCTGGTTTTGACGAATATGAATTTAGTCATCTTAAAGCCATTCCTCTTTAAGTCGTTCCTTTCTTGGGTTGAAAGCCCCTCAGACGTATATGTTGTTTGCACTGAATTGTGTTAATAATTCTTAGTGTTCTTTTATTGCTTTATGATTTATCATCTTGTTTATCAAATATTTGTCAATTATGCTTTAAGATGTTAAACACATTGACTTAAGCATCTAGTCCAATATATGTCCCACTATGCCAAAAATGGCCTTTAGCAGCGCTTTAAAGCGCTGCCTAAAGTGGCGCTGCTAAAGGTAAAGGCAGCGCTTTTTTTGTGGAAAAAGCGCTGCTAAAGGCATCACTTTTAGCAGCGCTTTTCTACCCCTTTAGCAGCGCTTTCAAAGCGCTGCCTATTCTCCCTCCCCCTCCCCCCTGTAGCAGCGCTTTATGAAAGCGCTTTTGTAGACCACCCTTTAGCAGCGCTTTTTTAAAGCGCTTTCTTAGACCCCTCCTTTCCTAACCTATAGCAGCGCTTTTTTATGCCTATTTTTCTCCCTTTAGCAGCGCTTTCTTGTAAAAGCGCTGTCTATACTTCACGTTTTTAAATTTTTTTTTTTTAAAAATCACATTTTTTATATATTTTTAGACAAACCTGCTTATAACAATTAAATTCCCTGCTTATAATTCAGGCCTTAAATATAACTTGACCTTTAAACATTGTAATTCAACACTTGCCCTTTAATTCAACACAATATAACTAAACATTGTACATTATACAATAACACTTTGCAATTTACACATAATTAACTCAAGTATAATTTACACATAATTTAAACATTGTACATTATACAATATACAATATACAATTTACACATAATTACAAATTCAATATACATTATAGAATTCTTAACTCAATCATAAATTGACACCATTCTTCCTTAATTTCTTCCAATTTTACTTTCGAGTACGTAGCGCATTTGAATTCATCAAAATACTACATAATATAACAGAACAAGCACGGTTTAATACTAATTACTCAGATGAAATATTAGTTAATTATCAAAATGAATCATATAACTCATGAATTGATCCATACCATGATTGGAATCTCTAATTGACCAGAAAGAATGATTTCCTTCATAAAGCGCAGTACAAAATATTCGCAGTCAATCCCACCACGCTGACGAGGACACTGTATTGGGAAAAAAGCGAACGAACATTTATTAGGATATATAGTTTAAATAGTTTTATAAGTAGAACCACAATAACAGTAAAACATGGGAAAATATACCTCCACTCTGATCCAGTTGATGTTGCTAGCCCTGCTTTTTGGCACTGTTGCATCTCTCTGTGCTCTGTATATTTGTATAACTTTAACATAATATAAACACATATTTAGAACAATGTGACATAATAAATAAACATATATAATTATTCAGAACACTATATATCATCACTTACGTATCAACCATGTTCTTCAGATTTTCATATTTGTTTGTATCGCCATCCAATGAATCTATATAATACACTATTTCTTTAATCGGATTAATTGCGACCAACAACCAGTGACCACTATAAAATAAGACAACAGTTTAGACGGAAATGTTATATAATATGGCAAAAATCGAACAATTATAATAAATGAATTTAGAATAAAAACTAACCCATTGCCAGTATTATATGGCAACATAAACAACTTCTCCGTATTCGCACCAATAAATCTCTGGACTGTGTACTCTTTGACTGCTTCTGGTGTCTGGTCTATTGTTCGTGAGTTGACACTGCTAGCAGATAAGAATGCGAATACTGAAGTCAAATCAGCGGGGACCAACAACTTGTCATACAAGCGCCTAAAAAAAATATAATCAACATTAGATTATTCAGTTAAACGAGCGGATTTTAAAATGTTCAATTATCTAATTAAAATGGATCGAAGTACCTGATGTAGGAATGCATAACCCCGACGCCCAATTCTAAATGTTTGAAAACCTGGTCGAAATCCTCCTTAGCAAGTGTTTCGGAATATTCAAAACCGAAAATACCTTGATCCATATGTATTAGACGGATGCCGCCCTCAGGCACGTCTGTTGTCCCTACATATGTTTGAAGGCACAACCTAAATTGAGGAACAAATGCTCTTTTTGTCTCGACCTTTTTTTTGGGCACCTTGGAAGTTTCAGGCATGTTTCCCTTGCTGACTTGTTGCGACTGCTGATCAAGAACCTAAAAGTCATATATAAGTTCAGCAAATAATTTATAATAAAATAATCACTTAAACTGTAGTACTAGTACCTGTAACTTTGATGCAGCTGAATCGGTATCCTGCACAATAATTTTATCATCTTTTGTTTTGGATTTTGTGGGAGTCTAAGATCATCATGTCAATAAGAAAGTGTAAATGTCAGAATAACTTTCATGTATGGGTAATAAAACATTGGAATATTACAAGGTTCAACCTACCTCATCATCTATGAAAATGAGATTCGCCGGCCATGCTACATAAGCTCCTATCGCGTCTCCCACCACTGTTGCGTCTGATACATCGTCTGGCATAGGCAACAACGCCCCCCCTCTAATGCAATATCAACAGATACTTTCAAAAATCCAGCAGGGAGGGGTTTATGGTGAAGTAAGTCTCCCAGGGTGTTATGCACCTTTCCCTTGCCAACCATGCGATAAGTCGGCGACGATAAATATAGTCGACAAGGTGAAATGCCATAAACAAATAATGATCAGTTAATGTGTCAATTAAGAAAAATGTGCTAAATTAATTTCAATGTAATATATACAATTACCTCTGGAAGCTTCTACGAACAACCGATACTATCTTTGTCACTAGTAGCTTTACCGGCCTCTGGAGCGCGCCTTTCGGACATGTATCTCTCCTTATCCTTCTGTAATTCACGAATTTGAGCTTTCATTTCCTCCAAAGTAGCCATCACTTCTTTATTGGTTGGATTTTTTTCCTTGGCTGCTTATACAGTTTGGATGGAGTGACACCAAATCCCTTGCCCCTTACACGCCCAGAGTACTCAGGAATATTCAACACCCGACTCAATAAACTCCTGCAATCATCGTCTTCAGCAGGAGTTATAGTCTGGGATAGGGACTCCTGAAATATAGATAAAAGCATATTTAAATATTTTATACACTTTGTTCAAACACTTTGTTCAAAAATTAATGTTGTACTTACACATTGTTCAAACACTTGTTGAACTTCTTCTTGGAGGGCTCCATCTCTTCCCACCCGGGCAGCCTTCCATACGACATGGTCCGGAAGAGATGTCGCACCACTTTTCTCCTCTTCCAACTACGCATTAAGACGAACAATAAAGCATTATATCCTATTATGTATACTTACTATTTTTTGTAAATAGATCATATTAAAGCATATATATGCACTTACTAATTTTTGTTCTAAGCGTGTATATCCCAAACGCCCCTTTCTATATGGATACGCAGGGTTTGATGCCCGTTCCCGATTTACGCCACTCTTAACCTGAAAAAACAAGTTTAAGTCATATCAGTTTGTTTGTGAAATAGGTATATATACTATACATTGTTCATGATAAGTTGTACTTACTTCAAATTCTTTGGTTCTTCGCTTCGCAACAAATGTCTCCCATTCTGCATCCGAAATCAAATCAGCCTACTTCGCTGGACGCTCCGACTCTACAAAGTTGCCATCAGAATCTTTAAGATATTTGTTGGTTAAAAACACTCTAATTCCCCCCAAGCGTTTTTCGGCCAACTGAATACAATATTTTCTCCTAGAATCCTCAATATTAAAAGATCTCTGCAAACAAATACACATACATATAACATGTTAGTATAATTAATTTAAAGATGTAACTGTCAACATAATTAAAAATGATCAAATCTCATACTTGAATCTCGGTCCAAATTTTATCCTTAGCCGCTTCTAATGCAGGAATTCTCCAGTTATCGCAAGTAATCGGAACTTGCGAACGTACAACTGCTCCAATATAACTTGTCAGCAGCGCACCATTAGGCTCAACCAACTGATCTCTTTCATTCCAATGGACATCGTACTTTACACCTCTATCTCTCGCACGAATGATTCTTTTCATTATCGTTATGCCTCTTTTAATTTCGCCTTCAACGTCTTTGGGTGTTTCTTTTCCATCATGTGATGTTTCCTCGTTGTTGGCCATAATATACCTGTAATTCAGAATAACAACAACAACAACAACAAATATCAACAACAATAACAACAAATGTCATATTAAACAACAACAACAAACCATCTATATCAAATATAAACTATATCTCATATTTATAATCAACAACAACAACAAATATCATATTAAACAACAACAACAAACCATCTATATCAAATATAAACTATATCTCATATTTATAATCAACAACAACAACAAATATCATATTAAACAACAACAACAACAATCTATATCAAATATACACTATATCTCATATTTCATATCAACAACAACAACAAATATCATATTAAACAACAACAACAACAACAATATATATCAAATATATATATCTCATATTTTACATCAACAACAACAACAAATATCATATTAAACAACAACAACGACAATATATATCAAATATATATATCTCATATTTTACATCAACAACAACATCAAATATCATATTAAACAACAACAACAACAATATATATCAAATATATATATCTCATATTTTATATCAACAACAACAACAAATATCATATTAAACAACAACAACCACAATCTATATCAAATATAAACTATATCTCATATTTTACAACAACAACAAACAACAAATATCATATTTTACAACAACAACAAACAACAAATATCATATATCAAATATTAAACTATATCAAATATCAAATATCAAATATATCTCAATAACACTAAAAACATCAAATATCATATATCAAATATCATATATTAAACTATATATATATATATATATATATATATATATATATATATATATATATATATATATATATATATATATATATATATATATATATATATATATATATATATATATATATATCAACAACAACAACAAAAACAATCAGAACAACAACAACAACAACAACAACAACAAAAACAATCAGAACAACAACAACAACAACAAATAACACAACAACAACAAAAAAAAAACTCAAATATCTCATATTTTACATCAACAACAACAACAATATCATATATATCTCAACAACAACAACAACAAACAAATAACACAAAACCTTCAATATATAACACAACAACAACAACAAACCAAATAGCAACAATATAAAACCATATACTATGCTCAAATACCATCTATATAAAACCACCTATATCATCAGAACAACAATGGTGAAAAGATAAAAAAAACAACAAGAAAAGCAGAGCAAGCTTCACGTACCGTAACAATGGTGGACCGGCAATGCAGACGGATGGATGAACTCAAAAACGGACGGTGAACGGTCGGTGATGGTCGGAAGGATGATCGGACGGAAGAAGGCGATGGTCGGACGATGAACAGTGGGTGGTTGGTTCGTGTTTTCGTTCGCCAGAGAAAGAAGAAATAGTTAGCGTGACTGTTCTGATTCTATTAAAATTCTGGAGGGTATTTTAAAATTATAATATGAATACCTTTAGCAGCGCTTTTAAAAGCACTTTCATAGGGTGCCTTATCAATTCCATATAGCAGCGCTTTATATAAAAAGCGCTTTTTAAGGGTCCCCCCCTTTAGCAGCGCTTTTAAAAAGCGCTTTCTTAGGGTCCCCCTTTAGCAGCGCTTTTTAAAAGCGCTTTCTTAGACCCACCATTTAGCAGCGCTTTTTTAAAAGCGCTGTCTTAGGTAGGCGTTTTTTTTCTTTTTTTTTTTATGGCCCTTTAGCAGCGCTTTTGTGAAAAGCGCTGTCTTTCTATGCGCTGCTAAAAGTGATTTCTGGCGTAGTGTCCCCTTTTTATGTGAGTATGGTAGAAATAATTGTTAGCCCTTAGATTTACAAATAAATGGATGAGATATGTGTGTCACTTTCATCATTTATGTCATGTTCAATTAAATGATAAAAGAGATACACACGTTCATTAAATGAATGTTTTAATCTCAACCGCTTATTTTTAAATCTAAGGGCTAATAATTATTCCTTTCATTCTCATATAAAAATAGTATCATATGAGAATGTCATTTATATGTGAGAACATGAAAATGAATCTCAACCATTAAATTTTAAAATAAATGGTAGAGATTATGTGTAATTTTTTTTCTCTCTTCAATCATTTATTTTAATAGTGGAGGGAAGAGAAAAAAACCACATATAATCTTCACCATTTATTTTAAAATCTAATGATTCAGATTTATTTTCATATTCACACATAAAAATAACATTCTCATATATATAAATAGATAAATATATAGATAGACAGATAAAAGTATAAATAGATAGTGAGATTATATTTTAGTGTTAGCTCAACTGGATGTTAGTATTATAATGTTTGTTAGCTCAACTAGAGATAATAGCTAAATAGTTAGACATAACTACTATTGTTCCAACCAATGTTAATTATATTTTGACACTAAAGTGTGAAATATATGGAGAAGGACATGCTAATGACAACTGCTTACTAGAAGGAGTTAGTGCAGAAGCACAATATACAAATTCTAAAAAAAATAATCCCTACTCTAACATTTACAATCCTAGTTGAAAATCCCAACTTTAAATGGAGCAAAAGTCAAACTCTAAAGAAGTCACGAAACAATACATGAAAATGACTCAATCTAATTTCGAGCAAGCAAGCAAGTAAGAATCAAGAAGCTATGACGAATAATAAGAAAGCTACGCATAAGAGCATGGAAGCATCCTTAAAAAACCTAGAGATACAAATTGGCCATTTATCTAGACAACATAACTTAGTTCAAATTGGGGTTTTATGGGAATACCGTAGTCAACTCATTCTTCGAGTTGCAATGTCATCAAACTGAAAATTAGAGTGGTACTTTGAATTCTAATGCTAGTAGTGAGAAAAAAAGAAGTAAGTGGGGGTGGTAAGAAAGTAAAAATGAGGAAGGAAAGGATACTGAATCCAAAACGCTACAATAACATTAACCTTTTTTTAGGTACTGCCACGTCATCAATCCGCAATCAAAAAGCTATTCGAGCATAACAACATGAAAGAAGGAAGGGATACTGTCCATCGCATAACATCAACGGTCACACACAAACTAAATGGGTCGACGCAGATCGTCATCGTCAACCATCGATTTGATTATAATCGACGGCTAAAAGTACTCTTCCTAATAGAAGTCTTTATATATAAACCCGACCCAAGTAATTGTATTCATTCGTTCACAATTCAATTTCTTATTCAAATTTTTACAGTTGATAATTAAGAAAAAATGTCAGGTCGAGGAAAAGGAGGAAAGGGATTGGGAAAGGGAGGAGCAAAGAGGCACAGAAAGGTGCTTCGTGACAACATCCAGGGAATCACCAAGCCTGCAATTCGTCGTTTGGCCAGGAGAGGTGGCGTGAAGAGAATCAGTGGTCTGATCTATGAAGAAACCCGTGGTGTTCTCAAGATCTTTCTCGAGAATGTTATTCGTGATGCTGTTACATACACAGAGCACGCTAGGAGGAAAACTGTCACTGCCATGGATGTGGTTTATGCTCTGAAGAGGCAGGGAAGGACTCTTTACGGTTTCGGTGGTTGATTCTAGTCTTCAATTAGGGGTTTGTTTAGCCGTAGCTGGTTTTAGTTGTAAATGTTGGTTAATTTCGACGTATTTCAGCTTCTTTGGTTTAGTACATTTGGTAAAATTAGTCTTAGATCTGTTTGAATTGAACCTGGAACATCTTGTTCTATGTTTTTGCTATGTTGATTTGTAAGAGGTTTTATTTATGAATGATAATTCTATGAAGTTCTTATGCAATTTTACCGTGTTTGATATAGGATGATAAATTTTAATAAGATGTTTTGGAGATTTAACTTTTTTCTGCCTAAGAATTTTTGTTCCCTTAATTTTTCTCTCTTCATCGCTAATAATGAAGTCTCTTCACGTATAGAAAACGTTTTTACTCTTCGTTAAGTACCTGAAATAATTATATAATATGAATTTAAATTGTAGAGTTTGGGGGATCAGTTTAAAGCTTTTAATAAGTTGTAGTAATATTTGAATAATGTGATTAAGTTATCTAAATTTTTTAAAAAATATAGTATGAGGAAGTATGAATGATTGATGTTAAAAATATAGTATGAGTAGGTATGAATGATGGATGTGGAGACTCTTATTATAATGATTACTTGAAAATTTGAATAATTAGTGAATAATGGATGTGGAGACTCTTAATTTAAATACCATAAAGAAAACAATTGGAAAGAGCTTACAAACGAATCCACCTATTAAATAGAAAAGGATAAAGGATATTGTTACAAAAAATTCTAATCTATGCACGTTAGAGTTAAAAAAAACAACACAATTCATGAGCTCCTTTGTAACAAATGATCTTTAGAGCATCATTCCTAATGTGCTAAATCGTCATGTACTAGAAAACCATAATAAATGCCTAATTTTTTATTGATGTTGATTGAGTTGATCTTTCGAAAAATCTCTCGCAAGGAATGGATGAATATGACTGAATTGAGGATGATTTAAATTTATGAGGAGTTAATGAGAAAAAATAGGAGAGTTTTACGTAAGTGTCATACCCCAAATTTGTCCTACCTGTATATTGTTTTTGATTTGTATTGTTGCCCATTGACCGTTATTCAGAAAATTAAAAATGGTTTGTTTCTTATATGCTGTTTCCAACTCAAGAGGTTATGAGGTTGAAATTGAATTGAGGATCATGGGAGATTTATTTGTACGAATACTGAGCTCAGTAAAGGTTGAAAGTTGATCAGAAAAACGACGTTTTGGATGGGATTTGGATTCAAGTGGTGATCAATATCATATATCATTGTTCAAGTTTAAATACGAGTGTGTCATGGGAGTTACAAGGAAAAGATGTGTGGTTTGAATATGGGAGTGACATAACATTCGTTGAGCCCCAAGTTGAAGCTTATACAAAATTCATATTACATTGTTCAAAAATTCAAAGCCCACTTTGTCATTCAAGAAGGTTATATTATTCAAAAGTCCATCATAAAATAGAAGTCTATATCGTCTCTTTTGAATCCCTTTACAAGAGAGGCCCACAAGCTCATATCAATTAGGTCTATTACATTTCCATGAGTCCACTTTTCACCTTGATACCAAAAAATATATATAAAAAAAGGGGATACAAAAGGCTATTCTTTAATTCACACATGAGGACTTTATCATCAGTTCATTTGGTAAGGAGAGAATATATATGTTAACGAACAAGACAAGTTCATGAATTTTTTGCATCACATTATGTACACACGACCCATACAATTTTATGGCCCACAAAAGTAATATCCCAATTCTCAGTAAGTCATCAAAACATCAGGAATTTTGTAAAGAAAAAGGTAAAAGAAAGAAAAGTGGCACGAGGCCTCAACGTCGGCTACAGGACGGTGTAGCAAGCCACAATATTTATGTTTAGGCCACATTCTCACAAACCCATCTTTGCAGCATAACCCACTCATTTTGCCAAGCCATAACTAAAAGAAACATAATGCAGAAATTGAGAATTCGTACGAAAATGCGGAGTAGGCCACACCAAACCACTTCATATATTCCTCCACAATCAATTCACCCATCTTCAAAAAAAACCTGCATCACAGTAGTAATAAACAAACTTCACGCATCCACCGAAACCGCAACTTGCCCCTACCAATTACCAACCATACTTTTTCATACCATACACGACAAAAGTTCACAGACCCCACACCAAATGACCACGATGTCCTGCAGCTTGTCCTGCAGCAACAAAAGAAAGCAAAAGAAAAAGTAATTCACAAAACCATGCTTATCATACTTCAGAAATAAAAAACCCGTAAGATTGTCACTAAAGTAATTCCTAAATACACAAGAGGCCAATTCAGAACCGAAAGCGACAACTCAAAAAAAACTTTTGACCAAAAAACTGCTACCATCCTGCGCATCTTGAAACAATAGCGACAATACCATACTGACCACAACCAAGACGCTGCAGCAAAACGCCAAGCTCGGCATGTGCACAAACCTGCACATCAATAGGACAAGATAAAAGAGAAATGAACAAAAACTCGGAGGAAAAAAGAGAGTGAAAGAGAGCAGATAAAAGGGGGAGAACAACCTCTGAACCGGGGGGGATGGACCCTAGCCGCCTGCGTTTCCAAACATTTCACCTTCTATCCTTATCATCTGAAAATTTGCAGAAAACACAACATCAACATCTTAACAAACAGAAGGATCCAGAAATCCTAGATTTTCAAACACTCCACAAAACCCCTGTCACCGTCAAACACCGTCATCCCCCTTTCAACTCGTTGTCAATGTCCTTCTTCCAAAACTCTCTTTAACTCAAACAAATTCACTCTTTAAAACACCTCCACCAACCCACTTCGCCGTTCATCTACAATCCCTCCTCAAATCATCAACAAAACCTTCCGTCAAACCTCCGCCACCCCCAATCTTCAACCCTAACCTTCAACTCGCCTACCCCTTTCTCAAAACCCATTTTTCTAACCAACCCAGAAACTGAGAAGAAAATAGAAGAAGTAGAATGAAGCTGAGAAAAGATATCTGAGTCGAAAATGAAACTCAATCGCATGAATCACGAGTTGAAATAAAACCCAGAAGCCAAAGTCGTAACGAAGAAGACAAGATTGAGGTGGAAATCTCATAAGCTTGTGATGGATTGTTTACATTGTGGACCGTTCTTTTCCTTTGATCTTTTTCTGTTTCACCGCGTGTGTGTGTCGGGAGAGAAGGTTTCGGTTTAGGAGGAACCGAAGGTATTATGAGTTCGGGCTTGATGGCCCACTGTTGTTTTAAAACTTGAATTTTCTTTTTTATGACTTTTTGATGGGTGATGTTGTTTGATTAATTCCCCAATATCCATACCCCTTGTATCCACCGCGTGTTTGAGATGAATGGGCCATATGGCCCATGATGATTCTAGTAAATTTCTATTTCACACTACCAGTTTTCAGCATACCCCCTCTTAGGGTGATGGGCTTTGTAAAGCCCAAATGATCCATTTATTTTTTTTATATACAATTAATTTTTTTTCAATATGATGTTTGGTTAGTGTTTTCTTAAAGCATTTTATTCAATAATTAACATTAATTATTATTATTATTATTATTTTATTTATTTATTTAGTTTTTGGACATTACTCACTTCTCTTCATTTTTGATTTGGGTTTGGTGTTCATTTTCCTTTGGGTCGATGACAAGATTACCAACGTTTAACTGTCAAATTATTGGCGTGAAAGAAAGGATCTGAGACCACTTTCTTTCTCCGATTTTATTTTGATTTTTGGATCAATGAAGTCTTTTATTCGTAAGCGTCGCGTATCGAAGTTGATAACCTTCTCGATTTCAAATCTATGGTGAATGACCATTGGGGTCATTTTCCGTACTTTGGGATCGTGATAGGCTACCTTCGATTAATCGGCATTATGTTTGCGATTAAGATGAGATCCCATTCCTTAGTGTCCCGATTCGATTCACTAAACTAACCAATAACTTTAATTTTCGTTAAATATTATTGTGAATATTATTGTTATATTATCTTGACATATTATTATTGTCATATCATACCACAAACTCTTTTCATACTCCTCGATTCGATTCAAATCATTTTCTCAACACTTTTCTCAATTCAAACTCCGAAAGAAGGAGGTTCTTGGAATCTAGCATTCCTTGAATCTTCGAGTGAATAATTCTCGAGGCACGCTCTTGAGTTATTATTCATTCAATATTTCGACTTTTTAAAAAAAAACATTTTCTCGATTAAAACTCCGAAAGAAGGAGGTTCTTGGAATCTAGCATTCCTTGGATCTTCAAGTGAATAATTCTTGAGGCACGCTCTTGAGTTGTTATTCACTCAATCTTTCTACTTTTCCAAACTCAAACATTTTCAAATGTCCTCCTAAGTCGAGTGCTCGTCCGCATTCGCAACTGTCGATATTTCGCACACACTTCACCATTCCTCGTGGTTTCGATATTAGGGGCACCCTTAGGGACTAATATCGTTTCTCACCATCTAACCCTTGACACGTCGTCAAGTCGGTTCCGTCTTCAATCAAATCCTCGACACGTCGTCGAGACATTTTTAAACCAACTTCCTTTTACGTTACATTCCATTTTCGATTCAATCTTTCTACAAACGTTTTTTAAACTTATGAAAGAGGGATAATTCTTAGAATCTAGCATTCTTTGAATATTCGAATGAGTAACTCTCGAGGTGTACCCTTGAGTTGTTATTAGTTCATTCTCCGATTCTTCACATTCCACGAACTACGACTGCTCTGTTTCTTCTTTCTCGTCCGAATGTAAGATACGTAGGCACAAGATCGCGATGATCTTGGCGAGCTACCTCCCCTCCATTTTCCATTTCCCCGTATCCATTTCGTGGTTGTTACCACGAACTACAGACGCTCTGATTCTTTATTCATTCTTGAATATAAGATACGTAGGCACAAGATTGCGATGATCTTAGCGAGCACACTTCTATCTTTCTCCATTATTCCGTCCACACATTCCTAACCTTTCCTGTAGTCGAACTATGACGCTCTGATTTCTCATTCTTGTCCGAATGAGTATACGTAGGCACAAGGGCCCCAATATTTGGCGAGCACCCTATCCTCTAACTCCCCACTTTCCCTTTATCGTCTTTAACCTTTTATCCTATTAATTCTACCTTTATAATCGAGAAGAAAAGCAAATAAACCCAAACAACACTCTCCACAAATACCCTAAGAGGTTCCCGTTGAGTACAACGGACGTGAGGGGTGCTAATACCTTCCCCTCGCGTAACTGACTCCCGAACCCGGAACTTGGTTGCGACAACCCTGTTCCTATCCTTTTCGTTTTTAAGAGGTTTTCTCGATATTTTCCTCTCCCGTTTATTCGGGAAAAATAAAGTTCGGTGGCGACTCTGTCGAACCGCATTTCCACGCCTTTTGCGCGAGGGCCGTATGTGCGAATGAATTTTCAAGGTGCGAAAGTTGGCGACTCTGCTGGGGACATTTGCTCCATGCAAAGAGAGAGTCGAGCCTATCTTTTGGTTTGTGAGGAGTGTTTGTTTTTTATTTGTTTTCTTCTTGTTTATGTATTTGTTCTCTTGTGGATTTTATTTGTGCTTGTTATCTTGGTTGCCTGTTGGTTCTCGGGATGACATCATAATTAAAGCTCTACGCCCGAGCTTTGGTAAAAGCAGAGAGAACACATAGTTTAGAATTGGTAGTCGAGTAGTGTTAGTCTCCGAGGACTTGCTCCTTGTGGGCCTAGCATGAAAGCTCCTCCAGAGGAGACCTATTCGTAGATCTTGTTGTAATACATCTAGCCTGTTGCACGATTTGATTCATGAAGGGTCCATGATTCTGGGAACCTTTTTTAGCACCAGTTCCAATAATGGTGGTCGTGTAGTGTTAGTCTCCGAGGACTTGCTCCTTGTGGGCCTAGCATGAGGACTCCGCTCAGGAGAGACCTTATCGTCATTATCGTCGTAATACAGCCAGCCTGTTGCGTGACGCTAATACGATTAGTGTCCGTGATCCTGGGAACCAAACATAGAAACCATCCTGTGAGTGGGTTTATGGGTAGAGTGTCTAGATCTTCCCGTATAGGGCTTACCTGTCAGGTTTCTTTGGTCAGAAATTTTGGTTACCTACCTATTACATTTATCAGCTTCAGAGTTGTTTGAACTATGAAAATGTGATCCTGGATCTTGTATCTTGCATTGCATCTTGCATATCATTTGCATTGCATCTCATATGTTGTGCATTTTGCATTTCCAATCCTTCAGCAAAATCTTATGTCTCCTTCCTTCCTCTCCAGTAAATCAAGCTGATTCCTCAACACCAGTACGCGACTAGAGTCAATACAAGACGAATGATGGAGCAGATTCAGCAAGAGCAAGCTGCCTTCAGGGAAGAGTTGGACTCCATCAAAGGAAAGATTGACCAGATCCTAGAAGCCATCCTCACGGTCAGAAGAGAGGAAGAACAACGTGAAGCTGCTGCTGTCGTCAACAACAATGGTCAGACGCAAGTGTCTACCCCAAGGCTCTTAGCTCTAGTCTCTAACCCCTATGGAATGCCAATGAATTTCACTACCGCAGCAGAAGGGACCACTTCTCAGCCAATCCCAACGCCTGGAGTTACTGTTGGGGCTATCCCGCAAGCCCAACCAACTATGGTTCAGATCTCCGTTCCTCATAATGAAGATAATATGGTGGACCAGTATGACGATGTGAAAAACTATCATGCTGCTATTCACATTGCTAGTCCTGTTGCTGCTCAGGATTCAGAAGCTATGAAGATGTGTCGAGAGCTAGCTGAGAAATTTCGAGTTATGGAGGGGCACAATTCAAACCCTCTCAGTGCTTTAGAAATGTGCTTGGTGCCTGATGTCATCATCCCGCCCAAGTTCAAGGTGCCCGAATTCTCGAAGTACAAAGGTCTCAGTTGCCCAAACATTCATCTAAAGATGTACTGTCGCAAGATGGCTGCCTATGCCAGAGATAAAAAGCTCATGATTCATTGCTTCCAAGACAGTTTGTCTGGGGCGTCACTAGAATGGTATATGCAGCTGGAACGTAACAGTGTGTGCACTTGGGCCGAGCTAGCCGATGAATTTGTCAAGCAGTATAAGTACAACACCGATCTTGCTCCGAATCGTACTCAACTTCAGAGTATGACTCAGAAGGATATCGTATCCTTCAAGGAGTACACGCAACGATGGAGAGAGCTAGCCGCAAGGGTGCATCCACCTCTTGTTGACCGTGAACTAATTGACATCTTCATGGGTACTTTACAAGGCCATTACTATGAAAAGCTGATCGGTAGTGTCTCCGCTGGATTCTCTGACTTGGTGATCGTTGGTGAGAGAATTGAAGAAGGTCTAAAGAATGGAAAGATCCCAGGAGGTTCTAATAGCCAAGCCAATGCCAAGAAGCCTTTCAACGGATACAAGAAGAAAGAGGGCGAAACAAATGCCATCTCTTTGCAGAAAGGGCAAGCTTCTCAACAAGCTCCCGCTCATGTGCCTTATCAAGTTCCCTATTATCAGTATCCGTATGTTGCTGCTGCGTAATATGCTCCAATGCCTTATCAGCCAGTTGTTCAAGCAGTGCAAGCTCAGATGCCACAACAACAAGCTCCTCAGCAACAGGCCTACAACCAGTAAGGATATCAGTATCCTCCTCAGCAACAGCAGATGCAAGCTGCTCAACAACAACAAGGTGCTCGCCAACAGCGTCAGCAGAGGACATGGAAGCCTGATAGAGTATTTGATCGCCTGCCAATGACATATGCTAGTATCTTTGCTCAGTTGATGGAGAAAAAGGCTATTGTTCCGAGAGATTTGGCTCCCCCAACTGTCATTCCTGCCGACTACGATGCAAATGCTCATTGTGAGTTTCATAAGGGCGCTCCAGGTCACACCATTGAGGACTGCAGGGCTTTCAAGCACAAGATCCAAGACATGATCGACAAGGATGCTATCAACTTTAATGGGAAGTCTCCAAACATCATCAACAATCCAATGCCGCCGAACAAATAGCATTATTCAGATCAAATCCAGTCAAGTCAAAGTTCATCCCCCGAAGAAGGCCGTCATGTTGCCATTTCATATTTCGCATTTCTTATGTTTTGTCTTTGTTTGTTTAAGTATTGTATGCTTTGAACAATTGTCATTCGTATTCGGTTTTCATTAATGTATCGTTTATGCATGTTTTGAATTAGTTATGTCGTATTCACTCATTTTCACTTATCACCAACACATTTATTCACTCCACTCTATTCACTGTTGTTTAGCTTGATTTGAGGGAGGATGATGAAAACGAGATACCCATAATTGCAAACCGTATGCTTTTAGATAGAATCTCGTCAATGATGTACATGCATTGCTTCAATCCCCTAAACACTGGAGATATAAGGAGTTAATCCCTAGTAGACCACTTCGAGCCTAGAAGTAGTAGTTTCCTTCAGATATTCAAACCTTTTACACTCAACCTGGGGCATGGTAGTGTTCAGTTAATCCAATCTCGCACTCAAATCAACAAGCAAAATCCAGAAGACGACTGTTTATCAATGACTCATGACATGGCAGTCACAACCTTCCAACAAAATCCAAAAAAATCAAAAGCCTGCTAAGTCAAACACCTTAGAGGGGACTTAGGAAAAATCAAGGCAATCCCGATGAATTTAACAAGCGAAGTCAATCCATGCAAAAGTTAGGGATCAACAAAAACAAAAACAAAAAAAAAACAAAAGAGGATCCTGAAATCCTCAACAAAAAAAAAGATTCAGTGGTCATTCAAATAGGGTCACTAGCATCCATCAAAATAAGGTGACTGCCATCGAGTTTACACTGTCAAGACAAGCATGTGCAGAATTAACTGAACGTAGGACTGGAGATCATTAAGAAGAAGGGGTGGGTATAAATCATACTTTGAGCCTAATACCTTTGTTCCATAAACCATGAACCAGACCACGTTACAACCCTCGAAAGACCTAATTGAGGCGAGGTTTATTTTGAAAGCATACTATCGCAAGGTTGCGTAACCTGACTCCTCACATGATTTCTAATCATCAGCATTGGTGTCATTTCTCTTGATATATCTTTCACACCAATCAAAACTAGCATAATGTTTGGGCTAACGGTCCATTCGTTTCACTATCACGACACTTCAATAAATGACACACTTTTTCAAAACATACATTGAACTTTACATTAATATTACCATTTATGAATGTACAGTTTTAATTGTAAATCAGTGCTAGGTATTCAAGGACATCTCAACAAAGGAGAATCAAGGAGGAACTTGACTTTCAGTGGTTGGAACAAAGCAAGGCTACCTGAAAACTCACAGGCTGGGGGAAATCATTCAAGAGCTCGAGCAGGGGCATATCATTACCATATTCAGACTAGGGCAGGACCAAGTTATCCTAATCATCAGGCAGGGCTGCAACCTTCTCTAAAGCAAATCACTAAGTAACCAGACTTGGGGCATCTAGAGCATCATCTTCTGCTTCAATCGTGACGTCTTCAACGAGCTGCTTGTCGAGGAAGTCAATCCCTCCCACCACCCAAAGTCCAATTCGCATTGACAACTACCAAAGTCCACCACGCTGGCATCTCCACTTGCATTTCCAATCACCCGTCTGCAATCATGTGCATCATACGCATTGCATTCGCAATCATAAGCATCTTGCATCATATGCATACTCCAATCATATCATACTTCCCCAGCTCTTGCATCTCCACGCGTCAGCATTTGCACTTCCATTCGTTATGGAACATCATTTACATCCAGCATTTGCATATGCAAGTCAAGGTCCAGGATCAATCTCAAAGATTTCCAAGACTATCATCAACTCAGTCATGGGCATTTTTGCAAGATTATGGGTTTCTCCCACGAAATTCAAAGACATCAAGATTCAGCCCAGTCAGGGGTATCTTTTTCCAGACCATGGGTATCTCCCATGAAGTATTTCAACCTCGTGGTTGATCAGAACTTCAAATCAACATTCAGCCCAGCCGGGAACACACCATTCAAGGCCGTGGGCATCCCCACGAAGTTGTTCAACCTTTTGTTGGTCAAATCCAAGAAGTTTAATGCAAGATTCAGCCTAGACAGGGGAATCTTCAGCAAAACCGTGAGCGTTCCTCACGAAGATGTACAACCTTTTGCCGACTAAGACAAGATTTCAAAGACAAACTCAGCCCGGACAAGGGCATCCTCTTCAACTCATGGGCGTAACCATGAAATCATTTCAACAAAAATTATGATCTCCAAGCAAGACGGTGGGCGTACCCCGTTGTTCATTTCAGTCCAATCTTCCTCAAGGGTATTCCCCAGTGAGTTGTATTCCGCAAGCGTGACCGTTGTCAATTGCCTCACTATCATCCTTTTAGAGATAGCCGAACTTCATCTATTCAACCCAGCCTGCATCCTTTTGGTGATCTTCAAATTGTGTCGTTTTATCACCCTTTTGGTGATAGCAACCTGTGTGTGTGTTTCGCTCCGTCATCCTTTTGGTGGGGGTCTGTCATATGGATTGGTGTCAGATTGTGCGATATTGTTTGTGTGTGTTTCACTCCGTCATCCTTTTGGTGGGGGTCTGTCATCTGGATTGGTGTCAGATTGTGCGATAGTGTTTGGTGTGAGTTTCGCTTCGTCATCCTTTTGGTGGAGGGTCTGCCACTTGGATTGGTGATAGATTGTGCGATATTTGTTTGTGTGTGTTTCGCTCCGTCATCCTTTTGGTGGGGGGGGGGGGGGGTCTGTCACTTGGATTGCTGATAGATTATGCGATAATGTTTGTTTGTGTTTCACTCTGTCATCCTTTTGGTGGGGGGTCTGTCACTTGGATTGGTGATAGGTTGTGCGATATTTATTTATATTTGTGTTTCGCTCTGTCATACTTTTGGTGGGGGGTCTGTCACTTGGATTGGTGATAGATTGTGCGATATTTTGTGTGTGTTTCGCTCCGTCATCCTTTTGGTGGGGGGTCTGTCACTTGGATTGGTGTCAGATTGTGCGATATTTTTATGTTTGCGTTTCGCTCCGTCATCCTTTTGATGGGGGGTCTGTCACTTGGATTGGTGTCAGATTGTGCGATAGTGTTTGTCCTATCATCCTTTTGGTGGTAGTGGCCGGTGTGTGTTTCGCTCCGTCATTCTTTTGGTGCGGTGTCTGTCATCTGGATTGGTGTCAGATTGTGCGATAGTGTTTGTCCTATCATCCTTTTGGTGATAGTGGCCGATGTGAGTTTCGCTACGCCATCCTTTTGGTGGGGGGTCTATCATCTGGATTGGTGTCAGATTGTGTGATAGTGTTTGTCCTATCAGCCTTTTGGTGGTAGTGGCCGGTGTGTGTTTCGCTCCGTCATCCTTTTGGTGGGGGGTCTGTCATCTAGATTGGTGTCAGATTGTGTGATAGTGTTTGACCTATCATCCTTTTGATGATAGTGGCCGGTGTGAGTTTCTCTCCGTCACCCTTTTGGTGGGGGGTCTGTCACTTGGATTGGTGATAGATTGTGCGATAATGTTTATTTGTGTTTCGCTCCGTCATCCTTTTGGTGGGGGGTTTGTCATCTGGATTGGTGTCAGATTGTGCGATATTGTTTGTGTGTGTTTCGCTCCGCCGTCCTTTTGGTGGGGGGTCTGTCACTTGGATTGGTGATAGATTGGGCGATATTTGTTTGTGTGTGTTTCGCTCCGTCATCCTTTTGGTGGGGGGTCTGTCACTTGGATTGGTGATAGGTTGTGCGATATTTATTTATGTTTGTGTTTCGCTCCGTCATCCTTTTGGTGGGGGGTCTGTCACTTGGATTGGTGATAGATTGTGCGATATTTTGTGTATGTTTCGCTCCGTCATCCTTTTGGTGGAGGGTCTGTCACTTGGATTAGTGTCAGATTGTGCGATATTTTTATGTTTGCGTTTCGCTCCGTCATCCTTTTGGTGGGGGTCTGTCACTTGGATTGGTGTCAGATTGTGCGATAGTGTTTGGCCTATCATCCTTTTGGTGGTAGTGGTCGATGTGTGTTTCGCTCCGTCACCCTTTTGGTGGGGGGTCTGTCATCTGTATTGGTGTCAGATTGTGCGATAGTGTTTGTCCTATCATCCTCCTGGTGATAGTGGCCGGTGTGAGTTTCGCTCCGTCATCCTTTCGGTGGGGGGTCTGTCATCTGGATTGGTGTCAGATTAAGTGATAGTGCTTGTCCTATCATCCTTTTGGTGGTAGTGGCCGGTGTGTGTTTCGCTCCGTCATCCTTTTGGTGGGGGGTCTGTCATCTGGATTTGTTTCAGATTATGCGATAGTGTTTGTCTTATAATCCTTTTGGTGATAGTGGTCGGTGTGAGTTTCGCTCCGTCATCCTTTCGGTGGGGGGTCTGTCATCTGGGTTGGTGTCAGATTGTGCGATAGTGTTTGTCATATCATCCTTTTGATGATAATGGCCGGTGTGAGTTTTGCACCGTCACCATTTTCGTGAGGGGTCTGTCAATCGGATTGGTGATAGATTGTGCGATAGTGTTTATTTGTGAATCGCTCTGTCATCCTTTTGGTAGGGGGTGTGTCATCTGGATTGGTGTTAGATTGTGCGATATTGTTTGTGTGTGTTTTGCTCTGTCATCCTTTTGGTGGGGGGTCTGTCACTTGGACGGGTGATAGGTTGTGCGATATTTATTTATGTTTGTGTTTCGCTCCGTCATCCTTTTGGTGGGGGGTCTGTCACTTGGATTGGTAATAGATTGTGCGATAGTGTTTATTTGTGTTTCGCTCCGTCATCCTTTTGGTGGGGGGTCTGTCATCTGGATTGGTGTCATATTGTTCTATATTATTTGTGTGTGTTTCGCTCCGTCATCCTTTTGGTGGGGGGTCTGTCATATGTATTAGTGTCAGATTGTGCGATAGTGTTTGGTGTGAGTTTCGCTCCGTCATCCTTTTGGTGGGGGGTCTGTCACTTGGATTGCTGATAGATTGTGGGATATTTGTTTGTGTGTGTTTCGCTCCATCATCCTTATGGTGGGGCGGTCTGTCACTTGGATTGGTGATAGATTGTACGATAGTGTTTGTTTGTGTTTCGCTCCGTCATCCTTTTGGCGGGGGGTCTGTCACTTTGATTGGTGATAGGTTGTACGATATTTATTTATGTTTGTGTTTCGCTCCGTCATCCTTTTGGTGGGTGGTCTGTCAATTGGATTGGTGATAGATTGTGCGATATTTTGTGTGTGTTTCGCTCCGTCATCCTTTTGGTGGGAGGTCTGTCACTTGGATTGGTGTCAGATTGTGCAATATTTTTATGTTTGCGTTTCGCTCCGTCATCATTTTGGTGGGGGGTCTGTCACTTGGATTGATGTCAGATTGTGCGATAGTGTTTGTCCTATCATCCTTTTGGTGGTAGTGGCCGGTGTGTGTTTCGCTCCGTCATCCTTTTGGTGGGGGATCTGTCATCTGAATTGGTGTCAGATTGTGCGATAGTGTTTGTCCTATCATCCTTTTGGTGATAGTGGCCGGTGTGAGTTTCGCTCCGTCATCCTTTCGGTGGGGGGTCTGTCATTTGGATTGGTGTCAGATTGTGTGATAGTGTTTGTCCTATCATCCTTTTGATGATAGTGGTCGGTGTGAGTTTCGCTCCGTCACCCTTTTGGTGGGGGGTCTGTCACTTGGATTGGTGATAGATTATGCGATAGTGTTTATTTGTGTTTTGCTCCGTCATCCTTTTGGTGAGGGGTCTGTCATCTGGATTGTAGTCAGATTGTGCGATATTGTTTGTGTGTGTTTCGCTTCGTCATCCTTTTGGTGGGGGGTCTGTCACTTGGATCGGTGATAGATTGCGCGATATTTGTTTGTGTGTGTTTCACTCCGTCATCCTTTTGGTGGGGGGTCTGTCACTTGGATTGGTGATAGGTTGTGCGATATTTATTTATATTTGTGTTTCGCTCCGTGATCCTTTTGGTGGGGGGTCTGTCACTTGGATTGGTGATAGATTGTGCGATTCTTTGTGTGTGTTTCGCTCTGTCATTCTTTTGGTGGGGGGTCTGTGTTGCACCCTAAAATTTGACCAACCGATTCTCCTATCTGACTCGTGGTTTAAATTCATATTCGCAAATCAGACGCGTGATATTTGTGCACAAGCAGGGGATATCAGAGTTTACAGCTTGATTTTCGTCTATCAGATATGGCAAATCCAGTCCAGATCACCAGGGTTTTATTTTCGGGAAATTGTGCGCTCCTCGGTGATTTTTAGCTTGCACAGTAATTTTGGGGTATTCTGATGCCCGGGGTTCTCTGTTCGATTCGATCTGGTCTCGTGCGCTCTTTTATGGGGGTCATTTGCATTCATCTGCATTTTTAGGATTTTTATAGACTTTTGTGAATTTTAGATAGGCTTTATAGATTTTTCTGGAATTTAAATAGAGTTTTTGTATTTTTTTAATAGTTTAATTCTCTGTTTAGAATTTTATAGGATTTTTTAAATAGGTTTAATTGTTTTTTAAATCATTTTTAGAATTTTATATAGATTTTAAAATAGGTTTAATTGTTTTTTAGATAATATAGAAAATAATATAGTTTTTCTTTTATTAATAATAGATTTTAATAGATATTAAATAATGGTAGAATTTTAATAGAATTAGTAGAAATTTAGAGTCAATTAGATCTTAATCATCTTTAGATTTAATTAGGTTAATATAGAGTTAATTAGAGTTTTAATCTTTCTAGATTTGATTAGGGCTTAATTTTTGTTTAGAGTTTATTAGTTAATCATTAGATTAATTAGTTTTAATCAGATATTAATTAGTTTCTCATTTTTTTTGGTTTTTTATTCATTTTTCGTATGGGCCCAGGGGGTGTTTTTTTGAGGCCCAGCATGCTAGTCAGTCCAATGCAGTTTTTGGCCAAGGAGTGACACTTGTCACTATAAGAAGGCATGCACGCGTCTGTCGCTTGCGCGAAAATAAGGTGCCGGCATGACAGAAGAGTCGCCACCTTTCGTTATTTATCCCTCAGAGCGGGAAAGGAAACGATCGGAAAAACCTGACGAAAAAGGGTAAGACAAGGTCATCGCAACCATTGTCTGGGTTCGGGAGTCGGTTACGCAAGGGGAAGGTATTAGCACCCCTCACGTCCGTCGTACTCGACGGGATCCTCGCTTGTTTGTTTACTTGGACGGGTTGGTTATAATCTATCTACCTATCAAGGTTGGCTGAAAAAGAAAAGAAAAATGACTCGGCAAAGCGTCGCGCTTTATGCCTACGTATTCCCGTCTTGGAACGAGAAATCAGAGTCAACGTAGTTCGGCCAACTACGGGGGAAGATGGGGAAGGTTACTCGCTAGGATATCGCATCCTATGCCTACGTACTTTCATCTGGTATGAAAGATCAGAGCAAACGTAGTTCGGGAAACTACAGGAAAAATGGCTCAACTAGGAGGGGGACTATCAAGTCCTACTGTTATCATGCCATGGATTCATCCTATGGTTGAGGTTTGAACAGGGAACTCCTAGATGTTGTCATGCATAGGTTTCAACCTAAAAGTCTATCATCAAATCCTCATCAGAAGAAATGAGAGTCCTAAGGGATCATGTTAATGATACACAGAAACAGACAAAAACATCAGCTTTAACAGTAAAATGCATGCAATGCAAGTGAGGGAGGAAATGTGTGTGGGGCTTCAGCCTCCACAAGCTCATCTCGACCTCAAGCCAGTCATGAAATAACAGCAACCATACTGAAAATAATCAACATGCTACCAAGCAATAAACCAGATACAGGAAATGAAGTGCCATCAGGCAAACAAAACACACTTGAGAAAGAATCATCTTATCTCTAATCCTAACCCTAATCACAGAGTCTAAACAAATCTAATCAAAGCTCTCAAGCAAAACTCAAACAGGAGGAATCAATCCCAGTCTTCAAGCTTCAGAACAAGCTTACCAAAGAAAGGGAGCTAAGCAAGCAGACTCATAGTGTCTTCCTCAGGAAAGCACTAGGAGGTGTATACTCAGGAGTCATACCCTATGTGGCTCAACCACTGTGATCAGTTTACATTCCTCCTCAGGAGAAACTAAACTCACAAGCAGGCTCCAACATCACTGGATATTTAGGAAATCCTATCTGAACTAGTGGAACTAAATGAATAGACTCATAGGACCTTCCTCAGGAAAGTACTAGGAGGCTTCCACTTAGGAGTTGTATCCTATGTGGCTCAACAACTGTGATCAGCTTACATTCCTCCTCGGGAGAAATTAAACTCACAAGTTGGCTCCAACATCATTGGATACTTGAGAAATCCTAGATAGACTAATGGAACTAAGTGAATAGACCCATAGGACCTTCCTCAGGAAAGTGCTAGGAGGCTTCCACTTAGGAGTTGTATCCCATGTGGCTCAACAACATGTGATCAGTTTACATTCCTCCTCAGGAGAAATTAAACTCACAAGTTGGCTCCAACATCATTGGATACTTAAGAAAGAGGTGAGAAGAAAGAATGAAAGTCATTCATAGTGCCTTCCTCAGGAAAGTACCATGAACTTCCTTCAAACTTCAGGATCTCAAACCTCACCAACAGGGAACAAGACAAGCTCTGGGTCTCTGAATCTTGATCTACAATCTTCACTTCATGATGCTCTCCATCAAGATCTTCAAGGCAACACAAGCCCCTCAACAAATTCCTCAGAATGAACCCCACAGATGAACAGATAACCCACTGAACAGATCAAATCATCAGGCAACTTCAGAAAATACCTAAAAATACTAAACTAATGGGGAAAAATCTAACAAATACTCACAAGGATCCTCAACACCTACTCATAACACCTACAAAGGTCTCTACCTAAAAATCAAGATAAAACTCAATCAAAGAAAGGGATTCATCACCTAAACATAATTTAAACCCTAATCAGGATACCCTAAATCAACCCTAATTAAACTAATCAAAATTTAATTATAAAAATCTATAAAAAATCCTATGGGGAACTATGACTCATCATCTAATTGCACAAAAAAGAATGGATAAAAAACCCTAAGGGAATATCCTAAAATAATTCCTACAAAATCAGATACCAAATTAAGACTATTAAAAAGCTATTTATTTGGAAAATCTATTAAAAATATTAAACCTAAAAATAAAATCTCATTTTTATTTTTATAATTTTCTACACATTTTAATCTAATCATAGGAAAAAGAAGAATTAAAAAAGAATTAATTTCCAATTTTTAATGAATTTTCAAAGACAGCAAAATATTAAAAGAAAATTAAAAACAATTAAATCAATTAAAGGGGTGGGGGGTCAGAATAGCACTACACATCAGTTAAAGGAATTGGGCCCAATAGAAGGGGGGGGCGAATAGAAACCAAGCCCAGAATGGCTGGTTTAATGAAACGACGCGTTTCAATATATTCAAATCTTCCCTCTCTTTTCTCAGACACGCTCACAGCCACACGATTGGATGAATTTGTCAAATATTGGGACTGATCCAACGGATCATCTTCATCGTCCCCAAACACCCTAGGGTTTTCAGAAACCCTAATCCCACGCACTCATCTTCCAGCTCCCCCATCTCTCTCCACACGCCACGGTTTGACTTGATTCCAAAACAAGAAATGCCCTACTAAATGCCTAGAATACGATGGTACGAGTAGTTTTTTCTAATTCCTCCTGAATAATCCAAACAGAAGGCTTGAACACCTTGGTACCAACACGGTTCAGAATTTTCAACTGATGTCAATCTTTATTAAACTTCAGTATAATGATGCAATCATGCTCTTGATGTTATCCTGGTGATTCTAACCTAATTCTTGCTACCTAAAACTCATTAAACAACCAATTATGGAAGAGTAAAGAATTATGCACCTGTCACAAACCATCATGGATCGTGCCCTAGCTTTCAGTATCTATCCATCTACCCTAATACATCAATTATACACCTAAAGAATGAACTAAAACTACATAATTTAGGGGATAGAGAGTGAAGAAAGAACCTGTCAAGAGGTTATGGTGCAGTGATGTAGAGCACGATTCAGGCCTTGGAAGTGCTTCTAGATGATCCTTGGATGATCACCAATCTTCTGTTTGCAATGGTTATGAAGGAGATGGCTTGTGGTGCAAGATATCTTGACTTGCTTCAACTTGAAGAAATCTCTCCAATGGCTATGTATCTCTCTCTCTCCTCTGACTTGGCTCAAGTTTCACCAACCTTAGACTCTCCACAATGCACTCTTTTTATATTGATGGTTGGATGCTTCTAGATTCATCTAGAAGGGTGTGGAAGTTTCTTTAAAATCTCATGATATGCCAAGTTGGATTTCTCACATCTCATATGCCATGCCTTGTAATTCATTGCCAAATTCTCCTTACATGAGTTATTGGGTGTGGATGAGTGAAAAACAAGTGCATTTTTGGCTTGTGTAGGGTTTTGCAAAGTTGCCCTCTTATGCAAGCAACAAATTTCCAAAGGAACCTCATTTTTTAAGCCTCAAATGAAAATTCTATTTAAACCAAAGTTCTTAAAATGGTTTTTCCAATCAAAATGATATATTGGATGACCTATTTTGGATTTGTGGATCTCCCAAATCACTTTTCAATTTCAACTTTTCAAAGTTATAAGTCATTTTTAGTTCATTTTTGACCAATCATGGAATCTTGTGCTATGAGCTTTTCCAACAATTTGTGACCTTCTTTCTAGACTTAAAATCACATTTTGAGCAAGTTTCATGTTTTGAGTTTTTTCATTTGAGGCTTGGAAATAGGAGTTTTAGGCATTGGATAAAATGACCTATAACTGACAAATGACCAAAATACCCCTGCCTTGTTCAAACCATAAGTTGAGTTCCACAAATCCAATCAAGGACTTCTACCACTCAAATTAAATCTAAGAAGATGCTCTTCAACATTCATGTTGACCAAGAAATCATAGGAATCATCCTACTAGGGCAAAAGTTGTCTGCAAGTTGGGTGACTTTCAAGGACCCAGATTCACACACCTCAGCTGACCTGTAACTTGTCAAAACCATAACTTGAGCTCTGTAACTCCTATCAAGGACTTCCACCACTCAAATTAAAGCTTAGAACAAGCTCTACAACATTCATGTTGTGGGGAAGATGAGATCTCAATCACATCTACAGCTAAAACTGCCTGGAAGATAGGGATCAAATTAGGGTTTTTCACTGACAATCCTCAGAAACCCTAACTCAAAACTTCTCAAACTCCTCAGTCATGATGAGTTGGTCTAGGAATCATCTTTATAACATCTCTATGCATCATTCCATGATCTCATGGCCCCTTGGATTAGGTCTCAACCTTCTCCAAATCTTCAGCTGATCTAGGGTTGACCCAGTCAAAACCCTAATTCTACCATTCATGGTTAAATCTTCTGAACTTTTACATAATGACTTCTCTGGGCTTCATGGTGGCTATCAAGACATCTCATAAGCTTTCTCAGAACATCAAGTTCATTCTCAAAGTCTCAAAATCATCTGAGGAGCACCCACAACTTTCAAACTGTGAAGCACACAACCCTGGTTTCAACCCACTTCCTCTGAGGATCTTTTGAACTTTCTGATGAAGGTATCCATTTTCACACACTCAATGAATGAATAATTTTCGGTCAAATTTTGGGGTGCAACAGCTGCCCCTATTCAAACGGCTTGAACCTCACTGGGTGAGAAGCGAACGGCTCTCAACCAATCGAGGTACGAGACGGTTGAATATCGGTAAACCCGAAAATTTGCCAACTGCACGACCACACGGTACTCTGCGGGGAACGAATCTTCGAACACTGCAACACTAGCTGCTCACCAACTGGCGGGAGAGATATTGATCTGACATCGCCGCCGGAAACAAACATCATTCTGAGAGACACTCGACATCGCCGTCGTACCAACATCATCTCTGCTAGGGATTTAAAGAGTCTGACATTGCCGTCGGACAAACATCCAACCTCGCTGCCGGAAACAAACATAGTCTGACCTCGCCGTCGGACAATCAAAATACCCCGCATTGCTACTGGAGAACTACAACACTGAACAACTCTGCCCTGAGGTTCACCCCTGGTAAAGTACACTTGCGTATTTGGAACCACTCCGCTGGGAATGAGAGACTTAACCGAGCACACTCTGATCTGGGGTTCACCCTCAGAACCATACCGAACATCGGAATACTGCTGCACAATGCCCACTGTAGAACTTCAACATTAAAGATGTATGAAACCCTGGCCCCTGGCCACTTCCAGCTTCAGCTAGAAAAGATCTTCAAATACTTCTGAAGATAAGCATCCTTGGCCTCCAAGGATGTAAACTCTGCAGGAGGTATCTTCGACTTCAGTCTAAAGAAAATGGTCCTTGGCCTTCAAGGATACATGGACCTGCCTTCAGGCAACTTCGCCTCTGCTATAGAGCGTCCGTGACTGCAGTCAGGGATATACTTCGGCCTTCAGTCCGAAAAATGAATCCTAGGTCCTTCATGACCTTGGGGGATAACCTTGCCCTTAGGCACCTTCGCTTCAGCTTAAGAAATCTGTGACTTCAGTCAGAGAAATGGTATCCTGAGCCATTCACGACTCTACGGGGATTCAAACACTTTGCCTTCAGGCAAAACTCCGCTTCAGCTGGAGAAACATCTTCGACTTCAATCAGAAGACGTATCATTCACTTGATCGCGCTCAATCATCACTTCAGGATAACTGACTTGGTCTTCAGACTCACACGAATCACTCTGTCGTATCTACAACCTCTGGAACCTTATCTTCATCCACCCGTTGATTCTTCAACACGGAAATCTGGACTTGCAGGAACCTTCTGATATCGCCTTCTGGCGCTTATGAAATCCATCTTCAGATTAGACATCATTGTTGGAGAAACATATCATGCTGCTGAGGACTTCAAGAATCAACTTGAACAAACAGATCCGTCGGGCATCTTCAAGAGTCATCTTGTACTAATAACCTTTCTGGAGCAAACATTCTGTTGGGAATTCCAGGAATCTTCCTGGGCAACTCTTGCTGGAGGTGCTATTGGGGAGCTCAAGTATCATACTGAGCAAACCACTCGGGAAACTGTACTGAGGTCTTAAGAATCATCTTTAAGCAAATGGCCCTGCTGAGGGACTTGAGAATCATCTCGAACTGAAGACTTCGCTGTGGATCTCAAAAATCATCTTGAGCGAGCGACCGTGGGGATCACACCGGGGTCTTTAGAATCATCTAAGAAAGCAACCTTGCTGGGGAGAAAACCAGGAATCATCCTGAGTAACCGATCCTTCGGTGGTACACCTGTACAATAAGGATGATAATGACCTAGATCATGCTTATGATGCGTATGCTTCTGCGCTATGCCCCACATAGTGGAAATGATATGCGTTTATACTAAATGCCATGCAATCATGCACAATGCTGTGCAATCATGCACAATGCTATGCAATCATGCACAATGATACGATCCCATCAGCAAAATAAATGCCGAAGGGGGAAATCTTCCTGTCAAGGAGAAAGAACCACTCAGGTAGAGGAATCATCCTGCTGAGGAGAACGTGAACACGCCAATATCAATCAGGCTCTGTCCGGGGAATTGATCTTCCACGAACTGCTGCAGGGGAACAACTTCAGCTGACTGCTGCAGGGGACGAGGCTCTACGAGAACTTGGATCTGCTGATGTCAATCGCGAGAATGAACTGCGCGGCCGTCTCGGCTACGCTTCTGGGTATGACAACTCTGTGGGGAACCAACTTCAGCTGCTCAACACTCCACTGGGGAAAAACCAATCATGATCTGATCACCTTCCAAGGATTCGGCTCTCTTGGGTATCTGCAAACTCGGCAGAGGAAGGAGAAGTCATTCTGCTTCGCTGGAAAGAGTACACCTCTGGGGAAATACAGCATTAACTGCCTACTGCTCTGCTGGGGAAAATTGATCATGATCCGATCAACTTCCAAGGATTCTGCTTTTCTGCGGCCTCAGCCGGGGAGAGAGATCATTCCATTTCACTGGAGAGTACGACTCTGATGGGGAATTTGATTCCACTGGGGAAGAAAGGATCATCTAACTTCGGGGGAGAGTACGACTCTGCAGGGGAATGTAACATCAGCTGTTCCACTGCTCTATTGGGGAAGAGGGAATCATCCAACTTCAAGAGAGAATACGGCTCTGGTGAGGAATCTCAATTCCACTGGAGACCTCAGTCTGGCGCCATCAGTTACTGCATACTTCGGCATATGAACAGCTTCCTACGAAACCTGCACTTGTGACCCGGTGCGGGGGAAAATCCTGCTTCAGCGACTTTACTGGGGAAAACACGAGCTTCAGCTTCCCAAACATTTCTATGAACTCTGCACTTGTGACCCGGTGCTGGGGATAATCATCATGCTTTAGTGCTTGACTCAGCTGATGAGGTGACATTCCTTCAGGATGCGTCTGCTTAGGGAAGAGAATCACCTCTACCTGGGGAGGACATATCAATGCTCACTATCTTGATTCTGATTCTGATTCTGCAGAGGAGAGACTACTGAACTCTGCCGGAGAAGGAGGACTCATCCTGCCTCGGGGATACGCACGGCACATCTTCTGGCGAGGTACTACACCTGCAACAACACAAACAAACAGACAAGATACCCTCCTCAAAGGGGCCTATTCAGGTTATTATCTCGTGACAATGTTCAGTTAATTAATTGTTTCAACAATCAATGGGCTTAGGCCCGCAAGTTTATGTATGCGCATTTTATCAAAAAACACATCGGCGTTCTCATTCGCAAACAAAACAGATAAATGCTAAACAGACAAGTAGAATTGCTGAATAATGTGCATTTTATTGATGATGAACCCCTGAATGGGTAAAAATGTTTTACAACAGAGGCAAGCTCCTGGAATGAGGAAGCCGCGCAAAAAGAAAACATAAATATACATCAGTATATACAAATGTCGGCAATCGAGGCGTAGACGAACACCATAAGTTGATCCCTCTAAGACCCACTCGACTTCGATATTTCTTCGATGCTTCAGCTTTGGAAGAGATTGATTCAGATAAACGGCCCTCAGGTCTTCCGAACCACTAAACAATGAAAGTCCAAACGCGGAACGCAGTCATTTGCTTATTTAAATCCCTAACTTTTGCGTGAACCGCCCTTCCGGGTTTTCAGTTCACCGGGATACCCTTTTTTGCCGAAGCCGCCCAGTGTAGGTTTTCGACTTCGCGGGTGTACATTTTTCAATATATCCCTAATTTTTGCCCGAACCTTTTATTCTGTTTTTGGTTCGCCGGGATGCCCCTTTTTTGCCTGGACTCTTTCTTTTTTGTCCAGCGGGTCGCTTTCAAGCAAAGTATTTTTTAACTGCGTCCGCGTTCACCGGGGATGCAAAATCTTCACCATCCATCGTGGATAACAACAAAGCTCCTCCTGAGAAGACCTTGCTGACGACATACGGCCCTTCGTAATTCGGAGTCCACTTGCCCCGGTGATCGGAGTGTGGCGGAAGAATCTTCTTCAGGACGAGATCACCCGTCTGAAAGCTTCGAGGACGCACCTTCTTATCATAAGCTTTCTTCATTCGGCTTTGGTACAGACGACCAAATGCAATCGATGCTAACCTCTTCTCGTCCATCAGGCTGAGCTGGTTCAGGCGATTCGTCACCCATTCTGCCTCATCAAGTTTCACATCAACCAAAACTCGTAAAGAGGGAATCTCCACTTCTAGCGGTAGGACAACTTCCATACCGTACACCAAGGAGAAAGGAGTTGCCCCGGTCGACGTACGTACCGTAGTACGATAACCGTGCAAGGCAAACGGCAGCATCTCGTGCCAATCTTTATACGTCACAACCATCTTCTGAACAATCCTCTTGATGTTCTTGTTGGCCGCTTCAACGGCGCCATTCATCTTCGGCCGATAAGGAGATGAGTTGTGGTGTTCGATCTTGAAGCTCTGGCACAGCTCCTTCATCATCTTATTATTCAAATTCGAACCATTATCAGTAATGATCCGCTCGGGAATTCCATAGCGACAGATGATGTCCCTCTTTATGAATTTAGCTACCACCTGCTTGGTCACATTAGCGTACGAGGCTGCCTCCACCCACTTGGTGAAGTAGTCGATAGCTACCAGAATAAAACGATGACCATTGGATGCGGTGGGCTCGATCTTGCCTATCATGTCAATGCCCCACATGGAGAACGGCCAAGGGGAGGACATGACATTCAATGGGCACGGCGGCACATGAACTTTATCAGCATAAATCTGGCATTTGTGACATTTCTTCGCGAATCTGAAGCAATCCGACTCCATAGTCAACCAGTAATATCCTGCTCTCAGGATCTTTCTCGTCATGGCATGCCCGCCGGCGTGCGTACCAAATGTGCCCTCATGGACTTCTTCCATGAGCATACTTGCTTCTTTCTCATCTACACATCTGAGTAGCACGAGATCGTGGTTTCTCTTGTACAGCACTCCATCAGGATTGAGGTAAAAGTTTCCAGATAGCCTCCTCAGAGTCTTCTTGTCCTGGGTTGACGCACCCGCAGGATACTCCTTAGTCATAAGGAAGGTCTGGATGTCGTGGAACCATGGCTTGCCGTCAGTGGCATCCTCGATTGCGAACACATATGCTGGTCTGTCAAGACGCGAAAGTACAATACTTGGAGCTTCATTCCAAAGATTGACCTTATACATTGAAGCCAAGGTGGCTAAAGCATCAGCCATTTGATTTTCAGCCCGGGGTACATGATGAAGTTCTACTCGGTCGAAGAACGGAAGCAGCCTCCTGGCGTAATTCATGTACGGCACTAGATTCGGTTGACGAGTTTCCCACTCCCCTTTGATCTGATTGATTACGAGCGCTGAGTCGCCGTATATGTCTAGATTCTTGATTCTCAAATCAATTGCCTCTTCTAGACCCATAATACATGCTTCGTACTCGGCTTCGTTGTTGGTAACTGAAAACGTCAGTCTTGCAGTAAACGGGATGTGGGATCCGTGAGGAGTCGTGATGATAGCCCCGATACCACTTCCATAGGAATTAACCGCTCCGTCGAATATCAACTTCCACTGAGACTTCCTATCCGGCCCCTCGTCGGGCAATGGCTCCTCGCAATCCTTCGCCTTGAGAAACATAATGTCCTCGTCAGGGAACTCGAACTTCATCGGCTGATAGTCTTCGATTGGCTGTTCAGCAAGGTAATCAGACAATACGCTTCCCTTGATGGCTTTCTGGGAGACGTACTGAATATCATATTCTGTTAACACCATTTGCCATCTGGAAATCCTGCCCGAAAGAGCCTGCTTTTCGAAGACGTACTTGATCGGATCCATCTTCGAAATCAGCATAGTGGTGTGATTGAGCATATACTGTCGTAGACGTTTGGCAGCCCAAGCTAGTGCACAACACGTCTTCTCCAGCATCGAGTATCGAGATTCACACTCAGTGAACTTTTTACTCAAATAATAAATGGCATGTTCTTTTCTGCCCGTCTCGTCGTGCTGACCGAGAACACACCCCATACTATTCTCCAGAACTGTCAAGTACATGATTAATGGCCGTCCAGCCACTGGGGGTATCAAGATCGGAGGTTCTTGAAGATACTGCTTTATCTTATCGAATGCCTTCTGGCAATCCTCATTCCAAGTAATCGCCTGATTTTTCTTTAACAATTTGAACATCGGTTCACAAGTGGCCGTGAGCTGGGAGATAAACCTTGCAATGTAGTTTATTCGGCCCAAGAAACCACGAACTTCTTTTTCTGTTTTCGGCGCTGGCATTTCTTGGATAGCTTTTATCTTTGCAGGATCAACTTCAATACCTCGTTCACTAACGATAAACCCCAATAACTTTCCGGACCGCACTCCGAAAGTGCACTTGTTAGGATTCAGCCTCAGCTTGAACTTCCTAAGCCTTTCGAACAGCTTCAGCAAATTGACCAGATGCTCATCCTCCGTTTGGGACTTTGCAATCATGTCATCAACATAGACTTCAATCTCATGATGAATCATATCATGAAACAAAGTTACCATTGCTCGCTGGTAAGTGGCCCCTGCGTTCTTCAGACCGAAAGGCATTACCTTGTAGCAAAACGTGCCCCAGGGGGTAATAAACGTCGTTTTCTCCATGTCCTCCGGCGCCATCTTAATCTGATTGTAACCGGAGAAGCCATCCATGAACGAAAACACGGAAAACTGGGCTGTATTGTCGACCAACACATCGATATGAGGCAACGGGAAATCATCCTTAGGGCTCGCCCTATTCAAATCCCGATAATCGACGCACATGCGTACCTTACCGTCTTTCTTCGGTACAGGCACTATGTTGGCGACCCACGGAGGGTAGGTGGTAACGGCTAGAAATCCCGCGTCCAACTGCTTCTGGACCTCTTCTTTGATTTTTACAGCCATGTCTGGTCTCGTCCTCCTGAGCTTCTGCTTGACTGGAGGGCAATCTTCTCGCAACGGCAAGCGATGAACCACGATATCTGTGTCAAGTCCGGGCATATCCTCATATGACCAAGCAAAGACGTCACTATACTCTCGAAGCATCTCGACCAGTCTGTGCTTGACATCATTCTGCAGCGCAGCCCCAACTCTGACATTCCTGATAAGCTCCTCAGAACCCAGATTTATGATCTCAATATCCTCCTCATGAGGCAGAATAACCTTCTCCTCTTGTTTCAACAAGCGGGCCAACTCTTCCGGAAGGTCTTCGTCTTCCTCAGTCTCATCCTCGGCTTGATAGATCGGGCAATCAAAGTCGTAGTGAGCCGTAGAGGGTCCAGAGTCGATGTCGTCTGTTACGTGGATCCTGCAATAACAAGGGTTAAGTTTAAAGCAGGAATATGCAGGTTAGCACGAACCTCGTTGCCATTTTGCTGTTTTTCAAAACAAACATAAAATATGAATAACAGAGAACACAATATTTGATTATGAAGAAAATGCCTTTTATTTATTAACAAAATGCATACACATAATCCAACAAGGCCCTGACAGTAAAACCACTATGCCCCGGGCAGGACATAGGGTTGTACAAAGATTGTAAAAAGCAAATCATTACTCTTCACTTGTCAGTTCGATAATCTCCTTGATGGTCCAGTTGTGAAGGCGCTCGCCTGGCTTGCTCGGTTGAATCCAGGCATCAAAATCACAATCACTGTCCCCGCTGTCTTCTGACGCAGCGTTGATACTCTCGAAGATTACTCCTCCCTTGGTGAACAGGATCGGCCCTTTCCCACGAGATGAGCTACCAGAAGAGGATGAAGCTTCAGCTTCCGGAGAATATCCCAATCCAAACTTATCCTGTTTGAATGGTATATCCAAGACATGCCCCCAGCCTGGGGTAGAACCGGCTTCGACAACGGCCCTAGCTTCCTTAAACGAAGAGAGGTTCACCTCTTGCTTCTCTGCGACAACGGGAGCTACTTCCTTCATCCTGACGGTCTCAAACGCCTGGCAAAGAGTCTCATGGATCTCACCATCCATTTCGACATACTTAAAGGACGACAGGTGGCTTACCATGATGTCCTCCTCTCCACAGACTGTCACTATGCTGCCCCCAACAGCATATTTAAGCTTCTGATGCAACGTGGACGTCACGGCACCAGCAGAATGGATCCACGGCCGACCTAAGAGGCAACTATAGGCGGGCATGATATCCATAATATAGAACACTGCATTAAACGTCTCTGGTCCGACTTGAATTGGCAGGGTCAATTCTCCGAAGACGTGGCGCTTGGTTCCGTCAAAGGCCTTCACGACCAGATCACTGGGCGTGCACAGCAGTCCCCGGGTATCCAACTTCATCAGTGCCTTCTTCGGAAGCACGTTAAGCGAGGAACCCGTATCTACGAGGACATGTGACATAATCGTGCCTCTGCACTCTATCGAGACGTGCAGGGCATTGTTGTGATCTCTTCCCTTGGGCGTCAGCTCCAGATCTGTAAAACCCAGCCCATTACCAGCATTGACATGGGCTACTACTTCCTCAAGTTGATTAACTGATATCTCCTGCGGCACGTATGCTGCATTTAATACCTTTAGCAACGCGTTGCGGTGCGCTTCAGAACACAACAACAGGTTAAGAATAGAGATCTTCGACGGAGTCTGGTGAAGATGATCTACAATCTTGTAGTCACTTTTCCTGATCAGCCGCATGAACTCTTCTGCATCTTTAACCAACAAGTCTTTCTCTGCCTCTGCAGGAACCTCTTCAACAGCTTTACCTTTGCCCTTGTCCACAGCGTCAGCCCGGACTACCTTCTCTGCGGCGACCTCTGCCGGCGCGAACACTCTACCACTTCTGGTGATACCACTGGCTTCAGCAAGATTCTGCGCAGTCGATCTGGACGGCTCAAGCTCTACTTTCTGACCATTACAATACACTTCAGCGCCATAATGCCATGGAATGGCATTGGTACTCTCAAATGGGATTGGTCCAGCCCTGGTGATGGTGATAGTAGGCGGACGAGGTGCAGAAATAGTGATAGGGTGGCGAGGAATGGTAATAGTAGCAACTTCGTCCGCCTGCTTCAGCACGACTTCCCCTAACGCATTCTCAACGCTTCGACTAAACTGCAAAATACCCTCGGTCATCAGACTTTGGATACCTTCACTCAACTGCTCACACCCATCAGGAAGTGTAGCACATGCCATACAGAATTCTCCACACCCGGGAAAGAAGCCTTTCTTTAGCAGCTTAGCTTTAACGAAACTCAATGGCGTCTTCAAATCTCTGACATCAGTCAGCAAGTCTGAATTCTCTTCAGTGATAACAGCATTTACTCCGCCCCCCCTATGATGAGGCATTGGGTTTTTGGTGACGTTGGGCACGCTGTCAGAAAAGTTTATCACCTTGGCGTCAACCAAGTCCTGGACTTTATGCTTAAAAGCTTTGCAATTCTCGACTGTATGGCCAGGAGCCCCAGAATGAAATTCACAAGTAGCATTAGCATCATAATCTGGTGGCGGTGCCCCTGTCAAGGGAGCCAACGTCCTTTTATGAACCAATTGGAGCTGAAGTAGCGTTTGCAGAAGCTGTGCATACGGCATAGGGGGAGTTTCCAAATGACGGTTTGCCAGGGGACCCCGATTCTGATATCTCTTATATCCCGGATTATTCTGTTGCTGGGGCTGCTGCTGCGGCTGAGGGGGAGCAGCTGGGATGTTTATGCTAGCGATCTGAGACTGAGGGCCCTTGCCCTTTCTCCTAGCATTAGAGACAGCACTGGCATCGCCCTCCCGACGCTTGCCAGTATAAGGTTTCTTGCTGGCTCCTCCAGATGAGGATGATTCGTCTTGAATCTTGCCGATCTTTATACCATTTTCAACATGCTCGCCCAAAGTGATGAGGGCCGAGAATGTTCCGGACATGCCACTAACCAACTTCTCATAATAGACTCCGGGAAGAGTAGCCACGAACATCTGTACCAACTCACGCTCAACCATCGGCGGTTGAACCCGAGCAGCCAATTCACGCCACCGCTGGGCGTACTCCTTGAAGCTTTCATTGCTCCGCTGCGAGAGATTCTGAAGCTGAACTCGGTTGGGAGCCAAGTCGCTATTATACTGATAGTGGAGAACAAACGCTTCAGCGAGATCTTTCCACGTTCGCACAGCAGCGGGTTCCAAACCCATATACCATTCAAGCGATGGGCCAGAAAGACTATCCTGAAAAAAGTGCATCAGCAGCTTCTCATCATCAGAATAAGCGGACATCTTTCTGTAATAAGATCGGAGGTGAACACGGGGACAAGTAGTGCCTCTATACTTCTCAAAGATAGGCACCTTAAACTTGTGAGGTACTTAAAGTCAGCAATCAACCCGAGTTTGGACATGTCAACGCCCAATGTGTTCTGATTTTCTATATCTCTCATTTTATCTTCCAGCGCCTTGAACCTGAGTCGAGCCTCAGCAGTCAACTCAGCCTCTACACCTCTCTGAGAGAAAATGTCGTCCTGATGGTCCTCCAGCCACGGTTGAGGCACCACCACATTTCTTGCACCAACATTAACATTGGCTCCCAAACCACCATTGACGGCGCCCGCCGCATTAAGTCCGAGATTAGTCATAAGATTGCCGTTAGCACTACCGTTGCCCCCGGCAGCAGGAACAACGTTCTGTGGAGTATCCCCTTGAGGAGGAGTGGGCACGGCCCCGCCATGAAGTATTCCATTACTGTCAACCCTGGAGATGAGAGGTTGAACCAAAGTACGAAGCTGATCTTGTCCATTCGCAACTACTTGCATCAACTCCATAAAACGATCCATCCTTTCACGAAGCTCCTGAACATCTGACTGTACTTGGTCCATGATTCTCGTTTGATTGGCGCGAGTTGAGTAGCGGTGGATGAATCTTTGATCAATCCTGGAGATTGAAAACAGCTCGGAACCTGAGTACCTGAAAAACCTGTCAAGATTAAAGGGTTAGGAAAAGCAACAGAATGTATGTCATGCAAGGATGCTCCATGCAAATGCATGCGTGTGTCTGCGTGCTTGAGAGATTTCCCCGATCCTGGCACATGCTAATAATAATAAGGAGAGGAATCTGGGCCCAATCATGGAAATAGTAACCTCACATAGCAATAGTCAGATTCGACATATCAAGGACCGGGAACTCATACACATCAGTCTTCCTGAGAACGGCTGCAGTAACACAATAAGAGACCTTGGATCGGGGAAACGGTACCTGTCACAGACACACGCTAATGGAATGATTATGCAAGCTAATGCAAAATGCAGGTATGCAACAATATATCCAGGTGGCTGCTGTGGAGATTCGATGTCAACAGTCGCTGATGAGGAGGGAACCCCGGTGTAAACCCCTGATCTGATCTGCTGTGAATAACCATCTGGTAGGATCGAGATCAACATTCTGCTCTGACAAGAACGAAGGCCTGATAATACAGACCCCGGATGCAAGACCAAGGAATATCTGTTGATGAAGTCTTCGGACCCCAAATCACAAATCTGCCCTCTCAAGAACAAATATACAGTTGCTGATGAGATCTTCAAACCCCACTCAAAAATCTGCCCTATCAAGAACAAATATACAATTGCTGATGAGATCTTCAAACCCCACTCAAAAATCTGCCCTATCAAGAACGAAATAACAACTGCTGACGAGATCCTCAGACCCCACTCAAAAATCTGCCCCATCCAGAACAAACTTCTGATAATAATACACTGATCAAAGCCTGCTCTCTCAAGAACAAACAAACACCCGATGATAAAATCCTTTGATCAAAACTTGCTCTGTCAAGAACATCTCTGCAATTGAGAACCCAACATAACTGATTCACTGTCAAGAAAACCAGGTAGTCTGGAGGTCAAAGTTTCCTGCAATATCCCAACCCCACTCACAGGTATGATGGACCTAATCCACGGACAAAGGTACGGCATCCTATGCGGTTGTCAGCGTCACAGACTTTCATGAGTGACAATACGATTCCCAGAAGGAGTGGCATCGTCAAGTCATGAAGAGGCCTCTCTTAGCTGACTTCCAAATGATCGGTCCCCAGAGTCGACAATCCTCACGTCTGGACTCCCCTCAGATCCTCAGGACCGGAAAGGAGCACCTCTGCAAGAATCTCGTCTGAGCGCAGATTTTCGTAGGGAACTGTGCCTGCTCAACAGACAGGTTCGTCTACTACTTCTCCGCAACTATATCTAGGTGTGTACTCAAGCCCAGGTCCGGCTTTTCACTCACAGTAACATCCCTCTCCCACAGCAGCATAGATAATCATATCAAACTGGAAATAAAATGCGGGAAATAAAATGCGAGAAGTAAAGATGCGAGAAGTAAAGATGCGATAAATAGACGCAACCCAACAAGCAAACACACAAACGATAGGATTGACTCGCGTAGGGGATGGGAAACGGTCCCAGCATAAGGGATGGAAAAAGTCCCTGGATGTTTTCCCCAGCAGAGTCGCCAGCTGTCGCTTGCGCGAAAATAAGGTGCCGGCATGACAGAAGAGTCGCCACCTTTCGTTATTTATCCCTCAGAGCGGGAAAGGAAACGATCGGAAAAACCTGACGAAAAAGGGTAAGACAAGGTCATCGCAACCATTGTCTGGGTTCGGGAGTCGGTTACGCAAGGGGAAGGTATTAGCACCCCTCACGTCCGTCGTACTCGACGGGATCCTCGCTTGTTTGTTTACTTGGACGGGTTGGTTATAATCTATCTACCTATCAAGGTTGGCTGAAAAAGAAAAGAAAAATGACTCGGCAAAGCGTCGCGCTTTATGCCTACGTATTCCCGTCTTGGAACGAGAAATCAGAGTCAACGTAGTTCGGCCAACTACGGGGGAAGATGGGGAAGGTTACTCGCTAGGATATCGCATCCTATGCCTACGTACTTTCATCTGGTATGAAAGATCAGAGCAAACGTAGTTCGGGAAACTACAGGAAAAATGGCTCAACTAGGAGGGGGACTATCAAGTCCTACTGTTATCATGCCATGGATTCATCCTATGGTTGAGGTTTGAACAGGGAACTCCTAGATGTTGTCATGCATAGGTTTCAACCTAAAAGTCTATCATCAAATCCTCATCAGAAGAAATGAGAGTCCTAAGGGATCATGTTAATGATACACAGAAACAGACAAAAACATCAGCTTTAACAGTAAAATGCATGCAATGCAAGTGAGGGAGGAAATGTGTGTGGGGCTTCAGCCTCCACAAGCTCATCTCGACCTCAAGCCAGTCATGAAATAACAGCAACCATACTGAAAATAATCAACATGCTACCAAGCAATAAACCAGATACAGGAAATGAAGTGCCATCAGGCAAACAAAACACACTTGAGAAAGAATCATCTTATCTCTAATCCTAACCCTAATCACAGAGTCTAAACAAATCTAATCAAAGCTCTCAAGCAAAACTCAAACAGGAGGAATCAATCCCAGTCTTCAAGCTTCAGAACAAGCTTACCAAAGAAAGGGAGCTAAGCAAGCAGACTCATAGTGTCTTCCTCAGGAAAGCACTAGGAGGTGTATACTCAGGAGTCATACCCTATGTGGCTCAACCACTGTGATCAGTTTACATTCCTCCTCAGGAGAAACTAAACTCACAAGCAGGCTCCAACATCACTGGATATTTAGGAAATCCTATCTGAACTAGTGGAACTAAATGAATAGACTCATAGGACCTTCCTCAGGAAAGTACTAGGAGGCTTCCACTTAGGAGTTGTATCCTATGTGGCTCAACAACTGTGATCAGCTTACATTCCTCCTCGGGAGAAATTAAACTCACAAGTTGGCTCCAACATCATTGGATACTTGAGAAATCCTAGATAGACTAATGGAACTAAGTGAATAGACCCATAGGACCTTCCTCAGGAAAGTGCTAGGAGGCTTCCACTTAGGAGTTGTATCCCATGTGGCTCAACAACATGTGATCAGTTTACATTCCTCCTCAGGAGAAATTAAACTCACAAGTTGGCTCCAACATCATTGGATACTTAAGAAAGAGGTGAGAAGAAAGAATGAAAGTCATTCATAGTGCCTTCCTCAGGAAAGTACCATGAACTTCCTTCAAACTTCAGGATCTCAAACCTCACCAACAGGGAACAAGACAAGCTCTGGGTCTCTGAATCTTGATCTACAATCTTCACTTCATGATGCTCTCCATCAAGATCTTCAAGGCAACACAAGCCCCTCAACAAATTCCTCAGAATGAACCCCACAGATGAACAGATAACCCACTGAACAGATCAAATCATCAGGCAACTTCAGAAAATACCTAAAAATACTAAACTAATGGGGAAAAATCTAACAAATACTCACAAGGATCCTCAACACCTACTCATAACACCTACAAAGGTCTCTACCTAAAAATCAAGATAAAACTCAATCAAAGAAAGGGATTCATCACCTAAACATAATTTAAACCCTAATCAGGATACCCTAAATCAACCCTAATTAAACTAATCAAAATTTAATTATAAAAATCTAGAAAAAATCCTATGGGGAACTATGACTCATCATCTAATTGCACAAAAAAGAATGGATAAAAAACCCTAAGGGAATATCCTAAAATAATTCCTACAAAATCAGATACCAAATTAAGACTATTAAAAAGCTATTTATTTGGAAAATCTATTAAAAATATTAAACCTAAAAATAAAATCTCATTTTTATTTTTATAATTTTCTACACATTTTAATATAATCATAGGAAAAAGAAGAATTAAAAAAGAATTAATTTCCAATTTTTAATGAATTTTCAAAGACAGCAAAATATTAAAAGAAAATTAAAAACAATTAAATCAATTAAAGGGGTGGGGGGTCAGAATAGCACTACACATCAGTTAAAGGAATTGGGCCCAATAGAAGGGGGGGGCGAATAGAAACCAAGCCCAGAATGGCTGGTTTAATGAAACGACGCGTTTCAATATATTCAAATCTTCCCTCTCTTTTCTCAGACACGCTCACAGCCACACGATTGGATGAATTTGTCAAATATTGGGACTGATCCAACGGATCATCTTCATCGTCCCCAAACACCCTAGGGTTTTCAGAAACCCTAATCCCACGCACTCATCTTCCAGCTCCCCCATCTCTCTCCACACGCCACGGTTTGACTTGATTCCAAAACAAGAAATGCCCTACTAAATGCCTAGAATACGATGGTACGAGTAGTTTTTTCTAATTCCTCCTGAATAATCCAAACAGAAGGCTTGAACACCTTGGTACCAACACGGTTCAGAATTTTCAACTGATGTCAATCTTTATTAAACTTCAGTATAATGATGCAATCATGCTCTTGATGTTATCCTGGTGATTCTAACCTAATTCTTGCTACCTAAAACTCATTAAACAACCAATTATGGAAGAGTAAAGAATTATGCACCTGTCACAAACCATCATGGATCGTGCCCTAGCTTTCAGTATCTATCCATCTACCCTAATACATCAATTATACACCTAAAGAATGAACTAAAACTACATAATTTAGGGGATAGAGAGTGAAGAAAGAACCTGTCAAGAGGTTATGGTGCAGTGATGTAGAGCACGATTCAGGCCTTGGAAGTGCTTCTAGATGATCCTTGGATGATCACCAATCTTCTGTTTGCAATGGTTATGAAGGAGATGGCTTGTGGTGCAAGATATCTTGACTTGCTTCAACTTGAAGAAATCTCTCCAATGGCTATGTATCTCTCTCTCTCCTCTGACTTGGCTCAAGTTTCACCAACCTTAGACTCTCCACAATGCACTCTTTTTATATTGATGGTTGGATGCTTCTAGATTCATCTAGAAGGGTGTGGAAGTTTCTTTAAAATCTCATGATATGCCAAGTTGGATTTCTCACATCTCATATGCCATGCCTTGTAATTCATTGCCAAATTCTCCTTACATGAGTTATTGGGTGTGGATGAGTGAAAAACAAGTGCATTTTTGGCTTGTGTAGGGTTTTGCAAAGTTGCCCTCTTATGCAAGCAACAAATTTCCAAAGGAACCTCATTTTTTAAGCCTCAAATGAAAATTCTATTTAAACCAAAGTTCTTAAAATGGTTTTTCCAATCAAAATGATATATTGGATGACCTATTTTGGATTTGTGGATCTCCCAAATCACTTTTCAATTTCAACTTTTCAAAGTTATAAGTCATTTTTAGTTCATTTTTGACCAATCATGGAATCTTGTGCTATGAGCTTTTCCAACAATTTGTGACCTTCTTTCTAGACTTAAAATCACATTTTGAGAAAGTTTCATGTTTTGAGTTTTTTCATTTGAGGCTTGGAAATAGGAGTTTTAGGCATTGGATAAAATGACCTATAACTGACAAATGACCAAAATACCCCTGCCTTGTTCAAACCATAAGTTGAGTTCCACAAATCCAATCAAGGACTTCTACCACTCAAATTAAAGCTAAGAAGATGCTCTTCAACATTCATGTTGACCAAGAAATCATAGGAATCATCCTACTAGGGCAAAAGTTGTCTGCAAGTTGGGTGACTTTCAAGGACCCAGATTCACACACCTCAGCTGACCTGTAACTTGTCAAAACCATAACTTGAGCTCTGTAACTCCTATCAAGGACTTCCACCACTCAAATTAAAGCTTAGAACAAGATCTACAACATTAATGTTGTGGGGAAGATGAGATCTCAATCACATCTACAGCTAAAACTGCCTGGAAGATAGGGATCAAATTAGGGTTTTTCACTGACAATCCTCAGAAACCCTAACTCAAAACTTCTCAAACTCCTCAGTCATGATGAGTTGGTCTAGGAATCATCTTTATAACATCTCTATGCATCATTCCATGATCTCATGGCCCCTTGGATTAGGTCTCAACCTTCTCCAAATCTTCAGCTGATCTAGGGTTGACCCAGTCAAAACCCTAATTCTACCATTCATGGTTAAATCTTCTGAACTTTTACATAATGACTTCTCTGGGCTTCATGGTGGCTATCAAGACATCTCATAAGCTTTCTCAGAACATCAAGTTCATTCTCAAAGTCTCAAAATCATCTGAGGAGCACCCACAACTTTCAAACTGTGAAGCACACAACCCTGGTTTCAACCCACTTCCTCTGAGGATCTTTTGAACTTTCTGATGAAGGTATCCATTTTCACACACTCAATGAATGAATAATTGTCGGTCAAATTTTGGGGTGCAACAGCGTCCCACTCAGGAGGACCCACCACAACTCAGAAGTTCCCCAGCTCGCGCCACGCGTCCCCCAGCTGGCCCCCCCACTCTCTCTCTCTCTGTGCATGCGCGCCACGCGTCTTTCTCCCAAACCTTCCACCGCCACTTGTCACCGTCCAGCCATCGCCTGAGCTTCACCAGAAAACCCACCGGCGGCCATGCATCCGCCATAACCGCCCACCGCCGGTCACCCCAACGTCTTCCGGCCACCGCAACGGCTCGCCGGAGTTCGTTTTGCACCCAGAATCCCCAGAAACGCTTTGAATCTTCATCTTGCTCTTCCGTCACCTGCATCGTCGCCTCGCCGGAAACATCATCTTCGCCGGAAACTTCATACGCTGTTTTCCAGAACGCATTCAACGATCTTCATCGTTCTTCAGGGTTTCCAGAACGCCATCATCCTCAAAAATTTTCCAGAACACGTTCAACGATCTTCATCTTCATCCAAAGGATTTCCAGAAACGTCTTCGTTCATCATCATCATCAAGAATCTCGTGGATCCATCAACAACCTTCAACAACGAGCACCTAATACATCCCCAGATCTGTACAAGAGTCATCAGCTCCAAGACTTGTAAAGAACTTCATCAAGGTCTTAGCGTCGTTCGTCACTACGAGGTGTTCTTCGCGCCATCAAAGCTTCAGCAAATACCCAGAAATCTTCAAAGATCCCTTGTTCCCCTCGCATAAACCCATGTTTGTCTTCTCTCTGTTATATCTTCATTGCAATTGATGAACGTAGCCTCGGTTAGGGTAAAATGTTTGGTTAGGGTTTGGGTTTGATTTGTGTTGAATATGAGAGAATGCTGAGGTTGAGGTTGTTGTGTTGATTCGCTTGAGTGTGGTGAGGCGTGTGAAGTTTTGTTTGGGTTCTTTTCTTCCTGGAATCGAGTTGCAGAGAGAGGGTGAGGGGGAGGAGGAAGACGAACGAATCGGCTAGCTCAGTTTGATGAACAGTGTTAGGGTTTGGGAGAGGGATTAGTTTTGTCCAACTGAATAATTGGTTTAGGGTTAGGGTATTGGGCTTAGGCCCAAATGTATTTTTCTGAACACCACCCTCATTTCACTCGTACACCCCTCCCTGCGTGAGAGCTGAGAAGGATTTGATTTGGGCCTTATGCCCAATTGCTGTCCACACCCCCCTGGGCGTAGGCCCAATGAAAATAACTGGAAACTTGCTAGCGCTGCACCCCCCAGGCGTTTTTTCTTCTTTCTGTGTTTGTTATTTGTTTTTGATAAACTTGGGCCCTGCGCCCAGTGCTTTTAGCACCCCCATATGTGAGCCCAGCCAGAATGAGCCTGGGAATCTTGCTGTTAGCACCCCCCTCCAGTTTATTTCAATTTTTGTTTTGTTAATTTCTTTTTAATATTTTCTTGCATTAGAAAATCCATAATAAAATGTAAATAATTGTTTTTTTAATTCTTCTTGTTTCTACCATTTCATCATAATGTCTAGAAAATTGTATAAAAATAAAAATGTCATTTTATTTTTGTTTACTATTTTTGGTATATTTTCCATTTAATTGATTTCTTTTAATATTTTTAGTGCATACATGTCATTAGAAAATTGATAAAAAATAGTAGATTTAGTCAAATAATTCCGTTCTTTTTTCTGTAGACTCGTAATTCAGTGTAGAATTTTATAGTGTAAAAACATTAGCTTGATCATGCATTTTTATTTTAATTGCATTTCTTGTATTGCTTTGCTATTAAATAATTGGTCTGTGGATATGTCTGTGTTGCTGATTTTAGTTCTTGCATCTGGTATTGAATTTTGTTCTGATTTTTCAGTAGGTTGTCATAGAGCCATGTAGGTTTCCCATAGATTTTAGTTAGATTTTTGTAGGATGTTCTGATATGATTTGTCTGAGCTTGAAGATAGGAGAAGTCTTGATGACTTCTGACTTTGAAGTTCAACTGTGGTTGAACTTCAGAGGTAGCCTCTTGAGGTTTGTTGGCCTGTGGGTTCTTCTTGAAGATAGGAGCTGGTTGAAGTCCTGTTGGAGCTTGCAGGGATGCAGTGGATTGAGGCTTAGTCTAGGAGCTTGTTATCTGTTTGTGAGGTTCGAGATCCTGAAGTTTGAAGGGAGTTTATGGTACTTCCCTGAGGAAGGCACTATGAATGACTTTCATTCTTTCTTCTCACCTCTTTCTTAAGTATCCAATGATGTTGGAGCCGACTTGTGAGTTTAATTCCTCCTGAGGAGGAATGTAAACTGATCACATGTTGTTGAGCCACATGGGATACGATTCCTAAGTGTCAGCCTCCTAGTACTTTCCTGAGGAAGGTCCTATGGGTCTGTTCACTTAGTTCCATTAGTTTATCTAGGATTTCTTAAGTATCCAGGGATGTTGGAGCCAACTTGTGAGTTTAATTTCCCCTGAGGAGGAATGTGAACTGATCACAGTTGTTGAGCCACGTAGGATACGATTCCTAAGTGTCAGCCTCCTAGTACTTTCCTGAGGAAGGTCCTATGGGTCTGTTCGCTTAGTTCCCTTAGTGCATATAGGTTTTCTCAAGTATCCAGTGGTGCCGGAGCCTTCATGTGAGTTTAATTTCTCCTGAGGAGGAATGTAAACTGATCACAGTTGTCGAGCCGCATAGGATATGACTCCTGAGTAGTAACCTCCTGGTACTTTCCTGAGGAAGGCACTATGAGTTTGTCTGCTTAACTCCTTTTCTCTGGTAAGCTTGTTCTGAAGCTTGGAGACTGGGATTGATTCCTCTTGTTTAGGGTTTTGATTAGAATTTTTGCTTAGATCTTTGCTTAGGGTATTGTATAGAGTTCTGTTTAGAGATAGATTAGGAGCTTGTTTCAGGTTTGTTAGGGGCCTTGCCCAGGAGTAGCTTCTTGTTTTGTAGATAGAGGCCCTGCTCAGGGTTAGTCTCTTTGTGTTGTTTGACTTGTATGATGTTATGTTGCATTAGACTTAGGTATTCATCTAGATAGTTCTGAATAGGTGCATCTTAGAAGTAGACTTTGTGTGCATGAGAAGTTGAGGTGGTCCTCCTTCTGCTTGTTTGTTATTGCGTGGCTTTGCTTGTTGGTATTTGGTAGAGCTGAGCTCCCTTACCTCTGTGGTTTGCGGCCTTCGCGCCTTGTTTGTTTAGTCATTGCATTCATGCATATTTTCAGTATTCCTTTACTTTGCAGTTTCTTGTTTGTAGTTTAGTCCTGTTGCCATGATCCCTTAGGAGCTCTGACTTCTCCGCTGCGGAGTTGTTATGATAGACATTAGGATGGTCAACCAGGTGTGATAGCAGTAGGTAAATTCCCTTTCTCAGCTATAGTTTTAGGGTTTCCCTTTCCTTTCTGTAGGAGCTTTTGAGTAGCTTGATCCGTAGTTAGCCGAACTACAGCTGCTCTGATTCTTCGTACCAGACGAAGATATGTAGGCATAGGATGCGATATCCTAGCGAGCACACTAACGACTAACCTTTGTTCTCTCGCGGCTGTGCGATCGAGACTTTCCCGCTAACGACTAATTGTTATCCCCTTTCTGTTGCCCGAGTGCATTTGAGACCAGATCGTAGTTGTAGGTTCCCGACCTTTAGAAGCCCAGTTTGTTTTCTCACTGCTGTGTGAGAGCCCCTGTTTACCCGTAGTTAGCCGAACTACGTTTGCTCTGATCTTTCATACCAGATGGAAGTACGTAGGCACAGGACGCGATGTCCTGGCGAGCAACCTTTTCCCCGTTAGACGTAGGAAGTCGAACTACGTTGACTCTGACTTTCCCATTGCACGAGGGAATACGTAGGCCCAGAACACCGTATGTTCTGTCGAGTCCCGTCCTTTTATTTTCTTTTCAGACCAGCCATTAGCGTAGATAGATAACACACCCTTTTACCTATAAACATCAAGCGTGGATCCCATCGAGTACGATGGACGTGAGGGGTGCTAATACCTTCCCCTTGCGTAACCGACTCCCGAATCCAGGTTACTGTGATGGTGTTATTATGATTATGATTATTGCTGTGGGCAAAGGGAGGTTACTGTGAGTGAAAAGCCGGACCTGGGCTTGAGTACACACCTAGATATAGTTGCAGAGAAGTAGTAGACGAACCTGTCTGCTGAGCAGGCACAGTTCCCTACGAAAATCTGCGCTCAGACGAGATTCTTGCAGAGGTGCTCCTTTCCGGTCCTGAGGATCTGAGGGGAGTCCAGACGTGAGGATTGTCGACTCTGGGGACCGATCATTTGGAAGTCAGCTAAGTGAGGCCTCTTCATGACTTGATGATGCCACTCCTTCTGGGAATCGTATCGTCATTCGTGAAAGTCTGTGACGCTGATGACCGCATAGGATGCCGTACCTTTGTCCGTGGATTAGGTCTATCATACCTGTGAGGGGGATTGGGTTATTGCAGGAAAACTGGCCTTCAGAAACCATGATTCAGTAATTATCAGACGGTGTTCTTGATTTATCTCCAGGTGTGTTGTTTGGGTCAGATGGGTTTCTTATCTGAGGTTGAGGTTATTATCAGATGGTATTCTCGTCAGATACAGAGGTTCAGATGGTTTTCTTACCAGGGGATTGATATTTTGAGTACCAGATGATAGTTAGTGGCATGAGATTCTGGTGACCGTGATGGTTTTCTGTTCTTGATCACAGAGATATTCCTCTTCAGGCTACAACATAGCTCCTGTGTTCGCAGACTGCATTATTTATCATATTGCATCATTACCATCTGCATTCAACTAACGTGTGTGTATTGCAGGTACATATTTTCCCTTCCAGTTCTGGTGTTTGTTCCTAGCAAGACATGGAAAACCTGAAGAGAGTATTGCCCTATAAGTTTCCGTCGCCGAATGTCAGTCTATTGTTAGAATTGATTGCTATTGCTAAGAAGAGGGGAATGGGTGACTTCAGAAAGAGATATGGGAGGATTCTGACCTACGTTTATCAGCCATCTGCCTACGAGACCAGCGGCATCTATACTCTGTTACAGTTCTACGACGCGGAGCTCAGGTGTTTTGTATTCCCCGACTTTGTTTTGGCTCCTACCTTGGAGGAGTACTCTGCACTTCTGGATATACCGATCTGTGAGCAGATGCCTTTCTATCGTACGGACGCTGAGCCTAAGCTGGCTGAGCTTTCTGCCATCCTGTGCTTGAAAGAGTTTGAGCTGTCTGGGAAGATGATCAGAAGAGGAGATGTATGGGGGTTCCCGTTGGATGTCTTGGTAGAGAAGGCTCGGGAATATGCCCAGAAGGGTAGCTGGGGTGTTTTTGACGTCATCCTTGCTGTATGTGTGTATGGCATCGTGTTGTTCCCGAACATTCCTGATTTTGTTGATTCTGATGCCTTCTATATTTTGGCTGCGAAGAACCCAGTTCCTACTTTGCTGGGAGATATCCACCATTCAACTCACTACCAGAATGAAAAGCGACGAGGAAGGAATGTGTCTTGCTGTGTACCTCTCCTATGCAGGTGGTTCACCAGTCATATGCCTAAGTCAGGCCCTTTTGTCACCTCTATCAATTCTCTAGGATGGCCCGAGCGCTTAATGGGATTGACTGCTGAGAACGTGGTATGGGTCAATAAAGAGGTATTCGGAGCTGAAGTCATACTCAAATGCGAAGGATTCCCGAATGTTCCTTTAGTGGGAAGGAAGGGGTGTGTCAATTACAACCCTTCCTTATTGATCAGGCAATTTGGGTATGTACCTCAAGGAGCGCCAAAGCCCGAGGAGATACAGGAATCTCTGTATCTCACCGGGGCAATTGGGAAAGAGATGCTGACCAAACTTGAGAAAGCCTGGAAAAACTTGCACAAGAGAGGGAAGCTTTCAGGTAGCAGAGGGGATACTCGAGTTCCTAGCCCATATGCAGAATGGATTCGTGAGCGAGCTGTGAAGTTCCTTATGCCGTATCCAGCGGTTCAGCCATTGCATCCTTCTTCGGTGGAGGAGCCTACCACTGTGGACATGCAGGTCTACAAGCAGCTGATGGCGGAGAAAGAAGAGCTAGCAAGGGCTAAAGAGGCTTTAGAGCAGGAGAATGCCCAGCTTCGGCATGAAAGGATTGAAACAGGATATGTTTCTAAGCAACAGACTGAAACTCTGAAACATCTGAAGACTACGCTATTGGAATTGACTGAAACCAAGAAGCGTCTGGAGTTAGATGTAGACTCAGTTAGTAGTGTGTTGGCCACCAAGAAGCAAGAGCTGGAAAGGGCCTACACAAAGCTAGCCAAGTTCAGAGAACACTGGGATCTCACTATGACCAAGCGCAAAGAGCGGGAAGAAGAGCTGAAGACACAGATTGCTCAGTTAGAAGAACAGGTCAAAGTGAAGAACGAAGAGCTTGAAGAAGAAGCCTGTCGCCGATACGAGGCCGAGCGCAAGCTGACAGATGCCATGAAGAATTTGGAAGATTTCCAGCATAGAGCAGATGCCAAGAGACCCAAACCTGGGGGCGGTGCCAATGATAAGGCTTGGGAAGACTTTGTCAGAGACATCCAGGGGACGGTCAGGAAGAGAGATCGGCTGATAGAAGGTTTGATTTACCAACCGGATCATGCAGAGACAAAGAAGATGGTCGAGGACTTCCGCAACCGTACCCATACTTGATTTCTCACTTGTATTCTGTATGTTGAGATCACCACCAGGCATGTTGGCTGGGATCCTCCTTATCATATCAGTTGTATGAAGCATGGTTATGTAACTTCTTGACAAGACTATTATTCTAATCAATATATGAGGGTTTTTTCCAAATATTGTCTTTATGGTTTATCTCGTCTTGCTACCACTGACACTGGAATTGGAGGGAAAATATCTCCAATGCACACATGCACGTTAGCATTTTTGTATTTCTGTTTGCATAAATCATACTGCATAGCATTTCTCTAGCAGGTCAGAGCACTTATCCAGCCTTTGTTTTCACCAGAAAGTGATTCTCGGGGAATTGTTTGAGGCAAGAGTGGAGACGACCAAGGGGCTGAAGCAGATTTGAGCAGAATCAAGCAGCATAGACGGTTACAGGTAATTGGTAGCTATGTCTGAAGGCAATTTCCAGGTTCCTAACACCTTGGCAAGGTTTACCATAGCGTCCAACCATCAGTATGATTCTATGGAAGGCTTCCCGCAAGCAAACAATCTTACTGCAGCCCAAGTTGTGCAGCCTGCTGTTGAGAACCGAGATCGGCATGAGCAGTTCGTTGCCCGAAGTGAACGTCGTCCTCCTGTTAACAATCAAAGTGTCGCTTTCCCTGTGATGAATTACCGAAGAGATGTTCCAGTGACCGGGTTAGTAGATCCAAGAGCTCTTGACGATGTGTAACACGGTGGGAGAACTGACTTTAAACAATGTTGCGGATAGCAAGAGTCGCCACCGACTTTTATTTTATCCATAAGGAAAGGTTATAAAAGAACAGGAAAGACCTTAGAGAATATTTTGGGTCCGGGGGGTAGGTTATGAAAAGGGAAGGTGTTAGCACCCTTTTCATCCATGGTTATCCATGGGCTCTTAGGTACTTAAGCTCACTTTTGAATTGTTTTGAAAGTGTAGTGTGTGAATAGAAAATTTTCAGAATAGTTAATAAATAATCCATGTAAGGATGTGTTAAGAACTTGTTTGAAAATTTTGTTGGAAATTTGTTTAAGTGTGAAAAAGTTTTGAAGTGAGCAAGTATCTAGGAGTAGCCTACCCTAATGTTTTAAGGTCTTTCTTATTCTTTATCCTTTCCTTAGTAAGACTATCCCTACTATAATGGAGTAGGTAGTCCTTACTTTGGATGTTAAGGGACATGTGAGGGACAATTGGATTTTTGAAGGCCATTGTGGGGTGTAATAAGCAAACTAGGGGGACTATCATCATTTTTCGAAAGGGACTCGATTCGTAAAGGCAACCATAAGGGACTTTGATGATTTTCTTTTTGAGGGACTTGCTTTATACACCCCACTTAACCAATATTCATAGGCAACTTGAGGGATATCCTTAAGAAGTGAGACGGCGATTAAAATCGACTTACGTGTGTGACGTGTTTATTTTAATTATCTTTATTTAAAATGATCTAATTTATTTTTTTAAATATCATACATATTGGCACTCCCTAATTACTAACCATAATGATAATAATAATTAAGTAATTACAATTTACATCCAAGAGGCAATTACAAAATTATAATAAATAAAAAAAAAATAACAAATAAGCAAATAAAATATTAGGGTTAGTAAATAATAAGAAAAATTAAATAAGGTTAGTATAAATATAAAGTTAGTGAAAATAATTAGTTGAAACAATAATAATGAGAAAAATAGACAAAGTTAGAAAAAATAATAAGATAGAAATTTCAAAATAATAATAAGCAACAAAATATGATTAGCAATAATAATTAATTAATAACGTGATTAAACATAAGATTTGATTTTTATTTAGAAACATAAATGATTAAATAATTACTATAATATAAAGTTCTAAATATCATAAGATTTGATTTTTATTTAGAAACATAAATGATTAAATAATTACTATAATATAAAGTTCTAAATATCATAAGATTTGATTTTTATTTAGAAACATAAATGATTAAATAATTACTATAATATAAAGTTCTAAATATCATAAGATTTGATTTTTATTTAGAAACATAAATGATTAAATAATTACTATAATATAAAGTTCTAAATATAACATAATTATAAATTTCTTAATCATTTACAAAAATTTAATTATCTCTAATTATATATTAACAATTATTAAGAAAAATATTTACACATTATGATGAAAACAAATTTTAACTAATCAATAATCACATTCACCAAAATTTTACATTAAGTGTTTATAAGGTTTAATTTTATTTACAAAAATTTACAAGAATTATAATAAATATATACATAGAATCATATAGAAAATTAAAATTAGGTTTTCATATTAATTTGGAAAAAAGATGTTAATGTCATTTATTTTAAAAAAAACAGATTTTTATATTACAACAAATTTTAATAAATTAATGATAACAATAATAATAATAATGATAATAATGATAATAATAATAAATAATGATAATAATAATAATAATAATAATAATAATAATAATAATAATAATAATAATAAAGCAATAATGAATTTTAAATGTGCCAAATAACCCAACAATGTTGCTAACGCAGAAATGCGCTCATCGCAACCAGATCTAAATCGGACGAAACAAAATTTATCGCAAAGAAAAAGAAATTAAGCAAAAAATAGTATTATTGCTCACACAAAAATGCGATCATCGCAACCAGATCGAACTAACACAAATGTCACGCGTCATGCACACAAATGTGCAAACATCGTATCGACATAATTCGATCAAAAATCTTATATATATAAACTCTAACAATTTAAAAATTATATATATATAAACGCAACAGTAATAGATAAAGAAAAAGAAATAACGGTAATAGATGAAGAAAAAGAAATAACGGTAGAAGATGAAGAAAAAGAAACAACAGTAATAGATGAAGGAAAAGAAATAACGGTAAACGATGAAGAAAAAGAAACAATAGTAATGGATGAAGAAGAAAACTAAATAACGGCCAACGGCACTCACTCCTCTTAGGTTTTTTTTTATTCTCTCCTCTTTTCCAACAAGGCAACACATGTATATATAGGGAACAAATTAGGGTTAACACCAAATTGTCAATAATGTCCCTAAAGCCCATTTTAAAGCCCAAACTAAATAATTAGTTAAGAAAAAATAAAATTTAAATAATTTAAAATAATTAAAATAAACTTAAAATAAAAACTAATAATCCTATTGATTCCTAAAATAAAAAATATTATAAAAAGAACAAAATTTTTTTCAATATTTTTTTATTTTATGATTTTTTGGATATTTTTATGAATAATTTAGAAAAAAGTGAAAAAAATAATATTTTAAAAAATGATTTAATTAAAATACGAAAATAATAATTAAATAATAATAAAAAACTATTTTTTTTTTTAATGAAAGATAGAAAAATTTAGAGTAAAAATAATAAAAACAACAAAAAGTGCCAAAGGTGAGATTCGAACTCTCAACCTCTCACACTCATAACTCCTTACACATGTCCTTCTGCCAATTGTGCCATTTTTACTTTTTAGAAAAAAAAGTGCATGCCATATGATATTTACCTGCAAAAAGTCAAACGACTACACAAATTTGTTAGTAATTGATTAAATGCAATGAAATGCGACGACAAATCTTAGGGCAAAATTTGGGGTATTACAGTTATTATGATAATATTTCTCACCCAACCTCTCTTTGATGTTGGCAAAAAAAATCATGAAGTTTGACTTTGGTTTGACCACAGTTGACCTCAGTTTGACCTTTTAACTGCATTGACTGCTTTTGACTTATCTGATCATCTGACTGAGCAAACTTTTGAGAAAAGTCTTGAAACTTGACATGGGGGTTCTTATACACATATAAGATGTTATGAAGCTCACTTGAAGTCTTGGAAGTCCATTTAGCCTGATTAAAGTCAAAACCCTAGTTTTGGATGCACTGCTTAGGAGGTGCATTGTCTGAGGGAATTGTCAACTCTTCTGACCAATTATGAATTTTGTGAACCTTGTGAACCTTCTTGGAACACAAAGTCTTGTATTGTGAGGGCAAATTTTGGGGTGCAACACGATGGTAGAAGACTCCGAGCATTGGAAGAGCAAATGAAAGCCTTAGAAGCGAAAGATGCCGTTAACCTGGATGCTGTGGCCATGTGTTTGGTTCCTGACCTCGTGTTGTCGTATAAGTTCAAAGTGCCGGAATTTGAAAAATACGCGGGAGATAGCTGTCCAAAGTTGCATTTGATGATGTTCTGTCGAAGGATGACTTCGTTTGTGCGAAATGACCAACTAATGATCCATTGCTTCCAGTATAGCCTGACTGGGGCATCCCTGAGGTGGTATGTGCAGTTAGAGAGTAATCGGATTCGATCCTGGGTGGATTTAGCCAGAGCTTTCATGAAGCAGTACGATTACAACCTGGATTTGACTCCTAGTCTCATAGATCTGCAAGAATTGTCTCAAGCGGAGAATGAATCATTCAGAGGGTATTTACGAAGATGGAAAGAATTGGCTGCTAGTGTTCAACCACCGCTTCCGGAAAGAGAACTGGTTGACATCTTCTTGGGTACTCTGAAAGGCCATTATTTTGACAAATTGTTCAGTTGCACAAACTTTGTGGGCCTGATGAGACTGGGGGAGATTGTTTAGAGAGGACTCAGGAGTGGAAAGTTTCGAGATGTTCCTTACGTCCCAGTTAATAAGATTGAGTCAGTTGTCAGTTCTCAAGAAGAGTGGGAAGTAGGAACTGACGCCACCTCAGAATCTCTAGCATCTCAGGGTCAGTTTTCAGACACTTCAAGTCAACGGTCATCCTATCGCCGATCGCGTCAGCATGCTCCACGAAGACCAAGGAAGCCTGAAAGGCAGTTTACTCAACTACCAGTATCGTACAGTCAGTTGTTGCCAGATCTGGTCAAAAGCGGATTGATAGTGCCGAAAGAGACTAAGCCGGTGATTCCACCGTATCCTCCAGGTTTTGATACCAGCGCCCGCTGTGAGTACCATGTTGGGGCACAGGGGCATTCAACAAATGATTGTAAGGTACTTAGAAGCCAGATTCAGGGTCTGTTAGACTCTAACCGTATTTGCATCACTCCTCAGGGTTTTGTTCAGATTAATGATTTTCCATCATCCAGTTGTGTGGGTTCGTCAGTTAATGTCATGGAAGACTCCACAGGAAGTGTGTGCTCTGAAGATTGTCAATCAGAGAGTTCAGTTGTGTGGGAGAAATTTCTAGAGGTTTTTGCGCCGGATGACGCATCTGTTTTCTCTGCTTAATCCGATTAGCTTTTGTGCACTAGTGTCTGCCGACCACCACCAGGGTTGTTGGCTGGGGTCGTTATATTCATACTCATTTGTGCTTACCTGCTGATTTTGTTGGTTGTACATATGTGGGAGATGTTCGTCTGTGTGCTTATAGCTTGAGTTTCTCTTTGTCTCGTTATGAATATGTGTTTGCTTTCTGCGCTGCATTATCATTTAACAGGTACATCAGAATCGTGGGTCTTATTTCCTCATCGTCCAGTTTGTTGCAGGAATTCCTTCAGAGATATGGAACAGAATCAGTTTGAATTGATTGAAGTCCAAAGCCAGCTGGGGCAGATGATGAGAGACATGCAAGAGATGCGTTTGGAGCAGAAGATTCTCAAAGAGGAGAACAGTCAGCTGAAGACCCAAATGAGCTTGATCATGGAGGTAGTCAAGAATGTGCTTAGGAAAGAAGACGATCAGCTATTTGAAGCCGCAATGAAGAAGCTCGCGCCACCTATGCATATGGAACCTGAGCAGCAGCAACAGAAGATACATCCGGCCCAACGGAGGATCCAGGAAGGGAAGCCAAAGAGAATGTTTGAGGCGCCGCCTATGACATATGCTGAGCTCTTGCAGACTTTATTGAGGTTTAATCTGGTTGAGAAAAGAACGTTGGAACCACCAACGAGAGTGTTTCCTCATGGGTACGATGCCAGTAAGCAATGTGAGTTTCATTCCGGGGCATTCGGACACGACATCGAGGGTTGCCATGCTTTTAAGCACAATGTTCAAGACTTGATTGACTCGCACGATATTGAATTCACGCCGGGCGGCGTAGCTGTGCGTATTGCTCCTGTCTCAGTCGATGCTAAGATGATGGATGTTTCTAAAGCTGCAGTGGGTCAGAAGCGTATCCTGGACTCCATGGTGTCAGAATCTCCGGGCCCACAACTGTTGCCTATTCCTGGGGCAGATCTAAGAAAGAAAATGGCTAAGCATAAGGAGGGCGTTAATCAATACATTGAAGGTCAAGAAACCGATATTGCATTTGATACGAAGGGTGTTCAAGGGTCAACCCGATACCAGCAGCAGAACCAGCAGGGGTATAAAAGATATCAGAATCGGGGTCCTTTGGCAAATCGTCATCTTGAAACTCCTCCTATGCCGTATGCACAGCTTCTGCAAACGCTACTTCAGCTCCAATTGGTTCATAAAAGGACGATGGCTCCCTTAACAGGGACACCACCACCGGGGTATGATGCCAATGCTACTTGTGAGTTCCATACTGGGGCACCCGGCCATACGGTTGAGAATTGTAAAGCTTTTAAGCACAAAGTGCAGGATCTGCTTGATAGTGCAGCAATCAGCTTCGGGCCGGGAGGTCCCCAAATCATCTGAATGAAGGAGGAAGGGCTCTATAATTTGGTTGAGTCGTTGAAAGCAGATCAAGACAGCATCGAAGTGTCTCTGGTAAAGATAGTTGGTTCAGCAGCAGGGCAGATGTGAAAGCCCGGCTCTCGGAAGCTAGCATTTTTCTTTGTTTTAGCTTGTCATTTCTTTACATTTGTAGTTGCTTTCCTGTTTGAATTTGTAATCTTGTTTGTAAAACTTGTTGTTTTCATTCAATTGATGATAATGAAATAAATATGCACGTTTTGATTGAATCCATTCGTGTTCACTAACATGTTTTTTGCAAATATCCAACGCTTGGTTAAGAAGAATTTGGGGAGGATGACGAAAATGACCGACATGCAACTGTCGATACTGTATGCTTTTGAAATAAAACCTGTTGATGATGTACAGGCATTGTTTCAAATCCCTAAACACCGGAGTTATAAGGAAGATAATCCCTTGTCAACCCCTTTGAGCCTTGTAGTAGGAGTTTCTTTCTGTGAGTGAAAAACCCTCAATCTTAACCTGGGGCAGGGTAGGTGTTAGCTAATTTGACCGAGCGTCCAAATTGCAAAAGGAGTGTCCGTTCGAGGATCAATCACGCCCCTAGAGGTCGTACCTAAAAGACCACAATGGTTCAATCAAGAGTGGGGCAGTCGCATCACTCCCCAAAGAGTCAGACAACCAGTGTCACATGACTTGTTCGAAGAAAAAAAAAGAAGAATCAAAAGCCCGCTAAGTCAAGAAAACTTCAAAACAAATGGCTTAGGCAAAAATGAGGGCATCCCGCTGGACTCAAAAAATCAAAAGAAACTCAAAAGGAGTCAGTCCAGGCAAAAGTTAGGGACATGAAAGGAAAAAGGTGAAAAGGATCAAAAGGGAAATCCTCGATGGAAATGCGAGTCGTGTGACCACAAGTGTCAAAGACGAAAGAGTGAGTGGCTGTCACTCCAAAAACTCATAGTTTCTCGAACTATCATTCCTATCTTTCAACCTCCGAGAGGTGAGCGCTAAGGTCGAATTAGCTGAACATAGGATGGGAGAACATCAAGGAGAATGGGTGGGGTAAAGTAAGCTTTGAGCCTTTATCCTTTCTTTCAAAACCGTGAACCTGACCACGTTACAACCTCCAAAAGTCCTAATTGAAGCAGATTGTTTCGAAAGCATACTCCGGTAAAGGTCGCGCCGATTCTGACTCCTAAAAAGGTTCCTCTTACCATGTTGGTACTGATGTTGATAAATGTTTTGTGCATTATATGCTATAAACTGTTTTTCCTTTTCCCAGTGAACAGATTGGATGTCAGAGCTGTCATATGTGTTGCATTAATACATCTTTTATGCAGAACAACTTGTTTTACTTGCAAGTAAGCGCTTGACAGCAGAAAAGCTTCCTACAATGGAAAGTATGGTCAAGATAGAATGCAGAACGCCCGAATGTTCCGAGAGCAGGGGCAAGCTATTACCGTGATCCCCAGTCAGGTCAGCTTTTCGAAGTCAGTTATTCTGGGGCAATCAGGTTGAGATTCGGTGAATACGTCGTAGTCAGGAGGTACTGCTTTGGATCAGCTAATCAGGGGCAAGGTCATTGCAGTCGGGGGCAGACCATCTTAAGCACGCAGAAGTTATTCGAGGCGCATTTGACGTGAAGTATCTTTCCGAAGTTCAGAATATTGGGGCATGTTATATCAGACCATCAAGGCTCAGATTTGCAGATTTCCTTTCAAGGACTATCCCCACGGAGGTCCCGCAGGCCGGGGCATATCAGAAGAGAAAGGATTGGTCTTTTCCGTATCAGCAGGGCCATACAGAGTTATTCGAGCAGATGCAGTCGATTTTCGAGAGCGAGATGAATGCGGGAAGTCGTGTTACTATCCCTTCACTAAAAGGCTGTGTATTCAGGAAGAATATTTTCCAGCGTCAGTTGTACCTGACCCAGTAAGATAAGCTTAAGAGCTCAAATCCATGTTTGCGATTACTGTGAGGCCCATCCGTGTTGGCGCCTCGATTTCCAGATCCGAGCTTCATCAGTACGCGGGAAGATTCCCTTCATTTTCGCCAGCAAAGTCCAATTTGTCAGTGGCACGGGTAGCTATCCCTAAAGGAGTTTAATCATATTCAGCACGTCTGCTATTTCACAGCGGAGTTATATTCCCCAACAGGGTATTACTTCGTCGAGGTGTTCGGTTAAGTTCCCAATATCCCCAGCAGAGTTGATTTCAGTCTCCCAGCATTTATTTTGCTAGGACGATTCAGTGATATCCGGGTTATCCCCAGCAGAGTTGGCCTCGCCTTCAGCATTTATTTTGCTGAAGTGGTTCTGTACCCAGCTCTCTCCGGCAGCTCGAGCCTGCATTGGCATATTGCATGCATTATCATATTTGCATCATACTTGCATATCATCGTCAAAATGCGTAGCATTTCCATCTAGAGTGGAGCATTACGCCATAGAAAGATTAAAGCATACGCATATGCATACGAAGCATAAGTCAGGTTTTCTATCAGCCTCATATGGCGCGTGAATTACTCTGTGATCAGTTCAGGGGCATTTATCCAGCAGCAGTATTCAGACGATTCAGCGGATTATTTGTATCTCAGATCAGACAACGATTATGCTTTGATCAAGCAGTCATCTGATATCGACAGACTTTTCTTCCCGTCAATTCATATTGACAATGTGTTCCTTCGATAAGTGGATTTCTCCGTCTACCATTAGACGTCTGGAGTACGAATGTGGTTCTCTTTCCGTCTATCCTTAGACGATGTGAAGTTGCGGGTGATCACAGTAAGGGTTCAAAATAGAGTTTCTCCAGCAAGTGGCTTTTCTTTCTGTCTGTCAGCAGACGATGTGAAGTTCGAGTTACTGTTCAGCGGGTTTCTTATTGCCAGATCATACGTATGATGAGGTGTTTCCCCAGCGAGTCTTCTCCGGCTATCCTTGGTTGTTGAGGGGTTTCAAAATGATTTTGGGTATTGGTTCTCTTTCTGTTTATTGGATAAGATGACGTTTCAAGAGGTACTTTCCTGACTGTCAATCCTTATTGATGTCGAGGCTCTTCGAAGAATGTTCAGTTTTCGTGATTGTCGATTCTTATTGACGACATGGTTCCTTAAAAGGTGGCTTTCTTCCCGTCAGTCCACACTGACGATGTGGCCCCTTCAAGGATGTTGATCTTTCCATCAATTTCCGTAGACAGAAGAATTCTGAAATTCAAAGGATGGTGTTGAATTGCGTTATGGTGTCTTTCCGTCTATCTTTAGACGATGTGAGTATGGAGATTAAGAATTTCTTGCCGTCTACCCTTAGACGATGTGAATATTGATTTGTTTCATCAATCAGGATGATCCCGTCTACCCTTAGACGATGCGAGTACGGAGATTATTGCTTCCCGTCTACCCTTAGACGATGTGAATATTGATTTGTTCATCGATCAGGATGATTCCGTCTACCCTTAGACGATGTGAATATGGGGATTACGAATTTCTTTCCATCTACCCTTAGACGATGCAAGTACGGAGAATTATTTCTTCCCGTCTACCTTTAGACGATGTGAGTATGCGATCAGGCTTTGTTCCCGTCTATCCTTAGACGATGAGAATATTGATTTGTTTCATCAATCAGGATGATGCCGTCTACCCTTAGACGATGCGAATATTGATTTGTTCATCGATCAGGATGATGCCGTCTACCCTTAGACAATGTGAATATGGAGATTATGGTGTCTTTCCGTCTATCCTTGGACGATGTAAGTATGGAGATTACTTCATCCCGTCTATCCTTAGACGATGTGAATTGGGAGATTAATGTTGTTTTTCCGTCTATCATTGGACGAGGTAAGTATTCAATCAGGGTGTCTTCCCGTCCATCTTTGGACGATGTGAGTATGTTTCTCTTCCTGCCTATCAGTAGGCAATGTGAAAGGATCAGGTATTTTGTTGCAGCCCTCGGGTTTTGTTACATAGGGTATCACAGGTAATGGGCATTCAAATCAGGAGTTCTTCATCAGATGATCGATCAGTTTGGTGCCGTAATAACTGGACTCGGTTCTCTGGACTTTATTCCCCAAGCAGTTTACAGTATATGCTCGCGGTTGGCAAATTTTCGGGTTTTATTTGTATTCAACCGTCTCGTACCTCTGAATGTTTGAAGGCTGAGCGCTCTTCAAACCCTTCAGGTCCAAGTCGCTTGAATAGGGGCAGCTGTTGCACCCTAAAATTTGACCAACCGATTCTCCTATCTGACTCGTGGTTTAAATTCATATTCGCAAATCAGACGCGTGATATTTGTGCACAAGCAGGGGATATCAGAGTTTACAGCTTGATTTTCGTCTATCAGATATGGCAGATCCAGTCCAGATCACCAGGGTTTTATTTTCGGGAAATTGTGCGCTCCTCGGTGATTTTTAGCTTGCACAGTAATTTTGGGGTATTCTGATGCCCGGGGTTCTCTGTTCGATTCGATCTGGTCTCGTGCGCTCTTTTATGGGGGTCATTTGCATTCATCTGCATTTTTAGGATTTTTATAGACTTTTGTGAATTTTAGATAGGCTTTATAGATTTTTCTGGAATTTAAATAGAGTTTTTGTATTTTTTTAATAGTTTAATTCTCTGTTTAGAATTTTATAGGATTTTTTAAATAGGTTTAATTGTTTTTTAAATCATTTTTAGAATTTTATATAGATTTTAAAATAGGTTTAATTGTTTTTTAGATAATATAGAAAATAATATAGTTTTTCTTTTATTAATAATAGATTTTAATAGATATTAAATAATGGTAGAATTTTAATAGAATTAGTAGAAATTTAGAGTCAATTAGATCTTAATCATCTTTAGATTTAATTAGGTTAATATAGAGTTAATTAGAGTTTTATTCTTTCTAGATTTGATTAGGGCTTAATTTTTGTTTAGAGTTTATTAGTTAATCATTAGATTAATTAGTTTTAATCAGATATTAATTAGTTTCTCATTTTTTTTGGTTTTTTATTCATTTTTCGTATGGGCCCAGGGGGTGTTTTTTTGAGGCCCAGCATGCTAGTCAGTCCAATGCAGTTTTTTGTGCAGTTTTTGGCCAAGGAGTGACACTTGTCACTATAAGAAGGCATGCACGCGTCCCACTCAGGAGGACCCACCACAACTCAGAAGTTCCCCAGCTCGCGCCACGCGTCCCCCAGCTGGCCCCCACTCTCTCTCTCTCTCTGTGCATGCGCGCCACGCGTCTTTCTCCCAAACCTCCCACCGCCACTTGTCACCGTCCAGCCATCGCCTGAGCTTCACCAGAAAACCCACCGGCGGCCATGCATCCGCCATAACCGCCCACCGCCGGTCACCCCAACGTCTTCCGGCCACCGCAACGGCTCGCCGGAGTTCGTTTTGCACCCAGAATCCCCAGAAACGCTCTGAATCTTCATCTTGCTCTTCCGTCACCTGCATCGTCGCCTCGCCGGAAACATCATCTTCGCCGGAAACTTCATACGCTGTTTTCCAGAACGCATTCAACGATCTTCATCGTTCTTCAGGGTTTCCAGAACGCCATCATCCTCAAAAATTTTCCAGAACACGTTCAACGATCTTCATCTTCATCCAAAGGATTTCCAGAAACGTCTTCGTTCATCATCATCATCAAGAATCTCGTGGATCCATCAACAACCTTCAACAACGAGCACCTAATACATCCCCAGATTTGTACAAGAGTCATCAGCTCCAAGACTTGTAAAGAACTTCATCAAGGTCTTAGCGTCGTTCGTCACTACGAGGTGTTCTTCGCGCCATCAAAGCTTCAGCAAATACCCAGAAATCTTCAAAGATCCCTTGTTCCCCTCGCATAAACCCATGTTTGTCTTCTCTCTGTTATATCTTCATTGCAATTGATGAACGTAGCCTCGGTTAGGGTAAAATGTTTGGTTAGGGTTTGGGTTTGATTTGTGTTGAATATGAGAGAATGCTGAGGTTGAGGTTGTTGTGTTGATTCGCTTGAGTGTGGTGAGGCGTGTGAAGTTTTGTTTGGGTTCTTTTCTTCCTGGAATCGAGTTGCAGAGAGAGGGTGAGGGGGAGGAGGAAGACGAACGAAGCGGCTAGCTCAGTTTGATGAACAGTGTTAGGGTTTGGGAGAGGGATTAGTTTTGTCCAACTGAATAATTGGTTTAGGGTTAGGGTATTGGGCTTAGGCCCAAATGTATTTTTCTGAACACCACCCTCATTTCACTCGTACACCCCTCCCTGCGTGAGAGCTGAGAAGGATTTGATTTGGGCCTTATGCCCAATTGCTGTCCACACCCCCCTGGGCGTAGGCCCAATGAAAATAACTGGAAACTTGCTAGCGCTGCACCCCCCAGGCGTTTTTTCTTCTTTCTGTGTTTGTTATTTGTTTTTGATAAACTTGGGCCCTGCGCCCAGTGCTTTTAGCACCCCCATATGTGAGCCCAGCCAGAATGAGCCTGGGAATCTTGCTGTTAGCACCCCCCTCCAGTTTATTTCAATTTTTGTTTTGTTAATTTCTTTTTAATATTTTCTTGCATTAGAAAATCCATAATAAAATGTAAATAATTGTTTTTTTAATTCTTCTTGTTTCTACCATTTCATCATAATGTCTAGAAAATTGTATAAAAATAAAAATGTCATTTTATTTTTGTTTACTATTTTTGGTATATTTTCCATTTAATTGATTTCTTTTAATATTTTTAGTGCATACATGTCATTAGAAAATTGATAAAAAATAGTAGATTTAGTCAAATAATTCCGTTCTTTTTTCTGTAGACTCGTAATTCAGTGTAGAATTTTATAGTGTAAAAACATTAGCTTGATCATGCATTTTTATTTTAATTGCATTTCTTGTATTGCTTTGCTATTAAATAATTGGTCTGTGGATATGTCTGTGTTGCTGATTTTAGTTCTTGCATCTGGTATTGAATTTTGTTCTGATTTTTCAGTAGGTTGTCATAGAGCCATGTAGGTTTCCCATAGATTTTAGTTAGATTTTTGTAGGATGTTCTGATATGATTTGTCTGAGCTTGAAGATAGGAGAAGTCTTGATGACTTCTGACTTTGAAGTTCAACTGTGGTTGAACTTCAGAGGTAGCCTCTTGAGGTTTGTTGGCCTGTGGGTTCTTCTTGAAGATAGGAGCTGGTTGAAGTCCTGTTGGAGCTTGCAGGGATGCAGTGGATTGAGGCTTAGTCTAGGAGCTTGTTATCTGTTTGTGAGGTTCGAGATCCTGAAGTTTGAAGGGAATTTATGGTACTTCCCTGAGGAAGGCACTATGAATGACTTTCATTCTTTCTTCTCACCTCTTTCTTAAGTATCCAATGATGTTGGAGCCGACTTGTGAGTTTAATTCCTCCTGAGGAGGAATGTAAACTGATCACATGTTGTTGAGCCACATGGGATACGATTCCTAAGTGTCAGCCTCCTAGTACTTTCCTGAGGAAGGTCCTATGGGTCTGTTCACTTAGTTCCATTAGTTTATCTAGGATTTCTTAAGTATCCAGGGATGTTGGAGCCAACTTGTGAGTTTAATTTCCCCTGAGGAGGAATGTGAACTGATCACAGTTGTTGAGCCACGTAGGATACGATTCCTAAGTGTCAGCCTCCTAGTACTTTCCTGAGGAAGGTCCTATGGGTCTGTTCGCTTAGTTCCCTTAGTGCATATAGGTTTTCTCAAGTATCCAGTGATGCCGGAGCCTTCATGTGAGTTTAATTTCTCCTGAGGAGGAATGTAAACTGATCACAGTTGTCGAGCCGCATAGGATATGACTCCTGAGTAGTAACCTCCTGGTACTTTCCTGAGGAAGGCACTATGAGTTTGTCTGCTTAGCTCCTTTTCTCTGGTAAGCTTGTTCTGAAGCTTGGAGACTGGGATTGATTCCTCTTGTTTAGGGTTTTGATTAGAATTTTTGCTTAGATCTTTGCTTAGGGTATTGTATAGAGTTCTGTTTAGAGATAGATTAGGAGCTTGTTTCAGGTTTGTTAGGGGCCTTGCCCAGGAGTAGCTTCTTGTTTTATAGATAGAGGCCCTGCTCAGGGTTAGTCTCTTTGTGTTGTTTGACTTGTATGATGTTATGTTGCATTAGACTTAGGTATTCATCTAGATAGTTCTGAATAGGTGCATCTTAGAAGTAGACTTTGTGTGCATGAGAAGTTGAGGTGGTCCTCCTTCTGCTTGTTTGTTATTGCGTGGCTTTGCTTGTTGGTATTTGGTAGAGCTGAGCTCCCTTACCTCTGTGGTTTGCGGCCTTCGCGCCTTGTTTGTTTAGTCATTGCATTCATGCATATTTTCAGTATTCCTTTACTTTGCAGTTTCTTGTTTGTAGTTTAGTCCTGTTGCCATGATCCCTTAGGAGCTCTGACTTCTCCGCTGCGGAGTTGTTATGATAGACATTAGGATGGTCAACCAGGTGTGATAGCAGTAGGTAAATTCCCCTTTCTCAGCTATAGTTTTAGGGTTTCCCTTTCCTTTCTGTAGGAGCTTTTGAGTAGCTTGATCCGTAGTTAGACGAACTACAGCTGCTCTGATTCTTCGTACCAGACGAAGAGATGTAGGCATAGGATGCGATATCCTAGCGAGCACACTAACGACTAACCTTTGTTCTCTCGCGGCTGTGCGATCGAGACTTTCCCGCTAACGACTAATTGTTATCCCCTTTCTGTTGCCCGAGTGCATTTGAGACCAGATCGTAGTTGTAGGTTCCCGACCTTTAGAAGCCCAGTTTGTTTTCTCACTGCTGTGTGAGAGCCCCTGTTTACCCGTAGTTAGCCGAACTACGTTTGCTCTGATCTTTCATACCAGATGGAAGTACGTAGGCACAGGACGCGATGTCCTGGCGAGCAACCTTTTCCCCGTTAGACGTAGGAAGTCGAACTACGTTGACTCTGACTTTCCCATTGCACGAGGGAATACGTAGGCCCAGAACACCGTATGTTCTGTCGAGTCCTGTCCTTTTATTTTCTTTTCAGACCAGCCATTAGCGTAGATAGATAACACACCCTTTTACCTATAAACATCAAGCGTGGATCCCATCGAGTACGATGGACGTGAGGGGTGCTAATACCTTCCCCTTGCGTAACCGACTCCCGAATCCAGGTTTTGGTTGCGATGACCATACCTTTTCCCGTCTTTGCGAGGTTTACTTCGAGCGTTTCCTTTCCCGCTCTGAGGGATAAATAACGCACGGTGGCGACTCTCCTGTCAAGCCGGCGCCGATTTTCGCAGCAGCGACAGTCTGTCACTTGGATTGGTGTCAAATTGTGCGATATTTTTATGTTTGCGTTTCGCTCCGTCATCCTTTTGGTGGTGGGGGGGGGGGGGGGGGGTCTGTCACTTGGATTAGTGTCTGATTGTGTGATAATGTTTCTCCTATCATCCTTTTGGTGATAGTGGTCGGTGTGTGTTTCGCTCTGTCATCCTTTTGGTGGGGGGTCTGTCATCTGGATTGGTGTCAGATTGTGCGATAGTGTTTGTCCTATCATCCTCTTGGTGATAATGGCCGGTGCGAGTTTCGCTTCGTCATCCTTTCGGTGGGGGGTCTGTCATCTGGATTGGTGTCAGATTGTGCGATAGTGTTTGTCCTATCATCCTTTTGGTGGTAGTGGGCGGTGTTTGTTTCGCTCCGTCATCCTTTTGGTGGGGGGTTTGTCATCTGGATTGGTGTCAAATTGTGCGATAGTGTTTCTCCTATCATCCTTTTGGTGATAGTGGCCGGTGTGTGTTTCGCTCCGTCATCCTTTCGGTGGGGGGTCTGTCATCTGGGTTGGTGTCAGATTGTGCGATAGTGTTTGTCCTATCATCCTTTTGATGATAGTGGCCGGTGTGAGTTTCGCTCCGTCACCCTTTTGGTGGGGGGTCTGTCACTTGGATTGGTGATAGATTGTGCGATAGTGTTTATTTGTGATTTTCCCCATCATCCTTTTGGTAGGGGGTGTGTCATCTGGATTGGTGTCAGATTGTGCGATATTGTTTGTGTGTGTTTCGCTCCGTCATCCTTTTGGTGGAGGGGTCTGTCACTTGGACGAGTGATAGGTTGTGCGATATTTATTTATGTTTATGTTTCGCTTCGTCATCCTTTTGGTGGGGGTCTGTCACTTGGATTGGTGATAGATTGTGCAATAGTGTTTATTTGTGTTTCGCTCCGTCATCCTTTTGGTGGAAGGTCTGTCATCTGGATTGGTGTCAGATTGTGCGATATTGTTTGTGTGTGTTTCGCTCCGTCATCCTTTTGGTGGGGGGTCTGTCAAATGGATTGGTGTCAGATTGTGCGATAGTGTTTGGTGTGAGTTTCGCTCCGTCATCCTTTTGGTGGGGGGTCTGTCACTTGGATTGGTGATAGATTGTGCGATATTTGTTTGTGTGTGTTTCGCTCCGTCATCCTTTTGGTGGGGGGGGTCTGTTAATTGGATTGGTGATAGATTGTGCGATAGTGTTTGTTTGTGTTTCGCTCCGTCATCCTTTTGGTGGAGGGTCTGTCACTTGGATTGGTGATAGGTTGTGCGATATTTATTTATGTTTGTGTTTCGCTCCGTCATCCTTTTGGTGGGGGGTCTGTCACTTGGATTGGTGATAGATTGTGCGATATTTTGTGTGTGTTTCGCTCCGTCATCCTTTTGGTGGGGGGTCTGTCATTTGGATTGGTGTTAGATTGTGCGATATTTTTATGTTTGCGTTTCGCTCCGTCATCATTTTGGTGGGGGGTCTGTCACTTGAATTGGTTTCAGATTGTGCGATAGTGTTTGTCCTATCATCCTTTTGGTGGTAGTGGCCGGTGTGTGTTTCGCTCCGTCACCCTTTTGGTGGGGGGTCTGTCATCTGGATTGGTGATAGATTGTGCGATAGTGTTTATTTGTGTTTCGCTCCATCATCCTTTTGGTGGGGGGTCTGTCATATGGATTGGTGTAAGATTGTACGATATTGTTTGTGTGTGTTTCGCTTCGTCGTCCTTTTGGTGGGGGGTCTGTCACTAGGATTGGTGATACATTGTATGATATTTGTTTGTGTGTGTTTCGCTCCGTCATCCTTTTGGTGGGGGGTCTGTCACTTGGATTGGTGATAGGTTGTGCGATATTTATTTATGTTTGTGTTTCGCTCCGTCATCCTTTTGTTGAGGGGTCTGTCACTTGGATTGGTGATAGATTGTGCGATATTTTATGTGTGTTTCGCTCCGTCATCCTTTTGGTGGGGGGTCTGTCACTTGGATTGTTGTCAGATTGTGCGATATTTTTATGTTTGCGTTTCGCTCCGTCATCCTTTTGGTGGGGGGTCTGTCACTTGGATTGGTGTCAGATTGTGCGATAGTGTTTGTCCTATCATCCTTTTGGTGGTAGTGGCCGGTGTGTGTTTCGCTCCGTCATCCTTTTGGTGGGGGGTTTGTCATCTGGATTGGTGTCAGATTGTGCGATAGTGTTTGTTCTATCATCCTTTTGGTGATAGTGGCCGGTGTGAGTTTCGCTCCGTCATCCTTTCGGTGGGGGTCTATCATCTGGATTGGTGTCAGATTGTGCGATAGTGTTTGTCCTATCATCCTTTTGGTGGTAGTGGTCGTTGTGTGTTTCGCTCCGTCATCCTTTTGGTGGGGGGGTCTGTCATCTGGATTGGTGTCAGATTGTGCGATAGTGTTTATCCTATCATCCTTTTGGTGGTAGTGGCCGGTGTGTGTTTCGCTCCGTCATCCTTTTGGTGGGGGGTCTGTCATCTGGGTTGGTGTCAGATTGTGCGATAGTGTTTGTCCTATCATCCTTTTGATGATAGTGGCCGGTGTGAGTTTCGCTCCGTCACCCTATTGGTGGGGAGTCTGTCACTTGGATTGGTGATAGATTGTGCGATAGTGTTTATTTGTATTTCGCTCCGTCATCCTTTTGGTAGGGGGTCTATCATCTGGATTGGTGTCAGATTGTGTGATATTGTTTGTGTGTGTTTCGCTCCGTCATCCTTTTGGTGGGGGGTCTGTCACTTGGACGGGTGATAGGTTGTGCGATATTTATTTATGTTTGTGTTTCGCTCTGTCATCCTTTTGGTGGGGGATCTGTCACTTGGATTGGTGATGTATTGTGCGATAGTGTTTATTTGTGTTTCCCTCTGTCATCCTTTTGGTGGGGGGTCTGTCATCTGGATTGGTGTCAGATTGTGCGATATTGTTTGTGTGTGTTTCGCTCCGTCATCCTTTTGGTGGGGGGGTCTGTCACTTGGACGGGTGATAGGTTGTGCGATATTTATTTATGTTTATGTTTCGCTTCGTCATCCTTTTGGTGGGGGGTCTGTCACTTGAATTGGTGATAGATTGTGCGATAGTGTTTGTTGTTGTTTCGCTCCGTCATCCTTTTGGTGGGGGGTCTGTCATCTGGACTGGTGATAGGTTGTGCGTTATTTATTTATGTTTGTGTTTCGCTCCGTCATCCTTTTGGTGGGGGGTCTGTCACTTGGATTGGTGATAGATTGTGCGATATTTATTTATGTTTGTGTTTCGCTCTGTCATCCTTTTGGTGGGTGGTCTGTCATCTGGATTGATGTCAGATTGTGCGATATCGTTTGTGGTTGTTTACTCTATCATCCTTTTTGGTGATAGTAGCCTTGTGTGTTTCATCCCATCATCCTTTTGGTGATGGTGATCTTTTGCCAATAATCCTCAGTTTACTCAGAGGTTTACCTTTAACCACTTTTTTCAATCCCTTTTCTTTTTTCGGACAAATTCAGGGTCTTCTTTATATCTAATTGACTTCTATCTCGGGAGAATGAATGCTGCAGCAGTTCATTTCCTCAGTTCAAGCCAATTAGATAGGGGCATCTGTCATACCCCAAATTTGTCCTACCTGTATATTGTTTTTGATTTGTATTGTTGCCCATTGACAGTTATTCAGAAAATTAAAAAAATGGTTTGTTTCTTATATGCTGTTTCCAACTCAAGAGGTTATGAGGTTGAAATTGAATTGAGGATCATGGGAGATTTATTTGTACGAATACTGAGCTCAGTAAAGGTTGAAAGTTAATCAGAAAAACGACGTTTTGGATGGGATTTGGATTCAAGTGGTGATCAATATCATATATCATTGTTCAAGTTTAAATACGAGTGTGTCATGGGAGTTACAAGGAAAAGATGTGTGGTTTGAATATGGGAGTGACATAACATTCGTTGAGCCCCAAGTTGAAGCTTATACAAAATTCATATTACATTGTTCAAAAATTCAAAGCCCACTTTGTCATTCAAGAAGGTTATATTATTCAAAATTCCATCATAAAATAGAAGTTTATATCGTCTCTTTTGAATCCCTTTACAAGAGAGGCCCACAAGCCCATATCAATTAGGTCTATTACATTTCCATGAGTCCACTTTTCACCTTGATACCAAAAAATATATATATAAAAAAAGGGGATACAAAAGGCTATTCTTTAATTCACACATGAGGACTTTATCATCAGTTCATTTGGTAAGGAGAGAATATATATGTTAACGAACAAGACAAGTTCATGAATTTTTTGCATCACATTATGTACACACGACCCATACAATTTTATGGCCCACAAAAGTAATATCCCAATTCTCAGTAAGTCATCAAAACATCAGGAATTTTGTAAAGAAAAAGGTAAAAGAAAGAAAAGTGGCACGAGGCCTCAACGTCGGCTACAGGACGGTGTAGCAAGCCACAATATTTATGTTTAGGCCACATTCTCACAAACCCATCTTTGCAGCATAACCCACTCATTTTGCCAAGCCATAACTTAAAGAAACATACTGCAGAAATTGAGAATTCGTACGGAAATGCGGAGTAGGCCACACCAAACCACTTCATATATTCCTCCACAATCAATTCACCCATCTTCAAAAAAAACCAGCATCGCAGTAGTAATAAACAAACTTCACGCATCCACCGAAACCGCAACTTGCCTATACCAATTACCAACCATACTTTTTCATACCATACACGACAAAAGTTCACAGACCCCACACCAAATGACCGCGATGTACTGCAACTTGTCCTGCAGCAACAGAAGAAAGCAAAAGAAAAAGTAATTCACAAAACCATGCTTATCATACTTCAGAAATCAGAAACCCGTAAGATTGTCACTAAAGTAATTCCTAAATACACAAGAGGCCAATTCAAAACCGAAAGCGACAACTCAAAAAAAACTTTTGACCAAAAAACTGCTACCATCCTGCGCATCTTGAAACAATAGCGACAATACCATACTGACCACAACCAAGACGCTGCAGCAAAACGCCAAACTCGGCATGTGCACAAACCTGCACAACAATAGGACAAGATAAAAGAGAAATGAACAAAAAATCGGAGGAAAAAGGAGAGTGAAAGAGAGCAGATAAAAGGGGGAGAACAACCTCTGAACCGGGGGGGATGAACCCTAGCCGCCTGCGTTTCCAAACATTCCACCTTCTATCCTCATCATCTGAAAATTTTCAGAAAACCCAACATCAACATCTTAACAGACAGAAGGATCCAGAAATCCTAGATTTTCAAACACTCCACAAAACCCCTGTCACCGTCAAACACCGCCATCCCCCTTTCAACACGTCGTCAATGTCCTTCTTCCAAAACTCTCTTTAACTCAAACAGATTCACTCTTTAAAACACCTCCACCAACCTACTTCGCCGTTCATCTACAATCCCTCCTCAAATCACCAACAAAACCTTCCGTCAATCCTCTGCCACCCCCCAATCTTCAACCATATCTTCAACCCTAACCTTCAACTCGCCTACCCCTTTCTCAAAACCCATTTTTCTAACCAACCCAGAAACTGAGAAGAAAATAGAAGAAGTAGAATAGAGGTGAGAAAAGATATCTGAGTCGAAAACGAAACTTAATCGCATGAATCACGAGTTGAAATAAAACCCAGAAGCCAAAGTCGTAACGAAGAAGACAAGATTGAGGTGGAAATCTCAGAAGCTTGTGATGGATTGTTTACGTTGTGGACCGTTCTTTTCCTTTGATCTTTTTCTGTTTCACCGCGTGTGTGTGTCGGGAGAGAAGGTTTCGATTTATAAGGAACCGAAGGTATTATGAGTTCGGGCTTGATGGCCCACTGTTGTTTCAAAACTTGAATTTTCTTTTGTATGACTTTTTGATGGGTGATGTTGTTTGATTAATTCCCCAATATCCATACCCCTTGTATCCACCATGTGTTTGAGATGAATGGGTCATATGGCCCATGATGATTCTAGTAAATTTCTATTTCACAATACCAGTTTTCAGCATACCCCCTCTTAGGGTGATGGGCTTTGTAAAGCCCAAATGATCCATTTCTTTTTTATATATACAATTAATTTTTTTTCAATATGATGTTTAGTTAGTGTTTTCTTAAAGCATTTTATTTAATAATTAACATTAATTATTATTATTATTATTATTATTATTATTATTATTTTATTTATTTATTTAGTTTTTGGACATTACTCACTTCTCTTCATTTTTGATTTGGGTTTGGTGTTCATTTTCCTTTGGATCGACGACGAGATTACCAACGTTTAACCGTCAAATTATTGGCGTGAAACAAAGGATCCAAGACCACTTTCTTTCTCCGATTTTATTTTGATTTTTGGATCAATGAAGTCTTTTATTCGTAAGCGTCGCGTATCGAAGTTGATAACTTTCTCGATTTCAAATCTATGGTGAATGACCATTGGGGTCATTTTCCGTACTTTGGGATCGTGATAGGCTATCTTCGATTAATCGGCATTATGTTTGCGATTAAGATGAGATCCCATTCCTTCGTGTCCCGATTCGATTCACTAAACTAACCAATAACTTTAATTTTCGTTAAATATTATTGTGAATATTATTGTTATATTATCTTGACATATTATTATTGTCATATCATACCACAAACTCTTTTCATGCTCCTCGATTCGATTCAAATCATTTTCTCAACACTTTTCTCAATTCAAACTCCGAAAGAAGGAGGTTCTTGGAATCTAGCATTCCTTGAATCTTCGAGTGAATAATTCTCGAGGCACGCTCTTGAGTTATTATTCATTCAATCTTTCAAATTTTTTAAAAAAAACATTTTCTCGATTAAAACTCCGAAAGAAGGAAGTTCTTGGAATCTAGCATTCCTTGGATCTTCGAGTGAATAATTCTTGAGGCACGCTCTTGAGTTGTTATTCACTCAATCTTTCTACTTTTCCAAACTCAAACATTTTCAAACGCCCTCCTAAGTCGAGTGCTCGTCCGCATTCGCAACTGTCGATATTTCGCACACACTTCACCATTCCTCGTGGTTTCGATATTAGGGGCACCCTTAGGGACTAATATAGTTTCTCACCAACTAACCCTTGACACGTCGTCAAGTCGGTTCCGTCTTCAATTAAATCCTCGACACGTTGTCGAGATATTTTCAAACCAACTTCCTTTTACCTCACATTCCATTTTCGATTCAATCTTTCTACAAACGTTTTTTAAACTTACGAAAGAGGGATAATTCTTAGAATCTAGCATTCTTTGAATATTCGAATGAGTAACTCTCGAGGTGTGCCCTTGAGTTATTATTAGTTCATTCTTTCGATTTCAAAACTTCCAACCTATTCAACCTTATCTTTTTGTGGTTGTTACCACGAACTACGACTGCTCTGATTCTTCATTCTCATCCGAATGTAAGATACGTAGGCACAAGATCGCGATGATCTTGGCGAGCTACCTCCCCTCCATTTTCATTTCCCCGTATCCATTTCGTGGTTGTTACCACGAACTACGACTGCTCTGATTCTTCATTCTCGTCTGAATGTAAGATACGTAGGCACAAGATCGCGATGATCTTGGCGAGCTACCTCCCCTCCATTTTCCATTTCCCCGTATCCATTTCGTGGTTGTTACCACGAACTACGGACGCTCTGATTCTTTATTCATTCTTGAATATAAGATACGTAGGCACAAGATTGCGATGATCTTGGCGAGCACACTTCTATCTTTCTCCATTATTTCGTCCACACATTCCCAACCTTTCCTGTAGTCGAACTACGACGCTCTGATTTCTCATTCTTGTCCGAATGAGTATACGTAGGCACAAGGGCCCCAATCCTTGGCGAGCACCCTATCCTCTAACTCCCCACTTTACCTTTATCGTCTTTAACCTTTTATCCTATTAATTCTACCTTTATAATCGAGAAGAAAAGCAAATAAACCCAAACAACACTCTCCACAAATACCCTAAGAGGTTCCTGTTGAGTACAACGGACGTGAGGGGTGCTAATACCTTTCCCTCGCGTAACCGACTCCCGAACCCGGAACTTGGTTGCGACAGCCCTGTTCCTATCCTTTTCATTTTTAAGAGGTTTTCTCGATATTTTCCTCTCCCGTTGATTCGGGAAAAATAAAGTTCAGTGGCGACTCTGTCGAACCGCATTTTCACGCCTTTTGCGCGAGGGTCGTATGTGTGAATGAATTTTCGAGGTGTGACAGTAAGGTAACTGTTATGGATTGGATATGTGATTGATCCACCGTCGAGTAACCCAGTTCAGCTTCGCATTGGAAAGTACCTAAATCAAAGGTTAAATTCATTATAGTCGATGGAAAGCACATTCCCCACGTGCTCCTCACCCGAATACACATGGCCAACTGATCTCGCGGAAACGTTATGCCCTTTATAACGGGCACGTTTTCTAATTCTCCGAGAACGCAGAACAGTTGACCCAAGATGATGAACACTTACTGCTCATTTCTACCACCATGTAGAAATTCTGTGAGTCATCCATTATAGGTCTGATTACCCAGCCCATAACGAAAACCATTTGCCCAACGTTGGGGGCTCTATAAATATCCTCTTCAGATTGAGAGTCAGATATTCAATTCACTTCTTAACTTTTGTACTTGCCTTTTTTCACTTTGAACTGACTTTAGCATCAGAGTGCCTTGCAAGTACACCCGTTCCATTTTCCTCATCTAACATGGGAGACCACGTGTTGCTGACCACCGATTTACTTATGATCGCCGGTAAGATCAGTGGCACTGAGGTCGAGACCAACCGAGTCGACGTGAGACATCGTCTTCGGCTCCTCTGAGGTACCTACACTCGAGGAGCTCCCTGGTAATGATGTATCGGGCCTTCAACATAGTCTCACCCCGCTCGTCAAGGACAACATTTTCGTCTCTAGTTTGCCGTTAAGCAGGGGAAAAGTCGTTCATAAGCCTCACGAGTTTATCATAGCCACACTGATCTTCAACAGCCAGCATGTGGGGTTTTTTAATATACTGGTCGGTGCCACGCTTGAAGTGGGCGTCAGTCCAGCGAAGGGGGAACTTCTGAGCCAACTTCATCATTGTGTTCCATCGTTGTCAAAACACGCGCTTCCATCCTCCTCGAACTTCGACACGAGATCAAACATGGAATCAATAGCCACCCGGGAAGCGGGCTTGATCACATAATACATGTCTTTAGAAGTATGATTGAAGTCCGCAAATACCTTGAAGAGCTTCTTCGGATGCTTTATAATCACCCATATGTGTTTCCCGTTCACAGACTGTCGTTGAAGGTAAAAGCAAAGGAAGAACAGAGGAAAGGTAGACCCGTTCTCTAAATAGTCACACACAATCTTGAAAGCCCGACTAAAGGAAATCGCATTCGAGTGCAGAGCTGTGAGGGTGTCAACTCCAGTCGGGGAAAAATTCCTACTTGTAGGCCGCTGAACGACAGTCAAAGGCTTAGCTATTTAAACATTATCACATACATAGCGAAGAGATTCTTCACAAAAGCCGAGCAGATCCACTCTCTCAGAAAAGTTTATAAACCAACCATTCCTCCTTGGCTCCTTCGACGCCCCTTGTCTCATTGACAACGGCGAACGCGCTCTTAGGAAAGTCTGCAAAGCGCGATGCTATCTTCTGAGGATCCAACCCGACCCAAGCCAACTTATTTTCGATGATGGTTTCGACCAGCTCGAGGCCTTCTGTGTTGCGAGCCATTAAAACCTGAAATGTAGAGGAAAATAGTGAATTCCACAATCAAAACATGTGAAAGGGCGAAGGTAAGCGCATTCATGCTACCCTCGACCAAAACCCTTACTCAACTGCGAGCAAGGATGTCTTGAGGATCTTATCCTCGACAATGGTCTTACTCGACCAACCAATGACCCCACGATGAGAATCCTCCTCGACAAGAGAATTTGTCACAAATATATGACCCCGCGAGAATGAGCCTCTCCGACACGAGGATCCATCGGATATACGGTCATAGTCAACGGAAACTTATAAGCCTCGAAAGGAATCACTGACACAAAAACTTCAACAGATAGTCTTAAGCCTCGCGAGGAAAGGCCCCCCCGACACAACAGTTTCAACGGTAAATCACGAACTTCGCGAAGAAAGGCCTCCTCGACACAAGAATTTCAACGGTAAATCATGAACTTCGCGAGGAAGATCCTCCTCAACGCAATAACTTTATCGGAAAATTCATAGATCTATCGGCAAGAGTCACACTCACAGCCTCGGTGGCGGAGCAAATTTCCACTCAAAACCTAGCATTTCCAAGAGCAATACTCTCCAACAGCTGGTGTTTGGAAATGGCCAAACCACCACCGAACACTAACACCTGCCGGAGTCCAACATGCAAACCTTCATTCTAAACTAGCGGACAAATCAAAGATTAGACAAAGAATGTTTACTTGATCGTAAAATAGTGGAAGATACGAAGGAAGTTAGTGTCAATGGTGGCGACGACAACAAACGATTGAAAAGCACTCTAAAGACAACGAGAAAGCTGACGAGAGAGAGGGCAAAATGAACGAATGAGCCCCACTTCTCCCTAATTATATCCTTAGCATGGGTTAGCATATCGTCGCCTGGGCTTTCGAGTACCCCTACTCGTAGGTCTTGATGTTAACACTTCTCCACATACCTTTATTTGATTCACCATTTTTGTTACCCTAGTGCAAAGATCTTGATAACAGAAAACCATCTTTTGTTTGTATCAATTCTTATAATTTTGTCCCTTCAGAATTGAGAGACTCACCAGAAAATGCTTATTCGGATAACTCATCTCCGTGATTTTTTGTTTTCCATGAATCGCTCAACTAATGTTCTAAATACCAGATGTTGGAATTAAATGCAAGACTTTGATTAATTCTGAATAAATTAAATGCAAGATTCTACCAGACACCTTATTAAATAAGACACCTTAGTAAACAATTATTTCTTCTCAACTTGCAGTTGTCTTATGACAAGCTTTTGTTTTTCAACCTCCTTGCACACTTCTTCAATTTTGACACAAAAGTCTTTGTACACGACACCTAGGTCTTTATACGACATATTCTTTCCTCCTACAGAGTCACATTTTTCAGAGAAGGCTTTAACAAGCTTGATATCTTCATTATCCTTTTCACCTTCAGTGTCATCCTCAGTCTAAGACACAGTCATTCCTTTTTGTTGTTTCTCTAAATATGTTGGACATTCTACACTAAACTGTCTCATTCCTTGACACTCATAACATTGAACACATTCATCTTTTTCTTGAGAATCACAGTTTTTGCTGGTGTAAAGAGAGATGTTCTTGAAATTTAGTCTTGTTCTTCTTTCTATCTTCTCTAGTAGATGATTGACAATAATATTTGACATTCCTTCCTTAGCTTCAAGATCATTCTGAATCTCTTTATCTTTAATATTGGATAAAAAATCTAAGCTTTTATTTTTCTCCTCTCACTTTGGTCATAGATGGTGTGTTTAAAGGTTTGAAAAGATCCAATAAATCCAACAACCCTCGTGTTGATGATGTCTTTAACTTCTTCAATAGTTGTCACCTTTTTCGCTTAAGTATACCATAATATAGATCTCTTAAGTATTACCATAATTATATTGTGGTAATAATAATATATTATAACATATTTAATTAGATAAATAATTAATCTAATTATTTTCCACTAAAATTACAATAATAAATTATTAAAGAAATATTCCAATAATCAACATCAAGAAACAATAGACGCGCATGGCATTTACTGGCTGAAAACAATTTCCTAGATAGAAAAGCTCTACTATGAGACACATAAATCTCTATATGGACTGGATTTTTTATTCAAATACTATAGAATCGGGATTGGGATAGATAAATTTTACAAAAATTACCTGTCACAATATAGTTGGAACAACTATATTCGAAAATATTGCTATTATTTGTACAGGAAAAGGATAAGATTGAAATAGAAATAAAAGTTACAAATAGCCACATTTTAAAATCATACATTAAACACTAAAGCAAAAGAAACTGACATTAACAAATTCTATATGAAAAGAATCAGAAATGTACAAGAGAATATACTAAGCTCGTGGATGGGGGAGAATAAAATGAACATCAGAAAATTGTCATCAGGTAATGCAATTGAAGAAAAGAGAGTATTCTTCATTAAAATACTTTCCCAAATACAAGAATTACAACTAATTGAATCAGTTTAGCTCAAACAGATCCAAAACTAACCTAACGGAAAACCAACACAAGATTACAAAATGTAAAATTTCTTGAAATTAAGCAAACATTTACATCTAACCGCAGCTAGATCATACAAACCCCTAATTGAAGACTAGAATCAACCACCGAAACCGTAAAGAGTCCTTCCCTGCCTCTTCAGAGCATAAACCACATCCATGGCAGTAACAGTTTTTCTCCTAGCGTGCTCTGTGTATGTCACAGCATCACGAATAACATTCTCGAGAAAGATCTTGAGAACACCACGGGTTTCTTCATAGATCAGGCCGCTGATTCTCTTCACACCACCTCTTCTAGCCAAACGACGAATTGCAGGCTTGGTGATTCCCTGAATGTTATCACGAAGCACCTTTCTGTGCCTCTTTGCTCCTCCCTTTCCCAAACCCTTTCCACCTTTTCCGCGACCTGACATTTTTCTCTTAAAATTATGCTGTAAGATAAGATTTGATGAAGAAGATTGAATTGAGAATGAATGTTAAGAACAGTTGAGGTCGTGTTTATATATGAAGATTGTGAGTGGGAAGAGCACTTTCAGCCATCGATTTAGAGTATAATCAATGAATGATGATGGCGATCCGCGTCGTCTAGTTTGGTTTGCGTACTACCGTTGATGTGTGGTGATGGACGGTATCTTATCTTTAATGTTGCGGATCGTTGACGTGGCAGTTCCTGAAAAACATAACACGTGAATTAAAGAGTGCGTGAATATGATTTGGATTTGACTGTAAAATGAAAATGGATTTAATAAATGAAATGAGTTTTCATTTCATTAATTTAAATTAACATACATTTACTTCATACAAATGGATTAATTCTATAGAATGATTTTAAGAATTTTTTTTTAAAATAGCAATGTTATAATTGTTATTTACCAAACAAATTATACTTTCAAAAAAAATATCAAAATGGCAATGTTTGCAAAATGATCAACAGACGTTCGGCAATTCGTTTGGCGAATTAGGCCAAACAGTAGCATAAGTGATTTGCCATTTGGTTTGGCGAAAGGGAGTAATTTGTGAGACTTCGCCAATTGAATTGACGAATGAGGATTATTATTTTAGGGTTTCTTGCCTTTTCAATTTCCTTTTAATTATTATATAACATATTTTCGTTTTCATATTTAAAAATTTAATTGTTTTTTAATTTTAATTATTATTATTATTATCAACCATAAAATATATTAATTTATAATCTAATGAATATTAATATAATTAAAATATATTCGTAAACATAAAGTGATAATAAAATGAAATTATATTAATTTATAATGTAATTAAAAATACACGAACAAAAATATAAATATAATGAAAATTACAAAAAAAAAACCTAATGATCGGCTCTATCCAAGTGACCACCGGCGCCACACTGGGGGGACGCGTGTTGTGACGAGGTCTTCGACGATGTTGTTGTGGTGTGTCAGGATGTTGTGTGTTGAGTTGTGGTGGAGGGTTCTGTTGGAACGGCCCCGGCGTATCAGCTAGATCTTGCATCATTTGACCCCAATAGCCGGGAGGTCCCATGTCACATGCACTTCCGTAGTCAAGGGCAATGCCCATGTTTTGGTACGATTGTCGGGGAGGGTGGGTGGAGTATGGACGGTATGGTTGTCCGAAAGTGTACATGGAGTTGGGTTGGTCTAGGTGTGTTGGTTGTTGTGGTGTGTGGTAGTTAAATAGTGGGTGGTTGGAGGTGTAGTTGGAGGGGGTAGGGTCGAATGAGTTGTCCGGGATATAGGTGGCAGGGGTAGGATCAAAAGACATATCAGGGTTGTACTGGTGAGTTGGTTGAGACTGGGATTGGATTGGTGGCATGTAAGGTGGTTGTTGTTGATAGGGGGTATATGTTGGCATGGAGTGGGGGGTGTCTTCGTATGGTGGTTGTTGTTGATGGTCTTCGTACGGTGGTTGTTGTTGATGGAGGGTGTCTGTTGGTATTTGTGGGTATGATGAAGAACCGCGTTCCCTTGGATCGGACAAGTAGGTTGGCTGGGACAGGAAAGGCTGGGTTGTCGTGACAGAACTAAACCAAGTCATATATTGAAGACTTGGCCTAGCCCCGTGCACAATACTGTCGGTTAAGACGTATTGCCTTCTTCTTTTCCAAAGTACACGCAACTCCTTTGCAAACTCCTTCCAATCACCAATCATCCATTGTGCGTCTACCCGTTTTTGATGCCACTTCCCCAAGTCTACGGGAGCATCTGGAATATCTTGATGCATCCCAAATTGGAGTTTGACCCGATCACTTTGGTGCATCTCCACCGTAGTGAACCTAATTATAGGTGTCTTTGCTGTCCACACAGCGGCATCGTCGGGGTTGGGCTGGTGGTCGAGACCCTCGTACGGCATCCAGACAAACTACAATATAGTTGTAAAATTTAGTTAGACAGGATGTCTGAAGTTTATGCATATACATTAAAGAAAATTAGGGTAAATAGGTTACATCGTTTGGCCCAAGGTGGTCGATTAGGTTGCGGTATTGAATTATAGAGTGCCTTGGACATTTCTCATAATTCATCCCGGGTACAGACCACCTAAAAAAATAAACACAAGTTATAAATTATTAACTGAAATAGAATACGTAGCTGGCAAATAATGTTGAATAGATACTTACTTTTTTGCGTAGGGGAAAGTAAAAGAATTTTTGTTTATTGGAGCAAGCAGTGGCATCCTCGACCAACCCCAAGCTTGCAAAAGATAGGCACAACCATAAAAAGTACAAGAATTTTTTTTTGGACGTCTTACAAAGTGCGCTATATAGATGGGCGAGGACTGCTGATCCCCAGCTATATTCACACACTTTGTTGATATTACGCAATAATGGTAAATACATGGTATGAATTGTATTTCCAGTGCCGTTTGGAAATAAAAAGTGGCCAAATAAAATCATAATATAGCACCGAGTTTTTTGTATTTTCTCATACTCGGTGCTCTCATCCGTTAAAACAATACCGTTGTATTGTTCTCTCAGGTATTTTAAGTTAATACCCTGACCCCTCGGGCGGCCCTTGCTTCCTGCCTGAGGTCCGTCCTCACAAAGAGGGGCGCCCAATAAATTTTCACAAAGTTGGTCAGGGACACCAACTTTGTCGTTGACGGCCTTACCATCAATGTGTAGGCCGAGCAACATATAAACATCCTGGAGAGTCACCGTACACTCACCACAAGGAAGGTGAAATGTATGTGTCTCCGGTCTCCAGCGTTCTAACAACGCTAGAATAAATTTTGTGTCAAGGGAATAAGATTTGATTTCGATCACACGCCCAAACCCACAATGTATAAGATAGTTTGTAATGAGGGGGTCGTGTGGTATGTAGTCATGCACACGACACCGAAACCTTGATACATCCTGCAAAATAATGAAGTAAAATTACTATAGTGTTTTACACAAAATTACTATAGTTTTTTTTTTGGACAAAATGGTAAGACATTGACATGAACTAAAGGACTTACAAACTCGGCGATGTAACTGCAAATTTCCTTCTATTACAAGCAGAGTTAACTTTCATAAATTAAACAAACATAACAAAAAATTAAAAAGATACACCAAAACACCGGAACATAGTGTCTACGATATAACGACCATCAACTTTATCTCCTTTGGTGTCAACATCATCACAAGGACGCCGGCATCATTTTCCACTTTTCTCCATTCACGAGTAACTCCGTTTCTATCGGTCTTCTTCACCAACCTCTCAATTTTCCTAATCTTTTCTCCTGGAGCAATATCCCCTTCTAGCCAGCGGTTCAGTTCCCTGTGCAAGTGTTCCAACGTCTGCGTATTCCACAGGAGCACCTTCATCGGAGGCTTTGTTGCTGAAAACACCACAAGTGCATTTCTTTTCATTATATCAAACGTTGGAAAAGGTTCCTCCGATGCTGATGACGAAGAAGAAGAACGTTGATTCAAAAATAAGTTAGTGCGCAAATACATCACAACAAGTGAAAATAAAATGCAAAAAAAAGTAAAAACATATTATACAAAAGGATTAATCCTCCTCATAGGGTGGCTATACATCCATTGATGAATGCCACCCCAAAAATATATAAGGAAAGTTTAAAACCCTAGCTGGGCGATTTAGCAAGCAACCCAATTTACTTTAAATTTATAATTTCATAAAATAATTTAAACTTTTAAACTTAATTTTTTTAATATTATAGATGACATTAAAAATTATATTATAAATTAATATTAATATTAATTATATAAATATTAATTAGATTATAAATTTATATTTTTTATGGTTAATAATAATAATAACTTAAATAAAAAAAGTATGAAAACGAAAACCCTAATAACCAATTCGCCAATTGGTGTGGCGAATGGCCACAAAATACACAATGTCGCCAATTGGTTTGGCGAATGCGTTCAATGCCATTTAGCCTAATTCGCCAATTGCTTTGGCGAACGTATGTTGGTCAATTTTCAAACATTGCCAATTTGGTAATATTTTTGAAATAGTTATTTATTTGGTAAATAAAAATTAATACATTGCTACTTTAAAAAAAAAATCATGATTTTAATACCTACCTACAAAGATTTATATTACAATAATTTTTCTCTACGCTATTTTGGATCACTCTCATTTTTATATTTGTCACACTAATTTGTAAAGACTATATATTTAAAAAGCTTAATGTTGATGAATAGAATATTTTATTAATTAATACTTTTTTATGTATAAATTAATGATTAATTATTTTAATTAATATTTTTAGAAATTAATTATTTAAAATTTTGAAAAAGAATTATTGGGCCTAAAGACTAATTCATAATACTATATCTATTTTATTTAGTAATTATCCGACACGATCACAAGTAATGCGTGACTAAATTTTATAAACACTCATTTTATTTGCAAATTAAACAATGTAAAATTTTGTTGATAAACAAAACAACTCAGTCACCACACACATCAAAACCAACGCCTTTTTCAATCACATGTATATGAACACAAATCTATATACTTTAAACATATTCAACTAGGGGTGTACGTGAGCCAGTTTGAGTTGAGTTTGGTCATATTCAATATTCAATTCATATAGTACACTTTGGTTTGGATGAGGTAAAATAATTACATGTTACATCAATGGATCACTTTGAACAAACTCACTAACTTTCGGATTGGATTGGGTTGGGCAATGGGTTGCCCAAATGATTTTTTTTTGTTAATATTAAATGACTAAATTATGATATTCATAATGTTTTTCACAAAATTGCTCAACAACTTTATTTTCTTTAAAAAAATTAGATAATCTATTTTTACTATCTTTTATATTTATAAAATAATTAATAATATCATCAACTAATAATATTATCATAAAATACTAGCGACAAATTAAAGTTTCATGACATAAATTTGTATTAGCATCAAATAACTAAACGGTGAAACATTTAAAATTAGTTAAAGTTATGGTTCACTAAAATAGTAAATATTAAGAGACTAAAATTGCAACAACTATGTTAATATTCGTCAAAATTATTAAAATTATAATAATAGATGTTTGACTAGTGGGTCTGTGTTTTTTTTTTTGCTTGAATCTGGTTTTATCCGAAATCCAATTTTTTAATGAGTTTTTTAGTTTTGAAACACATATCTGCCCAATGACTCGACCCAATCCACTTTATTAGATTTTTTTGGATGGATTTAACCAGATTTTGTGGGTTGACCCAACCCATGTACACCCATATCTTGAACCATGGCACACAAAAAGCAAATAAGGAAAAGCAGACAATGAGCTTGTGGCCAAAAAGAAGAAGGGGAAGCTCATCAAACGTCAATCCTCATGACTTCATATTCACCAAAGAAAAGCATAAAAAAGGTACCAATTTCTTTTTCATAGGCGAATAATATCGATCTGATACGTCGATGATGAGACCTTTACAATTTTAGTCTTAAAAAGTGATGTTGATTTTCTATTGAATAATGTGGGGTTGCACTATCTTGTGCATTATGATTTATCTATTTATGCAAACCTTACCATATAGGTTCTTTATACTATAGATGTTAACACTTATAAGGTACTGGGTGGTCCCACTGATGAAGTTTTAAAACTGAAAACCACTGGAACAATGAGTTTCTGGTTGCACAATTTAGATTTCAAGATCCCGATTGAGACTCTTGAAGATATCTTTCACATCCCTATTGATGGGGAAGAAGATGTCCCAAGTCTTTTGGCTAAAATCAAATATGGACTCAGATTGTTGGCGAGGCCCCTTGTATTATGAAGAGTGTCAAAGCCATTCGCATTCAAAATCATGTTTTTAGGTACATTCTCAATGTCCTTGCACACACCTTATTTGCTATAGGAGATAACACATGGAATGCTTCCTATAGAAAGTTTTATCTCCTTCATGCCATGGTTAATGGCTATTTTATTTATATTCTTGCTTTCTTGGCCAAATAGCTTAGTCGTGTCACTAACTCCGCCATGTGAGATATAAAGATAGAGGGATTGATTACACCCATATAAGAACATATGGACGTTGCTTTTTGTGAGACCATCGAGCTTCCTATTACGGGACACTCACGTTGTGACTTAAAGTCCCTTTTAAATAGGGGGATGATTTACTACGATGGTGAATCATATGACCTAATGACACACAAGAGGATTGGACTTTATTTCCCAAGCAGGAAAACAAAATAGGAGCTAAGAAAAATTGGTTGTATATTGTTGGAAACCCTTATGAAGAGGAATTTGAGGAAGATGGTTTTCTTAGCTATGAAACTAACCATGCATGTGGTGATGTGGATGTAGGTGAAACCCAAGCCCCCTAACTATCAGGAAACCATGCAATCAAGTCAATACCAGGATCAGTGGGGATGGATGCGCTCATAAATGGATTATCTGAAAGCATAACAACAAAGGTAAGGGGCAGGTAAGCACGACAGGGTATTATGGTTGAATACATACAAAGATCACTACAAAACCTATTTGTTGTGTTTTCCACATCCTCAATGAGGCTTTTATGAGTTTCTCTATATCTCTACCTACTTGGATTGGAATATTGAGTCAAATGTCCGATTTAATTTTTTTTTGGTTGGGGGAGGGGGTATTTCCCTTATTTTATCGCATCTTTTTCTTTTTTTTGGTGATTTTTTGTGCTGGTAGGATAGTTTCAATTAAATAAGTTGCATATATTGTTGTTAAAACACCCAAAAACTAAACCATAAATTCTTTTTCTTCTAAAAAAGCTCATGATTTTGATAACTTGTTGAGAAAGTATATATGATTGTTATGAAGATTGGCTAAGTTTGGGGGTCTGTGGAAAACTGATAAAATCAGTATTACTCGAACACCCTTAGTTTCTCAAAAGAGTCATGAGTCTAGCACGTGTTTTGTACCATAGCACTCGGATCTTGGGAAGTATTTCCTGATTAGTTTGTTATGACAATCTGACATAGTTTAGATTCACATGTCATGTATGATTGGTTGAGAGAGAAAATATATAATTTTAGCAGCAAAATGATGAAAATACGGTAAAAGGAAAATTCATCTTCTAAGTTGGGTAATCTTCACCCGGTTATTCAGTCCAACGGTGGATGAACCGCAAACTTCATCCCAAAGTGGACAATAAATAAGCACACAAAAATGTGTAATTTCATCAGTAAATAAAGATAACAATTGTTGTTTATATGGTGTCTAAACAAAATGTTCTCAATCGATATTGTATGTGTGATGATTATCATAATTTAAATTGCCTTAAACTGATTGTCAAAACAAAAGGGGAAGAAAATAAAAAAGAGACTTAAGTCCAAAGTATAGCTAGAGAGGTGACCAGAGTAGAAAACTATTAATTATATTTGTTTTATGGTTTGTGTTTTGGTAATGCCTTTAGTATTGGTAAGTACGGGAGAACTTGAGTCTTAGTCGGTCGGAGTGACGAACCACGTATGAGTAATGAAAAAGCTTGCGTCTTTTTAGGTTTTTGAAGGACTGAAAATCGCTTGATCTTAATTCTTTCTAAGCAAGCTTGCTGCTTGAGGACAATAAACGATTCAAGTTTGGGGTTACTTGATAAATGGTAAATGTATCATGTTTCTAGCTTATATTTCTCTTTGATCTCATGTGTATTTTAAGCATTCTAATTCGTTTTTACACGTTTTTGTTTCCTATGTTTGTCTCTAGGTAATAAGTGGTTAGTGGAGTGAATCAGGACGAAAAAGGCCGAAGGTCCCACAAAGGGAGCATTTCCAGAATAATTTTTTTAGTTTAACACGTTCGGACCGTGTCTCATGATATTGGTCGTGTTCTCCCTTTGAGGCACCCTAATTGAAGGATCTAGAGGCTGACACGACCACTGACATGGCTCATATCAGACCTCAGGCAGTTACAAAACTTTTACCTTTTGGATGGCTTTTTGGACCTTTTGGCTTTTGTAACTCCAATTTTCTTTATGATTAGTGTTAAGTGTCTATTAAACACACAATTAGTGCTAGAAATTAGTGACTTGTACCTTGATTTAGTAAAATAGGGGACTAAGGATCCATCTTTAGATCATCTTTCACTATACAACTCTAAATAATCGTTGTTTCTTTATTCTTAGCTTAAGTTATTATCAATACTTTGTAACATCCAGTTCTTTTATCTTAATCTTACCTTCATCTTTATTTTAGTTTGTTGTTTGTTATTTCTTTACCTTTTATCTATTATTCTTGCAATGTTCTTGAATTTGTTTATTGTGTTGTCCATCTCACCATGAGTGAGTAGACCTTTAGGGGCATATGAGAGTTCATCTCATGACTATAGTCCATGTATATGGCGGTTGCGAAAGCAAAGTCAAAATAAATGTCGATCATGTATCAAAAGATAATGACTCAACATTTGAAATCAAGTTACTAAACAATTGAGTTCGAAGTGCCACTGACAAGGCGACTTAATCTTGGTTGAGAAACAATCAAGAATATGGTGTCGCGTGACAAGGCATACACTATTGATTTATACACATAGATGCGCGTGAAACACGTTTAGATGTGCACGCCACAAAAATGGGTGACACATACATTTATCTGATTTTCTATAATAAAAACTGCTTAGAGTTTCTCGTAATTCAAACACGAATAATCTTATGGGTAAATTTAGATGGAAAATCATAATTCCCACTCCCGATTTTCATTATTTCTTAATTTCAATTTCAATCTACAATCAAACAAACCAATTTCGATCATTTTAGATAATCACAGTTGAAATAAGAATTAGTAATCACATATCTCTCTGTGGGATCGTTACTACTTGACACAACCATGCACGTGCGGTTCACACACATCGTGCTTAAGTGAGAAGGCAAGATTTATCTTGGTGATAACATATTTGAGCAAAGGCTTAGAACTGCCAATTAGGATTATGACATCCACATGCATTAGTAGTAGATGGTGTGACCATCAGAAAAGTATGTAACGAGAGAGTGGTCAAATTTGCTTGCCTTGAACTGAAGGTTAAGTAAAGCAACTTAAAGCCTCTCAAACCATTCCCTATGGACTTGTTTAAGGCCATAGAGACCTTTATGCAATTTGCACACAGGAGAAGGCTTGAAGCTTACACACCCTTGAGGTTGCTCCATGTAAACCTCATCATCAAGTAGACCATTCAGAAATGCATTATTAACATCAAGTTGTTAGATTGTCCATTAATGAGTGATAGTAATGGTGAGAATGGCAGTGATAACGATGGGTTTAAGTACTGGAGAAAAGGTTTATGTAAAATTAAAAGCATGTCTTTGTTGAAAAACTTTTGCAATTTGTTTAACCTTAAACCTGTTAATTGTTCCATAAAGGTTTTCCTTGACCTTAAAAATCCATTTGTAGCCAACCGCTTGTCCAGAAGGGGTAAAGGAACCAAGGACCAAGTGTTGTTTTGGATCAAAGCATCATATTCAACTTGTATAGCTGACTTCCACTACAAGTCAACAAGAGCTTTCTTAAAAGTCTTTGGTTTAAAATATATTAGCAGCAACCTTGGTTCAAGTCTTGGTTGAGCAAATCCAGACTTGGCTTTAGTTTTAATATTGTGAAGATTCACATGATTTGTAGGAATAGGAATATACGTATGAGGTATAGGCAAAACACTTTACTGATGAAGAGGAATTGGTGGGACTGGATTAATTATAGAAACTGGACTGAAAGGTTTCATTAGATAGGGATGAACTGGTTGTAGCCTCAGGTGTAAGACTTAAAAAGGTAAAAGATAGGACAACCATTAAAGATAACTCCCTAGTTGAAGCTACCTCTGAATGTGGGGATACATTGTTAAAGTTAGGAACTACATGTGGTTGAGGCATGTCAGTATTAGAAGAATGAGACTCTAAGGGAGAAGAATAAGTAGAAATTGGTGACGAGGAGATAATGAAGGGTTAAAGCACAAAGGTGACATAGTGAATTCTTTCATGGATGAGTGACTAGTGGTTGACTTGGTAAAAAGGTCAAGGTATGGAAATCTAGACTCATTAAACAAAACATCTTTAGAAATATACAACCCGCCGCTAAATGACAAACATTTGTACCATTTGTTGGAGGTTTAATAGCAAAGGAAATGTCACTTTTGTGAATTAAAATCAAGCTTGTGAGCACTGTAAGGCCTACGGAGAGGAAAGCAAGCATAACCAAGAGAATTTTAAGAATGTATAATAAAATTTAAGCTTGAATAATAAGATGTAAGGGGCTTGAAAGTTGATGGAAGATGAAGGTAACATATTGACGAGGTAGATAGTAGTGGAAAAGGCATAGTTCTAACAAGATATGGGTAAGGAAGCTTGACTTATAAGTGTAAGGCTAATATTCAGTATGTGTCTATGTTTTCTCTCAACCACACCATTTTGGTGATGCGTATGAGAAAAAATGACTTTGTGAATAATGCTTAATTTGGTGAGGAACTTAGTGAAGGGTCTAAACCCCCTTCCTCAATCACACTAAACAACTTTGATAGAGAAATCATGTTGAAGCTCAACCATAGTATTGAATTGTTTTAAGGTTATGAGGTATTTAGCTTAAGATTTGAGTAGATAAATCTAAGTGAAATTGGAATAAGCATATACAAAGGACATATAGTAGTTGAAGCCTAAGATGGAGGAATTTGGAGAAGGTCCCCACAAGTCACTAAGTTATAAAGGTTGAGAATGTGTGGTGTGTGAAGCGGAAGAGTGTAACATATGGGATTTACTTATGCAACAAGCTTAACAAAACAAGGTATTTTCTATATTGTGAAAAGGAATATTAAAACTTTGTAACACAAGTCTTAAGGCATGAACATTGGCATGCTATAGTCTAAGATGCCATACGTTTGGCAATTTAGCATATACACTTGTAAAGTGAACTCTAGGTACATACTTATTAATAGAAAATGAATAAGGAAATAAAGAGAACTTAAAAATTTTAGACATAACTATAGATGGGAACTCATAAAGGGCATCACTTCCAACACGACATTTAAGAAGGACAATATCAAATGCATGTGATTTTACAAGGCACTTATCAATAATAAGCAATAATATACATTATTATCTCTTGAAAATTGGTTAACACTCAATAAGTTTTTATTTATGGAAGGGATAACACATTTATTAAGTGTGAGATATGTGAGGATGGAAGGGTAACGAAAAGTACTATAACCAGCCGAGTGTATAAGTAAACCTTGACCATTTCTTATGTAAATTTGGTCATGTTCTTCAAAGGGATTGATTTACTAAAGATTTTTTGCATCACTTGTGACATGGTAGGATGCACCTTGAGTCGTGAAACCAAAATGTATAGGTGGAGGGAAGAGATTTTGCACCAAATGTACTTATAGGACTTGGAAAAGGAGAAACATGCATTGGTGGTGAAAGTGGCCTAGTCCATACATTATTGCCATGGGAAGTGGGTTAACCTTGCCAAGAAGTTTGATTGTAAGGAATGCCACTAAAGGTATATGGTTGGAATTGCTGAATGAATCTATGCCAACAACTTAATGCATAATGACCAAACTGTTAGATGATAGATTTCGATCTAAAGGGGGTGAATAGATCATAAGTTTTACAACGAAAAACTTTTGGCAAAAATTTGTTTTCAAAATACGGTGCAGCGAAAAAACGACCAGAATCGAATCGTCTAATCGAACCTACTATCGAAAAGCAATATACGTATCACAAACCAAACAGAGTGATAATGAACGTAAATGTTCAACAACGATCATGCTACGAATCAATTTAATGCAATGTTAATCGTAACTCGTATATCCAATGAACCAAAACACAATAAAAATAAGCACAAACAATTTATCGAACATTTGATGTGCAATTAATAACAATTAGAAATATAATTTGTTTTGTTGATGTTAAAAGCCCATCCCAATCAAAGTGATTGTGATTATATCAACAACAACACTTTTAAAAGATAATAGAAAACAATTACCAATCGAATTGATCAAACAACGATGAACTCGATAAATTGCGAAATCAACAATAAAAGTCATAAAGAGATAAAGAGAGAAAGCTACTGAGATTTGTTTAGGCAATTCTCCAATCGACCTCACTATGGATATGCCTGGCCTCAATTCAAAATTGAATGGAGATAGTGCTATTAACTTTTTCATTGCAAAATTGTTTATACAAGAGATAAAAAATGCAAACCCTAAAACCTATTATTTTGTGTTCATTCTTCCACCTTCAACCCTTGATCCAAGCTTGATCAAGTGACCAAAATGCAGCTATAATCCTCCGATTATCCCGACTACACAACTTGTTGAAACACAATATTTTCGAACGCAATTCACCGTCTCGCGCTACTCCCTTGCAAGGAACTCACCTTATCCCAAGGTTTTCACTCGGTCGAATATGTGTTAACATGATCTTATCCAAAACCCTCAAATCAACCCGATCTTGAAGGAAAACCCCACCTTGGTTTTTTATTTGAAACACACAAAGTTCTCAACCCAATATTCTCGGTTACACCAAATCGAATTGGATGTTATCAACCATAATCTAGATGGTCACCCAATCGAAAAATGATTATGTGTAGTTCAATTGTGTGTATGTATAGAAGAAGGGATGAAAATGATGAGAAACTTTGTAATTTGGTTTCGTTTAGGTTATATTCACTAGAAAACCTTGTCTAGAAGAAGATGCATGTATGAGTATATATAGGTATGTGAATGAATGGACAAAAGGAGTGCAAAACGTTGGAGCAAAACTAAAATTTTTAGATGGGAAAAACATATAGGTCGATCTATGAAAACAATGGGTCGGCCTATGTGTGTTGTTCAAGTCGTCCTGTGAAGGTCATAGGTTCGCCTATGAAGGTCATAAGTCGGCCTATCAGGCAGCCTGTGAGGCGACCTGTGTGGGCAAAGCCTACAGACTTTAATACTGCTACATGGGAGCCTACCTGAAGGATCTATGTATCGACCTATATTGAAGCTGAGACTTGTATAGGTCGGCTTGTTCTTGCATAGGTCGGTCTGAAATGGCTTGAATGCCCAAAAACATGTTTTTCAATGCACATGATGTTGACTCATTTTCAAACTGATTTAAATGCTTCATAATGTCAAGATGCATATCTAGAATGGAAGGATATCGTCCAATATACATAACGTTATACTTTTCTAGTTTTGACATCACTCAAAATATAAAAGCACTCACACAAACCTATAACTTAGCATTATATGTTAGAGAAACAATCTCATATGCCTCCGCAATTTCTGCCACAACAACTAGGTTTAACACCTCTAAAAGCTTGGTAATCATACTTAAGATTCTGCGGAGTGACCTGAAAAGGAGAGGACTCAGAACTAGCAATTTGTGAGTTAGTAGAAGATGATATTTGAGGCACAATGCGATTTAGATTTAGAGAAATCGGATTCGGAATTGGATTCTTCTTGAACTTTGCAAGCTTAAGTTCATGAACAACTAACGAAATTTCAACTTCATCCAAATTCATGATGTCAAACTTGCTCTCAATAAGAGAGACTACTGAAGCATAATTTGCAGATAAACCTCCAAGTATCACATCTATAAGATGACAACATGGTAAATGGTCACTAGTGGAGGCTAAAGCAGTAACAATAGTATAAATCTTGAGCAAATAGTCTTAAATTGACAAATTATCAAGTGTAATTAAGTTTCATACGCATTTACTTTTGAAAATAGCTAAACAATTGATTTCATAGTTGATGCGCGGAGGAACAACCTAAAACACAAGAGATAATTTCATTAGAAAGTGCTGATTTAAGCAAAGACAACAACATTTGATCTTTTTGGAGCCTCACAGAGTACTCAGGATTCAAAGATCAAGAGCTTCGGGTTGCATCATCAAAGAAATTGGAATGGAACTTGTATGCTAACCACAAATTCTATGGCTTCAAAATCAAGAGCTTCCGGTCGCATCATCAAAGAAGTTAGAATGGAACATGTGCTAACCACAAATTCTGAGGTTGTGTGCATTGATGTAAGGTTCGACTTGTTAACGCTAAAAATGAAAATTCTTTTCATCTAATTTTTGTGGAATCTTAAGCAAGAAATTGACACGGCACAAATCATCATATGGAGACTTGGGCAAACCAAAAGGCAAAACCGTGGGTGGAGTTGCAATGGCAAAAGATCAAGTTAGCAATCTAATTTGTTAACATGATATAATTGGTAGTTACAATGTTAATTTTCAATTATAAACTAATTTTCATTGATTGAATTGTTAATTACAAATGGAGAGCAACTATTTGCATTTATAGTAACAACTAGTTGACCTGCCTGCTATAGCAAGTGAGATACATTGGAAACAGACACCAAGCATACCTCTCATGATTAAGCCTTTTTAAAAATATTTTTTTGACTAATATTTTTAAGTTGCTGACAATGAACATTTTTAAGTTGCTGACAATGAACAGGAGTTAAGTTGTCATCTCTACATAAAACTAAATCCGATCTCATGAGTAGCTTTATACTGCTTAGACAACCAAATTGTCGTGACCAGTGAACAATAACATGAAGAAAAGGGATGTGTGCTATTAATATGAATGAAAGTCGGCTCAGAATCATGGAAGAATTCCCATTTTTTGAATTGAAAAAACTATAGTTCAGGCCCAAATAACCGACCATAATTCACAATGCTGAATAGTACACATGTGATTACAAAGAAAAAAAACAATGACAGAACAAAGGAGGCAGGTAAATGAGGAAGATACTTCACATATACAATCCTTCTGGCACCCCTTCTTTCTTCTTAAACATGACTTTATCTTTTGCCTTCTTAAAGTCAGGATGTGTCACCTGAAAAACAAAACAAAAAAAATTGGTACTAGTAATAAGGAAAGGGTTAAAAAAAAACACATTCCAATACTTTAGGGTTTAGGGTTAAAAAAAACACATTCCAATACAGCTATAAAACGATATGGTACAAAAAAAAAGTATTTTATGTTGATAACTTAAATTAGGAATCGCATCTAAATCAAAATAGAACAATATCATTTTGGTCATCAAATGCTCAAGTAATGCAAAGTAGACTACATAAATGTCAGAACACCGAAGTCAATGATGATAAATGACCAATATAGATGTCAGAAAATACAACTCTCAAAATAAAACAAAACAGACCGGTGGATAAACGATCATAAGTGGATCAAAGGAAAGCCGTTGCGGGATGAATTCACAGTATTTGAATGAAAACTAAAATGAGAAGAACATCCAAAACAGAGTCTGTGAGCAAGGGAGAAATGGGTTGCTTTCTTGCTTGGCCAGAACTATCAAGCGGTGGGATGTACCATCGTATAACAGAGAAGGCTAAGGACTTTACATGAAACATACAAAACAGACACAGTATCCAAACAAGGGTTTTTGAAGTATTTAATCTATTCTGATGAAAAAAAGGGAGAAATCTTGAAATAACCTAAAAAAGTAACTGCACAACAAAGATAAAAGTGGGGCCACATAGGTTTTCCCCTCCAATGCCCGGCTAAGGTATATTTTATTTTCTATGCAATAGTACGCAAAACATCTGCAAATCCACAACACCTGGCAACCGGAATTCTGTGGCGGCCTCAGACTGGGGCACTGAAGCTGCAGGGCTATTAATAACAAGGGCTTATAGAGCAATGATCCATGTATAACTCTTTTTTGTACTACACCCATACGACATCTGAATAACAAGGGCTTATGTGGTTAATTCAGTGGAACATATGGTCAATTCACGGTCAAAATTTTGGTTAATTCAACTCGATGAATTAACCATGATTTACAAAGTGAGTTGAGGTATCCATCTCCTCAACTGGAAGAAACTACATTTTTACACGTGATTAATCAAGTGCTGCGCAGATGTACAGAAAAAAAAAGGGGTGTACATGAAACATCTTTCTAATAAAAATGGTATCAAGGAAAAGTGCAGAGCTCCAATATCTAGCCCCAACTCCATCACCTGTATTTTTCCAGCCACTTTCTTCAAAGGTGTGGGTTGAAAAGGTTTGGTATTATAATACACTTGAGATATCTGACCAATTTAAGCTATATTTTATTATTTTAGCACAATTTATGAATTCGGGCCATAAAATGAGCTCATCGTGAATCAATAGTTACTAAATTCATAACTAGAAACAGCAACAAAGTACCAACAAATATTTCCACAGGACCAGTGTTTTGGCCAAAAAGTAAAACATCTAACCTTCATGCGGCGTTCCCGTAAAGCAAGAAGGCCAGCTTCGGTACATATTGCTTTTATATCAGCTCCAGAGAACTCATCCTTAGTCATAACAAATTCTTCTAAATTGACATCATCGGCTAATGTCATCCTTGATGTGTGTATCTAAATTTAAAAAGAACAACAGCTTTTAGTTGTACAAATAAGCAGAATATACATATAAAATACCGCAGTATCAGGTAAAGCATCAACCAATGCGCTTTTTTACATAGGAGTCATGCCTACCTGGAAAATGCGTCTCCTTGTTTTTATATCAGGGAGAGGAAATTCAATCTTCCTGTCTATTCGACCTGGTCGCAGCAAAGCTGGATCAAGGCTTTCAATTCTGTTGGTTGCGAGAATAACTTTTACATCTCCTCTAGAATCAAAACCATCTAGCTGGTTAAGCAACTCTAACATTGTCCTTTGAATTTCACGCTCTCCACCTGAGTGAGCATCATACCTGCATGGCGCACAAGAAAAATATAATAAGACATGACCTAAATATACCACGCCTCTACTAGCTCCACACCTCTGTCGAAGACAAAATACCACATTCAAGAAAGAGCAAATTTTTACAACTAGTGACTCCTAAAGTTGATACCCTATAACATACCTTTTTGTTCCAACAGCATCGATTTCATCAATGAAGACAATAGAAGGAGAAAGATCATCAGCAACTCGGAAAAGTTCCCGCACAAGTTTTGGACCATCTCCTAAGTATTTTTGTATCAATTCACTACCAACAACACGTAAGAATGTTGCTGATGTTGAGTTGGCCACAGCCTGACAGAAAACAACACTTCGTATTTAGACCAAACCGATAGTGCAGAGTGTAGTATATATGAAATAAAATGCAATACCATCACAGTACATATGTCAAAGCAAACTTCTAGTAAAGATCATGTACTAGGTATTAACAATAATGATTCAACTTGCTTATTCAAAATGCAGAATGTTTCAACTTGGTTTTAAAGTTAATATTTAGTATTTAATATACCTACAAGGAATGAACAGTTTAATGAGAATCATGGTGAAATAAGCACTGCTAAAACATGCAGGATCCTAGCAGGTGTTTAATACCTATAACAATATAATATTAGCCACAATTAACTATGTTTGCATCAAAACCACTCGATGTAGCATATACTAAAGAATTAAATAATTTAAAAACAAAGTAAACTCAATGCAAAGACACACTTACAGGGACTGCAAATAATGAGTCATAAAATTACAAACAAATCTCATTAAGATAAAGACTAGATGAAAAAGAATTTCACACTCCTACCCATTCATTTAGTGTGTGAGCATGTTTAACTTAAATGTATAGATGGCAAACACTAAGCAGAGAAAATGAGAAACAGAAAAATGAATCGTCAAAGATTAAAATTCTATTTCAACAGCCCTGTCATAAACACAAAAAGGCACACCTTTGCAAGCAATGTCTTTCCGGTTCCAGGTTCTCCATATAAAATGACTCCCTTTGGAGGCTTGATACCAATATCTTCATACAATTCAGGATGTGTCAGGGGAAGCTCAACTGCTTCTTTGATTTCCTGTATCTGGGCATCTAAACCACCAATGTCAGCATATGATTCTAAAGGAGCCTTCTCTACCTTCATGACAGAAACCATTGGATCAACTTCATCTTGAAGAAGCCCAACAACAGAAAGAACCTGGTAAAGAGTCATGCATTATAGTAAGTAATATTCCTTCCAGCATGACACCCTAATAAAATCATAGAATCATGCCATTTCAAATTGCAATTTCGACTAACCTAGTTTCAAGAAATTCATACTGCATGGTTCAAAATATTTAAAACCCAATGAGACGTGTATCATTTAAAGCTTGATACAATGAAAACTTAAATATTACTAGTTGATTTAGCCTTTCTTCTAGTGGGACTGCAGGTGTTTTAACTAAAAACCTTCACCCTGAGGAAAGATATCAACATGAAGGGTATCGTAATATCATATCAGTTAATGAGAAACATATCAAATTTCTCTCTAAATGCAATTGTAAATCCTAAATGAGAAAGTACACAAGGTATGTATGACACATAACATCTAAATATTCATTTGAGTTATCAATCCAGCATTATCTGATCATTGTCCCACTTTACAAATTGATTATAATTATGTCAACAATGAACAGAAGCCATGTCTCAGACATAAAATTGTTAAATGTGTTAGGTTTTCACAATACAGTAAATGTTTAAACTTAAAACCTAGTGTATGTCACCACTCTCTTCAAATAGTATATGTTCAAAGCAAATTGAAATAAAACTCTTATTAGGATAACTTTCAAGGAAAGTGTTTTACCTAAAAAACAATCAAAAAATCGAACATAAACACATCCAAACAAACCTTGTAGCCTGAGGTTTCCCAAGCAAAATACCAACAATTTCTCACTTAAAATAGGTAGACAAACATAAAGTTAAGAGTTCTACAAGTGTGAGCATAGACAAAGCACATAGAGAGAATCATTTTGTGATTTTATTTACTATAACTCACAGAATTATACTATTCACCAAACTTCAGCTATGCTACTTTGAGTATAATGGGTTGTACAAGTTTCGCTTTCACTTCACTAGAAAAAATCAATTTATTATTTCCTAAACCCTAAACCTAAAATTCATCACAAACTTAAATTAAATTCACACAAATCACAAAGAACCATATAATTAGCATAATAAGGAAAAGAAAAACGAAAAAAAAGTGTAAACCCTACCTTGTTATGCATCAAAATAGAGCATCCAGGTTCTAACTGATCTTTATCAACAAAAGACAATATACCAACATAATATTCAGGTCCAACCGAAGAAGAAACAATCGCATGATTCTCATCAATGAGTTCTTCAAGGTTACCAACACTCATAGGCGAACCCCTAAGATCATCGACCTTAGATCTATCCTCTTCCGCCTTCTCTTCCTGAGGCTTAAGCCGTTCCTGATTCGCTACAAACTCTTCTTCCATCAGCAAATAGTCTTTGATTCGTTCGAGTTTCAAGAGCCTCAGTTTGCATTTCGACAGAGGCGTTACCGTCGGTAAACGCGACGCTGATTCTGAGCCTTTCTGTTTTCGCTGTTTGCGACCGACGCGAGCAGGTGGCGCTGCCGGCTCGAACTTCTTTTCTTTTTTGTCGCTGCCGTCTGGTTTCCGGTCGCCCGGTAAACCTTGCCGGTTCAAACCGCCTGGTGTTCCTTGACCCATGGTTCCTTTTTGAAATCGCGAGGTTCGAGAAGAGAGAGAGAGAGAATGATATTAGGATGAAGCGTTCTACTTGGCTTTGTAAACAAGTTAAAACGAGAACCATTGACGTGCTTTTTTAGCTACTTTTCTAATTGGGCCTGGCTAATACTTCATATCAAAAGTTACAACTTGCAACAAAGGCCAGTCCTACCTATGTATGCTGTTTTTTCTATTCACACGTTATTTTCCTACGGCCCACCCACACATATATTATAAGTGAGATAAACCTGTATTTTTTTTCGGTTGTCAATTATATGTTTTGACACACTTGTTCTTTGTTTATGTATCTGTGAAAAGTATGATACATGATAACTTTTAGTGATTAAGATTTGTCAGAGTTTTTTACTGTTTGTTATGAGGTTTAGAGTTAATTCACGTAGGGAAGTTAGAACTTTTGTATATGGTATTTGCATAATGAGATTTCACATTTTCAACCTTAGGGTTGAGGTTATAGAAGTTTTTGGACCTAAGACTCAAAAAAATAGCAATTGATTCTAAGAGACTTTGAGAATGAGATAATTAATCTCATACTATTTAAGAGAGCGTGTATAGTTTTCCTCTTACAATTTCTTTGCATCGTTGTGTGTTTGGGACACGTGAGTCCCATTTTCTACGGAAGGACGATTAATCTGAAAGATGAGCATAACATTCAAATGATGGGTGCTCGATCTAGTAAATGAACGATCAGGAGGACTTTATGGGCGATGTGTTACGTCAATCCCTCAATCACATGACTTAGAAAGTGCGAAGTGATTTGTTTTTTTTTTTCCTTTTCTAATATAGATGAGCCCCGATGGCATGCATGAGGTGAGTCCCTCAAGTATGAGGTGGATCTATGAAACATCTCTAAGTGTTAAAGAGGTGAATCATACGTTAGTTAAGGGAAATCCTCAAACATCAATTGAGGAAAAATCGTGCGAGATATTAAATACGATCAATATGATTTAGCCTTGAGACGCAAAATTAGCTTTAATATCTCACACATGTTAGAAGCATGCAGAACCTTTCGTGTTTATGGGAAACTATGAGACATTTGATTATCCTAGTTTTTGAACCTTTATTGAAGGGATTCAACCTTAACCATTTCGCCTTTTGATGCATTTTTACGTTGAAGATGTTGAAAGCATACTCCACTAGTTATTCAACCCTCTCAAGCTCAAAACCCTTTTTACAAGGGCAAATTCAATACTTTCTCTTCTCCCTTTGTGGTAATAATTATGGATTTAGACGAGAATGGTAACTTAGTAGAGCATTCAAATCACGATGAACACATAACCATGTGGAATTATTGTTATAGAAACGACAAGCGTCTTAATGGCAGGATGATTGTAAATTAGTGGAACTACATATGTTTGGTAGTTGTGAAAGTTTCATTAGCTCTGATAATGATAGCAGTAGTGGTAGCGATAATGAATTTGTTTTCCTTTTATTTTCTCAAAAACAAGAAGATAATGGTCAACTCTGACATTGAGCCCAAGGACGTCAAGGATTTCAAGTCCATTTACATTATTGAGGAAGTATAGCCTTTTTTCAACAAGTTAACCTCCCCACTTTAGGTGAAAAATAAGAAGTCATCATGGAGATGTGCTCTACGGTGGAGAGGACCGAAATGGTTGTCTCGAACGACTGTCTCATTCCTTACTGCTACCTTTACTTCCTTGTTGTTTATAATGTAGGGGTTATCATCCCATTCAAGGAGGAGGTTGCAAAGGCTCCCAATATTGTCGCATCCTAGGTCATACCCAATTACTAAAGTTTCGAGCATTTAGGATCATATGCCAACGATTAGGGGTTAATCTTACCATATGGATGTTCTTCTCCTTTTATGGCACCAAAAGACTATTCGCAGGGGCTGAGTGACCCTAGGAACCTTGATTGGGAGACATTTATTCAAACCATTCTCTAACTACTACAAGAATTATAAGGACAAGTTTGCAAGAGTGAGAAGGTGGAATGGCTCCTCCATAATCATTATTGGGAAGGATAATGTCCCTCGCTTTCCACTAGCCTTGACGGATAATATAGTGGCTATCATGAGGTACAACTTCTACTACCTCATTGGTAATGAGGTGGAAGTGGTCCAACTTTTGGATGAGTTTAAGATCATGGATTTTTGCACCACGATTTCCTTGGATCATGGGGATGATAAATACATGGATAAATATCTAAGTAAGTTCAATGTGATAACAACCTTTATTTGGGATTTTTTTATTGGTCATATGACTCATATTTATCTTTATTCTTTTTTTAGAGAAGATGTTGAAAACATCTCTAGATGAAAGGAAGGAACACCTATAAAAGAGAAAAGTCAAGCACTCACGACTCGACAACTCTCGGAGTCGCATGAACATGCCTCTTAAACACTAAGGGGTAGAAAATTAAGGGCGACACGCCTCTTGAACTCCATGCCCCTAAAGCCTATAAATGAGGCTTCGAATCCTCTATAGATCCAAAGGCTAAGGTGGTCCAAGTCTTCACTGCAGAGGAGACAGTCATCCATACATCACCCACGAGGAAGGACTCACCTCCTTTGTTCTCTATATGGAGTGGTCATAGTTTTGATGTAATCAATTTCACAAGTGCTCATATTCCTTTTCCCGGGGAATTCCTAGATGACTATAATGTTACCTGCAATAGGTCATCCCTCAAGTTGTATGAACTCAAAGAAAACCATTTGTTAAGGGTTTTGATGATGGAGCGTGCTAATAAAGAGAACCATGCTTAGACTAAGAATGAGCTGAAATCAAAGCTTGTAGGCTACCAAAAGGATATTATTAAAGGTTAGGAAATAATATAGGCTTGTGGAAAGAGAACAAGGCCTTGATGGCCAAGTTCAATGAAGCGGAGACCAAGGCTTATGATTTTGCCGCCTCAAAATAAAAACCGTAGGCATCCTTGGACAACGTCTTCCACTATGATAATAATTTATAAGAGGATATGTATGGGCTCAAGGATGATCTAGTGGAAACCTTTAATATTTACTTTGAGGATGCAAAGGATCAGGTGACCTTCCTTAATCCTGAGCTAGACTTGTGTTCTATGGACATATTCAAAGTGGTCAGTGATGGCTAACTAATGGATAAGAAGAGGGGTTATTCCTTTAACCAGCCATTCCTTTCCCCTATTAAGGATGCCTAAGTTGTACTGAGGGCGAAAAGGTGATGGGAGAATTTAAACTAGATGGGAATCGCCTATAGGATGCTCATAGGGAAAGACGGGTTCCTACAAAGGGTCAATGAGCTTAAGGTTTTCTTTTTCATGTTTCCTTTTGACACCTTAGCAACTTAATCATGTAATTATCCATTTAGCAGATACTTTATGTAATGATGAAGTATTTCCATCGAAGGTGTCTTTTATATTTGATTTCATGTTTAATTACTATTATCTTTGTGTGAATTATCTTGGAATGTCCTTCGAAAATGTTTTTGTTGTTATTTTGGAGAACAAGGATTCCTGCCTGAGGATGATAATGTTGCCCAAGGAGCGACAAGGATTCTTGCATGAGGAAACAACACGTGTGTGTCGTAGCTCGAAATTTGACCTCCATTTTTGCCTTTTTGCATGAGCATGTGCATTCACATTGCAGGCATACACATCAACATTTTTTTCTCCGTGGTTTTGTTGTAGGAGTATTCAAAATTTCAAAGCTTGATTAATCACATCCTCACAAAGTTATCACATCATCAATACAAGAAAAATACAAGGGTTTCCATGCCTATTTATTAAAGCAAAGAGTTGAAGATCAGAGCCATGACCATAACACCTTGTTTCAAACCAATTTGGGCAAGTTTTGGCTGTGTTAATCGATTAACCATTTGCTAGGCGAAATGTGTTAATCGATTAACACATGTAATTTGGCAGATTCTTTGCATTTTTCATGACAACAACTTTTCTTCTACTTTTTTGGGGTTTACTTGATTCTAGTGTCATGTGGAATATTCTAGACACTTCAAGACACTTCAAGAATCCACTCGCATTTACTACAATACATCATTTCCAATCAAGACCGCCATAGACCTTTGTTTCCAAGCATGTGAACCATTGGATTTTGGACTTACATTGGGATGCTCCCATCGAGTTAACAAATAACTAACTGAGTCAACTTCCGACTCAGTGAGTTAGATGTAACTAACTCTAAAGCTAGCTCCAAAGCAAACTCCAAACCTAGCATACTCTAAAGCTAGCTTCTATTTAAGCAAACATTCACATTTTCATTAGGGAGTTTTTTCATTCTCAACAATTTTTCACTCTTCACTCTCAATTCTCTCTCACTTTTACTCTTCTCCATCAATTATCTCTGAAATTTCTGCAATTCATCTTCATCTTCTCCACCAAACCACACACAAAAGCTCAATTTCCACCATTAGAGTGTAACAATCTTCACATTGAAATTGTTATTCTCTTGATTTAAACCTCCATTCCACTATATTTCTACTTGAGTTTATGGATTTACAATAGCTTATACTCCAATTTAAGTAATCATCTTAAGCTTTTTGGTGCAAATTCATATTTGGAGCATTTATCGCGTTTTTATCAGTTTTGCTACGATTTGATCTCAAGCTTGGATTTCTCTAATTTTCTTTGCTTATTTTCACTACATTTCATTTACAACAATCATCAAGGAAATCCTCAGCCTTATAGGTTGGTAATTCTCACTCGATTTACTATTTTCGATCACTTTCGCATGTTTACAATGTAGATCCAATGACATTTTTTATGTGATTTGATCATTCAATTGTTTGATTGTTGATCTTAATGTTTGATGGATTTAATTTATGCTTGATTGTTGCTACTTGATTTGATTTTCATGTACAATTGCATACCATAACATGTGGATGATTGGATAAGTGATTAATTACTGGAAGTGCTTTTGAAAAGTTGTTTTTCTGTCACTGCTACAGGGTTAATCGATTAACCATTTGATAGGAAAAATGTGTTAATCGATTAACACCTCTGTTTTAGGCAATTTCTGTTGTTTTCAAAGGGTTAATAGATTAGTAATTTCTGCTGTTTTCAAAGGGTTAATCGATTAACCATTTACATGGCAAAAATAGTTAATCGATTAACACTGTTGCATAAGCTATTTTTTGTGCTTTTTCATGCTTGTTTGGTTTTCTCTCCTCATTTAACTTTCATGGCTTGATATGTTTGATATTTGTGGATGTTTTATGAGCTGTTTAGCCTATGTTTAAAGTATGTATGCAAACTCTTGATGCATGATTTTATCAATTGTGGAGTTGTTTGCATAACCATGTTGTTTTTTTGTACATATTTGTTTACATGATAACATGATTAATTATGCATGCTAATTGATGTTTGTTAATGATTAGCATTCTTTTTTTTTATTGTATTAAGTTTGTTCTTTATTGAACAAATTTAATTTTGTATAGTCATTGCTTTACACATTCGCTTTGATGATATTTCAACTCACTTGAAAGATTGTTGCCTTATTCTTTCCCTTTGATTGGTTGGTCGAAATCTTGTTTCGATTAGTTAATTTTATCTCCTTCTTCTCTTTAGGTTTCCTTTAAAGTTTCTTCTTCTTGGTCCCTTGCGGAGCCGGAGGTCTGCAGAACACATTGGAGCACTGTACAATTTATGTCGTTACTCTGTCGGTTTCAATTTCCGCACTATACTCTGAGTGCTAGAGAAGGGGTGAGAGTGGAGAATTTCTACACTCATTTGATTATTTTAGGTAGGGGACGAATGACCCTGTGCCTAGAATAATCGTCTATATCTCCAGATTATAGTATCCCCCGTTCCCCAGTCGAGTCGATCTTTGATTCACATCTCTTGCTTCCTTTGATCAATCACGTTTTCCTTGGTTCAAAATCATTATTTCTCTTGGTTTAACCATCTTCTCTTGGTTAATCACTCGTTCTTTGGTTGATCACAGTTTGTCTGTTAAAACCAGATTTTCTTCTTTTCCAGCGAAGTCGCAATCCTTTTCTTCGGCTAATCACAATCTGCCTGTTAAATACTGAATCCCTAGAGGAGTTTGCAACCTTCTATTGGTTCCTCTCCCTTTTTCATTGGTTAATCATAGTATGCCTGTTAAAACCAATCTTCCTTGGGTTAATCACCTTCTTTTGGTTAATCACCCGTTCCTTAGTTAATCACAGTCTGTTTGTTAACATACTGAAATCCTCTTGAGTTAATCATCGTATCCTGGTTAATCACTCTTTCTTTTTGGTTAATCACAGTATTTCTGTTAAAACTAATATCCCCTGCACTTAGCAACCTTTCTTTGGTTCAAACACTCGCACCTTTGGTTCAAATAAACTTTCTTCGGTCAAGTATTATTTGTTTAGTCACTGTACTGAACCCCTTTGGGTCATAACTTTCGCTTGGTTCCACACTCGTTATTTGGGTCACAACCTTCACTTGATTCCACACCCGTTCTTTGGGTCACAACCTTCGCTTGGTTTTACACCCGTATTTTCTTGGGTCACAACCTTTCGCTTGGTTCCACACCCGTCTTTTTTGGGTTACAACCTTCGCTTGGTTCTACACCCTTCCTTTTTGGATAATCACCATCCGTCGGCTAAAAACCAATTCCTTTCTTTTTTAGGTTAACCACTGTTTATCAGTTGACACACCGAGTCCCCAGAGAGTTAGACACCTTCTCTTGGTTCAATACTCTCCTTCTGGTTCATCACAGTCTGTTTGTTAAAACTAATTTCTTTCTTTCCCCATAAATTCATACTTTTTTGCTTCGGTTAACCACTGTCTGCCTGTTAATAAGATTGCGAGATTTTGGAGATCTACCTTCTACCTTCTTTAATCCTTCTTCTGTTCTTCTTCCTTGTCTCTCATTTTCTTCATTAGTTCCATGAACTACGAAGCTCTGAATTCCTCATTGCACTATAAGGATACGTAGGCACGATGGCCTCAATCTTCCATGAGCACTTCTCTCTCTCTCTCTCTCTCTCTCTCTCTCTCTCTCTCTCTCTCTCTCTCTCTCTCTCTCTCTCTCTCTCTCTCTCTCTCTCTCTCTCTCTCTCTCTCTCTCTCTCTCTCTCTCTCTCTCTCTCTCTCTCTCTCTCTCTCTCTTTCTTTTCTCTCTCTTTTCTTTCCCTTTTTAGCTAGTAGTCTTTACATAGATTATCCATCCAAGCCTAGAAGTAATCAAAACAGTTCTTGTCGAGTACGACGGATGCGTGAGGTGCTAGTACCTTCCTCTCGCATAACCGACCCCCTTACCTGTTTCTCTTCTCCTTGGGTTTTATCGATATTTTCCCTATCCTTTGGGACTAAATAAAGTTTGGTGGCGACTTTGTTATATCTTTTAGTGTGCAATTCACTCAGGTATAATCCCACTAGCTTCAGTGGGATTGCCTCAAAGTAGCAAGGGTTCCTTCATAAAGATCCAACATGTATGATTGCCTTAAAGGGGAGCAAGAACTATTGCACGAGGATCCATCAATATGGTGGCCTTATAGGGCGATTATGATAAGATCTTTTTCACTCCTCTATTTCCTGCAAATAAAATAATATTATTCCCAACTCATATAATAGTGTGAGGGACCTCATCAAAAACTCACGTGCCTCGCTATATATGCATGTGAAAAAGTGCTCCCCACAAAATAAAGAATGCCACAATTTTAACCTTACAAGCGATAGAGATTGTAACTCACCTAAATAAACCAAAATGAAATTAAGATAAACATGGCTTGATACTTAAATAATTAAAAAAAATTTAACAAAAATCTTTTCCCACTGCCTTCATGCCTCCCTGAAATGGAGTGGTTAGATTTTCATCCTCAAGAGCTTCCTCTCATGGTTTTGCCCATAACTTGATGCCTACAACATTCATACTCATAATCCTCGTATTCTTCAGCTTCATACTCTATATGTAGCATTTCTTGGTGATTTCCCGATCTCCCTATATGACCCTTACTCGCCCATCTAGGAGTGGATACTTCATGCAAAAATACAATGTAGATAGGATGACTCCCAAGTGGTAAAAAGCGGGTCGCCCTATAATCATGTTATATAAGGAAGATGCATATATATCGTTGAGTAAATGGTGTTGCAAAAATGAAGCTTAGAGAAGGTTATTATGAATAGCAAAATTATTCGAGCAAGATTATTCGTATGTATGTCATCTAGATTATATCGTGCTTATAGTGGTTTATTGTGTAAGCATGGGTTTGTGTTGCATCAAACCTACTTAATTATCTCTAATTCAAATATTTTCAAAGTATTCCTATGTTAAGGTTTTAAATTACTTGGATCAAGCAACTTTGTTTATCTAGTTTGGTTATGCCTTTGAAAGAATCATTTCTCTATTATTATCTTTGCAATATTTTGGTTAGAAATCCTTTTATCTTATTTTGCTTTTGCTTCCGCACATAAATCTTTGATTTTATTTCAAAAAATTTAAAACTATTTTTTAAAAGGGAGTGGTTTATCCCCCTTTTAGACATTTTCTTATCCATATTCTCACCCAACAATTGGCTTCAAATCTGGTCTTTTGATCAAGTCTTACAACTTCAAAAGTTGAGATATGGATTCTTTTCAATCCTAAAAGTTTTGTTTCTCGTGGAAGCTTTTTTATTTAAGTGGATTCTGAATATATTTCATTAATCTCCCAATGATTGATTCATCATTGTCAGATCAGGATAGAATAATACAAAGTAATCCTTTACTAGAATAATAATTAATCTTCAATTGTAATTGAGAAATTCTCTAAGTTGATTCTATAATTGAACTACAAAGTTTTGAGTTATGTGCAGGTGTAACCAGAAACCTAGAAATATATCTTCATGTTTGTTTTGATTATCAATTATAAAGCTAACAATGTATTCATATGCGGTACGTGTTTAAAATTCTAAAATATTGGAGAAAGGAAGAAGCATCTCCTCGTTGACTACTCTTCCAAGGTTATTGTAAAAGAAGATGAAGAGAATATGTGAAAATTGACAATATTCACTGACTTCTCAATCAATCATTAAATATTTCTAAGCATCAAGTTTTGAAGAGTCATATCACCATCAAAGTGTTGAATCAATTATTTGAGATTGTTAGAATACATAATCTAGCAACGAAGTAGCTAATCATTTGCTCATTATTTCTATGTCAATCAAAGATAATCATAACATTTGTTGTAAGAGTTCATCTCATGTCTTATGAAGAAGTGTCTGATAGTATGTTTTAGACGTGCAAAGGGATCAGGCCCGACCCTGTGCAAGAGCAGCAAACTCTTTAGCACAGGGCCCCAAATTTTGGAGGGCCCCAAAATTTTAAAAAGTCTAATTTTTTTTACATTAATATTAATAAAGATACAAAAATATTATAAAAAAATCAAATAAATTAAAAAAATGATATGATAAAAATCCAATACATTAAAAAAAAAAGATTAACCAAAGTCAAAATAATAATAATTAAGTTTTTTTATTAATAATTATATTTTCGATGTGTCACTTTTAATTATTATAATTGTATTTTTTTTTAAAAGTCAATTTTTAAATTAGAATTGGGCCGGCCACGAAAGGGATCGTATCCATTTGTTAATATTTGATTGTATTTTTCTTATGATATCTTTGTTGTTAACTAATCATTTCATGTGCAGCAAGTTAAGCCTAGGGATCATCAAATTTGTATGATCCTTCCAACCTCCTTTGTTAGTCTTGTAGTATACTTGTTTATGATTATTTGTGTGTGTTAAATGTGTTCTTTCTTTAAAATATGTGCATGTTTTATTTGTGCATTTAATATTCATTCACTTTAATACATTATGCATCGAATTATTATTATTCGACCGTGCATAACATTTTTCATTCGTTCATGCAATATTAAAATTGTTTTGCATTTGGCCTTAAATTTTTTTCATTAACATTAAATAATTTTAGCATTTAAAAACCCTAGTTACTATTTTTTCATTCATAAAATATATTTTTTCATGCATTCAAAATTTTCAAAATGTTGCTTCATCATTCGAATCAAAAGTGATTCAAATCAAAAGTCTTCAATTTTTATGTGAAAGGCCATTGGTTCATTTGATTCTACTTAAACTTTCATCTAATTCGAATCACATTTGACTTTTAATCAAAATTAAGTACTTAATTTAAATCACGTAGTACACTTGATTCGAATCATAGAATTTAAAAAGTCATTTCAGTGCGCGTGTTCTGGTTTTCCCTTCCAAATCATTTCATCCTATCATTTAAAGTCCACTTTTTTGAAAATAATTTCTCTCTCACCCATTCATAGTATTTGACATTTCATTTCATCTCTCATTCTCATTTCATTACCTTCATACCCATTTCAATTTTCAACCTTCATCTTTCATCATTATCGTGAGTTCTTGTTACACCCTAATTTCTCCCACGATATTTATAATAAAATCAGAGTAATTTAAAGTTTTAGATAATTAGGATGCTACTTTTCAACATAAACATGTTATACAATCAAATATGTAACACATGTCACTTTAAAAAATTATTAATAATAATAGTAATAATGACAATAATAAAATATTCCAACTTCAACTTTTATTATTAGCAACGAAAACATTAACCAATTAATTACTTCAGCAGTCCAAATATAATCATGACATGTTGGAATCAAATGAATTATAAAATATGGGAGCTACACATAATAGTCTCCATAAAACATAAGTTTCCTAAGCTGGAAGATATAATTTAATTTTAAGAGCATCTATTGATTATTAACATCAAAATAGAATTTTGGGAACCCTAAACAAGTTGTCCGAGTCACACGTGAAGTTAACGTTGTTATTCAGACATGGCAACTTGTGATTGGTTAAAGTACTTATGAGATAGGTGTTTCTTGCTCTATACTAGCAAATCCCGTCAAAATCGTTTCTGTTAATGGTTGAAGTACTTATGAGATATGTGTTTCTTGCTCTATACTAGCAAATCTAATAACATCTGTCAAAATTAAACAAATGTATAATTGATATTAAATTTAATTACACTATTCTTCACGTATACTCAAATCATGGATTTATCTTCTTTGTAACAAAAAAAAGGCAATTATGGTAATGATACTAAAAGTATTGTGTTGAAAAAAGGAAAATGGCTGCCAGAAGAAGATGCATTATTAAGAGAATATGTTACAAAATATGGAGCTGAAAAGTGGGATAAAGTGCGAGAGAAAACAAAACTGGCTAGAGATGGAAAAAGTTGTCGTTTTAGATGGTTAAATTGTTTGAATCCAAGCTTGAAGAAACGTCCATTTAGTAAAGAAGAAGGAGACAAAATTTTTAATCTCTATGCTATAATGGGACCTAAGTGGTCTCAAATGGTTCACCAGGTATGTTAATTCATTCATGCTTCACTTTTTTTTAAATCTTTGATGGTAATATTTACATATATATTAGGTTATACAATTTTATAATAAGGCTATACTAATATTTTCATGCGAGATTAAATTTTACAATGATTTTTTTTCTTTTTTATTTGTGACAGTTTCCTGGAAGAATAGATAACGAGTTAAAGAATTTTTGGAATTCAAGAAATAGAAAATATAAAAATAAAAAACCGTACAAATAATCATTTGTAGAGTTTCTTGAAAGCATGAATAGTGATGTCGAGTTGAATGAAAATAAAAGAGAAAGTTATGACTCACAAAAAGAAGATAATGATATATCAAATATGTTTTTTGATCAAGATCTTCCTTCACTCCCACAATATTCAAACAATCAACATCCATCATTTTCACCATTATATTATCCTCAAAATTCAACTCCAACACCTTGGGAGACTCAAAGTGGGATGCTAGAACATGGCTCTCCATGTAGTAATGATTATCCTGATCAAATTAATGATGAGAAAAATAATGAGGAAATTATTATGAGGGGTTCTACTAACCATAGTAATAATGCCTCCCAAGAAGAAGAACTGACTCTTCCAAGAGTGGAATTTAATCATCAACACATTATGCATGGTAACTGTCTTGATCAAATTAATTATGAGAAAAATATCGACAACTTGGAACAACTTTCAACGTTGGTGTTGGTTGATGATTCAAATATGCTATACAATAATGAGGAAAGTGCTACATTGGATGATATGTGAGTAGATAATTCATATTTATCCTCTTAAATTTCATTCAAATTATATAATAACTTTATAATTATATTAACATATTTCATCACTTACATTATAACAGGTTTCCTACACTCCCGAAATATTCATTCTTTCAAGATATGGAAATTACAGCTCCATCATTGTTGTCATGTAATATGTTTTTTGATCAATATTGTCCATACAATTTAGGGATGGATTATTAATATCTTCAAAATCCAATTCTATCATCTGAGGAGCCTCAATATGAGATCTTAGAACCTTTATTGCTATCTCAATGCGTTCCTTTTTGGGAACCTTGATTGATGAAAAACATAAGATGGTAGAACTTATTACTCCACATAGTAGGTATTATATTTATTCTAAGGATTTATGAAGGATAGTAGACAATAGAAGGTGACGACGAGCTCTGAGTCGACCACCTTCTCGTCGACGATCTCATGATAGGACCCAACCCCGTCCACTCTTGAACTCGACCTCGACAACGTCCAAACAATCGCTCTCCAGCACCCGAATCCGGGTGATCAAATCAGCACGCATAATCATCCGCCTGTCTTCCTCAGTCTCATCCTCGGCCGGACGGAGGGTGCTGTCCAGAACCTCTACGTGAACCGTCAGCGCTTGCACCTCGGCCTCCTCCTCCCCCAGTTTCTCCTTGATAGTCGTCACCTTCTCCTCGGCACCTTCCGCCCGCTTGCGCTAGTCAGCAGTGTCCTTCTGACTCTTCTCTAGCTCCTCGGTGAGCTTGGCCAGACGCGACTGCATGAAGGTGAGATCTCCCCGCAACTTGGTCAGCTCGGCGGCAGAACAACCCTCCTCACTCAGGACCATCACCGTGGTAAAAGTCTGCATCATCACAGCCAAATCCTCCGCCAATATGCGACGACGAGACTCTCGATCGGCATCTCGGACAACCTTCACTTCGTCGGCAGAAATAGTGGGAGACCGGGCCCCATGAAAATAACCCGGGTGTTGGTGGCACGGCGGGACGACGTAACCCTCCTCGACTGACCTGGTCATCAGATCAATCAGGCCACTAGGCTCCTCGGTTCTTGGCCTCTTCGCAGTTCCCTGAGACGAAGGAGACTGACTCTCTTGGGGAGACGAAGACGAACTCTAACCACCCTGGACCATAGCCTCATGTCCGACCAATTGGCTCACTCGCGTCTTCGCAGCGCCGACGACCTTCGAGGCGCGCAACTTCTTCACCCGCTCTTCAACAGACGACATGCTCGCTGCAAAAAACAAAAAAAGAGTCAGCAACATACAAAACATACAATCGTGGGAAAGAAGAAGCGTCCCTACCTAAGTACTCCAGAGCGTCCTCCCCCGTGGCGCAACCGAGCAAGGTCTTCGTGTTAATCAGCCTCTTCCTCGTCCGCATGTTCCCCTGCGCGTCGAAGATATACCGACCATCAGGCGTCACCAGTTTTGACGGGGGCAGACCCCGCACAAACGTCATTATTTTCATATAGGCGGCCATGTCCCTCTCGTCGAGGGTCCCGACCCGCACTATATACCGGTCGGTTCCGCGGTTGAAGTGCTCCGAGGTCCACAACAAATGCACCTTCGGAAGCCACACGACGAACCGCTGGCCGTCCACCACTCGCTCCCCCTTAGTAAAAAGAGAATCTGACCCTTCCCGGGTGATCGGTCGCACGAGGAAGAACCGCCCCTTGAAGTCCCGGACAGAGTCGTTGTACGTCTTAAAAAGCGTGGTCAGCTTCTTAAACGAGACCCAACCCTGGCGACCGTTCACCGATTGACGCTGCAGGTGGAAGATGCGGAAAAATAAGGGCACCATGGCCTCGACCTGGAGAAAGTAGCACACCAGCTCGAACGCACGGATAAAGGCCAGGGCGTTGGGATGCAGCTGGGACGGGGCCAAATGTAACCAGTCGAAAAGACCCAAATGGAAAGCAGAGAACGACAATCTAAGCCGAGCCTCTTTGAAATAGAACTCGTGCATAGGAAACGTCTGCCGACCATAGCTCGAGCAGATACGATGATGCTCCTTAGGACGGTATACCTGCCAGTGTTGCGGCTCCCCCTCCACCCGATCCTCTACAGTAGTATGGGTGCCAGACGTATCAAAGGCGAAACAAGACGGGGTGGACAGGGGCTCTTCGGCCACCCACTCCTCGACAGGGAGAACCCTCTCGTCAAAATCTAGGACTTCGAGCTCGTTGTCTTCGACCATCGTCCCCAGTATCAAGGCCGACATGAACACCTGAAAAGCATAGGATAATGGTGAATTCGATAGCCAAGATCAAATCCACCCTTCCACTGCAGGTCAAGTGAAAGGGCGACGACAACGAGCCCGCGAACAAAAGACGAACGCCCGGGCAGGCCTCGAGGGGCACTCCTCGCCACTTTCCCTCGGGGCATTCAAAGCTAACATATCGCCCCTCCCCGGGGGCTTCATCGGAGGAAGCGCCCATCCCCGGGGCATTCATCGGAACAATCAGTCCTCCCCGGGGCATTCATCCAAACAACCCTAAAAATCCACCAGATACGGCAGAAACTCGCATCTCTCCTCGGGGCATTCATCACGCCCCGACCACAGACCCAAATTAAACGGTGAAAATAAAAGAAGAGAATAAGAAAAATCACTGTATAAACGGCGAGGGACAGGATGCGAAACTAACGGCACGACGACGATTCACAGCAACGACGGACGGGGAAGAATTACAGAGCTTCACAGGTGAGAAAGCAAGGTGAAAAGTAAAAAGTGCACGGGGAACCCCATATTTATAACCCGACGCAGAACTCGAAGCGACACTAGGCCTTTGAGTGCCTTAGGGTAGCCACCCTCATGCCCACTCGGCGCGTGACACGTGGCGGTAAGCTGACAGTCGCGTCCCTTCAAATGCCCCCGCCCTGCGCACCCGGCGACATGAAGAGACCCTCGCGCACGCGCGTCCCGCCGAATACAAGCCTGCGGGCCTCACACCTCACTATCTCCTTCCCCGAAGCAGCGATCTCAAGTCCTCGCTCTCCCGCCGAAGAGCTTCGATTTGGGGGGCTCCTGATCTGGCCTGGGCCTGGCCTCGCCTCACGGCCCAGCCCAATGATGCACAACCAAGGCCCAATATGACTTAATTAGGCTGGCCGAGCACGCTACCCCCTCGACGGGCAGGACATGCTCCCGCCGAACAGGACGTCGTGCCTCAAGGTGCCCTCGGCGCTTTCCCCTCATCGGGCAGGACAGCCCTCCGCGGGAAGAATCCCCTTGTCGTTGAGCAGGACAAATGTGTCTCTCCCCCATCCTCGTGTGCTCCCCTCCGCGGGAAGAACAACGTACTTTCGGGGAACCTCGCGAGCTCCCCTCCGCGGGGAGAACAACGTGCCATGCACACGTTCTCCACGTGCTCCCCTCAGCGGGGACACATCATCCCCCAACTGCCCACATCCGAAAGAGCAGATCAAACCCACTTTCTGGAGACCACGGGACAGTTGGACTAGGGCGAAGCCCACGTCCTAGTCTTCACTATGCCACGTAAGCCCTAGCAGTCACCTGGGTTAGATCTGGCCATCCAGCCCAACACAAGTGACCGTTGGCCCAGCGCTGGGGTCTCTCTATAAATACCCTCTTCCTCAAAAGGGTCAGGTAATTCACTTCTTACCCCTTTTCTGTACTTTGCTCTCACTCTGCCCAATTCCTTACTTTGGCATCGGAGTGTCTTGCAGGTACACCCCCATTTTCCTCCTCATCACCGGTGAACAAGTAGCAGTCCAACAGTGTGGTCAGCTAGTGATCCCCTCCTGATCAAGTCAGATCAGTAATAAAATAAATAAATAAAATATATATTAATTAAAATCGGTCGACTTTGGTTTTCGACGAGTCCAAAATAATCATCCAAGCCTGACCGAAGAAACCTGATACTTTCCAAATTACGCAACTGAAATAACCCGACACCTGACCCAACCCAATCCATTTGCATAAAAAGACAACGGGTCAGTCGGCTTCAATCAGACGATTCAAATTTTTCCACTCATAATCCAAAGTGCAAATGAGCAAAGAGACTCCAAATACATGTATGCTTCATGCTCAAAGCAAGTAATCAAATGTTCAAGTGTCTGCATCAATTGCTAAGTTGTCTGCATTTTGTCATAAGGTTAGCCATATGTTACTTGAGAACACTCTTCGAAGGTATGTTGATAATTTTCTGAACAAGCATGTAGAGGTTGAACATTATATGGATAGAAATGGTGAGTCTAAGTTGAAACTAAAATTTCTTAAGTTGTTTGAAAATCACAACCTAATGAAATTTATTGATCTGAATAAGAAGTTTAACACGTATCATGTTAGAGTTTTTTATTACAACCTTAAGTTGTCTTAGATAGGTTTAGAATGCAAGTTTCATGATATGCATATTAAGTCCGCTCTTGAGGATTCCAAGCATCAATTTGGGCTTGAATCCAAAGGAAAGGAAGTTTGCATCTGAAGTGCTGCTAATTTTATCATAGAAGAATTTGTTAAGTCTATTTCAAAGTCTATTTATAGAAGCTGTTTCGATTTATCTAATTTTCAAATTAGTCAAGTCAATTTTGAAATGTGTATTCTCCACTAAATAATTATGAATATTTTCTACAAAAAGCCTCGAAATTAGGCCAAGGCCGACGACTTTGGTATATACCATATGTTGACTCGGTTGGATAAAGAGCAAGTATATCATGTGAATTTCATCATGTATAGAATTCATCATTATAGAGGAAACCCAAAGAGATAATTGTTCTTTTACTCTTTTATTCAATTTATCTTGGAAATGAATGTATTCATTTTGATGAAGCTAATTTGCATGAAGCTCCAAAAGCCATTGATAAGTCAGCAATCAAGTTGATGAGGTATTATCCTGATAATGATCGTGTTTACTACTTTTTTGACAATCATGTCATATATGTCTATGAAGATAGAATTGAAGAGCCATATGAAGTATTGGCAAGAAGGAAATAATTTTCTTCTGCTCATGATCATGTTATTTCATCATCTGATCTACCTTCTTCATCTGATGGGTTGTTGTCTTCTGCAATTAAAGCTTATTTTCATGAGTGGTTTATCAAGATATTATCTGAATCTAAGGCTAGAGAGATCCATATTCATGATCACATTGATATGTTAGAATATGAAGACAAGGAAAGGGAAGACAATATTAGAGAGGAAGCAAAGACGAGTGAAACTGAGATTTAAGTTGAGCTCACTTTTGTGAAAGATGCCATAGGTCATCTTCAGGGTTCGACTATTATTTTTAACCTTGAAGTTGATGATGTTGTTCCTCTTGCTTCTTCCTCATCTAATTTATCATGATTTACTATGCATTACATGACATATCACCGTTTTCATTTTGTTTGTTTTGTTATTTATCTATATACTTCTGAATACTATCTTCTATCATTTATGAATATTTCTTCTGGTGAATGCTATTTAGTAATATATTTTATGGCATAGTTTTAGCCATCTTTTGAGTATTTTTTATCTGATATTTGTTATCTTAAATGATATCTCTTGTATCATAATTTTTTTGAAATTGTGTATGTTGTTATCCTACTTATATGCAATTTTTTTGTGCTTAATTAGTTTGTTATTGTATGGAATTGGTTTTTAGGCTTTTGATTATCATGGTTATCTATTTGCATTTTTTTACTTTTCTCTTTTAGATATTTGTCAAATGGGGAAAAGTTTCGAGATATTATTGATATATTTATGTGCTTCAAGTGTTTAATACACGGGGAGTGTAAGAGCTTTATAGATGTTATCTCAAGTCTCAAAGTGTTGTACTACCATTTGTTATGTGTTGTGCATTACTGATCATTAAAACTTGATTCACGAATTTTCATTTCTCTTTCAAATTCAAATAACTTCTCAAATCAAATTAAAAAAATAATATCTTCAAATTTGCCAAACATAAAAAAGAGAGGGAGACTGAAATTGCAATCATCAATATCGCTTTTGTTTTTATGATTTGTCTATTTGTATGTATGTGCATTATTTAATTCATCGCGTGTTTGTAATTTGTTAAAATTCATTTATATTTGTTTACTTGGGCTATGTTTAGTATTGTACCTTTGAGGTCCTCCTCGTTCAATAAATTAGTAGTTGAATTCATGATAAGGATCCCTTTATGAGCCAAGCAATTTAATTTAAGTAAATGTAGTTAATGTGGCTTAAATTACAAGCTAGAATACTTAAAATCAAGGTTATTATGAAGCTTGATTCGAATCATACATGTTGTGATTCGAATCATATCCTTCCTTAAAAGTTAGAATTTTCCACTACTTCATTTGTTTCAAATCATGGGAGTCTGTAATTTGAATCACAATACTCTTTGACTCAAATCATAAGAAGTAGGTGTTTTGAACCATGGCTTAAATTTTCTACTTTTCAACCTTTGATTCAAGTCATTGTTTCTTTAATTCAAATCATAACCTCGTGATTTGACTAGAAAATTTAATTGTCTCTAGTTTTCTTGTGTGTGCCTATCTTCTAGCACCTTATTATTCATATTTATTTTGTCTATCATAAATATATAAAGAGTGAGTATCCATAAACGAACGAACCTTTTGTTACATAGTTTATGTATGATTGTTGTAGAACAAAATAATGAAAGGAGAGTTGATTAATCATGAATTGAATTGATCAATCTTATGATATTCACCAAGAATAAAAAAATCAATTTTTACTAAGAACCTTGAGAGAATCTATAACACCCGAGGCCAAAGAGGGTGGAGAGTGGTTACATGTAACACTCGATGGCGAGCAAGTGGTTGTTGGTGCATGAGGCATGACAATTAGACACTCCTAGAAGCTTATAGGGAAAAAAAGAACTCACATCGGAATGAGAGGGATCCTGAGACTGTGCAGGTATGGGACTACATGGTTGAAGGAATTCTTATATGGATTGATGGGTAATATCCATACCAACCAAATGTATCTTCTTTTTGGTAGCCCGTTTCATAAAAAATCCATAATTAACGTGCTTTACTTGACTTGGAATAATATTGGGATGGGTGACCTTCTGGGAAGTTTCCTATAAAGCATGTGAGTAAGGACAAAGCATGCTAGAAAGACTCGTGTTGGTTAGTGGGGTCAGTCGATAATCTTGAAAGCAGTTTGAGGCGTTAGAAATGGTATCAGAGTGGACCTCTCCCAGTACGATATGTTTTAGGTATGAACCAAACATAAGCTGCTGGGTATGTAACACCTGAGGCCAAAGAGGGTGGAGAGTGGTTAAATGTAACAGCCGATGGCGAGAGAGTGATTATTGGTGCATGAGACATGACAATTAGACACTCCTAGCAGCTTCTAGGGAAAAACCAAATTCACATCGGAAGGAGATGGATCTTGAGATTGTGCAGGTATGAGACTACATGGTTGAAGGAATGCTTATATGAATTGATGGGCACTACCTATACCAACAAGATGCATCTTCTTTTCTGTAGCACGTTCCATAAGAAATCTAAAATTAAGCCTGATTGACTTGGAGTAGTATTGGGATGGGTAACCTTTTGGAACGTTTCATGGAAAACATGTGAGTGAGGATAAAGCATGCTGAAAAGACCCGTGTTGGTTTGTGGAGTCAGTCGATAATCTTGAAAGCATTTTGGGGAGTTACAGAATCCAAGGGTGTGTTCTTTATTCACCAACACCTATCTCCTTGTTGGTACCTTATGATTAACATTATAGAATATGGATCTTATGAGAATTATTTGTGTATTTGTGATATTCTTTTGATATTATTTATCATCTTTAACATTTTGTCTATAAACCATTGTTATGAATCTCCGATTCTAAAGATTGAGCGTGAGAGGTATATTAAAGATACAATAGGGCATCTAATGTTTTTCTTTGAAGTTTTTGTTGCATGTATCAGGTAGAAGAATCGTTTTCGGTCATGGATATTGGTTGTGTGTTATCCAGGAAGAAAGAAGAATTTCTTTATACTCCATTGAAGACTTTGGTGAAACTAAGTCAAGGTTGTCACATAAAAAAGTTGGGAGTTGTCCAATCATTCTTAGCTAATGGAAATCGCTCAGACAAGTTTTAATTAGATCCGATTAAAAGGGTGTTGTAGGAATGAAGCTTGAAGCGGGTTATTGTGGATATCAAGATTATTGGATTAAGATCATTGAGGATCTTGAGTGTTAGTAGTTGAGTATCTGTGTCAATAACAAGAATTATCATTTGAGATTTATGTTGGCCAATGCAATGTGGCTATTCGTGTTTAGGTTGATGATAGTTCTTTGTACCAAAATACTTGTATATTAATTGTTGAAATAGTGGAAGACGTGATTATTTTCCCGATGATTTTAAAATTATTAAAGAGTAGAGTATGCATAGAGACGACGAATTGTCGAACAAATGTGTGTGTGTGCGTGTGCGCGCGTGTGCATGTGTGCGTGTATGCGCGCACCCTTTTCTCTCTCCATATCTCTTCAATTTTATTCATTTTTTATGTAGTTATTGCATTCTTGCTTCGCTTTTATGTCATCTATATTAGGTTGTGCTTATAATGATTTATTATGTAAGTGTAGTATCCCAATTTTTAATTATTATTTTAAAGTGAATTTATCTTATTTATTTGATTGTTTTATTTAATTAAATATAATTATTAAGTAGAGGTAGAGATTTAATTAGTATTATTGTTAATTTAATTGATATTATAAATAATAGAAAATGAAGAGATATTTTAGTGTTGGGAGAAAAATATACTTAAATTAGAAATAATAGAGTTTATTTAAAAATTATTTAGAATTTTATTATTTAATTAAATAATAAGATATATTAAAAATTAGAGATTTTGTGATTTGGGGAGAGAAATATAAATATTTTATAAAATAGTGTATTAAGGAGATTTTGCAAGAGTTGAGATTTGATTTTATAATAAAATAAAATAATGGAATTAGGTTAATTTAAATAGATAAGTAAGTTGGAAGTTTAGGCCGAACGTGGAAATTTGGGAAAGAGCAAACAATAGAAAATTTAAGGAGATCGATCGTTTGGAAAGAGGCAGAAACAAAATCCCAAATCCAAAAGCTTCATCGATTTACGTAAAGGTACACAAATGTATGCTAATGAACACAAATTATTCAAAAAATGTTAATCAAAACCAATTGAATGAAAAACTATATGTAAAGCTTATTCTCAATGATTAAAACACAAAAAAAATATAATAAGACAATTTATCGAATGTGTGCAATCAATACTGTTTGGAAATTTGTCTGGTTTTGTTGATCTTAAAATTCAATCACAATCAAAAGGATTGTGATTAACTCAACAACACCTATTTTAAAATGTGATAAAAAAATAATTTCCAAACGAATTGATCAAACGAACAATGAATTCAATAATTAGCAAACACAAATTAAAAAGAGATTGAGAGAGAGAGAGTACACAAGAATTTGTTTAGGCAGTTCCCCAATCGACCTCACTATGGGTACGTCTGCCCTAAATTCAAATGTGAATTGAGATATTATATTATATCTTATTTTGCAAATGTGTGTATACAAGAGATGAAGAACTCTAACCAAATACACCCTTAGTTTGATATTGAATCTATCACATACAAAACCCTTGATCAAAGATTGATCAAGTAACCAACAATGTGTTGACCCAAATGATGGATGTGTCGACACATAAAAAGTTTTATTTCTATTTGTTGAGTTGAAGGCTATATGTGTTGACACATACCGTAATACTTTTCATAAAATTATGTTTTTAATGCATTTTTTATGTATGAACTTTTCTAAAACATTTTAATGTTTCCTAATGCTAAGATGCACATTTAGAATAAGAAGATATCGTCTAATATATATTAACGCTAGAGTATCCTCTAGTTTTGACATCATGTAAAGTACATTTAACAAAAAGTTACACTCACAAGAGTTTAAGAATTTTATCATAAGTCTATAATATTTGGTGTTATTTTGAAGTGATAAAATTTTAGAGTTAAGTCTAGAGTTTTGAGAAATCCTTTAGCAATTTAAGAAATTAAACATAAATTATAAATAACTTAAATTGAGTTAGTAATATTTTTTAGAGTCGATTAAATTAAGGGAGTTAATTTGTTTTGAGTTTAGAGTTTTTAATATGTTTAGTGTTGAATTTGAGATTATATATGTTTAGAGTAGTGAGTTAGTGTTGTATTTTGAATTACTGACATGTTTAAAGCTTAGTCTGAAATGGTTGAGTTGACTCTAATATGCTTAATGAGTTCATTTGATGTGTTTGAAGTGTTATGTGAATTACATATTATTGAGTTTTGATCATTTTTCGAGTTCAGTACCTTTTGTTACCCTTTTGATAAGTTTGAAATCAAATTGTGATGTTAGGGTTATTTTAGTATTATTTGAGTCAGACCACCATCCAATACAATTCATAAGAGTTATCTTTATATACAAAGTTGTCTTTTGAGCACTTTAGAGTACTTTAAAATACTTTGAAATACTTTAGAGTCATTTAGAGTTGTTTAGAGTTGCAGAGTTTATTATATAGTTGTTTAGAGTTTGCCTTGATGACTATGTTGAGTCAAAGACAAAGATTGTCACCCTTTTGACGAGTCGTTAGCAAATATAAATAGTTGGTACTTTGTTGATGTGTTTGGATGTTTTTCTGAATTGATGAATAATTTGAGTTATTGAGTAATAATATATATCTTACTCTGTTGTTTTAATATAATTATTTAGATTTAATTATATAACATTATTTCCGAGTTGTGTGGTTCAGAGATAACCTTGTCCAAAGAGGACTTTTGTTCATAGAGAATATTTTTGTGGAATACGAGATGTCATTTGTAATTGATTATGAGTTGTGATTAGGAATGGCAAAAAAAAAGCGTACCTGCAGATATCCGTGAATAAAACCCGTCATGGATATGAGGCAAATAACTTAATGGATATTCACGGATAAAATAAATGAACATTTGAATATTCGTTTATTAATGGATATGAATATGAGTTTAATGATATTCATATCCGTTTATAAATTATAAAAATTATTTAAATATCATTAATTTATTATACATTATATTTTCATCTTCTAAAAAAATTAGATTTCTTATACTTCTTTTTTTTTTTTTTTGAAATTTTCTTTAAAGAAAACCTTTCACTTTTCATTCAAATTCTATTAACCATTTCATATTTAAACTCTTCGATATACTTCATACCTCACTTCATCAGATTCACAGTCTAACCAACTAATATCGTCATTAACCTGTCGAATCAGTCTCTCATTTCCTACTCCTCTGTCGTTCGATCTTCTATCATAACTCACAATCACATTATCTTGTATTTGTTTGGTTAAAAATGAAATGTATGGATATTATGTTTGGATTTAATTATATTTTGGTGAATAAAAAGAAAATTAATGTGATAAAATTTTATTATTAAATTAAGAGCGAATTGTATGGATGTTATGTGATAATAACTTTTTGTGTCTTTAAAAGAAGTTAAAAATATTTTTTTCAAAAAATAATTAAAAGAAAAATATTATTCATTGATAGCGGTAAATATCTGCAGATACCGTAAAACCCGCAGATTGTCCGCTTAACGGATATCCGCATGGATATGGGGCGAATATGTATATCATATTTATCTAACGGGGCAGATACAGATATTATAGTATCCGTCCCCATGGATATCCATTTACATCTCTAGCTGTAATTGACATTATATGTTCATATGTTCATGTATATTAAAGATAAGTAGGACTTCGATCCAAAGAGGTCCAGTGTTCAGAGAGACCCAATGACAAGGTCCAGTGTTCAGAGAGACCCAATGACGAGGTCTAGTGCTCAGAGAGAGTTAGTGACAATCTCATTGTTCAAAGAGAACATTTTTAGAGAGAAATTGGAGACATGGATAATTTCGTAAAATAACTCGAACGTCTAAATTTTTGATACCACATACATTTTTAGAGGTGGAGTATATCACATTATACACTTTTGTAGTGATTATGGTTATTGTTGTATATGATTGTGTGAGAATGATATTTGATATCACTTGTTATTTGAAAACTATCATTGTTGTTTAATACATCGCTAATATCTATAAAGTTATTCTCACTCCTGTTTCTTTATTTGTGATAATCTGTACTCTCTTGAAATACAAATAATCAGACAGAGGAGTAGCTACAGTTGAGTTGGAGGATGGAGTTGAGGCCTCTTCATTTACTTTGTTGTTTTCTTTGTTATTTAATTTTTGTCAGTGCTTTGATATGTAACACTGGATTTGGGACGTTTTCATTATTGATAGGATGCCGTTGTTTTGGAATATTTGTTTAATCAAATATTTTATTTCATTGAGACAATTTAAAAGTACGTTTGAAGTTGATTTCTGCTGCATGTTTTACGTTTTATTTTGAAAAGATTATGTTTGTTGAGCATGTGTAACACCCGTTTTGGATAAATAACTGTTTATCTTTTTATAAATATATTTTTGGGGTTTTAGGGTGTTATAGTAAGCATAGGTTTGTGTTGTATCAAACATAATAAATTATCTTTAATTCAATTATGGTCAAAGTATTCATATGTTAAGGTTTTAAATTGACTAAATCAACCAACTTTGCTTATCTAGTTTTGTTGGAACTATATTAATTAGAGTGGGAATTGGAAAGATTTATTGACAATTAATGGGCAATAAATCAACACAAGTAAGAAGTAATATATAAGTGAATTTGAAAAGATTCATTTTAGTCCCACATTGAAGGAATGAAAAATAAGATTCATTTTAGTCCAACATTGAAGGGAATGGAAATTAAGATTCATTTTAGTCCCACATTGGAGGAATGAAAATTAAGATTCATTTTAGTCCAACATTGAAGGGAATGGAAATTAAGATTCATTTCAGTCCCACATTGACGGGAATGAAAATTAAGCCTTACTAGCTGCCTATAAATAAAGGGTAGAAATTCAGTAGTAAGTACTCCGGATTTCACAAATTCATGAATTTTGATTTCCCTCTTCTCTTTCTTATTTCTCTTTTCTTGACTGGTTATTTTAACCAGATACTTTGAAAGGTGTATTTCTAGAGCGATTTATCAGTGTGCAACTGATAATCGTAAGTTGTTTGAACGGGCTGTTTTATCCTGGAGGCGTCGTCGTAAATTCGACTGCTTTGCATAATTTGGCAGTACGGCGAAACGTCTTAAAGAAAGCGACCTGGTACGCGACTCGTCCCGATAATTTCCTTGTGCCAAACTCTATTTTTTCAAATCCGAAAACAACAATTTTAAGACGTTTTCATAACTACCATGGCAACTGAGGAAATTATCGGTACTACTGCAGCCGCTTTGGTCTCTGACAAACCTTTCAAGTTTGAGGGTTCCAATTTCAAACGTTGGCAAGCTAAGATGAAATTTTTCTTAACTCTGAAAAAGGTTGCCCACGTTCTGACTGAGGATATCCCGGTTGTCCCTTCTGCATCATCTGAACTACCTAACGGTAACTCACTTGCAGATTCAGACGGGACTTCCAAAATGTCTGACTCAGATGCTGCAAAAGCTAAGGCTGCAGCAGATGATCTGCAGCTCCGAAAAGAAACCGCCTTATGGCACGAGAATGATTATCTGTGCAAAAATCACATTCTGAACAGCCTTGCTGATGATCTGTACGACTACTACAGTAGCTACAAAACTGCTAAACAGGTATGGGAGGCTCTGAAAAGGAAATATGATACTGAAGAAGCAGGTGCGAAGAAATTTGCCGTTAGCCGCTACTTGAACTACAAGATGGTGGATGAGAAGTCGGTGGAAACTCAAAGCCACGAAATTCAGAAGATTTCTCATGAGATTATTACAGAAGGTATGCCCCTTAATGAACAATTTCAAATTGCTGTAATTATTGACAAACTGCCCCCTGGTTGGAAAGATTTCAAAAATAAAACTTCTCCTTCTGTTTACCTTTTGTGTGATTTTAATATTTGGCATGGTAGACTTTGTCACGTTAATAAACGAATCATTTCTAATGCAAGCAACATAGGCCTAATCCCTAAACTAAATATTAATGATTCCAATAAATGTGAATTTTGCAGTCAAGCTAAAATAACAAAGACTTCACATAAATCAATAATAAAAGAATCTGATCCCCTAGATCTTATACACTCTGATATATGTGAATTAGATGGAAGTTTAACTAGAAATAATAAACGTTATTTTATCCCTTTTATTGACGATTGCTCTGATTATACTTATGTATATCTAATGAAGAATAAAAGTGAAGCGCTTGACATGTTTAAGGTGTATGTAACTGAAATTGAGAATCAATTTAACAAGAAGATTAAGAGACTTCGCAGTGATAGGGGAACCGAATATGACTCTAGCTTGTTTAATGATTTTTATGCTGAACATGGTATTATACATGAAACGACTGCTCCATACTCTCCTGAAATGAATGGTAAAGCAGAAAGAAAGAATAGGACTCTTACTGAACTTGTAGTTGCAATCATGTTAAATTCTGGTGCTGCACCTCACTGGTGGGGGGAAATTTTATTGACTGTTTGCTATGTCCTGAATAAAGTTCCCAAGTCGAAAAGTAAGATCTCACCTTATGAGATATTAAAGAAAAGACAACCAAATTTGTCTTATTTGAGAACTTGGGGCTGCCTGGCTTATGTCAGAATTCCGGATCCGAAACGAGTTAAACTCGCTAGTAGAGCCTATGAATGCGTATTCATTGGGTATGCAGCAAACAGTAAGGCATACAGGTTTTATGACCTAAATGCCAGAGTAATCATAGAATCAAACGATGTTGAATTCTTTGAAGACAAATTTCCCTTCAAATCGAGAAATAGTGGGGGCACACAATCGAGTCACATTCCTGTGATAAAAAGCACGGAAAGCAGCGACAATGTAGAAACAGAGCTTCGAAGAAGTAAAAGAGCAAGAGTTGCTAAAGACTATGGGCCCGATTATGCGGCCTATAATGTAGAAGAAGATCCAATAAATCTTCAAGAAGCACTGTCATCTATGGATGCATACTTATGGCAAGAAGCCATTAATGATGAGATAGATTCTCTAGAATCTAACAAGATCTGGCACTTAGTAAACTTACCTCCGGGTTGCAAACCAATTGGTTGTAAATGGATTTTGAAAAAGAAACTAAAACCTGATGGAACAATTGAGAAATACAAGGCACGCCTTGTAGCCAAGGGTTTTAGACAAAGAGAAAATATAGATTTCTTCGACACCTTTTCTCCAGTCACTAGAACTACATCCATTAGGGTACTCATTTCAATAGCAGCCATTTATAACTTAATAGTACACCAAATGGATGTTAAAACAACCTTTTTAAACGGTGACTTAGAAGAAGAAATCTATATGGAACAACCAGAAGGATTTGTAATCCAAGGACAAGAAAGCAAGGTCTGTAAGTTAGATAAGTCTTTGTATGGACTAAAACAAGCCCCTAAACAATGGCATGAAAAGTTTGATAACTTAATGATAATTAATGGGTACAAAGTGAATGAAAGTGACAAGTGCGTCTATTACAAATCTAAGAATCGCATTTGTACTATCATATGTCTATATGTAGACGATCTACTTATATTTGGATCAAACATTCAGGCCATTAATGATATGAAATCATTGTTATGCAATAACTTTGATATGAAAGACCTCGGAGAAGCAAGCGTGATCTTGGGTATCAAGATCACGAGATCCGACCAAGGAATTTCTTTGGATCAATCTCACTATGTGGAGAAGATCTTAAAGAAATATAAATACTTTGATTGTAAACCTGCATGCACTCCGTATGATCCAAGTGTGAAACTATTTAAGAACACTGGAGAAAGTGTCAAACAAGCAGAATATGCGAGCATCATTGGCAGTCTTAGGTATGCCACTGATTGTACTAGACCCGACATTGCATATGCCGTAGGATTGTTGTGCAAATTTACAAGAAGGCCGAGTAACGAACATTGGCAAGCTATTGAGCGAGTAATGAGGTATCTTAAAAGGACTATGGACCTCGGCCTACACTATCAGAAATTTCCTGCTGTACTAGAAGGGTATAGTGATGCAGATTGGAACACCTTATCAGATGATTCCAAAGCTACTAGTGGTTATATATTTAGTATAGCCGGTGGAGTTGTATCTTGGAAATCAAAGAAACAGACCATTCTGGCACAATACACAATGGAGTCTGAGATGATAGCATTAGCTACAACTAGTGAAGAAGCAAGTTGGTTAAGATGCTTGCTAGCTGAGATTCCTTTATGGGAAAAACCTATACCAGTTGTGTTGATCCACTGTGATAGTACCGCGGCTATTGCAAAAGTTGAGAACCGTTACTATAATGGTAAAAGACGTCAAATTAGAAGAAAACATAGCACTGTTAGAGATTGTATATCTAAAGGAGCTGTGAGAGTGGATCATGTACGCACTGATGAGAACTTAGCAGATCCTTTGACGAAAGGATTAGCTAGAGAGAAAGTCCATAATACATCCAAAAAGATGGGACTAATGCCTATGAAGCAATTAGTTACTCATGATGGTAACCCGACCTAAATGACTGGAGATCCCAAGACTTAGGTTCAATGGGTAATAACAAGTTGTGAGTAATATGAAAATGATCATGCAAGTAAAACATGAATCCTGAAGTAATGACAGGATGAGATAATATAAACTCTTAATGAGATCTATACTCTGTATGAGGGAGTACCTAGGCTACAGGAGTACTCTTGATAGATTCACCTATGTGACTGTGGAACTGAGGCCGGTTCCTATGGAATTTCGAGGCAGAATTCCTAGAGCATTCACTAAAACCAGGATACACGTGCAGGGCCACTAAAGCACGGGCTACAAGAATACACCTTACGGAAAGATTGTGTGTGGGTCTGATGTCCGAGATAGAGTTCAAGACAATGGTGTCACTCTTGTTGAATCAGAATCCTACTCGCTACGCTAAGGTTCAAGTCGTAGACACCTTTGCTTATGCACAATCTTAGAAACGTCTGACGTACTTCTAAAATCTCTTTTTAAATTCAAGTGGGGGATTGTTGGAACTATATTAATTAGAGTGGGAATTGGAAAGATTTATTGACAATTAATGGGTAATAAATCAACACAAGTAAGAAGTAATATATAAGTGAATTTGAAAAGATTCATTTTAGTCCCACATTAAAGGAATGAAAAATAAGATTCATTTTAGTCCAACATTGAAGGGAATGGAAATTAAGATTCATTTTAGTCCCACATTGAAGGAATGAAAATTAAGATTCATTTTAGTCCAACATTGAAGGGAATGGAAATTAAGATTCATTTTAGTCCCACATTGACGGGAATGAAAATTAAGCCTTACTAGCTGCCTATAAATAAAGGGTAGAAATTCAGTAGTAAGTACTCCGAATTTCACAAATTCATGAATTTTGATTTCCCTCTTCTCTTTCTTATTTCTCTTTTCTTGACTGGTTATTTTAATCAGATACTTTGAAAGGTGTATTTCTAGAGCGATTTATCAGTGTGCAACTGATAATCGTAAGTTATTTGAACAGGCTGTTTTATCCTGGAGGCGTCGTCGTAAATTCGACTGCTTTGCATAATTTGGCAGTACGGCGAAACGTCTTAAAGAAAGCGACCTGGTACGCGACTCGTCCCGATAATTTCCTTGTGCCAAACTCTATTTTTTCAAATCCGAAAACAACAAGTTTGGTTATGCATTTGAAAGAATCATTCCTCTAGTAATACCATTGTAATATTTTGGTTAGAAATATTATTGACGAGTTTCTAAGATTCTATCTTGTGTTGTTTTAGCTTTCGCCCGTAAATCTTTAATTTTATTTCAAAAGTTCTGAAACTATTTTAAAAGGGGAATGGTATATTAAAACCTCCCCCTTCTAGACCTTTTATTATCCATATTCTCTCCAAACAATATTAATAATGCTTTAGATTCCTTAAAAGAAGAACACACATCTCTCGTTGATGAGCAATTTAATGTTTTTGATACTTTAGATAAAAAGGTAATAAAAATGGATTGTGTTACTTGTCTAATTTTGAAACATCAAAATGAAAACATAAAGGAAAATTAACACAAGCTATTTTTCTACCTACTACTATTTCTACTTCTTCAAGTGAAAGAGGGATCCATTTTGAGAAAAACCATTGCTTTGATAGAAGAAATAGAATGACTATTTCATCTATAGCAACACGTCATTATTATGGTGACAAAGGCAACATTAGGCCTCTTTCCCACATTAGGAATGTCAAAGCTCATAATGCTACTGTAACTTGGATACCTAAGTGTTCTTTAACTAATCCTCCAAGACCGACTAATTGGGTAACTAAATTGTCAGTTTGGTTGTCTGTAAGAACGTGTTATCTCTGCAAAAAGGTTGTGGTTCTTAGATAGAGGATTCTTAAGATACATGAAGGGAGACACTTCGATGTTTATCAAGTTCATTCATAAATAAAGCATTCAGTCACGTAAAGAGACAACACAAGAGGTAAAATATTTGGAGAAGATGTTGCGGAAAATCCCTCCACAATTACCATAAGAGGTGTTTTATTGGTTAAAAGGATTAAACACCATTTACTCAGAGTTAGTCAATTATGTAACAAAGGGTATTATGTTATTTTTGATACCTTGAGTTACTTAATTGAACTTAAGGAAAATAAAAGTCTTGTGTTTAAGGGTTCTAGGGTTAACAATATCTATTTGCTTGAGTTGGATGTGTGTCAATGTATGATACTAAATTTTTAGTCACTTAGAATGAAGATTATTGGCTATGGCATAAAGTTTAGGATATGTACATTTTGAATTAAAAATAAGATATCGTCTAAGAATCTTGTAGTTGGTATACCAAAAATAATTTTTTCTAAAGATAAATTATGTGATGCTTGACAAATAGGAAATTAAATGAGAGTTTCTTTTAAATAAAAAAAAATTGTTTCAACTTCAAAATCTCTCAAGCTTCTCTATCTAGACTTATTTGGCCATTCGAGGACAAGAAATTTAGGCGGTAACTATTACGGGTTTGTAATTGTGGGTGACTATTTATATTCACTCATACATTTTTCTTAACCCATAAGGAAGAAACCTTTAAAGCTTTCAATAAATTTTCTAAGCTTGTTCGAAATCTTTACAATTTGAAAATTATCATACATTATAATGATCATGGTGGTCAGTTTGTAAACCATAAATTTGAAAATTTTGTACCAAAAACATGATAACTCATAACTTCTCATGATCGAGAACTCCATAGCAAAATGGTGTTGTTGAGCTCAAAAAATGTGTTTTATAAGAATTGGCTCAGACAATAATAAGCGAAATGAGTTTTCCTAAGTGCTTTTAGACGGTTGCAATTAAAATTGCATGACGTGTCTTAAGGGGGGTGGTTATGCAACCAATTATAGGGAAGATGCCCTATGAGTTACTCAAAGGAAGGAAACCTAATATTTCCTACTTTCATGTTTTTATATGCAAATATTTTATTTTAAATAACATAAAGCATAATCTCGGTAAGTCTAATGATAAGTCTTATGAAGGTGTATTTCTATGGTAATCATCTTTGAGTAAAATGTATAGAGTTTGAAATCATAGAATGACATATGTTGAAGAGTCAGTACATGTGGCTTTTGATGAATCCTCGCCCGAAAAGATGAAGAAAGGTAGTTTTTTGACGCTTCAGGTTTGATTACATAAAACTTGATCAACGACGACATTGCTAAAGATACTTCTCTTGCACAAGAAGAAGAGAAAATTATTGAAGAAAAGGAGGAAAAGAAAACAAGAGAAAGATAGACAAGAGAACTCACTTCAGCTACCTCCATATTAGATTTTTGCAAAATATCATCTGTTGGATCAGATACTTTGTGATATCAGGAAAAGAGTAAGTACAAGATCTCAGGTTAACAATTTTTGGAAGTATTCTTCTTTCATCTCTCAAATTTAATCTAAAACTATATATGATGATTTACTTGACAAGGTATGGATCCTTAATATCCAAGAAGAGCTCGTTCAATTTAAATGAAATGACGGTTGGGACCTTGTTCCACGCCCATCTGATAAAACCATCATTGACACTAGATGGGTGTTGAGGAACCAATTGGATGTAAATGGCATAATCACTATAAATAAAGTTAGGCTAGTGGCAAAAATGTATAGCCAGACAAAAGGAAATAACTATGAGGGGACTTATGCTCTTGTATCCCATCTTGAAGCAATACGACTCCTTTTAGAATTTGATTGTTGCTTGGATTTTAAGTTGTATCAAATAGATGTTAAATTATCTTTTTTAGAACCATGAAAATCCAAATTAGGTTTTTAAACTTAAACGAGCCACGTATGGTCTCAAACAAGCTCCTAGAGCTTGGTATGAGTGCCTTAGTGGAATTTTTTTATCAAGTGAGGATCTAATAGTGGTAAAGTATATACTACTTTGTTTATTAAACATAAATCAAATCATATTATTTTAGTTCAAATTTACGGTGATGATATTATATTTGGTTCCATTGAAGAATCCCTCTGCAAGGATTTTGCGAGGTTGATACACAGGGAGTTCTAGATGCCCCTTATGGGAGAGCTTAACTACTTATTAGGTTTGCAAATAAATCAAGCTAAAGATGACACTTTTATTAGCCAAACAAAGTATTACTTGGAGCTTCTAAATAAGTTTGATATGCAAAATTTGAGAAGCATCACAACCCCTTGGCATCAAATATACTGATAGATAAATATGAAAATGGCGTAGAGATAGACATTAACAAATATAATAGTATAATAGGATCTTTACTCTATTTAAATGCGAGCAGGCCAAATATTATGTTCAGTGTGTGTATGTGAGCTAGATTTTAGGCATCGCCTAGGAAATCCCACTTTAAGATCGTAAAAAGAATTTTGAGGTATCTTAATGGAACTTTGCATCACGGTTTTTGGTTTCCTAAGGGTGGTGAATGCAGATTAATAGGTTTTTCTGATTCTAATTTTGTTGGTTGTAAGTTGTATAGGAAAATAACTAGTGATACCTGTCATTTGTTCGAAAATCATTTAATTTCTTGGCACAGTAAGCAGTGGCACAACATTGTTTTTCTACTGCTGAGAATAAATATGTAATATCTGGTAATTTCTATGCACAAATCCTATGGCTAAAGCAATAACTATTGGATTATAATTTAAAATTCAGTTGCTTTCCAATCAAATGTGATAACACTAGCGTCATAAGCCTTACTAAGAATCCTTTACTTCACTCATGTGGTAAACATATAGAAATCTGACACCATTTCCTCAGGGATCATGTTGAAAAGGGTGATGTTAGTTTTGAACACATGGATACTAAAAACTAGTTGGCTGACATTTTTACAAAACCACTATCCATAGAAACTTTTCACAAGATACATAGGGAATTAGAAATCTTGAATTCTTCGAGTTTTAAATAGCTTTAGAATCCAAGATTTTATTTCATTTGCTATTTGTATTATGTTGTAAACTAACATTTCCTTGTAGTAAGTTATACTTTAACCAAGTCTATTGGTATGATTATACATCTATTATATCTTGTAATATCATTTTTTTATCATGCACACATACTGAAGCATCGGGCCCGACTTCAAGACCTCAATTGTGTGTGCTGATCTATTTGTTAGTAGTATACGTTGTTGATTCTTACTTAACTACTAATTATGTGTTCAAGTATGACTAACATTTTGTTTGCATGATTGTCTTATATGGAACATTGACTATTATGTGTAGCAACCAATGCCTTCTGATTCTATGCTACTAATTTGTGTTGCTGCCTCTCTGATCGTTGTTTTGGATTTTGATGCTTGTTGTTTTATTCGTGGTTATTTCAATAACTTCTCCAAATTGTGGCAAAAAGAGGGAGAAATGATCATGTGTGGATGGGATAAAATAGATGCTCAATCACCAGTTGATGTGTAGCAATGTGGGTAACAACATTGGTGATGTTGTGAACGACTATGTTAGAGCTGATGAGGGGTTTTATCCCTATGAATAATGAAGTTCATGATGGGTATGAACCAACCAATGAAGGTGTTACTAAGGACGCTGATCTTTGTAACATGTTTCTCCATTATGAGGATATTGTGCTGAAGTGGGAATATTTATATTAGGCAACCCTTGAAAGGATGCTGCCAAAAGAAGATTTGACATTTAAATAGGATGTTCAACTGCTGAAGGAAGTCATTGTAAAATACAATGAGAATCTTAAGGGATCTCTCGTGTATGTTGATTTCATAACAAACATTATGTTGAAGCATGCTATTCATCAAATACAGTCTGATTTTGAGTTGAACATGGTAGAAGATGTAAGTTGCCTTCTTGATTTTCAAGTGAAGCAAATGAAAGACTACACATACGGTTCTCAAAGTATACTTGCTGGTAGTAGTTACACTCAACTATTGTGAAGTAATCAAATGCTCAAAGATGTCTTAAAAGATGGCAATGCAGATGTCAACCAGGTTGTGCCAAGCAACATGTTTGATATATTGGTGAATCAGTTTACAACTAAGGAAGGATGAGCAAGATAACCTTATTAGTTATGAAATGAATAACAAAATTTTTCAAACAAGTGAACCTGAGACATATGCTGAAGCCAATGCCCATGACAATGCGAGAAAGGTTGGATGCAAAAGAATTCATATGGATATCTCCTACGCTCACATGGATAAAGTTACATTCCATCCTAAAATAAGTGGTCAGAAGTGGAAGTATGTTCTTCAAAGAAGGATTACAACTCAAATGGAGCTAGGTGAAGAAGCTCTTGATTACTAAGAAAACATGAAAGTTGTTGTGCTAATGAAGACTATTATTAATGATAGTCCTAGCTATGAAAAGTTGGTCAAAGAGCTTAGAAAAGTGTATTATAGAGGAAATGGTGTAAAACCTTCACCTTCAACTATTAATTAATTAGGATGAATTAAGGTTCCCTCAATTAATAATATTATGAACAAGGAAATGGGAGCCAAGGAAGAAAGGAAAACTTCAAATAAGGATGCGGAAGAATTTTTGTTGAAGCACTGGTGTATTTTGATTTTTTGGAGCTTCATAGTGATGATCGGTTATTGAAGATAATACTGGAGTTTGTTATCGTATGTTAATGCATGATATTGAGGTTAAGGATGATGATATTCCTCATGGGTTGTTGAGGATCTTTTACAAGCTAAATAATGGGAAAGGAATCTTGGACATTGTGACAAACATCTGTGTACCAGTTGATGAATCTGATCTTGTTTTTTGATGAATAATTGTAGGAGTTATTTCACCTCAACCTTTTATTGTATATGGTAGTATGATCTGACTACCGATTCTACTAATTGTGTGACGTGAAGCTAATTAATGTGGTTGACTATGGTGTGAATGAATCTACCTGGTGTATTGGGTACTATATATATTCTAATTTTGTGTGTGTGCACATGCTAAAGCATCAGGCCTGACTTATAGACCTCAATTGTGTATGCTGACCTGTGTGTTAGCAGTATCTACTATTGATTTTGACTTAACTACTAACTTTGTGTTCATGTATGATTGACATTGTGATGGCATGATTGTCTGCTATAGAGCATTGGCTATTGTATGTTGCAACTTGTGCCTTCTGAGCCTATGCTACTAATATGTGTTGTTTGTTTCTTTAATTATTGTTATGAATTTTGAAGGTTGTTGGTTTGTTTGTGGTTCTTTCCATATATTTTCCAAATTGTGGAAAAAGAGGGAAAATCATCATGTGTGGATGAGACAAGATGTTCAATCACCAGTTGATATGTAGCAATCACCTTACTTTGTGCTATTTTTGTTGTTGACGTTTGCTCTGTTGATTCTTTTAGGTGATATGGTGTGCTACTTATGCTACTTCATGAGATCACACCTTGTAGTTGTTTTACCAAATTTTTTCTAAAGGGGGGATTGTAGGTTCTTTTGGTTGGTTGCATTAGGCAAAATAACATATGTAGTATTTTAGGCAACATGTGGAACAAAATGTTCCATGTGTTCCAACATCTGAGTTTGTCTCTAAGAAGAGTTATTTAGAGAACCAGTTAAGCAAAAGCTGTTTAGCTAAAGTGTTTGACAGAACCAGTTAAGTAAGATATGTTTAGCTAAAAGTGCTTGACAAAACCAGTTAAGCAAGAGGTTTCGAGATGCAACTAAAATTCTTAACAGAACTAGTTAAACAATAGGCATGAAGTTTGGGTTATGACTATCTTCAAATATCCTTCAAAAGATGAATGTTGTTGACTTATTCAAGATATGTAAGTTTGCTTTTGGGAAGAAGTATGTGATGTCAATCCAAAATCAATTGGAAAAGATTTGGATTTGTTTCAGTCAAAGAAGATTTGATTGAATGTACCCTGAAGAAAAAAAACTTGTTTGAGATAGAAGGTAAAAAAACTAAAAGTACATAAATAAAGGTAATCTATTTGAAAATGTTTTTGTTTGGATAAATGATGAAATTAACCTCTTTTTAAATAAAAATCTTAACTTATTTTTGAGAAAATATTAAAAGTTTGAGGTTTTTTTTATCCAATTGCTCTTTGTGTGTGTGTGCTTTTTTTTTTTTTATTTTTTTTTTTTACTTTAGAGGTTTTTCTTTTCTTACTATAAACTTGCTCTTACTTCATCGGCTTTTATGCGTTAACTTTATTTATTACTCGATTCAACCTCATATGCTACAATCACTCTTGTTTATGTTTTTCATTTTACTTTTTCACATCAACACAAATTTTATCTTTTTAGCGTTAATTCTGGCTACTTGTCATTGTCATTTTGATGTTTGTTGTTTTTCTTTTCTCTTATTTTTTCACGAAAATTTAGTTATTTTTATTATCATGATCATATTTTATTTCATTTTTATGTATTTTATTTTATTCTTTTTATCATTATTTTTTCTTGAATTTTATAATATGATTTTATTTTTCTTTCATATATTTAATTTTTTGTATTTTTATTTGTATTAATTTATTTGGAATATTTAATATTATGTGTTTCATTATTTGTGTTATATGAATGAATAAGTTTCTCTTTGAAAAAAATATACTCGAAAATATTGTTACATACAATATTTTAAAAACTAGACCGGTCAGTTGAATTGAGAATCAGAGGTAACCGGTACATCAGATTATTGGATCCTCTATATTATGGAATCGTTGCAAACTAGCCATAACTAGGAAAAATCGATGAACCGAATGTTTTTACAAACTGGGTGGTTTAAAAGCTTTTTTCTATTGGGTGGATTAGAAAATAGAAAAACACATTAGTCATCAATCTTCGCCAATGTCAGCTCATCCATTTTCCATCTTTATTGTGCCATCTCTCCTTTGTTTAGTATTAACAAGTGTGAGTAGTGTGAATAATAGTCCCACATTGAATAGAAATGTGGTGACTTGAGCATTTATAAGTGAGAGAACTCATACATTACTTTAAGGTTTTGGGTGAGTATGTGGTGTGTCTCTCACAAAGGTTGCTCTAGAAAGGAAAAGTCCCTCTCTAGTTGAAAAATCTCCCATAACAGTGGTTACTTGTATCGAAAGTATCCCCACAGGTCGCGGGTTGAGTGTCTCGTTCTCTAGTTGAAAAATCTCCCCTAACATCCTTTGACGTTGTCATTCTCTCATCTTCCTTACAATTGGTTAGTTTTAGGGTCCGTTTGTTTTAGCTTTTTTACAAATGAATTTAATAGTGTTACAATTTTTTGTCTAAAAAAAAATTACAAATAAAATTTTTAAATAAAAATTTCAAATGAATATTTGGTTTGAATAGGTATTCTTAAAATGTTATTTTAGGTACACAAAATAAAATTAAAATGTGTTTTAAAAAATAATTATCGAAACTCTTTTGTAAAGTCTTTCGGTACACAAAAATTGACTACCAGAACTCTTTTGTAAAGTCTTCTGGTACACAAAATAAAATTTAAAAAATATTTTAAAAAATGACTACCGACACTCTTTTGCAAAGTCTTCCGATACATAAAAATTGACTATCAGAACTCTTTTGTAAAGTCTTTCGATACACAAAAAGAGATTAAAAAATGACTAACATAACTCTTTTGCAAAGTCTTTCGGTATACAAAAATTGATTACCGAAACTCTTTTGCAAAGTCTTCCGATATACCAAAAAATTATAAAAATTAATTATCAGAACTCTTTTACAAAGTTTTTCGATACGTAAAATAAAATTTAAAAAATAAAATACTAAATTAGATAAAATTATACAGAGTCGAAATTGATATGTTTTTTTTAAATATAGGAATATAAAGATAAAAGTAAGGGTATGAGATAAAATTTTCTAAAACAAATAAACCCTCAATCTATTTTAAGAATAATAGGAAAATAAATTGATCTCTTTAATCTAAGTCTGAAGGATCATATTGAAATAGGAGTTTGATTTTCAATTTTATTCTTCAACCGATCACATTATTAACAATTAATCATAAATTTTTTGTATTTCTAATTATTATTATAATTTAATTAATATGCATTGTTAGTATACAGATTTTTTTACACTATTAGTTGATCTTAACTGCTGATTTATTTAAATATTTTGATTTTTTTTTAATCACGTGAAAAATAATATCAACGGATAGTTATAATATATTAAAAGTATAAAATTTATTACACTAACAGTGCATAACAATTAATTTTTTATTATTATATATTTCGTTTAATTTATGTATATGATTTATTTACTTGTCCTTTATTTTATTTTTTTTATTGATCTATTTTTTAATAGATTCATTTATTTTGTATAAGCTAATTTTGAATTGTAAACACAGATAAAATAAAATTTATGTTTATATGAAATTTTTTATTTAAAAGTAGTTATATCAATTTCCTCTTCAATACTCGAGAAGAATGTTAAATACTGCTACTTGAAATAAAATTCATGTTTATAGGTTTAATATGCATGTTTACGAGTCTATTTTTCTCCATTAAGAGACCTTCTAAATTGCTATATGTTTTTAATACTGTTATGGTGATATTTATGGCTTTATGTTTTTTATTTTGTTGATTCTAATTTGTGTTAATTCTGTTTATATTTATTTTAAGATTAGATATATTTGTCATCCTTTTAAATATTTAAAATTTTATTTTTAGTTTTTTAAAATATTTTTTTAAAAAATACTTTTGTAAAAGTTATCATTTATACTTTTGATCCTCTTGCAATTTAACGATAATTTTTATAATTTAGAGACTAAATTAATTACGTTTATTACTTAACGATTGAATTATAAAATATGGATCGAAACGATAATACTATATTATGTTTCATGAAAGATAGCATAAAATGCTTTATAAAGAAGATGAGAAACGATATGAAAAAGATGAGAAAGAAAAAGTATTATTTTCATACATTAATAGAGATTGAGAAGTATATATACAAAAGAATTACATGCTAATTGCTTAAAGTACAAGAAAATTAACTACTATAACTAACTTGCTTTTAGTATAACTAACACAATTAATTTTTCAACTAACTGATAAGTTTTATCACTTATTATTAACAACAATTTTATCGACGGTTTTAGTATTAAAAATAAAAAATACGAATGAAATTTTTTAAAAAAATTAAAAAAAATATTTTAAAGAACTAAAAACAAAATTTAAGATATTAGAAATATTATGATAAAAAAAATTAAAAAAATTACAAACATATTTAATCCTTTATTTTATTATTAGTTATGATATTTAAAATAAATAAAAAAACCATTATCACAACAAATTTCTTAAACTTAAAATTTGAATCCATGACTTTGTTGGGTCCACGATCTGTTAAAATTTTAAAATATGAGTTACAAATAATTTAATTCATTTCACAAAGATTTTAAAGACAAATTTTGTTTTCACACTCTTTTCTCTTTTCTTATGAACTAAATACAAATATTTAATTAAAATTTCTTCTCTCCCCCTCATTATTTATAAAATAATTGAATCAAATATTTAAGCAAGACTTTGACAGTAACAAATATTGTACATTTTGTGGGGTCTCACTCTTATACTAACTAACTTACCTCCACACAAAAAATAGCAAAAGTAAAAAACCTGAGACTATGTTAGGTGTAAGATAGAACCAAAAATAAATAGTAGGTGATGAGTATTTAATATTCTCTGTTTCAAAATGAATAAAGAAATTGACCATTCACATAAATTTTAAAAATACGATTAATTTTTTAATTTTACTTTATTATTCATATTAACTTTTGGTCAATTTCAATTATGCTATCTCAAATTTCTGAAAGTTTGATATAAATTAAGCATCATTTAACCATAATAAAATAAATAAAATATTATTTATTTATATTTTAATTCTGATAAACTTAAACTTTTATAATCCGTCTTTCATATTTCGATATTTATAAATATATAATTTAAGAATAATATATATTTACACATAAAAGGAAAACATGTTTTTGTATTTTACTCTTAAAAACTTTTTGGTAGTTGCCCTAATTATTAATTTTTTTTTAATTTTCATTTTAACTTCCATAATTATTTTTTATCTTTGAAATAATTTTTTTCTCAATTTTAATTTAACATTTATTAAAAAAATAAAACAAATAAATATTATATATATTTTCATGTGTGAATGTATTAAAAAAACGGACAAACGAACATGTATACGTGAGTGAAAATATTCCTCTACAAATTAGTATACATAATACTAGGAATTAAAGAATAGTATTGAAAAATAAATAGTGTAGGAAGGAGGGGGAAATTTGAATTCCATGATAGCTGCCATTATGAGTGTTGTGAGTGACAGGTAGTAAATGCAACACAGAGCCTGTTGCCATCTGCAGGATGTAAATTGGTTCTGCATTACTGACTAAGTTCACCAAACTTTCTCTTGCTGTAGTTAATGTTGGTCAAGCTAACTCATGATATATCCTAGTAGTATTTTGAAAGATTGAGATATTTTGATTTCAAACATGTCTACACTATATTGTTTTTGTCATTTATTGTATTAACTTTAAATATATAGTATATCATACATGGCTTTGATTTTACTTTTACAATTTGTCTTACTTTATATGATAAGTGTTTACTTTAATTTAAATCAACTAAATCTGAAATATAAACAAATATTTAAATAATGCATGGTGGTTTTGAAAATATATTTGAATGTGAATTTAATTGAGTTTTAAAGTGAGATATGATTTAGGTTAAAAAACGTGGTTGGATCTAATTTATCTTTATAAATTAATTTATGAGGCGATAATTAACTCACTTATAAACACATGTTCAAACTATATACTATTAAATATGAGACTCTTAACACACCCTTCATGCCTAGGATTGAACAACTAGAGCATTGAAATAAATGGTGGTGGTTTGATAGCGAAAATTTGATAGCAGATAGTCTACCGATCTTAAACGAGACTCTTATACCAAGTTAAGAAATGTGGTTGAGTCTAACTCATTCCTTAAAATTTGACTTATAGTACGAAGATTATCCTCAATTATAAACACATATTCATGTCATATATGGTCCGATGTGAGACTTTTAACAAATTGCAAGAAAAATAAATTAATGCAATAAAATGACAATTGAAGTTAAAGAGCACGAAAGTAAATGTGTTGAAATATAAATGACTAAAAGTCTAAAGTGTAGATAAAATAACTAAATTTAAAAGACAATGTTGTGAAAGATAAATTTGTTGAAAATATAAAAGAATTTAAAGGATATGAAAAATATACTTAAACTTCTATAAATCTTGAGCATGTTTCTAATTAGGAGTAAACTTCTAAATTTAAGTATTCGATGATTTGTTATGTGTAAGAACTATTATTTATAACAAAAGGAAACTAGACAACTGCCACTTATGTGATAGACCAGGATCGTGACAGTTATCTCACTCAATCGTGTGTGGAAAAATCAACATGCATTTTTAAAATTACTCTTCGATGATTGATATTTTGTCGAATTAATTCTTATCAGTTTATACACCATTGAATATTGGTCAACATGTAGCACACGTGGCAAAATATGCTTTCTCCACCACTCGTTCTAATAGAAAGCACACCAAAGTTTGTTATTTCATACAATTGTGCCTCACAAGTCACCTCTTATCGATTTAACCCTTATCGTCAAATCCTTTAGTGTTTTGTTCAATAATATTGACTTTTTATTTGACTCACAATAGAAATACTACATAGAATGTTATGCCAGTATCATAAGATTCCAAAGTGATAGTGGTGTATACCGCCATTCGACCCGAAACCACTATGGACTCTATATGTGGAGTCGAGTACTTTATTGTCGATCAAATGTTGTTCGTAAGAAGGTGATCATAAAGATGGTTGATGGTTACTCCAAAAATCATGTTGAGGAACATGTATGGCCTCATTAGAATTTTTCTATCACGCGTAATATGATAAAAGTCAAAGGGCCTAATATTGAACCTAACAAGGGTGGCACAATATATATCTTGTATTCAATATAGACATAAGGGAAAAATGGCAATTATACACATAAACATTGTCACATAAAGGTTTTATTATATCACATGGCATTTTTGTGACTTGGATAATAGTGATATTTTGCTAGATACCACTCACTATTTATTATATTAAATGTGTGATTTAATATATTTTCCAATGTTAGGAGAAGATATAGGGTCATAAATAAAAGGAAAATTTTATGGGAGAAAGTAAATAAGTGAAGCTCATTCAATTGTGTGATTTTGAAATGCAGTAGAGTTAATTAGAGAAACACAATACGCTATAAGGTATGGTCTACTCAAGTGCAATATGAAACACCATAAGGTACGATGTGCTTAAGTGTAATAAGGAACATTGTAAGGTACAATGCACTTAAGTAAAATATAGAACAATGTAAGGTATTATGCACTTAAGTGAAATATATTACACCATAAGGTTCAATGTGCTGAGTGGGCTTGTTCAACTTGCATCGTACATAAGTGGTTCTATAAATAAAACCTTTGTGCTGAAGTATTTAATACCTGACCAAATTTGGTTTGTGAAACCCTAGCCATACTTCTCTCCCTTTCTCACCACTCTCTCTCTCTCTCTCTCTCTCTCTCTCTCTCTCTCTCTCTCTCTCTCTCTCTCTCTCTCTCTCTCTCTCTCTCTCTCTCTCTCTCTCTCTCTCTCTCTCTCTCTCTCTCTCTCTCTCTCTCTCTCTCTCTCTCTCAAAGTCTTCATTCATAACATCTAGCACTAAAATTGAAGGCAATTTGTTCATGTGGACTAAGTAGATATGTTGTTGTTCGTTTAGTGCTAACGAGCATTCCTGATTTTGCATAAATGGTTAATTGATACAAGAGGTAACCATTCTATCATTTATCATGTTCATTTGCAGGGATCGACTTAAGAGAACTTTTTGTTTTTTCTACGTATTTTAATTGTTATTTCCCTTCAGTGACATCAGAGTTATTTACAAAACCATGAGTCAGATAGTCGTTTGCTTTTTGTACCTTCTATTTTAATTCAATTATATATATAGAACGAATTAAATAACAATAGAGGAATTAAATATTGGCATCATGATTTGTAAAATTTGGATGTTCGATGTTTAATATGCTTTGTGACCCGATGTCTCTATGGTGAAACAACAATACCTCGATCATCTATAGTGATACAAATACATTGATCGATTTATATATGATAACATAATTTTGGTGCAACATTAGTGTGTTTAATACATTGATTTATTTTGTCTATTTGGTTAGTGTAATGATTGTTATACTTATGAATTATCAATGTTGATTATGCTTTGTGATCTGACGTTTATATGATAAAGCAATGAAGTTTTGATCAATCATATTGAATAATCAATCATTACAATTTTGATGGTATAAACGTGTTGTATCAGGGTTTATGGTGGTGCGAGGATTGCACTGTCATGAATCATACAATTAGGTTTTATGACGATGCAAGAGTTATGTTGTTAGGAATCATGATGTTAGGGTTTATGAAGGCACGAGAGTTGTGTTATTAGGATTTTAACAAGTATTAAGTGTTGATGTGAAATACGTCTGTTGATCAGGAAGCAAAACCTCGGACTAAATCTGTGTAGCGTGATCAATCGCCAAAATAATTTAATTTGTTTAATTAACATGATTTAATAATAATAATAAAAAATTGTAATAATAATGTTTTATTATTGTTATCTTGTGGTGAGCGGTTATGCCCTTAACTTTTATTCTTCTTTGTTTTGTAATTTTTAAATACGACACGTGTGTTGTGCCTCTCTCTATTCTCTATATGTAATTTATTATCTCATATTATTTCCTCGTATGTAAAAGAGTATTATTTTATGTAATATAATAAAGAAAGAGAAGAAAACAAGATCAAAGTATGACAATGGTCTAGCTTGAAGAGGCATATATCATTCTTAGGCATATCTTAGATTCTCTCATCGGCTTGAGGGGACAATTACAGTAGGGGCCATAACCGTATCATTTATATGTATGTTGATGCATGTGAATGTATGAGAGACAATTTATATGATAAATAAATCGGTGAGATAAAATTAATTAGAAATTCCCTTAAAATAAATATTAAGTTTAAGTTTTACAATATTTATCACTCATAAAGACTAGTATAAATGATGTAGGTTTCACCCAGTACAAGGTGCATGTTCTATATTAGTAAGGTGCAGTGTACTTAACTAAATTAATTATAATATATATATATATATATATATATATATATATATATATATATATATATATATATATATATATATATATATATATATATATATATATATATATATATATATATATATATATATATATATATATATATATATATATATATATATATATATATATATATATATATATATATATATATATATATATATAAGTAAGAGTTAAGAATAATTCAAATGATGAATTGGAGTAATGATTCATTCGTCAAACTGATAAAACTAGAAAGTTGTATTATATACAATTAGAAGGCGTTCATACCTAATAATTGAGTTTTGTATAATCAGCCTAACCCTGACTTAAAATAAGTGAAATATGGATCTCAATCCACTAACAAATCTTTCAACAAGATTTTTTGAATCAAATGTTGAGATTCATTTGGCTAATTCCTAAGGTTGATTCGCCCATCCAACTAGGGTATCAAAGCTGAGAAAGACTGCTTTATTTTCAAGGTCAACTTTGAAAAGGCTATTACTCACTAAGCCAAAGCTTTATGGATTACATGCTTAATATGTTTGGTTTTTAAGACAAATGGCATGTCGGGATGCACGCATGTGTGTTCTCTTAAAATATTTCCCTCTTTGTTAATGGTAGTCTCATTCTAGATAATAATATTTAAAGGGGGCTTAAATTAGGGCATTTACTAGACTAGGTCTTTTTTTTTGTTGGTTGTGGAAATGTGTAATGGTCAGCTTGGTGGAGTGAAGGATTTGAATCTCTTCATCGAGTTTAAGGTTAAATTTTCTAGTTTGGAAGTTTCTCATCTACATTATGTGTATATGGCAGTTGTATCTTAATAGAGGCTACAATGAAGAATGTTTGGATCATCAAAACCACCCTCAAGGTCTTTGAGTTAGCTTCAAGGCTTCATGTTAATTTTTCTAAAGGTTGGAGATGATGTAACTCCAGATCTTATGGATTTGACATAAAGCTTTCTACATTGTAAAAAGAAGTATCTCCTTTTCAAACATCTTAACCTTTTCGTACGTAACAATCATAGTTATGAATCATCATGAGAGCCTCCGATTTGGCTTATTTCCATACAAATTCTTTTTGTAGAGTTATATATGTTAGTTTGGAGGGGGAGTATTTATCGTCAACTCGGTAGTTAATTCGGTCCATATTTACTAGTTGTTTTTCTTGAAAATTATGGTTAAGGTATATAAAAGGGTTGTGAGGCTCTAAAGCAGGTTTCTTTGGGAAATGAGTGAAATAAAATTTAAAAATCTCTTGGGTTAGGCGGTTTGATGTTTGTAATCCTTAAAATAAGGGAGCATTGAGTGTTTTATATCTATATTTAAGTCAATTTGGCCTTGTTTGGAAAAATGACAGTGGAAATCAATTTAAATGGCCTCGAGAGTGTGATGTAAAATCCTTTCTGTGAGATATGGGGATCTATTCATCTTCTCTCTTAGTGGGAGAAGTTCAATTGATCTTAGATCAACTTCTACTTAGTGGAAGGAGGTTTCACTCCTTGGCACTGATCATGTCATCCAAACTGAATCATATGTGGAAAGTGTGACTAGAAAAGTGAGGAATGGTCAAATCACTTCTTTTGGGATGACCCTTGGTTGGGTATAATCCTATTATTGAGATCCTATTTTCCTAGAAAATTTCATACTTCTATTTAAAAAAATCTTAAATTTGGGGACTTAGGTGTGGGTCTATGTGTATTCATATATGGAGTTGATGATTTTGATGTTGGTGACCTTTTTGGTGTTTTCATGATGATAACGCTTATGCTTATTGAAGTCAGTGGTAATATCTTTTCAACACTTTGATGACGATGTTTAAATTGAAGATAAATCAAGCCTCATCAAGTAGGAGATTCAAGGTTCCAATGAAGTGCTTATATGATCAACGTATTTGGCAAAGAAACTTAAAAGCTTCAAAGTTATGAAAGAGAAGAAGTGGGAAAGCTCATTTGGTTGTGACTGTTTGAGTGACTAGGGTAGTGTGAAAGTTGGAGAGTAATTCCTAAGATAATAAGATAACTCACACACACACTTAAACATTTTTTGAAGTCTCTCTTTACCTAACAAAACACCTAAAATGATTTTAAGGCCTAGCCAATTAATTAGGGGACTATCAACTTAATTAGGAGAAAGTTTTGAATTTTCTAATCAATTAGATTTATAACCTAATTGATTAGATGAATCCTAATGAATTATATAGTCGATTATGACAGTATTTAATGATTGGTAATGACTATATATCAAAACTTTCCTTTTTGGGCATAAATAATTGATTATTGCAAGTATTTAATCAATTACCTAATCGATTAGGACATTTAAAAGGCACATGGATTATTTCCATTTTGAGCCAAATTTTCTCCTATATAAAGGAGGCTTTTCCTAACTTTATTTCACACCAGAATTCATAGTTTTTCTAATTCTTTATAATTTATCTTTCTCTTCTCTCTCTCTTTCAATATTTTCTTTTACTAAAGTTGCCATAGTGCCTTATGAGTGAAAACTACTTAAAAGGAAAACTTTGTAGTGGCGTCGTGTCACTGTTGTTATTTTCAAGAGTGTGATACTCTTGAAGAATTAAGTTTGGTTCTTGAGATTAAACACTTGGAAAATATTTGTTTGGTTATAAAACTCGGCTTGTAAAAGTTTTGTTTGGTTATTAAGATTAGTTGTTGAAATATCTACTCCGTTCGCGAGTTCATCTAGTGAAAAGTTCTCTTTTGGTTGGGAAATAATGCAATGTGAAATCTCTCGATTAAATTGCATCAAGGGTTCATGTACATAACTGTCATACCCTAATTTTTAACCCTAAGACACCACCTTCATTTGCATCATTTTCATAGAATCAACCACCTGCGTGTGTCTTTTATGTTTAACTAACCCCATTGAAAATACAAAAAATATGTCTTGCTTTGCTTTGATTACAAGTTAGGGTTTTGCACTAAGGGAGCCCAGAAGTTGATCAGTCAAGGTTTTGTGTGATTTGAAACATCTCAAGTTCCTCAAATCTTTAATGGTGATCAAGAGTTTCCCACCATCAATAATCAAGATTGAGTATGCATTAATTCAAATTCACCAAGTTTCAATTCATCAAGTGCTCCAAATTAGGGTGTCGCGGTGAAATTTGGATACCAAACTATTGATTAGTTTGAATCGTTAATTCAATTTGCAACCGAACTTTGATTTGTCCAAAGGAAGGGATAAAGATCGAAATTCCCACAATGCAATGCAAATGTAAGGTTTAGAGAGTTTTAGGTTCGGGGGTTGGTTAAACTTAGGGAAGGTACTAGCATCCTAAGTTTCTGTAGTACTCTACAGGAACCTCTTGTTTTATGTTTGTTTACTGCTATGTGTTTATCTGCTTAAGGTTGAAAGACCTAGGGGGTTTATTTCTAAGTATACTCGATAAGATGTCGCATCTTATGCCTACATATCCTTACGGGAGTGGAATCAGAGTATTTTGTAGTTCTCCTAAAGGGTTCGAGGAGTTCTTTGACTGTGGTCAAAGTTCCTACGGGTTTAGGGTAGTTGTTTTGATTAGGTTTAGGAGAAGAGGCGAGTCTTCATTTTAAGGGAGAGATAACCACCACAAATATAAAAGGGGGTTGTAGGAAAATAGTCTTTGCATCGTCTTAAGAAAAGGTCTTACATACTCGGATGGTCGCCAAGTATGCCTTTATCACTCTTAAGGCAAAGTTCCTACATGTTTGATTGTATTGTTGTGGGGGGTGGAGATTATATATCACTTAAAATGAAGACTCGCCTCTTCTCCTAAACCTAATCAAAACAACTACCCTAAACCCGTAGGAACTTTGACCACAGTCAAAGAACTCCTCGAACCCTTTAGGAGAACTACAAAATACTCTGATTCCACTCCCGTAAGGATATGTAGGCATAAGATGCGACATCTTATCGAGTATACTTAGAAATAAACCCCCTAGGTCTTTCAACCTTAAGCAGATAAACACATAGCAGTAAACAAACATAAAACAAGAGGTTCCTGTAGAGTACTACAAAAACTTAGGATGCTAGTACCTTCCCTAAGTTTAACCAACCCCCGAACCTAAAACTCTCTAAACCTTGCATTTGCATTGCATTGTGGGAATTCCGATCTTTATCCCTTCCTTTGGACAAATCAAAGTTCGATTGCAAATTGAATTAATGATTCAAACTAATCAATAGTTTGGTATCCAAATTTCACCGCGACAGAAATGGCGACTTCACTGGGGATGAAATAAACATCCGACCAATCTTCAAAGATAGAAGTATCACTGGGGATATATGGAGAACCAGATATAGGATCTTAATCCTGCTTCAAAGCTTCAAAAACCTCTATAGAGACCAATCCATTTGGGGATATAACAACTTAATCTTGCCGGATAACATGGTTGTTGAATACGTCGTAAAAACTTCACGGGGATGAAATAAACATCTGCCTCGCTGGAGAAGATTAACGTTGTAGAGATCCACTAGGGTGTACAATAACAACCACTTTACTGGGGAGATGAAGTTCAAGAAGATCTATTGAGGAGTAAAATACGTCCACTTCACTGAGGAAGGTGAAGTTGAAGAAGATTCACTGAGGATTAAAATAGTATCTACTTCATTGGGGAAGTGAAGTTGAGCAAATCACTAGGTGTTCTCGCATCGAAAAGTTTCATCGAAGAATTGTCATGACCACCAAAAATAAAATTTATTAGGGACATGAAGAATGTTATAAGAACAAGGTAATTCGGGCTTGATGAATTGTGTAGTAGTCGCCATTTGAACAAAAACTTGTTATGCGGGAAAGGTAATCTTCGCGTCTCAATTGCCCCAAGTCATATGGATATGAGAAGAAGTTATTCCAAGAGGATTTTACAGAAAACAAGGTGTCCCACTGTTTTCAAACTCTTAGAGAGATTCGCTGAATCTCGACATAACGGACCCTGATTGGCGGTATTATGACGAGTCTCTAAAGGTGAAGTCAATCCTGAGCAGACCATTTGGAAACAAACTTGCCCCAGTTTAGCAGAGTCTTCCAATTCCGATAGGACGAACTTGATGCTAACGCTTGTATGTAATTTTCTATGATATCAGGCCGAATTAATACGCGTGAAATGTTATTCTTGAAACTGTTAATGCAACATATGTGTTTGTCTTGAAGTTTTGAAAAAGAGATATCACGACCACTTGTGACAAAGTCACTAGTTAGGACATGAATTAATTTATAAGCCAATATAAATAGTTGAGCATAGCTCATAGGAGTCAGGAAACGTTATCTCATTGAGTATGCTTTCGAAGTAAACCTTACTTCAATTAGGACTTTCAAGGGTTATATCGAGGTTTAGTTTACAGTAAAACAAAAGGAATAAGGGTCAAAAGCTTATTTGTGCCCACCCAATTTTTTTGAAATTTTAAGTATTCAATCGAGCTGACTGAAAATTTCCCTGCCCCAGGTTTAAAAATGAAGTTGGAAAGGGTTTGGGAGAAATAAAGCAGATCCTCAATCAAGGTTTGAAGGAGTTAAAAATGGATTAACTTCCTTATGTCTTTGGTGTTTAGGAGGTTTGAAACAATGCCTTACATCATCATTAGGGTTTTATTCGAAAGCATACATCGAGAGATCCTACGTTTTACTTCATCATCCTCCTCCCAATTCTTCACCGAAGTGAGAAAGAAATCGGGTGATTTTGGCATTATATAAAAACATTTTAAGAGTGAAACGAATGGGTTTCTTCAAGATAAACATTTATTGCATTACTTATTCAAAATAAACAAGTTCTCACATGCTAATTATGCTTTTAACCAAAGAAAATAACAAGAGCCAATAAGCGGACAAAATAAACAGCTGATCATAACGGCGTTCCATTCAAGACTGGGTTTCCTCCTTTGAAAGTCAGCTCTTCATTATCAATCATTTCTTGAACTTTCCCTTGGAAAACTTTACATTCCTTAATCGAATTCCCCAATGCTCCATCATGAAATTCATAGCTGGCATTTGAGTCGAACCACGGTGGACGAGATTTCATGATTCTAGTCTTTCTGGGTGTCATCACTGAGTTTCTGGAAAAGTAAGACCATAGCTGACGGTAAGTCATTGGGATAAGATCAAACCATCGAGTTTCTTCCTTCGGAATGCTTAGAGGTACCTCCTGATTCTGAAACCGTCTTCGAACTTGTCAATTCTGATGTTGATTTGGAGGAGTCAATCTTCGTTTATGAGGTAGTCGCTGCTCGCGCTGAGCAGGTGCTGCATATTGATGTTGAGGTACTGGATCTGGATCTGACATGATTTGATGGGAGTCCTGAATTGCATTGACGTCAACATTTCCTTCCTCTTGGGAATCATCAACTGAAATCTCTTCGTCAGTTTGGTTATTCAAATCATCTTGAATTCTTCCACTTTTGAGTGCATTCTCGATGTTTACTCCAACTTCTATAATCTTGGGGAAATCCAATGGTACAGCTCCTACCATTCTAACATAATAAGAGTCTGGCAGTGTTCTCAGAAACATCTTGTTTAAATCCTTCTCGGGAAGTGGTGGATGAACTTGAGATGCTAACTCCTTCCATCGTTGGGCATATTCCTTGAAAGATTCATCGTCATTCTTACTCATGTCCATCAATTGATCACTGTCTGGAGCCGCGTCCAAATTATAATTGTACTGCTTTATAAAAGCATTAGCTAAATCCTTAAAAGACTGAATACGATTCCTTCGTAGCTTCGTATACCACATCAAGGATGCCCCAGATAAGCTCTCTTGAAAGCAATGAATCATCAACTCGTCATTGTCAACATAAGCAGCTATCTTCTGACAGAACATCGTCAAATGATCTCTTGGACAACTAGTACCCTTGTACACTTGAAAGACAGGCATCTTAAACTTAGGAGGAATAATTACACCTGGAACCAGACATGAGTCACGAGCATTAAAATCATATGTATCAGCTCCTTTTGTCATCTTTAATTGCTCTTTGAAATCCTGAAGTTCTTTCTCCATTACATCCGCCTTCATCTTAGTACGAACATTCTGAAGATTAGGTACATTTTGTAGGGGCTGGGAAGCTTGAACCACCAAGTTGTCTTGCACAGGATGAGGTTGCGTAGGAACATCTGCTTGTTGAACATTGTCGTCAGAGGGAGGATCAAATAACGGATTAGTCACAACCCTGAAACCGGCCGAGGAGTCCATATCTTTATTCTCTTTACTATCCTTCAATAATACTTCAAGCTTGGTCAGATGGTCAAGATGTCAACTGGAAGACAAGGAGGGAGAACCGAATGAGGACACAGAAGAGAAGAGACACATGCAAATGCTAATGTTAAATGCATGATGCGAGAATGTATAATGCTAATGCAAGAATGTAAGGATGAGAGGTTTCATGGAACCCAAGTTCTTATAAACATTACAGAGTACCAAAGAAAATCATTTTAATATTTTTATGTATATTTTTTTCGGGTTACAAATAAATATCCTCTTAAGAGTCCTAGCATAATAGCTAAATAAAAGCTAAGAAAGCCCTAAGGAAGTCCTTCATCTTGTTTGTTGATTTGTTCCTCCACTTGGATCTCCTTGAAGGTAAGCTCGTCTATGATCAAGGTCTAGAGAGGAAAATAAATCCTCCATCTCTTCTTTTGCTCTTGTTGAGAAATGGATCCCTTGTTTACTTGGATCTTTGATGATGATGAGAGCCTTTTGAACTTCTAATGATCCTCCATGTTAAGGGAAGCCTTCTATTGATCTTTAATGATAAGGAAGTCTCTTGTATTTGTCCTTTGGAGTTTCTTAATTCTTCAATTGATGCCCCTAACTTCCTTAGGTCATCCAAGCTAGGACTCTTAAAAGAATATTTCAATTTTTTTTTTCTATTTGTAATCTATGTTGGTTTTGTAATGTTTATAAATAAACTAGGAATTCCATGAAACCGATGCAATATGATGCTTTATGGATGCAACAAGCACAGGTAAACACATAGATGCATAAAGATAAACAAACAAAAGGGAGACCCTAGGTTTGCAACGAGCATGGAGCAAGGGTATACCCCTTCCCAAAAGGTTGTGGACTAAAGGTTGATTGTACCTGCAGAACAAGGTTCTAATGAGGTTCCCAAAGTCATTAGCCCATCTTTCGGATATTATCAACTTCCTAAGTACTCGAGGGTTAATAATATTCTCAAGAGAACTTCTTTCGAGTGTAGCATCGCGTAGCACTATTTCGGGGGTACCCCCTCATAGCCCCGCACTACATCCTAATAAAGGACAAAGTGGGGTTAAGGTAACTACGGTCCTCAATATCATAGGCTCCAACATCGAATATAGTGCATGTTTTCACGATTAGAGACTCGTTTAACAATACATATTTCGAGAGGGCCTCAATTGAGCGTGATTTTCAAGTCAGCTTGGTCGGGATTCCACCCCCTATAAGCCTCTTTGAACATATCACTATCCTATCTTAAGTTCACTCAAGTCCGGGTGTAGGACTTTGTCTCACCACTCAAAAGTATCATCCCAAAAGAAATAAAGGACACAAACAAATAAGCAAGTAAGCAAATATATAAAGCAATAAACAAGTAAAACAAGATAGGGAAACCCACTAAGGTATTCCCCAGTGAAGTCGCCATTTCTGTCGCGGTGAAATTTGGATACCAAACTATCGATTAGTTTGAATCGTTCTTTCAATTTGCAACCGAACTTTGATTTGTCCAAAGGAAGGGATAAAGATCGAAATTCCCACAATGCAATGCAAATGCAAGGTTTAGAGAGTTTTAGGTTCGGGGGTTGGTTAAACTTAGGGAAGGTACTAGCATCCTAAGTTTCTGTAGTACTCTACAGGAACCTCTTGTTTTATGTTTGTTTACTGCTATGTGTTTATCTGCTTAAAGGTTAAAGACCTAGGGGTTTATTTCTAAGTATACTCGATAAGATGTCGCATCTTATGCCTACATATCCTTACGGGAGTGGAATCAGAGTATCTGTAGTTCCCCCTAAAGGGTTTGAGGAGTTCTTTGACTGTGGTCAAAGTTCCTACGAGTTTAGGGTAGTTGTTTTGATTGGGTTTAGGAGAAGAGACGAGTCTTCATTTTAAGGGAGAGATAACCACCACAAATGTAAAAGGGGGTTGTAGGAAAATAGTCTTTGCATCGTCTTAAGAAAAGGTCTTACATACTCGGATGGTCGCCAAGTATGCCTTTATCACTCTTAAGGCAAAGTTCCTACATGTTTGATTGTATTGTTATGGGGGGTGGAGATTATATCTTACTTAAGATGATTAACATCTATTCTCTAGTGTGTTTGAAAAAGTTGTATTGTGTTTTGATTGTTTTGTTTCTATGTTGTGAAGATTAAGGTCCTTCCTATGGGGTAGGTCCTAAACTTAAATGATCAACTTGAAGAATCAAGGATCGAGGGGAATATGATGCTTATGATGTGCAACTACACACAACGTTGAATTGTGTGTAGGTTTTTCCTTTGGACGGAATGCAATGTATGAATAGATAAATATGATAATGTAAATGCAATAGAATAAATTGCAGAAGAGTAAATTGCAGAAAGATAGACCATACACGAACGCATGAAAGCGCTAAGTGAGTGTTTGTGTATTGTGAATAAGATAAAGCAGATAAAGATAAATAATATGTACGCATGAAAGCGCTAAGTGTAGGTGAGTGGATGTGTCGTGAAGTGGGTGTGCACGATTTGTATTTTACGCGGTTGATTGATTTTAGTCTGAATAAAATGTTGATTTGTTTTTAGATGAGATGTAAGAAAGTGTTGGCTTAATTTGAAAAAAAGTTGGGTTGACCTGATTGATTTTAATAAAATTTATTAAAATAAGAGGGTTTTATTAATGAAGAAAATAAATTTCTGATAAAATGGTTAAATGGCCTTATTTGTTTAAAATGTTAAATTAGATTACTTGAATTTAATTTGGAGATAAAAACTCTTATTAGATAAAAGTTTGTTTTAATATATAGAAGTTTTTTTTGGGAAGAGGTTTAAAGAAGTTATTAATAAAAGGGATGATTCTAATTAGGAGTTTTTTAGCTTATATTTAAAAGTTGTTTTTAGGTATAAAATAGTTTTTTATATGTTAAAAGGATATATTATTAATTATTTAGAAAAGATTATTTAGCTTATATTTTAAAATAAAAGGAAGAATAAAAAAATCTAATTGAATAGTTAATTTAAAGGAGTTATTGGTTTAATACTTTAATTTTATAAGAAAAGTTGATTATGGTTAGTTTTTTTTTTTATAAAAAAAATTAAGTAGCAGATTAAGGTGATTAAGTGGGATAATAGGGGTTATGTGTGTGTAAGTGGGTTAGTGTGTGTGTTTATTATTTGATTACAATTTAAAAATTAAAAAAACAATACAGAAAACTCTAATTCCCCCCCCCCCCCCAATTCCCTTTTCCGCCGCGCCGTTCTCCCCCCTCTCATCGATCGCGCTTCCTTCACTCTTCTTCGATTTTCTTTCTAATCCCTCATATTTCTCCTTCCATCGTTACTTCGATTTCCTTTTTCATGGAATCTAGCTGCAAACACAAAATACAAATCAATCCTGTAATAAAAATATCAACGAAGGAAACGTTACCCATGGTGATAGTTATGGCTTCGTCGGTGGCGTCTGAAGGAGGACAATGGCGGATGCAAAAATGAGTTTTGCGGCGTGGAAGATCGCGGTTGACGGCGGTAGCGACCTCCGGGCAGAACTTGGGCAGGATTGAAAAGTAACGATCTCCAAATAAAGATAAGTTCTCCTTCCTTCTGACTTTAAGGTTTCGATTGGGGTTTTGTGGCTTGCTGTGATTTTGTTGTGAACCTTCTCTTTTCAATTCGCTGCACTAGGGTTTGATTTGGGGATTCTTGTGTGCCGTTAGGGTTTTTGGTATTTGGGATTTTGTGTTGGTTGTGGATTTCTACGATTTGTTGTATGTTTGTTTCGTATATGCGTTTTTTTTTGTGAATCCCCTTTTGTGAATGAAATTCCCTTTTTATAGCTGGTCTAAGGCGACACAACGTGTTAAATGACGATAACTTCCTTCCTTTTATGGTTTGAATCTGTTTGAAACAAAGTCAGAAGTTTCTGCTTTCGTTCTTGTGTTGTGGTCATCTCTTAATTCTCATTATGACTGTGATGCAGGTGTAAATGTGATTCAAAGTTCTTTCCTCCTTTCAAACAGGACAGGCTTGGCTGCTTTAGGAAAGAAAATAAATATGCCTTGAGCGTGTTCTGGACACGTTCGAACTTGTAAGGGAAGAATTGTGACCCTTGTTCCCTAAGACTGATGCTCTTGTTTTCATACGGTTGAACATACTTCTGAACTTCTTTCTTGACAGGTACCATATGTTGCATCAAAGGATTGTCTGGACCAGAAGAAGCCTTAGAGTTCCATGTTAGCATGATGTAACCCCTTTATTAAACATTGATATGCAGATTCATTGGAAATGCCATTGCTGATTGCAGAAACCAAACCAGCTACCAGAGGTACTTGTTAATGAATTGATGTTGGTTTGTAACAATGTTTTGTTGAGATAAAGTCAATGGCCTATCTTAGTTGTCAAGATTGAGGCTTCACAATGATTTTGTAGGTTCAGGTCCTTCAAAGAGAGCAGTGGATTGTTCTTGGCTCGCATCAGGAATTTTAATGTATTTGTTTGACAGGTTCTGATAAAGCAACAGGTCTGGGCAAAGATTAGTACAATCATGCGAATTTGTTGAAGTCATGGTAAGGCGAAACTCTTCCTTGCTCGTTAACATAACCTGTATTAGTGTTAATCTCTGGAAAGCATTCGACTGCTCCCAGCTGCTTCAAAATAGTTCAAAGTAAAACATGTTTGCATCACTCACGCTTCTCATATGCCAACTTGATTACAGGTATTATTCTGTGATGAATTGGAGTTCTGCGACGAACCTTTTCGATCTCTTGAGTGGTAATACCAGGTGAATGAAACTCCATCATTGCTCCGTCCATGACTGAATTGTGGGAAGGAGGTTGTAACTTGGTAAGATCTTGCAACCGTGTACTGGCTTGTGTTTGGAGTATTGGTGTCTTTTGCACTTCAGATACTTAAGTTGTAATAATGATTGAAGTCTTGAATATGTGTGGCGCTTGTATGCTCGTGCTAGTGACCGTTATTTGTCGGTTTTGTTTGCAGGGTTAAGATGAGTAGCTGTGCAAAGATTAAGTGTACAGATATGCAACCTTGTGTGCACGTAGAGAATACCTCGTCTAATTTCACATACTCTTTTGCTCTGCAGCTTAGAATTGATTTTTGATCCTTTCCCTGTTTTAATGATTTGATAAACTCTGTTTATCAGTTGCAGGATGTACTACGACATGCTTGAGCAAACCGAGTCAGGTTCTGGCTCAGAGTAGCAGGAGCTGGAGGAGGAGAAAGGACCCACTGGTTGTGGTTTAAGAGTGCTTGATGACGGCATTATTTGGACTTGCAATGTATTCTACGTGCAAAAAGCTCTAATCTTTAGAGACAGAAGGTATTTTATAAGGTAATGCCAACCTCCTTCTTTGTGAAATGATATGGATAAACAAAATTCTCTCAAGATCACGAATGTGGCTACTAAACTTTCTGTCTTTGTACTAACCGCCCATGCTACATTTTCCTCATGTTCTCTAGGCATGTGCGTAAGTCCAATCACCTCCGCGTTACTGTCGCTGAATGGGACAAACTTTAAGTGTTGCCGTGATCATGAAGAGCGTTGTTGGCTCTGTTTACACACTGTAAGTAAGTGTTGGATATATGGTGATGATGCTGACACTGCTTGTGAATGATGTTGTTGCTTGCTTGTGAAAGCTTGTCGTTTGCTTGTGAAGGTTGTTGCTGTGTTAAGATACTTGTTGTGGTTGCTGCAGCTGTTGTTGAGGATGAAGTTAAACAAAAGCTGATGCTTCGTGTGTTCGAAAGGTGCCACAAAAAAACTTCCGAATTTGTTACTCTTGACTTGAATTTGCTTTACTCCGGATATTAACTGCGTTTTCTCACGTTCAGGTAGCATTAGGAACGAGGCGTGGCGAAAGGCAAGGGGCCGCGATGTTATGATATTGCTATTCGTTATTTCAGTAGCCGACCTGCTCTCTGTAGACACTTGTATGTTTAGGAGCCTGCTGGTAGTAGCTTCACCATTCTCTTCATGACGAATTTGTGGTTCGTTCTTGCGATTTAACCACTTCTTTATGGCTTGTTCTTTTTCTCAGGACACAAAACTGCTTCGGATTCGGATGCTACCGGCTTGGTGTTGCGACGGTTTCCCATGCCATAAAAGGGAGGTTTAGAGGATTTTGCAAATTCCTATGGTATTGTTGACAGTGTCTCAAAGTATAGGGGTTTTACCGAAGAAAGCATAAAACCACCTGATGCAAGGAGAAGCCAGAACTGAAGAAACAGGGGCTTGCTGGAGTTGTCCAATATCCTGATCCCATTATGCTCTTAACGTCGTCGCCTCACTTCCGTCGTCGGCTATACCGAGAGGGTTCTCCTCACCTATCTCTTCTCATACCCTTATTTCAATTGTGTTAACATAATAGCTGTTCATTGGTCCTTTGTGTTGCAGATCGCCGAAGGGAAGCAGGTCAACTGTTGGTTTCTGTTCAGAATCCTTTCTTAATCCATTTGCAGGGAGAACCTCATGCTGACAACCGAGTAACGGACGGTAAACTTCAGGCCAAATGGTGGTGATGTCTTGACAGCTTTGACCAAGTTGACAGCCTAAAGATTCCATTGCCGCAAGAATACGTTTGCGGAAGAGAATTCATCAATCCAACAAAATGTATCAAGTATCAACGTGGAGTCCGCGGCTAGTTCAAGGAATGGCTTCAAATACTCGCGTCTCTCCGCAATTGGTTGAGATCCCTCTGCGGTAATCCAATCTAGTATAATTTATGTCAATGTGGTCATTAGTTGGGGTTTTCAATCCCTGCACCTCCGAGTGTTTAATATGTTTGTCTTTGGATTCTCTTCTGCAGATGTATGCCGTGTCGCATGCTCATGACGATGGTACCTGGGGAAATTGGGTTGCACAACTCTAGAAGGGTAACACTTTTGAAGTTATGAAGGTTTATCTCATGCCGGTTTGCGTATGATTTCACTAAAGTGGGAAGGACAGTTCTCGACTCACTTCTAAATTTCTTTCGTGGTGGATTCCGAAGGGGAAACGGTTCCTGGAGGGTTTGCCAATGCGTTTGACACTTTCTTTATCTTGAGCAAGCATTAGTCAAGACTTAAGTACATTTACTATTATACTTTAGGCGCTTATTTGTAATACCAAAAGAAATCTGCATAGTTATCACTTGCAAGAGATGTAGCATATCATGATTAATGCTAAAATTGCATTTGAATCTTCACTTAAACTCCGCTGGTCCAATGCTTGCGCATATGATTCATAATTATTGTAATAGTTCTGAACATAACATCCTTAAGTAGAAATTGTGACTCAACTGGTATGGCTTTGTAGAATTCTAGCATTTTCAAGATAAAGTCTCCTTAAATTTGTAACTTGGGAATTTTGAAAGATCTTGGATACTTTGCATTTTGGGCTCAATTTCGAACTTCGACCTCTTTGTAACTTGGGTGAACATAAACTGTACGAATTCATGTTAGAGTAAGGAGCACCGTTTGCCGAAACTCATGGATTTGAAGATGAACAATAGGTGATTTGGATGAACCGTATCTTGAGCCTTATGAACATAATGAATCCATTAATCAAGATTTTTATCCCATCTCATCATGACAAATAAGGAAACTAACTCTTCTCTTAGGCTCAAATGATCCTGACGATCCAGTGTCGTGAATGAGGTCACAATCTTTCTTGAATCGGGCTCATCTTTGTTACCCACAAACTAATCAACAGAATAATCATGAATCTCTTGCCTTAAAAAAAACTTAAAGCTCAATCTTCTCCCCGTTCGAACTGAAATAGTTATTTCTGCACTAATTGGTTAGTCATAAAAAATATTAAATAAAGTCAAATAATAAAAGAAAAAAAAAAGTGTAAAAAGAGGTGGCATCTTACGGTCAAAAATTAGGGTGCAACATAGGGGTTTGGTCAAAATCAACACGGGGTTGACTCTTTGATCAAGACATGATCTCATGGCTTGGAACATGATTAAAAAGCTCCAAGTACACCTTTTTAGTCCATTAATTTATTAAAATTGGCTCAAGAAGTTTGATTTGCTGACAATTGGAAGGTTTTGATTCAACTGAGGAAAAGTCAACTAGAGCTCAAAGTCAAAGTTTGTCTTTTGGAATTTTTGGTCAATTGTGGACTTCACAAGTCAAGGATCATGAAAATGTGGAAAATGATTGAATTTTATCATGTTAAATCAAAGAAATCAAGAAAAAATCAAGAATTTTCAAAATTAAGGTTTTTGAAATTTCCTTAAGTACAAAAATCCATGATCAAATGACCAACTTTCCAAGGTTGTAACTTCTTACTCAAGAATCTAATGAAAAAACTTGAGGTATGCTTTAAAAGAGGGAATTTGATACTACAAGTTGATGATAATTTGAAGTCAAAAGCTTTCTTGAAGTGGAATAAATTGGTGGTTGGAGTTTCAAGTTATTGCAAGATTCAAAATACTTAGAAATTTTTCTAAGTGTTTGACATGTTCAAGTACATGACTTTGGGGACAATTTGTGAGAAATCCAAGAGTTCAATTGCAACACTTGAGGGCTTCATTCAAATATCATATTCCCTACTTCATCATGGTGGAAATTTTGAATCAAAAGCTTTCTTGAGATGGAAGATATTGAAAGCCAAAGTCGAGGATTTACCTTGATGATCAAAGGCAAGTTTTCTCATCTTTCTGAGATTTTACTCAGCCTATCATGAACATGAAAGTTGCTCCTTTATGTACCAACTCTGCATAGGTCCCATATTTGTGCAATGCTGACCCTACACAAAGGACAAAAGACTGTCCAAACTGACCAACTTGATTTGTACCTTTTGGCATGTTGTGGAAAAGTCATTCTTAGTCAAAACTTGCTAGCTAAGTTTACTATTCTTCCACAATTTATCCAACTGATCTCTAATGTATCAAAACCAACCTGCACAAGCTAAGTGGGAAAGCTTGAAATGGCCATACATGACAAAGTTCAAACTATGGTACATGTCATTTTCTTACCATTTTCATGACAAATCCATAATATGAAAAACTTAACAACCAAAGATCAAACACAAAGCTAAGGTCAAACCTATCTCAAAATGCTTTCATAAGCATTTGAGATCAATGGGAATCATCAGATAAGCAAGCTGAGCAAAAGAGCATCATACCAAAACCATAAAAACTCCATTAGAGTAAGAAATCGAATATGCTAATTCCTTGAGTTCGCTTTCATTTTTCCTACACTAGCACCTTCTAAAAACCATTTCAAAGTGACTGTATGCACAAAACCATCACTAAAATCACCCAAACCATCATTCCAAAACCTCATATTTCATCTCTGCAACTTGATTCGAGGGGAGGGATTTAGAGGGTTCCAAGGAGATTTGAAGAAATCTTCATCATCCTAGGACATCAAGGAAGCTAAAAAAGCATCTATCTCATCTCTGCAAGGCCATTTTAAAGGTGTACGATTTCACCTTATCAGGTATATTCTCGTTCTCATACTTATGGCCATCTTTTGAGTTATTTCGTGTTACCATCATGATCATGTTAATGTGCTTATTGAAAGCCCTTTGATTATAGCGATTGATTGTGTGTATACATGATTTAATTACTCTTTTTAGATTTAGGTTTTATCTGTTCTTGCGTAAAATTCATGATATGGAGAAAGAATTAATGAAAACCAGGGTTATATTTGAATTCCTTATTAAATTTTGAGTGAAACCCTGTATTTATTTGTCATGTTTGGTTTGTATTATGGAGAATCATATTTTTGAATTTCTTGTGTTGTAACGATAGCCAGAGGTAAAAGATGAAGATACGTTTGCACCCTTTTCTTTTTTTGAATTTCTCTTAATATATATTTTATTTGAGCGAAGATTTAACAAGGCCTTATAGCCTAGTCTGGTGGTTGGAGTGTTTTGCTACAATCTGAAGGGCACGAGTTCAAACCCCAACAACCCCTCCCTTTTTTTTTTTTATACTTGTTTACTTTCCTATTATTTCTTTCCTTCACATTTTTATTCTCCCTTTCTTTTTCTTCCTATTTCCTTTTAACATTTTCTTTCTCTTCTAATTTATTTTTATTCACATATTTCAAACCAAAAATATTTTATTTTATCTTTTAATTTTTATTTTATCATGTTTGTATGTTATTTAAGGAAAAACCTAAAAATGTTCATTTTCGTTCTAATCTTTGGTTATCATAATCACATGTCTTGACTATTTTGTTTATCTTGCTATGGCTTCTTTAATAGATTATTGTTGACTCTCTCTTTCATATGTTTTGTGATGAGTGTAATGATTATGGTATGTTTTAATTTGTTACTTTGAATCTTGATGTGTGATATTTGTATGTGCTTCATGAAATGGTTACTTGACTTTTTGACTATGCCTTAAGCTTGACACTTGATGCCTTGAATCTTGTTTCATTTGAGATGACTTGACTTGTTTGTTTTGAGAGATGATTCTTGACATGTATTAATAACCTTTAGTTTGATGGTTCCATAGTGTGCATGATTAGGGTTTTGTTTAAGGTCACTTGTAATGCTTTGCCTTATGATTTTATGTTAACTATATGCTTTGGAGTTTTCTTTACACATGTATTATTACTTGTTTATGAGTCTAATTTTGAAACTTGAGGCTTTGCTTTGTGCTCTTTAGATATTATCTTCATGATGCCTAACTTGCTTTGACACTTACTTGTGGCACTTTGAACCTTTATGATGGCTTATATTTGAATCCAAGGGAAGGGTTTATGGTTGAATATGTTGTCATGTGCATATGCATATTTGTTTCTTTTGAATTTTTCACTCATTATGTGATTATTATTCACCCCTTAGATTGTTGACACTAGGTTGTTTACTCTTAGGTTGTTTACCCTTAGATGATTCACTACTAGGTTTCTCTCTTTCTAACTTAAACCTTTTCATAAAAAACTTTGACATTAGGTCATTGACTTTTCAAACCTTTTTCTTAATAAATGCTTCAGGACATCTTAAGCATATTGAAATCTTTTTATAAAACTAAAACACACAAACCCCCATTCAAACTTTTTGCCACTTGGCTTTTCACTTTAAGACCTTTTCCTAAAAGAGATTAGAATGAGTCATCCCTAGTTGAGATATAATTCTCCTACCCTATAACATTGTTGAGAAAGATGTTGATTCTTTTCCACTTGAGGGAGGTATGAGACATACTTGTTGATTCTATATCCCAGTTGGAGCCTCTCTCTCATTGTGAAGCAAAGATCCATATTTCACATGTTTGTGGTGGATTAGTTGAGTATTCTCCTTAAGATGACAACTTGTCTCTTCTTCATTAAAATCCACCACAACAAACCCTTATCTATTTTATACTCCAAACTACGAGGTTTTGATCCTTCATTAGTATGTAGGCACAATACTTTACGTATTGCCAAACACAAAAACAATAAAAAAAACTCTCTTCTCATCTCTCCAATCATTTTTTAGCAAACACTTTTAACCTAACACAAATAATTACTAGAGATACCTATAGGATACTATAGATACTTTGGGTTCTAGTACCTTCCATTAGTATAACCAACCCTCGTACCTTAGATCTCTTATCTTGCTTAGCTTTTAGCTCTACTTTATGATTTACATGTTTATTTTGGGTTTATTCGTTCTTTTCCACTTCCCTTAGATAAATAAAAGATCGGTGGTGGCATCTTATGTTTTGTAAATCTAGCTAATCAATAGGTATGGTCTCTGATTCTTCACTATGACAATAATATTTAAAAGCTCAATAATATAGTGAAATCTCAAGAAGATATCTTTGGGATAGAACTAGGCCAATTTCGGTTGAACTAAGATAACTACCAGGTGTCATCTATTTAATTTTATCTCTTTTATTTCTTTTATTTACTTTACTTATTTATTTACTTTTTGTTGCTTTTTCTATGGTTTTATGAATACTAACACAATTTGTTTCTCAAGTAATAAAATCTTAAACTTAATCACGAATTTTGAATACTGTAAAATAAATATTGGACATCCTCTAAATTACCCATGAATGAACTACTGGGGTAAAGAGGGAAAGGTTGGGCACACTAATTCACAATTATGAACTTTTTAGAATAAAACCTGAAGAAAATATAAATCAAATGCAAACACAGTTTACTGATATCATGAGTCATATGAGAACTCTGGGAAAAAAATTTCTAATGTGAAATTGGTTGTGAAAATTCTTATATACCTAAATTGGAATCGGTAACCTGAAGTCATTCTGATTTGTGAATTTAGGGATTTAGCAACCATGGGTATGATATGGAGCTGAAGAGACTTGATGATGAAGAAAAAAATGCCAAGAAGAAGAGGAAACGTATTGCATTATAGGCCAATGACATTAAAGGCAAGAAATCAGAAGATGGAGACTATCAAAGTGGGATTAATAAATACATGAAACTCGTGTTTCAAAACTTCAACGAGTTCCTAAGGCACAAAATATTTTTTTAAAGTTTTTAAGAGAAAAACAAAGAAAGATAGTGCTTCATTCCAACATTCCACCAATGCGGAAACAAATGACACATAAGACCAAACTTCTCTTAAAATCAGGTAATATCCAAGAAACTGCGAAAAGAAGTTAGCAAAGTCTACATATATTGGAATGACAATAATGTGGAATCATTTGACAGGGAAGAAGAAAACATGTGTCTCATGGCAAATCATGAATATGAGTGATAACACGAAATCGTATATATATTTTGATACATAATTCAACTAAAGTTTAACCGTTTTCGATCCGATTTCGGGTTATTTCCGTGTTATTTGTCTGATGTTTTGCAGGTATTCAACGATCACGTCTAAACGAGGCAACATGAAGAAAAGAAGCAATCTCAGATGAATTATGGACGAAAAAAGAGTGAAAACATCATAAAAAGCGCAGAAGGCTGTTTTTGCTGATGTGACGATCGTCACAGCTCCATGACGACCGTCACACGGGTGACGACCGTCACACCTTGTGACGATCGTCATGCAGACAAAAACACCCCACTTCAATTACACGTTAAAGAAGCAGTTCCAAGTCCCAAATAGTGGACCACTACCCCCTGAATTATCTGCCTCAAAGTCCACTCTCTCCAGCAGTAACCATTAGAATTCCATCTCTATAAAAGGGGAAGAAGGGGACCTCAAAAAGAGAGCCGCATTCATACAACGAAGTGCTGCCAAATTTATTTCCAGAGCATACCTTTCCAGTTTAATATTCTTATTTGTTTCTCTTTATTTTTCCTGTACTCCATTTTCATTCTTCTGTAATTTCTACTTTTATTGTACGATCAATTTGGCATAAAGACCAGAATCCTGCCAACATCTGTGGAGGATCTGCCCAAAGGCCAATTGGAATATTTACAGGTTTCTCATTTCAATCGTAATTCCATTTTCTATTATAATGCAAATTATTATTTATTGTTTTTATTTATGTTTTATCTCTCCCAAATCCATGTCTAGCTAAACTTAAGTAGTCGATATGTAGTAATAATTCGAATGGGATTTGACAACAACTGGTGGAAAACTTTCTTTTCAAAAAAGTAATTTATGGTCTGAGTGTTTAAAATTGATTTACTGAATAAACTTCGTCGCGAAAGCGAGAACTTATTTAAAAGTAGTTTTGCCACGAAAGTGGGAAATTAATTAAGATACGAACCAACAAGCGAAAGCTGCGGTAAGATCAGATAGTAAACATTAGTCATTCATTTTAATAACAGCGAAAGCACTTTAAAATGAATTAGAACTTAGAGATTTCCAAAAAATAATTTTAACCCCGAATGGGATACGAAAGTGTACGTTTGGCCCTTAGAATTATGATTAGCGTCAATAACCATCGTGAGGCGAGAGTCTTTAAATCACCATTTTCTGATTAAGTAAACTTTGAAAACTATTTCGTACACCGGTAACCTGTCAAATCCCTGAAGAACATAATTACTGCATATCGATTCGATCAATTATAATCTAAGTAGCATTCTTAGTTCCCTTTTAGTGACAATCTTATTCCCTTAAACATATTCTACCTAGCTAAACATAGTAACTCCCGAGAACACTAGTTTGATTACGAGTCCCTGTGGGATCGATATCTATTATTACTACGCGATAGACTGTGCACTTGCAGTTAGGTTGTATTAGACATAGAAAGTCGCGATCAAGTTTTTGGCGTCGTTGCCGGGGACCCGTTTAGTCAATAGTGTAACCTTCTGTTATGCCATATAGACTAGGTTAACAATTTCATTTTTCCTTTACTAGTGCTGTCGATTGTATGCCAAGTGATCGCCCGCAAGGTGATATCTTGAAACCTTCAGTCGCAGAACTAGAACGCTTCTTACATCTAAGAAGCCGAATCATTGAGTACCAACTCAAAAATAACATTCCCGATCCTCTCACTCCCATTCCCAAATCCGAAGAAGAATCAAACATGGCTGAAGGACCTCCAAACAAACTGCTGAAGGCATACGCTACACCCTCTCAGATGGAGCCTAGAAGTAGCATTGTTGCCCCAGCTATTACCCGAAATGATTTTGAGCTGAAACCTTCATTGCTGTCAGCTGTACAACAAAACCAATTCTCAGGAAACGCAACTGAGGATCCGAACGAACATCTAACGAAGTTTGTACAATACGCAGACACAGTGAAAGCAAATGGAGTAACTCCAGACGCGATAAGACTTCGTCTTTTCCCATTCTCTCTTAGAGACAGAGCGTGGACATGGTTACAATCTTTACCATCCAACTCCGTTACGACGTGGGAACAATTGAAGAACGTCTTCTTAGCAAGATATTTTCCGCCAAGCAAAACTGCTATGCTTAGAGCTCAAATCAACGGATTTCGACAAAAAGATACTGAATCTCTTTACGAAGCATGGGAACGATTCAAAGACATGATGAGAACATGTCCTCACCATGGTCTAGAAGACTGGGTGACAATCCATACTTTCTATAATTGGCTTCTATACAATACTAGATTAACAATAGACGCTGCCGCGGACGGTGCACTTATGGATAAGCCATACGATGAAGCCTATCAATTAATCGAAAACATGTCACAAAACCATTGCCAATGGGGAGGTGAACGCACTCCAATAGAGAAAACCACATCGAAAGGTGGGATGTACGAGATCATCAGCCTTGAAAAGTTCAACGCTAAAGTAGATGCTCTAGCACAGAAGATTGATAGTCTGACCGTTAACCCCACTGCAACTGTCGCTGCCGTAACTCCAAATTGCAAGTTATGCGGAAGCACCAATCATAATGCGCCCGAATGCCCATTGCTAGCCGGAATCCCACCAGACCAGGTCAATTATGCTCAAGGAAATCCTTACGCAAATACCTATAACCCAGGTTGGCGAAATCATCCAAACTTTTCTCACAAAAGCGAAAATGCATTGCAAATGCCTACTGCTCCACCAAGATATCAGAAACCAGCTGCTGCTCAGAATGCACCTAGGAAATCCAACCTCGAATTGATGATGGAAAAATTCATAGCTACTCAAGCGCAAACAAATAAAGAATTCCTGAATCAAAACATACACACTAGCGAGCAAATTAAACAGTTGACAGGAAAAGTAGACGCTTTAGCCACCCACAACAAAATGTTAGAAACACAAATATCACAAGTGGCTCAACAACAAGCCTCTGCTGCCGCACCTGCTGGCACATTTCCTGGACAACCCGAACAGAATCCAAAAGGCCAAGCAAATGCTGTAATACTAAGAAGTGGAAAAGAATTGGATGAACCGATCGATCCGAGGACCGAAAACTCAGCCATGCAACAAAAACCAACTGAACAAGCAGAAAAGGAATCCGAGTTAGAGAAGAAGGAAGACAACGAGAAGGAGGATACCGCAAGTGAAAAAACTCAAGCACCTCCAGCGCCATATAAACCACCTATCCCTTATCCACAAAGATTAATAAACTCCAAAACTTCAGGACAGTTTAAGAAATTTGTAGAGCTCCTTAAACAGCTGAATATTACTATTCCTTTTACAGAAGCGATAACTCAAATGCCGTCATACGCTAAATTTCTCAAAGAAATCCTGTCGAATAAGAGAAAGATCGAGGATAACGAAACAGTTACACTTACTGCAGAGTGTAGCACCATTATCCAAAATCGCATGCCTCCTAAATTAAAAGACCCAGGAAGTTTCTCCATACCCTGCGTCATAGGAAAGTTCGTAATAGACAAAGCTCTATGCGATTTAGGAGCCAGTATCAGTGTTATGCCTTTATCTATATGCAAAAAGCTGAATATGGGAGACCTCAGACCAACCAAAATGTCCGTTCAATTAGCTGACCAATCAGTAAAATACCCCGTCGGAATACTGGAAAACGTTCCAGTACGCATAGGACAATTCTACATTCCAACCGACTTCATAATCATGGACATCAAGGAAGATACTGTAACCCCAATTATTCTAGGAAGACCGTTCCTAGCTACAACCGGAGCTATTATAGACGTGAAGAAAGGAAGGCTAACATTCGAAGTAGGAGAAGAAAAGATAGAGTTCATTCTCACCAAGTTCTTACAAGCACCAGCCATAGACGATACCTGCTATTTAGTAGATGAAATTGACGAATGCATAAGAGAACTTGAAAATGAAGAGACCACGTATTCAGAAATAATAAAGATTCAAATACCTGATATTTCTGAAGATGATGATTGGCGTAAACCGTATAAAGACGACAACCTAAGCGAAAGCTTAGCACTGACCCCAAACCACATTCCAGGTCCGAAGAACCCATCTTTAGAACTCAAAACACTACCCAAAAACTATAGATATGAATTTCTAGACGATGAACTAAAAAGACCAGTGATAGTCAACGCCGACTTAGGACAACCAGAAACCAAAAAGCTATTAGAAGTCCTAAAGAAGTACCCCACCGCGTTAGGCTATAACATAAGCGATCTAAAAGGTATAAGCCCTTCGATCTATATGCATCGAATTACAATAGAGGAAGACTCTAAAACCTCTCGAGAGCATCAGAGAAGACTGAACCCCATCCTGAGCACTGTAGTCAGAGATGAAGTAAAGAAATTGCTAGATGCAGGAATCATCTATCCGATCTCTGATAGTGAATGGGTCAGCCCAGTTCATGTCGTACCAAAGAAAGGAGGAGTCACAGTAGTTAAAAACGAAAAAGGCGAATCAATAACAAAAAGGGTCGTGACTGAAAGCAGGATGTGCATTGATTATAGGAAGCTTAACAAGGCCACACGCAAAGATCATTTCCCGTTACCCTTCATAGACCAAATGTTGGAAAGATTAGCCAAACATTCATATTTCTGCTATCTAGATGGTTATTCAGGATTTTTCCAAATCCCCATTCATCCTGATGACCAAGAAAAGACTACATTCACCTTGCCGCTTGCGCGAAAATAAGGTGCCGGCATGACAGAAGAGTCGCCACCTTTCGTTATTTATCCCTCAGAGCGGGAAAGGAAACGATCGGAAAAACCTGACGAAAAGGGTAAGACAAGGTCATCGCAACCCTTGTCTGGGTTCGGGAGTCGGTTACGCAAGGGGAAGGTATTAGCACCCCTCACGTCCGTCGTACTCGACGGGATCCTCGCTTATGTGTTTACTTGGACGGGTTGGTTATAATCTATCTACCTATCAAGGCTGGCTGAAAAAGGAAAGAAAAATGACTCGGCAAAGCGTCGCGCTTTATGCCTACGTATTCTCATCGGAGAATGAGAAATCAGAGTCAACGTAGTTCGGCTAACTACGGGGGAAGATGGGGAAGGTTGCTCGCTAGGATGTCGCATCCTATGCCTACGTACTTTCATCTGGTATGAAAGATCAGAGCAAACGTAGTTCGGGAAACTACGGGTTAAATGGCTCAGCTAGGAGGAAGACTATCAAGTCCTACTGTTATCATGCCATGGATTCATCCTATGGTTGAGGTTTGAACAGGGAACTCCTAGAAGTTATCATGCATAGGTTTCAACCTAAAAGTCTATCATCAAATCCTTATCAAAGGAAATGAGAGTCCTAAGGGATCATGTCAATGATACACAAAAACAGACAAAAACATCAGCTTTAACAGTAAAATGCATGCAATGCAAGTGAGGGAGGAAATGTGTGTGGGGCTTCAGCCTCCACAAGCTCGTCTCAACCTCAAGCCAGTCATGAAATAACAGTAATCATACTGAAAATAAACAACATGCTATCAAGCAATAACAGATAAGAGAAATGAAGTGCCATCAGGTAAACAAAACACACTTGAGAAAGAATCAACTCTCTAACCCTAATCCTAATCACAGAATCTGGAAAAATCTAAGCAAAGCTCTCAAGCAAAAACCCTAAACAAGAGAAATCATTCCCAGTCTTCAAGCTTCAGAACAAGCTTACCAAAGAAAGGGAGCTAAGCAAGCAGGCTCATAGTGTCTTCCTCAGGAAAGCACTAGGAGGTGCATACTCAGGAGTCATACCCTATGTGGCTCAACCACTGTGATCAGTTTACATCCCTCCTCAGGAGAGATTAAACTCGCAAGCAGGCTCCAACATCACTGGATATTTAGGAAATCCTATCTGAACTAGTGGAACTAAATGAACAGACTCATAGGACCTTCCTCAGGAAAGTACCAGGAGGCTTCCACTTAGGAGTTGTATCCTATGTGGCTCAACAACTGTGATCAGTTTACATTCCTCCTCAGGAGAAATTAAACTCACAAGTTGGCTCCAACATCATTGGACACTTGAGAAATCCTAGACAAACTAATGGAACTAAGTGAATAGACTCCTAGGACCTTCCTCAGGAAAGTACTAGGAGGCTTCCACTTAGGAGTTGTATCCCATGTGGCTCAACAGCATGTGATCAGTTTACATTCCTCCTCAGGAGAAATTAAACTCACAAGTTGGCTCCAACATCATTGGATACTTAAGAAAGAGGTGAGAAGAAAGAATGAAAGTCATTCATAGTGCCTTCCTCAGGAAAGTACCATGAACTTCCTCCAAACTTCAGGCTCTCAAACCTCACAGACAGGGGACAAGACAAGCTCTGGGTCTCTGAATCTTGATCTACAATCCTCTCTCCATGATGCTCTCCATCAATATCCTCAAGGCAACACAAGCCCCTCAGCAAATTCCTCATAATGAACCCCAAAGATGAACAGATAACCCACTGAACAAACCAAATCATCAGGCAACTTCAGAAAATACCTAAAAATACTAAACTAATGGGGAAAAATCTAACAAATATTCACAAGGGTCCTCAACACCTACTCATAACATCTACAAAGGTCTCTACCTAAAAATCAAGACAAAACTTGCTCAAAGAAAGGGATTCATCACCTAAACACAATCTAAACCCTAATTAGGATACCCTAAATCTACCCTAATTAAACTACTCAAAATTTAATTCTAAAAATCTAGAAAAAATCCTATGGGGAACTATGAATCATCATCTAATTGCACAAAAAAGAATGGATTAAAAACCCTAAAGGAAGGTCCTAAAACAATTCCTACAAAATCATGATACAAAATTAAACAATTAAAAAGCTATTTAATTGGAAAATCTATTAAAAATATTAAACCTAAAAATAAAATCTCATTTTTATTTTTATAATTTTCTACACATTTTAATCTACTCATAGAAAAAAGAAGCATTAAAAAAGAATTAATTTCCAATTTTTAATGAATTTTACAAAACAGAAAAAAACATTAAAAGAAAATTAAAAGAATTAAAATTAAATGAAGGGGAGGGGTGTGATCAGTAGGCGCCTGACGTGTTAGACGCGCTGGGCTTTTCAGCTGGGGGTGCGCGTAGCACCTGGGGTTAAGCCCAATAACCCCTCAGAATTTAATTAAAAACCAAAAGAAAAAAAAGGGCTACGCGGTGCAATTAGCAACATTCTCAATGCGTTCTGGATGGGCCTCGCTACGAGGGGGTGTAGAAACGAAAATCACTTAAGCCCATGAGGGGCATTAAGTGAAACACAGCACTTCATGTGCTTGAATTCCCTCCGCCTCTCAATTTAAACACAGCCGCACGATTGAAGTCTTGGTCAAGGTTTCTGGCTCAGATCCAACGGCCAGCACGCGTCTTCTTCCTTGGCCATGTAGTTAGGGTTTCAAACTTCCATTGATGCACCTTCACACGTGAAACTTCAAGCCCGCGGTTCTCACTCTCTACTCAACCAAATCACACGCTATAAAAATGAAAATTGCTTAGAATTTCTCCCTCTACACATGTATGCCATTGGTTTACTTTGAAACTCACTCTATCCTTAAAACCGCGAGCTGCAACCTCTTGAAACCATGAAATGCTCTGAAACTTTTTCTCATAATTCTCACTAAAACCTACATGGATCTATTCTACGTCTAATGGTGATAATTCTGAACCAAATACCTAAGCTTCTAACGCCCTAATCATGGAGTTCTATGCCAATCAAGATTCGAGCACCTGCACTAAATTGTCTCTAAACAGCCCCAAAGTTATCTAAACTAATCTCCTAACATCCTAGATCAAGATTATGCTAATGAATCTACACGAATCTACTTAAATTAAGCAAGTGGAAGCAAAATGCACCTTGAGCAAAATGTGATGGATGATGAGGAATCTCTTGGATCTTGATCTTGTGAGGCTTGGATCTTGCTCTCCTTTTGCTCTAGATGATTCTGTATGCACGAGTTTGGAAGGAGAGTACTTGTAGAGGATGAAAATCAAAGTTGCTTGAAATTGAAGAAAGCTCTTTAATGGCAATCTCTCTCTTTCTCTCCCTTCTGAAAATGCTCTCTATCACCAAAACCTGATCACTCTTTGATGCATTCTTTATATAACAATCATTGGATGCTTCTAGAATCATCTAGAATGGTGTAGAAATGTCATGAACTTCTCCTTGAATGAGAAGTTGAAAATATCATATCCCTTGCCTCATGCATTGTAATTTGGTCTCAAAATATCCCTATGTGAGTTATTGAATGAGGGTGAGTGAAAAACAAGTGTATCTTTGGCTTATGTAGGGTTTTGCAAAGTTGCCCTCTTATGCAAGCAACAAATTTCCAAAGGAACCTCATTTTTTAAGCCTCAAATGAAAATTCTACTTAAACCAATGTTCTCAAAATAGTTTTTCCAATCAAAATGATATATTGGATGACCTATTTTGGATTTGTGGATCTCCCAAATCACTTTTCAATTTCAACTTTTCAAGTTTATAAGCCTTTTTTAGTTCATTTTTGACCAATCATGGAATCTTGTGCTATGAGCTTTTTCAACAATTTGTGACCTTCTTTCTAGACTTAAAATCACATTTTGAGCAACTTTCATGTTTTGAGTTTTTCCATTTGAGGCTTGGAAATAGGAGTTTTAGGCATTGGCTAAAATGACCTATAACTGACAAATGACCAAAATACCCCTGCCTTGTTCAAACCATAAGTTGAGTTCCACAAATCCAATCAAGGACTTCTACCACTCAAATTAAAGCTTAGAAGATCCTCTTCAACATTCATGTTGACCAAGAAACCATAGGAATCAACCTACTAGGGCAAAATTTGTCTGCAAGTTGGGTGACTTTCAAGGACCCAGATTCACACACCTCTGTTGACCTGTAATTTGTCAAAACCATAACTTGAGCTCTGTAACTCCTATCAAGGACTTCCACCACTCAAATTAAAGCTTAGAACAAGCTCTACAACATTCATGTTGTGGGGAAGATGAGATGTCAATCACATCTTGAGCTAAAACTGCCTGGAAGATAGGGATCAAATTAGGGTTTTTTCACTGGCAATCCTTGGAAACCCTGACTTGAAACTTCTCAAACTCCTCAATCATGATGAGTTGGTCTAGTAATCATCTTTATAACATCTCTAGGCATCATTCCATGATCTCATGGCCCTTGGATTAAGTCTCAACCTTCTCCAAATCTTCAGCTGATCTAGGGTTGACCCAGTCAAAACCCTAATTCTACCATTCATGGTTGAATCCTCTGAACTCTTGTATAATGACTTCTCTGGGCTTCATGATGGCTATCAAGACATCTCATAGGCTTTCTCAAAACATCAAGTTCATTCTCAAAGTCTCAGAATCATCTGAGGAGCACCCACAACTTTCAAACTGTGAAGCACACAAACCTGGTTTCAATCCACTTTTCTGAAGATCTCTTGAACTGTCTGATGAAGGTATCAACTTTCAAACACTTAATGAATGAATAATTGTTGGTCAAATTTTGGGGTGCAACAGCTGCCCCTATTCAAACGGCTTGAACCTGACTGGGTGAGAAGCGAACGGCTCTCAACCAATCAAGGTACGAGACGGTTGAATATCGGTAAACCCGAAAATTTGCCAACTGCACAAGCACACGGTACTCTGCGGGGAACAAATCTTCGAACACTGCAACACTAGCTGCTCAACAACTAGCTGGAGAGATACTGGTCTGACATCACCGTCAGTTATCCACATTAAATTCTTCTGATGTTGCCTTCAGACAACCACAACACCCAACCTCGCCGCTGGAGAACTGAATCTTCTAACATACTCAACATTGCTGCTGGAAAACTGAATCTGACATCGCCGTCGGAAACAAACCTCGCCCTGAGAGACACTCGACATCGCCGTTGGAAACATCATCTCTGCTGGGGATTTAAAGAGTCTAACATTGCCGTCAAACAAACATCCAACCTCGCTGCCGGAAACAAACATAATCTGACCTCGCCGTCGGATAATCAAAATACCCAACCTCACTGCTGGACAACTATATCACTGAACAATTCTGACCTGGGGTTCACCCCTGGTAAAGGGAACAAAAAGGTAAACTTGCGTATTTGAAACTACTCCGCTGGGAATGAGAGACTTAACCGAGCACACTCTGATCTGGGGTTCACCCTCAGAACCACAACGAACATCGGAATACTACTGCACACTGCCCGCTGTAGAACTTCAACATTAAAGATTTATGAAACCCTGGCCCCTGGCCCTTTCCAGCTTCAGCTAGAAAACAATCTTCAAGTATTTCTGAATATGAATGAAACCCTGGCCCCTGGCCACTCCAGATCCGCTGGAGAATCTTCAAGTATCTTTGAAGATAGATGAAACCCTGCCCGTCGGCTATTTCCAGCTTCAGCTAGAGAAACATCCTTGACCTTCAAGGATGTAAACTTTGCCCGTCGGCAACTCTGCAGGAGGTATCTTCGACTTCAGTCTGAAGAAATGGTCCTTGGCCTTCAAGGATACATGGATCTGCCTTCAGGCAACCCCGCCTCCGCTATAGAGCATCCGTGACTTCAGTCAGGGATATACTTCGGCCTTCAGTCCGAAAAAATGAACCCTAGGTCATTCATGACCTTGGGGGATAACCTTGCCCTTAGGCACCTTCGCTTCAGCTTGGGAAATCTGTGACTTCAGTCAGAGAAATGGTATCCTGAGCCATTCATGACTCCACGGGGATCCAAACACTTGGCCTTCAGGCAAAACTCCGCTTCAGCTGGAGAAACACCTTCGACTTCAGTCAGAAGAAAAACTGTCCGCTTGATCGCAATCAATCATCTTCTCAGGACAACTGACCTGGTCTTCAGACTCACACGAATCTCTCTGTTGTATCTACAACCCTGGAACCTTGTCTTCAGCTACCTGTTGATTCTTCAACACGGAAATCTGGACTCACCGGAACCTTCTGATATCGCCTTCGGGCGCTTACGAAATCCATCTTCAGATTAGACATCGTTGTTGGAGCAGACATATCACGCTGCTACTCACTTGACATCCTGTCAAGTCGTTGCTAAATAAAAGCAAACATGCCGGGTCACCAGACATAATCACCAGGTTAACAACTCTGCTGAGGAGAGAGGAATGAGGGTTCACCCAAACAATCCTGACGACTCACTGGGGAAAAGGAAGAAGGGTTCACCCGAACAACCTTGTAGACTCTGCTGCAGAAAGACGAGAGAGTTCACCCAAACGACTTCAACAACTGCTGGAGAAAAACGAAAGAGCACACTAAGACGATTCCTACCAACTTTACTGAGGGAGAGCTACCCTTCAAGGGAGCTGCATTTTCTGCCGATCTCATCTGGACTTATACTTGAGGATGACGGACTCCTCCGGAGAGCACAGCACATCAGGCTGATCAACACACTATCCTCTGCTATACTCTGCATGGGGAAAGCGATAGATGCCCTGAACGACTTTTTGGGAAATGACCCTTCTGGGGAACATAGCCGTCGGGCTACAAGACACTCATGTCATTAAGTTCTCAAACTCGCGGGATAAACAAACTTCAGCTTGCTGGACAATCCTTCGGGATCTGTTTGGGGGAACCTTTCATCTGCCAATCATGATTGTGCTCGGCTGGGGACATCAATCTACCTGCCTGCTGCTGGGGAAATGCCAACCACCTGCTGGGGAAAAGACCTCCACTCTGTTGGGGGTTCCAGAAATCACCTTGAACAAACAACTCCGGCGGGCGCTTCCAAGAATCATCCTGAACTGATAACCTCTCTGGAGACTTTATTCTGCTGGGTACTTCCAGGAATCTTCCTGGGCAATTCTTGCTGCGGACGCTACCGGGGAGCTCAAGTATCATACTAGGCAAACAACTCGGGAAGCTGTACTGGGGTCTTAAGAATCGTCTTAAGCAAATGGCCCTGCTGAGAAGTTCGAGAATCATCTTGAACCGAAGACTTCGCTGGGGATCTCAAAAATCATCTTGAGCGAGCGACTGCGGGGATCACACCGGGGTCTTTAGAATCATCTAAGAAAACAACCTTGCTGGGGAGAGCATCAAGAATCGTCCTGAGCAACCGGTCTTTCGGTAGTACACCTGTACAATAAGGATGATAATGACCTAGGTCATGCTTATGATGTGTATGTTTCTACACTACGCCCCACACGGTGGGAATGATATGTATTTATGCTAAATGTCATGCAATCATGCACAATGCTTATGCAATCATGCACAATGCTATGCAATCATGCAAAATGCTATGCAATCATGCACAACGATGCGATCCCATCAGCAAAATAAATGCCGAAGGGGGAAAATCCTCCTGTCAAGGAGAAATAACTGCTCAGATAGAGGAATCGTCCTACTGAGGAGAACGTGAACACGCCAATATCAATTAGGCTCTGTCTGGGGAAATCGATCTTCCGTTGACTGCTGCAGGGGAAACAACTTCAGCTGACTGCGGCAGGGGATGAAGCTCTACGAGAACTTGGATCTGCTGATATCAATCGCGAGAATGAACTGCGCGGCCGTCTCGGCTACTCTTCTGGGGATGACCACTCTGTGGGGAACCAACTTCAGCTGCTCCACGCTCCACTGGGGAAAAACCAATCATGATCTGATCAACTTCCAAGGATTCGGATCTCTTGGACATCTACAAACTCGGCTGGGGAAGGAGAAGTCATTCTGCTTCGATGGAGAGAGTGCGACTCTGGGGAAATGCAGCATCAGCTGTCCTACGCTCTGCTGGGGAAAATTGATCATGATCTGATCAACTTCCGAGGATTCTGCTTTTCTGCGGACTCAGCCGGGGAGAGAAATCATTCTACTTCGTTGGGGAGTACGACTCTGGTGGGGAATTCGATTCCACTGGGGGAGAAAGAATCATCTGACTTCGGGGGAGAGTACAACTCTGCAGGGGAATACAACATCAGCTGTTCCACTGCTCTACTGGGGAAGGGGGAATCATCCAACTTCAGGAGAGAATACGGCTCTGGTGGGGAAACCTAGTTCCACTGGAGACTTCAGTCTGGCACCATCAGTTACTGCATACTTCGGTATACGACTAGCTTTTTGCGAAACCTGCACTTGTGACCCGGTGCGGGGGAGAATCCTGCTTCAGCGACTTTACTGGGGAAACACGAGCTTCAGCTTCCAAAACATTTCTATGAATTCCGCACTTGTGACCCGGTGCTGGGGGAGAGACGACATCATTCTTCGATGCTTGATTCCGCCGATGAGGTGACATTCCTTCAGGATGCGCCTGCTTGGGGAGGAGAATCACCTCTACCTGGGGAAGACATATCAATGCTCACTATCTTGCGTTCAGATTCTGCGAAAGAGGGACTACCGAACTCTGCTGGAGAAGGAGGACTCATCCTGCTTCGGGGATATCAATCCTGGTCTGCCGAGGGTAATCTTGACCCTAATATGATGAGGGGTAAACGCCATCTCAATCTGCTGTAGTCTCAAACTGTACAGGGGGAACGACCTCAAACCGTACATCTCTGCGGAGAAACAATCCTGATTCAACAACGCCAACACAGGGAATACAGGCTACCAATCATGGAGTCAAGTAACAGGTTATGCTGTAGGATGGTAGTCCAATGACCGCAAGGCTTCTTCAGAAGGTTCGGGTTTTGACGGGGTAATGACACGATTCCCCGATGCTCAAATCTTGCTAGGGTGAACAAACTCATTTGAACAACTTGCCCCAGCGCAATTCAACTTGCCCCAATCCGACCTTTGGGAATAATTCGTTCTGAGCCGAAAACAACTGGCAACAAGACAATCTTCAGAGGGCTTGCCCCAGCATCTGCACAACGGGAGGATTCATCCTCAACTAATCAACTCTCAGCATGGTCGGCTTCAATATCTCTGAAGTAGTTTGCCCCTGAACGGGCGATGAGCGACTCAACATGCTCTGATCGAACACTGGAGGGATCTGCCCTTAAATCGCAAGAATTCTGGATAACTGCCCCTGATTGGGTCTCGAGAAGATTCATTTCCGGCCAGCCGCTGCTTGCATAAACTGCCCCATAATCAAATGATGCTCCGGGACTTGTCCTCAGACAAACCGATTCCAACCTCACTGGAAGTCATTGCCCCAGATTCACAGGGCTTCGCAGCATATTATTCTGATCCAGACCTCTGACGATTCAGTCCTGATTGACTATTCCTTGCTGAAGTTCCTTCGTATCAGCTACTAACCTGCAACTAAAATTGCTTATTCACGAATAGTAATTTTAATGCAGTGTTCATGCAAATTTCGAAAAAATGTTGTGCTGTCACTCATTTACGTGTCATGCTAGTGAGTGACGAATGAACCAAAGAGTTCAAACGTAGTGCTGATGCGATCAGTGAAAAATGCAATAAGGATATGATTAGCAAATCATGAAGGAGTCAGGTTACTCAACCTTATCGTAATGCGCTCTCAGAATAAACCCTGCCTCAATTAGGTCTTTTAAGGGTTGTATCGTGGTCGGGTTCACGGTTCGTGAAACAAAGGATATTTGGCTCAAATTATGATTTGTACCCACCCCTTCTACGTGATGTTCTCCGATCCTAAAGTTCGGTTAACTTAGCTCGAGCGCCCTCCTCTTCGAGAGGTATGTTGAACATTGGGAACAACTGGTTAAAGAATTCTCAAGGTGTTTCGGAGTGACAGTTACTCCTTTTCGTTTTCGGTGTCTGTGTCTACACGACTTCGTCCTTGTTCGAGGATTTTTCTTTTTTATAATCCTTTCTTTTTCATTCTTTTGTTTTGATTCCCTTATTTTTGCCTGGACTGACTCCTTTTGAGTTCTTTTCGATTTTTCTTTTGAAGTCCAGCGGGATGCCCTGATTTTTGCCTAAGTATTTGCTTTCTAGCTTTTCTTTTTTACTTAGCGGGCTTTCTTATTCCTTTTTCTTTTGGAACAAGTCGTGAGACACTGGTTGTCTTGATTGCTTCGAAAGGCTTGTAACTGTCTCACTCCTGATTGGTGAGGTTTAACCATTGTGGTTGATGAGGTACGACCTCTAGCGAGGAATATGATGTGATTGGTCCTCGAAGGACAACACTCCTCTATAAGATTTGAACGCTCGATCAAGCTGACTGACAACTACCCTGCCCCGGGTTAAGATGCGAGGGTTTAACAATCCGAAAGAAACTCCTACTTCTCGGCTCGAAGTGGTTAACAAGGGATTCTCTTCCTTATCTCTCCGGTGTTTAGGGGATTTGAAACAATGCCTTGTACGTCATCGGCAAAGTTTTATCTGAAAGCAATACGATCATTGGTTATGAGTATTCAGTTTCATCATCCTCCCTCCGCTCATTGCTAATCATAGTAAGAAATCGGAGTAAATAAAATGCAAGTGTCAGTGCAATGCAATAAATGAGTGACAACGACATAACTAATTCTGAAAAATGCATAGTCACTTTATTATCATTACCATTCGAAACATACAATGTTTACCAACAAGTAGCAACTAACAGAAAAGAAACTACAAGTGCGAATGGTAAAAAGTCCGAGGACTGCCAATGTTGAGGACGTCTGCCCGTCTGGATCACTGGCTTCTGGAAATAACCCTCTGAATCTACGTGCTCAAACGGCTGAGAGGTCGTCACGCACAACCAAGACTCCATCTGGAAAGGAAATGCACCCTTGGTCGATCAATTGCTGGACCTTCGCCTGGAAAGCCTTGCAATCTTCAGTTGAATGCCCCAGAGATCCACCATGGTAGCCACACTGAGCATGAGGATCGTACCCTGGAGTGTAAGGCTCTAGCACGGGCTTGAGAGCTTTCGGTTCCACCAAGGAATTCTGAACCAACAGTGGAAGAATCTGGCTATACGGCACAGGCACTGGATGGGGAGAAGCATTCCTTTGTTCCACGTGGTTGCGAGGTCTCTTGTGATCCTGGGGCTGGTATTCTTTCCGCCCAGGAGCAAGAGGTTGTCGTTTCTGAGTGGCAACGGTCCCTTGTTTAGGCGCTTGCGTCCCTGAGCTTGATCCAGGTAGAAACTGCGAGCGAGGCGATTCAGTCGCCAAAGGTCGTGGGACGTATTCGAGATCTTTCTCAGCTTCAGGCAAAGGAGTGGAATCATCCACCTTTTCCGCAGGGTAAGGGATGAACTTTCCCGATGCTCTTATGCCGCCCGACACAAGCCTAATTGCCCTTGAGTCGATCAAGTCCTGAATCTTATTCCGGAGAGCCTTACATGTTTCAACATGGTGCCCCGGTGCTCCAGAGTGAAAATCACAATGTATGCTGAGATCAACGTCTGTTGACACGTCATCTGGTGGATTTAAGGTCCGAAGCTTGAGAACACGGTTCTGAACCAACAGCGGCAGCAGCTGGGCATAACTCACAGGTAGTGGGTCCACAGCTCTATCAAGTAGCTTCTTCTTTTGACCATAACCTTCAGGATTATTCTGAGATGCTCGGCGCGGCTGATGACGAGACATGCCTCGAGCTCCATGCCGTGTAGAGGGTCCATGAGGTCCACTTGGCTTCAGCACAGGTGGCACTGACGGTAATGGGGGAAGCACTTTGGTCTCCTCCTTGGGTGCTTGACCACTCTCCTTATTTAGCATACTTCTCACCACTCCCATGAGAAAGCTCAACTGATTCTGCAGCTGCTGATTCTCCTCTCTGAGCACTTGCTGGTCCAGACGCACTGCCTGTATGTCATTCATGACCTGCCCCAGCTGGCTTTGGATTTTCCCTAATTCAGCTTGTATCTGCTCCATTAGTCTGAGCTGCTAGATTCTGAGTCAAACCTGCAAACACAAAGGTTAGAAGACAAGCCCCGACTTCTGCCATGCAAGATGAATTATGGATGTCTGTACGTTCAGGAGATCACCCCTGATTTTGGTGTCAACGTGCCAACATAGTGTCAACGCAATGATAAGACTGGATCCATTCATGGAAGAAGATATCTCATATTGCTCGGGACACCAAGATCAGGGTACAAAACGCGCCTGCAGCACAGACACATGCTAATGGAATGCAAACATGAATATGCGAGCTAATGCAAAATGCAGGTATGCAACAATATCCAGGTGGCTGCTGTGGAGATTCGATGTCAACAGTCGCTGATGAGAAGGAAACCCCGGTGTAAAACCCCTGATCTGATCTGCTGTGAATAACCATCTGGTAGGATCGAGATCAAATTTCTGCTCTGTCAAGAACGAAGGTCTGATAATAAAGACCCCGAGCGCAAGATCAAGGAATATCTGTTGATGAAGTCTTCAGACCCCAAATCAAAAATCTGCCCTATCAAGAACAAAAATACAGCTGCTGATGAGATCTTCAGACCCCATTCAAAAATCTGCTCCATCAAGAACAAATAACAACTGCTGATGAGACCTTCAGACCTCACTCAAAAATCTGCTCCATCCAGAACAAACCTCTGACAACAATACTCTGATTAAGGCCTGCTCTATCGAGAACAAACAAACATCCGATGATAAGATCCTCTGATCAAACCCCTGCTCTATCAAGAACATCTCTGCAACTGAGAACCCAACATGACTGATTCACTGTCAAGAAAACCAGGTGGTCTGGAGGTCAAAGTTTCCTGCAATATCCCAACCCCACTCACAGGTATGATGGACCTAATCCACGGACAAAGGTACGGCATCCTATGCGGTCGTCAGCGTCACAGACTTTCACGAGTGATAATACGATTCCCAGAAGGAGTGGCATTGTCAAGTCATGAAGAGGCCTCTCTTAGCTGACTCCCAAATGATCGGTCCCCAGAGTCGACAATCCTCACGTCTGGACTCCCCTCAGATCCTCAGGACCGGAAAGGAGCACCTCTGCAAGAATCTCGTCTGAGCGCAGATTTTCGTAGGGAACTGTGCCTGCTTAGCAGACAGGTTCGTCTACTACTTCTCCGCAACTATATCTAGGTGTGTACTCAAGCCCAGGTCCGGCTTTTCACTCACAGTAACATCCCTCTCCCACAGCAGCACAGATAATCATATCGAACTGGAAATAAAATGCGGGAAATAAAATACGGGAAGTAAAAGTGCGATAAATAAACGCAACCTAACAAGCAAACACACAAACGATAGGATTGACTCGCGTGGGGAACCGGAGAACCAGAGATTCTGGGTTCGTTCCCCAGCAGAGTCGCCAGCTGCTGGGGACGGTCCCAGACAGCTAGGAAGGAAATCCAAGGCGAGACTCGCATAGGGAAACACCTAGGGTCCCCAGCAGAGTCGCCAGCTGCCGCTTGCGCGAAAATAAGGTGCCGGCATGACAGAAGAGTCGCCACCTTTCGTTATTTATCCCTCAGAGCGGGAAAGGAAACGATCGGAAAAACCTGACGAAAAGGGTAAGACAAGGTCATCGCAACCCTTGTCTGGGTTCGGGAGTCGGTTACGCAAGGGGAAGGTATTAGCACCCCTCACGTCCGTCGTACTCGACGGGATCCTCGCTTATGTGTTTACTTGGACGGGTTGGTTATAATCTATCTACCTATCAAGGCTGGCTGAAAAAGGAAAGAAAAATGACTCGGCAAAGCGTCGCGCTTTATGCCTACGTATTCTCATCGGAGAATGAGAAATCAGAGTCAACGTAGTTCGGCTAACTACGGGGGAAGATGGGGAAGGTTGCTCGCTAGGATGTCGCATCCTATGCCTACGTACTTTCATCTGGTATGAAAGATCAGAGCAAACGTAGTTCGGGAAACTACGGGTTAAATGGCTCAGCTAGGAGGAAGACTATCAAGTCCTACTGTTATCATGCCATGGATTCATCCTATGGTTGAGGTTTGAACAGGGAACTCCTAGAAGTTATCATGCATAGGTTTCAACCTAAAAGTCTATCATCAAATCCTTATCAAAGGAAATGAGAGTCCTAAGGGATCATGTCAATGATACACAAAAACAGACAAAAACATCAGCTTTAACAGTAAAATGCATGCAATGCAAGTGAGGGAGGAAATGTGTGTGGGGCTTCAGCCTCCACAAGCTCGTCTCAACCTCAAGCCAGTCATGAAATAACAGTAATCATACTGAAAATAAACAACATGCTATCAAGCAATAACAGATAAGAGAAATGAAGTGCCATCAGGTAAACAAAACACACTTGAGAAAGAATCAACTCTCTAACCCTAATCCTAATCACAGAATCTGGAAAAATCTAAGCAAAGCTCTCAAGCAAAAACCCTAAACAAGAGAAATCATTCCCAGTCTTCAAGCTTCAGAACAAGCTTACCAAAGAAAGGGAGCTAAGCAAGCAGGCTCATAGTGTCTTCCTCAGGAAAGCACTAGGAGGTGCATACTCAGGAGTCATACCCTATGTGGCTCAACCACTGTGATCAGTTTACATCCCTCCTCAGGAGAGATTAAACTCGCAAGCAGGCTCCAACATCACTGGATATTTAGGAAATCCTATCTGAACTAGTGGAACTAAATGAACAGACTCATAGGACCTTCCTCAGGAAAGTACCAGGAGGCTTCCACTTAGGAGTTGTATCCTATGTGGCTCAACAACTGTGATCAGTTTACATTCCTCCTCAGGAGAAATTAAACTCACAAGTTGGCTCCAACATCATTGGACACTTGAGAAATCCTAGACAAACTAATGGAACTAAGTGAATAGACTCCTAGGACCTTCCTCAGGAAAGTACTAGGAGGCTTCCACTTAGGAGTTGTATCCCATGTGGCTCAACAACATGTGATCAGTTTACATTCCTCCTCAGGAGAAATTAAACTCACAAGTTGGCTCCAACATCATTGGATACTTAAGAAAGAGGTGAGAAGAAAGAATGAAAGTCATTCATAGTGCCTTCCTCAGGAAAGTACCATGAACTTCCTCCAAACTTCAGGCTCTCAAACCTCACAGACAGGGGACAAGACAAGCTCTGGGTCTCTGAATCTTGATCTACAATCCTCTCTCCATGATGCTCTCCATCAATATCCTCAAGTCAACACAAGCCCCTCAGCAAATTCCTCAGAATGAACCCCAAAGATGAACAGATAACCCACTGAACAAACCAAATCATCAGGCAACTTCAGAAAATACCTAAAAATACTAAACTAATGGGGAAAAATCTAACAAATATTCACAAGGGTCCTCAACACCTACTCATAACATCTACAAAGGTCTCTACCTAAAAATCAAGACAAAACTTGCTCAAAGAAAGGGATTCATCACCTAAACACAATCTAAACCCTAATTAGGATACCCTAAATCTACCCTAATTAAACTACTCAAAATTTAATTCTAAAAATCTAGAAAAAATCCTATGGGGAACTATGAATCATCATCTAATTTCACAAAAAAGAATGGATTAAAAACCCTAAAGGAAGGTCCTAAAACAATTCCTACAAAATCATGATACAAAATTAAACAATTAAAAAGCTATTTAATTGGAAAATCTATTAAAAATATTAAACCTAAAAATAAAATCTCATTTTTATTTTTATAATTTTCTACACATTTTAATCTACTCATAGAAAAAAGAAGCATTAAAAAAGAATTAATTTCCAATTTTTAATGAATTTTACAAAACAGAAAAAAACATTAAAAGAAAATTAAAAGAATTAAAATTAAATGAAGGGGAGGGGTGTGATCAGTAGGCGCCTGACGTGTTAGACGCGCTGGGCTTTTCAGCTGGGGGTGCGCGTAGCACCTGGGGTTAAGCCCAATAACCCCTCAGAATTTAATTAAAAACCAAAAGAAAAAAAAGGGCTACGCGGTGCAATTAGCAACATTCTCAATGCGTTCTGGATGGGCCTCGCTACGAGGGGGTGTAGAAACGAAAATCACTTAAGCCCATGAGGGGCATTAAGTGAAACGCAGCACTTCATGTGCTTGAATTCCCTCCGCCTCTCAATTTAAACACAGCCGCACGATTGAAGTCTTGGTCAAGGTTTCTGGCTCAGATCCAACGGCCAGCACGCGTCTTCTTCCTTGGCCATGTAGTTAGGGTTTCAAACTTCCATTGATGCACCTTCACACGTGAAACTTCAAGCCCGCGGTTCTCACTCTCTACTCAACCAAATCACACGCTATAAAAATGAAAATTGCTTAGAATTTCTCCCTCTACACATGCATGCCATTGGTTTACTTTGAAACTCACTCTATCCTTAAAACCGCGAGCTGCAACCTCTTGAAACCATGAAATGCTCTGAAACTTTTTCTCATAATTCTCACTAAAACCTACATGGATCTATTCTACGTCTAATGGTGATAATTCTGAACCAAATACCTAAGCTTCTAACGCCCTAATCATGGAGTTCTATGCCAATCAAGATTCGAGCACCTGCACTAAATTGTCTCTAAACAGCCCCAAAGTTATCTAAACTAATCTCCTAACATCCTAGATCAAGATTATGCTAATGAATCTACACGAATCTACTTAAATTAAGCAAGTGGAAGCAAAATGCACCTTGAGCAAAATGTGATGGATGATGAGGAATCTCTTGGATCTTGATCTTGTGAGGCTTGGATCTTGCTCTCCTTTTGCTCTAGATGATTCTGTATGCACGAGTTTGGAAGGAGAGTACTTGTAGAGGATGAAAATCAAAGTTGCTTGAAATTGAAGAAAGCTCTTTAATGGCAATCTCTCTCTTTCTCTCCCTTCTGAAAATGCTCTCTATCACCAAAACCTGATCACTCTTTGATGCATTCTTTATATAACAATCATTGGATGCTTCTAGAATCATCTAGAATGGTGTAGAAATGTCATGAACTTCTCCTTGAATGAGAAGTTGAAAATATCATATCCCTTGCCTCATGCATTGTAATTTGGTCTCAAAATATCCCTATGTGAGTTATTGAATGAGGGTGAGTGAAAAACAAGTGTATCTTTGGCTTATGTAGGGTTTTGCAAAGTTGCCCTCTTATGCAAGCAACAAATTTCCAAAGGAACCTCATTTTTTAAGCCTCAAATGAAAATTCTACTTAAACCAATGTTCTCAAAATAGTTTTTCCAATCAAAATGATATATTGGATGACCTATTTTGGATTTGTGGATCTCCCAAATCACTTTTCAATTTCAACTTTTCAAGTTTATAAGCCTTTTTTAGTTCATTTTTGACCAATCATGGAATCTTGTGCTATGAGCTTTTTCAACAATTTGTGACCTTCTTTCTAGACTTAAAATCACATTTTGAGCAACTTTCATGTTTTGAGTTTTTCCATTTGAGGCTTGGAAATAGGAGTTTTAGGCATTGGCTAAAATGACCTATAACTAACAAATGACCAAAATACCCCTGCCTTGTTCAAACCATAAGTTGAGTTCCACAAATCCAATCAAGGACTTCTACCACTCAAATTAAAGCTTAGAAGATCCTCTTCAACATTCATGTTGACCAAGAAACCATAGGAATCAACCTACTAGGGCAAAATTTGTCTGCAAGTTGGGTGACTTTCAAGGACCCAGATTCACACACCTCTGTTGACCTGTAATTTGTCAAAACCATAACTTGAGCTCTGTAACTCCTATCAAGGACTTCCACCACTCAAATTAAAGCTTAGAACAAGCTCTACAACATTCATGTTGTGGGGAAGATGAGATGTCAATCACATCTTGAGCTAAAACTGCCTGGAAGATAGGGATCAAATTAGGGTTTTTTCACTGGCAATCCTTGGAAACCCTGACTTGAAACTTCTCAAACTCCTCAATCATGATGAGTTGGTCTAGTAATCATCTTTATAACATCTCTAGGCATCATTCCATGATCTCATGGCCCTTGGATTAAGTCTCAACCTTCTCCAAATCTTCAGCTGATCTAGGGTTGACCCAGTCAAAACCCTAATTCTACCATTCATGGTTGAATCCTCTGAACTCTTGTATAATGACTTCTCTGGGCTTCATGATGGCTATCAAGACATCTCATAGGCTTTCTCAAAACATCAAGTTCATTCTCAAAGTCTCAGAATCATCTGAGGAGCACCCACAACTTTCAAACTGTGAAGCACACAAACCTGGTTTCAATCCACTTTTCTGAAGATCTCTTGAACTGTCTGATGAAGGTATCAACTTTCAAACACTTAATGAATGAATAATTGTTGGTCAAATTTTGGGGTGCAACACACCTGTCTTTATGGCACTTTTGCTTACCACCGAATGCCGTTCGGACTCTGTAATGCTCCAACAACCTTCCAAAGATGCATGATGGCAATCTTTGCAGATTTCATAGACGACATCATGGAAGTGTTTATGGACGATTTCTCGGTATGTGGACAAAGTTTCGAAGGATGCCTACAAAACTTAGAAATGGTATTAGAACGATGTGTAAAAGTGAACCTCGTCCTAAATTGGGAAAAATGTCATTTTATGGTCCGACAAGGAATAGTTCTAGGACATGTCATATCAGATAAAGGAATTGAGGTAGACAAAGCTAAAATAGAGATTATAAAAGATCTCCAACCTCCAAAATCCGTACGAGAAATACGAAGTTTTCTAGGACATGCCGGTTTCTACAAAAGATTTATAAAAGATTTTTCGAAAATCACAAAACCTCTGACCGACCTGTTGATGAAAGATGTTGAGTTCGTCTTCGACGACGACTGTCTAAAAGCGTTCGAAACATTAAAATCAGCCCTTATCACCGCACCGATCATGCAACCACCCGATTGGCGATTACCGTTCGAAATCATGTGCGATGCGAGTGATTATGCCGTAGGCGCAGTTCTAGGACAAAGGAAAGACAAGAAACTCCATGCCATCTACTATGCCAGTAGAACCTTAGATCCTGCCCAAATGAACTACGCTACCACAGAAAAGGAACTTCTAGCAGTTATATTTGCGCTTGACAAATTCCGTTCTTACTTAGTAGGAGCAAAAATTATCATATACACAGACCACGCTGCCATAAGATACCTAATAAGCAAAAAGGATGCCAAACCAAGACTATTGAGATGGATCCTGTTATTACAAGAGTTTGACTTAGAAATCAAAGATAAAAAAGGAACCGAGAACGTTGTTGCAGATCACTTATCCCAAATAGAAGGCATCAGACACGAACCAGTACCGATAAATGACGATTTCCCGTACGAACGTCTGATAGCCAAATTAGAAAGTGACACGCCCAACTCAATCTCGGAAGATCCAAAATTCGAAAAAGCCGTAGAAGTCGTCTATGCCCAAGTCACATTACCCTGGTATGCTGACATTGTTAATTACCTCGCTGCAGGTGTGCTTCCACCGGATCTCACTTATCAGCAAAAGAAGAAATTCTTCCACGATCTGAAACACTACTATTGGGACGAACCTCTACTCTTCAAGAGAGGGGCCGACAACATATACCGTCGCTGTGTCCCAGAGGAAGAAATAGAAAATATCATTTCCCAATGCCATTCAGCACCATATGGTGGTCATGCTAGTACATCCAAGACATGCGCTAAGATTCTCCAAGCCGGCTTATTCTGGCCCAACCTCTGGAAAGACGTTCACATCGCTGTGCTAAAATGTGATCGATGCCAACGAACCGGCAACATCTCAAGACGCGATAAAATGCCTCAGAAAGGAATCTTAGAGGTAGAAATCTTTGACGTATGGGGAATAGATTTCATGGAACCTTTCCCACCTTCTTTTGGTAATAACTACATACTCGTCGCTGTAGACTACGTGTCTAAATGGATAGAAGCCATTGTTGCTCCAACAAACGACGCACGAGTAGTAATCAAACTCTTCAAAAACACAATCTTTCCTAGATTCGGTGTACCCAGACTCGTCATTAGTGACGGCGGATCTCACTTCATATCGTGAATATTCGATAAACTTCTCTCTAAATATGGAGTCCGACACCGGGTAGCTACACCTTATCACCCGCAAACTAGCGGACAAGTAGAGGTCTCAAACAGAGAAATAAAACAGATATTGGAAAAGACTGTCGCTACCTCAAGGAAAGATTGGTCGTCAAAGCTACAAGAAGCTTTATGGGCTTATAGGACCGCTTTTAAGACACTGATAGGTACTACCCCCTACAAATTAGTTTACGGTAAATCCTGCCATCTCCCTGTAAAATTAGAGCATAAGGCCTTCTGGGCCATTAAGACACTCAATTTCAACTACACCGAGGCAGGAGAAAAGCGAATCTTGAACTTACACGAATTGGAAGAACTTCGACTAGACGCTTACGAAAATGCCCGTATCTATAAAGAACGAACTAAAAAGTGGCATGATAAACGTTCAATCAGGAAACAATTCAGTGTGGGAGACATCGTATTGCTATTTAATTCAAGATTAAAACTCTTCCCAGGTAAAATAAAATCTAGGTGGTCTGGACCTTATGAAGTGACTAAAGTACTTCAGAGTGGAGTTGTTGAACTTACCGATAAGACGAATGCACCGTTTATCGTAAACAGGCAACGTCTAAAACATTATAACAAGAACGACAACAACCTTCAAGTCAGCAATATGACACTGCTTGAGCTTCCAGCTCAAACACCCGAATAGCTTCTCACCAAGCTATCGTCAGGCTTTAGACGTTAAAAACAGCGCTTACTGGGAGGCAACCCAATTTCCCTCGTTACTGTATTTCATTCTTTATTTAAATTTTTTACTTTGAAAATCCAACAAAAAAAATTCTAAAATTATAATTATTATTACTTTCTACTTTCGTTTGTTTTCATATTTTTATTTCATTTTATTTTTCTCTTTTGTCTTTTGTTTCTACCGCTTTTTGTTTTCAAAAATCCTGACTTCAAACTCCTGTTTTAAACTTTTCAGGATTTTTAAAGTCTTCAAAACATTCCTTCTGTTTTCTCCGAATTACCTGCGAGTATGGCCGAATACGACTTCACAAAGGTTCACTTTCGAGGACTAGCTCAAAAGGCAAGATTTGCAGCACTAACTGAAAGAGAATTCGCCTTAACGCTGTATTATGATAAGTCTACCATGGATAAACTAGGAATCACGGATAGCATTCAATACCTGTTCAATCAACTGGGTTGGGAGAACACTGCTTTAAAAACACGTTTTGCTACCTACAAGGATCTTACCTATGACTTTCTTAGTTCTTTCAGATACATACCCAACTATGGCTTTGGATCCAACACAGAGCTGATTACCTTCCGATTGTTTGGAATGGACCAAACCCATAGCCGGATGTCACTAGCTAACCTCCTAGGATTTCCTAGCGGACCGCATGTGTTCATCAGTGCAGAAGATGACGATATTGATTTTCAACTCGACCAATTCTGGGGTAGAATCACAGGAGACTATCACCCTGAACCAGACAAAATGTATAATGATGATATCCATAACCCAGCCTTCAGATACTTCCATAAGATACTAGCTCACACCCTGTTTGGGAAAGAAGAAAATATTACTACAGTATCTAAAGAGGAGTTATTCATCATGTTCTGTGCTTCTCAGGGACGTACAGTAAATGCAGTGCCTTTCATGATGAGATCTTTCAAACGCCTTACGCAGGAACCACAGACACCTATTCTTATAGGAGGCCTCATGACAATGATTGCCCACGAGCTTGACCTTAGATTCCACTTAAATGCAAGCACTCGTTTTGGCACTATCCGACCCATGAACATACAATTCTGCTTTAACAGGCGCATTTTAGGAACTATGGGACCTGGACCGTATGAGTACCTCATTAACGAAAAACCAGTACAGCTATTCACACTGCCTGATCATCAGATGACAAGTATCCACAACAAGGACAACTAGCTCTATGAACTGGACGAGCCTATGGGACCTCCTTCACCACAGTCAACACCACAGAACTATATGTATGACAGTGACCATATCTCTGAGGCACACGACTATATGTACTATAAGGATGCTGTATCCGAAACTGAAGTAGATCCTATGACCCCTCCGCACTACAACACCTATCCTGAGCCTATCCTTGAGGAGACCACCGACAAAATAGATATTGTTCTACTACGATTGGACAACGTCGATGCAGCTCTGACTACTGTAAAAGATGACATCGCAGGCATACACAGTGAACTGGTAGTCTTCGTGGACTTAGTCTGTGACCAGCTCGACTACTACGCATGGAAGTTCGATGAGTTGAAGACACGAAAAGACTAGATACTAGTTTTAGCAGTAGATTCAGTTTAGTTTGGTTTAGTTTAGTTTCGTTTAATCATTTGGAATTTTCGCATTGTTACTTTCTTTATGTACTACATACAATTATTTCAATTTCATGTTATTTCAATCATAGTCTTTATTCAATTATTCTATTTTTATGTTACTCTTTGTTTGTTGGCTGTTATAACACATTGCCGTATCATTACTAGGCCTAAAAGTCACTGCAAGAACGCCCTCAGAGCAAAATTCTGCGTTCTGCAGATTTTGCTGCTGTGACGACCGTCACACATACGTGACGACCGTCACGAGCCCAGAACTGCTATCTGATATAACAGGGCTGCATTTTCTCTCCCACTACCCTCATTTCAACTTCCAATCATCAAAACTCCTCCCCCACTACGAATTTTCGTTCTCCCCACATTGCACCATATATTTCAACTCCAATCTCAACCTCCAACCACACTTCTGTCAGTTCTTCCCACTCTGCAGAAAAACCCCAGATATCAGCAACATCATCTTCAGCGAAGGTGACTTAGGCGAGAGACAGCGAGCAAACTATATCGCATTTCATCAGAGGTCGCTCCAGCCGACTCATTATCCACACATTCCATCGCTTACGGAGCTCGGACTCCTTGAAGGCATAACTTGGATGCTTCAGAGAGCAGGCATCTGGAATCTCTGCACGAACCCACTGCCAACATACGAACAACTCACTCTCGAGTTCTTGATTTTGCTCACTTACGTCACAAGCAGCGGCGACCTCAACCAACATTCCGGTGCCGCATGTTTCCGGATGTTCGGCACAAACTATCAGGTGGACCAAAACCAGATTGCCTCCATCCTACAGCTCCCTCGAGGCGACAATGCTCACCGCCGCCTCACCGATCAGTTCCAGCACGAAGCTTTCGCGCTGTGGTACCAGTTGACCGGCATCAATGCCGATGGTTGTGACTCTCTGCACGCCACACATATCCATAACCCAACCATCCGGTACTTTCACAGAGCATTGAGCAACACAATTTTCGCCAGAGACAACAATCATAAGGTGAACTCGAAAGAGATCTTCTTCCTCCATTGCGTCTTCAACAACGAGCCTGTCAACGCTGCTCCGTTTCTGCTGGCTCACATTCAGGCCAACTGCAACCGTGGCTCGAAGCCATTCTACTTTGGCGGGATTGTCACTGCCATTGCACTTGGGATGAACCTTGGCGACCGCCTCCAGCACCTCCGTTCCATCCCCTCGGTGTTCCTTGACACCGACCACTGCAGAGCCTCCCACCTTATCTGCTCCAGAGCCGACGGCAGGTACCATCCGGTAGTGCGTGGCAAGACCGTCCGAAGCACCATCCTTCCGTCACGCACCCGCACACACCCGGAGGATCGTACCAACTGGTTATTTGACCTCACTGCCCCTCCTGCTGCCACTGTTCCTACTCAGGACCACACCCAAGGTTCTAACGATGAAATCCAAGCTGAGTTGGACAGGTCCGAGCAGCCAGAGGCATCGCAGCCTCCTCCTTCCTAAGGTACATCCTCTCGCCGCCGCCGCCATCATCCAGTGCCCGACTACACAGAAGAGGACCTCCGCCGCTATCTAGACCAGCAGGCACAGATACTCGCGATGCTGCAGCAGTAGAATTAGCGAGCTGACCAGTTCGAAGCTTGGCACCAGACTCAAATGCAACAACTTCAAACCGGCCAAGCTACCATTACTGAGAACCTGGCGAATCTGACTTTGTAGGTCGAAGGACTCCGAGACACCGTCTACCACACAGGAGCTATGAGTTATGAGGATAGAGTAGCCCTTGCCAGAGCCAGAGGACGCCAGCATGGACGTGACAGAGGCAGCGGACGTGATTAGTTTTCCATTTTTCCTTATTTGTTTACTATATTTCCAGCTTATTTGTACTTTCATTCCAGTTGTATATCCCTCTCACATGCTTCAAAATCAGTGGGGACACTGATTGAGATAGTGTGGGAGCGGAGCCTTTATTTCCATTTCACTGTTATTTCTATTCCACTGTACTTTGAATTTCCTAATTTCTATTTAAACATTTTCTATTTTTAGCAAATAAATCTCGTTTATATATCCTTTTTCCGTTACGCAAACACCCCCACATTATTCGACGTAAACAAAAATTTTCGTTCGTTCCTCAAAAGCAAAAGCATCACGAGAATGCAACCGAGTTCAAACCAAGTTTTGAAACTCCGAGGAAACGACAGTCCTAACGAAACCAGTACCGTCCTGACACCTTAGATCTCCGGTTTATGCGAGTCGATTTCACTACCTACGCGTACCAAAGTCTCAAGTGTCTACGCAAACTCATCCCCAAGTAGTTTATACTATCAGTCAACACCATCCTAAAACACTTCTAAGCAAGCGACCGATGCAGATAAGTGTAAGATCTCCAAAAAGATGAAAAATCATGAAAAGAGAGCTAAATAGCCCAAAAATATAAGACACGTTTCCTTCTAAGTTAGGTGCTCCTTACCCGAGCATTTAGCCCAACGGCACGAAAACTCATTGAAAAATCAATGACATAAGCTTATGATCAATATAGAAGATCAAAAACAAAAATGAGATCATATTCACTAACAGGTCGACTTGCCATGAAAGTGTATGGACAACGGGCTTAATGTGATTGCGCTAGAACAAACAGGGTGAACTTGCCGCGAGAACCTTGACACCAAGTTACAGTAGCATGACTGGGACCGGTTGGCATAAAAAGAAGACCTCCGAAGACTTGTAGTCCAGTGTTGTCATGGTACTCGTTTTGTTCCTACCTAGAATCCCAGTTTTTCCCGACTTTTGCGAACGAAGAAGCTGCCTCGTGCTTGCCGACCTTTTCATGTTTTACTTGAGGACAAGCAAAGATTCAAGCTTAGGGGAGTTTGATAACACGAAATCATATATATATTTTGATACATAATTCAACTAAAGTTTAACCGTTTTCGATCCGATTTCGGGTTATTTCCGTGTTATTTGTCTGATGTTTTGCAGGTATTCAACGATTACGTCTAAACGAGGCAACATGAAGAAAAGAAGCAATCTCAGATGAATTATGGACGAAAAAAGAGTGAAAACATCATAAAAAGCGCAGAAGGCTGTTTTTGCTGATGTGATGACCGTCACAGCTCCATGACGACCGTCACACGGGTGACAACCGTCACACCTTGTGACGATCGTCATGCAGGCAAAAATGCCCCACTTCAATTACACGTTAAAGAAGCAGTTCCAAGTCCCAAATAGTGGACCACTACTCCTTGAATTATTTGCCTCAAAGTCCACTCTCTCCAGCAGTAACCGTTAGAATTCCATCTCTATAAAAGGGGAAGAAGGGGACCTCAGAAAGAGAGCCGCATTCATACAACGAAGTGCTGCTAAATTTATTTCCAGAGCATACCTTTCCAGTTTAATATTCTTATTTGTTTCTCTTTATTTTTCCTGTACTCCATTTTCATTCTTCTGTAATTTCTACTTTTATTGTACGATCAATTTGGCATAAAGACCAGAATCCTGCCAACATCTGTGGAGGATCTGCCCAAAGGCCAATTGGAATATTTACAGGTTTCTCATTTCAATCGTAATTCCATTTTCTATTATAATGTAAATTATTATTTATTGTTTTTATTTATGTTTTATCTCTCCCAAATCCATGTCTAGCTAAACTTAAGTAGTCGATATGTAGTAATAATTCGAATGGGATTTGACAACAACTGGTGGAAAACTTTCTTTTCAAAAAAGTAATTTATGGTCTGAGTGTTTAAAATTGATTTACTGAATAAACTTCGTCGCGAAAGCGAGAACTTATTTAAAAGTAGTTTTGCCACGAAAGTGGGAAATTAATTAAGATACGAACCAACAAGCGAAAGCTGCGGTAAGATCAGATAGTAAACACTAGTCATTCATTTTAATAACAACGAAAGCACTTTAAAATGAATTAGAACTTAGAGATTTCCAAAAAATAATTTTAACCCCGAATGGGATACGAAAGTGTACGTTTGGCCCTTAGAATTATGATTAGCGTCAATAACCATCGTGAGGCGAGAGTCTTTAAATCACCATTTTTTGCTTAAGTAAACTTTAAAAACTATTTCGTACACCGGTAACCTGTCAAATCCCTGAAGAACATAATTACTGCATATCGATTCGATCAATTATAATCTAAGTAGCATTCTTAGTTCCCTTTTAGTGACAATCTTATTCCCTTAAACATATTCTACCTAGCTAAACATAGTAACTCCCGAGAACACTAGTTTGATTACGAGTCCCTGTGGGATCGATATCTATTATTACTACGCGATAGACTGTGCACTTGCAGTTAGGTTGTATTAGACATAGAAAGTCGCGATCAATGAGGTGACCTCTTATTTCACATATGTAAAAATATAACTAAAGAAACAAGTAAATTAGAATAAATTATATCTACCTCCAAAGACACCATTTCTTCCCTCAAATTGAAAAACAAAAACTTATTGGGAGAAATAAAAAGACTAAGGAGATACAAGATGGTCTAAATTTAAACTCCTCCTATTCACTAGTCCTTTACGATCTATCTTTCTCCTTGAAAAAGACTATAAGCACTTCACTAGAGCCTTGAATCTTCTACTTGACGAGGCTTAAGATATCTTCAATTTAATCATCATCATCAAAGAGTTGGAAGAATATCAACACCGACTTCAACATTCATCGATGTTGTAGTTATTAAAACATCAAGAAGGTTGTCAGCATTAGGATCATTAATTTTATACTTCCAAGCACATAGATCAACACAATTATGGTGCACGTAAGTACATATTTTAGGGTGATTTAAATTTATATTCATTATTCTCAAATACTTTTAATGTCAATATTCACGTCAAAAGCGCTTTAGCAGCGCTTTTTAAAAGCGCTGCCTATTCTCCCCCTTCCCCCCTATAGCAGCGCTCTTTATGCCCCCTCCTTTAGCAGCGCTTTTACTTAAAAGCGATGTCTATTCTTCACATTTTTTATTTTTTATTTATTTTAAATAATCACTTTTTTTAATATTTTTTTTGATAAACCTGCTTATAATTCAGACCTTTAATTCAACACTTTGGTCTTATATATACGTTGTAATTCAACACTTTGGCCTTATATATATATATATATATATATATATATATATATATATATATATATATATATATATATATATATATATATATATATATATATATATATATATATATATATATATATATATATATATATATATATATATATATATATATATATATATATATATATATATTGTAATTCAACACTTTGGCCATAATCATTGTAATTCACATAAATCTTCTTATATAAAATTCAACACAAGCTGATCCTCATAACAACTTCACAAATACAGTCAATTTACATATAATTACAAAACCGATAACTTTACAAATACATACGACTTCCAGAAATATTTTTATCCCGCATCAATATTTGACGATACATATACCTTATACAATTCTCAACTCAAGAATGTATTGACACCATTCCTCCTTAATTTCTTCCAATCATGCTTTCGAGTAAGTACCACACTTGAATTCATCAAAGTACTACATAATATAACAGAACATGCACGATTTAGTTTTAAAACTAATTACTCAGATGAAATATCGGTTAATTATTAAAATAAATCATATAACTTATGAATTTATCCATACCATGAATGGAATATCTATTTGACCCGAGTGAATAATTTCCTTCATAAAGCGCAATACAAATTGTTGTGAATAAGATGCCTTGAAAAAAAATATAAACGATTTCTTTATAATCAAGAAACATACAAGGGTTAGGGTTAACAAAGAAAACAAGGCAAAACAACAAGGAACAACAAGGATTGGTTATAAACTGTCATTCTTTCCTTTCTCTATCAAACAAGATTACAAGTATACAAGAATAACAAATAACCCCTATCTCTTGAATTAGGATTTTATCTTCTTATTTTTCCTTATACCAAGATGAGAGACTAACATGCTATTTATAAGAAAATTAACACACTAACCTAATGAGCTTTTTAACAATTACCCATTACAAGCTAGCAATATTGACTAATGCATGTTAGAACAAACTTCGACTACAACACGTATTACTCGCGAACAGACTTCGACCATACCAGAGTTTGATCCAATATCTCACAAATCTCCACCTTGGATCTAACTCTATAACATCAATAAACTAGATATCTTCATGCAGATTTATCAACTGTATACAGTGGAAAAACTTGCAACTGAGCAACGTCTTGGTGATCATATCAACAACATTATGATTTTGTCTAAACCTTCAGCACTTGGACTTCTCTATGCTTGATTACCCCTCTGACGAAATGTAGCCTCACATCAATGTACTTGGTTCGCTCATGATAGGATGAATTCTTCGACAGGTGTATTGCACTTTGATTATCACATTTAACAGTGATAACTCAGCCTTGAAGTTTCAGCTCCTTTGGAAAACCTTCAAGCCACAATGCTTCCTTCACAGCTTCAGCTAGAGCGATATATTTTGCTTCAATGGTTGATAAGGCAAAGACCTTCTGAAGTGTAGCTTTCCAACTGATTTTTGTCCTAAACATAGTGAACACATATCCAAAAATAGATTTTCTGGAATCCATACAACCTGCATAATCAGAGTTGAAATATCCATCAATTGTTGCTTTACTATCTTCACCTAAGGCTCCACCATAAATTAGGACTCTATTCAGAGACCCATTTATGTACCTTAGAATCCACTTCAATGCTTGCCAATGAGCCTTTCCAAGATTCGCCATGTACCTTCTTACAAGACGTACTGCATATGCTATGTCGGGTCTAGTACAAACCATAACATACATCAAAGAACCCACTATATTAGCATTTGGAATGCTATTTATATACGTTCTTTCGACATCAGTGTTGGGACACTGATCTATACTCAGCTTGAATTGAGAGTTTGTCGGGGTCACAACAGACTTTGAATTCAACATATCATACTTTTCGAGAATCTTTCATAGGTATGCCTCTTGAGATAAACATAACTTTGACTACTTACTATCTCTTCGGATGTCAATCCCAAGAATCCTAGACGCAACTCCCAAATCCTTCATGTCGAACTTATTATTAAGTTCATCCTTCACCCTCATTACATCTCTGACATTGCTGCTTGCTATTAGAATATCATCCATATAAAGAACAGAATAACAAATGAATTACCAGGTCGAAATCTGAAGTAAACACAGTGATCGAACTGACTTCTAATGAAACTTATGTGTGCCATGAACTTGTCGAATCTCCTATTCCACTGTCGAGGAGATTGTTTCAGTCTATATAAAGATCTATTCAGCTTACACACATAATCTTCCTTCTCTTTTTCGACATACCCTTCTGGTTTCCTCATAAGGATTGTTTCATCTAGATCACCACACAAGAACGCAATCTTCACATCCATCTGTTCCAGTTCAAGGTTGAATTGTGCCACTGTGGCAAGTAACATTCGAATGGATCTGTGCTTCACAACAGGAGAGAACACATCATTAAAGTCGACACCTTCTTTCTGAGTGAACCCCCTAGCGACCAATCTTGCCTTGTATCTCTTCAACACCATTCCTTTGATTCATTCCTTAACTTTGAAAATCCATTTACAGCTGACTAACCTGGCTCCAGTAGGTTTTGTTGATCAATTTTCAGGTGTTGTTATCATGAAGAGATTTCATTTCATCATCCATGACCTTCAGCCATTCAGTATTCTTTCGACTCCTCATAACTTCCTTATTGTGTCTAGGTTCTTCGTCTAGAACCTCACTTGCAGAGATTAAGGGATAAGCTATAAGATCTACATACCCAAGTCTCTGAGGTGGCTTGATGATTCTCCTTGACCTGTCTCTTGCTAGCAGGTACTCATTATCAGTCTTCTCATATTCGATAACATCTTCTACATCTTCTTCGACTTCATCTGGGATATGCAATTTAGCATCAACATGCTCCACCTCAACAGTAATCTCTCCCTGTTCCAGCTCTTCGTCAGCATCATCAATTTTCTTGAAAGCCATCTCTGCTTCATTGAAAAATACATCTCGACTAGTGATACACCTCCCGTGACCTGGCTCTAGGCACCATAGCCTATAAGCTTTGACTCCTTCAGGGTATCCCATGAACATGCATTTCAGAGCTCTAGGTTCGACCTTGACTTGCCTAATATGAGCATAGGCCATGCAGCCAAATACTCTCAGTCTATCGAGACTAGGTGGATGTCCCAACCAAAGTTCTTCAAGTGTTTTCATTCCCAAGGCAGTCGAGGGACATCTATTTATCAGATAGGCTACTGTCAAAACAGCCTCCACCCAAAACACATTCTTCAATCCAACACTAACCAACATGCATCTAACCCTTTCAAGGATTGTTCGATTGAATATCTCAGCTAAGCCATTTTGTTGAGGAGTACCTGCTACAGTCTTATGCCTTACAATCCCAGACTCAACACAATAAATGTCGAACACTTTATTGCAGAACTCAAGGTCATTGTCGGCTTGTTGAACATATTCAACTGCTCAGCCAACACTTTGTCTTCACTCATCTTGAATAAATACAAAGCTTGCTTCAGGTAGAGTCGATTCACCAGAGATTTGGTCATGTACAAACTTTTAAGTTTTACCCATAATCCCGATGTTATAGTCTCCTTCGATACCTGTCGAAGAACCTTATCACCAAGGCTCAACAACATTGCGTTGTGGGCTTTCTCAATCATTCTCGTCTTTTCTTTTGTTGTTAACACAACGTCCACGAATGCCTCCCCCTTCAACACTTTCAAACAACACTGTTGAACCAGTAGAGCTTTCATCTTCAAGCACCACAGACCGAAGTCGTTCACTCCGGTGAACTTTTCAATCTCATACTTTGTTAAAGGCATCTTCTCCACGCTCACCGCACCAATTTTTTTTGAATAAAATATCTTGATACAAAATATAAACGGTTTCTTTATCATCAAGAAATACACAAGAGTTAGGGTTAACAAAGAAAATAAGGTAAAACATCAAGGAATAACAAGGATTGGTTATAAACTACTATTCTTTCCTTTCTCTATCAAACAAGATTACAAGTGTACAAGAATAACAAATAACCTCTCTCTCTTGAATTAGGATTTTATCTTTCTATTTTTCTTTATACCAAGATAAGAGACTAGCATGCTATTTATAAAAAATTATCCCACTAACCTAATAGGTTTTTTAACAATTATCCATTACAAGTTAACATAGGGTACAAGCTAACTTAAAAATTTGGGCTTACAAGCAATGCCCAATTCAACATGCTAACAAACCTAGCAATATTAACTAATGCATGTTAGAACAAACTTCGACTACAACACACATTACTCGCGAACAGACTTCGACCATATTAGAGTTCGATCCAATATCTCACAAAAACAAAATAAGTTTATGCAATGCAAAAAAACTGTGGTCTAAAGTGAACAACCATTGCCTAAAACCACCAACAATCAGCCCATGCTTGTTTTACAAACGAAACCACATTTAACCATCAACATTTTAATTAAGTTGTCCGATGAGCAGTTTGAAAACTACCAGAACACTTTGATTAAGTTATCTGGTGAGCGCTTTGAAAACTACCGAAACACTTTAATTAAGTTATTTGGTACATTAAAAATAAAAAATTTGGCAACCAAAACTCTTTTGCCAAGTGTTTCGATAAAAATTAAAATTTGTCTACCGAAATTCTTTTGCCAAATATTTCGGTACATTAAAAATTAAAAAATTGACTATCAAAAGTCTTTTGTTAAGTGTTCCGGTAAACTAATGTAAGGTTACAAAATTTAATAATTAAAAAAATGTATAATTGAAATATTTTGATAAATATTAAGGTATACAAATAATGGTAGGGGTATATGATTAAGTTTTCTGTTGTTGACGGCTACTAAAAAATTTATATTGTTGTGGAGATCGAATGTTATTTGTTGTAAAATATATATGTAAGTTATTTAAGTTTGGTCTAGCGTAATTTTATATATATATATATATATATATATATATATATATATATATATATATATATATATATATATATATATATATATATATATATATATATATATATATATATATATATATATATATATATATATATATATATATATATATATATCACAAATGTGCATTTGATTTGATTTGATTTTACAAGTTATAGGTTCTGTTTAAAAAAAATACAAGTTAAAAGAAAATTATGTAGAATTTAAAAAATTAATATTTTAAAAAAATGAATTTTCTCTTTTTTGGAACTTTCAACCGAGATAAAAACTCACATTTTACCTCAAGTATTAATTCCAACCAACGGAAAAAGTGTATTTTTTTTAGTTTTGAAATAAAATAAAAAAATTATTACTGGAGATCGAATTTATAAACAATTACACTTTTTTCTTCGGTTGTCAGTTCAAAAGAAAAAAAAAAGTGACGCACTTTCCATTACACCTTTTATTACCTCGTCCATTAAATTAAAATAAAATTTACTTTTTAATCGAGACAAAAAATTATTCATAATAGTGTTACCATTTGCCTGAACCAATAATGGCTTGAAAATCATGTTGCCTCAATTTGAGGAAGTGTGTTTTAGTGATCTAGCACTACTAAAAACAATACATCTAACCTCAAACGCGAAATGCATTTAACCTCGTCTAAAGAGGCGAGATAATGAAAGACATCATGAAAAACTACCACTTTATCCTTTAGTTATTGAAAACCAAGGGGTAAAGTTATCTGCACATGGGTTCGATCCTAAGCATCTGCATTTTTTTTTTATTTTTAGAACTTGATGGCGCACTCAACATTAGCTCTCGGTGATGTGTAGAATCGAGGTAATATCACTATGTTATTACCTTTGTTTTATGTAAAATTTGAGGGGATAATTTTTTTAGTACAAGACCATATTACAGAACCATATTACATAATATAGAATCATATTTTGCAGATTCCTGAAACATAAACATTGTACATTTTGCCAAATTTTCAATTTGAAATATTGTACAACAAATATTCATTGTTAACACCAAATGCAAACTCAAAATGACACACACTTTATAATTTTATAACAAAGCTAAACAAATGATTAACCAACAAAGGCAATAACCAAAATGGAAAGTTTTGTAGGTTGTCCAATAGGATTTGTCACTGGTCGTTAAGAACCTATAATTTGAACAACACTTGAAATCAATTAGGATAATCAACAACAACTTTAAATCTATAGTATAAGGAATAAAAAAGATTAAAATGAATAACTATAAATTACTAAGTGATATAAAACATTTACTTACTAGTTTTCCCATATCCCCTTTTCATGATCATGACGAATAACATGCATATCATATGAATAATTTTTTTCCAAATGATTGACATAAATGTGTTTCTAAATAAGGGGTGTCATAGTTAAAATCTTGATTTTCATCAATACTATTAGAAAGATGTTTTCTTGAAAAACAATTGTTCATCTAGTGTTGGCAAGATCAATGACATAAGAAACTTGTTTTTCTTCCACGATGAATGGTTCATTCCTATAAGTTTTTTTTCTTCCGAAGATAAATCCGTGTGAATCCTAACTCTTTGTTTTCTACACCAGTGTAATTGTTAATCCACTTGCAATTAAATAAAGACACTTTAAAAACCACATAGTTAATATCCAAAATCTTCTCAAAGACCCCAAGGTACGCTCTAGATGCTAATATATGATTGTTATCTTTGAAACTAAAAAAGTACATGGATTCAGCTTCAACCATAACCCCACTATTTTGCATGGTGTTACGGCCATTCTTTGATTTTGTACAAAATTATATCCGATGAGATACTCTATTTAGAAACATTTTCATTAAACCAATTTATAAAAGTTTTGTTATGCTTTGTCAATAACCATCTTTCATTCATTTGGGGGAATTTTTCCTTTATAAATTTTTTGTGAGCGGCCAAGTAAGGTTGAACTCCATCCATGTTATTCACAGAGTCGTCTCAAACATTTGAGAGGCCTTGTGTAAGAAATTGAAGTTAACTTCATTTTAGTCGTGAATTTTTTTACGAGACCCTATTTAACCATGAAATATGTGTACGAAGGCCATTTTTTCCCTAGATTAATCGTGAATAATTGTGAGGGCTCGTGCTATAGGTCGCCTTGCACACCCTTAAAGATGGCCCTGGTTATTCAATATATACAAATATGCTTGAAGAACTACATCTCAACCAAATGTCTTAACATTTAAACCTTTAATACCTCTACCATCATAACATCCATCATGACAAGACTTAGTGATTCCTATAGAGTTCGCTTCTGACAAATAGTTTGTACAAAACTCAATAGCTTCTTCTGTGATGTACATTTCTACGATCGAAACTTCTGGACGGTGATGATTTTTTATATATCCTTTAAAAATCTTTATGTAACGTTCTACCAGATACATCCACCGTAAATAAATCGGACTAAAAATTATAATGTCCCTTATTAGATGGACAACTAAGTGAACCATCATGTCAAAGAATGATGGAGGGAAAATCATCTCTAATTAGCACAAGATAATTGCAGCTTCATGTTCCAAGTCATCTAAATTTCTAGGATCAATAACTTTACTACATATAACATTGAAGAATAAGCACAATCTGGTTATAGTTACCCTTACATTTCTTGGTAAAATGCCACGAATAGCCACTGGTAGAAGTTGTTGCATCTAGACATGACAATCATGGAATTTTAAGCCAACTAACATGAGATCATTCATTGACACAAGTTTCTTCACATTTTATTAGTACTATTAGGGAACTTTGATACCTTGTAAACATTCGCAAAAACATTTTTTCTTTTTTAGACAGAGTGTGACATGATTGAGGAAAATAAGTTCTATTTCCTATTTCTTTTGGGGCTAACTCTTGTCGTATGCCCATCGCAACCATATCTTCGCGAGATTTTTTAGTATCTTTTGTCTTTCCCTTAATGTTGAGTAATGTTTCAATCAAATGATCACATACATTTTTCTCCCCATGCATCACATCAAGACTATACCAGTATGGAAGATCAAGGAACACCGACCTCTTTTTCCAAATAGTTTTCTCCACGAGTTTTTTTTGTTTCTTTTCAAAGACAACATTAATGTGTTGTTGTCTTTTATAAACTTCCTTCCCAGTTAAGAGCTTTGTAGCATTATCAAACTCTTGCTCTCCATTAAAAGCCTTCTGATATGGATGATTAAGTCTTAGAAATTTTTTATGCCCAAGAAAAACTGTCTTTTTTCCTTTTTGCAATTGGTGGTGACATGTCCAAACTTCACATATAGGACATGTTTTATGTCCCTTGACGTTGTAATCAAACAAAATACTGTATGTAGGAAAGTTATTGATTATGCAAAACAACATGGCACACAATTTAAAGTTATCACCTATATACAGATCATTAATGTAACGCCCCAAATTCTGAATTTCCCATTTTTAGTGAGTCCTTTTTAATTCATTTGGATAATTGGTATTTTAATTGTGAAATTTATGTGTTGATATGTTTAATTTCAATATTGTGCTATTTGGCCGATTCGGAGAGTTTTCAGGGAAAATTGAGTAAAGGGTATTTTAGACATTTAGTATTAAGTGTTAAGTGGATTATTGTGTGAGAAATAATTGGTAAGTGTTTGGAAAGAAATGGAGAGGAAAGAAAATAGAACATGAGATAAGAGAGAAAAGGGAATAGATAGAAACATTAGTGGAAAAACAAGGGAAAGAAAGAAGAGAGAAGAGAAAGAGGAGAAAGAAGAGGAAAACCTAGGATTTCATCAAGGATCAACATCCAAGCTTTCAATCAATCGGGTAAGGGTGTGAAACTCTATTATACTGTTAATGTGTATGATTATGTATGCTGTTGATCGTTTGATGTTGGATTGAAAAGAGTTTCTACTCATTTCCATCTTAGGGCAATATTAGGATTTAATCGGTAGAATATGGTTTTAACCGGTTAAAATCGAGAAATGGATGTAGTAGGATAATCGGGTGTTATTGGGTTGGACTTACTGGGGTAGTTTGGTGTTAGAATTGGTTGGTTTTGTGAGGTTTGGGCTTTGGACATCCATGGAAGTTCTGAGTTCGCAGGCTCGCCAAGCGAACTGCAGCGAAGCTTCGCCAGGCGAAGCCCAGCGAGCAGCAGCGAACTAAGTCAGAAGCATCCACCATGTCTTCGCTGGCAAGTTCGCCAGGCGAATGAGTATGGCGAAGGTTCGCCAGGCGAGTGTGCTAGCGTAATTCCAAAATAACTCCCAGTGGTCTTCGCTGGAAAGTTCGCCCGGCGAACTAAGTAGCGAAGGTTCGCCAAGGGCTTCGCCAGGCGAAGGTTAGCGAATGCGACAACATTTTCCTATTTTCTGTGTTTTCCCTTTTCATGCGGATTTCTTTGCTCAGTTATGTTTAATCCTTATCGAATTGAATAGTTTTGTGTGTCATGTGGTATGTTATGTGTGGGTAGCCGCAAGGCGTGAATCCTAGAATGTGGAATTTTGATTGTGAAAAATATATGCCTTATATGGAATGGTATGTGTTGAAATGAAGAGTATGTGTATTTCATGGAGTATAAGTATATTGTGAATGTGCATAGATTGTATATGCTTGTATGAGATGAATATGCATAGGGATATATTTGCGAATATGTATGCATGTAGAGTAATGTTGTGAGTCATTTTGCATAAAGGCATCGTGATGTACATCCTAGCGATGTTGATTCCTTGGAGAATCTGTTGAACATTTGATTCCTCGGAGAATCTGCAGAGTATTTGATTCCTTGGAGAATCTGCTGAATGTTCGATTCCTCGGAGAATCTGATGAATATTTGATTCCTTGGAGAATCTGCTGAATACTTGATTCCTTGGAGAATCTGCTGAATTGAGTCGGTACCGCATTTACATCTGCATAGAGTCGTGAGTCGGTCTCTATGAGTTGCATTGGTCATCTTTATATGATGCATAGAGTGAATTGAACATAATTCTAAATGTTTATGTGGAAGATGATGAGTATGTATAGACGCATGATTTGATGAATATGCTTGATCGTGTGAATATGCATAGTGATGAGATGTGGTGAGAATCTGAATTGTGTTAATCCCATGTATGTATATAGATATATAAATATATGTATTGACTGTTATGATATTGTTTCTCACCCTTCTGCTGTTTCATAATGCTCTATGAGGCATTGCAGAGTAGGATTGCTGGAGGTCCTTTTTGTGAAGCAGGTCTTCATTATTTTTGGTCGATGGCTCTGATATGTAACATCTGGGTAGTTAGGAAGCCTTTGGTTCTTTTTGGAGATACTTTTACTTTGATTTCTTTTGTGATACATCTGCGTATGTATCTGATAATGGATGTTTGTACATATGAATTAACTGAATGATGTATATATGTTTATATGAATGTATTGATTCAATGTTTAGATGTTTCCGCTTTATTCTAAATATTGAGGTGTGAGTTTTAGAACTATGTTCTTCAGTTGTGAATTGCCCATTGTTACATATCTATTTGAGCAGGTGTTGTAGGTGTTTAACTTCATGATAATGTGATACACCTCTTTTATATCATGTATTAATTAAACTCTGACGAAACTTTTATCAAGTGGTTAAATGATTTAATTGTTTATTTGAGGGTATAGAAAGGGGGTGTTACATTAAGTGGTATCAGAGCCAGCGTTGAGTCAGTTGTGTCTGTCTTATTGTTGTGTTGGTTGAACGGTTGTTTAACCTTGTTATTTTTGGGAATCCTCAGAATATGGCTGGTCGTAATGACAATGCTATGGCTGCGGCGTTGGAGGCTATGGCTAGGGCAGTGCAAGGCGCACCGAATGTGAATGCGAACGATGAGTTTAGAAAGAACCAACCACCAGTATTCAAGGGAAGATTTGATCCGGACAGTGCTCAGATTTGGTTAAAGGACATCGAGAGGATCTTTAGGGTTATGAATTATGCTGAAGGCAACAAGGTGAGACTTGGAACTCACATGCTGAGAGAGGAAGTCGATGACTGGTGGGTCGGTATGAGACAAGTTCTTGAAGTAGACGATGAGGGAATCACTTGGAATCTTTTTCGCACCGAATTTTTGAGAAAGTATTATCCTGAGAGTGTGAAGGGAAAGAAGGAGATGGAGTTCCTTGAATTGAAACAAGGCAACATGTCTGTGACAGACTACACGGCTAAGTTCACAGAGTTAGTGACGTTTCATCCTCACTATGATGCGGTGACGGCGGAATTTTCCAAATGTATTAAGTATGAGAATGGCTTGCGCCCTGAGATCAAGCAAGTGGTGGGTTATCAGAGGATTAGGAGATTTTCGGACTTGACCGAATGCTGTAGAATCTTTGAAGAAGATAGTAAAGCTCATTCCACTCACTATAAGAGTTTGAATAAGAAGAGAGGGAAGCAACCGGTGAGGAGTGGACCTTATATGATGCCTGCTGATAAAGGCAAGCAGAGGGAAAACTTTGATAGGAAGCCCGGAGGAGGTTCTAGTGCGATTAAATGTTTCAAGTGTGGCGTAATGGGCCACAAGTCCTTTGACTATGGAAAATCTGTGGAGAAGTGTGCTAACTGTGGGGTTCCTGGACATGCCACTTCAGATTGTAGAAGGAATGTGGTGAAATGCTACAACTGTGGCAAAGTGGGTCACATTAAGCCCAATTGTACTAAACCGAAGCCAGCTCCAGCGGGCGGAAAGGTATTTGCGTTAGCCGGTGCGGACACTACTAATGCGGATCGTTTGATTAAAGGTACATGCTTTATTAATAATGTACCTTTAGTTGCTATTATTGATACTGGAGCGACTCATTCGTTCATTTCTCTTGAGTGTGCCGAACGTTTGGATTTGTGCATGGTTTCTTTGAGTGGTGGCATGGTTATTGAGACTCCCGCTTCGGGGTTGGTAACTACTTCCTTGGTATGCATAAGTTGTCCTTTGACCATGTATGGTAAATACTTCGTTATGGATTTAGTGTGTTTGCCGTTGGACGGTTTGGATGTGATTTTGGGTATGAATTGGTTGCAATATAATAAGGTTCATCTGGATTGCTATCACAAGTTGGTAAGATTTCCTTATTTGGAAGATGATGGAAGTGAGAGTTTTCTATCCACTAAAGAGTTGAAGAAACTTTTAGCGGACGAAGCTCAGTAGTTTGGTTTGTTTGCGTCCTTGTCGGTAGAGAGTAAAGTGGAACTGGAGGTGTTTCCCGTAGTGAGAGAATTTCCAGAAGTGTTTCCGGAAGATGTTAAGGATGTGCCGCCGGAGAGAGAGAGATTGAGTTTTCTATTGATCTAGTTCCGGGTACTAGACTGATTTCGATGGCACCGTATCGTATGTCGGCATCGGAATTGGTAGAGTTAAAGAGGCGGTTGAATGACTTGTTGGATAAGAGATTTGTAAGACCAAGTGTTTCTCCTTGGGGTGCGCCGGTATTGTTAGTAAAGAAGAAAGATGGAAGCATGCGGTTGTGTATTGATTATCGGCAGCTGAATAAAGTGACGATTAAGAATAAGTATCCGCTTCCAAGAATAGATGATTTGATGGATCAATTGGTTGGAGCCCGTGTTTTTAGTAAGATTGACTTGAGATTGGGTTATCACCAGATTCGGGTGAAAGAAGAAGATGTTTCAAAGACGGCCTTTAGGACACGATATGGTCACTATGAGTATACGGTGATGTCGTTCGGGGTTTCTAATGCGCCAGGTGTTTCATGGAATATATGAATCGTATTTTTCATGAGCAGTTAGATCGTTTTGTGGTGGTTTTCATCGACGACATCTTGATTTATTCTAAGTCTCAAGAAGAGCATGAGGGGCATTTGAGAATTGTGTTGCAGATTTTGAAAGAGAAGCAATTGTATGCCAAGTTGTCGAAGTGAGAGTTTTGGTTATCAGAGGTGAGTTTTCTTGGACATATTATTTCTGGAAATGGTATTAGTGTTGACCCATCCAAGATTGATGCGGTAATGCAGTGGGAAGCTCCTAAGTCAGTTACGGAGATTCAAAGCTTTTTGGGATTAGCCGGTTATTATCGGAGGTTTATTGAAGGATTTTCGAAGTTGGCACTTCCGTTGACTCAATTGACTTATAAGGGAAAGGCTTTTGTTTGGGATATTGATTGTGAGAAGAGTTTTGTTAAGCTTAAGAGAAGGTTGACAACGGCGCCGGTTTTGATTTTACCGAATCCGACGGAGTCATTTGTGGTTTATTGTGATGCTTCTTTATCCGGTTTAGGTGGTGTTTTAATGCAAGATGGGAAAGTTGTGGCTTATGCTTCAAGACAATTGAGAGTGCATGAGAAGAACTACCCTACGCATGATTTGGAGTTAGCAGTCGTGGTGTTCGTTTTGAAAATTTGGAGGCATTATCTTTATGGTGCAAGATTTGAGGTTTTTAGCGACCACAAGAGTTTGAAATATTTATTTGACCAGAAAGAGTTGAACATGAGACAAAGGAGATGGCTAGAGTTTTTGAAAGACTACGATTTTGGTTTGAATTACCATCCGGGTAAGGCAAACGTAGTAGCCGATGCTTTAAGTCGAAAGTTGGTTCATATGTCAACGTTGATGATAAGAGAATGGGAATTGTTGGAGAGTTTTAGAGATTTGAGTTTGGTTTGTGAAGTGACGCCGAGAAGTGTGAGACTTGGTATGCTTCATATTACGAATGATTTTCTTGCGACCGTTTGTGAAAAACAAAAATTGGATTTAAGGTTCGTTGATTTGATGATGAATGAGAACGAAGATTTCAAGGTTGATGAATTTGGTGTTTTGAGATTCCGTGGTCGTATTTGCATTTCCGACGATGTGGAGTTGAAAAAGATGATATTGGAAGAAGGTCATCGGAGTAACTTGAGTATTCATCCGGGAGCGAATAAGATGTACCAAGATTTAAAGAAGATCTTTTGGTGGTCCGGACTAAAGTGAGATGTTGCTCATTTTGTGTATTCGTGTTTGACGTGTCAAAAGTCAAAGGTGGAACATCAGAAGCCTAGTGGATTGATGCAACCGTTGGATATTCCGGAATGGAAATGGGATAGCATATCGATGGATTTTGTTACGGGATTGCCGAATACGCAAAGAAGTCATAATGCTATTTGGGTGATCGTTGATAGACTTACTAAATCTGCTCACTTCATTCTGATTGATATTAGTTATCCTTTGGAGAAATTAGCCGAGATTTATGTTCGTGTGATTGTAAAGTTGCACGGAGTTCCTAAGAGTATTGTGTCAGATAGAGATCCTAGATTCACTTCAAGATTTTGGGAAAGTTTGCAAGGTGCCTTGGGTTCTAAGTTGAGGTTGAGTTCGACTTACCATCCGCAGACGGACGGTCAAACCAAGAGGATAATTCAGTCGTTAGAAGATTTGTTGCGTGCTTGTGTGCTGGAACAAGGTGGTGCTTGGGATGGTTATTTGGCATTGATTGAGTTCACTTATAATAACAGTTTTCATTCGAGCATTGGTATGACACCATTCGAGGCTTTATACGGTCGGAGATGTAGAACACCTTTGTGTTGGCATGACACGGGTGAGAGGTCGGTAGTTGGACCAGAGATGGTACAACAGACGACGGAAAAGGTGAAGTTTATTCGGGAAAAGATGAGAGCTTCTCAGAGTAGGCAGAAGAGTTACCATGATAAGAGGAGGAAGGACCTTGAGTTTCAAGAACGCGACCATGTCTTTTTGCGAGTTACACCGGTTACGGGAGTGGGTCGTGCCTTGAAGTCGAAAAAGTTGACTTCTCGTTTTATTAGTCCGTATCAGATTATTGCACGTGTGGGTGCTGTGGCGTATCGTGTGGCGTTGCCTCCGAACCTTTCGAATTTGCATGATGTGTTTCACGTTTCGCAACCTTCCTATGGACGAGGTTGAAGTAAGAGATAACCTTATGGTTGAGGTTTTACCAATTAGTATTTTGGATCGTGAAGTTAAGAAGCTAAGGGGCAAGGATATTGCACTTGTGAAAGTAGCCTGGGGAGGTGCTGCAGAGGGCAATATGACTTGGGAATTGGAGAGGAAGATGTGAGAGTCGCATCCAGAGTTGTTTGAATCAGGTAATATTTTCGAGGATGAAAATTTCTAAAGTGGGGGAGAGTTGTAACGCCCCAAAATCTGAATTTCCCATTTTTGTTGAGTCCTTTTTAATTCATTCGGATAATTGGTATTTTAATTGTGAAATTTATGTGTTGATATGTTTAATTTCAATATTGTGCTATTTGGCCGATTCGGAGAGTTTTCGGAGAAAATGGAGTAAAGAGTATTTTAGACATTTAGTATTAAGTGTTAAGTGTATTATTGTGTGAGAATTAATTGGTAAGTATTTGGAAAGAAATGGAGAGGAAAGAAAATAGAACATGATATAAGAGAGAAAAGGGAATAGATATAAACATTAGTGGAAAAACAAGGGAAAGAAAGAAGAGAGAAGAGAAAGAGGAGAAAGAAGATGAAAACCTAGGATTTCATCAAGGATCAACATTCAAGCTTTCAATCAATCGGGTAAGGGTGTGAAACTCTATTATACTGTTAATGTGTATGATTATGTATGCTGTTGATCGTTTGATGTTGGATTGAGAAGAGTTTCTACTCATTTCCATCTTAGGGCAATATTAGGATTTAATCGGTAGAATGTGGTTTTAACCGGTTAAAATCGAGAAATGGATGGAGTAGGATAATCGGGTGTTATTGGGTTGGACTTACTGGGGTAGTTTGGTGTTAGAATTGGTTGGTTTTGTGAGGTTTGGGCTTTGGACAACCATGGAAGTTCTGAGTTCGCAGGCTCGCCAGGCGAACGGCAGCGAACTAAGTCAGAAGCATCCACCCTGTCTTCGCTGGCAAGTTCTCCAGGCGAATGAGTGTGGTGAAGGTTCGCCAGGCGAGTGTGCTAGCGAGTAATTCCAAAATAACTCCCAGTGGTCTTCGCTGGAAAGTTCGCCCAGCGAACTAAGTAGCGAAGGTTCGCCAGGGGCTTCGCCAGGCGAAGGTTAGCGAATGCGACAACATTTTCCTATTTTCTGTGTTTTCCCTTTTCATGCGGATTTCTTTGCTCAGTTATGTTTAATCCTTATCGAATTGAATAGTTTTGTGTGTCGTGTGGCATATTATGTATGGGTAGCCGCAAGGCGTGAATCCTAGAATGTGGAATTTTGATTGTGAAAAATATATGCCTTATATGGAATGGTATGTGTTGAAATGAAGAGTATGTGTATTTCATGAAGTATAAGTATATTGTGAATGTGCATAGATTGTACGTGCTTGTATGAGATGAATATGCATAGGGATATATTTGAGAATATGTATGCATGTAGAGTAATGTTGTGAGTCATTTTGCATAAAGGCATCATGATGTACATCCTAGCGATGTTGATTCCTTGGAGAATCTGCTGAACATTTGATTCCTCGGATAATCTGCAGGGTATTTGATTCCTTGAAGAATCTACTGAATATTCGATTCCTTGGAGAATCTGATGAATATTTGATTCCTTGGAGAATCTGTTGAATACTTGATTCCTTGGAGAATCTGCTGAATTGAGTCGGTACCGCATTTGCATCTGCATAGAGTCGTGAGTCGGTCTCTATGAGTTGCATTGGTCATCTTTATATGATGCATGGAGTGAATTGAACATAATTCTAAATGTTTATGTGGAAGATGATGATTATGTATAGACGCATGATTTGATGAATATGCTTGATCGTGTGAATATGCATAGTGATGAGATGTGGTGAGAATCTGAATTGTGTTAATCCCATGTATGTATATAGATATATAAATATATGTATTGACTGTTATGATATTGTTTCTCACCCTTCTGCTATTTCATAATGCTCTATGAGGCATTGTAGAGTAGGATTGCTGGAGGTCCTTTTTGTGAAGCAGGTCTTCATTATTTTTGGTCGATGGCTCTGATATGTAACATCTGGGTAGTTAGGAAGCCTTTGGTTCTTTTTGGAGATACTTTTACTTTGATTTCTTTTGTGATACATCTGCGTATGTATCTGATAATGGATGTTTGTACATATGAATTAACTGAATGATGTATATATGTTTATATGAATGTATTGATTCAATGTTTAGATGTTTCCGCTTTATTCTAAATATTGAGGTGTGATTTTAGAACTATGTTCTTCAGTTGTGAATTGCCCATTGTTGCATATATTTTTGAGCAGGTGTTGTAGGTGTTTAACTTCATGATAATGTGATACACCTCTTTTATATCATGTATTAATTAAACTCTGATGAAACTTTTATCAAGTGCTTAAATAATTTAATTATTTATTTGAGGGTATAGAAAGGGGGTGTTACAATTAACATCAACACCTTCCTCCCACAAAAGTTTTAAATCTTCAATGAATGTCGTTAAATAAACAACTATGTTGTTGCCTAGTTGTCTTGGACCTGAAATAATCATTGATATCATCATATACTTGCTTTTCATGCACAACCATGGAGATAAGTTGTAAATCATGAAAAGAACAGACCATGACGTATTATTAGTACTTAAATTACTAAAAGGGTTCATTCCATCTGAAGCAAGTCCAAGCCTATGATTCCTAGGTTCAAGGGAAAAATCTAGAAATAAGGAATCAATTGTCTTCCATTACAATGAATAAGCTACATGGAGAATTTTTCCATCACACACTCTTTCATCTACATGTCATAAAGTATTCTTTGCGTCATTAACATTATTAAACAATCTCTTGATCCTTGGAATTATCAGTAGGTACCACATCACCTTGAAATGATCACTCTTGCTAGTTACACTATCATCATCATCAACACCATTGTTCTTCTGCATGTAGCGTGACTCCCCACACCTCAAACACTCCTTTAAGTTTTTAAACTCTTTCCTATATAAAATGCAATCATTATGACATGTATGTATTTTGAGATAGTCCAAACCCATTAGACACAATATCTTCTTGGCCTCATAACTAAGGTTCGATAACGTGTTACCTTCGGGAAGCATTTCTTTCAACAATTCAAGCAATTCAATGAAATTTTTATCCGTCCACCCTCCTCTTGCCTTAAGATTAAATATTCTTAACAGAGTTGACATTATTGTAAAACTTTTACATCCCAGATACAACGAATATTCCATCTCTCTTTCCAAAGTATCGACCATATTAGCATTCTTGAAAGTATCTACTATAATATCACGAATCATATTTTCTAGAGTATCATTCATAAATTCATCATCTTCAACTATATGTGACAATGGTCTCTTTTTGGTCACTTCAATATGTCATAACCATTTTGTGTAATTTTAAATAATTCCATCACAACCACCATGATTGAATATAACATCTCTGAGATGATTTTTCGTATTAAATCACTTTTTACAATGACACCAAAAATCCCATTATTTTTAGGATGGTTTTTTTTCCAGCGAAATCAAAAAATTGTATCAATCCATTCTCATGCCATTTACATAACCTATTGGCTTTCATCCAACTACGATCCATAATCACATAAAGCTGATGAAAATAAAATAAAAACAATACACAATCAACAAAATAATAAACAACAAGGCAGTCTCAAAATAATAATAACAACAACAACGACAACAACAACAACAACAACAAACAACAACTGCACCAGTAATGAAGAACTTATACATACCGAAAATGCGATGAGAGACTTGTAAAGGAAAGTGCTGGTTTGAGGTTACTTCCTCCTTGGAGAAGAATGTTGTTCTTTTATTTACTAGGGCTCAAAAAGTGAATGAGTTAGACTTAACATTAACTCTGAAGAAATAAAAAAATTTAGAGTATTTATCTCAGTTTTATTAAAAATCGAGGTTACATATCCGACGTAAAATCTATAAAAAAAATAAAAAACACCTGTTTTGGTTTCAAAATGAATAAAATATTATGAATTTTTATCTCGATTTATTTAAAAATCGAGATATAGTATCCGATGTAAAATCTATAAAAAAAATAAAGGCGCATTTTCTAATTTCAAAAGGAATAGAAAATTTTATAAAAAAAAAATATTTCGCTATATTTAAAAATCGAGATATAATATCCAACATAAAATTTATAAAAAGTAAAGGGACTTTTTTTTAGTTCCAAAAAGAATTAAAAATTAGAGAATTTTTATGTCTATTTATTTAAAGATCGAAGTATAATATTTGATGTAAAATTTATAAAAAAAAAAAAAAAAAAAAACTTCTTTGCTTTTAAATAAAACATAAAATTGTTAAGAAAGGAATCTCAAACCTAAAATAATTTATTTTTTATTTCTGTGTTTTTAAAAACCAAGGAACCCAAATCTCCTTCTTATATTAAAATATTAATTTTATAATATAAAAACTATAATTTAATATAAAATTTTATTTATTATTTTAATTATCATTTTAATTAAAATTTAAATATTTAAATTATAATTTTAAATAAAATAAATTTAATATAAATAATATTTTTTAAGTAAAATGGTGGGACCCAATATGGATTCTTAGAGTTGCACCATTGGAGTGAAAATTAAATGAGTTGCTTTAAAATAGTGGGTCCCACAAAAAACTTAAAAATGAGTTGCACCATTGGAGATGCTCTTAGTTTTTACCTTCTTTTGGTGTGAGTTAGCTACTACTTTTAACTTTTAACACTTGTTTTTATTTTCTGTTTTATTTAGTTTTATTTTTCTTTTTTCTTTAGGAATGTAGTCTATAAGGTACCTTTGGTCTCTTTTGTTTAGCCATATGCACCTATATACATGTTTCCAAAGGATGAACGTTTGGAGCACTTAGCCCGGAATACCCCTTTAGCACCATCGTTTTTACTCACTTGAGGGGCTTGAAAGCAACACCAAATTTATATTCAACCATGCATATGCAATACATATCTCTATATGCTGCAACTGCTTTTATTTATTTTCTTATTTATTGCTTTTTTTACATTAACAATTTATTTGTCTATAATTAGTTTACTTGAAAATTTCACACTTAATTTTCTCTTTAATTTTATTTGTTCTTTAATTTTCATTCTCTTGCAATTCCATCACTTTATTTATTATTTTAAAATTCTTTTCTCACAATTTCACATTATTGATTTATATTTGACAATATATTTTACTTAAATTTGTACTTTATTACTTCAAAGTTTTCATCTTTTAATTATATATGTTATTTATTTAAGATTAGTTGCAATTATTGTTATAAAATTTAAGTTTATTTTGATTTATTTATTGATTTCACGCGGTAAGTAGTTTGTTAAATTGTATAATTGATATATGTCTTTATTTTAGATTGCTTTAATATTTTATTTTATTGGGTTAGACTATATGTCTCTGTCTCCGCACTTTGTTTTTATTTTAATGAATTTGGAAGTTATACGAAATATATATATCATATGAGAAAGAAAAAGAGAGAAAAAACATAAAAGGTACAAAATTAAACTCATAAATTGCTTGCATTACTTTCAAAATAACACATTACAAGTTACAAGAGATACCACTAATTTTTAATAACACTAATAAACAAGAAATGCTAGCTAGCTAGAATGCATAAACGATAAACAACACATACACACTGAAAGTAAAGAGTAACAATTTCAAAGAAACAGAGAAAAAAAACCGTCAGCAACACCAATATCTTAAGGGGAAGGAAGAACACCACTTCCACCACCAACACCAGTTCCAACACCACCCCCAATACCAGTTCCAAGTCCTCCTAAACCACCTAAGCCACCAGCACCACCAAGTCCACCGCCACCACCTAAATCACCACCTATACCAGCTCCAATTCCACCAAAAGGTAATCCGTTGTTTCCTAATCCATAAAAACCACCACCATATGTCATAAAGTTCTTCTGGTCCTTGAGACCAGCATCACTTGGTACGTCTCTCGCGCTTGTTGCAGCTACAACAACAAGAGCAAGAACCAACAAAAACATACACCACTTAGCCATATCTCTCTCTCTCTCTCTCTCTCTCTCTCCCACTTCCTAGGAATGTAGTCTATAATAACTGCACTCACTCACTCTCTCTTAGCCTGAGTAATTGTGTGGCGAAGTGTGGTTGGGGAAGCATCTTTTTATAGAGAAAATACTAAGACCTGATTGGTGAGAGGGTAGTTGAGTATGGTAAATGAAATTTATTGGCATCGCAGAAGTTCGCAATAGCTGTCACCTTATCAGAGGAACGTTATTGTACCAGTAATAATTTTTGCAAACTGGTGTATATATATAACCCTAAGAGCTTTGTTATGTTAGACACTAAATTATCTACACGTATTTGTACACCATAACTATTTCAAAGCATTTTAAAAATGGCACACAAATCAAGGCATGGAAAAATATTTAAAAAAACAAAAGGTACATGTAAATGTAAATAGTATGTAAATACAGTGTAGTTGTAATTTTTAGTGTCACTCCATCATTTCTCTAACCCTAATACACGTATCTGTATGCATAATTTTGAGTGGAGCAAGATAGTAACGTAGAAATACGCACAAGAAGAGTTATCTAATATTACGATTAAACTATGAGAAATGATACATTAACACTAAATTTAATATCTACATCGTATAAAAATACACTATCATATATTTTTTTTTTCACTTTTATTAATTTTTTTATGTGCATTGAAGTTTGTGCAATGTTAAAAATGAAACATATGAAATACAGTGTATGGTTACGGAGTTAAAATTTAAGGGTCATTATAGCATTTCTCTTAAACTATTTGTGAATGTTTGGGTTTAAGAATGTTATTTTATTAACAATGTCAGACTCGAATGATGTTATTAATTTTAAATAAATTTTTGTTAATGAAAAATAAGATTATCCTCTTAAATTAATCCTAACGAAATAAAAAAATCTTTTATTTTATAATCAAGCACAAAAAGATAAATTAATAGAAAGTATTAGGGATACTCCAACCCGATAAACAAAATCATGTGCAAACAACTTAAACCCTAAAGAAATTATTACAAAAAATTAATAGGATGATTGAGTCCGTCGTAAAAAGAGCATATCATAAACGGTTTATTCCTAAGAGGTAGTCACAACCAAGGAAATAACACAATATTGTCGAAAATGGTATCCAGATTACAAATTTCATCTTTGAAAGTAATCTGATTTCTGAACTTCCAAATACACCAACAAATTACCAATCAAATGAACCCTACATCAAACTTGTTACTAATCCCATTAAACAATAACATCCATTCAAGAAAATGATGAGAGTGGCTATCAAAGTTCCTCAAAACTGAAACTCCCAACTAAGTAGCAATTTTACTCCAAACAGAAGCAATTTTATGGCATAAGAAGAAGAAGGGATTAGTTGTTTTATCAGTCAAAAAACAAAACACACAAACCTTATCGTGGGCGTTAGAGATAATTCCTCATGTAGCTCAAGTTCGAACGCGTAAGTAATCCGGTAAACATCATTATGCCACAAAAAACATTTAACCTTCATTGGAGTTTTTGAAGCCCAGATGAGGTCCAAAGCTTATTTTAAATCATTCACCATGATAGGCTCATACGAAGCACTAACAATGCCTTGATAGCAAGACCTGACCAGAAAAACACCATCCAATCCTACTGGCCAAACGAAATTGTCGAGAACATCGTAATAAAAGTTGGATATCCTGCAGAATCACGAATAATTCAGCAAGCTCGTGATTCACATCATCACCACCTTCTACCAAACAGCAGCCCAGATTCCAATGCCAAATGGACTCCTCCCAATTGCCAAGATCGCACACCAGAGCATGTTTATTGATAGATGCCGAAAATAATGCAGGAAAAAGAGTGTGCAGTGGTGAAATATTATAGCATCGAGCAAACCAAAAAGGAAAGGACCGTCCATCACCAACCTTACAAGAAATGACATTTGAAAACCAACCCTCCTTCATTGAGTTAGCTATACACGACAGGTCTCGCCACCAAAGGGAATAGTTAGACGAGCTAAAGCCACCCTCATGAGACAATAAAGTCTGCGAAAAATTACCATACCTTGCAGTTAATAAGCCTCTCCATAAAACGTTGTTATCTGATAAGAAAACAATAATGGAACAGAAATGAAAAGGATGAAAATAGAAATTTATATTGATAATTTTGGAATATTACGACTCAGGTTTTCGAGAGCCTGTCTCTCCTATTTCCAATTCTTCCTAATTTTCCAGAATGTTTTCCTAATTCTGGTTTGCTTCTATTTATATTGTATTTAACATCTGTTCCTAATTGGTACAATTAATCTGAAGGGTTATGACTGTTAGATTTGATGTTGTTTGGTTCCAAGGGTTGCATCCTTTTGGATGGGTGTGTCTATTCACCAAGGGTCACGCCCTCTAATTCGCATCTCTTGATCCTGCACTCCTTGGACATCGCGGCCTGCGGGTGTAAAACTTGGTGATGGGTGGCCTAGGCTTATCAATACCCCCGCCTAAAAGACTCACCTTGTCCTCAAGGTGATAATCTAGGAAGACCTCTTGTAATTTAGCCACAGATTCCCAACTATTTTCACTTGTAGGGAGATTTTACCATTTAACTAAGACTTCCACATTGCCAGGTTGTAACTCACGAATATCTAAAATAGCGTCCGGATAAACCTGTAATTCCTGATCCTCAGATAACATAAGTGGTAAAGGTTGTGATTGGAAAGAGTCACCAATGGCCTTCTTGAGGAGAGAGACATGAAAGACTGGATGAATTTTACTGTGAGATGGAAGATCCAATTTGTAAGCAACAACACCCACTTTTTTTACACCTGGAAAAGACCATAAAATCGAGGGGAGAGTTTTTCATTAATCATTTTAGCCAAAGATCTTCTCCTGTAAGGTAGAATCTTCAAGAACACCTAATCAACGATTTCATATTCTATATCTCAGCGGTGTTTGTTGGCATTTGCACGCATGACATCTTGGGACTTCAACAAGTTCTCTCTCAGAGCCGCCAATAATTCATCCTGAGCAATTGTAAGTTTGTTGACTTCTTCAAGGCGGGAAAGAATGGTGGATCCCTTAAGAATGTGAGGTGGATCATGTCCACACAACGCTTTGAAATGGGACATTTTTCTTGAAGCATTATAATTGGTGTTAAACCAGAATTCTGCCCAAGGAAGACAAGAGACCCATTTCTTTGGCTTAGTACCTGTTAAGCATCGTAAATAAACTTCCAAGCATCGATTGACAACTTCCGTTTGTCTATCCGTTTGAGGGTGGTATGCCAAACTGAATTTTAGTTGTGTTCCTGCTGCTTTAAAAAGGGCTTTCCAAAAATTTCTTAAAAAGAAAGGATCGCGATCTGAAACAATGGAAGACGGAAATCCATGCAATCTTACAATTTCCTATAGAAAAACTGCAGCAACATCGGTAGCGGTGTAAGGATGCCCTAATGGTATGAAGAGGGGCATATTTGGTGAGCCGGTCAACCACCACCAGAATTATATCCTTCCCCATGGATTTGGGTAGTCCTCCAATAAAATCCATCGAAATGTTTGTCCATACTTGAGTAGGAATTGGTAATGGTTGTAGCAGTCCTGCTGGTGATAAGTTGTCGCTTTTGTTTCTTTGACATACTTCGCAAGCTGCAACGAAATTTTTGATGTCGATTTTCATCCCTTCCCAATAAACTAGATCTGTTATTCTTTTATAAGTCCTGAAGATTCCTGAGTGTCCTCCTACCAAGGATGACTGGAATTCTTTTAAAATGATGGGAATTCTGGAGGACGATTTGGACAACACCAATTTCTCCTTGTAAAATAGTTTATGATCCCTTAATGTGTAGCCAGCATGCGACATAGGATTGATAATTAGGTCTTGCATAATTTTCTGTAACTTGACATCTTGTTTGATCTCTTCAGCCCATTCCTCGAAATCGTGAATTTGTAATATTTTCATGGCATAATAAGAACTTCTCCTGGATAGGGCATCGGCAACAGAGTTTTCCTTCCCTGGTTTGTACTGTATTTCAAAATCATATCCTGCTAATTTGGAAATCCATTTGTATTGTTCCTCACGGATCATCTTTTGATCTGTCAAAAATTTCAAACTTTTGTGGTCGGTTTTATTAATAAAATGGTTTCCCAACAAGTAGTGTCGCCATTTCTTGACTGCTTTTACGACTGCCATCAATTCACGTTCATACACTGATTTCTTCTGATTCATTTCTGATAGGGTAGTACTCCAAAAGGCTAAGGGTCTTCCTTCTTGCATTAGAACATCCCCTAGTCCGGTTCCGTAAGCATTTGTTTCAACCACAAAGGGCTGTGAAAAGTTGGGTACGGCTAATGTAGGCACTTTGGTCATGGCTTGCTTTAGTTGTTCGAAAGCAAGTTGTGCCTCCGGACTCCATTGGAAGGCATTTTTCTTCAACAGGTTGGTCAATGGCCTTGCTATTCTTCCATAATCATGAACAAACCTCCTATAATAGCCAGTAAGGCCTAGAAATCCCCTTAAGCTGGTGACATTCTTCGGTAAAGGCCATAATGTCATTGCTTCCAACTTCTTAGGATCTGAGGATACTCCTCCAGCAGACATAACATGTCCCAGATATTCCAAGTTATCTTGGCCAAATGAGCACTTCTTGTCATTGATCTTCAATTCATTTTGTTGGAGTAACATTAATACTTTTTGCAGATGTTGCTTGTGTTCTTCCATAGTCAGGCTGTATATTAGGATATCATCGAAGAATACCAAAACGTATTTTCGGAGTACTGGCCTTAATACTTCATTCATTAATGATTGAAAAGAAGAAGGTGCGTTAGTAAGTCCAAATGGAAGTACCATAAATTCATAATGACCTTCATGTGTTCGGAAAGCAGTTTTTGCAATATCCTCTTCCTTCATTCTGATTTGGTGGTATCCGAATCTTAAATCCAGTTTTGAAAAGATGTTGGCCCCTCCTATTTCGTCCAACAACTCTTCAATCACTGGGATGGGAAATTTGTCGAGAACCTTGATTTTGTTCAAGGCCCTGTAATCTACACAAAGCCGCCAACTACCGTCTTTCGTTCTGACTAGGATGACAGGACTAGAATAAGGACTCGTAGATGGTCGGATGATTTCCGCTTCTAACATTTCCGCAACCAATTTTTCAATTTCTGTTTTTTGATAGTGAGGATATCTGTATGGTCTTATATTTGGTATTTATGCTTCTTCTTTGAGGTGAATGGCATGGTCTTGAAGCCGATGAGGAGGAAGTCCTTCTGGGGGTTCAAAGATGGAAGGGAAATCATGTAGCATATCTTTTAATTCCGACGGGATTGAATCCTTCCAATCTATCTCTGCTTGAATATGACGATAATCGATAAGGAACCCTTCGCCTTGCTGCAAAGCTTTTAACATAGAATTAAGTGAGGCGTCTTTCTTTGAAAGTTCTGGTTCTCCCTTTAAAATCACCTTTCTACCATTAATCTTGAAGACCAACGTTAGTTGTTCAAAGTTGGCATTAATCTCTCCCAAGCTTGCTAGCCATTCCATGCCTAAAACCACATCCACGCCTCTGAGGCCAAACAAGAAGAATTGTTGTTGTACTTGTACTTCTTGCACTTTCAAGGGAACCTTTCGGCATACTCCCTTAAATTTGATTTTGTGACCATCTCCGACTTCTACAACGTATGATGGGGTGTCTTCCACCTCTAATTGTAATTTTTCCATCAATTCCTTCAAAATGAAGTTGTGGGTGGCGCCACAGTCTATCAATACTATGACTTTGTTATCATTAATGCTTCCCCAAACCTTCAAGGATTGGCGAGAAGTAAATCCCACAATACTATTCATGGATAATTGGGGCGTTTCTCTAAATTCTGGTTCGGGCTCCTCTTCGGAGTTTTCAACATCATCTTCATCTGTTACTAACATTATCCAAAGTTGTTTATTTATGCATACATGAGAAGTGCTCCATTTTTCTTTGCAACGAAAACATTCTCCTTTCTTTCTCTTCTCTTGAAGTTATGCTTCGGTTAGTCGTTGAAATCCTCTGGGTTGGTTGTTGTTTTCTGGTTTGTTCACGGATACACTGCCGCAAAAGAATTAGAAGGGCCATTACTTTTTCCCCCACCTTTCTGACTAACACCATAAGTAACAGTCTTCGAATAGGATGGACTTTGATACGAGTTGTTGAATTTTGAAATTGAGTTAGAAGGCGCATTCGGTCACCATTTCCACATTGCTCTATTTTTTTATTCAATCATTAATGCCTTCTTGACCATGATTGAAAAAGTGGGTGGTTCGTAGAGTTTAATTTCTGCCCCCAATGTCTTCCTTTAGCCCGTTCACAAAATTGTCCTTTAAATGTTCTTCATCGACATTTTCCAGCATGCCTGCAAACTTTTCGAATTGTTCAACGTACTCTTCCACTGTTTCTTCTTGTTTAAGTGCAAGGAGGGCAGCAAAAGGGTTGAGAGTGGCTGAAGTTTGGAACCTTTCAATAATGGCAAGTTTGAAATCTTCCCATCCAATATCAGAATTGCAATTCTACCACCATTGGAACCAAGATAGCGCCTTTCCCTCTAGAGCCACCATAACTGCCTGAATTTTCTCTTCTTTTAGGATGTCTCTCATTTGAAAGAAGCGTTACAATTTATTTATCCAGCCATAAGCATTGGATTCTCCGTCGTATATGGGGATTGCCAATTTTCTCCATCGTTTTATTTTTATTTCTCCGGTGTGGACCTTAGTTGAATGTTCTCCATTGATGGAACCTTTGGGTGTGCCATCTTCTGACCGCTTGGATAAATTTTCCACCATGGGTTCTAGGCGTGCAAAGCGTGTTTCGAAATGTTGCCGTTCTGCATCTCGATTTTGTCGGTCCGCCGTCAACATTTCCAAAATTCTCTCCATTGTGTCTGGATTTTCGGGATTAGATCGAGTTGTCACCATAGTTGGAAGCAAAACACCTGAACGGTGCTCTAACACCAATTGATAAGAACACGAGAATGGAACAGAAATGAAAAGGATGAAAATAGAAATTTATATAGATAATTTTGGAATATTACAACTCAGGTTTTCGAGAGCCTATCTCTCCTAATTCCAATTCTTCCTAATTTTCCAGAATGCTTTCCTGATTCTGGTTTGCTTCTATTTATACTGTATTTAACATCTGTTCCTAATTGGTACAATTAATCTGAAGGGTTGTGATTGTTAGATTTGATGTTATTTGGTTCCAAGGGCTGCATCCTTTTGGATGGGTGTGTCTATTCACCAAGGGTCACGCCCCTTGATTCGCATCTCTTGATCCTGCACTCCTTGGACATCGCTGCCTGCGGGTGTAAAACTTGGTGATGGGTGGCCTAGGCTTATCATTATCCGTAGACACCTAGATCTCTAATACTCAAACCACCTAAATCCTTAGGTTTACAAACCGTATTCCAGCTGATCATAGACAAATCGTGATTATTCGTCAAGCTAGGCCAGAGGAAGCTTCGCTGGATAGAAGTTAAAAGCTGATTAATCTTTACTGAAGCTTTATAAAAAGATAAGAAATGGATCGGCAGGCTAGACAACACATTATCAGATTAACTCTCCCACCAATTGATAACAACCTACTCTTCCAAGCCGACAAGCGAGATTTAATTCTGTTGATGATCGGGTTCCATAAAGAAATACGCCTATGATTTCCACCTATTGTTAAGCCAAGAAAACATAAAGGTAGAACTTTCCATGAGCAAGCTAAGAATCGAGAAGCTGCCAAGATGAGAGAATCCTTAATGCCAATGGCATAAATACAACTATTAGTGGAATTTAATTTCAAACTCGAAACAAGTTCAAAACCACGAAGGGTAATCTTTATACCCCAAATATTTGACCATGATGTTTCACAAATAAGAATTGTATCATCAAGAAATCGCAATAAGTTATGCTCATCATCATCGTTAACTTTTAACCTTCACATAATACCTAACTTTGATGCTTTACTAACCATGAATGCACGACCTTCTGCTACTAAGGTAAATAAGAAGGGAGACAACAGTTCGCCCTGCCTAAGACCTCTCGAAGCTTTGAAATCATTTGAAGTACTCCTGTTGACAAGAACAAACATGAAGCTTTGGAACATGTCACCTTTGATCCAATCTATCCATTTATTACCAAAACCCATAGCCAACAAAATCTTGATTAGGAAGTCCCAATCAACACAATCATAAGCCTTAGCGAAATCCTCTTTTAGCATGATGCACCTTCTATTACTTCTTTTAGCATAGTCGCACAACTCATTTTCCATAAGAACCCCATCTAGAAGTTGTCTACCCAGAATAAAAGCAGTTTGTGATGCCGAGATAAGTTTAAAAATAACCTTTCTAAGATGTGCCACCTAATCTTAGAAATAATCTTATAGATACAACCAATGAGATAGATTAGACGATAATCTTCAATGCATTGTGGACTCTCCAATTTTAGTATTAAGGCAATAAAGGAGCATAACATAGCCTTTGGTAACACTGAAGAGTAATGAAATTCACAAATACACTTATAAACCTCCATCCCGAGAATCTTCCAACAACGTTTAAGGAATAGCAAATTAAATCCGTCTGGACCCGGGCTTTTGTCTCCATCGCATTCAAAAACCACCTTTATAACCTCCTCAAGAGTGAATAATTCCTCAAGCTTCAAAGTTTCAACCACATAAAGTTTTTGTAATCCATTCTAGTCAAAACAAGGCTTCTGGCTGCAGTCCTTCGCAAATCTATCCACAAAATGGTTTATAACAGCTTTCTTGATTGAATCCACGTCCTCCAATAGATTAGAACCCACCCTCAAAGTAGATATCGGATTCCTCCTTGTTCTGGATTTTAACATCGAGTGGTATAACTTTGTATTCAAATCATCATCTTTGAGCCATTTCAATCTCGCCTTTTGTTTTAACATACTTTCCTTAATTAACAAGTTGGTCCACATACTTTCACTGGCTTTGCTCTTCAAAATTAATTGCTCCTTTATAACAATGTTATCTGTATTGAACATCTCAGCTTCAATCCTATTCAGCACGTTAATCCCATCCTCAAGCTTTAAGTCCAAGAACCCAAATACCTCATTGTTCCACCATTTCAACCTAGTCTTAAATGCTTGGAATTTCTTACATAAAACTTGAGCAGCATTGCTACTAAAATGAAAAGAATTTCATTTCTTTTTAACAAATTCCATAAAGTCGGGATGCTCGAGCCAACAATTGAAAACCTTGAACAGCTTAGGCCCCCACTTCATACGATTAGCAGAAATCCAAACCGGCATGTGATCTGAAATGCCACGACTGCCTACCTTTTGAGCCACCACATTCCATAAGTTAATTAAATTCTCTGATAATAACATTCTGTCAAGCCTGCTACATCAACGTCTATTTGCTTTAAACCAAGTGAATCTATCACCAATTAAGGGTAAATCAACTAGTTCCATTTGATCTATAAAGGTAGATAATTCTTCCATTTCTAAATAGCTTAAAGCACCCCTTCCCAACCTTTCATCTGATGATTTAATTGCGATAAAGTCACCACAAACTATCCACTCGCCATGTTGTGACTTTCACTTCAAGTTAATAAGCTCCAGCCGCATAGAACGTTTCTCCTCCAAACTGCATTTTCCATAAATGTTAACAAAATACCACATAGTACCTTTCCAAGATGCGAAGATTCCCAAGAAACCGTTTCCACGAAAACTATGAATCAGATTAATAACTCCCCTTCTCCAAATTGTTAAAATACCTCCAAATTATTCAACAGAATTCAATGCAGACCATTCACAATCTTCATTCCCCCACATGCTTTAGACAAGTTTGTGATCCACACATTGACTCTTGGATTCTTGTAAGAAACATAAGTCAGCCTTACCAGACAAAAGAATTTGCTTCACCCTACTCTTCTTCAAATTAACAGTTTCAATATCAATTTTATTTTAAGACTTATGACTTCAAATTCCTTTTTACTCACTACTTAACGATTTACTAATTTCTTGTTTGTAGCAATTGGATTTTTTTAATGAGAATATTAAACTTGCATAGTAGATTAAATTCCAATCTTTGGCATATAGTCCGATCTATGATCTATCTAACAACTGGTTTTAACTTTGTAGGTGAATATTTGTCATTTAGAGATGACCTACACTAACTTCTACTTTTATTAAAACTGTTGGAATATTTTATTGAATTTTGATTTAAAAAATTCAATAATATTATACAGATATATTTAAATTAATTATACTTGTTATTTATCAATAGGAATCTTTAATTGATTTAATAATAAAATTGGAATAAAGTTAACTGTATTTTTATTTAAATAATTTATTATTTATTATTTAAGTTTAAAAGCAGTTTTAGTTTTCTTATTTTCATTTTTGTTCCTCTAATTTTAAGAATTATATCAAATATGACATAGTTTTTGTGGTATTAAAGAATATCCAAATCATTTCAAATTATTATTTATTTTATTAGTATTATAAATTATTATATAAAAAAAAATTAAAATAAAATAAATAAAATATAAAATTGATTTTCTTAAATTGAAACTTTTGTTAGGTAACCAGAATTGGTGTGTATCGATGGAAAAGGACCTTGAATCGATGATGCTAATCTCCAATATAGTGGTGAGGGGTGCACCTACAAGGTTAACACTCAAACGTCCAACTCAGTTTTGAATCCAAGATGAATGTGGTAAGAGTGAGAATAAGAAAAGTGTACCTTGAATCTCACATATACTAACTTTATATGTGGGATTATTCTAGTTGGACTTGCATCAGGTTGGGCTTTTGGACCGCCCCAAAACAGTTGCCCTTGAGGCTTCGTCAAGTGGAACCAGTCGGGGAAGTCTTGAAACCACAACATATCTTTAATTAACAACGGTGTCTGTCCTTGGAGGGAAGTGGAAACATTTTGGATCAGCTATTAAATTAATGGGAGACAAGCAGATTAAATTTTTTTCCCATCATTAAAATGTTTCACCAATTTTTCTCTACGCATGGCCTGAGGTTATCGGCTTAGGGTATGGTGATTCCTCATAGTATACTTGAGTGCACTTGAGTTTGTTTATGTTCCCTGGGAGAAATTCAGTCGTCGATCTTGCAACTTTCCGCTCTAGCTGATTTGGTATGTTCATTTCCTTCACCTATATTTAAGGGTTTTCGAGTTCTGAGAGAAATTTTGGCTACCTTTGAGAATCAGTTTTTACTTGTGAGCATATTTCCTTCTTCTTCTCCAGGAGTATTTCCAAGAGTCACTTCTATTTTTGGAATAAAGCTTCCATTATCTCACTTGAATTTCACTTTTCCCGTTAGACTGTACTTCTATCAAGTACCCTCATTACCTTTACTTTTTCCTTATCTTCATCATTTACTTTATTATATCCAATACGAGTGATATCCCACATATGTTTGTCTAGAAGTTTTGCGAGTGATGGTTCTTCCTTAGTTAGGGAGGGAGTATCATTTGCTCCAAACTCTCCCCACATAATCATTGATTAACTGGCCCATGAGGTCATATCTATAATCGATTATTTTGATTTAAAAAGGCTATTTGTGGGTTCTTTAGAGGAGGGAGCTTCCTCCAGTGATTCCTCTTTTGATTTTCTCTTATGTGATGACGACACAAAAGGTGGTCATGTTGTCACTTGTGTGCCCACCTCCTCTCAAGTTGCAAGGACTTTGGCTTCGCCTGCTTTGATAACTCTAGAGATAAAGGCTAATATCCTGAATATGAAGGGTGCCAAAGATTTTTCTAAGGTTAATCAGAAAACCTATGGTCGGGAACTAAGCGAGACTGACATCGAAGATCATTTGGAACGTGAAGCCTAACTAGATGGAGTTAGTTGGCTTAAACCTTTCAAGAACTTTAAGGTCAACGAGTTGTCCTTGGGAAAAGCCACGTTAGTGGAGTCGGGCGTTGCAATCAAATATGGCCGGGTGGACTCAATAATAGTGGGTACTTTTTCCGTTTTAAGTGATCAGGCGGCCGTAAAAGGCGACCAACATTACGATCGACCATCCCTCTGACTCGTCAGTCTTATCGGTGGATCCAGAAAAAATTATAAGAAATAACTTCGAAGGGTGTTTTGTCCTACTTTATAAGTTTCAGTTCACCAGGATAAACCTGTGGTTGCCTTTGTCTGAGTTTGATGTGGAAGTGTTGAAATACCTGAAGGTTTCCGCCTCCCAGATTCAGTCGCGCTTTTGGGCTTACGTGAAGGTGATTCAATTTTGAGCTGAGCATAGGTCTTGGAAACCGTCATACCGATTGTTCTTCAATCTATTCACAGTAATACACATTTCTCACTATAAATTCTGGGGTTAGGAACTTATTTAATTATGTTTGTGCGTTCCCTTATTCGGCCCTCTCTCTAAAGACTAGGGTGACTTTCTAGGGTGTTTTATGTTGGTTAGGCCTCACACTCGAGATGCTCGTTTTTTCTTATGCTCTAGAAGTTCATAATCTTCTCACTTTTGTAAGGATAGGTTTCTGAAATACTGGGCTTGGCCTCACTTCTTTCCTTAGACTTATTTGTATGTTGTCAAACAGGATTCTCTCACTAATGAAGAAATCATGATGAAGAGGGACATGTTTTCTCTCTACTTGGGACTTGGTTATGAGGAAAGGTTTGTCCCTACTAAAGTGTATTCTTCCTTTTAGAGGAAAAAGTTTATTAATATCCTTGTTATAATGTGTGTGGTCAGCCGTCGGGAGAAGACATAGATCTTTGGGGAGGACGGGGTTATGTCCATTTTTTGACATGGGTGTTTGTACTTGTAGTTAAAATGGATTCTTTGCACACATAAAAATTATACACTATTTCCACTTCTCAGGGTGTCAAAATTGGTCCTCTGACTTGGGTTATAACTCTTCCTCAGATAATGTCTATCGTGTCTGATGCCCTATAGCTTTCCTCAACTGCCATTGGACCTGTCCAACCTCCAACTGCCAATGTTTCTCTGATTATGAAGGATCGACTTTGGTATTTTGTTATCCTGACGAAGAGAGGCAGGGATTATGGTGTGAAAGTCCTTTCTTGGATAATACTCATCTAAAAAGGCATGTTTGTCTGGGAGTGTTACTTCAGGATCAGTTACCCCTCTCCTTAAGTTGTTGGCCATCCTTCTTGCCCAGATTCTCCGTATTCCCAAGGAAGTTGCTTTTTCCTATGTTTGAGGAGGATCTAGTCTACCTTTAGAATCTTTCTTAGGCGGATAAAATTGAGCTTTTTTTAGGCTACCTTATATACCTACTGGGAGGCCTCTTTGTTCTCACTTGATGCTACTATACATGGTGATATCCTGGCTGTGGATAATCCTTTCAAGGAGAGGGATTCCTAGAAAGGTAAGTGTGAGGCCCTGGAGTAGGTGATCTAAGTTTTAGGAGGACACATCTGCTCTTCAGGAAAAGGTTGATTGTGCAGAGGATTTCCAAGAGGATGTGAAAATCCACGACTTTTCTTCTACTTCAACTTCCTGAATCATTGAGTTTAAGTCTTCCTTATAGGAAGAAAAGAAGCACCATAAAGAAACAGTCATTGCCGCTACAAAGATGAATTGTCATGCTGACAAGGTTGTAAAAGCCCTTTAATAAGAGAAGGAGACTCGTGCTGAAAATCATAAGGCTCATGATGCTCATGTGGTTGAGCTAAGGAAAAGAGCCGGTGAGTCCCTCCAACAGACTTTGGCAAACATATATGGGGCTTTTGATCATTTAGTTAACCAAGTAAGGAAGCTTCTATTAGATGTCTATATTCCCCACCCAGAATTGGATTCATTCAAGGTTGTTTGGGATGGGGGTTTTGATGGATAATAATTATGAAGACAAGAATATTTATATACTTTTCATTTCAGTTTGGTGCCTTTATTTATATTCTTAGGAATGATGTTTTATTTAACTTCTTTATGGTCCTCCATTCCACCGTATGAATTGTTATCTTATAGGCATTGAATTGACTGGTAGGTCATGTTCCTGTTGCATAAGAACTTTCTTATCATTTTTGTAATTTTAAATTTGTTTTTCACGTGTGCGCTATTGGAGTATGGCGTGTCTACCAGACTATATGGTCCCGTCTGGAAAATGTAAAATGACATTGGAGCTTCGTCTTTTTTGGCTCTGATTGAAAAGAGTTAGTGTCATCCTCTGGCATCACTAGGAGTTGTCGTGATTGAGTCTCCTTCATGATTACATTTCTCGGAATCAAGTTTGAAAAGATTCATTTTTAACATGAATAAAACTTTGGTTAGATTTGATCTTGATCATAATGTCTTTAATAAATAGCATATGTTAGTGGAATGAAATCATTTTTTGTTTTTGGTTTTAGTTTGATTAAAATTAAAATCTCTGTGTTTTTAAAAATTTTAAAAATTTGAGATTTTACAAGATTAATCTGAATCATTCAGTTTACACTGAATTTTTTATTATGATCAAATTATGCAAAAGTGAAACCTAGTCATTTGATTCGAATTAATATTTAGACATGATCCAAATCATTTTCATGGTGGACAATTTTGTTTGATTTGATTCAAATCAAACTTTGTACATGATTCAAATCCTTCACTTTTTCAGAAACTTCATTGTCAGGGTTGTGGCATTTGATTCGAACCAACATTTTCATATGATTCGAAACATGTGGCATAAATTTCCCTTTGCCTTATTCAAATCAATTGTCATATTTTCAAATTTCTATTTTTCTTTTTATTCCATTACACTTTCTCATTTGATTCAAATCATAGATTCCTCTTGATTCGAATCTAACTGACTTTTTCAAACATTTTGTGTGCTTACTCTTAAGCACATGTAAAAGCTTTTTATCATGATTTCTTAATATATCATCTATCATTCTGATCATAATTTTCAGTGTGATTTAGTGAAAAATCTATTTTCTCTGTTTTGAGTGTTCAAAGTCTTGCTACGAAATACTCACATCTTCAACTTCAATTGAGTTCAGATCTTAATAACGATAATTCTGTAATTGATTGAAGGAGGCACGTACTTAAACTAATCTTTATTGGATATCTTGTTGAGTTTTTTCAGGCTGTCAGCGAGATGACAAATTCCATTGAGAAGAATTAAGTTCTTCTCTCCATAATTGTCTTAGTAGTAACTGTGTGGAAGGTTACAAATAAGGCAGAGTTCTTATGAAATCTTCAGACAATTTTATCGCTCAAATAATCAGTAGGATCAAGGGTTTGATAGCTACACACGAAATTTTGAAGCAAAATCGGTGTTATTGGAAGATTCAAGAAACATATTTTAGTAAAGATCATGTGGAAGAGTTTGGAAAGTGTGTTGTATACAAGTCAAGATCCAAATAGGAGATTTATTTTGTCAACTGTATTGTAGATTGGTGATTGTATGAACTCTTGGAAATATTTTTCAAATAACAAGAAACTATGCAAGTTCCAACGAGAAACCAGTAAAGATTACATGTACGCAAAGCGAGGAAAAATGTCAAAGCACTATAAATCTCGGTGTCATCCTATTATATCATTTGTTTTTTATAGAAATTTATTGCGTAAGCATTAGGTTTTTTTTTGGAATTGGATAACTGGTTAAGCTAGCTCTGTGATTAATAATATGAAGCAAATTGAATTTAAAAATCCATCAATTGAATCATTATGTAAAAACTTCTCGTGCATTACGCAATTAAATCAATTTAAACCAAGCGTTTACCCATTATAATCTTTGATATTTGTGAAAAGATCCGTATTGACTTGATCAATATTAAAATTGTATAATTTTCAGTTTTGCATAAAACCATCCGCTCGCAGCTCATTTTTGAAAACATCTGATTTTTGAAAGACTGCTGTTAAATTTTGATTTAGATCTATTCATCCCCCCTCACTCTAGACCATTTTTCTACTTCCATATTCACACCAAATAATTGGTATCTGATCTTACCGGATGATCAGAATCTGAGGTGGGTCAAAGACAAGCGTTTGTGATGTTGGGTGTGAAAGAGGAGGATGGGGTGTACTTGCAAGGCACTTAAATGCTAAAGTAAGAAAACAAACAAGAGAAAGAGCAAGTATAGAATATGAGTGTTTCATGGTGAATATTGGATACCTAACCCTCTTAAATGAGAGGGTTTTATAGTGCCTTCAGCGCTTGGCCATTGGTTTCTATTTTTGGAGCAAGATAATTGTTTCTCGAAGAATAGGTAACTGTCAGAACTAGTCGTTGTGACGGGCAGGCGTGCCCATAACTAGTCGTTGGCACGGGCAGAAGCGTAGTTACGGGAACACGCGTCTTGGTTGTTTTTGGATGGTGGGACTGTGCATGAAGGGCAGAGACTGACAAGGAGAAGTATTGTGACCAAGGGTAAATTGGTCAGCCTCCCCTATTGGAGGGGCTGAAAGGTAAATTCTCCCCTCAAAGTAGTTGGGCTCAGACAATTAGGTCGTTTTGGGAGCAGAAGTGAATTCGGTCATGCCTAGCCATTGGACAAGTCCGGAACAGTATCAAAAGCTAGTCTTTTGATTATGTCTAACTGACATCCAAAAGTTTGTAAATATGTCGGAAGATGACGAATCTAAGAGAACGTATAAAAGAGCACCAATTTTTAAAGGTGAAGAAAAAGTGAGAAGAACAAGTCTAGGGTTTCAGGAGGGAAGAGCAATTTTTTATTAGAGACTTCCTGATGGAAAATCTAAGGTAAGGGGGAGTAAGGGCTTTTACTATGGAAGTATTGCATGATAGCTGTTGCACCCCAAAATTTGCCCACCGGTTTTCCGACTTTGACTGGCTTTTGCTTCGTTCTTCATCTGCATATCATTTTCGCATTTTGCCCGTATTATCAGCCGGATTGAATTTGTCAGGATTTTAGCCGCTTTGCTCGCGTTTCAGGCGAATCAAATTAATTCAAACGAAAAGCTCAGTGTCAAAATCGAGCGAAAGTCGCTCTCCTCTTGATAATTCAATCCATGTTGATAATATCAGCACATTTCGGTGCTCGCCCGTTTTCCCATGGCATTTTGCATTTATTTATTTTTTTTTTTTTGCTTTATTTAATCATTTAGAATAGTTATTTATTTCTTTAGAATAGATTTTATTTTTATAAGTTTTTATATAGATTTTTTAATTTAGTTAGATTTTTTTATTAGAAATAGTCTTTTATTTATTTAGAATAGAAATAGATTATTTTTATAGCATAGAATTAATTTGTTTTTAGAATCATTTTAGTATTAGAATTAATTAGATTTGATTTAATTTTAGAGATATTTTAGGATTTTAGAATTAAATTAGTATTGTTAGAGATATTTTAGGATTTAAATATTTTTTAGAATATTAAATAGTTTTGAATAGATTTTTATTTTCATATAGAAATTATTTTATTTTGTTTTAATAGTTTTTAAATATTTTTGTTTATAAGTTGTTTAGAGTTATATATTAAATAGGTTTTTTTTTTATATTAGGATTCATTTGTAATTAATTTTATTTAATAGTTTTGTTAGAATTTTCTTTTTAAAGTTATTTTCATTTTATTATATTAAAATTAGTTTTAGTATAGAATATTTTATTAGATTTTATTATTATTTTATTAGTTAAAAATAGTTTTTATTAATTAATTTTGATTTTTTTAATGTTTACGTAATATATATTTGTTTGTGCGTGAGAATTAATGAATGTATATATGTTTTAGTGGTTGGGCTTGTGTGTATTATACTGAAGGTTGGGGGTTCGAATCCCAGCTTCAGCATTTTATTGATTTTTTTTTTCGTTTTATTATATTATGTAATATATATTTTGTTTGTGCGTTTTGTTAATAGAAGCAAATCTGTCCCAGCGGATGAGGTTCTGCGTATTTGTTTGAAGGTTGGGGGTTTGAATCCTATCCCCAGTGCCTTTTTTTATTTTATTCAATTTTTATGAAAAAGTTTCTTTATTTTATTTTTTTCAATTTTTATGAAAAGTTTTTTATTTTTTATTATTATTATTTTTTTTACCCCAAAATGCCACGTGGCAGCCCTATATAGGGGAGGGCCACTATTCACCTTCCCCACAGACAACTTCAGCTTTCAGCCTCCAAACCCTAGGACAAACCTAACCCTAGCGGCCACCCAAACCCTAACCCTAGGTCATTCCTAAAACCCTAGTTCCACTTCACCTGAGAAATCAATGGCCACCCTTTCTACGCCGGAAAACTCATGTGTTCGCCCGAATGTTCTTCGTCATCTTCATACACCTTCGTCATTTTTCCAGATTTCATCATCAATATTCATCCCGTTTATACCATTCTCCAGAAAACTCAACAACAATCATCATTGTTTATCCATTATTTTCCAGATTTCATAAAGTTCACTCAAACCTTCATATCATGTTCATACGGATTCATCGTGTGCTTCATGTTCTTCATCCATTTTCCAGATTTTTATCCAAACATTCATATCTTCATCCTTCAACCAGATCCAGATCGAATCACATCTTCAACTTCACCATCACGATCTGAACTTCTTCAATCAACATCCACACCTTCAACATCCAAACTTCATATCCAGATCTACAAACAACACACCACAAATCCAGATCTACAAACCGTAATCACATATCTTCAACAAACACAACCATTCCTGATCCTATATTCAAACCGAATCAAAAACAGAGAAGAGTGAGTCGAACGAAAAAACCGGAAACCTTGAGCATAACCAAACACGAATCTGCAAACTCTTTTCCAAATCTCATACTAACTCAAACACAAATCATCATACGTTCAAACATCTCCATATCTACACTCAAATCTTCGTCAATATTCACCTTCAATCTACAACCTCTATTTCCAGATTCAAACTTCAAATCACCGATCCAAACTCCAATCGAACCGTCCTCGTCCAACAAATCTTCATCCGTCATCTTCCATGCCTCAAAGGTTATTGCATTAAACAGGAAGTGATGTTTGGCTGGGATTTTGTTGTTTGGTTTTTGTTGTCTGTTTTCGTTTGATTGAACAGGAGATGATTGTGAAGTTGAAGAAGAGGATAGCTGAGTTTTGTTTTGGTCAGATGGAGAAGAAGCAGATGAGACGAAGAGGGAGAGCATCAGACGGCGGCTAGGGTTTCAAGCAAGAGGAAGAAGAGGAAATGCTTCTGGTTTTTGTTGGTTTGGCTACAATGGGGTTAGTGGGCCTTGTGGCCCATTCCTTCATATTTTGAGCTTTACACCCCCATATTCAATAATTCTCCCCTGCTGTTGGTGGGATTTGGATTTCAAGGCCCAACTGGATTTCTGGATTGTCCCCTCTAATTTTCTCCTGCACCCCCATTTATTGCTATTTGATTTTGTTTGGGCTTCAGCCCAGCTTTATTTTCAGTCTAGCACACCCCTGTTGTTAATGCTGCCCCCCTGTATTTTACTTTGGGATATTATAATATTTTTTTATTTTGTACATATTTTTCAGAATATTATTATGAGTATTTTCTTTTTAGAATATTATAGTATATATCAAATATAGATTTTCTATTATAATTTCTTTTTATACTTATTTTTTATATTTTATTTTCTTCTCATTCCCTTTTAATTTCTTTAGGAATTTATTTAGAACTTTATTTTAATTTGAGAGGTTGAATATTATTTCCTTTTGTCATTGGACTTTATTTTCATCTCACTTTTCTTTTGTGGGTCGATGACGAGACCACCTTCGATTCTCTGTCAAATTATTGATGAGAAATGAAGGATCTGAGACCACATCTTTTCTCTCCTCATTTCTTGTCCCGATTCGATTCACCGACGCTATCAAACAATCATCAATAAGGAATCAAATTCTTTGTATTGAATTAAAAAGAGAGGATTGGGTGTAGACCTCTTCTTCTTCGAGCGTAGGGATGCCCACTGTAGTGAGGGTGGTTTCGATGCTCGTCTGTCAATACAAAGACGCTTCCACCCCTTTTGCTCTTAAAACCTCGGTCTCGTACCGAGTGCATTTTCAAACCCCTTCAATAAGGAATCGTTTCTCTTTGTATTGAATTAAAGGGAGAGGATTGGGTGTAGACCTCTTCCTCTCCGAATGTTGGGATGCCCACTGTAGTGAGGGTGGTCTTGATATTCGTCTTTCAATACGAAGACACGCCTTTATCCACCATCTCGCTTTCACAACTTCCTTCCACAATTTTCACACCTAAAACCTCGGTCCTGTACTGAGTGCACTTTCAAATCTTTTCATAACAAAAACTTGAATGGTCGTGGAGTGGTTAGGCGTAGGCCTTCTCCTATCCCGAGTGCTGACGTTTACCGTAGGGTTCTCTGTCGCAAAGCACTTACCATTCAAAACCAAAAACATCTTTAATAAGAGAATGAAGTTCTCTTTGCATTGAATTAAAGAGAGAGGATTGGGTGTAGACCTCTTCTTCTCCGAGCGTAGGGATGCCCACTGTAGTGAGGGTGGTTTCGACGCTCGTCTTTCAATACGAAGACGCCTCGTTCGCCACACCCTTTTATAACAAAAACTTTGAGATAAAGAATTGGGTACTACCCGTAGGGGTTACTATCCGAGGACCTATCTCGCCCCTAAAAAACAATTCAACCAATCAAACATGATACCTTGCCTCGCCTGGCGAAAACCAACCTTTCAAACAGGATATGTTACGTCCGTTCTACCGCAAACAGGTACGCCTAAGTCTCCAACGAGCGAGCAGCAAAACACCTAAAATGCTAGAACGCGCACGATAACATCATCCCCAAACACACCGGTTATCCGCACCGTAGGCACGAACTATGTTGCTCTGATTTCTCTTGCATGTTGAGAATACGTAGGCATAGGATTGCGACAATCCTAGCGAGCACCCTTTTTCTTTTTCACCCTTTCCCAGAAAGGCATGCTACGTCCGTTCTACCGCAAATAGGTAACGCCTAAGTCTCCAACGAGCGAGCAACAATACACCTAACTGCTAGAATGCGCACGATAGCAGCGTCTACCAAGACTACCCCGCACACCGTAGGCCGAACTACGGCTGCTCTGATTCTTTACTTTGTTCAAGTAAAGATACGTAGGCACAAGGGCCACAATCCTTGCCGAGCACATTCCCCCCATATCTGTAGTTCCCCGAACTACGTCGACTCTGATTTTCTCATACCTTTTGAGAATACGTAGGCCTAGGACCGCGAAGTCCTACCGAGTCCTTTCTTTCTCTTCCTCCCCCGTTATCTCTCTTTCCCCTGTTTCTAACCCTTTCTCTCTATCTTTTGGAACACTTTTATAGCATAATATTTAAGCAGATATCTTCACATATCGAGAAACAAAAGGTTCCCATCGAGTACGATGGATGCGAGGGGTGCTAATACCTTCCCTTCGCATAACCGGCTTCCGAACCCGTTCATGGTTGCGAGACCATCTTATCCATTTCTTTCTTAAGGTTTTCTCGATATTTTCCTTTCCCCTCATGGGATAAATAAAGTTCGGTGGCGACTCTTCTGTCTATCCTTTTCGCCTCCCCGTCGTTGCGCGATGCATTTTTTCGAGTAGCGACAGCTGGCGACTCTGCTGGGGATGTTCCTAGCGAGCCGAGCCTATTTTGTTTGTCGTGTTTGTGTTTTTATTTGTTTTACTTGTTTATGCTTTGTTCTCTAATTTTTGGGTTTATTTGGATGGTTTGTGAGGATAAAAGCTTTCTACCAGAGCTTTCAAGTATACACTAAGTTAGGAGGTGGTTTCTTTCTGATTTGCGAGACTTAGGACTCGTTGAGTTGGTTTGAATTCCACCGCTCAGATGAGACCCCTTTAGAATGATTATGTCTTACGTGTAGTCGTAACGACGTCTTTGTTTCCAACTTGGGAGTCCGCGATTCTGAGGACCTTTTGTAGAACCTTATTCCGAAGGTTCCTAAAACATAACTCTGTGTTCATCCTTTGAAGGGATTACCGTCTTACGAGTAGTCGTTCTGATGGAAAACTTTTGAGGGTTAGTGCATGGGACTTTGTTTAAAAGCCTTTGGAATACCCTCTTATAAACCAGTAGATTTCCCACCCGAGGTGAAAGATATCTCGTTGTGTTGTCTTGTAGAATTTGTGACTTTGATCCTTTGTGTGTTGCATTAGCATTTTTCATTGCATTTCATTTGCATCTCATTTTTGCATATCCATCCTCAACCAGAGCAGAGAGCTTACCAGTCTTTTGTCCAACCCGCAGTTGATTTCCCGACATTCACATTGGATTTGAGTTAGCTTCTGGAAGGATCATGGACTCAGAGGAGCAGAATTTGGTTGTTACGAGGGCAGAGTTTGAGATGATGAAGAATCAGTTGGATCAACTCATGGAGGCCATGTCAGCTATGACAAGAGGAGGGACCAATGTTCAGAGGACTCCAGTGAACAATGTTGCTCAAGCTCAGCATGTGCAGATTCCTGTCGAAGATCAAGAGCATACTATTGTCAGAGATAGAGATTCATCTTCTCTCCATGACTCTGACTATCAGAACTTCACTTTCTCTGTGCCAGATTCCCAAAGAATTGTTCCGAAGATCACTCCTAAAAACCCACAGACTGTTGAGTTTATGAGAAGGTATCGTCTGTTGGATGAAAAGCTTGATGCTCTGATGAGTCAAAACACTCTTAATTTGAATGCTTCGAGCATGTGTTTGGTGCCAGGTCTTGTGATGCCTCCGAAGTTTAAGGCGCCCAATTTTGAGAAGTACAAAGGGGATGGTTGTCCGAAGCAGCATTTGGTAATGTATTGCAGAAGAATGACCTCTCATGTCCACAATAACAAGCTTATGATTCACTGTTTCCAGGAAAGTCTGAGTGGGGCATCGTTGAGTTGGTATATGCAGTTGAAAAGTGGTTGCATCCGATCATGGTCAGATTTAGCCAATGCCTTTGTGAAGCAATACAACTACAATCTCGACATGAATCCCAGCCGCATGCAGTTGCAAGAATTATCTCAGGCGGACAATGAATCCTTTAGAGGGTATGTGCAGAGATGGAGAGAACTCGCTGCTCGTGTTCAACCACCGGTTCAGGATCGAGAACTGGTTGACATCTTCTTGGGTACTTTGAAGGGCCATTACTATGATTTAATGATTAGTGGCGGAACGTTAAACTTTTCTGACTTGGTAAAAGCAGGAGAACGTATTGAGAGCGGAATCAAGAGTGGAAAGATCCGAGACGTCTCAGATACCTCAGTTTATGAAAGTGAATCAGTTGTCAGCTCTAAAGAGGAATGGGAGAAAGAAAGTAATGCTATCCCAGAATCTCCATTACCTCAGATTCAATTTTCAGACGTTTCAAGTATTCAGAGTCAGCAACCTGTTAGGTATGCGTATCAGATATCTGCCTCCCTACAGAGTCAATATTCATATCGTCATCAGCAGCGTCAGCATGCCCGACGAAGACCGAGGAAGCCAGAGAGACATTTCACTCAGTTGCCGTTGTCGTACAGTCAGATATTGCCAGACTTGATCAGAGGTGGTTTGATAGCGCCGAAGAAAGCTGATCCAGAGACTTCCCCACATCCTTCAGATTCTGATGTCAACGCCCGCTGTGAGTACCATGTTGGGACACAGGGGCATGCAACCGAAGACTGTAAGGTGCTTAGAAGCCAGGTTCAAACTCTGCTAGACTCCAACAGGTTTTCAATCACGCCTCAGGGTATTCAGATCAACGATCTTCCTTCGTCAAGTCATATGGGTTCAGCAGCTAATGTCATGGAGGGATTCACCGAGAGCATATGTTCAGAGGAGTATCAGACGAATTTCGATGAGCAATTCTAAAGATGGCTGGTTCAGCAGCAAGTCAAGAATGAAAGCCCAGTTCCCCGAAGCTGGCAATCTGTTTATCATGTTTTTCCTTTGCATTTGTAGTTTCTTTTCTGTTTAAGTGTGAACTTATTTGCAAATTTCATTTGTAAGACGTGTTTGTTTTCGATCGACAATGATAATGAAATGAATATGCATGTTTTGATTAAATCCATTCGTGTTCACTCAATATTGCTTTTTCGTTAATGTCAAACGCTTGTTTAGGCAAAATACCTTGAGGGAGGATGACGAAATTGAAAGACGCGCAAGCTTCCGATTGTATGCTTTTGAATGAAACCTGCTGATGATGTACAGGCATTGTTTTAATCCCTAAACACAGGAGATATAAGGATGTTAATCCCTTGTCAACCCCTTTGAGCCTAGTTGTAGGAGTTTCTTTCTGAAAACGAAAAACCCTCAATCTTAACCTGGGGCAGGGTAGGTATCAGTTAATTCAACTAAACATCCAGATTGTGAGAGGAGTGTTCCCGTTCAAGGATCAATCACGCCCGTAGAGGTCGTACCTAAAAAGCCGAGAAGTGAGACAGTCACAATCCCTTCAACAAGTCAGACCAGCTGGTGTCACATGATTTGTTCCGAAAAAAGAAAAAAACAGAAGCCCGCTAAGTCGACAACTTGAAAACAAGTGGCTTAGGCAAAAATTGGGGCATCCCGATGGACTTTGAAATCAGAAGATGTGCTCAAAAGAGTCAGTCCAGGCAAAAATAGGGGAATAAAAAATGACGAAGAACAAGTCGTGTGAGCCAGACACCAAGGATGAAAAGCGAGTGACTGTCACTCCGAAAACTTATGGTTTCTTGAACCATCACTCCTATCATTCAACCTTTAAGAGGTGAGTGCGTATGTCGAATTAGCTGAACATAGGATTGAAGAACATCAAGGAGAGTGGGTGGGTTAAACAGAACTTTGAGCCTTACATCCTTTCTTTCAAACCGTGAACCTAACCAAGTTACAACCTTCAAAAGTCCTAATTGAAGTAAGTTTGTTTCGAAAGCATACTTCGGTAAAGATCGCGTCGAAACCGACTCCTAAAAGGATTTCCTTACCCTATGGGTATTGATATTGACATTCTGATAAGTGATGCGTTCACTATATGCCACACTTTTTTCCAATGAACAGACTTGGATTGCAAAACTGTCATATGCATTGCATTAATATTATCTTTTACAAAACGATTTGTTTTACTTGCAAGTAAGTACTTAACAGCAGGAAAGTTCCTACAGTGGAAAGTTTGATCGAGATAAGATGCAGAATGCCTGAATACTCCGTTGAGCAGGGGCAAGGCATATTAAATGATCATCAAAGGAGTCAGCCATCCGAAGATCAGTTAATCTGGGGCAATCAGGTCGAGATTCGATAAATCTCTCGAAGTCAGCCAGGGGCACTTCTCTACAAATCGGCCAATCAGGGGCAAATCACTTCAAGGCTGGGGCAAGTCACCCCAAGAGCACATATATTATCCTTGTCCAGAAGACAATTAATTTGAAGCACCTCTCCGAGGTTCATGATGCTGAGGCAGTTCATATCATACCAACATGGTACAGAGCTTTCAGATCTCCTTTCGAGGAAGACTTATACAGATATCCCACAGGCTGGGGCAAATTTGGAAATAAAGGAACTTTTTTTTCCTCTCCATACCTTCAGAGCTACTCAGAGCTATTCAAGCATGTGCAGTCAATCTGCAGGTTCAAGATGAATGTCGGGAAGTCGTAACCCTTCACCTGTCTTCCCCAGCAAAAGCCCAATCATCATTGGCATGTGTAAGCCATCCCCAGGAGAGTCCAATCATACTTGGCACATCCGGTTATTCCTAGCAGAGTTGGCTTCACCTCTTCAGCATTTATTTTGCTGGAGTGATTCTTTCAGATCCAGCTTTCCCCAGCAGCCCGAGCCTGCATCTGCATTTTTGCATATAGTTATCATATTTGCATCATCTTTGCATTTCATCCTCAAATGCGTAGCATTTCCATTTCGTATGGAGCATCACGCCATAAAAATTCAAACATGTGCATGCGAAGCATAAGCCAGTTTTTGTTAGCCTTCTGTGGCAACCTGAATCACTCTTCAATCAAGACGGTGGTATATCAACAGCTTTGTTCAGACAGCTCATCCGCTTACTTACTTTTGGGTTCCAGATCATACGTCGGTCGTACTTTGTCCATCAACCCTCTGTTGATTACATCCCCAGCAGATTTTCCTCTCGTCTATCATTAGACGATGCGAGATTTGGTTTTGATGTTACTCTCGTCTATCATTAGACGATGCGAGATTTGGTTTTGATGTTCCTCTCGTCTATCATTAGACGATGCGAGATTTGGTTTTGATGTTACTCTCGTCTATCATTAGACGATGCGAGATTTGGTTTTGATGTTACTCTCGTCTATCATTAGACGATGCGAGATTTGGTTTTGATGTTCCTCTCGTCTATCATTAGACGATGCGAGATTTGGTTTTGATGTTACTCTCGTCTATCATTAGACGATGCGAGATTTGGTTTTGATGTTCCTCTCGTCTATCATTAGACGATGCGAGATTTGGTTTTGATGTTACTCTCGTCTATCATTAGACGATGCGAGATTTGGTTTTGATGTTCCTCTCGTCTATCATTAGACGATGCGAGATTTGGTTTTGATGTTCCTCTCGTCTATCATTAGACGATGCGAGATTCGGATATGATGTTCCTCTCGTCTATCATTATACGATGCGAGATTTGGATGATGTTCCTCTCGTCTATCATTGGACGATGCGAGATTTGGTTTTGATATTCCTCTCGTCTATCATTAGACGATGCGAGATTTGGTTATGATTTTCCTCTCCGTCCATCATTGGACTATGTGAGTATTTTGGATATTGTTCTTCCTGTCTACCATTAGACGATGTGGGTTCTGGATATGATTTTTCTCTTTGTCCATCATTGGACGATGTTGAGAATTGACGGCGATGTCAAATATTTGGTTTTCCCAGCGGCGAGGTTGGATGTTTGTTTCTGGCGGCGATGTCAGGTGATTTTGTTTTCCCAGCGGCGAGGTTGGATGTTTGTTTCTGGCGACGATGTCAGGTGATTTAGTTTTCCAACGACGATGTTGTTTGTTTTGGTTGTCCGGCGGCAATGTCGGACGCCTTATTTTTTTTTGAATGACTGGCGGCGATGTCAGATGTGATTTACCGATTAATTATTTTGAATGACTGGCGGCAATGCCAGAGGAATTTTATGTGGAGTTCTGACGGCGAAGTCAGATGTTTTACAAATTTGATGATAAGTTTTGACGGCGAAGTCAGGTGCTTTTACTAGATATTGATGATTGACGGTGATGACAGAGGTTTCTTTTTACGGTTGGCAAATTTCCGGGTTCTTTTTGTATTCAATCACCTTCTACCTTGAATGTTTGAAAGCGATCGCTTTTCATCCCTTCTGGTCCAAGTCAATTGAATAGGGGCAGCTGTTGCACCCCAAAATTTGCCCACCGGTTTTCCGACTTTGACTGGCTTTTGCTTCGTTCTTCATCTGCATATCATTTTCGCATTTTGCCCGTATTATCAGCCGGATTGAATTTGTCAGGATTTTAGCCGCTTTGCTCGCGTTTCAGGCGAATCAAATTAATTCAAACGAAAAGCTCAGTGTCAAAATCGAGCGAAAGTCGCTCTCCTCTTGATAATTCAATCCATGTTGATAATATCAGCACATTTCGGTGCTCGCCCGTTTTCCCATGGCATTTTGCATTTATTTATTTTTTATTTTTTTTTGCTTTATTTAATCATTTAGAATAGTTATTTATTTCTTTAGAATAGATTTTATTTTTATAAGTTTTTATATAGATTTTTTAATTTAGTTAGATTTTTTTATTAGAAATAGTCTTTTATTTATTTAGAATAGAAATAGATTATTTTTATAGCATAGAATTAATTTGTTTTTAGAATCATTTTAGTATTAGAATTAATTAGATTTGATTTAATTTTAGAGATATTTTAGGATTTTAGAATTAAATTAGTATTGTTAGAGATATTTTAGGATTTAAATATTTTTTAGAATATTAAATAGTTTTGAATAGATTTTTATTTTCATATAGAAATTATTTTATTTTGTTTTAATAGTTTTTAAATATTTTTGTTTATAAGTTGTTTAGAGTTATATATTAAATAGGTTTTTTTTATATTAGGATTCATTTGTAATTAATTTTATTTAATAGTTTTGTTAGAATTTTCTTTTTAAAGTTATTTTCATTTTATTATATTAAAATTAGTTTTAGTATAGAATATTTTATTAGATTTTATTATTATTTTATTAGTTAAAAATAGTTTTTATTAATTAATTTTGATTTTTTTAATGTTTACGTAATATATATTTGTTTGTGCGTGAGAATTAATGAATGTATATATGTTTTAGTGGTTGGGCTTGTGTGTATTATACTGAAGGTTGGGGGTTCGAATCCCAGCTTCAGCATTTTATTGATTTTTTTTTTCGTTTTATTATATTATGTAATATATATTTTGTTTGTGCGTTTTGTTAATAGAAGCAAATCTGTCCCAGCGGATGAGGTTCTGCGTATTTGTTTGAAGGTTGGGGGTTTGAATCCTATCCCCAGTGCCTTTTTTTATTTTATTCAATTTTTATGAAAAAGTTTCTTTATTTTATTTTTTTCAATTTTTATGAAAAGTTTTTTATTTTTTATTATTATTATTTTTTTTACCCCAAAATGCCACGTGGCAGCCCTATATAGGGGAGGGCCACTATTCACCTTCCCCACAGACAACTTCAGCTTTCAGCCTCCAAACCCTAGGACAAACCTAACCCTAGCGGCCACCCAAACCCTAACCCTAGGTCATTCCTAAAACCCTAGTTCCACTTCACCTGAGAAATCAATGGCCACCCTTTCTACGCCGGAAAACTCATGTGTTCGCCCGAATGTTCTTCGTCATCTTCATACACCTTCGTCATTTTTCCAGATTTCATCATCAATATTCATCCCGTTTATACCATTCTCCAGAAAACTCAACAACAATCATCATTGTTTATCCATTATTTTCCAGATTTCATAAAGTTCACTCAAACCTTCATATCATGTTCATACGGATTCATCGTGTGCTTCATGTTCTTCATCCATTTTCCAGATTTTTATCCAAACATTCATATCTTCATCCTTCAACCAGATCCAGATCGAATCACATCTTCAACTTCACCATCACGATCTGAACTTCTTCAATCAACATCCACACCTTCAACATCCAAACTTCATATCCAGATCTACAAACAACACACCACAAATCCAGATCTACAAACCGTAATCACATATCTTCAACAAACACAACCATTCCTGATCCTATATTCAAACCGAATCAAAAACAGAGAAGAGTGAGTCGAACGAAAAAACCGGAAACCTTGAGCATAACCAAACACGAATCTGCAAACTCTTTTCCAAATCTCATACTAACTCAAACACAAATCATCATACGTTCAAACATCTCCATATCTACACTCAAATCTTCGTCAATATTCACCTTCAATCTACAACCTCTATTTCCAGATTCAAACTTCAAATCACCGATCCAAACTCCAATCGAACCGTCCTCGTCCAACAAATCTTCATCCGTCATCTTCCATGCCTCAAAGGTTATTGCATTAAACAGGAAGTGATGTTTGGCTGGGATTTTGTTGTTTGGTTTTTGTTGTCTGTTTTCGTTTGATTGAACAGGAGATGATTGTGAAGTTGAAGAAGAGGATAGCTGAGTTTTGTTTTGGTCAGATGGAGAAGAAGCAGATGAGACGAAGAGGGAGAGCATCAGACGGCGGCTAGGGTTTCAAGCAAGAGGAAGAAGAGGAAATGCTTCTGGTTTTTGTTGGTTTGGCTACAATGGGGTTAGTGGGCCTTGTGGCCCATTCCTTCATATTTTGAGCTTTACACCCCCATATTCAATAATTCTCCCCTGCTGTTGGTGGGATTTGGATTTCAAGGCCCAACTGGATTTCTGGACTGTCCCCTCTAATTTTCTCCTGCACCCCCATTTATTGCTATTTGATTTTGTTTGGGCTTCAGCCCAGCTTTATTTTCAGTCTAGCACACCCCTGTTGTTAATGCTGCCCCCCTGTATTTTACTTTGGGATATTATAATATTTTTTTATTTTGTACATATTTTTCAGAATATTATTATGAGTATTTTCTTTTTAGAATATTATAGTATATATCAAATATAGATTTTCTATTATAATTTCTTTTTATACTTATTTTTTATATTTTATTTTCTTCTCATTCCCTTTTAATTTCTTTAGGAATTTATTTAGAACTTTATTTTAATTTGAGAGGTTGAATATTATTTCCTTTTGTCATTGGACTTTATTTTCATCTCACTTTTCTTTTGTGGGTCGATGACGAGACCACCTTCGATTCTCTGTCAAATTATTGATGAGAAATGAAGGATCTGAGACCACATCTTTTCTCTCCTCATTTCTTGTCCCGATTCGATTCACCGACGCTATCAAACAATCATCAATAAGGAATCAAATTCTTTGTATTGAATTAAAAAGAGAGGATTGGGTGTAGACCTCTTCTTCTTCGAGCGTAGGGATGCCCACTGTAGTGAGGGTGGTCTCGATGCTCGTCTGTCAATACAAAGACGCTTCCACCCCTTTTGCTCTTAAAACCTCGGTCTCGTACCGAGTGCATTTTCAAACCCCTTCAATAAGGAATCGTTTCTCTTTGTATTGAATTAAAGGGAGAGGATTGGGTGTAGACCTCTTCCTCTCCGAATGTTGGGATGCCCACTGTAGTGAGGGTGGTCTTGATATTCGTCTTTCAATACGAAGACACGCCTTTATCCACCATCTCGCTTTCACAACTTCCTTCCACAATTTTCACACCTAAAACCTCGGTCCTGTACTGAGTGCATTTTCAAATCTTTTCATAACAAAAACTTGAATGGTCGTGGAGTGGTTAGGCGTAGGCCTTCTCCTATCCCGAGTGCTGACGTTTACCGTAGGGTTCTCTGTCGCAAAGCACTTACCATTCAAAACCAAAAACATCTTTAATAAGAGAATGAAGTTCTCTTTGCATTGAATTAAAGAGAGAGGATTGGGTGTAGACCTCTTCTTCTCTGAGCGTAGGGATGCCCACTGTAGTGAGGGTGGTTTCGACGCTCGTCTTTCAATACGAAGACGCCTCGTTCGCCACACCCTTTTATAACAAAAACTTTGAGATAAAGAATTGGGTACTACCCGTAGGGGTTACTATCCGAGGACCTATCTCGCCCCTAAAAAACAATTCAACCAATCAAACATGATACCTTGCCTCGCCTGGCGAAAACCAACCTTTCAAACAGGATATGTTACGTCCGTTCTACCGCAAACAGGTACGCCTAAGTCTCCAACGAGCGAGCAGCAAAACACCTAAAATGCTAGAACGCGCACGATAACATCATCCCCAAACACACCGGTTATCCGCACCGTAGGCACGAACTATGTTGCTCTGATTTCTCTTGCATGTTGAGAATACGTAGGCATAGGATTGCGACAATCCTAGCGAGCACCCTTTTTCTTTTTCACCCTTTCCCAGAAAGGCATGCTACGTCCGTTCTACCGCAAATAGGTAACGCCTAAGTCTCCAACGAGCGAGCAACAATACACCTAACTGCTAGAATGCGCACGATAGCAGCGTCTACCAAGACTACCCCGCACACCGTAGGCCGAACTACGGCTGCTCTGATTCTTTACTTTGTTCAAGTAAAGATACGTAGGCACAAGGGCCACAATCCTTGCCGAGCACATTCCCCCCATATCTGTAGTTCCCCGAACTACGTCGACTCTGATTTTCTCATACCTTTTGAGAATACGTAGGCCTAGGACCGCGAAGTCCTACCGAGTCCTTTCTTTCTCTTCCTCCCCCGTTATCTCTCTTTCCCCTGTTTCTAACCCTTTCTCTCTATCTTTTGGAACACTTTTATAGCATAATATTTAAGCAGATATCTTCACATATCGAGAAACAAAAGGTTCCCATCGAGTACGATGGATGCGAGGGGTGCTAATACCTTCCCTTCGCATAACCGGCTTCCGAACCCGTTCATGGTTGCGAGACCATCTTATCCATTTCTTTCTTAAGGTTTTCTCGATATTTTCCTTTCCCCTCATGGGATAAATAAAGTTCGGTGGCGACTCTTCTGTCTATCCTTTTCGCCTCCCCGTCGTTGCGCGATGCATTTTTTCGAGTAGCGACAATAGGGTAGATAAAAGAGGTCATTGCTCTCATTAGGATTGTATGATTTTGTTTTTGATGAATTGTTGTGATGACAGAAATCTGGAAATTGATGGTTTGTTGTGTTTGTGTATGTGATTTTGTGACTGGAAACATGCTTGAATCATCAGGTTATGTATATATAAATTTCTTCCATTGATGAATGTTTGAATGCTTTGATCATGAATGTGATTGTTGGTGAAATTGTTGATTTAATTGTACAACAAATTACCATGAACCATGATTGATTTATATGTTATTAGATTTTGATTGCTACAAAAATATGGTGTACTGTGTAAATTGAATTATGGAGTATTAGGATTGTAGAAATCATACTTGGAATGATACGTGTTGGGTTGAAAATGAGGGAGGTGAAGAACAGGGGAAAATTGGATTTTTTGGAAAAACAAGCAGTGACAATTGATTGCCTCTCCATGACAATCAACTGCACTCTTGCAATTTGTGAAAAAAATAATACTGATAATCGACTGACATCTAGTATTAATCGATTATTTTTCTATAAATAATGATCAAGAAATATTATTCTTCGTGCGATCCTTCAGGGATGCTTGAATATTAAATTAACATTTTGACGTATTAAAATTCAATTTCGGACAATCATATAGAAATGTTTTAATGTTAAATTCTTTCCGAAATTAACAAGAATGATCAAAGAAAGGTAATATGATTGTACAAGGTAAATAAATTTCTCTATAAAATATATATTAAAAAATAAACATATTTATATGAAAAAAATAGTAACAAGATCATGAATTATATTATATCGGTTCAAATATATTGAAAGTAGAAAAATAATGTAAAACCCGGCTATATCATCACTTGCACGGTAGACTTTCGTGCTTATAGCATGTCATGAAATTAACCAAAATGATATAGAGAAGAAGAAAAGTGATACTATATTATTCACCTCAAGTTTTCTTAGCATTGAAACATAAACCATATTTATAGTACATGACCAATAAACAACCATTAGCTTAAGGAGTACATAAAGGTTAGGAAGTTAACTCATAGAAGTTAAAGAATATAAAAAGTTGGATAAATGAACCTCCACATCTATTTTCTATTATTCATAACAATTTCGGATTTTTAGATAAATAAATATAAAATCATAATTAATTTCTAAAATTTATATTTTATACAAGATAAAATCAAGATAAAATCATTTTTTTTATATTTTGTATTTTAAAAAATTGGTATAAAAATCATAACTTTTTATACTAGATTTTTCAAATATAGGATATAAAATCATAAATTTTTAATATGGTCAATCAAATTTTTTTTATGTTTGGAGAGAAAAATATTTCAACATGTATTTATGAAAAAATGAAAAGTATTTTTGGTATTACAAAAATATGTGAGAAGTGTTCGGTATAATTTTAAGGGTGTCAGGTAAAATTCTTTATTTCCAAGTACGCTTAAAAGTCTATTTTGTAAACCTTGGAGATTTATCATCATTATTGAATTTTTTTATTCTATATCTGAACTTGGATCGTTTTTAATTGAGTTATTTTAAGAAGTTTTTTTTCCTCACCGCTACACGATCTTGAAGATTTTATCTTGCGCCCCCACAGTTACATCTAGGCATATCAACATAATATATATACTCGCGGATATCCACCCGAAGACGCCTCGATTTTGACGAGAAAAGTTTGTTTTGATTGGGTTTGAATTTATGTTTTCTCCGATTATAAAACATTGGGACGGTTTGGATAATGGGGACACTAGTACTCACCTGAACCAATCCCCAAACTCGCCCCGTTTATTTTTTTATATACTTTATTATTTTAGTTTTTATAATTTAGAATATTAAATATGTGTTTAATGTTTTGATATTTTGATTTGTATTTACTATTTAAAATATTTGAAATGTATACATTAAATTTTTTGAGATTTTTTTATTTTATTATTTGCAATGTAATTTGATTTTGAAAAAATAAATATTTTTATTTTAAAAAAATTGACTTCACTAAATATATGGTGGCGGGGCGAGGATACCTGAACCCGTTTGGGACGGGTTTGAGTTTTAATTCTCCATCCTCGATGGAGAATGGGACGGGGAATGGAGATTATTTTAAAATTCGGATTTGGGTTTGGCGAAGGTAAAAATCATCACTGGCTTGCCCCGTTGTCGTGCCTAGTTACACCTGGCACCCCCACAATTCCTATGCAATTACCATTTTATCCTTGTAATATTCTTAAAAGATATTTAACAAAAGCATTGTGCAATTTCAAAATTTTCAAAAACCTCTTGCGATTTCTGGATATTTCATAAAGATTATCAGACATTTACAATTTATGACCAGTAAGTATAAGTTTTTAACGCATGTTTTTTTCCCCAGTTTTTTCATGCATTTTTACTGCATTTTTAGAAATATATGGTAAAGGTGCATATTTTTCCCACTTCTTTTGAAAATATGGTAAAAATGCATACACTTTCTAGATTTTTGGAAAAATCGGTAAAAATGCATACATGTTTTTGGATTTTTTTTAAAAAAATCGGTAAAAATGCATACATTTTTCTGGACTTTCTTTTAAAAATTCTGTAAAAATTCTTGCGTTCTACCGGCTGTTTTGAAAAATCCAGAAAAATATTGAACAACATTACCGGTTTTTTGAAAAAATTCAGAAATGTTCATAATGTATCAGATATTTTGAAATTTTCGGTAAGTTAAATAATTTTGTTTTATTTTTCAGTGAAGACTAGAGGATAAAATGGCACGATTGTTGGTTGACAACATGATAGATCTACTGATACAAGGGCTCGAGAGAAGTGAGGTGACGTAGAGTACTCGCATCTCCGGGCGGGAAGAGTAGCCCGGGACGGCTCTCACAGGAGGCGGGTGACCAATCAATTTCAGTTTCCAGCACCCCGCACTACCTGATGTAGAGGATCTAGATTTGTTTCTGGATGGACGAGAAATGATGAGGATGAGCATGTTGGTGTTCAGGCACCGATTCAAGATGGCAGATGTAACAGAGACAAAGGTGCCTCATCATTCACAGTAAGTGGCTGGCCGATTAATGGGAAAGGCAAAGGTGCCTCATTCTTTAGAGACAACAGAGGTGCCCAATCCTACAAATACAATTGTACCCCATCTTTTTGAGGAAGAAATTGCGACTACTATAGAGCTTACTCCAGAGACGGCCATTGAGGCGCCTACTTCGCATACGGCTACATATGTAAATGGAGGTTACTTCTCCTGTTTACATAGATGTCACTGCTTTGGCTTCGAGAGAGTCGTCTGTACACACGAATATAGAGTTTCCTGGTGGGCCTAGTGATTTTTTTTTGTGATGATGTGATTCGCAAGTGCACGAATAGCGTCAGAGTAATATAAAAGATTATCGATCCCACAGATACCAAACGTCAGTCTATCGTTCGCTAGTGTTACGGTGTTTATCTAAGGTAAGTCAATAAAGGGGTTTGTGGTGCGAAATAAAAGTAGAGTGCAGAAATAAATTCAATAATAAAACAAAAGGCTCAGATGCAATTCACATAGCTACGTAGTATTCCAAATGTGCATAAATAGAATGCCTTATAGGGTAATGTTTTCTACCCTATAACAGGAACTAATTTAACAGGAACTGTTGCTTTCGCGTATTCAGAACCGAGTTTATCCCCTAATCGATCCCTCTTATTGTCACTTATAAAAAGGCACACATTGCATTAGAGTTGATTAAACCTATTTTTAAGAAATATAGTTTCTTAACTTAGTTAAAAAGTATTTTAACCTGGAATTTCTAACAAAAAGAGGTTCTTGCGAACCGGTCTTTAAATCCATAAACGCGTCCGAAAACAGTTTTAAAATCGGTTTTCTTAAACATTAAAAATCCCTAATTAACTGAACCAAGCACTTTCGCTTCCTTTGAACAGTTAAAACTAACCTAATTTATCTAAAGTTTGGACGGCTTTCGATCTTACCCAATAGATTTTAAGTGTAGAAAATAAGTGTTAAAAGTCAAAATAACCCCTAAGTAATTCTATCGTCAGCCGTATGGAATACTATTATAACTATAATCCTTGCATCCTAGCCTTTAAGATTTAGCCGGACATGGTAAGGTAAATAGACATGGTAAATAAATGCAAGTAAATAAAGTGAGGGTAAAATAGATAAAGTGCGGTAAAGGGTGCGATAAATAAATAGTGCGATAAATAAACAGTGCGAGAAATAAAACCGGATAAATAAAAAGAGCGATAAATAAACAGAAACCTGCTCCAAGCGAGAGGCTTTAAATCTTGATACAACTGGAAGTAAATGACAGAAATAAAATGGCGGCAGGATTAACTTCTACCCAAGTGCTCCAAACCCGATTACAGACTCAATTAGACAATGCGATAACCCCTCGATGTGAGAAGTTTATCACTTTACAATAGACGAAATTTATGGCTTGAGTTCTGTAACTAAGCTTGGATGATTAGAAATGAGACAGAACTCCTCTATTTATAGTGGTAGGAAAGTACATGTAAGGACAAGAGTGCCCCCCAACTCCTTTTGGGAGGGAAACGAGAAAGCAAAGGTGGCGCCCGCCACCTCCCTATGGCAGCCGCAACAAGAACTAGGGTGGAAAGGAGTGGGAGACGTGGCAGTTGTCCGCAGTTGGTCTGCTATCAATGTGTGGCATCTCCTATGGCGCCCGCCATGGTGGAAGCCATGTGTACAATTCCATAGAATGTTGGTCTTTTAGCTCGTTTTTCTTCATTTCTTCTCGAGTGGCTTTGAAAATACAAAAGCCTGAAAAAGAAATAAAACAGAGGCATAATACAAGAAAATAGGAATAAAATCCTAAATAACACGTGCAAATCGAGTAAAATAATCAGTATATTTTAGGTCTATCAAATTCTCCCACACTAAAACCTTTGCTTGTCCTCAAGCAAAACATCATGACAAAAGAGGGTGATATTCATAAATGATCTGGGAAAAAAGGGCTTATAAGTTCAAGTTGGGATGAAGTGATAGGTATTAACTCAGTGAACCACGGGTATCAGAATGACACTTCTCCGTAAATACGGACATAGGCTTCGTTCTTACAAAAAATCAATTTGTACTACCCTATCGTACCTAGGCCTACTTTTAAATCTCCTTTTGGGCCGTTTTCATTCAGGCGCAACCACATTAAGCTCGTTATCCGCACGAAATCATGGTGAAGTGACTGGTTAGTGATTCTGATCTCAAGCATGGGGATCTAGTACACAAATTGGTGTAACCCCTTTTATTGGTCCAATTGTAGCTGTGGGGGATCAGATCGTAATCCACCCTACCGAGTTCAGTACCAGATACCTCTGAACCAACTGACAATGGGAATATATTTTTTGTTCTGCTCTTCTTTTTTTTTTGCTGAAATTTTTACAACTTTTTGGGTTAAATGACCTTGTGAGGGTTACCTATACCCGAGTTACAATTATTTTATTTAGCATACCGATCATTCACTTATTTTCATCGGTCCTTCACTTAGATAACGCTTCGGCCGGAGCTGACTGCTAGGATAAACTACTAAGGACTCACTATGAACATTCTATTAAGGCCATGGTACGCAGGATATCGGGGTTGATTTCTGCATTTGCGAAGCCTAAGGTGTTATAATGATACCGATGTTTCAAAGAGAATTTTCCAAAGCATTCGCATCCTAACTCGAACTTGCCTCGAAGCCCAAAAATTTTTCAGGATAGTACACTATTTGTCGATAAAATTTTTGGTGGGGCAAAGTAATGAGGGAATAAGGGTATAATGTAGAATGACTCTTTAAGCACATGTGTTTTCTAAAAAATGAGAAAAAGGAATAAGGGGAATAAGCAAGAAAGCGATAAAATAAATGAAAAGTGCGAGAAAAGAAAAAAAACGAGAAAATATATAAATAAATAAAGTCTCCTCCCACACTTAAATTGAACATTGTCCCCAATGTTTCAAAATAAGCAAGGGATGAGGTACCTGAAGGGCCTAAGGCATGCTACCGGTGTTGTCGCCAGCATGCTCAGAGTACCTAGGGCGGGGAGATGTGCTGCGACGATGATCGGTCTGAGAAGCATCAAACTCGTCGAATCTGGTGGTCAGAGCAGCTTGAGATTGCATTATGCTTTGCATGGACTGGCTCATCTGCTGCTAAGACTCTTGCATGAATCTCATATTCTCAGTTAATTATTGCTGAATGGTGGTGAGTAAGTCATCGCGTCTCTCCTCCCTTACTAATTGGTCTTGCCACGTCTGCTCTGATATATAAAAACCGGGAGCGGTACCTGCAGAATGGTAAGAGGAAGACCATGCAGCGTGTGTCTGTGGTACATGGTGAGGCGGCATAGGGTGATCGGGAGACTGCTCTCGCCGATCATACTCGTCATCGGTATCATCGCCTTCACCAACAGGAATATTCTGAGGTACTGGACCTGTAATGGGTGGAGCATCTAGATCGTAGGTCCATTTCCTCACGATAGTTACATCAGTGCGTCGAGTGCAGGGCAAAACGATAGATGGGATAGCCTTCACATGGACTATAAGCTTGAAGCCTCATTCCTTCCCGACCTTGCATAGTTTCATATCTTTTAAGAATTTCAAATTAATTATGCAAGGAGGAAGAGGTGCTAAAGTGGCTATCTCAGCATCTAGGTTCAGAGCCTTTGTAATAGACATAATAAGTCCTCCGAAGGAAATGGTCCTCGTGCCTTTGATTGAGGCATACATATGAGCAATCATGAACAGAACCACATTAAATCTCCTATTTGTGAGGCACCCCTGCAAAAATAGTAACTCTTTTGCATTCACCTTGTTTGAATTCTCCCGACCAAAGATAGTACAAGCTAACATGTAGCAAAATACGCGGATGGTCGGGTTATGGATCCTGGAAGCAAGTATTCCTTCGAAAGATGTAATAGTAAAATTTGACAACCTGTGCTAGAAGGAAAATGCCTCCACAGACCAATCAGAATCCAGAGGTGCTTCACAAATAGCACCTTCACCAAAAGATAGTCCTAGCCTCTATGTGAGTTCATCAGTACTAAATGTGTATTCTACATTAAACATTCGGAACTGTACCATGCTGAAGGTACTAGAAGTGTCGAGCCTGACAACATAAACCAGGAAACTCAAGAACTCCCTGGTCATCCTTTCAAAAGTAGGATCACGTCTAGCAAATATTTCGTGCAGTCCTAAAGTGTCTAACAAGTGATAAACGCTATGGTAAATACCCAAAGAATACAGACAGTTGTCATCTACGTACCGTGTCGAAGCGATGTCCCGACTTTGCAGTCTGTTGAGAACTTTCTGTTGTCTTTCTCTGGGCTTCCCTTGACGAAAAATATAACCTTCGTGTTCCATGGATGAACTCTTGAGATGGAAGATGAGTGAAATGGGTATTTTTTGAAGTTTTGTAAAAATCAGTTTTGGATGGATTTTGGTGAGGGAAAGTGAAAATAAAAGTTGGAAGGGTTAATGGGTTGGTGAGTGGATGATGAAATTAGGAACTTTTGGTGCTTGTGTGACCAAAAATGGAGTTTTGGAGGTTTTGGATGTGAAAATGGTGGTTTTGCAACTTTTGCCCCGCATATAGTCCAGACCCCGTGGCGGGCGCCATGGACTATATGGTGGGCACCATCCTTGTTGAAGGTGGTTGGGCCGGATTTTGGTGATATGTTTGGGCTTTGGTGCTCCTTCTTGATTTTTAGGGGTGTGCTGGCAGTAGAGATTAGTTGTCCTGGCACACTAATTTTTCCTCCTATATATTTTTTTCTTTTTCCTTATTTCGACATAAAAAATCAGGAAACATAAAAATTAAAGTTAAAATAAATTGCATGAAATAGCAATCGTCACAAACATATATATATATATATATATATATATATATATATATATATATATATATATATATATATATATATATATATATATATATATATATATATATATATATATATATATATATATATATATATATATATATATATATATATATATATATATATATATATATATATATATATATATATATATATATATATATATATATATATATATGACCGGTAAGATTGATGACATGAAATAAAAACGTAAGCAAATGCAATAAGTCTGTAAATGAAAGTGGAAACGAAGCAAATAATAAAAAGCAATGAAATAGTGTCATCATGGAGCTGGTTGCTCGTCTGTCTGGTCGGGATGACGGAGTGTATGGAGCTCTCTATGCAAGCCCGAGATCTCCTGATACTGAGTGTCTGCTTCAGTTGCATGCGTCATGTCTGAAATCTGAACCTGTAAGGTGAGATCGGCTACTGTCTGTTGGAGTCGAACTATCTCTAAACGCATCTCTTCTATCTGGGTGTGCAAGTCGGTCCTTCGCAATGCATGATTATTAGAGAACACTGTCGTCCTCGAAGAAGGATGGTATTCTGCTGAGGGCGGTGTGTGTGGCTCATCGATCGTCTCTCCATAGCCATCTAATGTGTAACTCCAATTTGAAGGATCGTGTACACTAGTCACAACTGGGTTAGGTAGTGTAAAATAGTGGACAGTCTGGTAATCAATATGAAGTCTAAAATAATCAGGCTGAAAAGATGCTCTCCTCATCAGTCCTCTGTCCAAACAGAAATCAATGTCCAATAGGGTGTATCCATAATACAGAGTCAGATGCAGCAACTGGCTGGTGAGTCATAATGCAGTGGCTATATGCGTGACGGTGCCTCCCACATGAATAACCCCTTCAGAGGATCTAGTTGTACCCTCGAGATTATGCAGCAAGAAGTTCCCACATGCCACTGGGCGCAACTGGTTTACGCAGAATAGGAAGATTATCTCTTCCTCACTAACATGCATGTCGGAGCCCTCCTTTCCAAGAAAGGTGTGAGCCAGGGTCATCTGAAAGTACCTCATAGTTGGGTTGTAAATGACCGGGGATAGCTGAGTGGATGGATCTAGGCTCCCTCCGCCTGTAATATCTCTCTAGAACTGGTTGATGTCTTTACTCATAAAATAGCCCATCGGCAGGTCAGGTATAGCATCAGGTGTGATCTGAAATCCAAGTAGATCGCCGAATCCCTTATGGGTGAAGGCATACTCTTTCCTGAAAAGTCTAAATGTGGCCAACCCGTCCTGATCGGTGTATGGCTCGTGGCGGAACGAACTCAGAAACTCCAACGTAAGGTGCATGTAGGTCTGGTGCAACTGGTCAGCATATTCATCCCAATGAAGTTGATGATAGAGAAACCGTATGCTGGGTTCGATCCCTAAAGTTTTCATGCATGCCTGATCTGGATACCAGGTTGGTGCCATAGGACGCTGTTGAAGAACATAGTACCTCTGCCTTTGGTTGTCGTCCCTAAAGGTGACGTGCATGTCGTCAAGAGGCTGCATCCTAAAAAATAAAACTTAGAGAACAAGACCTGAAAGCACAAGCATCATAAACCATTAGTTGACACATAATCATAAGATGAAATAAAATACAAAGTAAAGAAAAATAAAGAAAATTGTGGGTTGCCTCCCAGACAACACTTGTTTAACGTCGTTAGCTTGACGAGTAGAACCTATATGGTTGAAGTATGCAGTGGTGGATCAATCAAGGTGTGGCTGGAGTAATCATCAGGAATGTCCCCTCCTTTGTAGAATTTTAATCTCTGCCCGTTTACAATGAGTGGGCTACATGACTGGTTCTGGATCTTGACTGCTCCTGATTGTAAAACTTTAGTAACTGTAAAGGGACCTGTCCACCTTGAACGAAGCTTGCCAGGAAAGAGTCGTAATCTAGATTTGAACAGGAGAACAGGGTCTCCTACATGGAAATCTTTCTTTACGATCTTCTTGTCATGCCAGGCTTTAGTTCTTTCTTTATATATAATGGTGTTCTCGTAGGCGGATTGGCAGAGTTCTTCTAGTTTATGTATATCAAGGACGCGGTTTTGTCCAATAGTCAAATAGTCAAAGTTAAGGGTTTTTATGGCCCAATAGGCCCTGTGTTCTAATTCAAAGGGTAGAGGACAGGATTTTCCATAGACAAGTTGGTAAGGAGTTGTTCCAATAGGGGTTTTGAAGGCGGTTCTATAGGCCCATAGCGCATCTTGCAGCTTTTGAGACCAATCTTTTCTTGATATAGAAACCATTTTTTCTAAGATTTGTTTAATTTCTCTATTAGATACTTTTACTTGGCCACTAGTCTGTGGGTGATAAGGTGTCGCTATCCTATGCTTAACTCCATATTTTCTCAAAAGTTTTTTGAAGATTCTTGATATGAAATGCGATCCACCGTCGCTGATAACAAGACGGGGGATTCCGAATCTAGGGAATATGTAATTCTTAAACAACTTAATGACTACACGTGTGTCGTTGGTGGGAGAGGCTATCGCTTCAATCCATTTAGACACATAATCAACTGCAACTAAGATGTATTTATTTTCTAAGGAAGACGGAAGCGGTCCCATAAAGTCTATGCCCCAAACATCAAAGAGTTCCACCTCTTGAATATTTCTCAAGGGCATTTCGTCACGTCTTAAGATGTTTCCAGTGCGCTGGCACCGGTCACATTTAACTATATAGGTGTGTATATCACGCCACATTGTCGGCCAAAATAGACCTGCTCTAAGGATCTTAGTGTGAGTTTTGGATGTGCTAGAGTGTCCTCCATAAGGTGCAGAGTGGCAGTGTTCTATTATCTTTCTTACTTCTTCTTCTGGGACGCAACAGCGGAAAATACTGTTCGTGCCTCTTTTAAAAAGGAGTGGTTCGTCCCAATAGAAGTGTCTTACATTGTTAAAGAACTTCTTTCTCTGCTTGTAATTAAAATCATGGGGTATGATGTCGGCGGCTAGGTAATTTACAAAATCTGCGTACCAAGGTACACTGCTTACTGCCAGGGATCTCTCAGGGTTCTTAGAAGGGTCCAGGTTGTTTTCTTCTATGGCTTATATCCTAGTGATTAACCTGTCATAGGTAAAATCATCGTTAATAGGGAGTGGGTCTGGTTTTAGATACTCAAGCCTAGAAAGGTGGTCGGCAACTACATTTTTTGTGCCTTTCTTGTCTCTAATATTCAGATCAAACTCTTGTAATAGAAGGATCCACTTAAGTAACCTAGGTTTGGCATCCTTCTTGCTTAATAAGTAATAGATGGCAACATGATCTGTATAAACTATAATCTTGGCTCCTACTAGATAGGATTGAAACTTATCCATAGCGAAGACTACGGCAAGAAGTTCTTTCTCTGTGGTAGAGTAGTTAATCTGAGCAGCGTCTAGGGTTCTACTAGCATAGTATATTACATGTAATCTCTTATCTTTTCTTTGCCCTAGAACAGCTCCTACAACGTAGTCGCTAGCATCACACATGATTTCAAAAGGTTCGTCCCAGTTTGGAGGTTGAATGCTTCAAGGAATTTTTCGTCAAATTTAAACTCGACATCTTTCATTAGGAGGCCATTTAACGGTTTAGTTATTTTAGAGAAGTCATTAATAAAACACCGATAGAAACCAGTGTATCCAAGAAAACTTCGGACTTCTATGACAGTGTTAGGGGGTTTAAGGTTTTCAATCACTTATATTTCGGTTCTATCTACTTCGATACCTCTTTTGGAGACTATATGTCCTAAAACTATACCTTCGGTGACCATAAAGTGACATTTCTCCCAGTTCAACACCAGGTTGACATCGACACATCTTTTTAGAATTTTCTCAAGGTTAGCGAGACAGTTGTTGAAATCAAATCCGCATACCGAGAAATCATCCATGAATACTTCCATGATTTCATCCAGGTAATCGGCGAAGATTGCCATCATACAACACTGGAAGGTTGCAGGTGCATTACAGAGACCGAAAGGCATTCTCCTGTAGGCAAAAGTTTCATAAGGGCATGTGAATATGGTTTTCTCTTGATCCTCTGGATGTATAGGGATTTGGAAAAATCCTGAATATCTATCCAAATAGCAAAAATATGAGTGTCTGGCCAAACGTTCCAGCATTTGGTCCATAAATGGTAAGGGAAAATTGTATTTTCTAGTGGCTTTGTTTAACTTCCTATAATCTATACACATACGCCATCCTCCTTCTATCTGTTTTGCTACATGTTATTCTTTCTCGTTTTGCACGACCGTGATGCCTCCCTTTTTAGGTACTACATGCATAAGGCTTACCCACTTACTATCTGAGATTTGATAAATTGTACCTGCTTCTAGTAACTTGAGAACGTCCTTTTTTACAACATCACTCATTATAGGGTTTATCCTTATCTGATGTTTTCTAGAAGGTTTTGCGTCTTCCTCAAGTGAGATCCGGTGCATGCACACGGATGGACTTATACCTTTCAGATCAGAAATGTTATACCCTAGGGTTGAGGGATATTTGTGTAGGACAAACAAGAGTTGGTTTGTTTCTACCTGGTTTAAGGTAGCACTGACTATAACTGGGCGGTTCATTTCTTCGTCCAAGAACTCGTACCTTAGATTCTTAGGTACTTCCTTAAGTTCTAGAGCTAGTTTTTTAGGGCATGGTATTGGATCGGGGGTAAGGGATAAACATTCGTACAGGTTATCATCAATGTAGGGTTCCATAAATCCATCATCTTCCTTAATGAAGGTTGAAGGTAATTTGATGGTTTCTTCTAATTCTAGCTCCCTAATGCATTCATCAATGATGTCTATGGCATAACATGCATCTCCTAATACTGGTGCCATAAGAAACTTCAATAGAATGAATTCTATCTTTTTGTAACCTACCTCAAAAGTCAACTTCCCTCTCTTGACATATATTATGGCTCCTGCAGTTGATAAGAATGGCCTACCTAGGAGGATTGGGATGTCATCATCTTCTTTAATATCCATGACAACGAAATCAGTCGGGATGAATAATTGACCGATCCTAACGGGGACATCTTCCAATATGCCGACTAGATACTTGACGGATCTATCGGCTAACTGAAGAGACATCTTTGTAGGTTATAATTCTCCTAGTTTTAACCTTTCAAAAATTGCCAGGGGCATGGGGCTTACACTAGCTCCTAAGTCTAGAAAAGCTTTTTTGATAACATGACTCCCCAAAATACAAGGTATGGAGAAATTTCCAGGATCTTTCTCCTTTTTGTCAAGTTTATTTTCGAAAATGGAATTGCATTCCAAAGGTTTTGGATCGTCAAGTCTACGTTTATTGGTAAGGATGTCTTTGACGAACTTTGCATATGACGGTATTTGGGTGATGGCTTCTGTGAAAGGGATCTCCACATGAAGTTTCTCTATGACTTTAATGAATTTCTGATATTGGTTATTGATCTTGGTTTTCTTTAGTCTTTGCAAATAGGGTATGGGAAGTTTGTACGGTAGAGGTGGTTCATTGGTTTTGTCCTTATCTTGGTTTTTCTGTTTTTCAGATCCTACTGATTCCTCTACTTTGCTCATGGGTACCATGCTTTCCTTAGGAGTCTTGGGTTCGCTCAATGTCGGGTTAACCGGTTCATCAAAAGCGGTCCCACTCTGTAGGGTGATTGCATTGGCTTGCCCTTGGGGGTTTTGTTGAGTTTGTCCAAGGAATTGTCCTCCGGGTGTGGTCTCAGGAGCTTGTTTTAAAGCTATTTGAGAGATCTGGGTTTCAAGCATCTTATTGTGGGTGACTATTTGGTCTACTTTGGTTCCTAACTGGGTAATCAATTCATTTACATGCATGTTCTGGTTTAGGAATTCTTTGTTTTGCTGGGTCTGAGCCGTAATGAAGTTTTCCATGATTTTATCAAGGTTTGGCTTAGGTTGCACAACTTGCATAGGCGGGTTTTGTCTTTGAGCTTGAAAATCGGATGGTTTCGGAGGTGCAGGGTTTTGGATATGGTGATTATTTATGTAGGAAACGTTAGGGTGATTCTTCCATCCAGGGTTATAAGTGTTTGAAAATGGGTTTCCTTGGGTATAGTTGACCTCTCCTGAATGAGTTTCATTCAGTAGATTACATTCCGCCGATTGGTGTCCTTTGGCTCCACATAATTCGCACTAAATTGAGACTGCTGCTGCAGCTACTGGGTTTGCATACATATGTTCGACTTTAAGGGCTAAGGCGTCCATTTTGGCTTGCATCATGTCTATAGAACTTATCTCATGTATTCCTCCTTGGGCTTCCTTCTTTTCCACCGTTGCTCGTTCTATTCCCTATTGACAATGGTTTTGAGCCATATCCTCGATGAGAGCGCAAGCTTCAGGGTAAGGTTTATTCATCAGAGCGCCACCTGCGGCGGTGTCGATGGTCATCTTTGTGTTATAGGGAAGTCCATTATATAAGGTGTGAGTGATTAGCCATGATTCTAGGCCATGGTGTGGACATATTCTCAACAGGTCTTTATATCTTTCCCAAGCCTCGAAGAGTGATTCACCTTGGTTTTGGGTAAATCTGGTTATTTGGTTTCTAAGAACAGCAGTTTTGCTCGGGGGAAAATGTCTAGTGAGGAAAACTCTCCTAAGGTCTTCCCAAGTTGTTATATAATTGGCTGGAAGGGAATCTAACCAGGTAAGGGCTTTGTCTCTGAGGGAAAAGGGAAATAATCTTAACTGAATCGCCTCAGAGGTAGCACCATTGGTTTTAAAAGTGTTAGCTAATTGAATAAAGGTTTTTAAATGTTAGTTCCGGTTCTCAGTAGCGAGTCCCGCGAACTGGTTCTGTTGCACTAATTGTAATAGGAAAGGTTTTAGCTTGAAATTGTGAGCAGGAATATTGGGGTTCACAATACTAGAACTATGTTCGTCATTAGATGGTTGGGCAAAATCCTTGAGGGGACTTTGGTTACGCTCTTCGTCCATAGCTTTCTTAATTCTATGAAATAAGATACGTGCGCAAGTGTAACGTTCAGGTTCCTCTAAAGGATCTATGAAAGTACCGATGCTGCGAGTTCTTCGCATTGACCGGTGGGTAAAACCTTAGTCTAGACGGTGTAACAATATGGTACGAAATTTTGACGTAATTGGTCCCCAACAACGGCGCCAAAAACTTGATGCTTTGATTCGCAAGTGCACGAATAACACCAGAGTAATATAAAATATTATCGATCCCACAGAGACCAAACGTCAATCTATCGTTCGCTAGTGTTACGGTGTTTATCTAAGGTAAGTCAATAAATGGGTTTGTTGTGCGAAATAAAAGTAGAGTACGGAAATAAATTCAATAATAAAATAACAGACTCAGATGCAATTCACATAGCTACGTAGTATTCCAAATGTGTATAAATAGAATGCCTTATAGGGTAATGTTTTCTACTCATGAAAAGAACTAATTTAACGAGAACTGTCGCTTTCGCGTATTCAAAACCAATTTTATCCCTTAATCGATCCCTCTTATCGTCACTTATAAAAAGACGCGTATTGCGTTAGAGTTGATTAAACCTATTTTTAAGAAATATAGTTTCTTAACTTAGTTGAAAAGTATTTTAACCTGGAATTTCTAACAAAAAGAGGTTCTTGCGAACCGAACTTTAAATCCATAAACGCGTCCAAAAACAGTTTTAAAATCGGTTTTCTTAAACATTAAAAATCCCTAATTAACTGAACCAAGCGCTTTCGCTTCCTTTGAACAGTTAAAACTAACCTAATTTATCTAAAGTTTGGACGGCTTTCGATCTTACCAAATAGATTTTAAGTGCAGAAAATAAGTGTTAAAAGTCAAAATAACCCCTAAGTAATTCTATCGACAATCGTATGGAATACTATTATAACTATAATCCTTGGATCCTAGCCTTTAAGATTTAGCTGGACATGGTAAGGTAAATAGACGTGGTAAATAAATGCAAGTAAATAAAGTGGGGGTAAAATAGACAAAGTGAGGTAAAGGGTGCGATAAATAAATAGTGTGATAAATAAACAGTGCGAGAAATAAAAGCGGATAAATAAAAAGGGCGATAAATAAACAGAAACCTGCTCCAAACGGGAGGCTTTAAATCTTGATACAACCGGAGGTAAATGACAGAAATAAAATGGCGGCAGGATTAACTTCTACCCAAGTGCTCTAAACCCGATTACAGACTCGATTAGACAATGCAATAACCCCTCGATGTGAGAAGTTTATCACTTTATAATAAATTAAATTTATGGCTTGAGTTCTGTAACTAAGCTTGGATGATTAGAAATGAGACAGAACTCCTCTATTTATAGTGGTAGGAAAGTATAGGTAAGGACAAGAGTGCCCCCCAACTCCTTTTGGGAGGGAAACAAGAAAGCAAAGGTGGCGCCCGCCACCTTCCTATGGCGCCCGCCACAAGAACTAGGGTGGAAAGGAGTGGGAGACGTGGCAGTTGTCAGCAGTTGGTCCTCTATCAATGTGTGGCATCCCCTATGGCGCCCGCCATGGTGGAAGCCATGTGTACAATTTCAAAGAATGTTGGTCTTTTAGCTCGTTTTCCTTCATTTCTTCTCGAGTAGCTTTGGAAATACAAAAACCTGAAAAAGAAATGAAACAGAGGTATAATACAAGAAAACGGAAATAAAATCCTAAATAACACGTGCAAATCGAGTCAAATAATCAGTATATTTTAATTCTATCATTGTGCTCATTGGATATGTGGATCATGTGGAATTCTGATTATGGCAGAGAGAGGTATGTATATGATATCCCAATGATGTGACTTTATTTATTATTGATACTTTGAAATTAATTGATGCTTTTTTATTTTGCTTATTACAGAATTGTATTCCGCTGAAGGTGCCCAACCATGGGATAAAGCTGAAGAAGTTATCTGATGTTGTGATGCCACGGGAGGTAAAGGTGAATGTTGAGGATTGCAGTATCCATCCACTCGTGGAATGTTCACTAACCATGCCCGACGGTCAGCTATTGGCAGCCTTTGTTGAGCGATGGAACAAGGAGACATCTTCCTTCCATCTTCCGTTTGTGAAGACTCTAAGATTTGAGAAATTTTTGGTAAAACATGATATTGCACAAGATGTTCTAACAAGAAGAAATCTGTAAAGAACAAGATGTATTAGCTTGTGGACTCGACATCTTGGTCTGATACTGCAAGTTTGTTGCAGATTTGTTCCAAGTTTTAAGGAGCAATTAGAACGTGGATCAAGAAAAGATTGGACAGAGACTTCGAAGCCCATGGTCTTCTGAAGGCTATAAAAGAAAAAACAAGATCTAGAGCAAAATAAGTATTCTTGTAAATTAATTATAAGGGTTTAGGATTTTGAGAGTCAAATATCTTTCTTGTGTTGTAAGTCACCCTTTGTATCAGTTGATACATTGTGGTTGACATAGTTTTACATATTTAGAAACCTGTAGGTAATGAATTGTATATTGTTCTTGGATGAAGCTTTTAAGCAAAACCAAGTATTAATGTTAGTCAAGAGGCTTGACTGAATTTTTTATTGAAAGGGGTGTCTTTCAATTGAATAGTTTGATACAATTATCGAAGGTTGTGACTGTTAGATATCACTCAGGTGATTTAGGAGTTGAGATGAGTTTCTCTTATCTAGATGGTGATTTCTAGGTAGAAGTTTCACTGGGTAGGGATTAAGTGAAAAGTTGTAAACCGGAGATTGTTTAGCTCTGAATTAATACTACTAATAGTGAATTCATTCCCGGCTTGGTAGCCCCCAGATGTAGGTGGTGTTGTTCACTGAACTGGGTCGTCATATCTTTGTGTTATTTATCTTTCTATTATGTTAAATTCAATATGCTTTTATGTTCTAAAATATATGTCTTGGAAGATGTTGAAACATCTTTCATGACATTATAATGAATTTGTAGTATTTGGATGCTCTTGTTTTTTGCCATGTTTAGTTATGCAGAGATAAATGTTTTGACATCTCTTAGGACATATGAGATCTATATACCAGAATTTCAATTTGTATCGGAGCATGCATCTTGTTCTGTTTCTGGATAAGGTCTAGGGAAGATACATTCCGGTCTTTTGAATAAGGAATGAACCATCCATTACTGTTGTGTTCAAGTGGATTAGAAGCTAGGAGGATAGCTTTCTGAATCCATCTTGATATCTTCTGATGGTTGACTGATCCTTCTGTGTAGATTCTTCAGCTACTGCTGATAATGATGCTATTGTTGTGCATGGTGCCTTTTAAAATGTTCTGACATTTGTCCTAGCTTATTGAATATGGGGCAAGCCTCTCTAGATGTTCATGTCATCGCTAGCTAGGAGTTATGCAAAGAAGCAAGCATTATGATATGTGTTCCCTTGAAGGATCTTCATATGTTTCTTGGGAGACGGGTCAAACAGGTGCCATGAAGGGTAATAGGAAGAAGAGGTTGAGTTGATGGCTTGTTTATTAAATTCATGATCTATGGATTTGGTAAACACTATATGTCATGTTTAAGGTAGCCCAAGATACTTGAGTTCTCTCTCAAGTCCACTCATAAAGGCTCTGCTAAATATGTTCAGAAGAGAAGATGGTTTTCTATGGAAGATTTATGCCTTGAAAATTCCTTTCTAAGTTGTTTCTAGAGTAAGGAAGGGTACTGATTTGGGATTGAAAATCAATTGCTATTTGTGGCCTTAGCAAGTATTTAATTGATTATCCTTTTGATTGGTGATGTCAAAATGTCACACCTGAAGGTGCAACTTCAGACGGTTGCAAGAACTCAAGAACCTTTCTTCTGGATACAGCCCATATCATCTATGGAGTTGTCATTAGGTCCTTCTCTTTTCCTTAAATGTAATCAAGGTAAGTAATGACTTCATAACCATTTGGGTTGCATATGTTCTGGATGATAAACAAATGTGCGTTCGTCAATAGTGTTGGGAATATTCTTCAGATTGGTCTTGAAAAGTCATTTGAGTTGTAGTCTGGGAAAGCTATATCCAAGAATCTGGTTATGGATAGATGTGATGGTGGAAGTCAAGATTAACTCATGTTCATCTTGTTGAATATTCGTTGGGTCAGTTTATCTCTGATCTAAGCACATAGGGATGCAGAAGATATGATTTTGTATCTCTTATAGGAGTATGTGTTCAAATTCCTAGTGGAGAATTTTAAAGATACCTCTACCAGATTCTATGTATATGGATGATGTCTGGAAGGCTAAAAGGGATAGATCCTTTATACCGTATCAACTAAAGATGGAGCTAAATGTGGTTCATCTATTGGGAAGCCAAGTCATTGATGTCATCCTGAAATTATGCTGAACATCAGATTATTCATGCTCAAAAGTTGTTTGTTTTATTAAATGTTGGTATCTTTAGGCTTATGTGTTCTTCATCTGTATGGCTAGTGCTAAAAGTCTATCTCAGCCTCTGTAAATCATGCAAATGACAAAAGCTCAACGGAGTTGTTGATTGTTTGGTGTACTCATATCCTCTTCTTAAAGTCTCATCTAAGTTGTTTGACATGAGTGATCCAGATTTCTATCTTGAGTTATTGTGGTCTTGCAAGGTGGAGTTCTGAATGACAGAGGGCTAGAGGAAAGAAGAGAAGTAGATCTTACTGAGAAGTCTGCTTATGGTTTGATGCTCAGAGGGAATATTTTCTTTGGTTGTTTAAGGATGGGTGGTGATTCTAGGATGTTAGACAGGATGTCTGAACATTGTGCTTCAGGGTTGAAGTTTCATGAGGTTTGTGAAAGTTTATTTCTCTTTGTGGTACTCTGCCCTCTATGATGGTCTATAAGCTGCTGCAGTTGTGATTTATTGGAATCCTCATGTACTCCTTGCAAAGGAAAGAGTATGGATTACCATGCAAATAGTTATTCCTATGGATGTTATTTTTTGAACCAAAGCAGATGAGTCCTATGATTGAGGATGATATATTGACTAATGTTTGAAACATCATTTCAGTTGACCATGTCTTCAAAAAGGAAAGATGTGTATCTGTGGGAGATAATTTAGAGTTCATAGAGTGGATTTTGTTACTTACCAATTGGATCAGAAGTGAATTATTTATTCATTATGAAGTATGGTCAAGACTTTGTGCATTCTGATTATCTGTGTGTAGATGGTTGGTTCTGCTGGAAGTATCTCTAGAAAATATTGTTTCAGACTAAATCTTGAGAAGGAAGCAAGTTGAGGAGGTATTCTTCTTCATTTGGTGAAAGGGTGTGATGACTTCCAAGTGTGGATGACATCTAGGTTAACCAAGGAGTTAAGAGAATGTGTATGTCTCTTTCGGGGATGTGAACGTTCCAGGCTTGATTGGATTTATTCTCAAAGACCAAGGTTATCCATGGTTGTAAGGTTCAAGATTGATTTATACAGCGCGTGGATGTGTTCAGAGGGGAGTGATCAATGGTGTTTTTTTATCTTAATCCAAGAGTCTATTGGTTATGGTACAATATTTGTGCTCCTGTTTTGTTTCTTTCTCTCATGAGTATGAAGATTTTCATCTGAATCATGTGAGATTGTGATGTCAAACTAAATTTCTTAACATTTTGGTGTGTTGATACTTGAGCTTAGTAAGTTCTAATTGTGAGAAGAGACTTGAGAAATAGGATTGGATATAGTCTAGGAGAATTTATTTTTCTCTGCAGTTTGGGATAAGGTCCATGGATGCTGGTTGATAAATGGGAGATGTCACACATACTGTCTTGTCATCTTGGTTAAGATCTTTTAATTCAAGCTGAAAGGAGTATGCTTGGAGTTCATTGGAAGGCATTATGACTATGCCTTAAAAGTTTCAAGAGAGAGTAAACAAAAATTGATTGGATGTTAGGACATTGTTTAGGATTCCTGGCTCTTTGTGGACGGTGTAAGTGTGCCTTAAAGAAGGTGTGCAAAACATGTTTCCTTGGTACATGCATAGTCTTTGGACAATTCTCATTAAAGAAGAAACAGTCAAATCTAAGTTGGCCGGTGCACACTCATTTAAGCTGAATTTTTCTTCTCAGTTTACTTTCCCATTGAGTTGTCTTTCGGTTATATCAATGGAACGTTAATTCCTAAGGAAACTGCTCAGGTATTTAAAGGGGGTCTTTGTTTCTTTTGTTTCAGGTTGTGGCTATTTTGTTGTGTCAAGTGTTTATGGCGTTTGTCCGGGTTTGGGTAAGTACCATTTGGGTATGGACCTGTGTTCAGTATCTTTGTCAATTTTTAGATAAAAAGAGGGAGATAGGTTGTGTGTCTATCTCAGTTATGTGTTGCTCCTTGCAACACATAATTGATCTCTTGTTGGGTTATGAGTTTGTTCTTGCAGTTGTTTTGTAAAGATGTTGGATAGGATGCTCTAACATCATGTTTGTGACTTAGTTCCTATTGTTCTGAGTCTTCTTGTTTGTGTCTTGTGATCTGAGTTATGAACACATTTATTTCTTGTGTTCTGAGTTATCCGGAACTGGGGTCTGCTCCTCTAAGCGCTGGTTTGGATAATGGAGGATGGTATATTGGAATTGGTTTTGAGGAGGAGTGGCTTGCATCTTCTTCCTCATGTACACCAGGGTTCAAGATACACATCATACAACAGGTGGTGTATGTTGTATAGGAAGAATGAAATCTTTCAAGAGGCTCATTATTTTCTGCTAGATTTTTCACAGGCTAGCTGAAATGACTTCAGCCAAAATTTGTCAAAATGGGGAGATTGAAGACTCTAAGATTTGGGCAAATTTTGGTAAAACATGATGTTGCACAAGATGTTCTAACAAAAAGAAATCTGTAAAGAATAACATGTCAGACAAGATGTTCTAGCTTGTGGACTCGACATTTTGGTCTGATACTGCAGGTTTGTTGCAGATCTGTTCCAAGTTTTAAGGTGCAATCAGAACGTGGATCAAGGAAAGATTGGACAAAGACTTCGAAACCCATGGTCTGCTGAAGGCTATAAAAGGAAGACATAGACCTAGAGCAAAATAAGAATTCTTGTAAATTAATTATAAGGGTTTAGGATTTTGAGAGTCGAGTGTCTTTCTTGTGTTGTAAGTAACCTTTTGTATCAGTTGATACATTGTTGTTGACATAGTTTTACATATTCAGCAACTTGCAGGTAATAAATTGTATATTATTCTTGGATGAAGCTTTTAAGCAAAACCAAGTATTAATGTTAGTCAAGAGTCTTGACTGAATTTTGTATTGAAATGGGTGTCTTTTAATTGAATAGTTTGATATAGTTACCGGATGTTGTGTCTGTTAGATATCACTGAGGTGATTTAGGAATTGATATGGGTTTGTCTTATCTAGATGGTGATTTCTAGGTAGAAGTTGCGCTGGATAGGGATTAAGTTAGGGGTTGTAAATCGGAGGTTGTTTAGCTCTGAATTAATACTACTGATAGTGAATTCATTTTTGGCTTATTAGCCCCCAGATGTAGGTTTTGTTGCTCACCAAACTAGGTCATCATATCTTGGTGTTATTTATCTTTTTGTTATGTTAAATTAAGTCTGCTCTTATGTTCTGACATATATGTCTTGACAGATGTTGAAACATCTGTTATAACACTGTAATGAATTTGCAGTATTTGGATGCTCTTGTTTTTTGCCTTGTTTAGTTATGGAGAGATTAATATCTCGACATCTCTTATAACATCTGAGATCTGTATACCAGAATTTCAATTTAGTGAGATAACGATTACATTGGATGATGTCTCCTCTTTGTCCCATATTTTGTAGGCAGGTAGTTTCTTCACCACTCTTATGATTAGTCAAAACACTACACATATCTATTGTACAACACTTGAGGGTTACTAAGGAGAAGGTGATAGATGAGTTTAAGTTTATGAGGGATGCTCACTTTCACCTATCTTGGTTGCGGGATCGGTATGGCAATCTAGTGCACCGGGGTATGTATGAGGCAGTCGCTAGTGTATACATGCTACATCTTGTAGGATGTATTATCTAAGCAGATAAGTCTCATGTATATATAGATGTGAAGTACATGTGGTTGTTTACTCGCCTTGAGCATTATGGTTGTGTATGGGGGTGTGCATTGACTGCTCTATATATTGCACTTGGAGAGGCGACTATTTTTGAGACCATACAACTTGCTGGTTATATAAGTTTATTTCAGATATAAAAAATATTAGTTCATATTAATTTAGTTCTTTTTATTGGTTATATGATTCTACGTTATTGTGTTTTACTGGATATACGAGCATTTCTAGATCATTTGTGACATGCAGGATATGCTTATTAGTGTTGGGGTCCTATTGGCTAAGAAATGGAAGGGAAAGCATGCACATCTAGGAGGTGTTGCAGAGTACATGAGGATGATTGATGTGCTTATTGAAGATGATCATCTGATCACCTTACATACTATAGAGAGCATCATGAGCTTGATGTAAAACTTCATTGTTTTCTGGTCATCTGCGATGGGAGACCTTAGTGGCTAGACACTTACTTGAGAGGAGGCTACGCCACATTGGATATGTCCAGTACATCCCACGGCCAACCTCTAATATTCCATCTAAGAGAGTTGATAGCTAGTTCCTTGCTCACTATTTGAGGTTTACATGTGCCATTAGAGATCGTACAGTGTGTATTCAGTTCCCTGTAGAGTGTGCGGATGGGTACATGGAATGGTACATTACTGTATCACACCCTCGCATCATCCCATCTAGGTAGCATGGAGATGATGTTGGACCTTTTCATGTTGGGTCTTCACATGATGGATCTTCTCATGCCGATGATAGGGTACCTTCAGCTGACGGACAACCTCTTCCATTGCCTCCTCATGGGTTTGGTGAACCCATATGGCGAGGTTTATAATTTGACATCGTAAACAGCACACATAGCTCGTGGGAGACCTGTTTAGACATTATTATTATTATTATTATTATTATTATTATTATTATTATTATTATTATTATTATTATTATTATTTGTATATTATGGGTAGTATTACTCAGACATTTGCAGAACGCTATTTATTAGATAACATTTTGACACTTTCATTTATGCATGATGAACATATCATAACAATTGACAAACGGTTATATAACTCAGACAAACGATTACATAATTTAAGAAAACAAAAATAAATAAATAAAACCTAAACACTGTCAGATGATTTTTGACTTTTCAACATCTTGATTATGTTGTTGACAGATTTATAAATTGTCAGATCAAACTCGATTTGTCCTTTAGTTAGCCTACGGTGATATGTTTTCAATAAAATTTTATTTCATAATTTCATCAGCATCAATCCAGTTTTCACGAAACTTGATCTTACTAACCTTTATGTTATATGTGTCTTGCAACATATCATTCAATTTAGACCTCAGAAGGGCAAAACATGTGGTGCCTTCGAAGATCAAAAACTTTATAGGAGGTTGTACCACGTTAAAATACACTTATGCCTTAAATTTTGTAAGATGTTTTTTTTCAACACATAACCTCTATTTATACAACTTTGAATTCATTTTAGGCCACACAAAACAGTCGTCACAACCGTGCAAAACTAACGGCAAAATCTCAATCTTTTAATTTTTACTCTTTTATAATTATCAAATCTTTCACTCATGGACGAAATATCCGGTGAATTACAAATGTTTTCAAATTTCTAGTGCTAGGCCAACTGTCAGATTTTTTTATTTTAAAAAGAAAATACAATAAACATAGGGACTTTAAAAAAAAACTAGTAATTTCTTTAACATATTGGATTTTTTGAAATTTCTATTATATCAAATTTTTCATACAAACTACAGAATTTTTTTATTTTGTACCGGATTTTTCAATTTAGTCTACCAAATATTTTGTTCAAAATTTTGGATTAAATTTATAAACTACCGAATTTTTCAATTTAGTCTACCAAATATTTTGTTCAAATTTTTGGATTAAATTTACGCAAGACAGCCATGGATATTATAGAAATATATGGGATTGTCAAGTGTAAGAGGAGGAGTGGCAAGATGAAATGAAGACAGTCTTGGATATAATAGAAATATATGGGGTTGTCAATTGCAATAGGAGAAATATATGGGGTTGACAATTGCAATAGGAGGAGTGGCAACTTAAAATCTCCCGGTCTCGGAAGCTATATACTACAAGAAAAAGAACAATTTGATTTTGCCGTGAGATTACATGTCTATCCAAATATTTGATTTTGCCATTTGAGAGTTTACATTATCTGTCCAAATAATAGTATTAAGCTCTATTAAATTAAATGTGTAAAAATAGGGAGAACCAGAACGGAAGAGAAAGGAATGCAAGAGATGACAGGAAAGTTAAAAGGCAAAAAAACAGACAACGTGACTATAAAGAGAAAATGAAGATATCAAGAAGAATTTGGGAGAAAATTTAATCAAGACAAAGCTGTTTGGATGTCTTAAATTAAAAAAGATTTTCAACCATTACATTTGGCAAATCTCCGCATAACATTCAGCGTTTGGTAGGTCGGGGTTATCTCAAAACAAAAAAGAAACACAGAATGTATATGAAAATTGCAATAAACTACCTCCGTCCAATGACACGCAAAAAACAATTAACATAATTCTTAACAGTACAACATAACGAATTAGACTAAATAGCTCCAAAATCCAGCTAAAGCAAACAGAACATGCGGCAAATGCATCAAATTAAATATAACTTGAAAATATAAATCATAGTTAGGAAGAAAGAAACTACACTTAGTCGACTTCCTCAATCTTAGGGCCAGCACCACTTCCACCAGTAGGAGCATCATCATCATCTGCAGCAGCACCCATGTCAGGACCTGCACCACCCTGGTACATCTTGGCAATGATAGGGTTGCAGACACTTTCCAATTCTTTCATTTTGTCCTCAAACTCATCTGCCTCTGCAAGTTGGTTGCTGTCTAACCACTGGATAGCCTGCTCAATGGTGTCCTCAATCTTCTTCTTGTCTTCAGAATCAAGTTTGCCTGCAATCTTGTCATCCTTGATGGTGTTCCTCATGTTGTATGCATAGTTTTCCAATGCATTCTTGGCCTCAACCTTCTTCTTATGCTCTTCATCCTCAGACTTGTACTTCTCAGCCTCTTGAACCATCTTCTCAATATCATCCTTTGAAAGCCTACCCTTGTCATTTGTGATGGTAATCTTGTTCTTCTGCCCGGTAGTCTTGTCTTCGGCAGAGACATTCAATATACCATTGGCATCAATGTCAAAGCAGACGGTAATCTGGGGAACACCCCTGGGAGCAGGAGGAATGCCAGAAAGTTCAAACTTGCCCAACAAATTGTTATCTCTAGTCCTAGTTCTCTCTCCTTCAAAGACCTGGATCAATACACCAGGCTGGTTGTCAGAATAGGTTGAGAAAACCTGTTCTTTCTTTGTTGGAATGGTGGTATTCCTTGGGATAAGGACAGTCATCACACCGCCGGCAGTCTCCAGACCAAGAGATAGAGGAGTGACATCGAGGAGAAGAAGATCCTGAACCTTCTCATTGCCCTCACCACTCAAGATTGCAGCCTGAACAGCAGCTCCATATGCAACAGCTTCGTCAGGATTAATGCTCTTGCATAGCTCCTTTCCATTAAAGAAATCCTGCAAAAGCTGTTGAACCTTTGGAATTCTGGTAGAACCACCTACAAGCACAACATCATGGATGCTCTTTTTGTCCATCTTGGCATCTCTCAAACATTTCTCAACTGGTTCCATACATTTCCTAAAGAGATCCATGTTGAGCTCCTCAAATCTGGCACGAGTAATGGGCGAGTAGAAATCAATTCCCTCGTATAGAGAATCAATCTCAATAGTGGTCTGGGCAGTGGATGAAAGAGTTCTCTTCGCCCTTTCACAAGCAGTTCTCAATCTCCTCAGTGCTCTAGGGTTGCCACTGATGTCCTTCTTGTTCTTCCTCTTGAACTCTTGAACAAAGTGATTCACCATTCTGTTGTCAAAATCCTCACCTCCAAGATGGGTGTCTCCAGCAGTGGCTTTGACCTCAAAGATACCCTCTTCAATAGTAAGCAAAGAGACATCGAAAGTACCACCACCAAGGTCAAAAATCAAGACATTCTTTTCACCAACGCTGGTTGCTTTCTTGTCTAGCCCGTAAGCAATGGCAGCAGCAGTAGGCTCATTGATGATTCTCATGACATTAAGACCAGCAATCACGCCAGCATCCTTAGTAGCTTGACGCTGGGAATCATTAAAGTAAGCTGGGACAGTAACAACAGCATTCTTAATTGCAGAGCCAAGGTAAGCTTCAGCAATCTCACGCATCTTCATCAGAACCATGGAAGATATCTCTTCTGCGGCAAATTGCTTGTCTTCACCCTTGTAGTTAACAACAATCATTGGCTTTTCAGCAGGACCAGCAATAATCTTAAAAGGCCACAACTTCATGTCACTCTGAACAGATGCATCAGAGACTCTACGCCCAATCAACCTCTTGGCATCTGGAAAAGTGAAAACCATATTAGAATCACAAACTCAACATCTCATCTATTATGACATGAACCTAGCACAACATACAGCATATCAAACAAACATCCAAATAAAAAATATTACACACAATACACATTATACTAAAGTAATTGCAACATAGAACAAAGTAAACAAAATTAAAAAACCATGTTCCATTACTATAGTTTTCGAATTGCCAGTGTTTTTTGAAATAAATCTGGCTTATCATACAGCATAACAATTACATCCAAATATATCACTAAGACTCGAGACAACTTGATTGAATCATAGCAACCCAAAAAAAACTTCAACTTCATTGAATTTAAAAATCCATACATCAAAATTAAATTGAAACCTAGCAAAGACACATCATGTACATCTTAGTATCTCACAACACATTTATGGTAATGAATCTGATCAATCTTACAGCATAAAAAACACATCCAAATTAATCATCACGATTCATGACACTACACACTAATACTAATTAATCATAGCAAGTCAAAAAAAGGCATGGTGAACAGTAAAACTGTACAAGTTTAGCAATAAATACATTTAACAAATTCTAAATTAGGATTCAACTAAAAAGTAACTAATTAACAAATTAGTAATAAAAAATCAATAAACAAGTAAATATTCAAAAAATAACGAATAGATCTAGCAAATAAAGAGTTAACTGAGCAAAGTAGCAAGGCGTAGAATAACTAACCAAAAACGGTGTTGATAGGGTTCATGGCAACTTGATTCTTAGCAGCATCGCCGATGAGACGCTCGGAGTCAGTGAAAGCAACGTACGACGGCGTGGTTCTGTTACCTTGGTCGTTGGCAATGATTTCAACTCGATCATGTTGCCACACACCAACGCAGGAGTATGTGGTACCGAGATCGATTCCGATAGCTGGTCCCTCTCCCTTTCCGGCCATTGGATTTCACTCTTTTGGTTCGTAACGCAAAAGAGAGAGATCTGAGAGGAAGAGGATGAAAACCACAGCCGGAAACTGTGATTAGAAATGAAAGGAGGTTGTTTGTAGTGGGAGTTAGCTTATATAGTTAGGGTTTCAAATTTCTTCTAGAATATTCTTTTAGTCTACTATATTATGGGAGTCCTTGGATTTGATTGGGCACAATTTACGCGTTTGTAGGTCTAATTTCCTGAATCTTGGGCCTGTAGTGGACCTAACTATCTTAGAACCGATCAGTTTCCGACTCCTTTATTACTTGTAATAAGTCCACGAGTCTACAACCTAATGTAGTATTTATCTTTGTTTTTATTCTTATCTTTAATTTTTATATTTTATATTTTTGTCAAAAAAATCGGAATTTATATATGAAAAAATGCTAACAAATATTCTTATTAACTGTTTACGAAATTGCATAGTTTTTTATATATTTATTATGAATTTAATTGATTTGTCCTAACAGATGTAAAATGACTTTACAATATGTCTAATAAAAATGCATCACTCAATTATAATAAGAAATATTTCTATGATTTAAAAAAATATATAATATTATTGATAATATAAAATTATTTTACAATTCTTCTATTTTTTTTTATTTATTAATGTCTCAATTACCTAAGTTGTAAACAATATTTTTGAGCATTTGTTAGCAAGGCCTTCTTATATTAGTTAAATAGATGGTGAATGATAGCAAATGGAACTAGTATGTCATTTGGGTGTTCAAATTTAAATTTATATAGTTTAAAATTGTAAATTATTTGAAAAAATAAAAAATCGAGCAAAAGTTAATATTATTGAATATGCTTATATGTATTTTTGTGAAAGACTGTTGGATTAGATTGGATTTTGGATAAAACTTTCAAAATCAAACAAGATTAAATCAAACCACATATATAAATATTATAACAAAAAAATTTCACGACACATAAGTTTCTATTGTTCTATAAAAATCATCATCCTCGTTTATTGTGATGCTTCGTACGACATTTTGTCCAACCACCTCTTGATAATTTGTGACGGTTTGCTTACTAACCGCCCTAAAAACTTATTTGTAAATGTTATAAAAATTGTGGCTCCATTTTGAACCATGCGAGCGATGATATTTATTTTGAGTTGTTACATGTTTTAAATCGTGGTAACGGTAATTAAACCTCACTTTTTTAAGCTCTACATGCGGGTTTGGTTTCAATTTTTGTTATTTTGTTAAATAAAAAATATAAATATAATTGTTGAATTTTTACCGTACCCAAACTTGAAACCTCTGATTAACAATTTTCGATCACAAATATAACATTTAATGTGTTATGGTCATTATTTAATTAGTCAAAACTAAAGCGGTCTAATTAACTATATGACTACTGGTATATATGTCATAAAAGGTTATTGTGTAGATATCATAAGTCAATATCCTAATTTAATTAATGGTCAAATTAGAAATATTGAAAACTAAGTAGTGACCCTAAGGCATTTATTTATATAGGTTATGGTCTCTATTGGTACAGTAACGATCTAGACGACATATATGACAGTTTAGGTGAACAACGTCCAAGGCCTTTTCAAAATACCTAGAGGAATGTGGAATCGTCTCACAGTACACCATGATATGGTCACCTAGCATGAATGGTGTAGCTGAAAGACGAAACAGGACTCTTAAGGATATGGTAAAAAGTATGATTTGTCATTCTACCTTGTTAGAGTTACTCTAGGGAGAGACATTAAAGACTGCAACTTACATTCTAATAAAGTGTCAACCAAGGCAATTGTCAAAATACCTTATGAGCTTTGGACTGGGTGAAAGCCTAGTTTAAAACATTTGTACGTTTGGGGATGTCCAACTGAGGTAAAGCCTTATAGGACAAATGAAAAGAAATTGGACTTCCGAATAGTGATCAACTACTTTATTGGTTATTTAGAAAGAACTAGAGGCTACAAATTCTATGATCCCAAATTAAACTCAATTTTTTCAGACGGGAACAACCATATTATTTGAGGATATTAAGTTTTTGGGGAGAATAAGGTTAGAGACTTTGTTTTAGAGAGAGATTCGGTAATAATCTCAAAATTGATACATATGGCTGCTTTTGATGAAGCAAGTATGGAACCTTCACAATACATTGTTGAATCTTCTCTTACTCAAGATGATTTGGTAATTTATGAAGAACAAACTTAAGATTCTCAAGTGTAGCGCCCATATATAATATAAGTCTAGAATAATTCATATTATACATGATTGTAAATTTGGTACTGAAATAAACATAAGTTCCTAGTGACACATTATATATATTACATGCCCAAAACACCAAAGTACTAAATGTGGCATAAACATATACAAGATGTTCAAAACAACTAAGAATTAGATCATAAAAATGATATTAAAACAGAGTCTTTACAACGAAAAAAAACACCATTAAAAGCCAAAACAAGTAAGGATATCAAAATGCCTTATACTTACCCTTCACGGAACCTGAAGCACCTGAAATATAATCAAGAACATGGGGTGAGATAATAATCCCAGTGGGTTTCCTATCTTATGGCTTCTCTCGGCTTTACAAGGTTTTAACCAATCCTAACTCAAGCCCAAATGGGGAAGGGACAAGGTTTTGAGATCGCAAAACACATTATATGGGAACATGTTACTTGAGTCCAATAACTCAAACTATCACTAGTCGGAAACTATATCAATGTATCCCCTTTTCCTGTCATCTCCTACGTCTAGAACTTTCGGTCATGTCATGGATCCTTGTAATGTACTTTGACATACAAAATGAATTCAGATTCAAGGTGCTTTCCACATGAATCGTCGCTTCCAATGGGACCACCCCCATCTCGAGCCTTTTACCCATAGGCTCCAATCGTACTACACACATGAATCAAACCTGTCAAAGTAATAGTGCGTACATTCTGGATGAGTGCTCTTCATAAGCCTTAACTCTTGGAATGACACATCTCAAGAGATTGTTTCCGACTACACGATCACAACACAAACATGATTTTATTCTACAATCGCAAGGCGACACATTCACCTTATTCTCAAAGTAACACAAAACCAACACATGTTCCATATAGTACCTCACCTTTCCACTAGATAATCACTTATCAAGGATACACACCTAGACATCGAATATACAAGTATCGTCATATAAGTTATTTATGATACCCTAGTTACATTTCGTTCAATTTCTGATAAGGGTTTTTCCTCACTTTCCTTTAGTGTTTTACATTAGGTTATCATACTCATAACCAAACAAACATCCATAATAAACATGCATAATACTCATAATATTCATGTAAAGTAATTAATGGTAATAATAAACATGCATGTGAAATAACCAAGCAAATTAAAACAAAACTTGGAAAACCCTGTTATGTTCGCAATTCGAGGGTCGGGCGAGTTCCTTTATCTTGGGTTCGTTGTGCAAACTCTGTGCGAAGCCAGAAATGAAAATGGCAGTAGCGAAAGCCTTGGCTACTTGTTGTGCGAGTTCTAAGAGAATACTCATTTTTTGTCCGTTCTCGCTTCGCATAGCGAGTATGATAGGTTGTCATGTTCGCTTGCAGTTCGCTAGAGCTCACAATGCGAACCCTACGAATTATGCAATATGCCCAATAGAACAGGATAGTTCCAAAGGGGTTTCCAAACTCCATTCTTACCCAACCTTAATCCATCATCAATGATGACATATTCACTCATGAAATAACATTTTAAACCATAAAAACACAACAATACATGAATATAACATGATATATATATTTCTTATGGAAAAGAAGCAAAAACACCATAACCTAACTTTTCTCATTCTATTCAAATACTATAACCTTGAGTTTCTACCTAGAACCCACCTCTAAAAGATGATGAAGAAGTTATTGACAATGAAGATGAGATAATTTGATGATGAGTGGTGATGATTCTTCTTTTACTAGGTTACTTCTTCTTTCTTTCTACTTTCTCTTCTTCCTCCATTTCTTATCTTTCTTTTCCTCTCTTACTACCTTTTCTTTTCTTCTTTCTACTACTTATTCCACAAGCTAGAAAGGGTAAGGGAAATAAATGATATTTAGAAATATCTCAATAAAAGTTAGTAAGACCAACTTGGTTAAAAGTCCAAATAAAAGAGTATCTGAAAAGTCTCTAATGCACCAATTAATAAAACCTCAAAGTTAGATGATATTAATCAAGTCAACTTTGAGTTCATCAGTTACTCCAATTATCCCAACAGATAACTCTTGGAGCACACTAGAACCCAGTTGATCTCAACTAATATTATTTAGAGCATTTTATTAAATACGGGGTATTACATTCTCCCCCTTAAATAAAAATTTGTCCTCAAATTTAAATATTACCTGAAAAAGGTGAGGGTAAGCATCCCGCATCTCGAACTCAATCTCTCAAGTAGGATCACTCAGATATTTCTCATTCCATTGGACCTTAATAAGAGGATTTTCTTTGTTTCTCAACACCTTACTTTCCTTCCCCACAACACGGCTTGGTAGAGGCTCAAAAGTCAAGTATGTTTCTATCTCAATTGTATCTGGTAGAACTGGTTGAAGAGGGTTAGGTATAAACTTTCAGAGTTGAGACACGTGAAAAACATCATGCATCTCGGATAGAGAAAGTGGTAAGGCTAGTCGGTAGGTTGCTTCACCAATCATCTCTAACATCTGATATGGTCCCACGTATCTCAGACTTAACTTTTGTGACTTAATCGATCCTTTCAATTTCAATCTTGGAGTAACTTTCAAGAATTCATGATCGCCTACATCAAACTCTAAAGGTCTCCTTTGGTCATCCTCGTGGCTCTTCTGACGGTCTTGTGCTTTCTTAACCTTGTCGCGGATCATCCTAATGTTTTCTATAGTCCTTTGAATAATTTCCGGTCCTAAAATCCTTTCCTCGCCAACTTCCGTCCAACACAAAGGCGTTATACATTCCCTTCATTATAATGCACCGTAAGGAGTCATTCCAATACTTGTGTGGTAACTATTTTTGTAAGCAAACTCGATCAGTCGTAAAAGTTCCTTCCAATTTCCTCCACTTTCAAGCACACAAGCTCTTAACATATCTTCAAAAGTTTGCATTGTTCGCTCAGTCTAACCATCTGTTTGAGGATGATTTGACGTACTCAAACACAACTTAGATCCCATTGCATGCTAAGAAGCTCTCCAAAACCTTGAAGTAAACTTTGGATCTCTATCAGATAATATGTTGGAGGGAACATCATGAAGTCTTACAATTTTCGAAATAAACAACCTTGCAAGATGACTTTCCTTGTAAATAATTTTCACGACCAAGAAATGTGCCGACTTCGTCAACCAATCTACAATCTTCCAAATAGAATCGTAACCACATTGTGTATGGGGTAACCCGACCATAAAGTCCATTGAAATATTGTCCCATTTCCACCTTGGAATCTCTAAAGGTTGTAGCAAACCACCCGGTCTTTGGTGTTCTATCTTCACTTGTTGGCAAATTGAACATTCCGACACATACACCGCAATATCTCTCTTTATCCCAGACCACCAATAGTCCTTCTTTAAATCTTGATACATTTTCGAAGAACCAAGACGTATAGTAAAAACACCTTTACGAGCTTTCTCTAAAATCTTTCTTTTCAACATCGTGTCATCCAGAACACAAATCCATTGATTAAATAGAATAAATCCATATATGGCTCGTGTGAAACCTGGTTGAACCAACAAATCTTGTAACTTCGTTTCTAGCACTTGTCCTTGTTTAATTTCATCTCTCAAGGTAGAATTAATATTCAAGTTTCCCATTATCACACCATCCAAAGTCCAAATAAATTGAAGATTAAGATCTCAAAACTTTTCCAACAATGCATACTCACACATCATCAGCTCAGCTTTATGTACTTCCCTTCAACTTAACGCATCTACCACCTTATTCGTTTTACCTGGATGATACTTCAATTCAAAGTTAAAGTCCTTCAATTACTTCATCCACCTCCTTTGACGCATATTCAATTCTTTCTGATCAAACAAATACTTTAAACTCTTATGATCACTAAACATCTCGAAACGCACTTCATACTAGTAACGACCTTCAGTGTAAAAACCACAGTCGGTAGCTCCAAATCATGAGTTGGATAAATCTCTTGTAAGAGCAAGATTTGTCTCTACAGAATTATCTCTATGTTTTGAAGATAACAATTGAGTATTTGTGAAAAAACCATTTTATGGTTTAATGTTTGTTATGCGCAGGTCATGTTAAATTAAATATATAAGATCGAACAAACAAAAGCAACGTGTGCAACTTGTATATATGGAGTTACTATGTGTGACGTCATGAAGCGCTTAGTGGAGAAGCTAGTTTACTTATGTATCTGATCGCGTTCAGTAAAGAACCAAGGATGCTGGATATTGTTGTTGCAATGCTCCTGTGGATTCTGCTCTAAAGAAGTGAATCTGATCTGAAAGCAAACGAAGCTTAAAGGAGAAGCAAGTTTGTTTCTGTATCTGATCATGTTCAGTAAAGAACCAAGGATGTTGGATATTATTGTTGCAATGCTCCTGTGGATTCTGCTCTGAGTTGTGCATCTGATTTGGAAGCTAACGAGCATCTATAAAGAGTGAGTCCTCTGAAGAACAAAGCTCTGAAGACTCTGAAGACATGTTCTGAAGGTCAAGACTCTGAAGACGGGTTCTGAAGGTCAAGACTCTGAAGACGTGTTATGAAGTTCAAGGCTCTGAAGATTATGAAGACATGATATCTGAAGAATTAGTCATGAAGACTCTCAAGATTGTTTCAGAGGAAACTTAATTCTTGGAATGCTGAAGACTGGATTCTGAAGTGGAAGATTGTGTCAGAAGAAGATTCATCCAGATGAAGACATGTTACATCAGATAAGTTGTTGTTGTTCAATCTGATAAACATGTGCTTAAGTTAACAACTCTGATGCTGAAGCTTTCATACCAAAGTAGTTCTGAACTACTCATCAGATGAATCATCAGAAGAATCAAGAAGACTAAAGTATAATGTATGCAATTATTCAAATGTGGTAAAGACGTTGGTACTGTTCAAGCGTGGTTTCCAAGGATTAAATATATTGAAGCTACAAGCTAAAGTCATTGTTCCAACACGTGAGCTTATTCTATCCGTTGGAATGAGAAAATACAACTATATCCTCACAACAACTCTATTGGCTGCAATATAAAAATAAGAATCATTTGATCATTCAAATGTTGATGGGTTGATGAGTCAAGCAACGTTGTTGCTATTAAGCTATTATATAAGAAATAACATTTGATTCATTCAAATGTTACCATGCTAGTAAGCATGAAGTGAAGAAAGAAAGAAAGAAGAAAAGCTTAAATGAAAAGAAGCCTTAGTGCTCACACACAGAAAAGCTTTTAAGCAATATGGAAACTATGTTCTTATAATCTCTTAGAGATTCATCATTAGATTAGTTTCTGTATTAGGAAGCAAGGAGTTGTTGCTCAATACTTGCTATGTGCTTAATTAGGAGTAATACACTTGATAAGAAGCACTCATGTAATCTCCGACAACACAACATTCTAATTTAGAATTAGTGGGCTCCTCAAGTGATCTTGTGAAGATCAGTATACTTGAGATGACAAGTGACAGTAGTCATTTGTAGAAATCCTAATAGGAGATATTTAGTGATCGGATTCTATTACGGTGTCAATAAACGTTATATCCTTGGGGATCCCTCAACGTGTCATTGATCAGTTGTTAGTCACTCGCGGTTAGCTTGTGCATATCTGTAATCAGTTTGGTTATAGTGGATTAAGTCCTTGCTTGAGTGAGGCGAAATCACCTTGAAAGGGTGGACTGGATTAGCTTGAGAGTTGCTCAAGTAAACCAGGATATATGTTGTGTTCTTTACTTATAATATGCTTTATTATTATGCTTCCGCAATGCATTTGATATGAGCGCTTAAAGCAACAAGTGAAGAAGAAGAATATAAGAAAAGAAAAAAGTTTTTATTAAGGCATAAATCCAATTCAATCCCCCCCTTTCTTGTGTTTATTTCACACCTTCAATTGGTATCAGAGCCTGGTTCTGTTATTGATGGATATCAAACACCTAACATTGTCAGATAAAGATCTATAGGCTGTGTGAAGAAATACTTTTGGAGATTTTTCACCGTTCTTACAATTTCCGTCTCATATCAATTTTTGAGGATAATGAGTACTAAAATTGTAATCCATCTGGATACCTTGAGCTAGTCACTGATTCTGTGAAGTTTGAAGTTTGAAGTGTTGAAGCTTTCAACAACAAATCTCCTCCATTAGATTCTGAAAGGAGAATGAAGAATCAGTTGACAAGATAGATTCATCAGATAAGAAGATATATCTGTTGAATGTTGATCTTAAAACACGATTGGATTTACAACGTATTCGCTCAAAGATTAAATCATCATCAAGCAAGAAATCTTGATTGCTAAAGATTAATTCTCGTGAGTATGAGATGTTTTCAAGAAACGGATTTCTCCACACTTGACTTTCTCATGAAAACTCATTGGGATTTATCTTAAGTAAGAAAAGATATATTGTTGGCTAATGAATATGATTCATCAGAACTCCAGAATATAGTCTGCAGAAAAGGGCAAGATTAGAAAAAATGTTCAAATCTGGAAGAAATGATTCTTCTAATTCAAAGCATTTGAAAGTTGCTCTCCTTGAAAAGTTTCAAAGAATTCTACAGAGGTTTCTAGAAAGGCAGTGTTATTAACTCATCTGGATTATGATGATATGATGAATTCTGAAGATCTTATTAGAAGTAGCATGGACAATTAAGTTCTCTTAACTTGAGATGTTATCTCAGTTGAACAAACTGAAATTGGTCAGATGTTATCGGGCATTTTTTTCCAGAAATTCTTGATGAATGTTTTGAGAAATAAAGTTTTGTGGAAAGATACAATGATAGAAGTCCTTTTGTCTGATGTAAAAGAGATTTAAGTCTCTGATATTATTTGATTTGAATAAGTTAGTAGATATTTCTTTTGGAAGCAGATGTTTTGTCAACTCTGATGAATTAACTCTTTACAAGTTAGCTCAACATTGTAAGATCAAATTTGTCAGTCAGACTGTGTCTTTTGATGCATCTAAGTTTGATGATAATTGTATCTAGAATGGATCTGTATCTGTTTCAAGCAAACAAATTCAGAAGATGAAGCCCGATGGAAGCTAGATGCTCTCTACTTTTGAAGATCAGAATATCTGTGCTCTGAGGACGTCTCTCAGGAATCAGATGGATGTTGATGTGTTAATGAAGATGTTGCAGAACAAAACCAAAGGATTTGAGATCAGATCAAGAAGAGTTATTCAGAAGATTCTACTTCAAATGCTGTGACTGGTTTGTCTCACAAGATGTTGGAGAATCAGAAGCAGAATGTGTTTCAGCTGAAGAATCAGAAGCTAACCCAGTTGCTATTCCATTAGCTGCTTCTGAAGAATCAACTCTGAGAAGATCCTCCATAATCAAATTTTCTCTTCCAGAAGAGACGTTCATTGGAAAGAAGGATGATTCCAGAAGAACAAGATTCTGTCTTCTCAAAGCTTGTCAGCAAGAGGTTTTTGACTATACATAAGATATTTGCTTTTGTGGCAAGGCAGTAGCTGAAACTAGCACTATGGGAAAAGAAGAGGCTAGTGAAGGCAGATCAGAAACTATACAGAAAATTCTGTAACGATGATTTCGTAAAGGCTCTGTCAATCAAGACATTTACTCCTTTAATTGTTGGTGACTCTGAAGCAAAGCTACAGAGGCAAGCTACACAAGCAACAGAGGCAAGATATAGAAGAATCTGATGAAGAATGTAGCAGACAGAAGAATAATCTGTCAGAGAGTAGCCAGCTAAGACTCTAATGCATTCAACTTACACTCTGTGAAAGAAAGAGAAAATCAGATAACTATTTTTAGTAGGTTTCTGTTATGCGGATGTTACTGAAGACAGAGCTAGATGCAAAAGTACCTCTGGTTAGCACTCTCCCCTAAAGAAGCAAAATACTGTTGATGCTGATTGAAGTATCAGATGCTCTGGATGAAGAGTCAAATGAAGGACTTTCATACATATAAAATTGAAGGATCAGAACACACAATGTTGGCACATCACCTTCAATTGATATCATATGATTATCTAAAGATCTGAGCAAATCTGAAGTCGTAGACCATCAGAAGATTTGGATAATTTGGAGATCTGGATAGAAGATTCGATTAGAAGATGGCCTGTCAAATTAAACATGGACACTTATGAAGTATAATGTCTTGATGTTGAAGAAACAAGTTGAAATGGTTTCATCATCTTACTTCTTATATTGGTATCATGTCTCTGACGTCCAACTAGAAGCAAAGCGTGAGATGAATCTGAGCGGAGTTTCAAAAGCGGCAGAAGGAAAGCTACTGAAGCCACAGATCATATCTAGCTACAAATAACTCTGAGCGAAACTTCAGAAGATTTTGAGTGAAGATACAGAAGGTTCTGGGCGCAGAATTATGAAGCAAAGATTCAGAAGATTCAGATTCAACCACAAGTACAAACCTCTGAATGTCTCACCTTCAGTTCTAAGAATCAAAGCAAAGGCCAGAACAAGCACTTCAACTCTGGAACTTGATACTTCTTGAGATACTTTTTTCATAAGTGATTAGTCTCTGAAATTGGATGTATTTCAAGTTATTCTAAGTACTGGAATAATTGGTATCAAGATCAAGCTAGAAGGGAGAAGAAATTTCAACCTTCTTGTTTAAATCGGAAGAGAAAGATTCCAGAAAAGAAACTTCCAGGTTGGTACAAGAAGCTGAAGATGCTAAGAAGACTAAGCAAAATGTTGTAGTTGGCTTTTTCTTGTGAAACTACTTTTGTACGTCGAGAACGTGACATTAGTGAGTTTAGAGGAGATCAACAAGCTATGAAGGATGTACAACAAGTTATCAGAGAAAGATCTGTTGGACAAAAACTTGTCAACAACCCTCGCCTGAGCATGCTTCTACAAACTCTGAAAAGTTGTCACCCTATAGAAGACGCAATCTGGAAAAGATATCAACCTACCTCAATTGGTATCAACCTATAAGAATTAGGTTCTCAGGTGTTATCTCTTGACTATTATCTTTTTAAAATTCTGACATTAAAGAGGGAGAAATGAATTTTTTTAATCTGTTTTTAATGAAAAACTCACCTTTTTGATGATGTCAAAAAGGGGGAGAAATGGAAGATGATTTTGATATAATGGAGAAATGGAAAATAATTTTGAGAAATAGAATATAAATTTGATATAACCAGAAAGAGAATGCAAAACATTAACTCTGATATAAACTGCATTTATTACTAAACGTGTGTTTGATGTTTTTCCGAGGAACTCTGAACAAGTTCACTAGGCATTCTAAACAGGAAAAATGAAAGAACTCTGAGTTCAAATGAACTGGTGTTCATATAAATAGAAGTTATACACTTCGTGAACATAGGTTCAGAATCAGATGGACCCAATACTGTTCAGAGATCTGAAAGTCAAAGTCATCTGAAATCAAAATGTTCAGAAGATGTAAACTATTTGTGAATATGATAATTAGAGCATAAGAACCAGAAATCTTTATAGAAGCAAGAATTGGATTCAGACTCAGAATCATGAGTATCTTGAGTTGGTATCAGACTCAGAACTAACATTGGTATCAGACTCATAATCAATATTGTTATCAGATTCAGAAGTAAACATTCTATTGGTATCAGACTATGCTTCAAGAGATCAAGAATCAAATCTGATCAATGCATTGAGCTCTGATAAAGACCAAGAATCTGAGAAGAAAGCAAGAATCAAGACTGTATCAAATTTAGAAGATCCAAATATCTGAGATATTGTAATCATGGGGAGTTCTCCCAGGAAGGTTCACAAGTCAGGATATTTGATTTTCACCCAGTACGAAACTCAGGTGGAGTTTCTCATCTGAAGAAGAAACAGACGAGTTCTGAAGAACAAGAGAAAATGCCTCAAGAAGACTCTGAAGTTATATGACTCTGATACGATGTTTAGAGAAAACAAGTTCTAAAGATCTGAAGATGAAAGTTTTGTTGAACTAGTCCAGATGCTGAAGACTTATGCTCTCTTATATCGTAGGGGAGTATTCCTTCTATTCTATTTGATTGTGTTTTATCAAATTTATATTTTGTAAGTCTTGGGATCAAAGTATGTCTCTGAACAAGCATAAAAATGTTTTTAAAAGGTTAACACATTCAGGGGGATCAGTTGCTTAGAACTCTGAATATGTTTATGCTTGGTGATTACCCTGTATAAAATGTTCCATCAAAATACATTTTTTTGTCATCATCAAAAAGGGGGAGATTGTAAGAGCAAGATTTGTCTATACAGGATTATCTCTATGTTTTGATGATAACAATTGAGTATTTATGAAAGAACCATTTTATGGTTTAATGTTTGTTATGTGCGTGTCATGTTAAATTAAATATATAAGATCGAACAAACAAAAGCAACGTGTGCAACTTGTATATATGGAGTTACTACGTGTGACGTCATGAAGCGCTTAGTGGAGAAGCTAGTTTACTTATGTATCTGATCACGTTCAGTAAAGAACCAAGGATGCTGGATATTGTTGTTGCAATGCTCCTGTGGATTCTGCTCTAAAGAAGTGAATCTGATCTGAAAGCAAACGAAGCTTAAAGGAGAAGCAAGTTTGTTTTTGTATCTGATCATGTTCAGTAAAGAACCAAGGATGTTGGATATTATTGTTGCAATGCTCCTGTGGATTCTGCTCTGAGTTGTGCATCTGATTTGGAAGCTAACGAGCATCTCTAAAGAGTGAGTCCTCTGAAGAACAAAGCTCTGAAGACTCTGAAGACATGTTCTGAAGGTCAAGACTCTGAAGACGGGTTCTGAAGGTCAAGACTCTGAAGACGTGTTATGAAGTTCAAGGCTCTGAAGATTATGAAGACATGATATCTGAAGAATTAGTCATGAAGACTCTCAAGATTGTTTCAGAGGAAACTTAGTTCTTGAAATGCTGAAGACTGGATTCTGAAGTAGAAGATTGTGTTAGAAGAAGATTCATCCAGATGAAGACATGTTACATTAGATAAGTTGCTGTTGTTCAATCTGATAAACATGTGCTTGAGTTAACAACTCTGATGCTGAAGCTTTCATACCAAAGTAGTTCTGAACTACTCATCAGATGAATCATCAGAAGAATCAAGAAGACTGAAGTACAACGTATACAATTATTCAAATGTGGTAAAGACCTTGGTACTGTTCAAGCATGGCTTCCAAGGATTAAATATATTGAAGCTACAAGCTAAAGTCACTGTTCCAACACGTGAGCTTATTCTATCCGTTGGAATGAGAAAAAACAACTATATCCTCACAACAACTCTATTGGCTGCAATATAAAAATAAGAATCATTTGATCATTCAAATGTTGCTGGGTTGATGAGTCAAGCAACGTTGTTGCTATTAAGCTGCTCTATAAGAAATAACATTTGATTCATTCAAATGTTACCATGCTAGTAAGCATGAAGTGAAGAAAGAAAGAAAGAAGAAAAGCTTAAATGAAAAGAAGCCTTAGTGCTCACACACAAAAAAGCTTTTAAGCAATATAGAAACTATGTTCTTATAATCTCTTAGAGATTCATCATTAGATTAGTTTCTGTATTAAGAAGCAAGGAGTTGTTGCTCAATACTTGCTATGTGCTTAATTAGGAGTAATACGCTTGATAAGAAGCACTCATGTAATCTCCGACAACACAACATTCTAATTTAGAATTAGTGGGTTCCTCAAGTGATCTTGTGAAGATTAGTATACTTGAGATGACAAGTGATAGTAGTCATTTGTGGAAATCCTAATAGGAGATCTTTGGTGATCGGATTCTATTAAGGTGTCAATAAACGTTATATCCTTCGGGATCCCTGAACGTGTCATTGATCAGTTGTTAGTCACTCGCGGTTAGCTTGTGCATATCTGTAATCATTTTGGTTATAGTGGATTAAGTCCTTGCTTGAGTGAGGCGAAATCACCTTGGAAGGGTGGACTGGATTAGCTTGAGAGTTGCTCAAGTGAACCAGGATATATGTTGTGTTCTTTACTTATAGTATGCTTTATTATTATGCTTCCGCAATGCATTTGATATGAGCGCTTAAAGCAACAAGTGAAGAAGAATAAGATAAGAAAAGAAAAAAAAAAGTTTTTATTAAGGCATAAACCCAATTCAATCCCCCCCTTTCTTGTGTTTATTTCACACCTTCAATTGGTATCAGAGCCTGGTTCTGTTATTGATGGATATCAAACACCTAACAGTGTCAGATAAAGATCTATAGGCTGTGTGAAGAAATACTTTTGGGGATTTTTCACCGTTCTTACAATTTCCGTCTCATATCAGTTTTTGAGGATAATGAGTACTAAAATTGTAATCCATCTGGATACCTTGAGCTAGTCACTGATTCTGTGAAGTTTGAAGTTTGAAGTGTTGAAGCTTTCAACAACAAATCTCCTCCATTAGATTCTGAAAGGAGAATGAAGAATCAACTGACAAGATAGATTCATCAGATAAGAAGATATATCTGTTGAATGTTGATCTTAAAACACGATTGGATTTACAACATATTCGCTCAAAGATTAAATCATCAGCAAGCAAGAAATCTTGATTGCTAAAGATTAATTCTCGTGAGTATGAAATGTTTTCAAGAAACAAATTAGTCTACACTTGACTTTCTCATGAAAACTCATTGGCATTTATCTTAAGTAAGAAAATATATATTGTTGGCTAATGAATAGGATTCATCAGAACTCCAGAATGTAGTATGCAGAAAAGGGCAATATCAGAAAAAATGTTCAAATCTGGAAGAAATGATTCTTCTGATTCAAAGCATTTGAAAGTTGCTCTCCTTGAAAAGTTTCAAAGAATTCTGCAGAGGTTTCTAGAAAGGCAGTGTTATTAACTCATATGGATTATGATGATATGATGAATTCTGAAGATCTTATTAGAAGCAACATGGAAAATTAAGTCCTGTTAACTTGAGATGTTATCTCAGTTGAACAAACTGAAATTGGTCAGATGTTATCGGGCATTTTTTTCCAGAAATTCTTGATGAATGTTTTGAGAAATAAAGTTATGTGGAAAGATACAATGATAGAAGTCATTCTGTCTGATGTAAAAGAGATTTAAGTCTCTGATATTATTCGATCTGAATAAGTCAGTAGATATTTCTTTTGGAAGCAAATGTTTTGTCAACTCTGATGAATTAACTCTTTACAAGTTAGCTCAGCATTGTAAGATCAAATTTGTCAGTCAGACTGTGTCTTTTGATGCATCTAAGTTTGATGATAATTGTATCTAGAATGGATGTGTATCTATTTCAAGAAAACAAATTCAGAAGATGAAGCCTGATGGAAGCTAGATGCTCTCTACTTGTGAATATCAGAATATCTGTGCTCTGAGGATGTCTCTCAGGAATCAGATGGATGTTAATATGTTGATGAAGATGTTGCAGAACGAAACCAAAGGATTTGAGATCAGATCAAGAAGAGTTATTTAGAAGATTCTACTTCAGATGCTGTCACTAGTTTGTCTCACAAGATGTTGGAGAATCAGAAGCAGAATGTGTTCCAGCTGAAGAATCAGAAGCTAACCCAGATGATATTCCATTAGCTGCTTCTGAAGAATCAACTCTGAGAAGATCCTCCATAATCAAATCTTCTCTTCCATAAGAGACGTTCATTGGAAAGAAGGATGATTCTACAAGAACAAGATTTTGTCTTCTCAAAGCTTGTCAGCAAGAGGTTTTTGACTATATAGAAGATATTTGCTTTTGTGGTAAGGCAATAGCTGAAACTAGCACTCTGGGAAAAGAAGAGGCTAGTGAAGGCAGATCAGAAACTATACAGAAAATTCTGTAACGATGATTTCGTAAAGGCTCTGTCAATCAAGACATTTACTCCTTTAATTGTTGGTGACTCTGAAGCAAAGCTACAGAGGCAAGCTACACAAGCAACAAAGGCAAGATACAGAAGAATCTGATGAAGAATATAGCAGATAGAAGTTGCCTCTTTTGCAATATCGATAGGACAATTCTCAAATGCTCTTCGTGCTCTTGAGTAGTAAGGGAATAAATAAGAATGTCATCAATAAATATCAGCATTAATTGGTCCAAGTAAGGATAGAATATATGATTCATGTAATCTATGAAAATAGTTGGATTATTTGTCACACCGAAAGGCATCACAAGAAATTCATAATGACCATAACGGGTTCTAAATACGATTTTTGGTACGTCTGAACTCTTCACACAAATTTGATGATAACCCGACCGTAAATAGATCCTCAAGAATACATAGGATCCTTTTAATTGATCTAACTGGTCGTCTATTCTAGGTAAGGGTTACTTATTCTTGATGGTGAATTTACTCAACTAGCAGTAATCAATACACAAACGTATTCCACCATCCTTCTTCTTTACTAGCAAAATTAGAGCTCCCCATGGTGAAACATTAGGTCGAACAAAGTATTTGGCTAACAATTCTTCCAATTATTCCTTCAACTTTCTTAGCTCAAGTGGTGCCATCCGATACAAAGAAACAAATATAGGACCCGTTCCCGGTACCAGGTTAGTAGAGAATTCCACTTCCCTCTTCGGAGGGAGAGAAGTGACGTCCTCGGGGAAAAATTATGGAAACTCCTAGACTACATGGATTTGCAAAACCTTCTGGTCGTTACTTGCATCTTTAATGAGAATCAAAAGAATAGACCTTTCTTTCTCAACCAATAAATTAACCATGACAATCGTACCTTCCGAGATAGTAGTCAATACATTCTTCGAAGTAGCTTCTCTGGACGGAATGATTATTAACTTCTCCCCACAACCAATAAATACCAAATTAGCAAAAAGCCAATACATTCCCAAGACTACATCAACCTTCTTTAGTGTTAAACAAATAAGGTCAATCTGAAAAACTCTGCCATCCACTGATAACACACATTTTTCACAAATCAAAGGCGTCTCGGCCATCTCATCCATGGCAGTAGTAACCACCATGGGAGGAGACAAAGGAATATCTTACAACCTAATTCACTTTATACATTTCATCAACACAAAAGAATATGTTGCGCCATAATCAAACAACACAAAACAAGGATGTCCATTCATGAAACACGTACCCGCAATCAAAGAATTCTCACTATTTGCCTTCCTTGCTTCCAAGGTATAAACTCGACGGGTATTCTTATCTTATACTTGGTTCTTATTCTAGCGATAATCTCTTGCAAAATGGCCCATTCCTTGACATTGGTAACATCTTGGTCCTCCACTTCCTCCATTAGCACACCTCCCAAAATGATTCTTACCATAATTTCAGTACGAGGGAGGAGTGTTATGTCTAGCACCTTGCACCTGCTTCCCCTTTAAGAGTTGTTGTCTAGGCCTAAATGGTTGAATCGGTCTTCCTTGATCTCTCTGACCAACTCTAGTCACATCTCTCTCTTCTTGGATTCTCTTCAGGCTATGCTCGACTACATAGCACTATCTCAATAACTCAACATAAGTAGTGAACTCTCTTTGAGACACACTATGAGATACTTCTGCCCTTAGACCAAACAGAAACTGACCAATCTTCCATTTCTCATCTGGAGCATATACGTCCTGCCTAGAGTAAGCAGTCGTATCCTCGAATTTCTCAGCATAAGCGGCTACGGTCATATTACTTTATCACAACGGTCAGAATTCAAATCCCTTCTGAGTCCTCAAGGAGCTAGGTAAGTACTTATTCATAAACGTAGTCTTGAATTATTCCCTCACCTTAGGCACACCATGGAGAGTCATAAGGGCCAAAGCACTTTCCCACCACCTCATAGTGGGACCCTTCAACGTGTGAGAAGCAAATACCACTCTATTCTCTTTACTACATGGTACAATAAAAAAGATCATCTCCACACCCGACACCCATTCGTGAGCTTTTACTGGGTCCATTCCGCCATGAAATTTTGGAGGGTTCATGTGGAAAAAGTCCCGAAAGCTCCCACCTGTAGCTTCTGGTGGAACCATTGCAGAATGAGGACCTCCATTCAATTGTTACAACATCTTTTACATGAAATGATTTTTTTGCTGCTCCATCTGCTGTACAAACTGGGGCCATTGGAAATTCTCGCTACTACCCGGAGGATTCGAGTCGGATGTTGGAGTCGCGGGCCTACCACGTCTTTTGCATCCGTCAACCTTGTCCCTAAACGTTATACAAACAGAATTAAGTTGATCAGGCTCAATACTATAAATATAACATCCGAAACGATGATATCTGCACACATATGAAGCAGGAAGAAACACTTAGAACATTTCATGGCTAGGTCGAGGATATGACTTGCTATGATATCAACTGTAACACCTACATATAATATAAGTCTAGAATAATTCATATTATACATGATTGTAAATTTGGTACTGAAATAAACATAAGTTCCTAGTGACATGTTATACATATTACATGCCCAAAACACCAAAGTAATAAATGTGGCATAAACATATACAATATGTCTAAAACAACTAAGAACTAGATCATAAAGATGATCTCAAAACAGAGTCTTCATAGGAAACAACACCATCAAAATCTAAAACGAGTAAGGATAGCAAACTGCCTTATCCTTACCCTTCACAAAACCTAGAGCACCTAAAATATAATCAATAACATGGGGTGAGATAATAGTACCAATGTGCTCCCTATCTTATGGATTCTCTTGGCTTTACAAGGTTTTAACCAATCCTAAATCAAGCCAAAAGGGGGGAGGGGTAAGGCTTTGAGCTTACAAAATACACTATATGGGAACATGCTGCTTGAATCCAATAACTCAAACTATCACTAGTCGAAAACTATACCAAGGTATCCCATTTCTCATCCTCTCGTACATCTAGAACTTTCGTCTGGGTCATGGATCCTTGTAATTTAATTTAACATACAAAATGGATTCAGATTCAAGGTGTTTTCCATAAGAATCTTCACTTTCCATGGGACCACCCCATCTCGAGCCTTTTACCCGTAGGCTCCAATCGCACTACACACATGAATCAAACCTGTCAAAGTAATAGTGCATACATTTCGGAGGAGCACTCTACCTAAGCCTCAACTTTTGGAACGACACATATTAATGGATTGTTTCCGACTACATGATCACAACATAAACATGATTGCATTCAAAAATAGCAAAGCGACACATTCACCTTATTCTCAAAGTAACACAAAACTAACACATGTTTCATGTAGTGTCTCACCTTTCCACTATACAATCACTTATCAAGGATGAACACCTAGGCATCAAATATACAAGTATTGTCATCTAAGTTATTTATCATACCCTAGTTACATTCTGTTCAATTTTTTATAAGGGTTTTCCTCACTTTCCTTTAGTGTTTTACATTAGGTTATCATTTTCATGACCAAACAAACATCCATAATAAAGATGCATAATACTCATAATAGTCATGTAAAATAATCCATGGTAACAATAAACATGCATGTGAAATAACCAAGCAAGCATCAAAACAAAACATGGAAAACCTTATTACGTTCATAATGTGACGGCTAAACGAGTTCCTTCGCCTTGGGTTAGTTGTTAGAACTTTAAGCGAAGCTAGAAATGAAAATGGAAGTAGCAAAATCCTTGGCTACTCGTTGTGCAAGCTCTAAGCAAATACTCGCTTTCTATTCGCTCTCGCTTCGCAATGCAAGCATGACAGGTTGTTATGTTCTCTTGCAGTTTTCTAGAGCCCGCAGTGCGAACCCTGCGAATTCTGCAATCTGCCCAGCAGAACAGGATAATTCCAAAGGGGTTTCCAATCCCATTCTTACCCAACCTCAATCCATCATCAATGATGACATATTCACTCATGAAATAACATTTTAAACCATAAGCGCGCAATAATAACATGAATATAACATGAAATATATATTTTTCATGGAAAAGAAACGAAAACGCCATAACCTAACTTTTCTCATTCTATCTAAATACTTTAATCTTGAGTTTCTACCTAGAATCCACCTCTAAAGGATGACAAAGAAGTTATTGACGATGAAGATGAGATGATTTAATGAAGAGTGGTGATGATTCCTCTTTTACCAGGGTTTCTTCTTCTTTCTTTCTACTTTCTTTTCTTCCTCCACTTTTTCTCTTTCTTTTCCTCTCTTACTACCTTTTCTTTTCTTCTTTCTACTACTTATTCCACAAGTTGGAAAGGATAAGGGAAATGAAGAAAAATGATATTTAGAAATATCTCAATAGAAGTTAGTAAGGCCAACTTGATTAAAAGTCCAAATAAAAAAGAATCCAAAAAGTCTATACTGCACCAATTAATAAAACCTCAAAGTCAGATAATATTAATTAATTCAACTCTGAGTTCATAAGTTACTCCAATTATCACAACATATAACTCTCAGAGTATATTGGAACCCAACTGATCTTAACTAATATTATTTATAGCATTTTATTAAATACTGGGTATTACACCAAGAATAAGTGTTACAAGAACCAATACATTTACAGAGATCCACTAGAGAAAAGATAAATTCTATTCCGGGTGATTACATAGTCGTTCTCCAAGAACATGAGGAAAATACTAGTATGGTGAAGGTTGGTCCAATCAACTCCCTCTAAGCTATGTAGAATTCAAACTCCAAAAAGTGGATTGAAGCAATGAAGGGGGAGTATAAGTTCATGCACGACAATAAGGTTCGAGAACTTGTCTTATTACCATAAGGTGTGAAACCCATTGGTTGCAAATGGATTTTTAAGACCAAATGGCATTCTAATGGCAATGTGGAGAGGTATAAGGCTTGTTTTGTAGCTCAGGGTTATACCCGAAAATGAAGGATCGACTTTAAAGATACTTTCTCTTCGATTTCATCAAACGACTCTTTTAGGATAATCACGGCTCTTGTTGCACACTGTGACTTAGAACTACATTAAATGGATGTCAAGATGGAATTTCTCAATGGTAAAATTGATAAGACAATCTATATGGTGTAGCCAGAAAACTTTGTGTCATGAGATTCAAAGAATATGGTTTTTAAATTGACAAAATGCATTTATGGACTAAAGTAGGTGTCTCGTTAGTGGTACCACAAGTTTGATGAAGTAACTATCTCATTTGGTTTTGAGGTGAATGTTGTTGAGGATTGAATGTATCATAAATTTGGTGGGAGAAAGTGCATATTATTAGTCTTGTATGATGATGAAATACTAGTTGCCAATAATGATATAGGTATGATGCACAAAACCAAGAAATTTCTATCAAGAAAGTTCAAAATGAAAGGTCTCGATGATGCCTCCTTTGTATTAGGATTCAGATCCGCTGAGATCGATCTCGAGGTATTATAGGATTGTCACAAATGAGCTATATCGAAAGGTAATTAAAAGGTTTGGCATGCATAAATGTAAATTAGAGAATATTCCAGTTGCTAAGGGGGGAAATTTAGTCTTAGTGATTGCCTAAAACAAAACTTAGAAATTTAAGAAATGCAAAAGATTCCTTATGCGCCAATTGTAGGGAATTTGATGTATGTCAAAGTGTGTACGCGTTCAGATATTGCGTTCACAGTTGGGATGTTAGGCATATATTTTAGCAATCCATGAATGTATCATTGGAAAGTAACTAAAAGGGTCATAAGGTATTTAAAGAGAATACAATATTATATGTTCAGATATATGAGGCCACGCCAGTTGGAGATCACTGGATATTTTGACTCTAATTTTGTTGGATACCAAGATAGTAAAAGATTTACTTCAGGCTACATCTACATGTTGGCTAGTGGTACAGTTTCTTGGCACACTACAAAGCAAACTCTCACTACTTCATCCATCATGGTAGCGAAATTTATAGCATGTTTTGAAGCATCCATCATGGCAGTGAAATTTATAGCATGTTTTGAAGCATCCAACCATTGAATTTGGTTGGGGAACCTTGTCACTAGGATGAAAATTATGGAAGGAATTTAAAGGCCACTTAAATTATACAATAACAATAAATCAACCATCCTATACTCCAACAATAATAGGAGCTGGACCAATTCAAAACATATTGACATCAAGTTCCTAGTTTTTTAGGAAATGATACAAAGTGGAGAAGTTTCCATATAATACTTAGGCATAATCTCCATGATAGCATATTCTTTTACAAAAGGTCTTCCACCCAAGGTGTTTCAGTCGTGTTTCATGAGCACACTGTTCACTTGGGTATTTTACAGTTTGAGGAATCTTTAATTTAGTGGGAGTTACTCATTTATGAATATTGTGTTATATGTTTGGTATTGTGTATGCATACTCTGGTTTTGGATATTTTTTGGTTTATAAAGTTTGATATTCAACTATTTATACTGTGTACAATAAGGTTAGAATGACCTCACTAAAGTAAAGTATGACCAATTTAAAATTGACATGTATAGGCCACATCCTTGTAATTTTAATGCTACATGTTTCACGATGAATCTATGTCGTTTAGTTATGTCGCTGTTAGTAATCATTTATGGGTTTAGTTATGATTAATATAACGAAAATCAATTTGGTTCTATGTACTGGCATAACTAATGGACAAGATTATTTGGATGTCCTTGAAGTATATAATAGCAAAATTTTACCTCATAAAGTTTAACATGTGTGTAAAGTTACATATGTAACCAGTGGGAGATTGTAAGAATTTTCGGTCACAAGTGTAAGATTTAATGTGTTAGGGCCATTATTTGATTAGTCAAAACTAAAGTGGTCTAATTAATAATAACTTTATGGCTAATGGTATATATGTCATGAAAGGCTATTGTATATATACTGTAACACCCTTTTCTACCCCAGAAATAAATGACATAATAATCACACATATCAGAGTAAAAGATTAAACTCAATAAAAATCACTTCAAAGGGCGTACATTTCCCAATTAAATCAAAAATAGATCAAATTTCCGTAAACAACAGGTTTTCCCAAAAGATATCAAAAATTTCACAAAGGCAACGGAACTCAAAAGGCATAATCCCAAAGTTTTCCTTAAGATATGGTTTAACTCAAGATACCAACCCGATGTTACACTATCAGAGCAAGACCCTCTAAGATAACCAAAAGGTCAACAACACAAAACTTTAAAAGTCTTCAACGATATCCACGGCTAAGCCTGGTTATCTGCACGTTACCCTCGAGGAGGCAACATTCAAACAGGCAAGGTGAGTAAAATGATTCATAATAATCAATGTAGGAAATTAACATATCAAATGGCGTCATTTTCATATTCAACATCATCATATTCATCAATGGGCATCAAAGGCCACAACATCATAATTTACTCAAAATCATCTCATAAATGCAAATGCAACAAGACTCAATGCATGTGGTACCAATCATCAAAGCTCGATGGACACTATGCCATAAACCCTCCATAGATCCTCATCAATATAATCGATTCTACTCGAGAACCGGAGCACATCAAAATACCTCACATCCATACAATGGGATTGAAGCCAAAGTAATCAAGGTCCTGAACCGAAGTCCGGATGCACATGAATGCATGATGCACACGTCAATAATCATCCTCATAATAACATCATAGGGGCATCATAATTCATCATAATCATCATCATCAAAAATCATATCATCATAGAATCATCAAAACTCATGGAAATATCATCATTGTTCATCAATCATTACATCATAGGAAACATCATATAATCATGTACAAATCACATAGAAATCACAGTCATACTCATATTATTCGTCAAAGAAATCACAGCATCAAAACATCAAGACATCACTACACAAAATCAGAATTCGCGAAACTCTGCTACATTCGCTAGCAAGTTCGTTGTGCGAGTCTGGGGCGAGTTTCTTCGCAGTGCGAGTCTGGGACGAAATCGTCCACTGTACGAACAACGCGATGACAGCAAAATATTGTTACACACCAGGACCTAAAATCAACCCAAAAGTCCCACAATTCACTTCCCCAATGCCCCTAAAACATCGCTAAATCATCCCTAAGGTCTTACGGTGATAAAGGCACAAAACCTACGGTTTATTAGGCCAATCCCGCATCATATTCATGCTCTAAATCCCATAAATCCCTACCATTACACCATAATCATCAGAGTTCCTCACTATCCAATTTCCCTACGGGGTTAGGCAAATGTCAAATCAGAGTTTTGGCCACGAAGGCCTAATTTCCCTTAACCCAAATAAATCCCTAAGGCTAAAATCTCAATAATAGATTTAGGCCACGAAGGCCAAATTCCCTTTATCTCATAATCAGCCTCAAACCCTTAAACCCTTAAATCGGCCTTAAATACATTGAAATTATACATTGAAAACAATGAAGGTAATACTCTCCATACCTTAATTGTCGACTCTAAGTCTTCTCAAATCTTTCAGAAAACCTTTCGAAGCTTTTGCCTCAATTCTTCCTTCTCAAAGCTCTGACCTCAATTCTTTTCACGGTCTAACAAAATGAATCCTAATCCCATCACAATTCCCTTTTTGTTAAACCTAACCTTGGGCCTCAAAATTGGGCTTTCCCAATATTACCCTCACTAACTCCTCCTCAATTGTCCAATTTGCTCTTAGTTAACTTATATTTATTTAAATTAATAATAATAATAACATATTCATATTATATACTATTATTTAAATAAATAATCCCAAAAATCCATAATTCTCAGTAATCCACAACAAACCCCCGAAAATTACCAAAAATGCGAACATTCTTATTTAAATAAATATTCCAATAAAATTTAGGGTGTTACCTATACCATAAGTCAATATCCTAATTTAATGATGAACCAAATTAGGAATATTGAAAACTGAGTAATAACTCAAAGGCAATTACTTATATGGGCTATGGTCCCCATTTGAATAGTAACGATTCATACGGTTTATTTGGATTTCTCTCTTCATCCTTATCAGAAGAGAATCAAGAAACCCTAATGCACTATATAAGTTGGAAGATCACATACTAGCTAATCTTAAATGATTCCAATAGCAAACTCAGGTACGCTTCTGATTTCATTCTCATCTTGAATCCAGGTACGAGTTTATAAAATATGAGTTCATAGGGATTAGTTTAGGATTGTGTTCTTGAGGTCTATATGGGTACAAATCATACAGTTGTTAGTCAGGATTTTCGACCAAGGGAAGACCCTAACAAACAAGGGGAAAGAAAAGGAGTTTTGGTTCGACCAAGATTTTGGACTTAGAGAATTTTCGGATCAGTGCAAGAAACATTTTGACACACGTATACTTTGACCATGTAGGTCTTGCAACAATGACAAATTGGTCGAAGAATCAGTTATTTAGGCGCGCCGTGTCATGTTCAGATATTAATAATTATTTGAGATTTTCTTTATGAAGAGACTCATGGAGGAAGCTCGAATATGGGTTACATGAAGAGCTTCACGTGGAGAACTCTGATGATAGAAACATTAGGGGTAGTTATTTTACACTTGTATATATAGAAGTTCATTATGTTAAACTAGGGGGTTCATTGTATAATAAAAATCTAACTGAAAAACTCAAAGTATCAGCATTAAGAGAAACGAGCGAATGACTGAGAGAATGTAAGAGCAAATGAATCACCATACTTTATTTTCAATTCAAAGTTTCTAGTTTGTTCAATTTAGCTTGATTCGTGTTCTTTACTTTCATTTTGTTTCAAGTCTTTTCATTCAACATTTCTAGTTTTGATTACTTCTTTTAAAAATTTCTAAAGTAGTCGAAGTTTTCATACATTTTTTACTTGAAATCACATTTCGACCAAGTCGAAAGCAGTTACTTGGAACTATGTCATAAGAAATAGGTTATTTGGAACTATGTCATAAGATTCACTGATTGATCCTGCAAGTAACCTTTAATTTGGAGACTAGCAGTTATTTACTATTTTTCAGCGTAAACAAATTGGCACGTCTAGTGGGACACGTGCTAAAGTTTCCTATCCTTTTATTGAATTATTTGTTTTCTTTACATTTGAAAATAATATTATATTATTAAGAGTCCTTTCTGGGTATTTTGAATGCGATTAAGGAGGGGTTAAGAATTTGGCTAGTACGTCTCGTCCTCTTGTAGATAATGTTAATCCCTATAATAACCCTCAAAACGTAGTGCAACAATCGTCCCTGTCGGCGGTTGAGGAGCCAATTCTTTCGACACCAGTTAGAAAAACTAGTCCAACGGTATCAGCGACATAGGTCGCAACGATGCCATCTCAGGGGGAGACCCCCCCCATGTCAGTAGAAATTTTGGATCTACATCTCTGGAAATACTGAATCTCTTTGATGTGCGTCTATCTACCTTTTATGATTTTTTTTGCAAAGAAGAAAAATTATCAATGAGATGTTATCGTATGGTCGCATCATCCATAAATTCTTGGGTGTAATAAGCTCTCCACCAAGTGTCAAGCGCTGAGGTGCAGTAATGATTGGTCTCAAAGCCTAAGAGGTTGAGAGTAGGTCAGTTATCGACATGTCGAGTGAATCGTTGGAGCCATTCATCCTCAGAGTAGTCGACAATGCTGAGGAATAATTCACTTTTCTTCCTAAAAAAACAGGTGAAGAATGGTTTGACTAATTCCAAAATGGCATGCTACCAGGTTAGGTTGGCAACTAAGGAATCTCACGTGATCTTTAACAGGCTCAAGTCGAACGAAAATGAGTCTAGGTGTTAGGAAAGATGACCATATCTTTTTGGAATCTTTTTCTTTTTCACTGGTTCTTGGAAGTGGTTGGGTGAACAACTCAGGTCCATGAGTCCTCTTGGCGAAAGTGACCATAATTGAGGTGAAGTTGTAACATTTGGAAAACATTGTTAAATAAAAGGCGAATGCATCCCACTCCTCCTTGCTCTTATCGGTAGGAGTCAAAAAATTCAGTCGAACACCATCAATACTTTGACCGCTGATGATTGGGTCAGTGTCGTCAAAGCCTTCGACTTTCAATGAAGCTTAGAAGGTGGCATTAAGCCACGATCGAAGGAGGTAGAATGGTCCAGCAAACAAAAAATTATCCTTTTGCTTGATGTTTCTCAGGGCTTCAGTGGCCTCTCCTAATGATGCATATAAAGACCCTAGGATCAGCTGGTTGAGACATATATTTTCCCCCTCATATAATTGGTTGGCAAGGGTCAAGTATATTTAGGGTCAAGTATTTGAAAATTTATTCTGACCAACATTTTAGACATTATGCATGATGAAAGACATGTTATGCTATACCGTAGATGGAAAGTAAAAATAAAGTCAGATGTATGAAAGTTTTAAAAATGTCTGAACAAAATTGGGGTATGACAATATTCTATACATGGAAGGAAACCGACCGTTGAAAGATTATTTTTTCACATGGAAGGAGAGAACTCGGTGTACTACAAAGACTTTGAACAAATTGACAATGTCCTTATTAAGGCGAATGTAACTAGATCCATGTTTACATTTTGGTTTGTGGCAAACAGAGAATATGGTGAAGCCAAGCTATTGACATATGGACAATTTATGTCCAAGTTTGTTTATGTCAAGAAAACAAGATGTTGGAAACCAAGGAAAAGAGGTTACACAATTGATCGCTTAATTTGGGTACCTCCAACAACCGGGTAATTATACTATATGCATATGTTGTTGACAGTAAAGAAAGAGCCTACAAGTTATGATGATCTCAAGATTGTTGAGGGGTTTAAACATGCAACTTTCAGATAAACATGCTTTGTTATGAGATTCTTACAAGATGACAAAGAATTCATTGAAGTAATAAAAGAGACTTAAAATTGGGATTCTGGTTTATTTCTCCAAAAATTTTGTGTTACCGTGTTGTTATCAGCTTCAATGAATTGACTAGATCATATATGGCATAACACTTACATATATTTTATCAGATGGAATTCTATTTGAACAAAATTCTATTTGAACAAAAGAATTTGTTTGATAATCCAAGTAATTGTAAAATTATATACAACTTCAACCATAAGTGTGTCATTTCATTTATTATTTTTTTTACAAATAACTATCAACTCTATTAACATATATGTACACATTTATTGTAGATTTATCGCTATCTCCCGAAGAAATTCAACAACTTAATTTGATGAAAATTGAAAAACAACTTCACAAAAACCAAATAAGTTTTAAAACCTTTAAACCTATGCCATATCCAAATGATTATACACTGATTTTTCTTTAAAATAGACTGATTTATGATAGAACCACGATATGATGTTGCAGCTCAGAAACTTTTATACTAAAATTTGTTTCAATCTCTCACATGTATTACAATTGCTTAGTTTATAAGTATTTTATTTATACAGAAAATTATTCAGCAATGAAATGCAGTATTTTACCAAATTATATACTGTGCTCTTCAATGCATGTCTTCAACATATTAGTAGGATTAAAACAAACTTTTATGCACTAATTTTGTCAAATAAATGCCGTTAAATATATGTCGGTTAATTATTAGGTCAAATTCAACCGTTGTTAAAGAGATTCATAAGTTTTCTGAATGAATTTTAGAAGTTGATAATGGAAAAATAATGGATATGCAAATATAACAATTCTCTCAAAATTACTTCTAACAAATTATGTGGACCCAATAAAAAAGATTGTTATAATTACTTATTCAAATCTGCTTCAAAATTTCACTAATACTACATTCCTATAAAGTATAGATGTTTTAGCTTCAACTATTAAAATAATAGATTAAATCAATGATTATATCACAAATCTTTTTTCAGTATCCATTATATGCCTCCTTTTTTCCTTTTTTTTTCCTGTGTTTTTGCTAAGTCAAAATATTCAACTATACATGTGACCCAAATGATTTTTTGAACAGCCACTCCATAACGAAGGCAAAATTAGATTGGGTACCCACACTAAAAATACTATTTACATTAATATATTTATCTTCTTCTCAATCTCCTTGCCTATTTAAAATTATTAGAAGACAATTTTCTATTATTATTTCATTTGCAATCACCATTAACAATTTTCAAGATCAATCTTAGACTGAATTGATTTATATTTGTCAAAGAATATTTTCAGTTACGAACAACTCTATGTAACAATGTCAAAAATCAAGAGTAAAACTAATCTTAAAAAATTAATTCTTGACAAAGACAAAAATCTTTTATCTCATATAATAAACCAGGTCTTTAAAGAAGTTTTTCATAATATTGTTTAAATTTTTATATATTTAATGTTTCTTACTTATTTATTTTAATTTAAACATTACCTTCTTATAATTCCATGAGGTGCAATTTCATTCCAACAACTATTTACTTATAATTTTATATGAAACTTATATAGATTAAATGGATACTTATATTTATTGATTCAGTTCATGGTTTCACAGTTTTTTAAAATTAAAATTGAGCCAAACCACATTGGGTTTTAAATGAATCAGAAAAAATCAGTTTTATTTAGTTTAATTTGATTCAAATTAACAATTTAATCTATTTTCTGATCATCTTACATCCGAAAGGAAAAAGTCAGTTTTTTTTCAGTTTAATTTGATCAAAATTATCAATTTAACCGGTTTTCTGATCATCTTACACCCACAATGGTAACAATACAGAAGCTCATACCAAGTTTAATCCACGTTGTTTTTTTATTGAAACACAGCTTTAATACTTGTACGAAGTAGTTATCATTAATACATTACACATACGATCATCACACAGCATAATAGTCTAAAATGACATGTTCTAGTTAAATACGCTATCAAAAAAATAACTGAAAGACAATGTATAAATATAAAATTATCATTCTTACAATGAATGAAAACTACGCTTAACAGTACCGAATATTGAAATACCCAAAAAATTAGCACTCTGGCTAAATCCATCAATGAATACACCAATTCAAAAATACAACATGAAAATTATACCATAGATACGAAATAAAAAGCAACTACATTTAGTCGACTTCCTCAATCTTGGGACCAGCACCACTTCCACCAGAAGGAGCATATTCTTCATCAGCCGCAGCAGCACCCATGTCTGGACCGGCACCACCTTGGTACATCTTGGCAATGATAGGGTTGCAGAGGCCTTCAAGTTCCTTCATCTTGTCCTCAAATTCATCGGCCTCGGCAAGCTGGTTGCTGTCCAGCCACTGGATAGCCTGTTCAATGGCGTCCTCGATCTTCTTTTTGTCAGCTGAATCAAGTTTACCTGCAATCTTATCATCCTTAATGGTGTTCCTCATGTTGTATGCATAGTTTTCTAATGCATTCTTGGCCTCAACCTTTTTCTTATGCTCTTCATCCTCAGACTTGTATTTCTCAGCCTCTTGAACCATCTTTTCAATATCATCCTTTGATAGCCTGCCCTTGTCATTTGTGATGGTGATCTTGTTCTTCTGTCCGGTAGTCTTGTCTTCAGCAGAGACATTTAATATACCGTTGGCATCAATGTCAAAGCACACGGTAATTTGGGGAACACCTCTGGGAGCAGGAGGAATGCCCGAAAGTTCAAATTTACCCAACAGATTGTTATCCCTAGTCCTTGTTCTCTCTCCTTCAAAGACTTGGATCAACACACCAGGCTGGTTGTCAGAATAGGTTGAGAAAACCTGTTCTTTCTTTGTTGGAATGGTGGTATTCCTTTGGATCAAAACAGTCATCACACCTCCAGCAGTCTCCAAACCAAGAGAGAGAGGGGTAACATCAAGAAGGAGAAGATCCTGCACCTTCTCATTGCCCTCACCACTCAAGATTGCAGCTTGGACTGCGGCTCCATATGCAACAGCCTCGTCAGGATTAATGCTTTTGCATAGCTCCTTTCCATTAAAGAAATCCTGCAAAAGTTGTTGAACCTTTGGAATTCTGGTAGAACCACCTACAAGGACAACATCATGGATGCTCTTTTTGTCCATCTTGGCATCTCTCAAACATTTCTCAACTGGTTCCATACATTTCCTAAAGAGATCCATGTTGAGCTCCTCAAATCTGGCACGAGTAATGGGGGAGTAGAAATCAATTCCCTCAAATAGAGAGTCAATTTCAATGGTAGTCTGGGCAGTAGATGAAAGAGTTCTCTTCGCCCTCTCACATGCAGTCCTCAATCGCCTGAGTGCCCTAGGGTTGCCACTGATGTCCTTCTTGTTCTTCCTCTTGAACTCTTGAACAAAGTGGTTCACCATCCTGTTATCGAAATCCTCACCTCCAAGATGGGTGTCTCCGGCAGTGGCTTTGACCTCAAAGATACCCTCTTCAATAGTAAGCAAAGAAACATCAAAAGTACCACCACCAAGGTCAAAAATCAAGACATTCTTTTCACCAACACTTGTGGCTTTCTTGTCTAGCCCATATGCAATGGCAGCAGCAGTGGGCTCATTGATGATTCGCATGACATTAAGACCAGCAATAACACCAGCATCCTTAGTAGCTTGACGCTGGGAATCATTAAAGTAAGCTGGGACAGTAACGACAGCATTTTTAATTGCGGAGCCAAGGTAAGCTTCAGCAATCTCACGCATCTTCATCAGAACCATTGAAGAGATCTCTTCAGCTGCAAATTGCTTATCTTCACCCTTGTAGTTAACAACAATCATTGGCTTTTCAGCGGGACCAGCAACAATCTTAAAAGGCCACAACTTCATATCACTCTGAACAGATGCATCAGAGACTCTACGCCCAATCAACCTCTTTGCATCTGTAAAAGTGAAAATCATCTTAGCATCACAAACTCAGTATCTACTCTAATCAGAGCTAGGCAGCATATAAAACAAAAATACAAAAACACAAACAAGACAATACATAATATTATACAACAAATCACGTTTCACATTACAGGACTATTATGATATAAATCTGGCTCAAAATTTGCATCATACATATCATTGATTCAACGCACTCTTAACAAACTAACTATTCAGGCAGATGCGTTTTGAACCGTAAATTTACGTATTATATTAACTTACAAGAGCAGATTAGTTACATATAAGAGAATCAATAGATGATGAACAACACAATTAACCAAAGCAATATGCTCAAACTATCGAATAGATCGAGCAGAGAGTAAAATAACTAACCGAAGACGGTGTTGATAGGGTTCATGGCGACCTGGTTCTTAGCGGCATCACCGATGAGACGTTCGGAGTCAGTGAAAGCGACGTAAGAAGGCGTGGTTCTGTTACCTTGGTCGTTGGCAATGATTTCAACTCGGTCATGTTGCCAGACTCCTACACAGGAGTAGGTGGTTCCGAGATCGATTCCGATAGCCGGTCCCTCTCCTTTTCCGGCCATTGGATTTTACCTTTGGGCTAATCGGAAATGAGAGACAGATCTAAGAAGAGAAGAGTAGTTACAGTTAGAAGTTACTTTATATAGTTAGGGTTTTAAGTCGTTCTAGAATATTCTATTACTCAACATAGCTGGATGTAGATCTAATTTTCTAGAACCCCTTGGGCGAGTAGTGGGCCTGACTATCTTAGAGCCAATGGAGTTTCTCACATATTCTCATGTCTCAGCTTTTGTTTCTTTCCCCACCTCCCTATTCCTTCGATTTTAAACTATTTCTTATCGTACTCTATATGTTTTTGATACCCTGCGTGAATTTTTAAAATGTTTTTGTTTTTGCAGATACATTTTCGTACGCATTCTAACACACACTTAATTAAAGTTATTTTAAATTATCTTTTTTGTTTACTTTATTCTGAAAATGTATCTCTAGACTATTTTCGTAGTTATATTTCTGTAACACAGACACATCAGTAGCAGAGTCATAGCCAAGTCATTTTACAAAATGAAATCAAAATTTATAACATAAAATAAGCATTACATAGATGATTTCAACATAAAATGAAACATTACACATCAATATTCAGTTGGACGATTCAACATTTTCGCAATATCTTCGACCGATTTTGATAGCGCCACTTCCAACTCGAGCATAATTTTTGTTTCGAAATGAAAATACGTATTATACATAGCTCTTACACCTGCTTACGTCTTAAGCTCGAATTTGTTGAACTCAATCTTCTTTCTGTTGACAATCGACAGTGAACGATACTCGAGCTTCACACTATTTCGATTATCTCCATAAGTTAGGAGATGATGGATTTCGTCTTTGATATATTCGAGGGAGGTGAAATGGTGAGCTTAAACTTTCACCCGAGTGTAGAGCTGGAGAATGAGACATTTACGACATACCAATAGATGTTTATTTGTGACGTTTGAGACATTTTCAATTTGTGTGGGATATAACGTAAGATCACCTAAATTTATAGAAGTCATATATCAATATGGACCATTCAATAACTGGCATATTGATTCCATAGATATATCTTCGAACAAGTTCATACTCGTTTCGGAGATACATTTTCGGACACAACACTACTTTTTTCAGAAAAAACATGATTAATGTGAGCAATACAGTGGGAAATGAAGGATCTTTACCTAACATTTTATCTTCTTTTACTCCTTATGATGTGATGAACCAAAAGAATGGAGATTTGGATTAAAAAAATGGATTGAGAATGAAGGGTTTTTTGGTGAACGGTTTGGTTGAAATACAAAAATGGCAACAATGATTGTGTGATTATGCAACTTTTTCTTTTATCAGATTATTTCAGAGATGCATCTCCGGAAATATCTGACATGCAAAGGTGACAGAAAATTTCAAAATCCTGCCCATATTTTCGTAGAAGTAACACTGGAATTTCTACTGAATTGATAAATGATTAAGTTATTTATTAAAATGTTTCAGAGATGTATCTCCAGAATACAAATAATTCAACTTATACAACGCCGTTCAGAATAACCTTTGTTGAGTGTGTAAGATGTGTGTCCGGAGATACATCTCTGAAAACCGGGGCAATTTTAAAAATTTGCATGATGCATCAAGAACATATATGATGCGCTAAGAAATAGTCCAATTTTATTGTTACGTGGTTTTAAAGATTCTATTCTAATGTATTTATTACCTCGTACCCCTACCTTTATTTCTATATCCTTACATTTTATAAAAAAACATCAACTTTGCATTTGTATATTTTAAACTAATTTACCATTTTATTTTTTGTAAATATTTGTTTAACTTTTATTTTGTGTACCTTTTTGCAAAAGAATTTTGATGGTTAGTTTTTTAACCTCTTTTATTTTTAATAAATTATTTATATGGGGTATGAGGTGAATTTTTTTTATTTATTATCTGCATTACCTAAGAAATTGTTCTGGTCTGGGCCCAGCCTCGCGGTCCAGCCCAATAACGCACAAGGCCCATTAAACAGAATGACATAACCGGGCACTCACCCCCTAGGACGGGCAGGATACGCTCTCGGCTGAGCGGGACGACACGTCTCGAAGCGCCCTCGGCGCCCCCCTTTTAGCCGAACAGAACGCCCTTCGCGGGCGACATTCCCCGTGCCATCGGGCAGGAACCCTTGGGTCTCCCACGTCCTCGCGCGCTACCCTCTGCGAGGAGAACTACGCCCTCCGAGGAACTCCGCGAGCTCCCCTCCGCGGGGAGAACAATGTGCCCGGTGCACGTTCTCCACGTGCTCCCCTCCGCGGGGACACGTCAGCAACCAACTGCCCACCTTCGAAAGAGCAGGTCAAACCCACTTTCCGGAGATCAAGGAGCAGTTGGACTAGGGCGAAGACCACGTCCTGGTCTTCACTACGCCACGTAAGCCCTAGCAGTCACCTGGGTTGGGCCTGGCAATCCAGCCCAACACAAGTGACCGTTGGCCCAGCGTTGGGGTCTCTCTATAAATACCTTCTTCCTCAAGAGGGTCAGGTAATTCACTTCTTACCCTTTTTCTGTACTTTGCTCTCGCTCTGCCCAGCTCCTCACTTTGGCATCAGAGTGTTTTGCAGGTACACCCCCCCCTTCTCCTCCTCACCACCGGTGAACAGGTAGCAGTCCAACAGCGTGTGGCCAGCCTGTGATCCCCTTCTGATCAGGTCAGATCAGAAATTAATTTGAAAGTTATTAAGTTTGACAACAATATCATCATTATAAACCTATATGATATTGCTATATGATATTACTATATGATATTGCTAATGAAGACCTATATGATTTTGCTAATGATGTCATAGAAGATGATATTCATGGTCCTTTGAAAAATCGTGTATGCATTCTTGAGTCTAAGCCATGACCTTCCACTTATAGATTCTAAGATTTCCTAGACACATGAAAACAGTCTTGTGAGTAGGACAATTCTTACATAATCACGAAGATAACAAGTGTTTTTACATACAACCAATTATAATTTTGTTATTAATTAAAAAACAAAATTCTCTCTTTCCTTGTCACAACCACTCCATGATTTCAATTAAAAAAGAAATTAAATTTTAAATAAATTAAAAAAAAAATCTCTCTTAATTGGTTGTTTTTAAGAATATGAATATAAGTTTGTTTTCAAGCAAATATTTCTCCTTGTTGGTATCTTTATCTTCCCTGGCTATAATTATATGTTTGTAACCATATTATCCTTCCATTAATGTTAGAATTACATCTCTAGTGGCAACATCAACTAATGTAATTACTACTAGCATTCTATAATAATTTTTTGGAGTGGCCATGATTAAGTTTCTATACTCGATACAAACTTCAATCTAACCATTCTTCTTGATAACATGCACTGTGTTAGATAATTATATCTAGTAATTCAGATGAATAATGCGTCGAGAAGCCTTTATATGTGCGCTTTGATTGGAGGTGTTAATTTAAGATTACATCTTCTTAGAGTTTATTTGTATGCTCAATGCAAACTTTAATCCGACCATTATTCATGGTTACATGCATTATTCTAGATAATCATGTGACGTATCTAATCATCTGAATGGATAATGTTTTGACAAGCCTTTATATGTATGCTTTGATTTGAGATATTAATTTAATATTTACTCTTATTGGAGGTTATTTGTATGATAGATCATTCCTTAATCAATAACTTATGTTCAACTAACTTCCTATCCAAACCATACATCTCATGATAGATCTATGTGAAATAACTTTTTACTTAAGTTAGTACCCCCGCTAAATATAGTCATTCTAGGCTCCTCAAAGGTTACCATGTTGACTTTGATCTGCAGGTCTTGTTATTTAGCCTTTTGTAACTCCCTTTGAATAGGTGATTCAACTTTATGATCATTGATACCTTCAATCAAACTCACATGTACACCTTATACTTTCATTTGTTATTCAATTTCATCACCTAAGAACATATTATCCAATACTTTAGCCTTGAATTCTTGCGACTCTAATCGATCTAATAAGTCCCTTAGTTTAATGGCGAACTATTCTTCAAGAACCTCATTAAAAAAAATGTGGATTGACTTGATATTTCAATTAACCATTATTAGTGAGATTTTGGGATTACAGGTTTACTTCCTCATATTGATTGGGAATTATTATGGGGATTAGGCGAGGTGGGTAGAATAAGGCTTCAAATATTTTGGCGAGAACATATGTTTTTGGTGGAGTGTAAAGGATACACATTCATCAATATCAATCCAATTTATGCCCATAATGACAAAGATTAAATCTTTCTATCTGTAACATATAAGGCTGACCTTACTTCTTTGGAACCTACCATGAAATTGGCTATGAGAATTATAATTGTATTAGATGATACATCCAATAATCTAGCCATTTTCATATTTCTTGGGATCAAGTCTTCCATATTGTTATCCAACTTATTTAAAGTCATAAGTAGTATAAAATATATGACAACCACATCATCAATAAAGACTTGACTAAACATTTTCCCATTTATTATAGTTTTAATGAATAAAGGCTTTACATGTTTAATCATATTTTAAGTGAGTTATCAAACAAAGTACATTTATTTTATATACATTCGAATAATGTAGCACATTTAGTATCTTCAATAAAGACATTTTCTTCAAGTTTCCTTAAACGATGAAGGAAAAGATAATAATCCTTTTTTTTCTTTCTATTTATGATGTTCAGAAGAAGGCTAACGTGTAACATCATAAGTTTAGATGTTATTTCCTTTAAGGATTGTGATAAGGTCACTAATACTTAATCAATAAATACTATATATGATTCATTGTGCCTTAACTATGAAGGAAACAAATAGGTGAAAGAATCCAAATCAAATGATTTGATGAAGAAGTATGAGTTGTTCAAAATGGAAGAAGACAAAAATATGGAGATCATGTTTTCTAGATTCCAAACTTTAGTCTATGGACTTAAAGTTTTGAACAAAATTTATACCAGTGCATATCATGTTAAGAAAATTCAGAGGAGTCAGCCAAATAAATGGACACCGGAGGTAAGTGCTATTGAAGAAGCAAAATATTTAAACAACTTACCTCTTTAATACCACACTAGATCCCACTAAAGTCATGAGATAAATATAAATAAATACGAGCCTCAAAGGAAGCCAAAGTTTATTTCTTTAAAATATAAAGTAAATAAGATCGAGGCTTTACAAGTTGAATAATCGGATGATAAATATACTAAATATGCATAAAAGATGATGAATGTTCCCTTGTCTCTAGACAAATGAAACATCTATGAGACCGAATGAATACGCAATTTCCTAATATAGAGTTCAAGTATTCCATGAGACAATAAGGAATCTCACAAAAGTGTCATTTTTTATGTGTTATGATCCCCCAAAAAAGCCTAAGACGAAAGGCCCAATGGTAAAGCAAGAATAACATGTGCGAATAGATGGTAGACCTCCATTCTCTATAAGACAGACAATTCCGACTTCAAGATCATTATTGGCCATCCAGATCAATTAGATGGTTGTCCTTAGTCCATTCCTCACTCAATGCTTTCTATTTCAAATATTTCCCACTATTTAAGAAGGAAAGCACACCATTATCAGGTATTCAAATTCATTCTCAGTCTTACGTCACTTATCATCTCTTTTTGACTGGGACGTTAGAGTGCTAACCTTACAGGTCAAATCCCTATCCACCATAGCAGAAGTTCAATTTCATCGTAACAAGCTTCACTTCATTGCTCACCAAACAATTTTGGTTTCACAATGGAACACTACGAATGCAAAGAACTTAGGCGCTTAAAAAATGAATATCCCAATCTAGAGAAAGAGATATCAAAGAAAAGTGAATGTGGAGGGAATAAGAAGTGTTTCTTGTGCATGTGAGATCAATTAAATATGTCCTCTATTGAAGAAGAGAAACATGTCGATGTATCTCTAATAGCCTCAATATCCTATAGAGTGAAACTTGATGACACAACATGCGATGATGATGAAAATGAGGTATTCTCTAACCTATCCTGTGATGAACTTGTTTTTAGCTCGAGTGAGTTGCTTGGTAAAATTATAAAATGAATCTCAAGCACAAATATATAAAAAAAATTTGTGACAAATTATTAGAAGATTACAAGTATTTATAACAACAAAGTGGTGTTTTAAAAAGGAAAATATTATTCTAAAGTACCAAATATCATAATATTTTAGAACTAGTGTATGCAATTATGAAAAGTAAGAAGAAGATTTTTAAGACTTTGTGGCTAACAACATACACTCAAGAGAGATGACTTCTTTAGTCTATTATGTAAGCATAAGTGGTAAGGAAATACTAGGATGTATTGATGACCTTCTTGTTGAAACTCTTGATCCAAAAATTCATCGTTCTTATTATTTTAAAGAAGGTCACAATAGAAGAACTTGTCATATGTTAGAAATATGGAAGGACAATAAACCTCCTAGAACTAACAAAAGAGGACCCCAAGAAGATATAAGCACCTAAAAAAATTATCTATATTGCAGGTCTCTTTAGCAACTTGATTAAAACACTTGTTGTAGTAACTAGATAATGGATATTCATAAAATATAATAAAAGAATGGTGTGTGTTCCAAAGCCTCAAGATGAAGGATCGATTCAATATGGGATTTGGAGGAAAGCAAAAGGGAAAGATAATTGGATTTAGAACAATAGGTAATAGATCTCTATCGTATATAACAAACTAATACATAACCTACTAAGCATAAGTCAATTAAGCGACAATAGTTATGATAATTTTTTTAATTAAAAGTCTTGTAAAATTATCAGTAAAAAAAAAGGCTTTGTCCTTTTCAGTGGAACAATGAAGAAAAAATGTTTACAAAATCAAGTTATATGGCCTAGAAAAATAAGATGTGAAATGCTTCATGTTAGTGAACGAAGAGCAATGAATGTGCACAAACGACTGAGGCGTGTTACCTTAAGATTAATCTCAAAGCTTAATAAACTTGAAATTTTGAGATGGTTCCCGAATGTAAAGTATCAATCATATGCTCTTTTCAAGGAATAACAAAATGGTAAACTTGTGAAAACTTCTTTTCATTCCAAAAACATTGTTTCTTCCTCTAGGCCACCTGAAATCTTACACATTGACATGTTTGGGTAAGGGAAATCTATATCAACCAATGATAAGAAATATGTGATATTCATAGTTGATGACTATAAAATATGGATATGAGTAAAATTCTAAAGACACTAGTGACGCATTTCAAAAAATACGATCCTTTGTGAAAAATGATTCGAACAAAGTCTCCACCGAACTTTATTTATCCAAAGCAGAAAAGAAAAAATATAGATAGAACACTTAAAAGTAAGAGAAGATGGCTATCGCAACCATATTTGGGTTCGGGAGTCGATTACGCAATGAGGAGTATTTGTATCATTCACGTTTGTTGTACTCAACGTCAACCTTTTATTTAAACTTGTGATTAAATGTTAGCTAACATTGATCATTTTCTTCTAATGATAACAATGTAAAAAGGAAAGAAAAAGGGTCACAAAAGTGTTTTTATTAGAGTGCTTGACGAGATTGTGAGTCTCGCTCCTATGTATCCTCTGGTACAATGAGAAACTCAAAGCTTCCTAGTTCGGCGTAGAAAAACTATGATTTGTGGGTTGGTTTGTTTTATTGAAAAAGTGTTTGGATCGCATGCTAATGGTTAAACATCGGCTTGTATGCTCACGAGGGAGGGTTAAGCACTTGTTTATATTCGCATTAGAACATACTGAATAATGTTCTTTTGTAAAAGGCTTTTGGTTGCTCGGGGGTGAGAAAATAGATTTGATGTGTTTAGTGTTTTTTAGGAGGACGACAAAAGCTCGAGTAATATGGTACACACTAATCATTCGCTTATTCAAGTAGTGGTAAGGCATGCGTCTCTCATTCCCTTTTTGTCCAATTTGATATTTTGAAAATTGTTTGTGGAAGACAAATATTCGTAGCAATGGGGCAAACGCCTCCCACTTATTCGAGGAGTAATGAGGCGTGCACCTCTCATTCCTTTATCTCAGTTTGATTAAAGTGTTTTAAACGGAATATGAAAATTCAAGCAATATGGCACGCACCAATGACTCACTTATTCGAGGAGCAGTAAGACGCGCACCTCTCATCCCCTTTTCATCCGTGGATTAGTTGTGAAATGAACGTTTTAAAGTTACGTTTATTCGGGAAAAGTTTTGAAAAATTCGTGTTAATATGAAATTAATCAAGTTTAAAAAAGACACTTGACGTTGGATCAAGGTTTTTAAAAAGCCCACTTTGCGTTGGGCCAAGGGTTTTTACACTTATAAAATATATTTAACATTAATATAATCATTCATTTAATTTTCAATTTAAACAAATAAACCAATAATAATAAATATAAGTCTAAATGAGTAAAAATGGCAAAGATGAGTGTATGGTCATGAACAAAAAGGATTAAATTAATTAACTAAATTGTATTTAAATTAATTATTTAGGTTTATTAGACTTAATTATTTTAGTTAATTAATGAAAGAATTAATCCCATTATTTAATTAAATTAATTAAAACTAATTAACCTGATTAATTAATTAAAATAAATTATAATTAATTAAATGTCACAGTAATAATAAAAGATAATAATTAATAAATAAACAAACAAATTTTGGAAGTCACTTTGCTCTAGAAGGGTAATTTTGTAAGTTTACTAGGAAAGTTTTTGTTTTTACTTTGGTTGAACATTTTATCCATTTTGTAAAGTCAAGTTTTCAATGGAGATGTTTTGATGAAGACAAATCCATAGTGTGAAGATATGATCAAATGCTAAAGTATGAAAAAAGCTACTCAAATGACTATAATATGAATGATTGAGTAAGATGGTAAATATATGGTTCATATAACCTTAAGTGTTCAAACTATCTAAAATTAATTCATGACATCTCTCATAATTCATGTCTTTGTATTGTATACTTAGAATTTTTTTTGCATATTTTTCAAAATGAAAAAACTATTTTTTAAGCCAAACAATCGATTGCATGGATACATCAATTAATTGTCATCATTCAAATTTGTAAAATTTTTAAGGCAAGCAATCCATTGGATGAGAAGAGTAATCGATTGACACTAGTTAAAAATTCAAAATTTCCAAACGTATTAAAGAAGCAATCAATTGACCATCCATTTCAATTGATTGACATCGGTAATTTTTAGAAAAATACTTTTGTGCATTGCATCTTTTAATGACACCTTCATTATAACTTTTCAAAACAAAATCACACCTTATCATAATTTATCAAGATCTATGTCTTGATTCAAAAGGGTGTTAGTTGCCATATAAATAGGAAATATTTTCTTTGATCAAATTCACCTCTTTCAAAAATTTCTTTTCTAAATATTTCATTATATTTCACTGCATTTGTCACTTTCAATATTCAAGAACTTGTGCATTATTTTCATATTCAAATATTGTGAAAGTTCTTGACCACTTAAATATATATTGTGATATATAATATTTTGAAAGGGAAGAAATTCTATAAGTTAAGATTTATTCTATCCTACCGCACCAAACTTATATGTATAAAAAACGCAAATATTTGTATATGTATCTTGTTGTCCAAGATTGTTGGAAACAAGAGGGTTGAAAAAAGAAAGTGTGTTTTCTTTTTGTGTTGTAAAATCACAAGGTGGTTTACCTTGGTGATTTAGTTAGAAGCTCGTGTATATAAGATAGGTATAGACTCGTACAAAGTTTTAACAATAGTAAGATCTCTTACGATGGTAAGGGGACTAGATGTACTCTCAGATTGTGAGGGGAACTAGTATAAACTTCTGGTGTTCTTTATTTTTCTGCACTTTATTGCTTCCATAACCTAACAACAAACCAGTAAATAAAGATACACTCATTCTAAAATCCAAAATTTTTTAAAGTACCTAATTCACCCCCTCTTAGGTGCACTATATACATACACATTTAGGGATTGTTTGTTTAGGTTCGCAGCTAAACCCGTAAAAACTTTGTTTTGGGGATTGAGTGATTAAGTCTAGGTTTAGGTTCAAAAATTTAGCATGTTCAAAAGCTTTAAAGGTTCGAGATCAGTCTGACAGTGAAACCTCATAGGGTTTTAGTTATCCTGCAATAAAACAAAGTTTCGATTAAAGTTCAGCATGATGCTAAAAGCTTGTTTTAGTTCGAGATCAACCAGGTTGTAAAATCTCAGAGGTTCTTGGTTAGCCCGATATAAAAACAAGTTTACGTTCATGAGCTCATCCTAGGGTTAAAAGTTCCCAACGTTTGTTTGAAGCTTGAAGACTAACTACTCCAAATTTCTTGTGGAAAGGAGACTATTTGCTTCAATCCATCATTTGGAAGAAAGAGTCACTGTTTCTCTATTGTGTTTGCTGTTTGGTTGGAAGTTATCCATAAACTTCTTTTTTTTTCCTTGTATAAGGGTGTTCAAGAGTTCAACCTACTAAAAGATCTTAAGTTTATTAGATACTTTGCAAAACAATTATTGGGGAGGGGAGTATATCTTTTTCTTTTTCGACCAAAACTTTATAACTCCTTGTGCCTTCTCTCTTCCCTTAACACTTTACATTTCCACATTTTATCTTCTAAAATTTTATTTTTCAAAACAAAGTTTTTCTGAAACACACAATTCACCCCCTCTTGTGTACGAACCAGTTTGTTAGCTTGCAATTTCTTATAGTTCTTTGCAGAAATGTTTACATCTGCATTATTGGAAGGCCCTTCGCAACCAACTTGGATGTTGTAGCCTCACTGATCTATCTCAAGATAAAATACCATAATATTCAAGGAGAGCCAGTCATAATCAATATCGGTTTTGAAGGAGAGAAGAAAATATATCAAGCACTCTATAGTGACTAAGGCAAAGGAAAAGGAAATGAAAATCAACGTGGCATCCCTAACCGGACAACTCAGAAGCATGAGTGTTCAGCCTCCCAAAAGTGGTTGATCTAACGAGAAACAAACATAAAAAATTAGCAATGACCAATCCACCTAGTTATGTTTCTAAATTTACGTTTGACATTATTTTTCTATAATCAGATTTCTTGGATGTATGATTAATTCTCGATTATTAATGAAATATTTCAAGTTCTGAAATATTTATTTCTTTGTGATTGTGTAAGTTAGAAACAAATATAGGGTACGTCCGAAGGGATTGAGAACCCATCACAAACTCAGGGGGTGCTGTCGCAAATGCCACGCGTGTGCGACTACAACAATTAATTCCTCACAACGTAAAATATACACACAAATAAAGTGGGAAAACAACTAAACAAAAATGATGGCCCACCCCTCTAGAAGGTAGCCACTCTAGAGGCCGCGAGGGTTGATCACACTTTGACCTTGCACCAGGTTTTCACCTGGACGGGGGAAGGGAAACGACCTTTAGTCGGGAACAACCCCGGAGACGTCCAATAACCTTCAAGGGAAGATCTCTTATGTTTGCACGAAATCTAAAACTCCGCATTCGAAATCAAACGCACATACCTCAAATCGGTAAATTACAAAATCACACACACACAAATATATATGTGTGTGTGTGTGTGTGTGTGTGTGTGTGTGTGTGTGTGTGTGTGTGTGTGTGTATGTGTGTGTGTGTGTGTGTGTGTGTGTATGTGTGTGTGTAGAAGCAAGCTTCAAGCACGTTAAAATTTTGATGAAGACAACAAGAACAAGCTTTCTATGCAACATATACATACGCAAAAAGCAAGAGATTCAAGTAAACATCAAGGATCAAGATAGTGCTCTAGCATGTGACAATTGGATCTAAGCTTCTCATACAAGCTTCAAGTGTTAAAGATAGAGTTTTGAACATCAACTCAAAGGTATAACAAATATTACTTGAAATACCTATACAAGTGTTCAAAAATTCATATCTCACTAAACATATGTCACAAATACTTTTAAAACTTTTTTTAGTTGATCTCTCATTTTAAAATTAATTATGTTTTAAAAATCCTTCAGTGTTAACCGATTAACCCTTTTGGTTAACCGGTTAACGGATCTCAAAATTAAGTTTCTGGTGAAATTTTTACAGTGTTAACCGATTAACATATATGGTTAACCGGTTAACATGTGTTAATTTTGAATATTTTTTAAACATTGAAGCGTGTTAACCGATTAACCTATATGGTTAACCGATTAACACTGAAGCAGTAAGCAAAAATGACAGTTTTTCATGAAAATATGCATTGCTTTCTATTTGATTTCTGACTGTTTTTGCTGCATAAAATCACACTCTTTTGTAAAGGTTTTTTGTCAGTATAAATTGGTATCAAATTTCAATTGACCTCCAAGAAACTCAATCATAAAAATTACTCATTCTCTTCATCTCTCAAATTTTCATAAAGTGTTCACAAATAGTTTTTGAAAAGAAGCTTTTTGAATAAGTTTTCACATTATCACAGCTTCATTTCATTTCTTTTTAAAAGAGCACTTGTATATTTCTTTGAGTAATATTTGTTTCAAGGAGAAGATCGATCGTGAAGATTGATAGCATCATACTCTCAAAGATATCAAACTTATTTCAAGATTATGTTTTGTATTACCTTGTTATCCAGGATTGTTGGAAACAAGTGAGTGTTTGAAGATGATTGTTCTTCCTACACTTGGATTACCTATAGATTAGATAGTAGGCTTCACCATTGGTGTGATTAGGCTGTGCAATCATTCTAAACTATAGTGAAATCTCTTTCGAGTCGAAAGGGGAGTGGAGTACTATCGGAGTGTGAGGGGAACCACTATAAATTTCTTGTGTCTCTTTTTCTTTTCCGCACTTTATTTTCAAGTCCTAACATCATAACCGAAAAAGAACCAAGAACTGCAAAAGATTGCAAATAATCTTGGAGAACTTAATTCACCTCTTAGGCGCATTTACAAGTTACAATATATATATATATATATATATATATATATATATATATATATATATATATATATATATATATATATATATATATATATATATATATATATATATATATATATATATATATATATATATATATATATATATATATATATATATATATATATATATATATATATATATATATATATATATATATATATATATATATATATATATATATATATATATATATATATATATATATATATATATATATATATATATATATATATATATATATATATATATATATATATATATATATATATATATATATATATATATATATATATATATATATATATCTTCATTACAAATATACTTTACACATAAAATGTGACAAAAAAAGAAGAGAAGGCTAGCCCAGCAGGGAAGCGACCTTTCCATCTCTAAGCATCTGATCTGACTTAATTTGCTCTCTCGAAATCCATATAAAATAGTGAAAATTCTCTATTTGTTGCCAAGCGTTGTTAAAAGACACCGAAATGACCCAAAGCTAGCAGTAGAACACTCAGTTAAATGTTGAGTTAAAGAGGCATTTTTAAGACGCAGAGCCTCTAGATATCTTTGAACCGCCGAAAGAGACGACTGGATACATGTCAAAGTAGCCCAAATTGAAGCAATAGATTTGTCCTTCCTCACTACACCCCTCACTAAAAGAGTCGCCTAGTCGATAAGAGAGCTAGGAAGATTAAGAGGGTAGAGAGCATCACTTACCCTATTAAGAGAAGCAAAAGTCGTATGTATTTTTTTTGTAGGTATGTATCCTGCTAAAGTATCATGCTACAAACAATTTCCTCCATCCATAATTTCTTTTTGTGTGTTAGTCAAACCAAAGAGCGTCCTAACGACCAACACGACCAATGGTCAGAGTAGAAAATGTGATTCGAGTGTAATGCACTAGAGTTGCCAATTATTCCTCTAGTGCATGCATGAATAGGTTGGCTAAGTATGAGCAACTCTCCTATGAAGGAGGAACCCAAGGATCCTTAAAAGGGTATGGGTTCTACCGATGCATGCAACAGTTGCTGACGAGCATTCAAAGCATCAACATCCTTGGATGGATCTGAAGTAGTGGAGAGACCTACTACTGTTCGCCCTAGACAAATTCCTTGCCTTAAGAAACAGAATATTTCCTTATCCTTCATTGAATTTGCAAACAATAATCACCAAAACAAACACATCATAAGTAAAGAAGTTGAAGGCGGTGAAGCCAAGAGCAATCGAGACTTACCGAAAATAATCTTCCTTTCTTCCCTGGTATAGACATCCATCAGTAAATGGGTGTCAATGAGGTGTTTTAAGTGTTTATAAGAAGCTCCATTCTTAGAAATAACGCCTCGAGATAACTAAGATCTTTGACGAAACTCATCAGCCGCTTCTTCAAATACAACTCTTCCTGAGATAGGTCATCCCTTTTATAGACATACAACCCATTTCCCATCAGGAAATAACCCTCGTTCTAGTACTTAGGGAATAATTCAGTACATTTACCCCCGATCTATCTCCGAGGGTGCAAACTGTTGCATGAACATTCGGGTGGATAGAGGTAACCAGGAAGAATTGGTCTTCAAAATACTTCAAGTTCTCTGAAAAATCTCTAAAGCCATAGATAATTGCCACAAGGGAAATTAAACCACGACCCTGTAACTGAGTCGCAGAGCCACGCTTGACTTTGAAGAGATGGAAAGAAAGGGTCAGAGAATGTCTCCCATTGAAATATTTGCATCAATATTAGAAGACTTTTACATATGGCCCAACTCGTAGGATGAAGTTGCGATGGAGCAACCATTAGGTGTTTAAGAACCTCCATTTCGAAGCCATTGAAGGGCATCCGAAGACCCAAGATTGAGAAAGCACACTCATAGAAAAGGATGGCACAATCATCATACTCGTTATAGATCCTTTCATTTTCATCATGGGTCAAGACACCCCAATTTGAAGATGGACCAACATCCATAAAGGTCTCCATCAAGATTACCCTCTCGGGAGAAGATAGAAACAACTGAAGAATAAACATAAAACATGAAAGACACCTCTAAGAAATGAGAAATTGACTCTTCAAAAGTCATTTGATGGCATAATAGATCTTGTCAACGCTTCAAGCCACTTACACTCAAGTGTTTTGGTTCCTAAGAGTCATTATGAGGGACCTCCAAAAAGACATTTGAAGCATGAGACATTAAATGCGTGAATTCCCAAGAAACAGTAACTCCCCCTCTTAATCTTTCAGAGCAGTCGAAAAGAATGGTCGACAGACGAGGCAGATACCACAAATTCTTGCACTGCCTCACATAAACAAGGACTTGGGTGGCAATTGTTCTAGACCGACCATAAAGATCTCCGGCCGACCACAAGGAATGAGTTACGGTTTCTCTAGAACATTCACAACGCAAGAGAATTATTCTATAGGAGAATACAACCAATCCAAGCTCTAGATACATTCAAGGGCTCCCTGCATTACACACCTAACAAATAACAAGTTGTTATAAGCGCTCCATTATATAAAGGGAATGCGCGTCATTTTCAGGTATACAATTTGAATTCACTATTCTCCTTCACAGACTGACTTGAGCGTTGAAGTGTTAACCTTGCAGATCAACCCCCCTCCGTCGTACGAGAAGCTCCAATCCACTGTTGCTCCTCATAAACACCAATTCAATGATCCACAATAAAACAATATATATATATATATATATATATATATATATATATATATATATATATATATATATATATATATATATATAATTAATTTAATGGTTAATTTTACTAAATATTACAAATTCAATGAATTAACTTATTCATCGTCTGATATAATAAAATATTCAATATCATCATAAACTCTTCAAATATCAAGCTAATAATCATGAAGTTCTAACCCTCCATACTAGGTCTTTATATTGAGCATACCTCAATAATATTACAATATCAGTTTAGTAAGGTAAAAAAAAAAATCACTTTTTATAAACTTTTGAGACCATATCCTACATCAAAGCAAGATTTGAGTTCTTACTAACATTACACAAGCACATTGCTACAATTAAACCTACAATTTATGGTGCACAACATTTGAAGAGTTGGCACAGTTAGTGTAGCCTGATGAGGATTATCCTATATGACAAAAGGGCCACTCATGCACCATTTTTACAAGTGATATCCATCCTAGAACACACTTGTCCATTTGTCCATGTCTCTGATTTGTTTCAACTAATTTAGCTATTGCTTTATTATATCTTTGTTGATTCATGCAGTGTTATTGAGATTTCATTTGCATCAAATAATAACATATTAATCTTTAGTTCAATAGTATATTAAACACCCCATTTGATATTTTGATGAGTCATTTTTCTTGGTGTCACATATTTCATTAATGATTATCTATACAAGTACTTTTCCAACATTTCTTTCTGGTGGATTTGTGAAGAACCCAGTACCCTAGGTTAGAGGGAACTCTATCCACCATTAATAATTCAGTCATGTCCCTTGGTGTTAACTAATTCTCAAGGCACAAAAAGATCTGAGAAATGAAAATATATCTGTCAGCAGATCATAGGACATTACTTTAACGGATTCACAATATTTTTCTCGTCTAAATCATGCATTAGTATCATACACTGCATTTAGTGTGTCATTAATTTTCATACAAACTTCTCAATCACAGTGAACTCAATAAAAATTTCTCTTTACTAATCCTTTCCAAATTCTTAACAAACATCGACAATAATTTAAAAGATAAAAATAATTCGATAAAGTGTACTGACACGTATCAAATATCAAACGTATTTAACACTAAAATCTTGCAATGGCTAGAAAGTTCCACGTACCGGAATATGAACTGTAGCAATAAATTTCTTGCTTATCATTGCATATGCAAGGAGAAATGTCTAGAATTTGTATATAAGATTAGATAATAATAATAATAAAGAAAAACATGTGTATGAAAAGAGAAGTAATAAATAGAGAGAAAAATGATAGGTGGAGAGACAAGATAATCACTTAATGTCAATTCTGATTTGATTGATGAAATTGTAGCCCTGCGTTAGAATTTACTTAGAACTCAAAATAAGCAAATTGTTGGGTTTGTGGCTCAACTATTGTTTTCAGTTTGGATTCCACACCACACATAAGGCAACTGTATTTTTGTTACTTAAATGCTAATGAGACTAATTCCACGTCAGGAGGCTAAGTTATCATTTACAATAGTATGTGTATTTTAGGTAAGTGTTTGGATCAAATTTATTTAGCACTTAGTACATGTTTGGATTAACGGTCACATTGTCATAATCACGGTGGGTTGTCGAAATTTTGTTAAATAGTATGGCTCGTAAGATTTAGTTCAGAAGATAGTTATCGATATTGTTAAGTTGATCATCTTTGTTTTGATTAGAATCGAAATCTCACAATTATGTGCATTATTAACAAAAAGTGTTAGTGTGATTCATATTATGTATATCAGATGATAAAAATTGATATTGTTAGATTAATCATCTTTATTTTGATTAGAATTAAAACTTGCGATTATACAATTATCCATATAGAACAGTTGATATTATTAAATTGATCATCTTTATTTTAATTAAAATTAAAATCTTACAATTATATATATATATATATATATATATATATATATATATATATATATATATATATATATATATATATATATATATATATATATATATATATATATATATATATTGGGAAAAAAATATGAAATATGACTCATATTATACATAAAAGATGATAAATATCAATATTGTTAGATTAATTATATTAGAATCAAAATCTCGCAATTATATATATATATATATATATATATATATATATATATATATATATATATATATATATATATATATATATATATATATATATATATATATATATATATATATATATATATATATATATATATATATATATATATATATATATATATATATATATATATATATATATATATATATATCACTAAACAACTATATTGTTTTCTTATACTCTCTATTAAATTTAATTATTGTTTTATAAGTTTGAAGAAGTATCTATACCTCTTTAAATCATGGTTTTTGTACTCTCTTCTTAACTTTAATATATTTTTTTTTAATTCTTAGTTATCTTTTCTATTAGTAAGTACATATTTTTAATTTTTTTTTTGTAGGTATTTATTTTAAAGTACTAGATGTCATTATTTTATTTAGTGGTGAATTCCTCTCCTTCATTTTATAGTTTTTATTTATCATTCCGATATTTAAAGAAACTAAAAAAAAATGAAAATATTTAAAGCATGACGAAATAATGTTAAAGGTTGTGTAATAAGAAGTAACTTCTTCCATAAATCTACCATTTATATATATATATATATATATATATATATATATATATATATATATATATATATATATATATATATATATATATATATATATATATATATATATATATATATATATTTCAAATTTAGTGTTGTCTTTTAAACTTTTGTTATGTTTTAATTTTATTGTTGTTTTTTAATTCTTAATTGCATTTTTAATAGATGCCTAAAAATACAGAATTGTTGAAGAAGTTGAGTCAGGAGATGGTTGGTTAGAAAAAGTATATTCATTTTAAATTCTTAATTACAAATTTTATATAATAAAATTATTTTAATTTTTTTCTCTCTACTCTTAATAATAAATATTTTTTCTTTAGTGTCTACCTCTTCAAATCATACATATGGTTTTTGTCCACTTTTTCTAACTTTATTATTGTTTTTGAATTTTCAGTTATGTTTTTTTTAACAATATTTTAAAAATTAAATTGATTATTAAATATGTGAGGATACTGAGTCATTTGTTCATTGATTGAATCACTCAGTCATTGGTCGAACCGCATGATTAAATCCTATTAAATAGAATAATTCAGTTAAATAAACGCTCTCTATATAACTATAACAAAAACTGCATGACTAAATCGTATTAAATCGAATAATTTGATTAAATAAAATATTCTCTATAAAAAAATTATATAGTTATTAAAAAGCTCAAACCTCATGAATCTGTTTTTTTAAAATTTAAATAACGACACTTATAAAAATATCAAAATTTAAATATATTATAATTTTACAAATTTATTCTTTAAATTTAAATTCTAAATATAGTCGTCATACATATTATAAAATATAAATTCAAATAAATTTTGAACAAAATTTAATTTCAAAATAAATTAAATAATAAAATAAATGCAATGTCTAATAAATTTAATTTTAAAGAAGAAAAGTTGTTCTAAATAAATTTTGAAATTTTTTTACTTATTCAATTTTTATTTATTTTTGAAAAAATTATCAAAATGATATTTTATGTTTTAGGGAAAAAGAAATTATTTAATCGGTTGGTTTTTCAAAATCGCATGTTCGTCAATTTTTATAAGTTTTAACGGATTTTTACTAGTTTGATAACTTATTCAATCTAACAATTAGATCAAATATCTGATATTTTTTAAAACACTAATTTAAATATTCTGTGTTACTTATCGTTGAATTTCTCTTCCTCGTTTTATGATTTTTATATTCTATTATATTTAAAATAACAAAAATGTGAGATATTTTAAAGCATGGCAAAAAATATTAAAGGATAAGTTGTAAGAAATATCTTTCTCTCTAAATCTAACTTTCTCTGATTTTATGACTTTTATTTATTAAAAAATTATTTTAAAGAAACAAAAAAAAAATAGATACTTTAAGGCATGACAATAATGTTAAAGGGTGAGTTATAAGATCTTGCTCTCTAAATCTATGATTTTTTCCCTAATTTTAGTGCTGTCTTTTAATTGTTTGTTATGCTTTTTGTATGTGTTATCTTCCTAATTTTGTTCTTGTTTTCTAATTTTCAATTGCATTTTTCTTTGTAAGTACCAAAAAAGAAAATACAATTTTTGAAGAAGTTGAGTCATGGTAGGTTAGAAGAAGTATCTTCATTTTTAAATATTTGGTTCTTTTTCCTTCTATTTTTTTTTCTAATTCTTAATTATAAATTTTATATAAAAAAATCATTTTAATTATTTTTTACTCTCTACTCCTATTAAATAAATATTTTTTCTCTAGGTTAGAAAAGTACCTCTCTCTTTAAATAATAGTTTTTATCCTTTTTTTTAATAATAATTTTATTGTTGTTTTTAGTTATGTTTTTTTTAGTAAGTTCATATTTTAAATTTTATTTTGGGATAGAGGCCATTACTTAGTGTTTAATTTTCTCCCACATTTCATGGTTTTTATTTATCATAAAGATATTTAAAAAAATAAAAAAAATGAGTTACTTTAAAGAAAGACACACAAGTTATAAGAAGTATCTTTCTAATATATTTCACATGTTTAGACATAATGATCGTGATTTCATCTAAAAGAGTATAGTTTATACATTTGAACATATTTATCTTTACAAGAAAATATTTCACATGTTTGAACACATTAATCGTCATTTCATCTAAAAAAAAATATAGTTCATATATTTGGGCACATTAACCGTCATTTCATTTAGAGGAGTATACTTCACATGTTTGAACATATTAATAGACATTTTATCTAGAGAAATATATTTTACATGTTTGGACACATTAATCGTCATTTAATAAGTATACTTCACATGTTTTGACACATTAATCATCATTTCATTTTGAAAAATATATTTCATGTGTTTGGATACAACGTCATTTCATCTAGAATATACTTCACATGTTTTGACACATCGTCAATTCATTTTGAGAAGTTTCATATATTTGGACACATTAACCGTCATTTGATCATCCAGAAGAGTATATTTACATGCTTGAACATACAATTGAGTAGTGAGTATTGAAAAATCTTTTGCACTTTTATAAAAATTCTTTTCACATGATTATTGCCATTTTCTAATAAAAACTTCATTCCACTAGAGAACAAACCTACCATACCCAAAAGGTAAACTCACAAAGCCGGACAATCTTTTACACATAAAATGTTACTTGTCACTATCTATCATTTATTATAAGAATACAAAAATTCAACACTCCTCACTCCTCAAGTTATTATAAATATCCCAAACTTCACCTCATAATTTACTTGTACCTCAAATCATTATGTCATCAACATCATCAACAATTGCTAAAACAAGATCAGAGTTGTTCCAAACTCGTCTTGGTTCTGCTCTTAGAACAACCTTAGCATGCAGCATAGTTGGTGTCACAGCCTTATATAGCTCTGAACATGTAAAGGGTTACATTAAATTTCCATCTATTTCTTATGTGACAACAATTCTCATAGTGTCTGATGCAACACTTGGTGAAACGGTTAAAGGTTGTTGGCATGTTCTATGTGCAACCATTCAGGTTATGATATTTTCTCTACTTAGTATGCAAGTTATTAGACCTGGTCACTTCGGGGACTGCATGGCTGCGCTGGCTGTGGCGGTCGGGGCGTTTGTGGTGGCGTTACCGGTGTCGACGAACTTGTTGACTAAAAGAATTGCTTATGGACAGCTTGTGATTATTTATGTGAGTACGGTTATACATGGTGCGGAAGAAGGTGTGGCTACACATTCAATTCATGTGGCTTGTTCTACTGCACTTGGTGCTATAGCTTCTGTTCTGGCCATGTTGCTACCTTATCCTAGGGTTGCTTACTATGAGGTAACTCAAACTTTTCTTTAGCCTTATAAAAATATTGAATTCGAAAAACCGAAAAAACACGCGTATTTGAATAAGATGATTCTAGTTTCTTTCCGTTTAATCAAAAGTTATATGATCGAACACATCCAACCACTTTTAAAACGGTTGAGTGTGAGCTTTGCCAACCATTATAGTGTTGCCGAATTCGTGAGATTAGTCTATATAGAACATAAAAATTTATTATTCAATCATATATAAATTTTTTATATTTAATTATATTAAAATAAATTTAGATTTGGCATTAATCTTTCCTATATCCCACAAAACTCCAAATGGCATTTTCCTTAAATATTCTTAAAATATTGTTATTGCTTTTTCCAGAGAAGTTTTGTATCATGTTAACCACGATCTCTCTCGTTAGGATCGATATAATTAATCTTTATAACGCTTTCAAAATGTGGCAAAAGCAACATAATTGGTATAATAGTACTTCCAAAACCTCAGGAGTCCATCTCTGTACAAAACCTTTGGATATTTCTGAGAAGAGAATACATGAAAGCTGTAATCTCTGTGCTTTCTGATGTCACTATTTCATTTGTCATATGGTTCAATTTAACCATATAACTTCAATAATTCTTGTAAAAAACATGAAATTAACCAATAGCTGAATTGAAATATCTTATAAAAATATATGTGCATGCCAATTTGTCTTCAAGTGTTTGTGTATATGTGCATGAAGAGAAAGACATTTGGTTCATTCTCTCATCATTTAGCATGATGATTTGTAGTAGGAAACAAATTAATGAACGGATGAAAAACAAGCAACAACTAATGTCAATTTGTTTCTCTGATCTCATCGATGCATCTTTGACACCTTTTACATCACAGTATTCAAATATTAATTTGATGCAAGTAAGAAAAATCTTTGTTTTTTTACTGGAAAGTAAGAAAAAAACTCAACATGTTACTGTCGCAACCAAGTTATTATGTCTGTCCATTACCACACACACTACAAAAGTTCATAGGGAGTCTCTGTATATTCCTCAACAAGATGCTAAGAACTAAGAAATACATATCTTGATAGAGTTAATATAGCCTATAGAAAATTTCATGCAGAAGCTCACTTTTGTTGTAAAAATGAAAATTGTTGTCGTTATTGACTTCATTCATTAAAAATGACATTAACGCGCTTTGTACATTGTCTTTCTTTCAGGCAAAGAAGTTCTACCAATTATACACTGAGAATACGTCGGAGAGATTAAACTGCAATATCGAGGCTATCTCGGCCTCAGACAACTCAACTGCTGTTGGTTTTAAAATTCAAGCCAAGTACCTCTCCGCAACAGGAGCCAAGCTTATCCATTGTATCAGAACTACACTGGTAAGTAAAACAAAGGCTAATTCATGATTTCAGGTTCAGCACTGAAGTAGTTTCAGTTTTTAATTTCCTAGCAGTTGCAAATAAACTGATAAATATTTGATTTTTTGACTATACAGGATGGCATGTATTGGGATCGACCTCAAACGATAATTTCCAACTCTCGTATTGACCTGGAAGAGAAACTGCAAGACTCGGATATACCGATAAGAGGGATGGACATTGCTCTATCGAGCGGCATGTCTTTTCCTGTTGGTGTTATAGATGAAGAGCTCAGAGGTGTTCTGCTCGATTGCAGAGAACAAATCAGCCAAAAATTAGATCAGCAAGCTAAGTGCTTTGTTCCTTTTGATGCAACCACAGTTCAAGAAATGAAACAGGGCATTTTCAACAAATTCCTATCCATAGCCTACAAAGATCTTCCAACCTCGTTCTTTTTATACTGTGTGCAACTTCTCGTAGATGACGTGTCTATTTCGAAGAAAACCGACCATGCGATGAAGAAAGCTCAGAAGAGTCGTGATTGCCAATGGTGCTTCAACAAGATCAGTGAGCTTTTAAAGAACTTGATTCCCAGCAACAAAGGCTTGATCTTTGCATTCAAGTCCTCTCTGTCATTAGGCCTTGCTGTGTTACTTGGTTTGCTATATGACAGGAATAATGCATATTGGGCAGGGCTCACAATTGCAATCAGTTTCGTGACTGAACGACAACCGACATTCTTAGTTGCAAATTCACGACTACAAGGAACAGCTATAGGGTCAGCCTACGGGATCATATGTAGCTTCATTTTCCAAAAATATGTAGGAATTGTGGATTTAAGGTTCTTAGCTCTTATACCATGGGTCATTTTCACTTCTTTTCTAAGGCATAGTAGAATGTATGGCCAATCTGGGGCAATTTCGGCAGTTTTAGGGGCCTTGTTGATCCTTGGTAGGAAGAACTATAGTACTCCGACTGAATTTGGAGTTGCTAGAATGGCCGAGGCTACAATAGGACTCACTTGCTTTATCGTCGTAGAGATCATATTAAGTCCCTCAAGAGCTGCAACTCTAGCAAAATCAGAACTTTCTCAAACCTTGAGAACACTTCAGGACTGCATTAAGCAGATTGCCGTGATTACCCCTAGCGAAAGAGAGATTCCATCTTCAAGTTACCAAGCCTTGAGAGAAGAGCAGAAGAAGCTTAAATCTCTTGTGCGTCAATTAGGAGAATTTACAGAAGAAGCTAAGTTGGAGCCAAGTTTCTGGTTCCTACCTTTTCATAATGCCTGCTACAACAATATGCTGAAATCTCTATCAAGGATGGTGGATCTCTTGCTTTTTGTGGCGTACTCAATGGAGCATGTCACACAATTGGCACAGAAAGATGGAGTAATTTGGATGGACATCCAAGGTCGAGGGAATGAGAATGTGAAGAGTTTTAAAGACAGAGTTGACCCCATATTGAAAAGCCTGGAAGAGACAACAAGAATGAAGTCTATTAAGAAAACTGAAAGTGATTTGAAGAGCCAAAACATTCCTCACGATCTCGAGTCACAAGAATATCTCAATGCAGACGCATTAAGGATCTTGAGCATAGATGAAGAGGTTGGTAGCATTACAAACTCTTTCCTCCAACATCTAGAGGAAATTGCTGACAAAACTCATACCAACAAAGACGAGGAGACGCTTAAAGTTCAGATGCTTTTTCATTACAGCTGCTTGGGATTCTGCACAAGTAGCTTGATGAGAGAAATAGTGAAGATTGAGAGTGAAATAAGAGAGCTATGTATATGGGAGAACCCATCGAGTGAAACAAACTTCAAATAGATTTACTTGCTTTGCATTCATAGTGTAAATATATTACTATGGTTCCAAAATGACCCCAATAAGAGATTTAGACTTACAAGTTTTCACCAATGACATGCAGATAGTATCTTGTATAAATTCATCCAATTGAAAAGAGGAAGTGATTCAACTCCATAAATTGATGTTTAAAGCACCCTAAAAAGAAAATTCAATCCTTGATGTGGTATAAACCAACTTTATATTAAATAAATCACCTTATTCTTCAATTCACGTAAAGTAGCAGTAGCAACCATGCAAATAGCCTGAACTCACAAATGATATGCATGCAATATCAACGTCAATAAAGGGAAAGGTCTATTTAGAAACTCCAAAGAAAAATGAAACAATACTATATTGCTCACATTGTGATTGCACCAACATATAATAGTAACATACCATCTAGCAAACCTTCTAAACTTAATTCGTTTCAAAGATCGTACATTATAAATTCCACGATTAACACGGACAATTCCACACTGTTCCACCAAAAAGAGATACTCATAATCGCTGAGGGCAAAACATAACCGCAAAATCATAAGATTTTACAATTCAAATTGGGATTTTAACTAGCATCCATCGCAAATACAAACATATCAGTGGTATCTTAGCCCAAATTCACCAATGAAAAAAGAAACAATACTATCTTGCTCAGACTGTTATTGCACCTTGATATAGTAACACATTATCTAACAAGCCTTTTAAACTTGATTCGCTTTTTCATTAGCTTGTTTCTGAAAGTTCCTTGACCACAAAGCAAGGTAGTTAAAATCAATATTTTATGCAAAAATGAAAAACGAAAGTAGATTTGTAAATTGATTTGTAAATTGTGGAACCGCAACACTAATTGTAGATTATACCAAATTCATAAATATCAAAAATATGCATAAAAATTCATATATATGCATATAAAATAGTATAAGTAAAAAAAAAAAAAATCTTACATGACAGTTGAAACACTTCTATAATTTTTATTTATTTTTTGAAATCTTGATATCCGATTTGCGACTGACTAATTTAAAGGCACCAATCTCACTGTCCACTTGCAAGGGCCTGTTTAAAACTCTTTATATAGACTTGGTCCAACACAAAAATTGTTAGCACCTAGCGAAATTCAAACCTGATACCTTGAGAGAAGCACCTAGCGAAATTCAAATCTGATACCTTGAAAGAAGCACCTAGCGAAATTCAAACCTGATACCTTGAGAGAAGCACCCTCTCAAGACCCAAGCCTTCACCACTATAAATTTAAATTAATTGGCATAACTCAGAAAACAGCCCAGCTGCATTACACTTATGTAGTTAAAACTTGAAATACTTGAGTAACTAAAATAGCAACATTCACATAACGGCGGCGTAACACTTTATGTGATTTAAACCTTAAATCAAACTGACAAGTCTCAAACAAAACAACTAAAGCTGCTAAAACTGCGTTCCACACGATTTCACCAAAAACAGATTATGCGTCCTCATACCCGCCGAGCATAATTGCAAAATCGTAAGATTTTACAATTGAAATTGGGACTTTTACTACCATGCACACAAGTATAACAAAAATAAATAAATAAGTTGTACTCAATTGATGTTTATAAAAGTTTTAGTAGCAATCTAGCATTAATATTCCAAACTGAAGTTCATAATTCTATCACATTGAATTCCACTTGCAAAGCATCTCAGTCTACAACAATATAAAACTACATCTTCAACTTCAAAACTTCTCTAGTTTCCTTCATACTTTGGGTCAGCCACGACATAGTGGTATGCTATCACCAGCACAAAGATGAAAACACCAAGAAAATTGGCAAAGAAACCCAGATCATTATCATCAATCATCTGTAACACCACGATAAAAACAAAACACTAGTGAGTAATAACCTGGTTTATGATGTTGCAAAATTGATTTACATCACAAAAATCAATCTTAAAATTATCCTGCCACCCTCCAAAATTTGACTCTGCCATCACGACTCAACATATCATCAAAACCACAAATTTGAATGCAAAACAAAAGGGTAAAAAAAATCAACTAGCTAAACTCTATCATGATCAAAATTGTTCTTCCTAGCCTGCCGATGTTTGGAAATCATAAAATGAACAACGCAGAAAGGAAAGTAGCAGAGCGGAATGGAACGGAGAGAAATGAAGATTCTATTCCCATCATTCGGAAATTTTATGACAGAACAAGACAAATTCTTCATTCCATCCAAATTCGAGGGGGAGGGGGAAGAAATAGTGGTAAGTGATGGAATGGAATGAAATTCATACCATTCCACTCTGCTCCATCTGATTTTCCATCCGATTTTATATGATCCAAACAATGGAACACCAGTCCATTCCTTCCATCCCATACCACTTCATCTGACGATATCAATCCAAACATAGCCTAATCGGAATTGTGACAATATGATAAAGGTTTTCGAAACTTCATGGCCACATCACAATTCACAACTAAATTTACAGCTGCATCATCATCAGCATTTGACCTAAATTGTAATCCTAGCTTCCAATTCTCTCATTAGCGCTTACAATTGAAAATCAAAATAGATCATGAAATTTTACAATTTCGTTACGATCTCATTATCAGAAGACTAAAGAATTGATACATACAAACCTACAATAGAAACAAAAAGCCCCGATCTGAAAACTCATAAACCATATCAAGTAAAAAAATATCGCATCTGTGAGAATAAGTGTCGGTATAATGAATTTGTGATATAGAACATTGAAATTTCTAATGATGATGGAAATTGGAGATCGACGCGGTTAATAAGAGAAAGGAAGGGATCGGAAAAAATTGAGAATACGGCGATGATACCTTTACAACGTGGTGGAAATGGGGGTCACTTTTCCTTCCGGGGAGTGTTGTTGTAGTGCTTCCTAGGTCTTGTTCGATCTGTCTAACTTACAGACTCTGATGCGAATAACAAGCAGATTAGTCTTTGTTTAGTTGACTATTTTACCCTTATAATTTCATAATTTCCAAAAGATAAAAAAATTTAAAATGCAAAATCCGTTTTTTTTAATATTTTACCTAAATAACTCATATTTTAAAAATTATTCCCAAAATAATACCGATTTCAAAAAAAAAAATCAGTATGAAAAAAAATTCAATCTACTCCACTTTCACAAAAAAAAATTTAGAACGAAGTGATGACGTCAGATGAATTGACGACTTCACTTACTTTTTCAATGGTGACACCGATTTGATTGACGACTGCATATGGTGTTTAGGAATGACAAAAAAAATCTGTACCCGTGGATATCTGTGGATAAAATCCGTCACGGATATGGGGCGGATAGTTTAATGAATATCCATAGATAAAATAAATAGATATTTAAATATCTGTTTGTTAATGAATATGGATATGAGTTTAATGATATTCATACATGCGCATATCCATATTCGTTTATAAATTATAAAAATGATTTAAATATCATTAATTTATTATACTTTATCTTTTCATCTTCTAAAAACAATTAATCTTCTTATACTTCTTTCTTTTTTTTTTTGAAATTTTCTTTGAAGAAAATCTTTTACTTTTCATTCAATTTTATTAGTCATTTCATATTTAAACTCTTCGATACTTTATACCTCACTTCATCAATTTCACTGTCCAACCAACTAATATCGTCATTCCTTTGTCGAACAAGTGTCTCTCTTCCTACTTTTTTGTCGTTCGATCTTTCATCATAACTCACAATCACAAAATCTTTTATTTGTTTGGTAAAATGAAATGTATAGATATTATGTTTGGATCTAATTATGTTTTGGTGAATAAGAAAAAAGTTAATGTGATGAAATTTTATTATTAAATTAAGAGCGAATTGTATGGATGTTATGTGATAATAATTTTTTGAGTCTTTAAAGGAAGTTAAAAAATATTTTTTAAAAGAATAATTTTTATAAAAAAAATATATTATTCATGGATATCTGTAAATATATGTGGATATCGTAAAATCCGCGGATTACCCGCTTAACGGATATCCGCAAGGATATGGGGCGGATATGGATATCATATTTATCTAATGGGACGGATATGGATATCATAGTATCTGTTCCCATGGATATCCATTTGCTGATAGAATAGGCAATAATCATTATTAGTTTGGACTTATTATTGATTGTATATTATTGTATATTAATGAGTATTATTTGGTGTTGAACATATACTATTAGTTACCATAGATATAGCCTGGAGATAAGCATTATGTTACGGACTGACAGCAGGGAATGCTAGGAATTCTTGTATATATACTGATTGATCATGGAATAGAAAGATCAAGGAATTATATTCTTTTATGGTATCACGCGTCCTCACCCTTTACTTTCTCTTGCTTCCGCAATCCTTTTCTACTTAACCATGTCTGAAACATCATCACCTAATGTGAAAACCATGTCTGAAACTCAAAAATCCCATCCTGCCTTGTCTATCACCAATGTGAAATCCCTTATTCCTATCACGTTGGATTTAGAATCTGGGCAGTACTGCTCATGGTCGGCGTTATTCAAAGTTCAAGCACGAGTCCATGACGTGCTTGAACATATCATCCTTCCTACCGATGCAGAGGCGAATGATACATATGAGAAGACCAAAGTCGATAATATCACTCTCTAGAAGCGCCTTGATGCAGTGGTCTTGCAGTGGATTTATGCCACGATCTCTTCCGACATCCTCACCTTCATTCTCATTGACGATGACTCGGCTGAACATGCTTGGAAAAGTGTTGCTGATCTTTTTCAAGACAATAAAAATTCAAGGGCTATGTACCTTAATAAGGAATTTACCAACACAAGCCTTGCTGATTTTTCGATGACAAATGCTTATTGTAATCGTCTTAAAAGTATTTCCGATCAACTAGCCAATGTTGGGGCTCCGATCAGTGATCACAATATGGTTCTGGAAATGCTTCAAGGCTTGACAGAACAATACTCAAATGTTGTCCCCGTGATGCAGAACAAGAAGACCTTACCTACCTTTGCTACGGCTTGGTCCAAACTTGCATTGAAGGAGACCACACTTTTGGAGCGAGCAAAGCAAGATTCTGGTTCCACTGCCCTTGTTGCTAATAATTATTCTCCTGATGCTGGTTCTTCTTTTCAAACACCACATCAAAAGCAATAATTCCAATGGTCATGCAACGATCAATAAAAACCACAACAATACCAAAAATCGTAACAAAAATAAGGGCGATGGTAACAACCAAGCTAGTGGCGGACACAGCAACAACCGCTGGGGTAGTCAGACCGGTGGTGGTGGACAACATTGGAATCAGCAGTAGTGGACTCAACCTCCTTGGTGGGCGTTGATGCAAGCTCCTTGGGCCATGCCTTCATGTCCTTACCCAACTCAACCATGGGCTCATCAACCTAAGCCAAGACAACCTGGTGTATTGGGCCCGAGACCACAACAACAATAAGCCTATGCAACAACAACTCCAACGGACATTGAATCGACAATGCATACGATGTCCCTTTCTCGACCTGATTTGGATTGGTACATGGACACCGGGGCAACGTCTCATATGACGTCCACACAAGGTAATCTTTCGTCTTATTTTAATTTGAGCAAAAATAATGGAATTCTTGTTGGTAGCGGACACTCAATTCCAATTCGCGGTTATGGACATACATCCTTACCTCCACCAAACCCACCATTATCCTTAAAAAATGTCCTTCATGCACCTAAAATCATAAAAAAAAAATTAGTGTCGGTAAGGAAGTTTACTACTGATAATAATGTGTTTGTAATCTTTGATCCGTTTGGATTTTCTGTGGATGACTTGCAGACAGGGACGCGCCTAATGCGGTGTGATAGCACAAGTGAGCTATATCCCATATCCTCCACAAGTCAGAATATAATTTCTCCAAATTCTATTTTTTTAGCGTCGTCCCTCTGGCATGATCGTTTGGGTCACCCGGGAGCCTCAGTTTTAGAGTCGTTTCGACAAAATAAAATGATTGATTGTACTCGTACCTCTAGGTCTAAGGTTTGTCAATCTTGTGTACTCAGAAAACATATTAAGTTGTCATTTGTTGCATCTACATCTATGACAATTATGCGTTTTGATATTATTCATAGTGATCTTTGGACATCCCCCGTATTGAGTTCTTCGGGACATCGTTATTATGTGCTTTTTTTGGATGACTATTCTAAATATTTGTGGACGTTTCCCATTGCTAAAAAATTACAAGTTTTTTCTATGTTTGCAAAACTTCAAGCACATATTCAAACTCAAATTGAACGTGACATTAAAAATGTGATAATGGGGAGAATTTGATAATAATTTATTTTGGAAATTTTGTGATTCGAATGGCATTGCATTTCGTTTTTCATGTCCACATACTTCCTCACAAAATGGGAAAGCTGAAAGAAAAATTCGATCCATTAATAATATCATGAGAACTCTTCTTGTTCATGCATCTGTACCACCTTCATTTTGGCATCATGCATTGCAAATGGCAACATATTTACATAATATACTTCCGAGTAAATTATTGGCCAACGAGTCCCCACTAAAGGTTCTATACCAAAAAGATTCATTATATTCTCACATTAGGATTTTTGGATGTTTGTGTTATCCTCTTTTTCCATCTACTACAATAAACAAATTGCAAGCTCATTCAACTCCTTGTGTATTTTTGGGATATCCTTTGAATCATCGTGGTTATAAGTGTTTGGATTTATCAAGTAATAACATTATCACTTGTCGGCATGTTTATTTTGATGAAACCAAATTTCCTTTTGCTAAAGTGCATAAACCACAACCTAATACTTATGATTTTTTAGATAGTGGATTCACTCCATACACAATCCATTATCTTCAAAATCAATCACTATCTTTGACCCAACCCACCATAAATCCAACACCACCACCTGAATTAATCCCTTCTCCTACGGCCCCACCAGATGATAGAATCCGACCAACTTCCCCACTATTTCCCACGCCCATGATCCATACACATCAGCCCACATCACCTACCCAAATACAACCCACAATAATTCCTCCCACAATGATTTCGCATCAGCCCCCTATTGAACCACGTCCAGTAACCCGAAGCCAACATGGTATTTATACGCCTAATCCAAGATACACCTCACATCAAGCTCATTATACAACCGATACAAAATCACCAATTCCCCATAGTCCTCTTTCTGCCCTTCGTGACCCGGATTGGAAATGGCTATGGATGATGAATTTAATGCTCTTATTAAAAATAAGACGTGGGATTTAGTACCTCGTCCACCCGATGTGAATGTTATTCGGTCAATGTGGATTTTTACTCATAAAGAAAAGTCTGATGGTTCTTTTGAGAGGCATAAAGTTTGTCTTGTAGGTGATGGAAAAACTCAACCGGTCAACATTGATTGTGGAGAAACCTTTAGTCGGGTGGTGAAACCAGCAACAATTCAAACTATGCTCACTCTTGCTCTATCGAAAAATTGGAAAATTCATCAGTTGGATGTCAAAAATGCTTTTTTTTTTGCATGGTGAGCTTAAGGAAACAGTTTATATGCATCAACCTATGGGATTCAAGGACTCTGTGCATCCAAATTATGTTTGTTTGTTGAGAAAATCTTTATACGGGCTTAAGCAGGCTCCTTGTGCGTGGTACAAGATATTTTCTGATTTCGTTTATGTCATTGGTTTCAATAATAGTAAATCAGATGATTCTCTATTCATTTGTCAGAATGGCTCTGATTTGGCCTACTTGTTATTATATGTTGATGCTATTATTTTGAATGCGTCTACGGATGATATCCGCCAATCTATAATGGTAAGTCTGAGCTCCGAATATGCTATGAAGGACTTGGGTTCTCTAAATTATTTCCTAGGCATCAGTGTGACTCGCCATGAGGACGATTTATTTTTGTCACAACAGAAGTATGCTGCAGAAATAATTGATCATGCTGGTATGTCCGCCTGTAAACCAACTCAAACTCCGGTTAACACTAAACCGAAATTCAGTACTAAAATAGGTAATTCGTACGCGGATCCGAAACAGTATCGCAGTCTTGCAGAAGCACTACAATATCTCACATTCACAAGGCCCGATATTTCTTATGATGTTTAACATATTTGCCTTCATATGCATGACCCCAAGGATGAGTACATGAACGCTCTAAAGCGTATCATACGCTATGTTCAGAGCACTATTCATCTTAGTTTACATCTTTATCCTTCCTCGGTGGCAAATCTTGTCTCTTATACTGATGCTGATTGGGGAGGATGTCCTGATACTAGACGATCCACATCAGGATATTGTGTGTTTTTGGGTGATAATTTGGTTTCGTGGTCATCCAAACGTCAACCGACTCTATCTCGTTCTAGTGCCGAGGCTGAATACAGAGGGGTGGCTAATGTTGTGTCTGAGTCCTGTTGGATTCGAAATCTTCTCTTGGAATTGCACTGTCCAATTCGAAAGGCTACATTGGTATATTGTGACAATGTGAGTGCTATTTATCTATCCGGGAACCCTGTTCAACACCAACGCACAAAGCATATTGAAATGGATATTCATTTTGTTAGGGAAAAAGTTGCTCGTGGAGAGGTTCGTGTCTGTCATGTCCCTTCTCGTTATCAAATAGCTGACATCTTCACTAAGGGATTGCCTCTCATTCTTTTTGAGGATTTTTGAAACAGTCTATGCGTTCGTGACCCTCCCGTTTCGACTGCGGGTGTGTGATAGAATAGGCAATAATCATTATTAGTTTAGATTTATTATTGATTGTATATTATTGTATATTAATGAGTATTATTTGATGTTGAACATATATTATTAGTTACCATAGATATAGCCTGGAGATAAGCATTCTGTTACGAACTGACAGCAAGGAATGCTAGGAATTCTTGTATATATACTGATTGATCATGGAATAGAAAGATCAAGGAATCATATTCTTTTATTTACATCCCTAATGGTGCTGTCAGCTCAATTGACGTTACTGTATACCTTTTCAAAGGTGACGCCAATTCATTATGACTTTTTAAGTATAAATAGAGGTGTCTCCTACCATTTACTTCACTTCATGCCTCAAAAGTTTACACACACACACACACACACACACACACACACACACACACACACACACACACACACACACACACACACACACACACACACACACACACACACACACACACACACACACACACACACACACACACACCAAGGTTACACAAATTTAAAGAAAAAAATAAATGATCCTGTAGAACTTGCTCCAACATTGGAACAATTTGTTCGATTGTGTTCGGGCTGGCGGCATATACCACATAATCTTACCATTTTATCAGTCATATCCATTTTTGTTCTAATATGTGTGCTGTTTGGGCAACCCTTTTTCCTCCGCCGCATATTTTCGTTGTGCCAAATCATGTCCCCTTGATATGTAGGCCAATAATCTTCCATTGCTACCACCAAAAAGCTATTGTTGTACATATTGAATATATTTATGACTTTGTAAACATCAGATAGATGCTTGGAAGCGTCCTGGAAAGGCTTGAAACTTGCCACAATCACACTAACTTCTATTTAATTGGACCTAATAGTCTTCATTCGGCCTTCCCTCATTATGGTCTATTGTTTCTTTTACACTAAAAATGTGTATATGATGGTCAAAGATTGTAACGACGTGTGCTAGCTTTGAGAGTTTCCTCCTTCATCACTTTCATGAAACTTTCATTGAATAATTGTCCCAATTGTAAGACCGAACTCCATTTTTTTCCATGTGCTAGCTTTGACTTATCCCATACTCTTTGTTTATGACTCGAATTAAATATAATTTTTTTCTCATTTTTGTGACAGATCTGCAACACATATATAAACCTTTTTTTCTCAAATCCCTTATACAATATTGGAAAACATACATATCCGCTTTTGATTTAGAATTCACAACAAACTTGTTCTTTTTTATCTTAGGGTGTCAGATCTGTGAGGAGGATCGTTATTATGATTAACGTTTTCTTTGAAGATTTCTTGAGGATTTATGGGTTTGCAACTTTGTGTATGGTTGTGCCTGGGATTGACGAATCCTGCGGAAAATAAGGATGTTTTTCTCTCCATAATTAATTTGAGAGGTGTGTGGAAGCCTACAAATAAAGTTGGAGTTTTTCTCATCTTGAGATAGGCCAAGGATCAAGATACCGGTAGGATTGAATAAAGATCGTTGCAGAACAGGGACATGGAGCAACATTTTTGGAGCTGGAAGATTTCTAATTCGAGTAAAGATCTTGCAAGAGCTTAGTATCAGATAAAATTTACAAGTCAACAAGGATTCAAATGAAAGTTTTTTATTTTCAGTATTATTTGAATTGTGATTGTACTAACAAAATATGTAAATTTTGTCAAAATCATAGTGGCAGAACAACAACTTTGCAATGGCAAACCATTGGAGATTATATTAGGCGTAAGCAAGGACGAAAGCATCAAAACTAGTTGGAGGAAAAATTATTTAAGTGATTCTTTCCCCACAATACATTCATGGAAGATAAGAGAACCATTATAGTGTTTTATTAAGGCGCAACAAAAACTCTTTGGAAAGCATGGGAAAGGTATAAGTCCATGATTAGATGATGTTCAAAATATGGTTTTGACGAACTCACACAGATACACATCTTCAAGAATGGATTTCAACAACAACCAAAGTTGTTGCTAAATGCTACTCCTAGAGGTTCTATTATATATGTCCAATAATAAGGAATATGCAACAAAAATCATAGAGAGGATTCTGCTTAGTGATCATCAATGAAAACACAACAGAATCCCTTCCCTAATGAAGAACGGTATCATAGAACTAAACAATAATGATGTCATTCTTTCTCAAAACAAGTTGTTAACTTTGACGGTGGATGAAATAACCAAACAATTGTAAAATATGCCACAACAACTAAAAGAGATGCATGAAGTGCCTCAACAAAGGCATATTTCATTTTGTGAACTCTCCATCGAAAACCATCCAACCAGATTTTCCCCCTACTGATGAGGATGTAAACTATGTAGGAAACCAAAGGCCCTCATAATATCAAAATAACAAGTTCCCGTGAAACAACAATTTTAATCAACGATGAAGATTCGAGGATGTTACATCCAATAAACAACCTTTTTAGCATTACTTATAAACGCCTCCATAACAAGACAAAATAAGAAAGTTGAAGGATACACTCAATCAATTCATGCAGGTATCTATGCCAGTAACAAAAATATTGAAGCCTCCATTAAAAACCTTGAAACATGGGTGGGCCACTTAGCCTAGAAATTCTCATATCTCCCAAGTAACACATTCACTGATAACACGAAGAACAGTCTAAAGGATCATTGTAATGATATTCTTGAGGATGATAAAATTGTTGTCAAAGAAAAAAAAACCAAATGGAGGAGAATAAGAACCAAAGGAAGAAGGATTGTAGGACAAAGCCTGCAAAGATGATTAGAAGGACTTACCTGTAAAGGAAGTTGACCCTAGAGTAGTTATATTACATGTTTACATGGGTAATATAGAAAATGGAAATGAACTTATTAACTAAGGTGAAAAAGTGAATATTATGCCATTATTGGTGGTGGAAAGGATTAGATATTTGCAAATAGAACCATTTATTTCAACAATGCAGAAGGAAAACAAAACGTGCAGGACACTAATGGGAATAGTCAGAGATGTAGTGATACAAATTAAGAAGTTCTCATTTGCTGTAGAATTTGTGATACTGGACTTCAAAGCAAACCCAAAGGTGGCTCTCATCTTGGGAAGACCATTCATGAAAACTGCAAGGATGCTTGTGGACATTAGAAAAGGTGAAGTAAAGGTCAAAATCAAAGATTGTAAGGTATGCTATAAGGTAATTGGTTTTATGTAAAATTGATCATTGTCAAGCTACTCGCGTAAAACAAGTACTTGTTAGGAGGCAACCCAACCATATTTTACAGTTTTTTATAAATTAATATTTAGTTTAATCGTTTCATTTCAAAAACACTTTGAAAGCCAAATGCCAAGCTAATAAAATGTGGGCTCGCTAAGCATAGAGTGACCAGGACATTCCTCGCTTAGAGCACCCATGGGAAAACCCAAAAAGTCAAAACACGAGTTCTCAACTATTGCAACCCAACTCACCTAGTGAGAAACTCGTTATAAGACATTGGGAAGCACACTCAGACTTAAATTTAACCTCTTCCACTCATATTTTCTCACTCTTTTCACTTTTCCCACTTGCGAAAATCCTAGCACGCACTAGAGAACTTCATCAAAGGGAAAAAACTTCACCAATTTGAAATTTAATCTTATACAGAAACTTCTCATGTATGTTATTCTACTCTATTTTGCTTAAATTTTCATACATTATGGAATTTGTTGTGGAAATGATGTAAATACTCTAATTTAAGTATAAACTAGGCATACTCTAGTGCTCCATAATGTTGACATAGGAAAAATGCATTTGAATAAGGAAAAATGATTCATTGCATGTGTGATGTATTAGTCCACCCTGATGTTTCTCTGTTACAACGTATTCATGGAAATCACGAATGTATAAATTATGTCAAATTAGATTAACATGTCAAAATCTATACATGTTGTTTGCTAAATGTTTCAGATGACTTCTAGAAGATCAACCATTAGACGGAAGAATGTCATATGGCATAACCAGATGTAAGTACTTCAAGGTGAAACAAGGGTTTGTGCACTAAGCGTGGGGATTGTACGCTTAGAGTGGCAAGGCAGTTAGAGCCATGTGGAAGAAAATCAACATTTCTTAAGGGAGAAGAAAGCAGGCTTGCTAGGCACAAGGGTGGTGCACCTAACAAGGGGTCTAAAATTTTGCCTATAAATATGAGTTTCCAGTTTATTACAAAAGGATTTTCGATGGAGTGTGATAGTATAAAATTGGAGTAGGTTCATCTTGGTTTTCAATAAAAGAATAAGAAAGGGAACTTGAAGGTGGAAGTGTTGCTCAAGTGATAAGGCAGACTAAATTCCAAGATGAACTTTGCGAGATTATTGACAATTACATTATGATGAGTAAGTGTAGCTAAAATATATTTTTTGGGGGTTAAATGTAGTTATTAATTTGTGTACTAAATAATTCATGATTGTGTATGTAATTCTACTAATTCTTTAATATTGATGACTCTTACATCTTAATGATTGTTTTAGCTCTGTTACCTAAAACTTGTTTTCATGGTTTGACCTAAAATTAAAAGGTGTTTATAATTACTAGATCCAAGATAATCATCTATTAGATATTAGCACCTAGTTGGTGTGTTTGTGGTGCATTTTGGAAGGTTTTGACGCTAAAATTCATCGGAACCGCAAGATAAAAAAATGTGCAGTTCAGTTTGGTCTGGTTGGCTTTTTAAAAATAAAGCCAAACAAAACTAAAAAAACCCAATTTGATTTTGGTTGGTTTGTTTTTTTTTACCAAATTTTTATTGAGCTATACATAAAAATATATAGAACAACATAATTTTGTGCTTAGTCATTCATACATTACTATAAAATAAGTTTATAATAGTCAAAATAAGTTTATAATTTGATGCATAAATATGAATCATGTCTTACAAATTTATCTTATGTCTTAAAGACAATATACATTAAATTTCATTCTTAAATGAATTTAAAATACTATATTGTATAGTTTATAAGCAAGTGCATTTTTATATGTAAATTAAAATAAATATCATACAAAGAATATGATAAAATATACATGTAGTACTTGTTGATTTCTCTTAAGAATTAAAAAATATATAATGATATGTATGATTTGCTAACATAATGCGGTTCAATTTGATTTGATTCAAATTGTAAAATACAAACCACAAGTCAAACCAAATCAAACCATACAATTCTATTAGAAAATGACCCAAGCACATAAGAACCAAATACATTTTTTGTGCTTTTTGCTTTAGTTCCGTTAGTTAGCAATTTTCTATTGGGTCGATTTAGTTTTAAATACCCTAGAACCTACAGATAAGGTTAGATTCAATATTTGAACATTGTGTAGTATGGATCAGTATGGAGTCTTACTGCTTTATAACTGTTGGAACTTGTGAGATCATTGGATTGAACTCTAGTTTTGTCGAATGGGATATTGTCAACAGGGATAGCTTTCAGGTTTCGACAGGGGACAAGCATGAAGTCGAAGATGGTTCACATACTGATGTCTATGTGTTACATATTGTAGTCAAAGTCAGTTCTAATATGTATTGTCAAAATGTTATGTCGAATCGGGCCTTGTGTTAAGGATCTAATCATTTAGTTAGCTTATAATGTAAGTTAGCTAGTTAGTCTATAAATAGGCTATATCTCTCAGGTTGTTGAGAGAGGTTAATTGTGTTATTCATCTGTAATAGTTTGTAAATCCTAAATGAGAAAGTGAATAGAAAACAATTGCTCAAAAATCATATTCTCCTTCTTTCTTCTTTATTCTTTCTTATTTATCTCTCTCTCTCTCTCTCTCTCTCTCTCTCTCTCTCTCTCTCTCTCTCTCTCTCTCTCTCTCTCTCTCTCTCTCTCTCTCTCTCTCTCTCTCTCTCTCTCTCTCTCTCTCTCTCTCTCTCTCTCTCTCTCTCTCTCTCTCTATTCTAGTTGTTTCATTATTCACCCAAGAAACTAAGTTTCTCAATTAAGAATTTGTTAATTGATATCATTTGTCACAATAAACTGGTGCGGTGAATGTGGAGAAGATGTTGTCAATAAAGTTTGAAATTGAGAAGTTCACCAGAGTCAATGATTTCAGTTTAAGGCGCTTGAAGATGCGAGCCCTTCTTGTTCAATAGGATTTGCTAGAAGCGTTAAAGGGAGAAGACGCCATGAATTCTTCATTGAAGGAGAAGGATAAGACAACAATGATCGAGAAAGCCCATAGTGCAATTATTCTGAGTCTTGGTGATAAGGTTCTCAGGCAGGTTTTGAAGGAGACGACGGCAACTGGTGTTTGACTGAAACTCGAAAGATTATATATGATAAAGTCCTTGGTGAATTGTTTGCACTTGAAGCAAGCTTTGTATTCATTCAAGATGAATGAAGATAAAACATTGACAGAGCAGCTGGATGCTTTCAGCAAGTTAATTCTTGATCTTGAAAATATTGATGTTATCATCAATAACGAAGATCAAACATTATTATTATTGTGCTATTTACCTAAGTCACATTCTCACTTCAAATAAACCCTCTTGTGTGGAAGAGAGACCATGACCTTTGAAAAGTTCAAGCAACCTTGTATCCGAAGGATTTGGACAAAAGAAAGGAGCAGGAACCATCATCATCAGTTGGCGAAGGGTTGTTCGTGAAGGGGAAATTCTCAAAGAGAGATGGTAGGTTTGAGAAGAAGAAAGGTAAAACTTAGCAGAAGTCTTATGGCGATGATATTTCTGGTATTAAGTGTTATCACTGTAAGAAGGAGGGTCGCACAAGAAAGGTGTGTCCTGAGCACCTGAATAATCATGGAGGTAAGGACAATGGCAATGCAGCTATTGTGCAAGATGATTATAAATCATCTGATATCATTATGGTGTCGAGCATAAAGTCTTGCTAATAGTGGATTATGGATTTAGGATGTACTTAAAATATGGCTCCGAATAATTATGTGTTTAAAGAATTATGTGATCAACATACTGGATCAGTGTTGCTGGGAAACAATAAAGCTTGCAAGATTTCAGGTATTGGATCTATGAGATTCAAGCTCCATGACGAGTCAATAAGGCTATTGACTTGTGTTAGGTATGTATCCGACTTTAAGAGGAATTTGATTTCTCTTGGTGAATTCGACAAGAAAGGAGAGCAAGGTATCCTAAAAGTCATGAATGGGTCGAAGGAAGTCTTAAGAAACGTGAAGAAACAAGACTTGTATATCCTTGAGGCTGAGGTTGTAAATGGTTCAGCAGATTTTGCATCCATAAAACCTGTGTCGAAGACAAAATTATGACACATGAGATTGGGCCATATCAGCGAAACAGTCCTGGTAGAACTGGAGAAACAAAACCTGCTAGGTGGTGATAAAGTCGAGAAGTTGGAGTTTTGCGAACCTTATGTATTTGGAAAATCCTATAGGGTGAAGTTTAACAAAGGTAAATAAAGAACACATGGATCTCTTAATTACATTTATGCTGATCTTTGGAGGTTTGCAAGGAATCCTTCACATTCAGGTTCAAGGTATTTTCTATCCATAGTTGATGATAATTCCAGAAAATTATGAGTATTCATTCAGAAAACTAAGGATGAAACTTTTGAGAATATCAAAAGTTGGAAAGTTCTAGTAAAAACACAAGCTGGCTGAAAGGTTAAGAGGTTGAGAACCGACAGTGGCCTTGAACTTTGCAATGAAGCTTTCAACAATTAATGTGTCGGGTCTGGGATTGCAAGACATAAGACTGTAGCAGGTATTCCTCAATAAAATGTCTTAGCTGAGAGATTCAATCAAATAACCCTTGAAATGGTTAGATGCATGATGGTTAATGCTGGATTGAAGAAGGTGTTTTTGGTGGAGGCTATTTCAACAGCAACTTATCTGATAACCTCGACTGTCTTAGTAATGAAGATACATGAAGAAGTTTTGTTAGATCAACCACCAAATCTCGATAAACTGAGAGTATTTGGTTGTTTAGACTATGCTCATATTAGGTAAAACAAGGTTGAATCTAGAGCTCTGAGATGCATGTTCCTTTGATATCCTGAACGAGTCAAATGTTATAGGTTGTGGTGCCTAGAACCAGGTCACAGAAGATGTATCACAAGCCATGATGTAGTTTTCGATGAAGTCAAGATGGCGTTCAAGAAAATTGGTAATGCTGATCGAAGTGCAGAAATCTCTGAAGATAAGTTGGAACAGACAAAGATTCTTGTTGAGGTGGAGCCTAGTGATGCTGAAGTGCATAACCCAAATGAAGTCGAAGAAGAAGAACAAGACATTGAAGAGACTGAGGAAATTGTTGATGACTACCTACTAGCAAGAGATAGGTCTAAAAGAGTCATCAAGCCACCTTAGAGAGTTGGTTATGCAGATCTTATAGCTCTTGCCTTAATCTTTACAAGTGAGGTACTTGAGGAAGAACCCAGAGACTACAAGGAAGCTATGAAGATTCGAATAAGACTGAATGGAGAAAAGTCATGGATGAAGAGATGAAATCTCTTCATGATAATAACACTTGGGAGCTGATTGAGAAACATGTAGGAGCCAGGTTATTCAATTGTAAGTGGATTTTCAAGGTCAAGGAAGGAATCAAATGAGTGATGTCGAAACGCTTTAAGGAAAAGTTGGTTGCTAGGGATTTTAGTCAGAAATAAGGTGTCGACTTCAATGATGTGTTCTCACTTGTTGTAAATCATAGATCCATTAGAATGTTGTTAGCCATGGTGGTGTAGTTCGACCTGGAAATTGAACAAATGGATGTGAAGACAACCTTCCTATATGATGATCTAGATGAAACGATCCTAATGCGACAACCTAAAGGGTATATAGAAAAGGATAAGGAAGATTATGTGTGCAAGATGAATAAGTCTTTGTACAGCCTGAAACAATCTCCTCGGCAGTGGAATATGAGATTCGACAAGTTCATGGCATACATTGGTTTCACCAGGAGCTAGTTTGATCACTATGTTTACTTCATATTTCGACCTGGAAACTCAATTTTTATTTTGTTTCTTTATGTGAATGATATCCTCATAGCTAGCAATAGTTTCGAGGATGTAATGGAGGTGAAGGCTGAATTCAGTAAGGAGTTCAAAATGAAGGATATGAGAGCTGCCACCAGGATTCTTGTGATTGACATCTGGAGAGATAGAAAGTAGTCGAAGTTATGCTTATCTCAAGAGACATACCTACGAAAGGTTCTCAACAAGTCTGGTATGTCGAATTCAAAGCATGTTGTGACTCCGACAAATCCTTAGCTTAAACTTAGTACTACTCAAAGTTTGAGTTCTGAAGCTAAAATAACCTATATGAGTAGAATTCCATATCTAGTATAATGGTTTCTTTGATGTATATTATGGTTTGTACGGGGCCAAACATAACATGTAGAGTGAGCCTTATAAGCAGGTATATAGCCAATCTTGGAAAGGTGCACTGAAAAGCTTTAAAGTAGATTCTCAAGTACATAAATGGGTCTCTGAGTCGAGTCCTAATTTGTGGTGGAACCTATAGTGATGATAGCAAAGTCAAAATTGAAGGATTTGTTAACTCTAATTTTGCAAGTTGTATGGATTCTAGAAAATCTATTTCTGGATATGTGTTCACTATAGTTGGAAAGCGATACTTCAAAAGTTTATTGCCTTATCAACCACTAAAGTAGAATATGTTGCCATTACTGAAGCTGTGAAAGAAGCAATGTGGCTTGAAGGTTTCGTAAAGGAGCTGAAACTTCAAGGTCGAGTTATCACTGTTAAATGTGATAGTTAAAGTGCGATACACCTATCGAAGAATTTAACTGATCATGAGCGGACCAAGCACATTGATGTAAGGTTTCAATTCTTCAGAGAGATAATTGAGTGTGGGGAAGTCCAACTGCTGAAGGTTTTGACGGATGACAATAATGCTAATATGATCACCAAGACATTGTCGAGCTGCAAGTTTTTCCACTATATGCAGTTGATAAAGCTGCATGACAAAAGATAGAATATTTCATGTTATTGTAAAGTTTTTTCCAAGGTGGAAATTTGGATCGAACTCTAGTTCTCTCGACTGAGATATTATCAACAGGGATAACTTTCAGGTTTCGACAAGGGGCAAGCATGAAGTTGAAGATGGTTCACATGCTAATGTCTATGTGTTACACATTATAGTCAAAGTTAGTTCTAATATGTATTGTCTAAATGTTATGTTGGACTTGTGTTAAGGATCCAATTGTTTAGTTAGCTTGTAATGTAAGTTAGCTAGTTAGTCTATAAATAGGCTAGATCTATTAGGTTATTGAGAGAAGCCAATTGTGTTATTCATTTGTAATCATTTGTAAATCCTAAATGAGAAAGTGAATAGAAAACAGTTGCCCAAAATACCTATTCTTCTTCTTTATTCTTTATTCTTTCCTCTCTCTCTCTCTCTCTCTCTCTCTCTCTCTCTCTCTCTCTCTCTCTCTCTCTCTCTCTCTCTCTCTCTCTCTCTCTCTCTCTCTCTCTCTCTCTCTCTCTCTCTCTCTCTCTCTCTCTCTATCTATCTATCTATCTATCTATCTATCTATCTATCTATCTATCTATCTATCTATCTATCTATCTATCTATCTATCTATCTATCTATCTATCTATCTATCTATCTATCTATCTATCTATCTATCTATCTATCTATCTATCTATCTATCTATCTATCTATCTATCTATCTATCTATCTATCTATCTATCTATCTATCTATCTATCTATCTATCTATCTATCTATCTATCTATCTATCTATCTATCTATCTATCTATCTATCTATCTATCTATCTATCTATCTATCTATCTATCTATCTATCTATCTATCTATCTATCTATCTATCTATCTATCTATCTATCTATCTATCTATCTATCTATCTATCTATCTATCTATCTATCTATCTATCTATCTATCTATCTATCTATCTATCTATCTATCTATCTATCTATCTATCTATCTATCTATCTATCTATCTATCTATCTATCTATCTATCTATCTATCTATCTATCTATCTATCTATCTATCTATCTATCTATCTATCTATCTATCTATCTATCTATCTATCTATCTATCTATCTATCTATCTATCTATCTATCTATCTATCTATCTATCTATCTATCTATCTATCTATCTATCTATCTATCTATCTATCTATCTATCTATCTATCTATCTATCTATCTATCTATCTATCTATCTATCTATCTATCTATCTATCTATCTATCTATCTATCTATCTATCTATCTATCTATCTATCTATCTATCTATCTATCTATCTATCTATCTATCTATCTATCTATCTATCTATCTATCTATCTATCTATCTATCTATCTATCTATCTATCTATCTATCTATCTATCTATCTATCTATCTATCTATCTATCTATCTATCTATCTATCTATCTATCTATCTATCTATCTATCTATCTATCTATCTATCTATCTATCTATCTATCTATCTATCTATCTATCTATCTATCTATCTATCTATCTATCTATCTATCTATCTATCTATCTATCTATCTATCTATCTATCTATCTATCTATCTATCTATCTATCTATCTATCTATCTATCTATCTATCTATCTATCTATCTATCTATCTATCTATCTATCTATCTATCTATCTATCTATCTATCTATCTATCTATCTATCTATCTATCTATCTATCTATCTATCTATCTATCTATCTATCTATCTATCTATCTATCTATCTATCTATCTATCTATCTATCTATCTATCTATCTATCTGTGTATGTTCTAACCGTTTCATTGTTCACCCAAGAAACTCCATTTCTCAATAAAAAATTTGTTAATTGGTATCGTTTATCACAACAGAACTTAATGCTCTGTATTGGTTAATGTAACACCCCATTCTTATTAATTGTTTTATTTTCAATTATTGGTTATTTATGACTATTTTCGGTGTTTTATTTAATTATTAGATGTTGGTGCAATTTAAAATAAATTATTTGAATATGTGTTGTTGGGGTGTGGTAGAAATAGTAGGGTGCAGTGAAACAATAGAGTAAATTAGAAAACGATTATAATAATTAGAATTTTATTTATTATTATTGATAAAATAAGAAATTAGAGAAAATAGGAGTCTGGGCCAATTGTGGGATTTGAGAAGAGTTTGTGGTAAGAAGAGGGAAGATAGAGTTAAATTAGACAAAAATAGTAATTAAGTAAAAGTAAAGAAGTTACTGTATTATTTTAAAAGTTGGGAGAGAGGCTAGGTTTTTTGGAGATTTTGTCCGTGCGTGAGATTGGAGCAAAAGAGATAAAGAGGGAGAGCAAAAGTTTGAGGTCGAAAAAGAAGATCAAAGGCTTTTGCCGGAAATCACGTTAGGGTGAGAACTTGTTCCAATAGTAAAAGGTATGGTAGAATGGTAGAATGGAGGAACCCTTAACCTCCTTAGGATTGAGTATTTTGATTTATAATTTTGAATTGCGATGCTATAATGGTATGTATATGATGATGATATGTTGAATTTCATGTGCCTATATGTGTACAATTTTCTATTTTGAGATATTGATGTTTTCCACCATGTTTGAAGGTTTGTGGTACATATGAATTAATGAGATTAAATGATTTTTTTGATGTCAATATGTGTTATAATGTGAATTTGTTATTTTAATCATTTAAGAATTATAGTATGTTGAATTCTGAGATCGGGGTTTTTTACAAAATCAAAATTAGAGGCATGGAAGGCCTTCAACGGTGAAAAACACAAAATCTACATTCTGAAGGTCCATGGAGAACACCATGAACCCATGGAGGATGCCATGAAGCTACTTGTGACAATCTTCATGCCCGTGACGCTTCCCCGTTACAACCAGGCAGATTTAGGTCCAAACATAATTTTGATAATAACTTTTGATCTGTAAGTCCAAATTGGGTGTCGTTCTAAGTGTTGGAAAGCTAACGTGAATTACTATTTAATTAACTTGTTTTTATGGGATGAATGTATTATGATAATATGATTATTTTATTACATGGGTTACTGTATTATGATGAAATATTTACACGATGTTGTTAAATGATTGATTAAGCATGATTATGGTGGTGTTGTTGTGTGAATGATGTTTTTTTTAATATATATGTGTGTTATTGGTTATGTGGATTATGTTGTTGGTGGAATACACGGTCAGAAGAGGGGTCAATATGTATGTGTTGTTGTTACATGCTGAGAGTCCATGTAGTGGCGGAACCAGGAATTTTTTTCCGGGTGGGCCACTAAAATAAACTATAATATTTAAATTAAATATAAAACATATATTGCACATAAAGATTTAAGTTGTAATAATCACAAAGTTGATTACTAAAAAAATGAATTACATGCCTTAAAATATACTCTACGTGTATTGAGTTGCTTGAAATCATCAATAATAGAGTCTGAACTAATACATGCACTAATTTCTCTTTCAATGTAAACAATCATGATATCTGCTAGAAACCGGCCTTTTGTCTTGTTTTTCAACTTAGTCTTGATAATTTTCATTGCCGAAAAAGATCTCTCAGTTTTGACAGTAGAAACTGGAAGAGTTAGGATAAGATGGAGTAGTCTATCAATAAAGAAGTAAATTTTATTACTGTTAGTTACAACCAAACATGAGCATAATTTTTGAATAGTTGATAAATTCTTCAAAGTTGTTGATTGACGGGCATCAACAAGAATTTTTCTCCTTCCTTTGATAATTTTTTTAAAACACGACAAATTGCTTCATACATATTCATAAAGCTATAAATAGAATTGAAATGCGATCCCTAACGAGTAGTCCCAACTCGTTTCAAAGTACCAAATTGATTTCTTTTAATTGGGCTTCTTATAACTCATTGGTTGCTTTGGTGAAGAACAAACAACATTGACCATATAAGTTAGCTTTTAAAATAATTTATTTATTGGTTTGATTTCTCTTGAAGAAATAACTAAAGCAAGTTGTAATCGATGAGCAAAACAATGGATGTAGTATGCATAAGGACAATCCTTCATAAATAATGCTTGTAAACCATTCCATTCTCCTCTCATATTGCTTGCACCATCATACCTGTGGCCACTAAGGTTAGAAACTGTTGTAATCTCAAACAATATCTTTCAACAAATCAAGATTGAGAAATGGAGTTCTTGGGTGAACAATGAAATTAGTTATAACAAAGAGAGAAGGAAGAAAGGATAAAGAAGAAGGATTAGGGCAAATTGTTTATTATTCACTTTCTCATAAGGGTTTACAAATGATTACAAATGAATACCACAATTGGTCTCAATCAACAAATTGAGTGGTCTAGCCTATATATAGAATAACTAGATAACTTGCAACCCAAGCTAACTAAACAATTGAATCCATAACAAAAGACCTAATTCGACAAACATTTCGACAATACATATTAGAACTAACTTTGAATATAATATATATCCTTCGAATACATCATGCGACCCATCTTCGACTTCATGCTTGTCTCCTATTGAAACACATAAAATCTATTCCTTGACAGAGCTAGAGTTCGATCCAAAATATCATAAATCTCTACCTTGGATCTAACTCTACAACAACAGGGAATAAACTAGCTTTCATCATGCAGCTTTATTAACTGCATACAGTGAAAAACTTGCAACTTGACAACGTCTTAGTGATCATATCAGCAGGATTGTCATCATTCGAAACCTTCAACACCTAGACTTCACCATGCTCGATCATCTTTCTGAGGAAGTGCAACCTTATATCAATGTGCTTTGTTCGCTCATGATAGGCTGAGTTCTTCGGCAGGTGTGTTGCACTTTGACTATCACATTTAACAAAGATACTTAGACCTTGAAGTTTCAGCTCCTTTGCAAAACCTTCAAGCCATAATGCTTATTTCACAGCTTTAGTGAGGGCAATATATTCTGCTTGGTTGATAAGGCAAAAACCTTCTGAGGTGTTGCTTTACAACTAATTGATGTGCCAAACATAGTGAACACATATCCAAAAATAGACTTTTTGGAATCCATACAACCTGCATAATCAGAGTCGACAAATCCTTCAATTTCGACTATGTTATCACCACCACAGGCTCCACCATAAATCAATACTCTTTACAGAGACCCATTTATGTACCTAAGAATCCACTTTACAGCTTGCCAGTGCGCCTTTCCAAGATTGGCTATATACTTGCTTACAAGGCTCACACCATACGCTATGTCTGGCCTCGCATATACCATAACATACATCAAAGAATCTACTATACTAGCATATGAATTGCTACTTATATAGATTCTTTCAGCTTCAGTACTCAGACTTTGAGTAATACTAAGCTTAAATTGAGGATTTGTTGGAGTCACAACAGGCTATAAATTTGACATACCAAACTTGTTGAGAAGCTTCCATAGGTATGTCTCTTGAGATAGGCACAACTTCGACTATTTTCTATCTCTCTGGATGTCAATCCCAAAAATCCTAGTGGCAGTTCCCAGATCCTTCATTTCGAACTCCTTACTGAGTTCAGCCTTTACCTCCATTACATCCTTAACACCATTGCTGGCTATGAAGATATCATCCATATAAAGCAACAAGATAACAAGTGATTTTCCAGGTCAAAATAAGAAGTAAACACAGTGATCGAACTGTCTCCTAATGAAACCAATGTGGGCCATGAACTTTTCGAATCTCCTGTTCCACTATCGAGGAAATTGTTTCAGGCCATACAAAAACCTATTTAGCTTGCACACATAATCTTCCTTATCCTTTTCTGCATACCCTTCAGGTTGACGCATCAAAATCGTTTCGTCTAGGTTACCATACATAAATGTTTTCTTCACATGTATTTTCTCAAGTTCCAAGTCGAACTTTTCCGCCATGGCCAACCACATTCAAAAATGGATCTATGCTTTTCAACAGGTGAGAACACATCATTGAAGTTGACACCTTCTTTCTGAGTGAACCCCCTAACAATTAGTCTTGCCTTAAAGTGTTTCGACATCACTCCTTCGATTCCTTTCTTAACCTTGAAAATCCACTTACAACTGACTAACCTTGCTCCTGTAGGTTTCTCAATCAGCTCCAACTGTTATTATCATAAAGAGATTTCATCTCGTCATCCATGGCTTTTTTCCATTTAGTCTGATTTCGACTCCTCATAGCTTCCTTGTAATCTCTAGGTTCTTCCTCAAGTACGTCACTTGCATAGATTAAGGCAAAAGTTATAAAATCTGCATAACCAAGTCTCTGAGGTGGCTTGATGACTCTTCTCAACCTATCTCTTACCAGTAGGTAGTCATCGACAATTTCCTCAACCTCTTCAACATCTTGCTCTTCTTCGACTTCATCTGGGTTATGCACTTCAACATCACTATGCTCCACCTTAATATGCATTTCTACCTGTTCCAGCTCCTCTTTAAAGATTTTTGCACTTTGAGCAACATTACCAATTTTCTTGAGCGCTATTTCGACTTCATTGAAAACCACATCACGACTTGTGATACATCTTCTATGACCTGGTTCTAGGCACCACAACCTATAACCTTTGACTCCCTTTGGATATCCAATGAACGTGCATCTCAGAGCTCTACGTTTGGCCTTGTCTTGCCTAATGTAAGCATAGGCTAAACATCCATATACTCTCAGTGTTGATGTGTTATTGGATGAGATGTTATTTCATATGATGTTAATGATAATTGAGACGTTATTGCATATGATGTTAATGATAATTGAGATGTGGTTGTGTATGATGTTAATGATAATTGAGATCTTGTCGTGTATGATGTTGATGATGATTTGGGTGTGGGAATGTGATATGTTGTCGTGCATAATTATGTAGATGTTGTACTCCATTATTCGTTCTATACTGTTTATTATTGAAATAAATTCTCACCTATTCTGTTTGAATGTTGTCTTTATACGGGCATCATACAGATACTTAAGAGTAACATTGCTGAAGTGAGTGGAAGGTAGCTCTTGGAGTGGCTTCTAATAGTTTGACGTTCTCTAACCATGTAACGTTGGACTCAGGATGTTTGCCTTCACTTCTTATGTCATGTTTATGTTGAAGTATTATAACTGATGTGGTTGCTGAGCCGATCTATTTAAACTCTTTTATTTGTTATGGAAGTTGAAGCTGAGACTAAATGGTATGAGTGTAATATGGTTTTTAATTACTTTAATTATGATTCTGCTGCAATGATACCATAAGTGAAGGTGAGCATGCGATGACAGTTGTTTATGTGAAATTTATAACTCGTGTTATAGAGCGGGATATGCTTGATGTGAGTGACACCCCTTGTGGTTGCAATTTTATTAATTTATGAATTCAAATTTTATGCGGGGTTTAGGGTGTTACAGTTAATAGTCTGATATATCGACTATTGGATAATGAATTAATCTCATAACATTAAGACCGAAGGAGATACAAATAAGAGCGATATGTGGTAATTTTAATAGCTGTGTAGAAGAGCATATTACTGACCTATGGATGTGCATGATAAGTATGTAATGACAAAATCTATCCCTAACAAGTTTTCTTACTGTTAACACTAAAATTCCAATTTTACTTTCTGTCATTTATTTTATGTTATTTACTTTCACGTATCACAAAAAATATACAACCCTTATCTACATAAAATCTTAAAAACTGTTGAATGATTTTTGAAACCACCAGTCTACATGGATATGATAATTGCAAACCTTGCTTTTGTTTCTCAACGAACATGGTGTAATTTTTTCATTACCCAGATGGTCATAAGAATAATTAAAATTGCTATCATATGTGGCACATTCATCTTCAACAATCATGTTACACAATATGATCCACATATCCATTATATGCATCTAAGTGCTAAGATCAAGACGGCTTGCATGTTATCGTAAATCGGGATTTGAGAACTCTAAATACTTGTTTAATATCCTTTTTTTTATGTTGGATATACACTTTTCTCTTATCCCCTTGTGGCATTGGGATTCTTTACACAAATGTGGCACATTCAAGATAAATTATGTCTGATAGATAATAATACGTGTTGTATTCAATATCATTTGCTGAATAATGGACCTCAGGAGATTTCCCTTGCTTATCATTGTTGAAGACATCTGTAATACCCCAAAATTTACCCTTAGATTAGTCGTTTCATTTCGCATTCCATCTCATTTTGCATTGCATTGTAACTAACCGCTAACCAGGTTGCTCAGTCCGTTGGTTTTGCAGGAAAAATCATACTGTGCGCAATTTAATTGATGAAGGGTAAAATGGTCATTAATTTGCAGTTTGCTGACGATTGACGAAGCATAGTGTCATCAGGAATCCCTCGAACAATTAGGGTTCCCATATCCGATCATGTGGCTTAGATGAGGATGAGCTGAATTTTATGACGGTATCGACGTCAGATTTATTGTTACACGGTACAATTTATTCAAGAGCTGAGATTTAGTCGTCAAACGGGTTTCAGAAATGTTTTTGAGTAATAAGCCATCTAGAGTTGAATGTGCTGAGGTATCAGAAGATTCGGGTTAAACCGGTTTGAGAATCTGCTTTGCGGGATTTATTCTGGCAGATACACATTTTCCTATTTCCTGCTGGTCAACAGTCGGGTTTTAAAGGAACAGTGGAATTTTGGTGCGCATTGAATTTATAATGGATATCTGTTTGTCTTGGGTCATAACTGTTAGTTGAGCTGATTCAGTTTAGCAAGTTAAAGTAGTCGAGTTGCGGTTTGAATTTTCAATACGGAAGACAGTTTGTTTTGCCGTTTAACTGATTTTCTCTGCTTATTCGTTCAAGGCCATATTCACCGTTAATATCGGGTACAAATTAATTTGCAAGAGAATTTGTTTGAACTTAGTTACGTCGGATTTAAGTCGTGCAAAATGATTAGTTGTAGAATTCGGAGTTGGAACGTCATACTTTAATCGGACACTTGTCATTGGATAAATTTAAGTAACTGAATTTATTTGATGAATTCAATCAGACGAGTTTTAACTAGATAAAGTTAGTCAGGTGAATTTGTATGGTCAGGAAGATGGGATCAGACGAATTTAGTGGTATGGATTGAATCAGGTAAACTTATTCAGTCGATTTTATTTGGAGGAGCTTGATCGATTAAATTTAATTAAAGAAAGTTAGTCGTTTAAGTTTATTTGGAGTAAGTTAGTCAGATCAATTTAATTTATCCGTTTAAGCTTAAGTGGATGAATTAGTTGGAAATTTCATCATCGGGTACGTCGGGAGGACAACGATAAAGTCGAAGCCCGCTCCCGACTTATTTCCCGACCTCGGTAAATCCGACAATATCTGTTCAAGAGTTTTTTCGGGAGAGAGAGAAAAAGTGATTTTTAGAAAAAGTGATTCTAAAAATAAGTGCTTTTGAAAAAAGTACTTATTTCTAAAAAATGGTTTTGCCAAACAGGGCCTTAACAACATTTCCCAAACATTTCTGAACCAAACTGATCACAGCAACAATAAACTATAAAGTTCCTGAAAAATCTCCCACAAGTCAGCAACAATTTTCGCAGCAACAGTAACAATTTCATCACCAAAATCATAACAGCAACAACTTTCTTCAAAGCCAGTTCAACCAAGCAACAATTCCTGCTCCAAAAACGCAACAAAATCGTAACAACAAAGCGAAGCAATCCAGGCCCACAAAACATCATCAATAATAAGAACATCAGTTCATAAGAGAAAAGGGGGAGAGTTTTTTCAGAAAACCCTTAAAGGTTCACCATCGTCAAGAACTTCGAAAAAAAAGCCAGAAGTTCATCACCCGCGGCGCATCCGGTCATCAAGAGAAAGAGGGTCACAAATTGCGAGCAACATCCTCCATCATCGCAAAACCGTCTGAAACCCATAGCAACCGCGAAGTGGAGAAGCTCAGAGAGACGAAAAATTTCGTCTCGTCATCATCGCAACGGAACAACCATAGCCACCGCAGGAGAAATCACTTCAAACCCCTAACAGAGGTGAGCAATTTCATCATTATCGGAGTATTGGTTTGTTTTTTTAGATGGAATAGAAGAGAAAGAGGAAAATGAAACTCAACCATGGAAAGAGAGAATATTGAAAAAACTTCGAAGAACTCTCACATGGCTACCACCGCGGGCAGATGAAGAAGAAGAAGGAAAAAAACCTAATGAGGCCAATGTACCGTGAAAGAGAGCTTATCTCCCAATTTATTATTCATTTTCATTTTATTTTTTTAAAAAAAAACTTATATTTAGTTTTATTTATTTTTTAGTTATAATTGGTAGTATTTTAAATCATAATTAATGATTTAACAATGTAAATTAGTAATGGTTTTTTTGGTAATTTAGAATTAGGAACTTATTTTATTTTATGGTTAGTAATAGATTTTTTGTAATTTAGTATAACTTATAATAAAAAACTTTTTTTAAAATAAAACTTATCTTTATAACTAAAATTTAAATCCTTTTAAAATTAAAACATCCAATCTCAATTTTTTTAAAGCCATTTTGTTAATGGAAACACATTTATAATTAAAATTAAAATTAAATTTTCTAAAGTAAACTAGAAATCCTTTTAATTTTAATTTAAAAATTTCTTTAAAATTTAAACCCTTTTTAAAAAAATAAAATAAAACTTTGTGAATAAATTTACTTTCAATTTTAACATTTAATCTTTCAAACTAAAACACTCTGTGTAGATTCTTCAGTTAGTATTGGAACTTTTTCGTAAGATATGGCTAACACCCGATTTCGGTTTATGAATTAATTTTTGCTCGTTGATTATCTTGCCTAAGAGTCGCATGACTTTCAGTGTTTCTTATTTGTCTGTATTAAAATTTCCTTATGTTTCGTATTGCATTTCTGGATTGTAATTACGCGAGGCTATCGTCGGTTTTATGCCGTCATTCTTTACTTTTTCTTCATGATTGTAATTTACGCGAGTGATCGTCGCCTTGCTTTTTTACTGCTTTCATATTTTTTGCTATTTCAAATTCTACCATGTAATAATTTGTCACTTGCATCATTTACCGTTAAACCTTCCGAAGGATTAGGTCTAGCTATTTGACCGCCGAGTCAATAACCCTAGCCTTTGACCCATTCACAACCCTAATTAATTAGGTGTCCCACCGTGGACCGAAACACCCTTTACCCTAGCATTAGGTCAAAGAGTCGCCGCACTCCGTCTTAGGGTTTCCGCCGTGGAATACATCTTTAACCCTAATTTTAATTCAATTACAACGTAGAAATAGGAGTCGCCGCACTCCACGTAAGCGCTTCTTTAAGAATGCTTATTCCTCATTTAAACCTTGACCATAGTCAAGAAGTTTCTCTTCCCCCCTTTCAAGGGGAACTACGATTACTCTGATTCCATCCCCTATCTCGGATACGTAGGCACAAGATACGAGTCTAGGCGAGTAAACTTAGGACTAACCATTAGGTCTCTCTTTTCACTTCTAACCCGTAGCAATATACCTTCAAGCAAATAATTAAAGTAAAATAGTAAACTTAAACAAAAGGTTCTTGTAGAGTACTACAGAAGTTTAAGGTACTAATACCTTCCCTAAGCTTAACCAACCCCTTACCTAGTTCTCTCCCCGCATTCTTTACGATGCAAAAATTATGTTTTCCTTTCTTTGACCTTTTCCTTCGGATAAATCAAACACCGGTTGTGAATCCCAAATTTGCGATTCAAATTAATTAATAATTTGATATCCTATTCTCACCGCAACAATATCAAATTAGTTAAACACATTAATATGGTTGTTTGAACCCACTATCCCAAAGAATGTGTGTTAAATCCATAATTCACCTGAAACTACTGCTTGAAGCATAATAGTGGGTTTACCATGGTTACCTAGACATAATGCCTTTTCAATGCAATGAAGAATATTTTCCATTCCCAATGTATACAACCAATGCTCCCCAACATACCTGAAAATCCATGCGCCTCCCATATCTACATCAGACATTCGCTGTCTTCAATGGTTAGATTTTGCAAATATTGTGGCCCAATTATAATTATCACACTCCTTGTAAACTTATTAACACATTTTAGTGTCATGGTTTCACCAATTCTCAAATATTCATCCATATTATCATCAAATGTTCCATATGCAAACATACAAATAATTATAATGTATTTTTGAAGTGGTGAAAGACTTGATCTACCAGTTGCATCAATTCTAAGCCTAAAATACTCATCTTGTTGACTAATAAATTCCATAATAAAAGGAATACATGTTTATGCATTCAATATCTTCCACGAAATTGCTCATCTATTTACGCTGGTGCTTTTGAAAAATAATCACTGAAAATGACCATGTACTTCTTCACACACACACACACACACACTCTCTCTCTCTCTCTCTCTCTCTCTCTCTCTCTCTCTCTCTCTCTCTCTCTCTCTCTCTCTCTCTCTCTCTCTCTCTCTCTCTCTCTCTCTCTCTCTCTCTCTCTCTCTCTCTCTCTCTCTCTCTCTCTCTCTCTCTCTCCATGTCATAATTCATATAATCCATAAACATTTTGTAAAGTAAGAAGTTTAATATTGAATTAAGAAGATAAGTTGAAAAAGACTGTGAAGCTTATTACACATGTTAAGAGTATTTATAAGGCAAAGAATACTGACTAGCTTGAATATTATTGAGTTTGAATACCGTCTCTTTTGAATAATATTTAGTTTGAATAACGACCAGTTTGAATAGTGATATAAGATAATAATAATAATAATAATAATAATAATAATAATCTAAAAACTATTCAACATATATAATCATATTAATCAAGTCTATATTCTTCTCTAATCATATCAAACAAACAATATTTCACGAGTTTGTAGTTATCTTGAATTCATATTTGATGTATCCTTTGTAAATATTTACAAATCATTGTTCTTAAATCTTACCATATCACTCACAGCCTTACGCTTCTACGCATCGATCCTTTTTTTCTCTATCTCAACTTTTTCACCCTGAATACATGCCTAATTAGGTGCAAACTTTGGCATTAATTCATATTTCTTTTGGATTTCATCTTTCAGAGTATTAAATTTGACCTTGGGCATTGATATTTCCACTAGTTTTTTCTTTTTCATTTCTTTTGGTTGCCTTTTGACCGATTGATTGACATAACAAAAAAGGTGATGATGGATTGCATCCGTTACTTGTTGGTGTTAAAGGGTAAGAAGATGATAAATATGCTCTAGAATTTGAATTCTTTGTTCTTTTTGTAGAAGGTTCCGATGAACCTGTAAGCCATTTAAGTTCATATTTCAACAATCTTCTCAAATGTAAATTTTTCACGCTTGTCTTGGTAATGAGTATCATATGCAATTGAAATTATGTTGCCCTCAAAGGTCTCGCTTTTTTCAAAATCTATGACTTACTTATAGTATCTAACAAGTTTATTGATATAAGGTTAATCTTTTTGTCTCTTTTTTTAGTAATCCCGTTAATTAAATCTTTTGAAATGTTAAGTCATGACTAAATGAAATACTCATCTTTTTTTGGTTGAAATCATGTTTTTAATATATGTGCAAGTTCCAATTTATGGCACCCACGAATAGACTTCATACACGTGGCAGATTTATTATAAACTTTACTATTGTGTGGGCCCAAATAAGAAATAATTCCCAAAGAGGAAAGAGTCAAAGTCAAAGATATCCTCCATCTACAAATAGTTTTTAATAATCTATAAAAATACAATATGAAGGCTAGTCAAAGGTATCCATCTACAATTCAGTACATATACAATGGGAAAATGACATGTTCACTACTTTTCTATGCCAAATTTCAATTTTTTATAGAATAAAATAATATTTCTTTCTCGTTCATGATCTCAAAATTTTAAAAATTAATATTTCTAGACAAATTATCATTCACTTATTATTCTTACCCTTACCTGTACATTATTTGGTTAATAAATGGTAAACAAATAATTATATCTTTCTCTTTTATTATCCCTTCCATCAACAAATTTTTTGAGCAACATTCTAACATGAAACTTTAAATATGATTTATCTTATTTTATCAATTTAAATTTTGTCATAAATATGAGCTGGATTAGAATCGGAAAAAATATGATAAGAAAATAATTTATAAATTTACTACTATAAAATACAATTTAAAATAAAAATTAAATATAATAAAATATAAATAAGAATTAATTTGATATTCAATTAAAAAATATTAATAATAATTTTTAAAAAATAGTTTTGTAACTTTTTATAATATAAAAATTAAAACCGAAGTATTAAAAATAAAATAGTATAGTTTTAAAAATATAAATACTATTTTTAATTTTTTTATCAATGAAATATATTTTCTTGCAAGGATAATTTTGTCATTTACATAGTATACACATATATTTTTATTTTGCTTATCTAACATTTATAATAAAATTCATTATCTTTTAAAAAAACTGAAATTATTTACTCAGTAACATCAATGAGTTATATATATATATATATATATATATATATATATATATATATATATATATATATATATATATATATATATATATATATATATATATATATATATATATATATATATATATATATATATATATATATATATATATATATATATATATATATATATATATATATATATATATATATATATATATATATATATATATATATATATATATATATATATATATATATATATATATATATATAACATTTATAATAAAATTCATTATCTTTTGAAAAAAACTGAAATTATTTACTCAGTAACATCAATGAGTTATATATATATATATATATATATATATATATATATATATATATATATATATATATATATATATATATATATATATATATATATATATATATATATATATATATATATATATATATATATATATATATATATATATATATATATATATATATAAAATATGTTATTATATTTAATATCCTGTGTAAAACAAATACATGATAAAATAAGTCTTATGTTGCCTATATCATACTATATGCTTATTTTACTTATATTCTATCATATCTTGCACATCAATCCTTATTTTAACAATACAATAGATTTTATAATATAAAAAGATAAATATATATAAATATATTAAAAATTATAAATCCACTTTTAATTATTATTTTAAGAATTCATATTACACGCATCCCGATGAATACCTGATAAATTTTTTAGGTTAAATATGTTTTTGGTCTCTATAAAATTACTAATTTTTATTTTTGGTTCTTATAAAAAAATAACGTGGTCCCTACAAATTAATTATGCACATAATTTTAGTTTCTACTGTTAAACCAACGTGAATTTTTAAATGATTATTTTGTAGATATATTTAAAACGTTATAAAAAGTTTTTCGAAAAAAAAGAAACTCAAAAATTGATTTATAAGTTGAAAATTTCATTACTTTTATTATTATCTTATGAAATTTAAAAAATTCATATTTAATTCTTCTCATTTTAAAAAATTATATAATTTGATAAATAATATTTTATAATAATTTGAACACCTATGAAAAAATTATTTAAAAATTTAAAAGTTTAGGGGTAATTAAATAGTTTTCAAAATTTTAAAAAATAACACGGACTAAAACTGCATGCATAAATTTTTTGTAGAGATCAAAATATGTGTTTTATTTATAGGGACTAAAAATGAAGTGTGAGATATTTAGAGAGATCAAAAATATACTTAATCCAATTTTTTAAAATGAAAATATTAAATATAATAAAACACTTTATTAAGTTTGGATAATGAATACTCCTAGAGTGTGATGATTCAGTCTTACATATCTCTTTATATATATATTTCTGTTCTGCCACTTATATATTATAAACTTGAAAAACCGCCACCAAAATTGTTTAATGCTTGTTTCCACGGTTTAGAAAATGTTCTAAATTGAATTACTGGGCCAAGTAGTTCATTAATCAGTGATAATGCATATATTCAATTCTATTATTCGTCCTGTTTATTTTTAGTCAACGAAGGCTTAAACTTTGGATAATGAAGATTATAGAGCTTCTCCCTCTTATATCATATGTACCCGTCCATGACGGAAGCATTATTATTTGAAAAGTTATCGATAATATGAAGTTTAGTTGGATACATATGTCATAGATAAGACTCATTTAACTTTTAAATTTATATTAAAAAATAAATAAGTTTATAACATTGAATAGTTGAATAATGAGTTCGACCAAACTTTGAATTATTAAAATATTAATCTATTATTATTATGGGTCGGTTTATTTTGTGGTATTTTAGTTGAGGTGAGTTATCTTCACAAACTAGTAATATAAAACCAGGGTATTGTATGTGACTTGTAAGTGATTATGCTAGTAATCTAATTTATATTCGGATATTAAGACTATTCAATACAAGAAACATTGTAATTTTTCAAAAGATTTTGACGTCACTAATTTAAAAATCACTTCACTGAGCAACATTTGCAACGTGGGTAAAACACGTCAGAAATGCAATAATGAGAACATTTTTCCACATGAAAAACAGGTCATAAAGTTGTGACATATATCTCACATCGCAAATAACAAAAATAAGAAAAAATATTCCCACATGAATATCACGTCACTAATTAGTGACTTGGTTTTCACGTGGGAACCCACTTTTACCAACATGGCTCTATACATATAGCTGACACCAATTAAATTATTTCCCATATAATTCTCACGTCACTAATTTGTGACTTCATTTTCACGTGAGAACCCACCTTTATTTCTCAAATGATTCTCACGTCACTGATATGCATGCCACAATGAAATTTAATAATAATAAAAATATTAACTGAAAACAACTATAAAATTAAAATAAATATTAAATATTATCTATAAAATTAAAAAAATTAAAATAATATACATTAAAAAAATATAAATATTTAATCATATGAAATACATATTTTGTTTCTATAAAATACATATTTAATTTATTTCTAATATATATTATATTTTTTAATTCTACAAATATATATTATGTTTCTAAAAATACATATTGTAATATATATATATATATATATATATATATATATATATATATATATATATATATATATATATATATATATATATATATATATATATATATATATATATATATATATATATATATATATATATATATATATATATATATATATATATATATATATATATATATATATATATTATGTTTTTAATTCTAAAAATATATATTCCATAACAAATTATTTTTATTTTTAGCTTTCAACAACAACAACACAATACATATATATACTTACATCTAACAACAACAAATCTAAAATTTTTTAATCAATATTCTAAAATAATATTTCATATATCACCAAAAATCTAAAAATAAACAAATTGAAATGCATAAATACCTCAAATAGAGCTAACTCTCAAATCTTCCAATGGAACTTCTTAATTAATCTTAGATCTGAAAAAAAAATCAACAATTAATAATAAGAAAAATATAAAATAAACGGTAAAACAGCCACAAAAACAACATACATATCAATCACCTTAAATTTGTTGTGAAATTTTCGTTAAAAAATGAAGGTGTAAGGGAGGCAGAAGGGGAAGAAGGAAGAAAGGAGAGACAGAAGGAAAACAAGAAGAACTGAGATGCGTATGAAGAAAATTCTGGGTTTGGTTTATATAAGAAGACTTGCGACGTGGTGGACACGTGGGAAGGTACCCACGTGAAAACCACGTCGCAACCAACTTCATTATTACCCATTTGCGACGTAAAATTTGTTTGGGAAAATTGCCACGTGCACCACACGTCGGAACTTTCCCAGCAATAAAAGTTTAACCGTTGCATTACTAAATGACAACGCAATGGTAACAAAAAAAAGCTGAAGACATTTAATATTTACAAGTGTGCGACGTGAATGACATGTGGGTATTTTGTGACATGCTCCTCATGTGGCAAATAAAAAGACTTTTTGAATTTTAAGTACCCATGTGTTTTACACGCCACAACTGAATTTTTGAAAAATTCAAACTTCACTCTCTCTTAAAATTCACAGATTTCGTTGTAGATTTTAAATTTACATAATTTATTAATTAAATATGTTAGTGACGTGGGATTCACTTGTCAACGTATTTTTTTCCCACGTGCTTACCACATCACTAAATCACTAGGGAAAATCAACATTTTCTTGTAGTGATTCTTGATTCTTTTGAATTGTGAACCGTCAATATTGATATACTAATATCGATATACTACATGGAATTAGTTTACCATGAGTCACCTTATGATTAAACTATGCCTAAAACCTAGAAATTGTTAAATTATATATTGAGTTGTTTATAAAAAAACCTAGATATTTTTAAAATTAGCATGTAATTTGTTTGATTTCTTTATGATGGCAATGAGCCGGTGGCATTCAGATATTAAGTTTTGATATCTATTATATAAGAATATAATATGATTTGAAAATATTCAATATGCCCTTCTAATTTTACAACGTGCCACGTGGATATCTCTATTAAGCTTCAGCTTTTGATTTGCTACATTGAACACAAAAGTGTATAGAAACAACCACTCAATTCTATCTATTAATATAATATAATATATGTTTTTTCTTTTCCAATTCATTTGGTAGACTTTCAAAGCAATTTAGACTTTAATATTCTTTTTCAACTTGCAATCAACGTTTTTTTGGTTCTTTCATATCACAAACAACTTATCATGTTGTTTCTTATTATTTTTTATGAACACCATCTTTATTACCTCCCCCATTCCACTGGTTTTTACCATTTCAAAAACCCTTGAACCACATTACCTCCATTCTTTTGATTTCTTAACACCAGATCGATATTCATATCTCATTGCTTTCAAGATGGCAAGATCTTTTGAGAAGATCTCCGACCTCAACGGTTTGATTGTGTTGCGGTGAGAATCGGATGTCAAGCTATTGATTAACTTGAATCTTAATCCATTAAATTCGCAACCGGACTTTGATTTATCTAAAGGAAAGGTTAAAGAAAGAAAGACCTTTTATGCGATGTAACAACAACACTAAGAGATTCGGGGATCGGGGGTTGGTTATGCTTAGGGTAGGTATTTCACATCTTAAACATCTGAAGTACTCTACAGGAACCTTTTGTATGTTTGTATGCTATACTACTTGCTATGGTTTTGGATCAATGTTGAGGTTTTGAGGTAAAGACATAGGGTTGATGTTTCTAAGTTTGCTCGCAAAGATATCACATCTTCTGCCTACGTATCCTAATTAGGATAGAATCAGAGCAATCGTAGTTCATCTCACTGAGGGTGGATGAACACTTGATTATGATCAAGGTTCAAAGGGGAACAAACATAACAATACTTGTATAGAGTTTAACAAAACTCTCTATTCTAAGTTGTACACTCAAGAGGAATGACTTTGACAAAAGTCAGGAGGGGAGTAAGTAATCATGACAATGATCCTTACATAGAGTTGATAAACTCTAACCTAGGGTTTTAGTTGAAGAACACTCCTAGTAAAGGTGGATCTTTTAGACTTAAACAAAGTCTAATGGCTGGTAAGTTTTAACTTAACTAAGTTAGGGTTCAAGATGACTTAACAAAGTCAAAGGGAGGGTAATGAGTTATCTATGACCCTGGGGGTCAATAGAGAAACTTTCCTTTGGAATAGGAGAAAGAGGGGGCAATTGGATGAGAACTAACAAGTTCCATCATTTGGGGAAGACTTAACAAAGTAAAAGAAATAAGAAAAAACATGTAACAACATGAACAACAGTCAAGATCAACATAAAGACATAGAGGTAAGTAAAGAACATGTGTAACAACAACAAGTTCATCTATAACATTCAAACAAGATTGATGCAAACAAGTTACAACTTGAAGCAAGCATGTTATAAGGATCAAATGAGATCAAATGTAACAGCATAATACCATATAAACATGTATTGATAGCAGTCAGACAAGCAAAACATAAGAGATGTTACAACAGTTCAAGTATTTGTTCATGACTTCATGGGGAAAAGTAAGCAAGTTTCATGGTAACCAAGTCAACAATCAAACCCTATCATTTTATGGTTCCAACAAGACACATAAACAAGTAGAATGAGACATGAAAAACATATTCAAGAGGTTACAACATCAAGAATCATGTTATAAATCACAAATAAGTTCAAGGTATACCATTCATATTCAAGCATTCACAAAGGCAATGAACAAACCCTAAACATGTTATGGTTCTAACAAGACACATAAACAAGTAAAAGGAGACATGATAAACACATTCAAGAGGTTGCAACATCAAGAATCATGGTATACGTCACAAATGAAGTTCAACATGCCATTTTCACATGTATGCATTCACAAAAGCAAGCATGAACATAGCAAGGTAATGAATCAAATAACTTTGAATATTTAAACATGTTAACAAACATATATGAATCATATAAGACAATTCTCACAAGAAAAATAAAGTTACATGTTGAAAAAGTTCAAGAACACCATGGAAAAACCCTAAAAAACACATGCTATTCAAGTGGATCAAATTATTTATAGGATGACAATCCTTGAATTATTTCTTCACTCAATTAAAATAGACATGTTAAGGAGTAGTTTTCAAAAATAATGGCATCAATAGCATAAAAAATGAGCAAGTTACGATCATGGAAAGTTGGTGCACCAAGAGGGCAAAACTAGGTCAAGGCAAGGTAAGACAACTTAAGGCCATTTGCATGAAGAAGTGGAACTCAGTCAAAACTTAACCAAATAAGGTGAAACAATAGTGCAAATTGTGTATTTTTTAACAAGGAATTCAATGGTACAATTTTTTTCATACCATGAACCCACAAGAAAATCCGATAGCATCAATGGTAGAGCAAGTTTGGTGACAACCAAATGCAAGAACATGTGAACATCATTGTATAGTGGTGTGCTTTATGAAAAAAGTGTACAAACATCAAATATACATCACATATAGAGGTTGGAACAAGAGAAATCAAGAAATGCACAAGTGGTTTGGTAGATTGGAATCAAAATGCAAAAAGTGACTAGGTTGGGCCTAATTTGTAACCTGAATTTTGACAGTTTTAAAAACACATATTTTACTGCAAGAAATGGTTCATACATGACACATAACATATATAAAACATGTCTAAACAAAGTTCAATACAAAATCATATCTAGAACTCAAGGTGGCATGAGAAATGCAAGTTTTAGGCTTACCTCTTGTAGCCTTGTGATGCAAACTTGGGAAGCAACAAAACCAAAGATCCTACAAGCTCTTTGATGGTCTAAAAATGCTCCAAGGATGACGTGAAGATGCTCAAACTAACCTCCAAGCAAGCTAGTGGACAAAATGTCTTGATAGTGAAGAAAACACAAAAAAAATTCAAAGATTTCCAAAGCAAACTTGCTCAAATCTTGTTACAGAGGTGTAACTTGATTATGGATAGTTTGTATATGTTATATGTGAGGTGTGAATGGTCTTGGAGCTCAAGGAAGTGAAATGCTTTGAAGGTTGCCCTTCAAAATGTTAAAAAGTCAACAAATGAGCTTTTGAAGATTGACTTTTGGCTTGGATATTTTTCTGGCCAAAGTGAGGTCTTGGACGGCTCAAACACATCATTTGTAATGTTTTTTTGAGTGTTGTTTGAGTTGGAAAGTGTTTAGAAAAGGTTTTGGAAGTGAAAATGCAAAACAGATTTTGGGAGGTTTTGGAAATTTGGTGGCAACTTGCACAAACTTGGTGATTGAGTGAGGGAGAGAGTTCTATCTGGTTCCTAGAAATGAACTGGTGTTCTTTTGATGTGAGAATGAGGTTATATTTATAGCAAAAGATCTTGAAGAAGAGGCATGGGCAGAATGACTCAAAATGCCAATTTTGGCCTTTCAACGTGGAAATCTTTGTTCCAATCAATACAATCTTCATTTATGACCTCAAGTCACCCTAAAAAGAGCTTCTCCATGCACTATAGGTCATTTTCATCATTCTTGAGGGGATACGAAGTGACTGGTTGCATCATAGTTGGTGGTTTGAAGAAGGACATCCACCATTTTTCTCTTTCTTCACTATTCATTCTTGCAACTTGCATTAAACAATGCTTTTCTTCAATTCTTGTGCCAAGCTCGTGGGATATGATGATAAAAACTTCCATTAGAAATGTGAATATCATAAATGAGGCTTAAAACTTGATTAGAATTGATTTGAGAAGCCTTGGAATCAAAACATTCATGCTGAGCTAGTTTTGCAGTAGTGAGTTTTTGCCAACTTGTGAGCTTTGGTTCTCCCTAACCATGAGGAGTTATGGAACCCACTTGTAATTTTTAAAAATCCCTCATTAGGTACTAAAACATTGATGTTTGAGTTAGGAACTCATTCCACTTGAAATTAGGTCAAAATCCCTTGTGAAAATGCTAAATTCTTGACTTACAAGTTAAAAAACCTTGAAATTTCCAAGTGTTTAAAATCCTTCACAAATTGATGAGCTCATAACTCCAAATCCATTCATTTTTTGCTCATGGGTCAGTAGGATACTTTTGTAAGGCTCCTTAAGACCTTTCCAACAAGTTTTGAACCACTTCATTTGGATGTGTGGTTAGGAAGTTAGATCAAAATTAGGGTTTTTTCACTTACTCTTGTTTCTTGATTTGCAAGTTATCTATCTATTCTTGATTAAATCTCCACCGAAATTCATAATTATATGTGAAATGATGTTGGAAACAAGTTTGGCTTCAATTTGGGGTAAAAACCTTGTTTGGTCAATGAGTTGACTTTTCTGATAGACGAACCGAACAGTTGAAAATCTTTGAATCGACTGTTGATGTTCTGGGTTCCCTGAGGCCTTAAAACTTCTTGTGTAGACTTAATTAGGTCATATGAGCCTCATGGACCACAATTCCCCCATTGGAAAACCTTCTAGACCAAAAGTCAAACTACAATTGACTTTTCCAACAAGAAACCCTGATTAGGGCTCTCCATTCTCTTGGTGACAACCTCAAATTGGAATCATTCTTGATCACATGTGATATCCTTAATGATATAGAGACTTGTTATATGGAGGATCAATCCAAAACCTTGATTGATTAATCCCTAGAAATCCTGATTTCTTGACTTTATGCAACCCTAATTCATCTGTATCTTGACAAAGACAAACTTGAAATATGTTCCGGTTAAATAATCAATGTTGATGCTCCTAGAATGATGATGAGATCTAGGGGTCAAAATTTGGGGTATGACAGGTTGAAGACGAATTTGAGGAAGACGGATATGAGAAACAATGGGTATGATCGGTGTGTTCTATCAAATCTATTCTTTTAGCTTTGAATAAGTAAGGTTTTTTTTACCAAATCATTTTCGTAGAACAAGAGTTTGGATAAGTAAGTTTTTCTATCAAATCATTTTCGTACTTTCGAGGATCTACAAAAAAATATCCAGATCTATTATTGATTGTTAGGGTTTTGACTGATTTTGTTATTTATGTAGGATTCTATGGAGAAAATATCCAGATCTACTATCAATTGTTAGTGTTTTGACTGATTTTGTTATTATTGTAGGATTTTGTGAGTTCTTTTTGATTTTATGGGTTAAGTGTTTTAATTTATCAATCATATATCATATATCATAATATCTAAAATGAAATGCATAATTGAACTTTCTAGATTTATTTCATATTCATATTTTCCTTTAAGAATTTTGTTATATTGGCTTGCTCTATTCATTCTAGAGCTTATGATAAGGCTGCTATAAAATGTAATGGAAGAGAAGCAGTTACAAGTTTTGAGGTCAGTTGTTATGAAGGGGAGTTAGTTTCCCATGATAAAGCCATTTTGGCTTTATCAATTGAAATGTATTAAGTATTAAAAATCTCTGCATTTTATTCAAATAGCAAGCAGAATCTTGATCTAAACTTGGGTATAGCCTAGCCTGCTAACTCTGATGTTCAAATGATGAATATGCACCAGAATAAAAGTGGTTTACAAATTCAGCGGAGCTGGGATGATATGTCAGTTGATAAGAGTACTATGGTAAAGTTTAAAGTGTGTTTCTTATCCCTCATGCAATTGACCATTTCTTTGTCCGCTCTATCATTTGAATTAAAAACTTGCATACTTAATAACCTACCTTATGTATTTAAATTTGCTTGAATAGTTTGAGAACTCTTAGTTAATACTCAACCACTTTATGGCTTTTCCATACCATCTGAGTGGTGTATGCAGGATCACTTAAACTATTGTTGTTTTTTCTATTTTCTATTGATGAAATTGAGTTTTAAATTTTGATACTAAATTTGCATTTGTGTAGTTGGAAATTGCATGAAGAACTGATATACCAGTTGATGAAGGATCTCATGTCACATTAACTATAAGTTTGTTACAACTCATCTCTATTTTTGATGTTCTTATGATGCGGTCGTTACGTGTTATGATGCGGTATTTAGTGTGATTTATAATCACATCTGTGCATTCGTTGTGGTTGCATTTGACGTCAATACTTAGCAATATTAAGGATTGTGATGCAACGACAACGATTTGAAATTTTGATTATTTTGTTGACATTGATTGGCTTTCCAATTTTCACAATGACTATTAGTGTTATCTTATACTGCCTTTTTCATCTGTTTTTTCTTTTTAAAGTGTGGGAGTTTCTGAGATATGGTCTTTATTATTTGCAGCCCGAAGATTTTTGTTTTACTGCACCAAAGAAGAGAGTTATGGTCTTTTGTTTTCTCCATCAATGTTCAATTACCTCTACTGTCTATCTCATGTTGAACTAAAATGTCTTGCTTTTCACATTTAGTTGGTTAAACACAACTATGACAGAAATATGCTTCAATGAAAGAAGTATTTGGTATGTTTTATGAATTTTTGGATAGTAGAAAAAAATATTAGAAGTGTGTTTAGTGTTTAGAGTTAATGATCAATTCAGTGTCTGAAATTGTAGGGATAGTAGAAAAAAAAATTAGAAGTGTGTTTACTACCTTAACAAAATGTTGGAGTTAAAGAAAAATTTATTTTATAAGTTCTTACTCCTTTTATGTGCCTTCAACCAATCCTTTAACAATCATTTGTACTTTTTTGGGAGAAATTGTACAAAAAATAACATTTTCTTTTATTTATTTGTGTGTTTTTGAATTCTGTGGTAGACAATAGCCTGCCTAAAGGCAAAAATTCATTGGGAGAACCGAACATATGAAAGGTATGATACCGCACACAACAGAAAGCAATATTCTTTAATAAATTGAAACAATTTGTTCCTTTCATTGAAGCATATTTTGTTGTTATTGTGCAAAATATGCTTTGAACAGATTTTAACACTTGCATTGAGAACAAACAATGAACCAGATCAAGATGCATAATTTTAAACACAACACTTGCATTTAGTTGGTTAACACTTGCAGAACTTTGGTTTTACTTGATTCATTGGATAATGTTTAGTTGCAACAGCCTGTTCTATGCACTACTGCAAAATTTTGCTTGGCTCAACATTGGTTCAATTATATTTGGATTGTGTATATTGGAATGTTGAATTTTATGTGGTTTAAATATAAGTATGTGATGGTTTATATTGAGTTAAATTTTCTGTGGTTTTCATGTGAATGTATTATCTGGTTTTAGCTTAGTCATGCTGCATTTTGTTGTGGATTGCACTGTATTTATGTTTGTTGCAACCATGGTAAGTGGTATTGAATGAATGCATTGTGATAACTTAGTTTAATGCAGAATTTTATTAAATTTTATAGGTATAACATGATAATTTGGCCTGAGAAATGGAAGCAAAGCATAGTTTGAAGATTGGAAGAAACATGGCATTTCAATCATGAAGATGAAAGTTAGCATGATTTAAAACTTTAGGAACTTAGGACTTAGGAACCTTTTTTAGGAATTTTGATGTAATGACTTGATTTTGAAGCTTAAAGTGGTTATTTTGTTGAGTGTTCTTAGTTTCATGAATTCTGTTTGTTTTTGTTTGTATTAGTACATGTAAACCTTGTATTCTTGGCATAACTTATGCGATTTTTTTTACCCAAATAACCCAACTTTTCAAAAAAAATTCCAAAATAACCCACCTTTCAAAATTATTCCTAAAGTATCCCAGTTAGGGTTTGGGATTACATAAGGGTGTCAGATGGGTTGACGACACCTTGTTAAGGCTAAAAGGGAGTCTCCAATTGGATTGGAGACTCCTCATGCAGTCTCCAATCCAATTGGCGACTGGGTATTGTACTTACAAGGGAGTCGCCAATTCATCTAGAGACCCCTTGTATTTTAAAATTCTTTTCAAAAAAATAGAGGTGTTCTGATCATTTACTTCCATATTTCATCTGATATCTTTGTTCTGCTAATAACATGTATCGTCGTTGGTAGGGAAAAGTCATCTATTCGAGAGAGAAGCCTCCAATGGACACTATGTTTTGGAACATATAAAGTTTCAATCAACTTAAGAGGGAGATGAATCGGTGGTTGGAAGGAGAAATTGGTGAAGGGGAAAAGATCTGTAGTATCGAGAGACTTGATCGGCTACGTGGATGGGTTCGTGTTAAGACAGACAAAGATGCGAGGGAAGTCATGTTTGGACCGAATGAAATTAGTTTGATTGTTGTAATCAGTTAGGAATGTCGTAGTCACCTAGTTAATGTTTTATGTTTTATGAGGGTCATCCATTTACGACGCTCAGATTTTGAAAAATCCTTCCACAAGCCAACCTCTGTTTGATTCCAGAAAGGCATACTGCTATAGAGAGTGTGTACAATAACCATGATAACGGGTGGCATAATCCTCCTTTGCAAAATCCGAGCGTCGTAAATAAGAACACTTCTCCAAATCTACATTCTTTAATCTAGGAAGAACATCATTTTGGCGAAAACATTCATCCCCTTTTCACTAATATGACTAAGTCTTCGGTGCCACAAAGATGCTTCCATATCGATAGTATTCACACTGTCCCTAACAACCAAAGCTTTTGTCCAATACAATTTAGAAAGATTTTCCCCTCTAGCCACAACCAAGTTACCTTTATTGAGTTTCCACTTTCCAGAACCAAAGTGATTATCATAGCCACAATCATCTAACATATGCACAAAGATCAAATTAAAGCAGACATCTGGAGCATGTTTGACACCTCTAAGCAACAATTGCACTCACATGTTGGTTTGCAAGCAAACATCACCAACCCCAATTACCTTAGATACATCATCATTACCCATCTTCAACACTCCAAAATCACCAGAAGTATAAGATGTGAAGAAATCCTTCCTTTGTGTAACATGCAATGTAACACCACTGTCAACTATCCACATGCTCTCATCTAATACAAGATTAACAGACTCATTATCACAGAGAATAACAAGATCATCACTAGTAGTAGTAGTAACGCGATCATCATCATGATCTGCATGGTCTCTTTGTTTAGACTTACCCTTCTTGCCGTTGTTATCTCTTTTCCACTGATATCAGTACTTCTGTATGTGTCCTATTTTATAATAATAATGTCACTCTAGATTCTTGTATCGCGACTTGGACTTGCTTATGCTATTCTCTTTACCACCTTTTGGTTCTTTTTTATGACTTCTCCCCTTATTTTCAGTGGCAAGTACCCCCGGTTGAGATGAAGAACTTTGTGCCTTCCTTCTCATCTCCTTATTAAGAATACCACCCTTAGCCATTTCCAAAGAAACAACACCTCTAGGAGCAAAACTTGTGATAGAAACCCAAAATGTTTCCCAAGACTATAGTAAAGATAGAAATAGAAATAGTCCCAAAAGTTCATCATCAAATTTGATACTTATTCCTGACATTTGATCGAGGAGGCCTTGAAATTCACTCAAGTGATCTAAAATAGAAGTCCTCTCCTTATACTTCAAACTTATGAAGCTATTCAACAAGAACAATTTATTATTCCCTGATTTAGAGGCATACAAGTACTCTATCTTCTCCCACAATTTTTTTGCATGTGTCTCATTAGCAACATGATTATAAACATTATCTTCTACATATTGTCAAATAAAACTACATACCTGTTGATATTCAAACTCCTATTCTTCATCAGACACATAATCTAGCTTTGCGAAACTAAAAACCGGTAAGTGCAATTTCTTCACAAATAGTAAGCCTTTCATCTTTCCCTTCCATAAATGATAATTAGAACCATTCAACAATATCATCTTCATCCTTCTGTTTGACTCCGTCATTCAAACAAGTAAAATAACCCTTAACCAAGAGCTCTGATGCCTCTTTTATGAGAAATTAAGACACAATAATAGACCAATACGTAGCAGATATAAAACTCCCCAAACTTGTAGGAACCTTGAGGATCAACAACAAATATAAGATGACAATTCGAACAAATAAAGGCACAAAAGAACACCAATATTTTTAACGTGGAAAACCCCTTAATATGAGAGTAAAAACCACGAGTCATCCAGATCAAAGAAATTATTCCGCTATAATCAATTAAGGGTACAAGAGAGTCTTAAAGTAATTCACAAACTAGTGCTAACAATCACAAATCACAAAGCAAACTAGCTTACAAATAAGAATCAAAAGGCTGATTTTTTTTCCAAATCTACAACTTCAGTGTGAAGCAAATAACTTTTACCTCAGACGTTGTTTTGAAATTCTAAACGGTCACAAGTTAAGTATATGTGTTACGAACATGCACTCAAAATTTGAGCTCAATCCAACAGTTAACGATTCAGTGATTGTCGATTTAGTGAGGCTGGTTGCAGAAAAACGAGAATGAGTTTCTCTCCTCTTTTCTCTCTTTTGAATCCTTATTTTTCATCTATCTCTCTCAACCCTAAATTGATCCTCTCCACTTAAATAAATGAGACAAATAATCTAATCATATTTGGGTCTTTCTCAACATAGGAAGGGAACCCAAACCCAACATAATGCTTTGGCATGCAAATTTTTGAATAGGGTCTTATCGTGATTGGACTATAGTGTCTTTGTGCATGTGATCGGTCCAAAACAGTCGAGTTTGAATAGTGTACTATAGTACCCATTCCAATACACATGTTTAAAAAAAATCGTATTCGAGTCGATATCAACATGAGCACCAACATTTGAATTTGTACTCGTGCTCTGAGTATATAATTACTCATATTCATATTTGTTACCCGACATTTTAAGAAAATTAAATCTATCAAATATAAAATATTATTCTAAGTTTTAACAATATTAAAAAAAATAAAATTTTTTATTATTAAATTATAAAATCAACAAACTTTTATATTAAGATGCATAATAATTTAATAATAGTAATTTTTTAAAAACATAACACACACACACACACACACATATATATATATATATATATATATATATATAAAATGTTATTTTCATGTGAAAATGATAAGAATAGTTAATAGATTTTAAATTAAAAATAAATAATTGAAATTAAAAAATTTATGTGTCTTTTTTATCATTTATTTAAATATAAATTTTTAACGCATATAGATGATAAAAAAGACACATATTTTTTTAAATAAATTTTTTAATTTAAACTATTTATTTTTAAACTAAGAAGTAATAATTATTTCTATATTTGTTTAGTTGTGTAGCCGTCAATATGGATATACTACGTGGAATTAGTTTATGATGAGTCACCTTATTTTTATATTTGTTTGATCAGAAACAAGTTATTAAAAATATTTGTGAGGAGATCTACATCACCAACCTTAACTATCTATTCTCTATAAGCTCTTTATACATTGGCCTAATCCATAACACCATAATTTATTACTTTGTCCCTATATTGTCATGACAATGATTTATAGTAGCTAATATCAATATTAATACCATATGACACTGACGTATCTATTTCCTAATAAAATGTGAAATAAAATTTGGTATAAGTAATATCGAAGTACACCAAAAAATAATAATAATAGTGGAGTGAAATGTTATCCATGTTGCCATTGATTATCAAGATTCGGATTCTCCTCGTCACAGATTTAAATTATTTGAATCAGTTGGATATTTATTATTTGTTTCTTCTATCACACACATTAATTTTATAAAGGTTTGAAGCCAATTATTCTTCTATAACTTGGATATGGTTAACAACTATATAAGTTTTTCTAAACTCTTGCAATTATTAATTATTATGTATATAAGTTCTGTTTTATAAGTACCTCTAATTATATTCAAAAGTCAAAGAAGCAACGTGAACACATGGCACCAAAACCGTCAACTTTATAAGTATATCTATTAAAAAACTTTAGCCACTGGAAGTGGAGAAAAGAAAATTAAAAATGAGTCATCATGAGTGACAAAATGCATTAAGGGAGTTGTATACCTTGACATAAACTATCTAATCTAGAAAAATAAAATGGATTATGTTCGTTATCTTGAGTTGTGTTACAAGTTATTTGAAAAATATAATAAATTGAGATAAAATTAAAAAGTGATGGAAGAATGAAAGAATTTATTGAATGTTGTGTTGTGTTTCAATTATAATAAAGCTTTTACTTATATACACATTAATTATCTAAAATAAATTTAAGCAGACGGTCTAAAACTAAACAATATATATGTATAGGGATATGTTTAAAAAATATCTAAAATCATTGATCTATATGAGTAATCTTAAAAGCAAATTGAATTTACCATAAGACCCTTCCTAATTTAGACTTGTCATGTTTCTCATTTCCATTAACTTTTTCAAACATTTAAACATTGTTTGCTTGAGAGATTTTGTCAAAATATCAACTAATTGCAATTCAATTTTGCAATGTTCAATGCTTAATCTCTCATTACTAACTTGGTCCATAAAGAAATGGTACCTCTTTTCTATGTACTTGTTCCTACTATAACTCATAGGGTGGTTTGTCAAATCAATTGATGATTGATTGTTCACTAGCAACTTGATTCGCTCATATTTGCTCATATTCAACTTTTCAAGCAACATCTCCAACCAAAGTGCTTGACATAATGATAAGAGATTGCAACATATTCTACTTCAGATGAAGACAAAGCTACAATTTCTCGCTTATTTGAACTCCATGAGATTGATGTTGATCCAAGCATCAACAAGTAGCATGTTGTGCTATTTCTATTATCTTGATCACCACTCCAATCTGAATTAGAATAACCATACACCTTGGCATCCATTTCTGCGTTTTGTTGATTTGGCATATGACTACTCTATGGTCAGTTGTACCTCTAATGTACCTTAGGATCCTCTTTGTTGTAAGTAGTTGATTTAGCCTTGGTTTCTCCATAGATATACTAACTAATTGATGATTCAGAAACATATCATATTTTTGACTTGATTTGCATGCGTTTTAGTCTCGTTTTTATGTACTTATTGTAGTATTATGCTGATAATGTGTATATGTTTCAGGAACTTAGTGGTTGAAAGCCTCCGCATGAAGAAGCAGTAAAAAAAAGGAAAAAATGAGAAGAAAAACCAAGTTCTCTATTGTCATGACGGGGCCCAACAACATGACGATCGTCACCCCCTTGGGAAGTCAACCCATCACTAGAAAGTATACGAAAATGAAGAAAATAAGCATGAGTAAGCTGACCAGCAGACCGTTAGCTAGAAGACGATCATCATCGCCCCTAGACTCATGACGGACGACCCGTCATGGTCATGACGACCGTCATGCTTGTGCAGCCCATAATTTTGTCCACTTTCAGAAAGCAGTTTCATCCACTTCCTATTTTTTCTTCACTACCTTGGCACTATTTTATTAATTTCCAACATGATTTTTAGCTTATATATACAACCGTTAGGACTCAGAAAAATTATTCAAGCTTATTGTAAGAGGCATATAATTCAGATTCGTAAGAGCAATTATCTTCTAACATTGAGGGAAATTGTAACTTTATATTTTAAGCGCTTGAGGATTTATTTTCTACAAGTATTATTGTTGCTACTTGTTGTCATTGTTGTTCGTGCTTTATTTTTGATCTTGCCGGAATTTTTATCAACATTTATTTCTAGCAATCTATACTAGTTTAGAATAGATTATTATCATATTAAAGTTTATTATATCCATATTCTTATTCCTTTCACTTTTACTTTAAGTAATGTACGTGCATGCTATATTCTATGCCTTTTTACCTTAAAATGAATATTACATACCTTAATTTTACCATTTTAAATATGTCAGCTTAAATCTGTTGAGTCTGGAATGTGAGAACTGTCGTACTAATGGTGCTCTAACGATTCGTAAAATAAATATTAATATAAGAATTGTTTTTGGATCTGAATATTTTTTTTAAAATTAAAGTTTGTTGCAAAAGCAGATATGTAGAGATAACAATCTCAATTTGACAGAAGAAACCTTTATTTGACTGTAGAAATTTCAGTAATTGATTTTAAACACCGCGAAATCACTTTTTTGTTAATTAAGAAAAATCTAGTTTTCAAAAAGGTGATTTTAAGAGTATAAGCGAACACTCGAAAGCGTTCGCTTATATGCTTAAAATCCGGTATCGAACACATGAAAGCAGATGATGTCTTTAAATTAATTTTTCTACCTTAAACAACTTTTTGAGTAATTAAAAGCAATTTTTCCTAAAGGAATTTTACACTGTAGCACATTAGACACGTGAAAGCGGACAGTTAGAATACAAAGCTAAAATCTGATATCGGTCACGCAAAAGAGGACGGTACCTTTAAATTGATCCTTTTTCTACAAGAAAATGTTGTCTCGTTATAAATACAAGTAACGACTTTGTGAACACCTATGATCGACGGGAACTACATTTCCATATCTCGTTTTCATAATTTAATCAAAACCAATTTAATTTCCGTTTTTGTCAATAAAAACTTTTATCACCGCCTTAGATGAACATAGTGATAGTAGATGACGGTAGTTGTCGATTGGTCTCTGTGGGATCAATAATCTTTTATACTTAACACGATAAAGTCGTACACTTATTGGCGCATCAAGCTTTTGGCACCGTTGCCGGGGACCAATAACGTCAATATTGACTCTATTGTTATGCTGTCTAGATTAAGGCATTTATTTTAGTAAATTTTCCCTTCGTGTCGGTTGTATGCAGAGAACCCATAATACCGAAATCTTAGTGGAACCGATAAACAAAATCGAGAGTTACCTATGTGCTAGACACCAAATTTAGCAACTTCATTTATAAATGGATTAAAATGAAAACCATCTTTTTAAGGACTTTACCGTCCCATCTCAGGACGAGCCATACTCAATATTTTTAACCCTGCGGTCCAGGCTAACAACTTTGAGCTAAAACCCTCTTTGTTGCAAATCGTGCATCAGAATCAATTCTTTTGTAACCCAACAGGGAACCTTAATTTGCACCTTTCCGTGTTTATGTAGTACGCTGGCATGTTGAAAAGTAATAATGTCTATCCTTAAGCCATTAGACCACACCTCTTTCGTTTTCCCCCGTGGGACAAAGCCTGAGCTTCGCTACAGTCCCTACCGTCAAATTTCATAACTACATGGAATGAGATAAAAAGGTGTTCTTAGCAAGGTATTTCCCACCAAGCAAGACGACGATGTCAAGAAACCAGATAACCTGTTTAGACAAACCAATGGTGAATCCCTCTTTGAGGTGTAAGAGACATATAAGGACATGATGAGACTCTGCTCACATAATGCTTTAGAAAAATGGTTGATAATCCACACATTCTATAACGGTCTTCTCTATAATATAAGAATAGTTGTTGATGCTACGACAATAAGTGCTTTGATGGATAAGGCTTTCAAAGAAGCCTACCAACTTATAAATAACATGGCCCAAAACCACTATCAATGAGGAAGCAAACAGGCCCCCGTTGAAAAGGCACAACCTAAAAGTGGTATGTATGAGGTGAGTAGTTTTAATCACGTGATCGCTAAAGTAGATGCTCTCACTCAAAAGATCAAAAAATTGACTATTACCTTTGTAGATACAGTATATGTTGTGACTCCCAACTATGAAATATGTGAAGTTCAAGGACATGATATCAGTGGCTGTCAATTATTAGCTGAGCCTACCCCGACCAGGTTAATTATACGCAAGGAAATCCTTATTCCAACAAGTATAATCTTGTATGGAGAAATCATTCAAGTTTCTCCTACAAGAATAATAATGGTTTTTTGCACTTATCTCTACACCCACTATTCCACCTGGTTTCCAAAACCATAAAGGAGCCTTGGTTGCTTATGCTACCCCCAAAAAGTCTAATTTGGAACTAATGATGGAAAACTTTATTTTATCTCAGACTCAGCAAAATAAAGAGTTTATGAACCAAAATGTTCATACTAAGGAGTTGATTAAGTAGTTAGCCAATATGATGGATGCTATGACCATACATAACAAAATTCTTGAGACCTAAATATCACACGTATCCCCGCAACAAGCAGTTACTGTTGCCCCCACTAGAATATTTCTTGGCCAGCCACAACCGAATCCCAAGGGACACGCTAACGCCATAACTTTGCGAAGCGGGACGGAGTTAGACGGACCAATGGATAAGAGAGTTATAGACCAGATTGTAGGAAAGAGTATAGAGAAAGACCATAAGAGAGTAATTGACAAAGGCCCTGAGAGAGAACCACCAGTAGTTAATAATGGACAAGTATAAAAAACGAATGAGGTAGTTGAGAAGGAACAACCATATGTACCTCCTCATCCTTATAAAACTCCCATTCCTTACCCTTAAAGACTTGAAAAGTCTAAGATCGAGGGACAATTTAAGAAGTTTGTGGAGCTTGCAAAAACGCTTCACATCACTATTCCTTTTTCAGAGGAAATAACTCAAATGCCTTCAGATGTTAAGTTCTTGAAATAGATTTTAACTAATAAAAGGAATCTCGATGGCGAAGGTACAATGACACTCATTGAATATTGCAAATATTTTATACAAAATAAAATGTCACCCAAATTAAAGGATTCAGGGAGATTCACAATTCCCTGTGTTATCAGCAAGTACGTCATCGGTAAAGCCTTATTTGATTTATAAGCTAGTCTTATTTGATTCCTCTTTCCATTTGTGAGAGGATTAACTTAGGTGATTTGAAACCAACAAAAATGTCCCTTCAACTGGCTAACCGATCCGTAAAGTACCAAGTGGGAATATTGGAAGATATCCCCGTAAGAATCGGCCAGCTGTATATTCCTATAGATTTTGTAGTGATGGACATTAAAGAGGACTCTCACATCCTGATCTTATTAGGTAGAACTTTCTTAGCTACTGTTGATGCTATAATATATGTAAAGAGAGGAAAGCATAATTTCGAGGTTGGTGAGGAAAAGATTGAGTTCATATTATTCCAGTTCATGAAAGCCCCTGTTATAGATGACATATGTTGCTTTGTAGACATAATAGAAGAATGCTTAAAGGAGCTATCGTTAGAGGCACCACCGACTTTAGAGTTTGTTATGACTCCAAGACTGGAAGTAAAGGAAGATGAGGCCGAGGTTCATTTAGATGAAGGTTTAGAAGAATGCATCACTCTTACTCTCGATCCAATGCCTGATGTAGAGCAACCAAAAGTTGAGCTTAAAGAGCTGCCTTAAAACCTTAGATTGAGTTTTTAGATAGTGAGCTTAATCGACCTATCATAGTTAATGTCAATTTAGGTAGAGAAGAAATTGAGAAACTCCTTGCTATTTTAAAAATATATCCTGAGGTGATAGAATACACCATCAACGACCTCAAAGGAATTAGCCCATTCGTGTCCATGCACCAGATTTTACTTGAAGATGATTCCAAAACCTCAAGACAAGAACAGAGAAGGTAAACCTTAATATAAGTGAGGTGGTCAACAAAGAAGTAGTGAAGCTTCTTGACGCTGGAACAATCTATCATATATGTGACAACAAATGGGTTAGTCAGGTGCACATGGTACCAAAGAAAGGTGGAATGCCAGTGGGGAAGAATGAAAAAGGAGATTCTTTGGCCACACGTACAATAACGGGGTGGAAAATATGAATTCATTATAGAAAGCTGAATAAATCCATTAGGAAAATCACTTCCATCTTTTGTTAATAAATCAGATGCTTGAGCGCTTAGCCAGGCATTCACACTTTTGTTACTTGGGCGGGAATTCAAGATTCTTTCAAATCCATATTCACCCGAGCGATCAAGAGAAAACTAATTTCACCTCCCCTATGGTACTCTATTTATAAATATAAATAGAGTCTGAACTAAAGTAAAATACACTGGGTTATAATGGAGAGGCCGAGTTTGATTGAAAAATGGAAGAAGCAAATTAGAAATTGAAAAATTGTATATATATTTATAATTTAGATTACAAACCTTATAACCTATGTTAAATAAATGAGCATATCTTTAGCTTTACACAACTACAAAATACGCCTTTGGTAACACTAATTCTACTACGGCTATGCATTTCACCCTTGTAAAATTGCAAACTGGATGCGCCTGATATATTTTTATTTTTTGAAATTTATTTAATCACAGTTGGTATAAACAACTGTAGTGGTAAAATAATAGTTACAAGCTACGGATCCTAGCAACTACATTTTTCCATTTTTCCTATTACAAAAAGCGCGTGTCACTTAAGTTCAGAAATAAATAAAAAATTGAACACTATTTAACCATGATTTTAGTCTACAATCATTGTAATAATATTTAATTTAAAGGGGGTTGTAAATATCAATTGTGATTAAATTTTTTCCTGATAAATTTAAAACAAAACAAATTCATTATTTCCTTCATAACATGCCCTAAGCGAACTACCGAACCAGCGAACCAAAGAAGACATCGATAGCGATAGCGAAATATTCATCTTTATAATCTTCGTTCATTTGAATCTTCATTCTTGATAATCTTTACTATCTTCATTCTTGGTCTCTTCGAAGTACGGTATGTTTCGTGCAGACTTCACTCTCTTCCTCATCTTTCTAATTTTTGATAATCTTCACCATCTTCATTCTTGTTTGATTTTATGGTCTGTTTCTTGCAAAACTCATATGCTTTATCCATATGCTTAAGATTTAGAGTTGTATTATTGTACTGAATATGCTTTATGTTTTGTTGTTGGATTTTATGGTCTGTTTCTTGCAAAGTTCATATGCTTTATCCATATGCTTAAGATTTAGAGTTGTATTAGTATATTGAATATGCTTTAGTTTTTTGACATGCTTTAGGTTTAGATTTTGTTGTGCCATTCACAATATTGTTTTCATATAAATTTCAAAATTTTATTATGGATCGTAGTTGGATGAAAACTGATAGATTAGGTCCTGTATATGAAAAAGGAGTTCTTGAATTCCTTGAATATTCTAATCAAAGTCTTCTTGACAATAATGGTATCTTTTATGGTCCTTGTGTTAATTACGGGAATATAAAGAAAGGTACAAAGGATGAGATATTCCATCACCTATGTTGTGATGGTATATGTCAAAATTATACAATATGGACATGGCATGGTGAGGTGGAAAAAATCAAAACCCTGCGTCACAAAGTCACGAAGTTGATGAAGATGAATATATGGATGATCGTCTAGAAGATAAGTTCCATGATATTGGAGAATCTTCTTTTAGGAAAGCCCGTATTTATGATACTTTATATAGTGATAAAGACGCCTCTTTATATAAGGGGTGCACAAGTTTTACACAATTATTTACAGTTTTGCCTCTCTACTTTATGTAACTTAAAAAATATTATGATTAGAGTCAAATGTTTGTACTGATTGAAAAAATATTTGTAATGGTGTTTAAATATTAAACCCTATAACTATTTACTCAAATTAATGGTGGCTTTTGTATTTTTGATGTGTTTATTCATGTTGTCTAGGTGATTTGTGAAATAAAAAAATACATGCATTTTTTTCTTTAAAAAAAGCAGTTTTTTGAGGGTGGAGGCGGGTCTGGGGGGGGTCAATTTTTATCCTCGAACAGGGTTGGGGGCGGAGGCAGGTCTACTACAGGGAGGCGAGGGAAGGGCTAGCTAAACCCGTCCCCGCTTCGTCCCGTTGCCATGCCTAACCAACATGCTGGAGAATCACGCTCAACATGTGTCTCTTCTTCAGTTCCATACATCTTTAGCAAGTTAGACCAATCTTGAACACTTTGACGAAGTTTGTTAATCCAAATCAATTTGGAAAGATTTTATTAAATCATAAATATGGATGAATGAGAGTTAATTGAGTATGATTTAATTAAAAGATTTGGTTTTGATTTAATAAAAGGATATTTGATTTAATTGGATGTGCTTTAAAAAAATATTTAATTGGATATTCCTTGAAGGAAGATTTGATTCAGTTTCATATAGTTCAAGATTTTTATGAAATTGATATGCAAAGATATTGATTGAAGTTGTAATTAAGAAAATATTTCATGAAAATATTTAATTGGATTTGTTTTAATTACAAGATTTAGATTTTCATTTAATGAGAAGATCTCCAATCTCTTTTAAAGATGTTTTATAGTGCGGTTCAGTTGTGAAAGAGGTTATGTTCTGAATATTTTACTTAAGATATTGGAATTATTATTTATATAAAGTAAAAACTATATTGGATTTGTTTTAATGAAGATTAAAAATTGGGTGTATGCAAAGAAGTAGAAAGCAACATGTCAAGCACAATGTCCCAGACATCCTGTCTCAAACTGTTTGCTTGGAGCATAAGATAAATTGAAGTATATCTCTTCCTTTTAAGATTTGTTTCCTTTTTTGTTCTATCAGAGATATAAGTATGTTAGCATGTGCTTGGATTTGGAAAATATTTATCAAAAATATGTTTTTAGTAATATTGCATTTGGTGTTATTATTTATTCAAGATTTGTATCGATCAAGTATCTCAATCATCATAATGAAGATTTGATTGATTATGAACAATCTTGGAAAGGTTTAATATGAATAAAATTCAACAAGATTAATGTTTGTTAGTTCCACGACTCTATGATTGTCCATGGTTCTATGGTTGGCTAAAATTTTGGTAAAATATGGTTTTGCACAATGTTAAGAAGGATGTCGTTACCAATGTCATGACATTGCTGTCTGGCACAGCAGGAGCTGATGACAGTACTGATGCCATGTGTTTTAAACAGGATGTCATGACATTGCTGTCTGGTGCAGCAAGAGCTAGCAGGAGCTGATGACAGAACTGTTGTCATGTGTTTTAAACAGGATGTCATTACCAATGTCATGACATCGCTGTCTGGTGCAGCAGGAGCTGATGACAGAACTGCTGTCGTGAATGTCATACTGAATGTCATGACATCAATGTCTGGTACAACATGTGTTGCTGTTTTATCACTTGACATAAGTGCTTTGGATATACCTCATCAGTATGTGCAGGCCAAAGTGATTCATTAGGAATAAAGTGTAGATTTAATTGGTGTTCATAAAAAGGATCTTTGAGACTTTTTAAGAAACTATAATATGCTTGTTTCTACTGCTGTGAAGAAGATTCTGCAGGAGTGTTCAACAGGGGGAGTTTGGTCAGCTAAGAACAAAGTGTGTTGGATGTCATGCTGGACGTTATATGACATCAAGCGTATGACATCAGGGGCGCATGTTTAGGTTTACTGTTATATTGCAAAAGGAAACTCAGGCTATACTTCAGGAAACCTGTTATGGCTCCTTAGTTATCTCAGGCGAGATTCTAGTCAGGGTTGGGCATAACATGAAACAGTTGTGACCTAATTTGACAGCACCTTGAATTGTGGAAATTAGTTTTACTTTGTTAAACCTAGTGTTTGTTACTTGTGACCAGCCCAAGCCCAGTCTGCATTGCTATTTAAGGAGGAGCAGAAGCAAGGGAAATCAAGCACTCACAACAAGAAAAACTTGAATGTAGAATTAAGGTTTAGGATTTTGAGAGTCCATTGTGTGTGACCTTATAAGTCACCCTTTGTATCTTTGGATACATTGTGGTAGACATGTTTGTGAGTGAAGATCTTTTCTCTTCACGTGTGTCTAGGAGTCTTAATATTCCCCGTGTGTCAAGCAATTGTATGTTGTATAATTTCTTTGGTTATTGTGTATGAACAAGTGTGTTCATTGTGTCACTCAAAGATGTTAAGCAAGAATGTGTGTCTCTTGATCAAAGCTGTGAAGCAAGACCAAGGTGTGTTTGAAGAGTGTCTTTATATTGTAATTGTGAATTTATTATCACTGCAGTGATTGAGGGGGAGTGAGTGGAAAAATCTGGTCTAGTGGTCTCTAGGCTGAAGTGTCATTGGGTGGGTCTTAAGTGAGGAGTGCAAACGGGTTGTTTGACTCTAAATTAATTCTGCTAATAGTGAATTACCTCCCTGGCTTGGTAGCCCCCAGATGTAGGTGAGGTTACACCGAACTGGGTAAACAATTCATTGTGTTATTTACCTTTCAGCATTTACAATTCTGCATAATATAAATGGTTAGATAAATAGTATGTCTATCTGCTGATGTCACAACAGACGCCATGGCATTGGTACAATTTAAAGTAATTTAAATTGGTCATGGTCTGTCCTCGTCCTTGTTAAGCAGAGATCAATGCTCTTGGAACATATGAGATATGCATACCAGAATTTCAATGTTGTTATAATGAAGAAATTAAGATATATTCTAGTTTTGATCAATCAAGATTTGCAATCAACATTAATGAAGATCGACCTCGTGCACTTTTGAGAGACCAACCACATTCAAGATTTAAATCCTAATGGGCTTTCTAGATGGATAACTGTCGCTATATACCTGAGGGATACATACCACCGATCACTGAAGACCTAGAAGATGAATGGTGTCAAAGCAGATACGAGGAACTGAATATAATCGAAGAAAAAAGAATGACAACTTTATGTCATGATCAGTTATATCAACAAAGAATGAAGAAATATTTTGACAAAAAGGTTTGACCTCGGGTATTCAGAAAAGGTGACCTTGTGCTAAAAAAGGTCCAATCATTTCTCACTGATCCCAGGGGAAAATGGACTCCAAATAATGGTGGGCCCTATATTGTTAAGAAAGCATTCTCAGCTGGTGCCTTAATACTCACACCCATAGATGGAGAAGAGTTTATTTATCCCACAAATATTGATGCAGTCAAGAAATACTTCGCCTAAAAACAAAAAAAATAGCTTGCTAATTTGAAAACCAGAAAGGGCGACTTAGGCAAAAAGAGCGTCTCAGTGGATTGAAAATCCGAAAGGGCGGTCCGGGTAAAAATTAGACACATAAACAGAAAATAATCCTCTCGATAGATTGAAAACCTGAAAAGGCGATCTAGGCAAAAGTTAGGGATTTATGGCAAGTAACTGCATCTAAAAAGATTGGATTCTCAAAACCAACATCATCTAGCAAGGAATCCTCAATCAAGGTCACCTTCAACAAGAGCTCAAGAATGTCCAGAATTCAAAGTTGATAAAAGGATAAGTGGTCATTATGTTTCAATGTAGCCCTTTTCCCTTTAAGTTACTATTTTCTAAACTTTGTAATGCTCCATGGAATCACGCATTAGGCTGACACCATTCTTTTAATGAAAACTTGAGCCCTTGTGCCTTTTGTTTGCAATTCTCATTTATTCTGATTTGCAAAATGACATGTTTATTTGATTAACATTCTTGAAACACAAAAATGAATTTACCTTTTATTTTCAAAAGAGAAATTCTGAAATTTTTACTTCTGCTTTTAAAAAAAATGATGGCAATTTCCTTTTAATTAATAAACACAAAGAGGAACATCAACAGCTTCTCTGAAAGCATTCTAATTTCAAAATACAGAATCAAAATATTTCTTGTAATCGATATATCCCGAGTGAAAGGTTAGTTACTTCATATTGATAGGATAAAGCATCCCATATATCAAGGATTGAGTTTCATATCCTAGATTTTGAGATATGAAGCATTAAAGTTAGGGTTTCATGAGATTTTGAACTTTGACACTTAGAAATTTTTAGGCAGAATCTGCCTCATATTTTTCCCAACTTTAGAGGTATTTTTCATTATGATCCAAGACGAATCAAGATCAAATGTAAACATAAAAGTTGAAGTATGATATACATGCTTTCCAAAGAGTCCAAGAACATACATTGATTCAACTTGAGCAAGAAGTTATGAACCTTACAACATGCCTTAATGCAAATTGTTTTTTTGAAAGTATTTGGCACATAACTTGCATCATTGAATTCTGTTCAATATCAACACAAATGATGAAGGAATCTGAACCATAACACAAGGGATCAAGTTTCTAGCCTAGCATGTGCAAATCCATCATGGCATGAACCTTGAATTTTAACTTTGGCATCAAGCATTAATATGATGCATTGAGGTGTTCAAACCATCCAAGAATCAGTCCAAAACCATGAGTGTTCAAACCAACAAAATTGAATTGGAGTCAATTCCTAGCTATGATAGGAGGAGACTTTGACTACATGACAAAATCCATTGGATAATAGCATGCTCCTTCGTCCATTCACTATTTCTCCCAAAAAAAAATTGCTCTCCTATAAATAGAGCTCATTTATGATCTTTTAAAGCACACTAAAACAATACCAAAGACTTGTTTTCTCACTTCCCTCTCTTACTTCAAGTTTCAAGTTTCTAAGAGGCAAACTTAGAATTCTCAAAACCAGAGCCTAAACCACTCAAATAACCGTCCAAACACATCAAAAATCATCCATAAGAGGTGTTCAAACCTTCATCTTCATCTCAAATCACCAAAATCAGAAAGTCAACCATCAAAACCTTATATTTTGACTTTTCAACGTTTTTCAAGCCATGCCTTGATCCATTCACTTTCAAAATCAAACAATACCTTAAACACACTCTAATATACATCTCTAAGCTGTCCCAACAAGTGTTCCTCAACTATAACACCATTTGAGGAAGTTGCTATTTTGACCACTTTTGTCATTTTTATAAGAAAGGTGCCATATCTTATCCCAGCTATTTTGCTTTGTTTCTAAGCATTCAAGAGGATCATTTAAGGCATATCAAAGGTGTCCAAAACATCAAGACATATCTGTAACAACTATCTTGAAAGATCTAAGTTTGCTTCAAAAGGTAAGTTTCCTCAAAACTTGAACTTGCCAAAATATGTATTGCTTTGATGTATATTGATCATGAAGATGTCATACATATGATATTTGTTGTGTTTGAACTCATTTTTCATGCTATTATTGATTGTATAGAGTTATAGCATAAAACTTACAAAACTTGACCTATTTTGAAACCATTATCGGGTTTTAAAATGTAGACATTTTTAGAAAAATTTAAAACCAACATTGAATTCATCATGGAATTCTAGGAAAATTTCATTTTTATTTCACTTAATTTCATTAAGAAATGAGGAAGTTACACTAGGTTTTGCAAATGATGGCAAACCTAATTTTCTTGGGCAAGCCAGTTATGGGAGCCCTTTGTTCTAGCCAGGCCTATAACACTTTCACTCTTATGTATTTATTGGGGTGATACATGGATGTATCATCGCCCAGTGGTTGTAGCGTGTTTGTGTGCTAGAGCGTGGGTTCAAACCTTACCCATGTCATTTTTGCCGCTTTTTCCTATTTTTCATATTTTTCATGTTTTTCATATTAATTTTCAAATTTTTGTTTTAATATTTAAAATTAAATATTTTCAAATGAATTTTTGCACAAATATCACTCACACACTTAAATGTTTTATTCACCAAAAAATATTTTATTTGATATATTTTTAATAATATTTTTAGATTGTTTTAAATGTTTTAAAATAATTTCTTTTTCTTGATATTTTTAAATCAAAATGATTTTAAATATTCATTTGGATAAAATACTTTTTCATAAACCTTAATCCTTGTTTTTAACACGATTAATGATTTTATTTGATAAATTATACATATTTTATTTGATTTTTCTTTGAAAAATATCTTAAAAAATATGAAATTAGGGTTTTGTTCTTATCCAATCTTTCAAACTTGTTTTAAATACTCATGGACCTCTATTATAGTGTAAGACCCAACCCTCTTTATAAATATACCATTTCATGGGCCTCTGCTATAGTATAAGTCTCATTGCGCTTTTCAAAATCACGGCGCAATCATTGTTTTTAAAATCATCTGGGCCTCTTCTAGGAGTGTAAGTCCCATCTCTCTGTACATAAACCTTGTTTTCAAAATCATTTGTGCCTCTTCTAAGAGTGTAAGTCCCATCTCTCTGTACAAAAACTTTGTTTTCAATAACCACGGGCCTCTATTAGAGTGTAAGACCAAAACCCTTCTATAAATAGAAAATCTTTTAGCTTCAATCATCCAGGGCTTTGTACAAGATAGAAATAACACTCATGGGCCTCTATCTAGAGTGTAAGACCCAACACCTTTAATTAATTAAATATTAAGTCATCTTCAAATTCAAAACTTTCTTCAAGTTTTCAAAACCCTAACCCAATCTTGAAGAAAGCATCTAATCAATCACAGTACACTTGGGCCTTTATCCAAAGTATAAGACCCACCACCTTTTTTCAATTCCATTCATACTTGTTTATATACTTATTTATATCTTTTTATATATGCTTATACATATCTTGTTAAGTTTCTCTTAGCATTTGAATCATCCTTAGTTTAGACTAGTTCAAACAATAGGATCCTTGTCAATCAGTATAACTTAGTTAAAACAACTAGTTCCCCCTGTACAAAGGAATTCTTATTCTCAATACAGTCAGCCTCCTCTTGGCTTCGTTCAATTGATTCAACCTTGAAAAACTACAATAAAGAGAGGATTATTTCCCAGTGAAACCTCTTCTTTAACCCCTTTAATCTTGGAACAGTTCAACAAAGAAATGATTATTTCCCGGTGAAACCTTTCTTGAACTCTTCTTAAGACTTGGACAGTATAAATTCCCCACCCTCCTCTCGGGCTTAGTACAAGGACCCTCAGGCTTCCTATAAACACATGATATACCCTAGTCATCCCTACACCAATTCCCAGGAGATTCAGGTTACAATCAACAAATCCCCAAAAGAATCAAAGCCTTTATGGCAGTTCAATAAATCTAAGTCTCCTCTAATTTCCAGCAGGATTCAGTTTCTCTTTTTGATTCCTCAGAGCAATTGGATCCTACTCTTGAATTTAATTTTCCTTAGCAAGAGTCAGTATCCACTTAAATTCCTTCATCCTCCTCTTAGGCTTCATATAAGGATTTTCCCCAATCAGCCTCAATCTTGGGCTTTGTAAAAGACAAATATAATACTCCCCTAGTTGAGTCAGTTTTCAATCCCTTTTTTAGCTTCAACCTCGGGCTTTGATCAAGGCACAAAATTCAACATCCCCACATATAAGACTTTGAGTCCTCTCTGTAGGAGGATATCTCCTCTATACATCATATTTCAAAACAAACAAGTAAACCCTTTTCCAAATAATTGATGTAAGTGGCACACCCGTTGATTCAAAATCCAAGCTGGAGTCTCTCTTTTATCATGGCCAAAGTTCTTTTCCATATAAGTGATGTAAGTGGTAAGCCTCTAGAACGCATCCAAGCCAATGTCCCTCTCTTAGCATGCAAAGATTCATAAAAAACAAGTCGCATTGCTCTACACTAAGTTAAAGCTCCTTCTTTCATAACATTTCAATTCTCTTATAATGGAAGATATGGCATTACTAGATTCCACATATCCCAGTTAAAGCAACTTTCCTTATAAACAAAACCTCAATAATTGTGATGATTAGGTGATATATCTTCCTTTAGAGATGAAAAATTCTCTCTCAAATAATCCTTTAGCTTCAATCTTGGGCTTTGAACAAGACACAAAAACTCTTTTAGCTTCAATCTTGGGCTTTGAACAAGACACAAAAACTCTTTTAGCTTCAATCTTGGGATTTGAAAAAGACACAAACCCTTTTTTAGCTTCAACCTTAGGCTTTGAACAAGACACAAATACTCTTTTAGCTTAAATCTTGAGCTTTGAACAAGACACCAAACATTTTTTCTCCCATAGAATATGAGGAACTACGAACGCTCTGATTTCCCAATTTCCTTTTTTGAGAATACGTAGGCATAAGATTACGAAATCTTAGCGAGTGCACTAATCAAAAATCTTAGGTCCAGATACCTTTCCAAAAATAATAGAAAATCCTAAAACAACAAAAATATTTCATCAACCTCCCAAAGGAGAAACTTTTTCCACCTGATAAAAAATAGACTCAAGAAAGCAATTCAAACAGTAAAAATAGATGCAATCAAGGTTCCTATAGATTACTATAGATACTATGGGTGTTAATAGCTTCCCTTTGTATAACCAACCCCCAATTTTATATCTCTCAATATTAGTAGGGAAAACACTTGCCCGCAGGGTTAGTTCAAGATATCTCCCCCTTCCTTTTAAGCTTTATAGGATAAATATAGAAATCAGAAAGTAGCACCAGAAGTGGTAGTGGTCGCACCACAAAAAACAACGCTACAGAATCCATAGAGACCAATGTCAACCTACTGTAATTTATAGTCGCTTTATAAATATAAGGCTATCGGTACAAATTTTTGTTGCAATCGGAGTAAAAATGCTTATTTTAAAGTTAACTGAAACAGAGACTTGAATGTAATTTCTGCGTACCTTAGGGACTCAGATTAAATTCAGCACCTACTTTGTTTTTAAAATCTTTTTGAGGAACTACTCACTTTCGCGCAACCCAGTCAAATTTCGGAACCGTAGTTGTTAGCTGTCGCACATAAAAGTTACAGTTTCGAATTTTTTTTTGAAATCAATAAGTGCTAGTTAATTAATAAAGCGCTATCGTTGTTTTAAGAAATTAAAAACCTAAAATTTATGATCGGATGCTGCTTTCACATTGTCATGCTGAAACCGGTATATGAATACTTTCGCCGTCGTTCAAAGCATTTGACTTCTTGAAGCAACATTTAAAACCAGAAAATTATTTTAATATTGAAAATCAATGTTGTTTTATTTTACCCAGTCCTGTCGAAATTACATGTTGTTTTATATATATATATATATATATATATATATATATATATATATATATATATATATATATATATATATATATATATATATATATATATATATATATATATATATATATATATATATATATATATATATATTAGAATGTATAATATCAGTACAATATATATCAAATTTATAAAATTGATATATATATATATATATATATATATATATATATATATATATATATATATATATATATATATATATATATATATATATATATATATATATATATATATATATATATATATATATATATATATATATATATATATATATATATATATATATATATATATATATATATATATATATATATATATATATATATATATGTGTGTGTGTGTGTGTGTGTGTGTGTGTGTGTGTGTGTGTGTGTGTAAAGTGATACAATACAAAGAACAATAGTAAAAATATCAGCAGCAATAATAAAAACTGAAAATTAAGACAAAAATTTAAAATTTGTAAATAAATCAAAACTTGCAAATAAAATCTAGAAATAAAATAAGCTTTGAAATTGAAATATGAAAATAAATTTGATAAGATTGTTGTATAATCGATCCAAGTACATGCATCAAATTCCTAAGCTCAGATGCTAAGATGCAGCAGTTCCTCAATGTGAGAAACAACTACTTTTACAATAGTAGAATTTCTACCTAAAATTACTTACTAAAAACTTGGACAATGAACAACTAAGACTTAAGCATACCTGTAGAGTTAGAAACTGATGAAAAACGTCTGAAATCGTGTAGGAAGATTGGAAGAACTATCTGCTGAAGTGGGAGAAAACTAAGTCTTGATGCTGCTATTTTTCAGGTCTCAAAGCCCATGGCAAACATCATGAGTGCAAAATGGAGAGAACGTGTTATTTAAGGTCCATGGCGGACGCCATGAGTGTAAAAGTGGAGAGCATGGACTTTTTAGGTTCACGGCGAACGACATTAGTGTAAAATTGTTGATACTTGATTTTTCTTTGTCTTTTGGTGGCGCAAGTGGCTGCCACGTCATGGAAAACACCACAGTGAAAGCCTTGAGTGCATCATCTTGGTCTTTTCTCCGTTTTTTTTCGTTTTCATCCTGTTTTATTGCACGGATGCTCCTTCCTGGAAAACACCTAAAACAAACATGATATACTATCATAACACAATGAAAACATATAAAATTGACACTAAAATGCATGTGAATCGAGTCAAAATATATTATGTATTTTCGTGTTATCAAACTCCTCTACAATTGAACCATTCCTTATCCTCAAGCAAGTTATCTAACATATAATCAATGAAATGCAACAACATGATTATAAATACATAAGGAATAACAAAGCACCAAAACTACTCATACTTGGTTGATGGGAATTAGTTTGACTAGGATCGACTCAATAGGTACTAATGCAACACTAAGGGTATTGTAACAACACAAACCACTCTCATGGACACAAGTATCCCTCCTATGTACACTAGTTCCAATCATACCATTGAATAAAAGTCTAAATTTCCTATTTGTTTTAATCATCTTTCATTCATGACAGTCACATTAAGACCATTTATCTCTCATATAACATGGTAGGTGGTCTGTTAGTTATGATGATCAAAATATCTTCTTCAGATTTTAACAATTTTCTTTCTTTTCCAAAGATGCATTTTTCTTTATTTTAAAGGATTCAATCACTTCTTTTGAATTAAATGACCAGGTGAGAGTCACCTAACTTATTAAAATGTAGCTTTTCCTTTTTATTCATTATTTTGCACAAAAGATCATTCACTTATTATTCGTTGATCTACCTACTTAGTGACTACAGATGGTTCATGAATTGATAAAGAAACTAGTTTGAGGATGTTTTCAAAAAATAGAAGCTAAAGACTAAAATTCAATGGGGATTTAAACTAATGTGCATAATTGAGAGTCTTAAAATGTTAGGGAAATATCGATCTTGTCAAATTTTCCCAAGTCTCCTCCTCTTAGCCTCTCCTCTCTTCATAATCCTATATACTTTTACATCAGATTGAGCTTCCTAAGTCTTTTCAAAATTTTTGGTATGTCTCAAGAAATCAGGAAATTCAATAATGAGCAGAAAACCAAGCGTAAATGACTCGACAACACATGCAATGACTAAAAACATACACTACGCTATGACATAAAAAACATAATAAATGATATAATACTAACATAATAGCGAAATACGGGATAACAAAAAGTAAATAAAAGCGGTAAACACCTCCCTACACTTAAATCCTACATTGTCCTCAATGTACAAAAATAAGTGTAAGAGAGGTAGGAAGAACCTGGTGAGAAGATCAAGTCAAGCGATCCATCTCTTTATTTTATGCAAATTCAAACAAACAAACATAGAAACTTAAAAAAAACTCGCGGGTTGCCTCCCACGTAGCACTTTTGTTAACGTCAACAACTCGACAACTCAGGAGTGTAAGCACTCATGGTGGTTCTTTCGAGAATGATTCTTCGATCAAACTTTTAATAATTTTCCATTACCACTTATCAAGCCATCTATCATATCCCTCACCTTTTTCTTTTCTTCCTTCTGTGGGGTGGTTCATTCTTCTGAACTTGTGGTGGTGGTTCCGGCTTTATTATGAGTATCAACTTTTCAGGTTTGAGTTTAATTCTTTCATCAACCACCTCTAAGACTAACCTTCCCCTCATAAAAATAATGATTTCCCTAGTTGCATGGTCCTCTAATTTTCCTTTTTTATGCAGGACCTCAGACAAAGGTGCATTGGTGTGGATATTTTCCAATACCTCAACGTCATGGAAAACGCCATAATGAATGCCATGAGTGCATAATCTTGGTCTTTTCTCTATTTTTCTCCGTTTACGTTTTCTCACACGAATGCTCCTACTTAGAAATTACCTAAAACAAAAACAATATACCATCATAACACAATAAAAACATATAAAATTAACACTAAAATGCACGTGAATCGAGTTAACATACAATATGTATTTTCGTGTTATCATGAGCTTTGTGAGTAATGGGTTTTACCAGCATGAAATGCTCAAGAAAATTACCTCAATCAATGGTGAAAGTGTCGAACCAAGGCATCTAGGGGATAAGAAAGACCAACCCCTAATCCCAGGCATCATCGTGAGAGGCGCAGACCATGCAAAAGTGATCGAAAAAAAGATCCAAAGAAAGTTTCCAATATTTATGCTCAACGCATAGTTGGACACCTTCATACAAGCCCAAGTTCCTAGGTAGAGTTATGAGGGCGAAACCCTTAGACGGTTCATAACAACTACCTAGAAATTAGAAAAGCGCAAGCATACCATCAACCTTGTGAAAAGGAATTCATACAGAGGAATCGAGCAACTCTTGAAGGAGCTGCATATCCTCTCTATTGGGCCTATATGAAGAACTAATCAACCTGAGGAGTTTTCGACCATAATGTACACATTAGTTATAACCTCATAAGTATTTAGAGTGGAAGGAGTCACAACCAATTCGACTGACACCCAGTAGTATCTATTGACATTATCCGACTCAAATAACTGAACTCTATTTGGGCCAGTTCACTAGCTTTAAAGTGATCATTGATACTGATCCAAGACAAAACGTTAGACTTCCCCAGACACTTTAAATGACGTGTGATTTCAGCATCACTGGGCTCACGACCACTCATTCACCTATACATTCGAACAAAGTTACGAGCGCATTCTTTCCAAAAATTTCTATTTCCACCTCAGTCAAGACAGAGGGAGGCGGCGGTTTCTCAACAAACTCTCACCCCCACAGAGTTTCACTAAAAATAGAGCCTCTGAAGGATCTTTGGAAGTAGTTATGTCTAAAAGAGAATCTCTAGATATTCTCTCCGACTTTGAATCATCAACCAGATGGACAATCTTCAGTTTAAAATCCCTGTTGATAAAGGAAACAAAATGCAATTCATACTACATTCCCCTTTTCTAAGAAGAATAAGTGCTATTTTCTGAATCTATCTTTATGATAACAAGATTATTTCTTATCTTAACAAAGAAATAGTAAATGTTTGAATAAAAAAGCTTCAGTTGGACGAGAGTGTGTTAAAATAGGAGGTCAAAGACAAGGGCATGAAGGATGAAGGTTGGAGCTTAAAAGCTTTGATTGTGTGATGACAGTTACTCCAGGAAAATTAGTCTCAAGGAAGAGGGAAAGGTACAAAGCAAATAAGAGATATTCAATCTAATTGTTTGCAAAAATTTCCCCAAATTTCTTCTATCCCTATATAGGCAAAGGCAATCTGTTGCACCCTAATTTTTGACCACGAGATACCACCTCCTTTCGCGCATTTTTTCTACTATTATTTGACTTTATTTTAATATTTTATATCTATGTGACTAACTAATTTGCGCAGACGCAGTAATATCGAGTGGAGATAACATTCATTATCATAGTCAATCATTATGTAGAGCTAACCGTTTTAACCAATTTGCCTGTTTTGTCTTGTGAAGTGAGGTTTACTGCTAAAAGTTCGGGAAGTCATAAAAGTTTTACGTGTACCCCTTATCCACCATAGGTCATACCGAATTATTATGGAAAATCTTACCCCCACTCTTATAGTCTCATATGTCAACACGAGGTTTGCATTCCAAGAGCTCTTAGAGGTTTCTCACTTGTGGGTTGTGAGTCTGAGCTTCAAAAAAAATAAAGGGAGTATGTTCATGACAAGCTTGCTTTATGAAGAGGATTTATCTACAAATATGTTGAGGAGTCCATGAACTTGTTAAAAGGATTACAAGTGACACTTGATAATAAGTTTTTGAATACAAAGTCTTTGAAGTAATTTTATGCTGGGCCAAAGGGTTATTGTGTGATTATTCTGAAATGTTATTACAATGTGTGTTGGAAATACTCAGTTGGATAATGCACACCAAAAGTACGTTTTGAAATGAACTGAAGGATAAATTGACATAGTTACATTTTTCAACAAATTCAAAGGTACACAGGATCCTTCATTCTCTTGCATAATACAGCTGTTACAGCAAGCCAGAGTGAAGTTCACTTTTCCCCACATTAGCATTAGTTTCAACTTTTGTTACATGATCCTACAAGCTACCTTATCAGTTCTACACAGCTCAGAACCACCATAACATGCCATCAATTTGTGAAATGCAAGCAATCTGGGATTTCGCAGCATCGCACGTTTTACCATCTAAATGCAATGCTAATTTGCCCAAACATCTCAATGTACCCCCCGCCGCCAAAGGAACCATATTAATTCTCTGCACAAAGAAGCAAGAGTTAATATCTAAGACAAATTCAAGCAAGCAGAGATCCATGTACCACAAAGACACCACCTGCATCAAGCATACATGAGACAAAATGCAGACAACAGCAGTTTGTTTTTGACAACACCAACATTACTTTGGAAAGGTCGGAACTTCCGTAACTGCAACTAGAAACAATCCATTCATCATTAGTTGAAGACGAAGATGAGGTCATATTGCATTAAATAATGAATGTGGGAATGGTAAATTCAGTCGGAGAATTTATAAAGAAGAAGTTTATATGAGAATTGAAGATGCACTTACTAAATTGATCGATGAACCTGCTAAGAAACTGCATACTTCACGGAGCAGGAATGATTAAGCTGCTTTTGATCTCAGACTTCGGTGTCGCGATGCTATTGATGAGATTGTTGCAAGTTTGAGACAGTTTCAGGTTTCGTCCCTTGGGCTGGTTTTGAGTAATTAGGATGCTTTTGTTTCTGGTTATACTCAGCGGCAACGTGTGCAGCCGGTTTCAATTCAACACCTCCTGCTTGCTTATGTCGAAGAGATTGAACACGATGTTGGTCGATCGTTTGTTTGTAGAGCTAGGCTGAACTTCAGTCCTCTAAGGGGCTTGTGCATTGGTTGGTACAAGGCTCCCTATTGATCGCAGATACATTGGGATTTACAGCTCCATTGAGGAGTAGTATTGATACAGTTTTTGACCGAGATTTCCTACCGAAGTTTCTTTCTGCTAATACCACCACAGCAGCAACATACCACCAAAAAGGATCCCCCCACACCAGGACAGACCTAGCCGGAAGCCACGACTCGTTTAGTCAGTCTTTACCAACATGAACAACTACTAGCCATAACAACCGTGTTGACCGCCAAAATCAGGAGCCTGAGAGCGCCAACATGTTTTGCAATCACAACACCAAAGGGATTTATCTGTTCGTTCAAGAAATACCGAAACCGTAAGCTTGGATAGAATGGAGATCAGTGTAGAGAACACCTCGAAGCAAATGAATCAAAGCTGCACCATGGGAATGTTCAGGAAGAGGTAGGTTTCTGCAAAATCATAAAAAGGCAAGTTGTCAGTTCGTGAAATAAGAATCGAAGCAATCCAAACATATGGAATTAGAAGCGACATCAGTAGAATAGAAGAAACCACTCCCCTACGAGAAGCCACACAACGACTCTTCATGCCTTTTCTCCCCAAGCTCGCGTTCCAATTTCGCCAACAATGTTTAAAGGCAACCTGCAAAATCGACAGTCCAGGGTTCAACTTCAACACTCAGGATTATTTAAAGAAGACAAATTAATCAAATAGGCCCGCTGAAACTAAGACTGAGAACGCATCAAGAAAAGCTCTTCCCGACGTTGAAAGTTCACCGGAAAACCAAACAAGACGAAGGGTAACCCAAGAGAAGAAGGCTAATACCACTGTAGCAAATGTGCATGGGGATGCACCACGGAAAATGCATCCTCCTAAATTTGATAACGCTCCAACGACCCCAAAGCAATCATCGTTAAACCTGCAACGGAAACAAAGAAAGGCACTAAGTGATTATGATGCAAATCAGTTCACCCAAATTGAGAGTGCTTTTGAGGTTAAGATACCATGCCTTAACGAACGCAACAGCACACACCCCAGCCGTCACCATACGCACGAAGGATAATCAGACAGGATATTTGAAAGTGGTGGGTCAAATGCTCAAGTTGGGCTGGAAAGGTATTGGGGCTTCTAATCCTTCGTTGGCCCGAAAACATAGTTATCCACACCTGCCAATTCATGGGAGAATATGCTGATTAGAAGAAGATTCTAAAAAAGGATCTTATTCCAAATCTCAAAAAAGGAAACTTTGAACTTGGATGTTAACAAACAATTGATACACATTAACACCATATCATTACCGTAATCACCGAAAAGGGAATAGTTTCAATTTGATTCCACCTGAAATAGGAAATTCCAAATCAACAATCAATCGGTAATCAAAACCACATTCAAGAGGCGTTATATTTCAAAAGCCTATATAAGGAGAAGAATAAGAAGAGAAGAGGGGGACGAAATCTCAGAGTCACAATCACAAACAATCACAGAAATCCCAAAATCCCAAATTCAGCAGAAATTCCCCAATCCGAAAACCCAGTTTCAAAAGGCTCACAACAACCAAAATACACACCACTACGATTAAGTTCGAAATCCAGAAAGAAAACACTTTGAACCCAAATCGATACTCAGAGGAGTAGCATTCATACCTTCATTATGCGAAAAGCCTCCCCAGAGCCAAGCACGCCGTGAATCCATCCTCGACCACCCCGTCGAAAGACCTTGCGAAAACCCATAAAAACCGTGAGCATCTTCTTGCTGACATTATTAATATGCTATTTTCTCTTGTTTGATTTATAGGTGATAAGACGAAAGATGAAGAACGCAGAGAGAAGGCAAGCGAGAGAAGCGGGATCGAAATTGGGGAAATTGGGAGACCTAATTTTCCGTTATCTTTTTTTTTCTGTGTAATGTTGTGATTATGTAATAATGATAAACACACACACACCACTCACACACACAAATCATTAACCACCCTAATCAAATTTTTTATCGTTAATTAATTAACTAATCCCCCTTTTAAAAATAATTTAGTAAACCTGTTTTCGAATAAATAATTATATATCTCTTTTATGCTAAAGAAAAAGGTAATTTTTTAAATAAATGTTAATAACGAATTTTTCTTTATAATTTAAATAACTTCTATCTATTTATAATAATAAAAACTTTTTTAATAGGAGAACTTTTCATATAAATCATCACACAAAATTATGCCTTACTATTTAATTAGCTAACTTTTATTTTTATAAAATTTATTTTCATCAATTTAATAACCCTTTAGTTAAATATTTATTCACTATAATAAAAAAAAATCTTTTATAAATAAACCACACATGCATGCCAATTTATTTATTTGAATAAATTATGAGCATTTAATCGACTTTTAAAATGAATAAAAACTCTTTTATCCTATAATCAACATATTTTAATAATAAGTAAATTATTCTTTCAGATAATAAAATCTAATCTCACCATTAACTCAACTTTTATAAAATCTCAATCAATCAACTTAATCCCATCTAAAACCAGTCTCCATTCAACTTTTTCTCAAACTAACCAAATCAACTTTCTTATAATTCAACATCCCGTCTAAAATCAATTAACAGCGTAAAAATAATCAATCGTGCACAACTACTTCACGACACATGCACTTACACTCAGCGCTTTCATGCGTATATATTATCTACCTTTGCTCTTATTCACAATGCACACACTCACTCAGCGCTTTCATGCGTTCGTGTATGGTTTATCTTTCTGCAATTTATCTTTACTGCAAGTCATTATATCTCGTTGCATCGCATCGCATTCCGTCCAGAGGAAAAACCTACACATAATTCAACGTTGTGTGTAGTTGCACATCATATGCATCATATTCCCTTCGATCCTTGATCCCACTCAAGTTGATCATTTAAAATTAGGAACTACCCCATAGGAAGGACCTTGTCTTTAATCTTTACAACATAGAAAACAAACAATCAAACAATACAACTTTTCAAACACATTAGAGAATAGATGTTAATCATCTTAAGTGAGATATAATCTCCACCTCCACAACAATACAATCAAACATGTAGGGACTTTGCCTTAAGAACGACAAAGGCATACTTGGCGACCATCCGAGTATGTAAGACCTTTTCTTAAGATGATGCAAAAACCATTTCCTACAACCCTTCTCTTTTACATTTGTGGTGGTTATCTCTCCCTTAACATGAAGACTCATCTCTTCTCCTAGACCCAATCAATCAACTACCCTAAACCCGTAGGAACTTTGGCCACAGTCAAAGAGCTCCTCTAACCCTTTAGGGTGAACTACAACATACTCTGATTCCACTCCCGTAAGGATATGTAGGCATAAGATGCGACATCTTATCGAGTATACTTAGAATCAAACCCCTAGGTCTTTAAACCTTAAGCAGATAAACCCTTAGCAGTAAACAAACATAAAATAAGAGGTTCCTGTAGAGTACTACAGAAACTTAGGATGCTAGTACCTTCCCCAAGTTTAACCAACCCCCGAACCTAAACAATCTAAACCTTGCATTTGCATTGCATTGTGGGAATTTCGATCTTTATCCCTTCCTTTGGACAAATCAAAGTTCGGTTGCAAATGAATAAAAGATTTAAACTAATTAATAGTTTGGTATCCGATTTTCACCGCGACACAATCTAACGAATCAGATCAAAAGTAAGGAACAAGTACAGATCAAAGGATATATTTCACCTTAGAAACCCAACTGAACTAGAATTTTCAGCAAGCAACACCACTCTCTGCCTTTTCATGTCACATGTCAAGAGAAAAATGGCAAAACACTTCCATGATGAGAGTGCATTCAATGCTCATGTTCCCCGTTACTCTTTGGAAAAACCAAAGTGGTGCATGCTCACTAAGCACAAACACCATTCTTGAAGGTCGACCATGACTACTAAAGGACTCCATCGACATCTAGAGTGTCCGGGGAGTCTTAGGGGAAACTTTTCTGTGCCGAACAAAGGCACATTTATCATGTCTGCTCTATTGAGCCCTAGGTATAAATACCTTCGTAAGAAGTGTTTCAGGTACGCATTTTCTAATTTCCACTCTCACTATTATTATCATGAACCCTAATTGACTTTAGTGTTGAAGTGCTAACCATGCAGGTACCTACTAAGTCCACCGTACCGAAGATTAGTGATGTCGGTTCAATATCAACCTCTTCAATTCAAGAAGTGTCAAGATCACAACATTCGATCCAAGGTGTCACATCATTAAATTTCCTTGGAAGCTTCTTTCCACCATAACTTCCACAATCTCCTCCATTTCTGGTTTCTTAACAAAACACAAGTATTATTTATTAAAGAATGTTGAGAGGGTTTATACATCATAGGCATGCGAAATTGGAATTAGTTAAAGATTGAGAGATCACTTGACACTATTATATTTCTATTATTTCTTCAGTACTACCATGTGTAGTTAAAATCTCTTTTTTTGGGGTTAGGTTTTTACTCTATCATGACTTATATCTATTTAATGTGATCATGACGTTACAATCATTTTGATTAATAAAATATATTTTACATTTACACTTTTATCTAAAGCATGTTATATGTGTATCATGTTTGTGAATTTATTTGATGCCAAGAGGTGATTTTAGCTTTAGATCAAGAATAACTACATTTATGTCTAAATCTGACATAATCGTTTATAACATGATATGTGAATATATTTAATGTCGAGAGGTGCTTTTAGGTTTTAGACCTAATTAATCATCTATCAAAAGCTAGAGTTTAAAGATAACCCTAGATTTCAGATTCACATACACTATTGAAGCTTAATGGTATCCTATTATTTAATAGGCTTATAGATTGTAAAATAAACAATACGATTGATATCACGATGTTATTTTAGAAATGGATAACATTGATGAGAAATAAGTGATAATATGGATTGATGATTAAAGTTAGAATAATTGATCATTTATATGTATGTGGTCATATCAGTTAAAATTTAACCCTAACATCTCTTTGTTACTTTTTTTAACTTTATTTTAATTTGTTAATTTTATTTTCATAAACTAACTCTAAAAACAACCTTGAAACCTTAATTACTTAAGATAGCAAATTTCACTCATAAGTTGTACTATTGCATCATACCTTATGAATACGATAATTTTACTCACTACATTATTTTTTTTGTTGACAAAAATATACTACTTCTTTGAAGGAAATTAGCTCAAAAGTAATTTCGTTGTAGACCTAATTTGTAAAAGATCTTATATTGTGAAGATGATACTATTTCAACCTGTCCTAAACAAAAATAAGGAATGTTTTACGCAAATCATGGTCGCCGGAGAGACACCGCAAAGATGCCAGAGCAATAATCGACGAAATATTTTCAAAAAATAAAAGCAAATACATAAGAAAGGAGAAGGAATCTCAAATCTCAAGAGTGAGAAAAGAGAAAAAGCTATCCTTAGACTCCTTACGTATTCTTCATACATATCTCACACGATTAACATTAGATAGCATTGAAAAGTACAACCATGCATCAATTTTCCTTATCTTGCCTCAATCTACTCAAATACTCGAGTACCCTAAAAAGAGGATCATCATCACTTCTTGACCTAGAATCATATGTCAACTTCGTACCACGAAATGTTATAATTACAAGATGTGCATTCAATGCACATATTTCCAATGCAATATGCTCCCATTAAAACCTTTCCACTTTCTTCAATTAGAGGTTAACTTGAAAACCTGGTAAATAATCAAAGGTGTCTCGAACCACACAGATCTCGCTTCAAGAAGTAGAAACAAGGGCTTTAGGGAAACTGTTTCGGGTCATTCACAAGACCCACGAACAAAGGATCAATCATAAGAACTAACATTGTAGGCGCAGACAACAATCAGGGAATATGTGAGACCCTAGCCAAGCACGAAGCACATGATCTCAACCTCTGACATATCTCCCACTGCTGAATCTAATCGAATAATGATTTGCACAATATGTCGGGTTAAGTGGAAGCATTTTAAACCGTTCACCATATATAATCCTAACACACTTTTAGATATATTTTCCATTATCACTCTAAACTTTTTTCGAATACTTTACTTATTTGAACATTGAAGTGATAATCTTATCAATTTACTCTGCTCTACTATACCATGAACAATCACCACCACATCAAAAGATTTCTCTTTAATCTTGTTTCTTATTCATTGTTCCATCATGGAACACTAACATTTAACACTAAAGAAAGATAAATGATTAAAATAAAATATAAAGGATCACAACAAATATTTCATGAAAAATGAAGGACGAAATTTATATTTAAAGATTTAGACTTTAATATATATTAATTTTTATATATTTTAAATTAGGGAAATGCTAACGAGTGTCCTCAGGGCATCGGTTAAGAGATGAAAATACATTTTTTTATAAATATATGTGTATTCAATGCCCTGAAAAGAGAAATAATCAGATTTTTTAAAGAATATTGTGTGTATTGAGTGAATTAAATATAACATATTTTTCTTATTTGGAATTCTTAACTAGTGCCCTGAGGGCACTGGTTAGCATGACCCTTTAAATTAAATTAAATTTTATAGGAATTAAATAATAATGTAATTTTATATCATATTCTCTTAGTTTCTAACTTATTTTATATTCAAAATAAACTTTTAATTAAATAGACACCTTATGATTACGGATAACAAAATGAGCAAGTGTGTCTCATTTAGTTCCGTTCTTTGAAAAGTAGTGCGAAATGAGTCGAGTCAACTTTAATAATTTGAGTTCAAAATCTCACACTATTTGTTGGCAGACTTACAAGTTATTGAATTTATCTAATATTTATTTTAATATATTTTTGTACTATTTAAAATTATATATAAATATTCAAAATGTTTATGTAAAATAACATGTATTAACATATATAATTAATAGTCTTTTCTTATTAGGCAACTTCAATTCATAATCTAGACATATTTGAGATGGAGCATTCCTATAACTGCAATTGAGGGAGCTGAAACTAGTCGATGCTAAAATTGATTTTCAAATTAGATTAAACAGTTTAGTAAGCTAGAGATTGGTGATGAAAAATAAAAAAAAAAAACGACATGGAGCATGTTGAGGTAAATCCTCGTGATTAAAAATCATTGAAAATCACAATAAGTTAAAATAAAATAATTTTTTTAAAACTAATTCAACAACATCAATGTAGTGAGATAATACAACTAGTATGTGCTAGTTAAATTAGATGAATGTAAATTGTTGATATTGGTTCAATTCAACATTTATAAATCAACAATTTTTTAAAATAAAAAATTCACCATCATCGACTAACATTAACAAAATCAAAATTACAATCAATAGTAGCATTGACATTGTTATAAACCCAACAAAAATAAAAGAATCTTAAATCAACCAACCATTTGCGTTCGAGTCATAAACGATCTTTTGTTAAAGAACAAAGATTTGTAAAATACCATATTCAATTCTTAATGAGACTAATATTTGATCAGACAATAATTTTTTAGACCAAACTCTGAATTAATAAGGTCCCTTTACCTTAAAAACCATAGGGTGAAAACAAAACAAAAAATCTTAAATTAAACAAATCCTTCCGCATTAATAAATTCAACCAATTTTACTATCCTTAATTATGTTATGTTTCAAATTTAATTTATCAATTATAGAATTTAATTGATATGCACAATCAAACATACAGAAATTACAGAAATTATTGTTTTTTTCCCACATGCAAGAAATAGGGGTTTGATTCATAGGTTTACACTATAATAATGAATATGGAAAAGGTGTTCAAGTTTCAAAGAAGGGTTATAATCTTGTGGTTGATTCTTATATCCACCAAGCGAAAAATATGGAAATAATTTACAGACATATATGAAATGAAAGATGTTTCTTATATGTATCCACCAACCGTAAACTAGGGAAATAATCGACAGCCACGAACGAGCCCAAATTTCTAAGCAAAGAAGGGTTTGAATTTGATTCATGTGTTTTCCATGCATGTGTAAATGTTGAGTTTTGTGTGTCAAGGAAGGGTTATAGGCCATTCTTTGATATTCCCAATTTTCCACCAACCGCAAATAGGGAAATATTTACAGATAAAAATTTGAAACGTATTGGCATGCACTTTTAGCTCATCATAGAATACCTGACTTTTATTCTTTTCAAATTTAAGAATCACTGCCTTGGTTCTTTTAGCGATGATTTTTTTTTTAGATCTTTTCATTATTTTCTTTAAAAGTTTCTGGTCTAGAAAAGAGTGGTTCATTATAAACCAGCCCGAACTAAGTACGATAATGATGGACGAGCGCATGAACTTGAGTAGGTCTTTCAAGAAGGATTGGTTGTCCGGAGCGTTTGAAGTAGAGTTGGTCGTCTAAAGTATGGCTTATCAGTTGAAACGTTCAAAGTAGAGTTGGTCGCCCAAAGTGCACTATAAATCTTTCGATAGGGTTTGAGTCTGAAATTCATGATTTTATTCATTTAACATACGTGTCGTATGAAGTGTTCAAGAAATAATAGTTTCAAATATTACTCAAAGAGAAAAATCATCTCTTTCAAATTTTTGCTAAGAATATAATTTCTGTTGGAATTCAACCACGACCTATGATAAATTCTTCTCAATCTTGATCTCAATATTGTTATGTAATGACAATGAAGAAATACAAGAACACGTTTAAGAAGATGGTTTGAACTGCAGAGTAAAACTCTATGTCCACAACTGTGGAATTTTATTATCACTTTGGAACTGCAAAACTGTGATTATCAAACTTGATTATTACAATTATAAGGGTTCCTCCCTATTTATATATTTAGGTTAACTTGCATCCCAAGCTAAAACCCAAACTATAAAAGCCCAAAAATATCTAATATAATCTTTCTAAATCAAATCTAACATTTCTAAAACAATGAATTACATATTTAACACACTACCTAATTCATTGTGTCTAAACTATCTACATTCATCATAGATCTTAGCTTCTTGAACACGTCGAATGGTACTCCCTTCGTCATGATGTCTGCAATCTGATTCTCAGTTCTGCAGTGTTCCAAGTTCATCTTCCCTTCTACTACCTGTTCTCGAAGATAATGAAACCTCATTTTGATGTGCTTGCTTCGACCGTGTGCTATTGGATTCTTCGCCAAGTTGATAGCTGACATATTATCAACCTTCATGGTAATTGCTCCATGACTCTTCGCTATTATCTCTTCGACCAGGTTCACCATCTAGGTTGCTTGACATGCACAAAGAGAAGCATATATATATATATATATATATATATATATATATATATATATATATATATATATATATATATATATATATATATATATATATATATATATATATATATATATATATATATATATATATATATATATATATATATATATATATATATATATATATATATATATATATATATATATATATATATATATATATATATTCTTCTTCGCAAGATGACAATGCCACTACTGGCTCTTTTCTCGAACTCCAAGAAACTGGTGTACCACCTAACGTAAAAACATAGCCAACTGTGGATTTTCTATCCGCGACATCACTACACCAACTTGAGTTAGTGTATTCCACTAGCTTGCATTCTTTTCCTTCATCAGCTGTAGGAAATAAAATGCCATAGTTGAGAGTTCCTTTCAGATACCTCAATATCCTCTTCATCGCTGCTAGGTGTTATACCTTTGACTTCTGCAAGAATCTACTTACCACACCCACACTGTATGCTAAATCAAGCCTTGTGTGACAAAGATATCAAAGTTAACCAATAAGTCTTCTGTATTGGGTTGGATCGACATCATCTTCATCTGACTGCTTCGACAATTCCAATCTGGTCTCAGCTGGAGTCGAAGTTGGGTTGCAATCTTGCATCTCAAATCTCTTGAGCATTTCACCTGCATGTCTTCTTTGGTGCATCATCAAACCTCTACTACTCTTGTAGAATTCGATCCCAAGGAAATATGAGAGATTTCCAAAGTCTAACATTTCAAACTCCTCACTTATGTCATGTTTGAAATCTTCGATCTTCTTCTTGCAACTTCCTATTATCAATAGGTCGTCGACATAGAGACATAGTATAAGCAATTCACTATTGCTTCTTCTTACATATACTCTATGCTCAGTCGTGCACTTCACAAATTTTTTCTCCCTTAAGAAGCTGCCAATTTTCTTATTACAAGCTCTTGGAGATTGCTTAAGTCCATACTGGGATTTATGCAACCTGTACACATTTCTTTCTTCGGCTCGTTTCACATACCTAGCTGGTTGTGCGACATAAACTTCTTCGTCTAAGGGGGCATTAAAGAATGCATATTTCACGTCCATCTGACATGTGTACAAATTATTCATATTTCCTAGACCAACAACCAGCCTGATTGTTTCGATCCTAGCAACAGGTGCAAAAACTTCGTCGAAGTCGATTCCTTCCTATGAAGAAATCCTTTCGCCACAAGTCTCGCCTTGTGTCGAGTTATTTCTCCTTTAGGATTCACCTTCACCTTGTAAACCCACTTCACACCAATTACCTTCTTGCCTTGAGGCAGTTCGATAAGTGACCAAGTGTTGTTGACTTCAATGAAGTATAACTCCTCATTCATTGCTTTCACGCACTTCGAATCTTTCAATGCCTCAGATGCATTGACTGGTTTGACATCTGCGTAGAAAGCATAATGTACCAGGTTACCCTCTTCATCGACCAAATCATCTGATATAATCACACATGCTTGTAACCTTGTAGGAATGTGTCTTGTTCGTCGAGGCCTGCTTGGGTCTGCTTCATTTCTGACTTGTTCCCGTCGAGGTCTTGTATGACTTCAGTGGCTGGTACTTCACAAGAGATTCTCACCAAATCCTTCTTGACATTCTCAATCCAATCCCATTCTTTAAGCTCATTGATCAGTGCATTTCAATGCACAATCTCTTATGTTTGTACTTAGGCATTTCCCTAGTTTTTTTTTATTTTACTGTTTTATTGTGTTTTTAGAATTTAGTCTTTTTTTTTCTTTAATCTATTTTCGCAACTTATTTTCAGCTTTAGCGGTTAGTTGATATCTGTCCACTGTTTGGATCATAACTGGAGCTGCGAGAATATGATTTGCGCGTTCAAATAGGCGTTGAAAATTTAAGATAGAGAGCTACAACCTTTATGTTTGAGGCAGAAGCTGATTCGGAGTGGAGCAGGTCCAAATAATTCGTTAAAGTCAGAACCCAAAATCTGCCGTTTGAAATATTTAGTTTTGGGCCGTATTTTTTTTATGTTTTTCGACCCAGTTGGGTTAAAACCAGAAGTGTTGATGCTTTCATATACCTAGCAGCCATGCTACTGTCACTTTTACCTTCTTTTTACGAATTTCATTGGGCTTTGTATGAATATCATGGCGAACTAATCCCAAGGGGCAATCTGCCGAATTCGAATACCACAAAACTTTGAGGTTATTATCAATTTCAATTTAATTCATTTCCTTTCCAATTTGTTCTATAATTTTAATTTTCTTTATTAGATTCTTATAGAATAAATTGGATTTAATTTGGTTGATATATGTTTCTTACTTTAATCGCGTTTAACTTAGCTTTTTCGTTAATTTGCACTATCATTAATTGTCTGCTTAATTCGGTGAACAGTTTGCTTAATTCGGTGATTAAGAATATAACTCATGTAGTATTGTCGAAACTTGTTTATTCAATATTGCAATTGAATAGGGATTGGAACCGCTTAGGGATTTGGAATTATAATGACCAATGATAAGTTGGTAGTCGAACCGGTAGATTAACCTGTTATAATCACTTATTTCGATAATCACTTATTTACTCTATTTTTCTTAATTGAATCCTTCACCAAAACAACCCCCCATAATCGTTACTGTGTTGGTTAATACAATCAAGAATCCTTATCGTTACCGTAACTATACTTTTTCAAAATACTCGTTTTTGATCCGTGCGCGATAGCGGATCAAATTGGCGTCGTTGTCGGGAATTCTTGTCGTTTTTAACCATTAGTTGAGTCATAGGTGTCGATTAGTGTCTTTTGAATTTTTGTTTTGCTGTTTTACCATTTTCCCATCCAGGCGTCCGTTTTCGCATCTTGCGTCCAACCTAGGCAAAAAAAAATTGGTTTTGGTGAAAATTGTCTCCTTTTTAAATTCTATTTCATGCATTTGAAGTAGAAAAATCGTGCGTTCATTAATCCCGTACTCTAGCAGAGTTACGGGACTTCGCTCTCAAAACCCCAAATTCATCATTTTTCTATTTTTAATGAATTTTTTATTGTTTTCATAGTTTCGAAAAATTCTAAAAGAATTCTCAAAATTCTTATTTTACCTATTTAGATTAAATTTCATGTTTTTGGATTTTTCTGAATTTATTTTAATTGTTTCTCTTCTTTGATTTTGTTTCTGCCTTTATAGGGACATTGTTGGCATTATCGCGTTTGTTGCTGCATTAGTCCTGGCTACTAGGTCATCTTGTACTGACCTTTTTTATTTTAATCCTGAGATAGAGAGAACCTTGCACGCACGTCTTAGAGATAATCAGGTCAACCCTAGTTCATCATCCCTTAACGATTGTGATTTTGATTCTTTGCCTTCGCATTGCTTATTTGATTTTGATTCTGAATTTTCTTTCGATAATAACATGGCTGACCAAAGAACATTAAGACAACTTGCTGCTCCTGATGTAAATTATAATGGCTTGTGTATTGAATATGTTGACCTTGTTGTTCCTTTTGAATTAAAATTTAGATTAATACACTTGTTGTCTAGATTTAATGGCCTTGTAGGTGAGGATCTACACAAGCATCTCAAAGAATTCCAGATTGTTTGTTCTACTCCACTGAGGCCTGAAGGAATTACAGGAGATTACATCAAGCTAAAAGCCTTTCCATTTTCACTAGAAGGTGCAACCAAAGATTGGTTATATTATCTTGAGCCAAATTTTGTTGCAACTTGGAATGATTTGAAAAAGGTATTCCTAGAGAGATATTTTCATGCCTCCAGAGCTTCCTCGGTACGAAAAGATATTTGTGGAATTAGACAGCTAGATAATGAATCATTGGCTGAATATTTGGGGAGATTTAAATAATTAGTTTCAAGTTGCCCACAACACCAGATCACCGAGAAATTGTTGATTCAGTATTTCTATGAAGGATTAAAACCAATGGATAAAAATATTTTAGATGCTGCTAGTGGTGGAGCACTTGTTGATAAAACCTCAGCTGCTGCCAGAGCCCTGATTGAGAATATGTCGCTTAACTCCCAACAATTCACCACGAGAAATAATTCTGTCCAAATAAAAGGTGTGAATGAGGTTCATGTTTCTTCTCCCAGCAAGGCCTTCGAAAATAGAATGGATGAGCTAACTGAATTAGTGAAACAGTTGGTAGTGGTAAGTAAAGCTCAAACAGCAGCCCAAGCAGCCCAAACAGCAAGGTTATGTGGTACTTGTACTTCTCCTAATCATCCTACCGATACATGTCCTATTCTTCAAGATGAAAAGACTACTGAATTACCTCAAGCATATGCAGCAACCCTTTATAATCAAGGTAACAACCAAAATAGGTACAACATTCCTGACTTGTCCACTAATAAATACCATCCAAATTGGAGAAACCATCCAAACCTTCGATATGGAAATCAGGATCCCAATCAACAACAATTAATGCTACCATTGCCACCAACCCAAAACCCTCAAAATACTGCAACCACTTCTACCCCTGCTTCCCAACCCTTATTAGAGGATATTGTTAAGCAAATGACTGTCAATAATATCCAATTTCAACAGCAGACAGATTCCAAAATCCAAGCCTTGAATACACAGATAGGGCAACTTTTTTCTTTAATTAATGGCATTTAACAAGCACAAGGATCCAATCAACGTCCATCTCAAATAGTGGCGAATCCTAAAGGTCCTAATGTGAATGCAATATCCTTGTGATCCAGAAAAGTTATCGATTCTGCCCCAGAAAAAAAAGAAGAGAAAATCGTTGAGCCTTCTGTAGTTGTTGACCCTGAACCTGAGCCTTTTGTAGTTGTAGAGGAAAAAGAAAAAGAGTATGTACCTAAGATACCTTTCCCACACAGAGTGCAAAAAAATAAGAATGTTTTTAAGGAAGACAAAGAGAGAGAGAGAGAGAGAGAGAGAGAGAGAGAGAGAGAGAGAGAGAGAGAGAGAGAGAGAGAGAGAGAGAGAGAGAGAGAGAGAGAGAGAGAGAGAGAGAGAGAGAGAGAGAGAGAGAGAGAGAGAGAGAGAGAGAGAGAGAGAGAGAGAAATTTTGGATGTGTTCAAAAAGGTGGCGGTAAACATTCTACTTCTTGATGTAATCAAGCATATTCTAAAGTATGCAAAGTTTCTTAAGGATTTATGTACTCACAAGAGGAGATTGAAAGGGAATGAGAGAGTGAATATGGGAAGGAATATTTCTGCCTTCATCCAATCTAGCGATGCAGTTGAGAAATATGTTTCAACCCTGTTCCAGGCCATGCCACAAAAGTGCAAGGATCCAGGAACTTTTGTTATCCCTTGTACCATTGGGAATAGTAAATTTGAAAATTGCATGCTTGATTTAGGAGCAGGTATTAATGGTATGCCTACTTCTATTTATAACAATCTTAATCTTGGTCCTTTGCAGCACACAGGTTTAATCATTCAGCTGGCGAACAAAAGCAATGCCCGCCCCGCCGGAGTCGTGGAAGATGTCCTCGTGTAAGTTAATGACTTGATTTTTCCTGCAGATTTTTATATTCTCGACATGGAGGGAGAAACAAAGTTAAACAAGGCACCCATCATTCTAGGCAGACCATTCATGAAAACGGAAAAGACAAAAATTGATGTTGAAGATGGCACAATGTCCATGGAGTTTGGCAATATCATCACTAAATTTAACATATTTGATGCAATGAAACATCCCATGGAAGAGCATTCTACTTTTCACATTGAGTTACTTTCTGACTTAGTCAATGATGCATATCCCGAGTTTTTATCTGATTTTCCATCCTTATTAGACTATGATGATACATACTCTTGTGAATTATGTACTAACACTAATGTTTGCTCTGTTTGTGCTGAAATAAATGTTACCTTGCAGGCTGAGGTTTTTCATGTAGATGAGGCTATAATTGAAGTCGGTTGTGCCGCTGAGGCTTTTGACATTCCTGCTGCCCCGACCATTCCATCCATTGAACATCCCCCTTCTGTAGATCTTAAACCACTCCCAGAAAATCTCAAATACGCTTACTTAGAGACAAATGAAAAGTTATCTGTCATTATTTCTTCTAACCTTGATTTAGATCAAGAAAGTAAGCGTTTGCAGGTCTTAAAGAGGAATAAAAGGAGATTGGTTGGACCTTGGCAGACATTCTCGGTATTAGCCCTTCCATGTGCATGTAACGGATTTTGATTGAGAAGGAGCTAAGGTAGTAATACACCCCCAAAGGAGACTTAATCCTTTAATTCTTGATGTGGTGGAGAAAGAGGTAACCAAGTTGTTGCAAACAGGTATCATATATCCTATCTCTGACAATAATTGGGTAAGTCCAATGCAGGTTGTACCTAAGAAATCTAGACTCACGGTGATAAAAAAAATGAAAGAAATGAACTTGTTCCCACTAGAGTTCATAATAGTTGGAGAGTTTGTATTTATTATAGGAGGTTGAACCAGGCTACTAGAAAGGGTCACTTTCCTTTTCCGTTCATTGATCAAATGATCGAACGGCTAGCAGGTAAATTGCATTATTGTTTCCTTGATGGTTTTTCAGGTTATTTCTAGATCCATATTGCACCAGAGGATCAAGAAAAGACAACTTTCACGTGCCCATTTGGTACATTTGCTTACATGACAATGCCATTTGGTCTTTGCAATGCTCCTGTCACATTTTAGCGATGTGTGATTAACATTTTTGCTGAATTTATTGAAAATTGCATGGAAGTGTTTATGGATGATTTTATTGTTTATGGTTCTTCATTTGATGCATGCTTGAAAAGTTTGAACATGATTTTAGAGAGATGCATTGAAACTGACCTTGTTTTAAATTATGAAAAATGTCATTTTATGGTTGAGCAGGGCATTGTTTTGGCTCACATAATTTCTGAAAAAGGAATTTCAGTAGACCCTGCTAAGATTGATGTGATTTCTACATTGCCTTACCCATCTTGCATTCGCGAGATTCTTTCTCTCCTTGGTCATGCAGGCTTTTACAAGCGCTTCATAAAGGACTTCAACAAGATTGCTCTTCCACTTTCAAACTTGTTGAAGAATGATGTGACCTTCAACTTTGATGAGAAACGCAAGCTGGGATTTGATTTCTTGAAGAAAGAATTGACATCCTCCCCTATCATACAACCTCCTGACTGGAACCTTCCTTTTGAGATTATGTGTGATGCATCCAACTATGCAGTTGGAATTGTCCTTGCACAAAGGGTGGACAAGGCTGCCCATGTTATATACTATGCTTCTAGAACTTTATATTCAGCAGAAACTAATTATGCTACCACTGAAAAGGAACTTTTAGCTATTGTGTTTGCTCTTGACAAGTTTAGATCATATTTTCTAGGTTCCAAGGTTGTTGTTTTTACTAACCATGCAGCGTTGAAGTATCTTCTAAAGAAACCAGAAGTAAAACCAAGATTAATTTGGTGGATGTTGTTGCTCCAAGAGTTTAATGTAGAGATTAATGACAAAAGTGGAGCTAAGAATCTAGTAGCTGACCACTTGAGCATAATAGAGTGGGATGAAGATCCTTCTCCCATTCAGGATGACTTTCCTGATGAGCAGTTTCTACTTTTACATGGAGTTACTCCTTGGTTTGCTGATATTGTTAATTATCTTGTTGCCAATGTTTTTCCTACAGGTGCTTCTAAGGCACAAATTCACAAACTCAAGAGTGATGCCAAATACTATGTGTGGGACGACCCATATCTTTGGAAGTTTGGTAGTGATCATGTTATTAGGAGGTGTGTCCTCGACTATGACATTGGATCGATATTGCATTTTTCTCACGCCACCCAAGTTACGGGACACTTCGAACCTCAAAGGACAGCAAGAATGGTCCTAGACTCAGGTTTCTATTGGCCCACCCTCTTTAAAGATGTGTATGAGATATACCGCACTTGTAAAGAATGTCAAACAACAGTTACAACCATCACTCGTAAGAGTGAAATGCCTCAACAACCTATGCTTTTCTGTGAGGTATTTTATGTATGGGGAATTGATTTTATGGGTCCCTTTCTTGTATCTTTTGGCTTTTTCTATATTTTACTTGTTGTTGATTATATTTCAAAGTGGGTGGAAGTTATCCCCACTAGGACTAATGATTCTAGAGTTGTTGCAGATTTTGTCACGTCCAATATTTTTTGCAGGTTTGGAATACCCCGAGCTATCATAAGTGACCAAGGCACTCACTTCTGTAACCGCACCATGAAATCCTTGCTCCGAAAGTATGGAGTAGTGCATAGAGTCTCTACTGCATACCACCCCCAAACTAATGGGAAAGTTGAAATCTCAAACAGGGAGATCAAACAAATTTTAGAGAAAATGGTGTAGCCAAACAGGAAGGATTGGAGCCGCCGTCTAGAAGATGCACTTTGGGTCCAAAGAACAACTTTCAAGACACCTATAAGGATGTCTTCTTATCGGCTAGTTTTTGGTAAGGCATGCCATCTTCCTGTAGAGATAGAACACTGTGCTTATTGGACGGTAAAAAGTTGTAATTTGGAGATGCAACAAGCAGGTATTGAAAGAAAACTCCAATTACACCAACTTGAAGAACTTAGGCTAGAGGCTTATGAAAGCTCTAGGATTTATAAAGAGAAAACTAAGGACTTCCATGATAAAATGATTTCTAGAAAGGAATTCTCTGTAGGCCAACAGGTTTTACTATTTAACTCCCGCCTTAAGCTTATAGTTGGGAAACTTCGATCCAAGTAGATTGGCCCTTTTGTTGTTAGTAATGTTTTTCCTCATGGTGCAGTAGAGATTAAGAGTGCAGGTACTGACAAGGCTTTCAAAGTTAATAGGAAGCGCCTAAAGATATTCCATGGGAGTTTGGTGCCTGCAGATGCACCCATAGAAGAGCTTTCCTTGAAAAATCTCACTTACTCTACAACTTGACTAGGGAACACTTTTTCCTTTCTCTCACTCTTAATTAATCGTTATGTCCTTTCATTGAGGACAATGCATGTTTTAAGTGTGGGGGAGGGAACCATTTCTTTGTTTGTTTTGCTTTATTTTCTTTTCTTTAACTTTTTGTGTGTTTTTCTAAATTAAAAAATATATAATTTAGACTTAGAAACACAATGCATTTTTTTTGAAATTTTTAGGCTATAGATTAATTTGAGGTTAGATTGTGAAGACTTGGGAAAATTTTATAAGATCGGTACTGTTTTAACACCTTAAGTCTCCCGAATATGGGAACCGATTTAAATACTTGTTATGACATAGCTTTGAGCTCTCATCCTTTAATAGCTCTTAAGTAGTTTATCTAGCAGTCAACACCATCTAAAAATTACACACTAAGTAATTAAGTTGATGCAAATAAGTGAATGATCCCGTGTTTAATAAGAAATCTAAATAGGAATCCGCCTTTTAAGTTAGGTGACTCTCACCCGGTCACTTAGGCTAACAGTTGTGAAACCTTCAAAAAAAAAGTGGTTAATTTTGAAATGTTGAAAAGATATGGATCATAGTCACTAACAAGCTTATTTACCATGTGTGTGAATAGATAACGGACTTAATGTGATTGCATTAGAATGAAAGAGAGCAAAAAGGAGGATGAGTAAATTAGGCTTAAGCATAATAACATGATTCAAATTGGTTTGTATAGGAGGGAGGTTTATGACCGCACAATTGCAGATTGTTCTTACGATATCCTTAATGTGAGAAATTAGTACCTATCAATGCAATCTCGACCAAAGAAGAGTTTTTACCTATCAATGTTCTTACGATATTCTTTCATATTTTGTTCAAACCCTAATTCCATTTTCTTCCAAATTCAGTTTTTCTTTCTTCTTCTATTAACAATTGTTGCGCAAAATCATTATTGCAATCAAAATTAGTTCGTAATTCTTCAAAATTAGGTTAATTCCAATAATTTCGAGGGAGAATCCATTCCTCAACTATTACGTTTTTTACTAAAAAAAAGAAAATTGTTTTATCTTAAAATCTAGCCTAAAGATTCATTGTATGCACCATAACTTCAAACTTTGAAAGGAATCAACCACTAATTTTAGAGGGGAAAACATACAATTTCTCGCAATCTCTATATGAACGGATATTTCTCCCTACTATTATTGTACTTTAACTGATACAAATATTAAATATTATTTTTTTAACAATTTAATATTCATAATAATAATAATAATAATAATAATAATAATAATAATAATAATAATAATAATAATAATAATAATAATAATAATAAATTTTAAAATTTTAATTTACATAATAGAAATGTAAGATATATATTCATTAATGTATAACCATTCTACTATGACTATAAGAACAATCCGCTAAAAAAAACAAAATATAAAACACATCGCCATGCATAAGACGAATTAATTTTTAAAAAAAACACAACAAACAATATAAAATAACATCATCAACTATTTTTTTTCTCCAATTGAACAAGTTACTCTCTTTTAATAAATAAAACTAAAGTTATTCTTTTTGTTGATAAGAAATCATTTAAATTCTGCTAAGAAACTAGTGATTATAAAATTTATTTTTGTTGTGAATTGATTCACATCTTTCTTAAATCAATTGACAAAAATATATGTTTTTTCAGTCTTCATTTCAATGGTTTATATTAGTGGGTTTAAATCCTTACTATAATATTTATAATTTTTTTTTGTATAAGAATAAGTTTGATCTTTTTGAATATAAGTTTTGTAAAAAAAAAAAATTAAATTCATTTGAAACAATCCAAAGTTTATGTTTATAATAGATCTTTTTATTATATATATAGTACATATTATACGCAAAACGAGCAATAAATTGTATTGTTACCTTTTTTAATAACAAAATCAATTCACGTAAAAATTATATTTATTGTTCTATGTGACACAACATTGTTATGTATTAACCTTTGAACTCTCTCTACAAGATTCACTATCTCTGGTGTTAGAAAATCAAAAGTGTCAAAGAAAAACGATATGAACATGCGGTGATTGTCGAAACACGTTTTCTCATGTTTGGCCACTTCACGTGAAGTAACTTTGAGGAATGTTTGTCCCATAGTAAAACTCTCAATCCTCAGTCCCACTCATACACCAGAACATATGTTTGCCTAAATGTCAATCTCTCATCTTATGGGTCAGTAAAGAAATTCAGAGGCGCCTTTTTCTTAATAGATACTTTGTGTTGTTAATTAGGATGCCTTAAAACAAAATATACTCAATTTCTTTATGATCAATAACCACACAAGGGTTAGGGTTAAGGAAAAACAAGGAGAACAACAAGGATTGATTATAACTGATATTCTTTACTTTCTTTATAGAACATATTACAAGTACTCAAGAATAACAAATAACTCTCTCACCCTAATTAGGTTTTGTCACACCACACCTAAGATGAGAGACTAATATGCTATTCATAATAAAACCTAACATACTAAACTAATGGGTTTTTTTAACAATTACCCACTACAAGCTAACTTAAACAATTGGATCCTTAACACAAGGCCCAATTCGACTACTACATACTAGAACATAATTCGACTACAACATGTAGGTCTTCGACAACAGCATGTGAGCAAACTTCGATGACATGCTAACTAGAGTTCGATCCAATATCTCACAAATCTCCACCTTGGATCTAACTCTACCATCAAGAAATAAACTAGTTTTCTTCATGCAACTTTATCAACTACATACAGTGGAAAAACTTGCAACTGGACAACGTCTTGGTGATCATATCAGCAACATTATGATCTGTCGAAACCTTCAGCACTTGGACTTCTCCATGCTCACCGTACCAATTTGTTGTAAATTAGGATTTCTTAAAACAAAATATACTCAGTTTCTTTATGATCAAGAAACACCCAAGGGTTAGGGTTAAGGAAAAACAAGGAGAACAACATGGATTGGTTATAACTGCTATTCTTTACTTTCTCTATAAAACAGATTACAAATACTCAAGAATAACAAATAGCCCTCTCACCCTAATTAGGTTTTGTCACACCACACCTAAGATGAGAGACTAGTATGCTATTTATAATAAAACTTAACCTACTAAGCTAATGGATTTTTTTAATAATTACACATTACAAGCTAACTTAAACAATTGAATCCTTAACACAAGGCCCAATTCGACAACTACATACTAGAACACAATTCAACTACAACATGAAGGTCTTCGACAACAGCATGTGAGCAAACTTCAACGGCATGCTAACTAGAGTTCGATCTAACATCTCATATTTTGACTTGTCAAAATATGTCAAATAAGATATTCCTAACAAATTCATATCAATATTTGAAGTCTAGAAGCTACATACAATGGATTTCGTGTTTCCCAAGTGTATCCAAACATGCCTTGCGCCAAATATGGAAAACCTCATCAATAGGAAATAAGGGAATAATCATGCGATATTTAAGAATAGTAAGGTGCTCTACCAGGGAATAGAAAGGAAAAAATCTTGTGTGTGTGTGTGTTGGTTTAGTCCATCGTGCTTTAGAAGGGACTGTGTCCTTGTTAGTAAAATTGCTAAGGTCGAAATCTTGAATTGTAACACTAAGATCGTCCAAAACTCTATCGAAACCAAATTATATACCATATATTCTTTTGTTTCTCAATATATGATCTTGTAATACTTAAGATTAGGCCCTAAAAGGCACAAAAGCATATGAGGCAGCCTCTAGTGCCGAATACAAACCCAATCCTTAATAGGTAAAGAAACCAACCTCCATTGAAGGTCCCCAAAAAAGGACCTCCACCAACCACAAAGTATTCAATCGTCCTAAGTAACTCTTTATCAAATCAAATTGTTGTTTTCTACATATGATTAGGTTGAAACAATCTTAAGATAAGAAAGAGATTGGCGATACCCATGCAAGATCGAAGTAGAAGAAGATCACTCTGAAGACCCCTTAATTGTGGTAGAAGATGCATTAACTTAATAGCTCTGACCGCTATATTAATGGACAACCCCTCGATAAAGCCTCCATATTGACTAACAACCTATCCAAGCAATTTCATCCCCAACTCCGACCTCCCAATGTCAAAACTCTCGGTGAAGTTTACTACCATCACACAGGGGCCAAAAGATATTTGTTTTACGAATATTTAGTTCAAGACATAATCCTGGACCCGAATCCCAAATGATGTCAAGAGTTTTAGCCACCTCCTTTAAATCCCTTACGATGGTCCTATCGTCAAGATATTGTGGATTTGTGTGCTTGCATGTATAGTCAAGAAGTGATCCAAGATAGTGAAACTTATGGATAACAAAGATGCAAGTTAATAAGTAGTTGCTTGGCTTTGATGATGACAACACTTGAAGTCAAGCAAGTGCTGAAGATAGTTTAAACGGTCAAAGATGCATAATATGGTTGATAAATATTCAATCCTCCTGAATCAAGCTAAACATGTGTACTGCTATATTTGCAACAAAAAAAACTAGCAAGGGCGACGGCCGTATGCTGCTCTCATTGAGGTATCGTCTCGCCCCAATGCTTTCCTCGAGCCCAATCATGGAAAAACATGGGATAAGACGTTTTTTGGCAGAGAAAACTCAGTTTCAGTAGTTAACCTACCTTTCCTTTAACGTAGAGATTCAATGGTCCATCGTTGATTAAGTGGACGACGACTTTTCCTAAGAAAACGCCCAAAACCTCTATAAATACCTCTATAAACTTTTCTATCTGATGTTTTAATTATATTTTGAATTAATATGTATTTTTTATTCTTTTTAGATATAATTAAAACCAATTTTTTTAAAATATTTAATTTAATTCACCACATATTAAAAGTTATAATTTTTGTAAATTATTTTGTATTATATTATAGATATGTATGAAAAACTATTAAAAGTTTAAATAGTTTAAGAATAGTTTAACATGTTTTATTTTAATAAAGATTAAATGTGCGTGCAATTTAAAAATGAAAAAGAAAAAAGAATGATGCACAATATAAATAATTTTATACTATCAATCAATAACGATCATGTATTTTATATTAAAATTTTTAAATTATTTATATGACACGACAAATTAATATATTCATATTGATGTCCGTGTAAAACTTATCGGTGCATATTCATTAAACTCTTAAAAAAACTATTTTTATTGAGAATTTTTTTTAATAATTTTATAAGAACAAAGACGTTACTGGTATGACAAAATTTGATACACGTTCACGTAAATTAATTTTACAATTATACTACGATTTTTAAATTATTAATATAATATAATTGAATGATGAATTATTATTCGATGATAGCTTAAAATTAGTACATAACTATTAAACTCTAATCTTATCATATTAGTGGCAATTAATTAATTTCTTCTCTATTATACTCTTTTCTTTCTCTATATTTTGTGAATAAAAATATGTGCATCCCTCTATTCATGTATAATTTGAAAAGGAAGACTCGTGTGAGCACATTCGTGGTTGACGAGAAGTCACGGATACCATAATTTGATGATGATCTCTCATCTCAAAGTGCCTATTAATTTTGGTTAGAATCAAACACTTCATTCATGGGAAAAGTGGGTTACATTCATGTATGCATGTATTAAAGTGTACACCAAGGGCTTGTCTCACAAGCATAAGATTTGACTTTTATATTATGATATTTCCACAATGGCTAGTGATATTTGATCCCAAATCTCTTGTTTTCGTTCTCCTACTTTCAAAACATGTGCAGATTGTATAATTAACATGAATAAAGTGACAATAGATAAAAATTCACCGTTTAATTTAGGATGCATTCAATTTTTTAGAAATTTAATACTTTCTGCTCGTAGTTAAAAGATTGAATACGATGCATTCAAATTTGATTCAAATAATAGAATTGTTATATATATATATATATATATATATATATATATATATATATATATATATATATATATATATATATATATATATATATATATATATATATATATATATATATATATATATATATATATATATATATATATATATATATATATATATATATATATATATATATATATATATATATATATATATATATATATATATATATATATATTTTGGCAGTGCAGAAAAGACAGCACTTTCTGTAAAAGCACAACTAAAGAGTAAAACAAAACGAAAAAAATATGCTAACTTTAAAAAGCGCTTTTAAAAAAACGTTGTTAAAGGTGTGAGTCTTGTATTACAAAAGAAAGTGCTGCTAAAAAGGGGTATACGAAAGCGCTTTCTAAAAGCGTTGTTGTAGGTGGGGCAACGAAAGCACTGCTATATGAGAGTATACGAAAGCGCTTTCTAAAAGCGCTGCTATAGGTGGGGGTAACGAAAGCGCTTTCTAAAAGTGCTGCTATAAGTCTTGTCTAAGCAGACCTTAGAGAGCCCTTTTATAAAGCGCTGCTAAAAGATGTGCATACGAAAGCGTTGCTATATGTGTTAATATCATAAATTTATTCAGAAACAACAGCATACTTTTAGAAACTAAACAACAACGTACTTTCAAAAACAATTTCTTTCCCTCTCGCAACAAACCCTACTCCCTTCGTCCGACCACTTACGTCGCTGCACCGCCGTACTGCATCCGTCCGTCCGACCAGTCCGCCTTCTTCGTCATTTCCGCCGACCGTCATACTTCCTCTGTCCGCCGCCACCTCCTCTGTCCGGCCATTCCACCATTTTTAAGGTATTGAAGTTTTTAAAAAAAAGTTATTTTTACAATTTATAGTGATTTTACAAATGAAACCAAACGTATGTTTAAGAATTTTCAGCATCCATGAATTAATTTATACTATAAATTTGTATATCGTGTTGAATCAATTCTATAAAATTTGTGTTAATTTTATTTATTATAATGAGATAATAGACTATTCTAGTGCTTATATATATATATATATATATATATATATATATATATATATATATATATATATATATATATATATATATATATATATATATATATATATATATATATATATATATATATATATATATATATATATAAGTTTTTTTATATATAAAATATGAAAATAATAAAATAAATTCCACTATTTTTAAAAATGAAATATCGTTAGCTAGCATCTCACTTTGTCCTCAACACAATTGTTTTGTTTCAAAAGTTTCACAATCTCTTACTAGCAAGTTAAAATAAATAATTTTTTTTATTATATTTTTTTATTTTAATGTATGTGAAAATGTAAAATACGACACTTATTTTAATGAAGTTAATATTGAAGTTTTTTTGTTCTTGATGTAAATGTATATGTCAATATTGAAGTTTTTTTGTCCTTGATGTAAATGTATATGTTATGTTGTTGTTGTTGTTGTTCTTGATGTTGTTGATGTTGATGATGTTGTAACGAGAATGTTGTTGTTGATGTTGATGTTGCAGATGAAAACATGAAATAATTTTGTAAGTTAATTTTGTATATATGTTAATGTTGTTATTGATGGAAACTTGAATTAAGTAATGAGAATGTTGTTGTTGATGTTGTTAGTGTTGATGTTAATGATGTTGATGAAAGTAAATGAATTAATTTTGTATGTTAATTTTGTATATACGTTAATGTTGTTGTTGGTGGAAACTTGAATTAATTGTTGAATGTTGTTGATGTTCTTGAATATTGTTGATGTTTCAATATTCGCGAATTACTTGTTGAATATTGTGATTTTGTAGATTAATTTCTTGAACTTAAGTGATAAAGTGGTTATATTAGGTACAACTACTAACTTAGTGAATTTGTTATAGGGGTTACCTGTGAAGAGCAAGATTGTGTAGTTCTAAAAGTTGGTGATTTCTCTACAGGTGCTACAGGTATTCGTTGTTGTTCTTTAACTTACTTAGTTTAGTTTAGCCTACTTAATTAGTATGGATAAAAAATGGATGTCTTCCAACCGATTTTCAAAAGAGTACGAGAATGGGGTATCAAAGTTCGTTAAGTTTGCTGTTGAACACGCCAAAGACCTCAGTAGGATCACATGTCCTTGCTTAGGTTGCTGTTATGGGCGTCGGATTGACGCAGTTCAGTTGGAATCGCATTTAAAGAGGCATGTAATTGATCGAAGTTATACATGTTGGACATTACATGGTGAGATAAGTAACAATAATGTTGAATCGGAGGATAATACGACCTATGCTTCAAACGACAACGACACAGATACATACGACTATGATCGAGTCGAAGAAATTGCAGAAGCACTTGAAGAAGATCTTCAGGATTATTCCAAAATGTTTGAGAGGTTGGTAAATAATGTAGAGAAACCGTTGTATAAAGGTTGCACTACTTTCACAAGATTGTCTGCGGTATTAAAGTTGTACAACTTAAAGGCGGGCAATGGATGGTCGGATAAAAGTTTCGCAGAGTTATTAGCCCTCATGAAAGAGATGCTTCCGGAGGATAATGTTCTTCCCAATCGAACCTATGAAGCCAAAAAAATGTTGCGCTCTATTGGCATGAGCTATGATAAGATACATGTTTGTCCAAATGATTGCATTTTGTTTCGAAATGAATATGCATCATTAATCGAGTGTCCTAAATGCGGTGTATCTCGGTATAAGAAAAATTTGTCCCCAGCAAAAGTGTTATGGTATTTTCCTATAATTCCGAGATTTAGACGTATGTTTCATAGTGAAACAGATGCAAAACACTTGACTTGGCATGCAGATAATAGAATTATAGATGGAAAGTATCGACATCCGACAGATTCACCACAATGGATAAAAATTGATAATGAGTATCCTGATTTTGGAGAAGAAGCGAGAAACCTTCGCTTGGCATTATCTACTGATGGAATGAACCCGCATGGTCTGCAAAGTATCTCACATTCCATATGGCTTGTCATTATTATGATTTATAACCTACCTTCATGGCTATGTATGAAGCGTAAGTACATGATGCTATCTATGTTAATTTCTGGTCCTAAACAACCAGGGAATGACATAGAGGTATACTTGACACCTTTAATCGAAGACTTAAAGAATTTGTGGGAGAACAGTGTGAAGGTTTATGATGGATATAGGAAAGAAAGTTTCAATTTGAGAGCGATGTTGTTTGGCACAATTGATGGTTTTCCAGCATACCAAAATCTATCAGGGTATATCATTAAAGGTCAATGTGCGTGTCCTATCTGTGAAGAAAACACAGATTGGACGCGATTGGAATTTGGTCAGAAGAATTTCTTTCTTGGTCATCGTAGATTCTTAAATTCTAATCATCACTACCGTGGGTGGAGAAAAGTATTCAATGGAAACCCAGAACAAGGTAGAGCTCCACCTACATTGATAGGTGATCAAATTTTTGAAAAGGTGAAAGATGTGAGTACTCAATTTGGCAAGCCTTTTGCACATACATTTTTCAAATGTGGGTGGAAGAAGAGGTCAATTTTTTTTGAATTTTCCTATTGGAAGTCGTTGTATCTAAGACATTTTCTTGGTGTTATGCATATTGGGAAAAAAAAGTATTTGGAAGTGTTTTTGGTATATTACTCAATATATAAGGAAAGTCTAAGGATGACCTTAAAGCAAGAAAGGACTTGATAGTGATGGGAATAAGAAATTAATTAGGACCCATGAAGAAAGGAAAACAAACATATCTACCCCTGCTGCTTATACTCTATCTAGAAAGGAGAAAAAATATTGTGTAAGTTTCTAAGTGAAGTTAAAGTTCCAGAAGGATAATCTTCAGATATTAGAAGACTTTTGTCTATGAAAGATCTTAAGTTAAAGATTTTAAAGACACATGATTGCCATGTTATAATGGAAAATTTTCTACCAATAGGTATATGTTCTATTTTTCCATAAAAAGTAAGAAGCGCAATAACTAAATTGTGTTTTTTCTTCAAGTACATTTGTAGTAAGGTGATCGATCCTGCGATCTTACCAATATTGCAAAAAGAAATAGTTATTACTTTGTGTGAGCTTAAAATGTATTTTCCTCCCTCATTTTTTGATATAGTGGTACATCTAGTTGTGGAAATTTTACCCCATACCCCTACACTTATACCCACACCCCTACACTAAAAAATATTGTTCCAAAATACCCTTGTTTAAATACTTATAATTTGAAAATATTTTCACTTTCACTTCATTTGGATTTCAACACTTCCGGAGCTCTCTTTTTCCTACTACAAACCGGAACTCTTCCAACAAGTCATCCAGAACACATTTTTTGATCAACACATACCAGAACTCCAAGAGTAAGTCTTCCGGTTTGTTGATTTTTTGGTTTGTTCACCAGAAGACTTAATGTATGTCTTACGGTTTGTAGTTTTTTTTGGTTTCTTCACCGGAAGACTTAATGCAAGTCTTCCAGTTCATAACTTTTTGCTTTTGTACACCAGAAGTCTTGGATTAAATCTTCCGGAACACATGTTTTACGTTTTATTCATCGGAAGTCTTTGCTCAAGACTTTCGGTTCATGATTTTTTTTTTTAATTTTTAAATTTTAATTATATTTTTTTTTGTCAGTGGTGCGCACACGAGGTAGAGATGGTAGGATCCCTCCTGGACTAGGACGGGCCGAGTCATCGAGAATGGATGAAGAAGAGCATTTTGATGCATCTGCATCAACATCCGAGCCGGTTGGATATCCAGGAGGACTGTATGATACATCTCTGTTAGTTAAGTACAAACATCATGTTGTTAGACATATATGGTTCGGTGAGGTAAGTAAACGAAAATTATTTAATATTGAATAGAATTCGAATTTTTAATATTGAATTTTATAATATATTTACTTTTAATTGTTTTCAGAAGAGAGGGTCGAAGAAAGAGTTAAAGGTAGCGGGACATGGATTGAAGTTGATTCAGAGGGTTCCACTCCAGAGAACGAGTTTAACAAAGATAGACACGAACCTAATTTTCGCATTTGCAGAGAGATGGCATCTAGAGACATCTTCATTTCACATGTAGTTTGGTGAGATGACGATTACTCTAGATGACGTATCTTGCCTGCTTAACTTGCCCATCAGGGGAGTATTTTGGAGCCCTCAAGATATCAGTGAAGCGCTTACTGTTGAGTGGGCTGTTGATTATTTAGGAGTGTCATGGAGAGTAGCACAACAACAAGTCTGTGACTGCAGGGGTTCCTACTATAAGTTGGAGTGGTTATATGATCGGTTCGTAGAGCATAGAGTTGCATCTAGATGGGATTATGCCACTAGAGTTTATTTGCTGATGTTAGTGGGTTCCACTATTTTTGCGGACAAGACGTTTACGCTTGTCGAGGCACGATACCTCTCACTGTTTATAGACTTGGATGGCTTATCAGGATACAGTTGGGGAGCAGCTGCGTTGGTTACTCTTTATAGATATCTCGGAGATGCTTCCATGTTCAGCTGTAAGCAGCTTGGTGGTTATCCGACTCTCCTACAGGTATTTATTTTAATTTAGTATATTTTGTTTTAATAAATTTTATCTAGTATATTAATTTTATTTATCTAGTTTATTATGTTATAATTAATTATTTTAAATTTAATAACCATATTAATTTTGTAACAGTGCTGAATTCATGAGTATTTTCCAACGCTTGGAAAAAAGGAGAGAACTGGATACCAGCTAGTAACGTGGGTCTCCCTCGAGCGATGAGATGGTCCTATAGGAAAGGTGCCTTGAAGGTGGATGACTTGCAACCTATTCTGGACGAGCTGACACCTGCCGATGTCATATGGTGCCCACTCGAGAATCATAGAGTATGGCATCAGTTTGATGAGCTATGTCTATATAGGGGGTGTCTGAGGTGGGGTGACACTGTTGTTCTATACTTGCCTGGCATATATATGCGTCAGTTTGGATACAGGCAGTATGTTCCATATCCACCTCTTGATCATACGATGATTGGTGATATTGATGTTGACTGGATTAGTTACCATTAGAGCATTCAGAATGTGATTCGTCCGACAGCACCGGTCACCACCCCATATGAGACAGATGATGGATATCTTGAGTGGTATTATCGTGTCTCGCATCCTCGTCTGTTACCGCCACCCTATCATGATGCGCCAATAGAGATGCCAGTTCCTGTATATGAAGCAGGACCATCTGATCCTAGCTGGGCTCGTACGTCTTTGTTGATTCATCGTTATCTTCAGCAGGCTGGTGCTGAAGATGATGACCCACAGTTTGCGGATTTGTTCGAAGCTTTACATATTGCTCGACCACAGTGAATTATATTTATATTTATGATTATATGTTAACTTTTAGACTCATTTGACCTAATTGTTTTATGTTTATGTGTTAACTTTTAGACTCATTTGACCTAGTTGGTTTATGTTTACAAATTAAAAAATAAATAACATAATTCACAATTCATGTTTTGAAATTAAAAAAGAATAACATAATTCACGATTCATGTTTTGAAATTAAAAACGAGTAACATAGTTCATTATTCATGTTTTGAAATTAAAAATGAGTAACATAATTTATAATTTATAATGCGTGGGTAATATAGGCGTAAGTTGTTGCCAATGTTGTAGACGTCCTGCAAATCCTAGCATCCAAGATGTTGCTGCTGGAGAACGAAACTTCTTTCAATCTACTGTCACTGGTGGCAATGGAAACCCTTCTTTCATGTTTACCTAAATAAAAAAATAATCAAAATAGTAAGTAAAAATAACGAAAAGACTTAGGGTTAATCGCATTATCTAAAAACAACTAAGTACCTGAACCCAATGATTTCTGTTTACAAAACCAATGCAGTAAATTGCTACATTCGGTGAAAATGAAGTTGTCATAGGGAAGAAAGTCCAACATTCAATTCCTAAATAGACAAGTACAATATTATAACGATTCTCTATCACGTAACCCATATCTGGTAGAGTTAACCATTTATGTGGTGGTTGAGGACCAACTTCCTCTATCATCAAAGATTCTCTCACCACTGCTAACTGATCAGTAAATAAATTGGCATACAAACTTGATCTTTCATTATGTATTATTTCCAACCCCAAGTCTCGACGAACCATTGGCCAACCATCTTCACCAAATCCATGTAATGAAGCAATGACTCTAAATCCACAATTACCATCTGATACAACATTAACTACATCATTAATATATGAGCGAATGTGATTAGGAAACTGAATGATGAACTACTTAGATGACCGTGAAGATTGTGATATTTTCAACTTCTTCGAAGCTTGTGATGTTTGAGTTTTCTTTTGTGAAGACTGTGATAATTTCAACTTCTTCGAAGTTTGTGATGGTTGAGATTGCATCTGTGAAGATTGAGATGCTTGATCAACATAATCGTGATACGAAGGGTCTCTATAAACATCATATCCTACTGGTTTTTTGTCTTTCTTCTTGACTCCCCCTTTAGTTTTTATTTTCTCAGGTGGTGGACACATAGAAGTCATTATGGGGAAGGCAAGTTCAAAAACCCTACTTTTTAATGCCCTTTTCCCAACAACATCAAGTGACTTAAAATTTTTCCATAACTCATCTATTGCACTACTCATATTCACCCCTGATCCATCATCTACGTCTTCGTCCAACTTAACTTCCATACTTAGTTTTCTCCAATGAACATGCACAACATCTATTGGTATCGGTATACCATCAGTTCTATATCCTGTCAACTCACAAGCACAAGGTAATCCGTAGGTTGTTCTAAGAGTACAACACCATATTTCCTTGTTAGTTCCAACATAATCAACTCGTTTTAACTCTTCAACAATGCATCTCAATGCATCTCGAGACACTGAACCACATAAATTATTGTAAAATGAACTTATGCGGGTGTGCTCAACTTCATAAAAACTCTTTTGAAAGGAAGCTCTAATATTATCCAATTGTAACTTTAAGTTATCATTCATAGCCTCCCAACATTTGACCATGTCACCAATACTGTTCCCCAACATTTTCTTTAACTTCCAATGAGCAGACTCAACCCTAAAATTAATAAATATTAAAAATATTTTAAAAAAATTCAAAAGAAATATACAATTTAGAAATACTAAAAATAAATACATACCGATTAGTCGTGGTGTTACCCAAATGTAGCACTTAATTAATCCATGCTCCAAAAAATATTTGTCTATGTGGTGTCAACCATGTGTCCTTCACATAATCAATAAATTCATTACAATCAACACACGCTTACTCAAGTTGGTTCAACCTTTGATCATACTCAACCTCATCACTAGCCCATACAACATCCGTCCATAATTCGTCAATTTTCTTTTGCATATCACTAGCCACATATTGTTTCCGTTTTGCACCAACATTCTTGTTAATATGAAATCGACATAACATATTGATCGACCTTGGAAACATAATTTCAATGGCTTTCATCAAAGCAAGATCTCTATCTGTCAAAATCACTTGTGGACACAACTCTTTCTTCACAAACAATTATTTAAGCTTATCTAACACCCAACAAAAAGTCTCAGTCTGCTCAGACTCAATATAGGCAAATGCGACAGCAAAAGTCAACTCGGTTGATGTCATGCCAACAATTTCAAACAGAGGTTACCTATATTTGTTTGTCTTGTAAGTGTTGTCCATAACTAGCATAATAGGAAAAATATTCAACAACTTAACTGAATTTGGATGAGCCCAAAAGATATCTCTAATAACTTCAGAGTCATCTCTTTTTCTACTCCAATAAACATAACCTGCTTCCTCAATAAGCTTAAACAAATGTTGTATCTCACTTCCAGGACCTCTTATATTTTTTTTCCTATCATACTCTTCTGCTTGTATATTTGTGTGATCCGAGTGACATTATCTGGATCTTACTCTTGCAATGAAAGCAAAATATATCTAGGTGGAACCTTTCTCTTTGTCAAATCAACAACATGTTGCTTCTGATCCACTGTCAACCTACCAACAAATGCATGACCTTTTAATCTATCTGGTAAATCATGGTTATGAACTCCACATTTTACATCAATCTTCCATCCAGATCCATCAGTCGCTGGAATTGATCTGATTCTAAATGGACATCCACATTTTTTCGTCGCACTTTGGGTTCCACTATCAATATCTTTGTGTTTTTCTCCTTTATCACATCCAAATATTAATTTGTTACTTCTTTCTCTCTTGCCTGTTTTAATATCTGAACGAGTGATGATAACCGTAACTTTATTTCGGATTCCGATCTCTTTAATCCATCTTATTACCTCTTCTCGTGTACCAAATCTTTGAGGAGTTGAAAAAACATCAGACGTATCTACGCATATCTGATCTTTATCGCATATTTGTAAAGGAATTTTTGAACCTACATAAAAAAAGATTTAAAAAAAAATTAAAAAAAAAGGACAATGCAAACCGGAAGACTCATGAAAAGAGTTCTGGTAGGCAAAATATGCGAATCGGAAGACTTGTAAAAAGTGTTCCGGTACACTTTTTACAAGTACCGGAACTCTTACGAAAAGTGTTCCGGTGAACATCCACGAGAAAACATAAACCGGAAGTCTTTCATAAAGTCTTCCGGTACATAATTTATGTAAACCGGAACTCTTTGCATAAGTCTTACGGTTTGAGAAAGAAGTATACCGGAAGTCATTTTGAAAGTGTTCCAGTAAACTCGTGTGTTGAATTTCTCGGAAGACTAAAAAAATCTGACACTGTAAAAAGTAAAATATATATATATATATATATATATATATATATATATATATATATATATATATATATATATATATATATATATATATATATATATATATATATATATATATATATATATATATATATATATATATATATATATATATATATATATATATATATATATATATATATATGATGATTCCTATGAGTAATGATGATGAGTTATGATGTTGATTCCATAATTTTTTGATGATTATATGATAACATAATTATTATGATGATTTTGATGAATGATGATGCATCTAATGAGTTTATTATGAGGATGATATTGACGTGTGCATCATACATTCATATGCATTCTGGACTTCAGTCTAGTGTTTGATTCTTGTGGCTTCAGTCCCATTACGCGGATGTTATTGATGGGGATCTATGAAGGGTTGATGGCCCAGTGTCCATCAAACTTTGATGAATTGGTACCACATGCATGAGTCTTCTTGCATTTGCATTTATGTGACAATTCGGTGTAATTTATGATATTATGGCTTTTTGATATTTCCTTGATGATTATGATGATGTTGAATACGAAAATGACGCTATTTTATATATTGATTCCCATATTGATTATTATGACCTCATAATAAACTCATTAAATCGTGAAGCTTTGCCTCAATCCTCTTCCTCAAAACTCTGGCCTCTATTTCTTCCCTTTTCACGGTCTAACAAGAATGAATCCTAATTCCCTCAAAATTCTTTTTTGTTAAACCTAACTTTGGGCCTTTAAAATGGGCTTTCCAATTTCACCCTCACTAACTCCTCCTCAAATGTCCACTTTGCCCTTAAATTAACTTATATTTATTTAAATTAATAATAATACAAAATATATTCATATTATATACTATTATTTAAATAAATAACTCAAAACTCCATAATTCCTAATATTCACACCAACCACCGAAAATCACCAAAAATATGAATATTCATATTTAAATAAATTAAATAAATATTCCAATAATTTGGGGTGTTAAACATTTCACCTTGTCCTCTCTATTTATCGTCACCGACTTATCGCATGGTTGGCAAGGGAAAAGTGCATAACACTTTGGGAGATGTACTTCACCATAAACCGCTCTGTGCTGGATTTTTGAAAGTATCAATTGATATTTCTTTAGAGGGGGATGCACTATTACCTATATCTGGCGATATTTCAGATGCAACATTGGTGGGAGACGCAATAGGATCGTATGTTGCGTGGCTGTCAAACCTCATTTTCATATATGATGAGGTATGTTGAAAACCATTACGGACCTTTTAGTATTCAAATGTTTTACGATCCATCTAAGTTATTCTTACATTTAAGTACATTTTATTTGCATGGTAATATTAGACTCCTACAAAATTCAAAACAAAAGATAAGGGGATTGTACGGCATGCCGAGTCAGTTGCATCAAAAAAAGAGTTACATTGATATATATGCATAAAAAATGTTAATTTATCCTCTGAATTCAAAAGCTTCACGATCTTATACATTACCTAACTTATATGATATTTAGATTCATGCTCAAGAGTTGCATCAAGTCAACAAGAATGAGAAGCCTGGATTTAGAAACATGTCCAACAAAAAAAAGGATCTTGCAAAGACCGAGCCTAAAAAAGCATCTATTTCTCAATTTAGATTGTGTCTTGAAACATATGTACAAACAAAAGACGTGATGGAAGGCGCTATTCGTGAAATACCTATGGAGGAAGGTATTTTTGGTTTTTCTTATACCGAAACAATTGTTAAAGAGGATTTGGATCAGATTTTTCATCATTCTGAATTAGACATTGGTGTTATGAATTCATACATCATGTACTCCGATCAATTTTATTTAATTAATTGAACAATTTATTTACTCATTTAAATGAATATTCTAATGTTAATTATGTTTTTATTTAAGGTTCTTTTATGACAAATTGAAGCGCCCTGGTCAATTAACAGAAAGATTCTCTTTCTTATCTCCCAGTTGTATCAACGCACAGTTAATCGATCAAACTCCAAATGCAGTCAAAGATCACTTAGTTGATGCATTTATGGCCACAAAAGATACAAAAAAGTTGTATCTTTTACCATATAATACTGGTCATGGGTTAGATTTTCATTCTAACTTCATTTATTATAATTTTTTGTTTTTTGACGTTGTGTAGAAAATTTTCATCTAAACTTTTGTTTTATTTCCCAACAGATACTGGTTGTTGGTTGCGATTAATCCTATAAGAGAAATAGTATATTATCTGGATTCGTTAGATGATGATCAAACAAAATACCTAGATATGAAGAAGGTGGTTGGTTCGTAAGTAATGAGATTGTTTTAAATATTCGTTTATATTATGTTAAAGCTATACATATATTCTGATCACAAAGACAAACTCGAGTACCAAAGAATAAAGCAAATGACATTACATGGATCAGAGTGCAGGTATATTTTCATAATTTTGATTATAATAGTGATACTACTCGATAAAACAAGTTAAACTATATATCCTGATATATATTCATATTTTTTCTATGTGTCGTGTCCTTGCCATCATAATGGTATAGATTGCGGTTATTTCATATTGAGGTTTATGAAAGAAACTATTCATTTGGATCAAATAGAGATTCCAAACATGGTATGGATTTATAAGTTAGTATTTATTTTAATATTTAACAGATATTTCATCTAATTAATTAGTTTTAACTATATTATATTATATTATATTATGTGGTACTTTGATGAATTCAAGTGTGTTACTTACTCGAAAGATAAACTGGAAGAAATTAAGGAGGGATTGTGTCAATACATTCTTGAGATGATAATTATATAAGGTATATTGTCTTTCTTTATTTTGTGTGAAGTTTATGGTCCTTAGAGATTTCTGTTGTTGTGATGTTTTGTACTAGATTGGAATAGTTTTGGAAGTTGTTGTATAGTTCTGGAAGTTATTGTGAATTAAGGATTGATGGAATTTGTAATTATGTTTGGTGAATCTTTAGAAATTAAAGGTTTTGGAAGTGGATATGTTGTTATTAGAATTATGGATGTTTTCTTGGTGTATGAGGTTTGTGTTGAATTATAATGGTCATAAGGTTTATGTGTTAAATTATAATGGTTATAAGGTTTATATGTTGAATTATAATGGTATATGTTGAATTATAATGGTATATAAGGCTTATGTGTTGAAATAAAGACTTATGTTTAATTATAAAAGTTTGTGATAAATTTTAATAAAAATTTGAATTATAATTGTTGGTGCTGCCATTTTATAATTAAAAAATAAGACTTATGTCAACGCTTTTAACAAAAAACGCTTTCTAAAAAAGTGCTTTTTAAAAAGTGCTTTTAAAAAGCGCTATTTACGTGGAGAATAGAAAATGCTTTGTAAAAAAAGCGTTGTCTAAAGTGGATAAAAGAAAGCGCTTTTAAAGAAAGCGTTGTCTAAAAGAGAACTAAAAGATACATTAGACAACACTTTTAAAAGCGCTGTCTAAAGGGGGACAATAGAAAGTGCTTTTCAAGAAAAAGCGTCGCCTAAAGGTGACAATAAAGAGCACTTTTAAACATAACCGCTTCCTAAAGGGGACATAAGGCAGTGCTTTTGCATTAAAAAAACCGTTGTCTTTACTTACAGCAACGCCACTTTAGGCAGCGTTTTTAAGCGTTGCTAAAGGCCAAAAAAACCGTTGTCTTTTCCCTTATATGGCGTAGTGACCAGTGATGGATCATCATGAGGTGAAAATATTTGCATTGGGTCAAACATTCACTTAAAGGTCAAAGACTCACCCAAACAAGTGGGAGACACAATACATATTTATCAAAAACTTTAAGGTGATAGATGTATGAATCTTCTTATTTATAAAATGATCAAACTTCACTTTTCTAAGCAAAGTGGGACTTAGAACTCACACCTGTTTCTCAATACAACTCACATTTTTTCCCAACACATCTAAATCGCTTCGATCTAATAAGTGGCGTAGTCAAGATTCTATTTTAAGGTATAAAATTAATTTAAATTGGATTAAAAAAATTATTTTAAATAACTGTTAATAAATTTTTATTTTATAAATAAGTCTTAAAATCTTAAGTAATGGAGAAAAAACAAACATGTTTTGAGAATTTAGAAATCATAAATCAATTTAGAATCGACAAAAATGGTGGCGCGCGACAGTTTGATAGCGTCGGTACATGGTGGTCTGGCAAATTCAAGCGGCGGGGTCCACATCAAAGCCATGGCAAGCTGAGGTGGCAGCCTACGATGGGTCGGGTCGGTGACAGTCCAAGTCAGTTTTGGCGGGAAATTTGATTTCATCGATTATCAAATCCGCTACATGCTATTTTTTTTTGTTTTAGACTTCTTCATTTTAATTTGTGGAGTTGTTCGTTAATAGGTTGTGTTTTTGACTTTTTATAAGTATGTTAGGTTTCAACAATTATAAATATGTATCTCTATCATTCTTATCTTTACAATCTTCAAATTTTAGAACTAAAGATAGAGCGAGAAGTGTTTGAGAATCCTAGTGGTAATCTTAGAAGACAAGGATAAATTTTGAAGAGTGTATTCTTGGAATTTGGAAAATACTTAGAGATATCTAATGAGGATTCAGAAACACTTCTAAACACCTTTGGGTTGGGGAAGCACTAGGGTAGAAAATATGATTTTTTTTCTCTTGAGAACTTGAGTGACTATTTTCTTATAATCCATTGTACCTTGGGGATAAAGTTCTAAGAGAAGTCTCCAGAAACAAGACAACAACTTCGATGTGGGAAAAACTTGAATAATTGTATATGACTAAATTTTTTGCTCACAGGTTGTGTCTTAAGCAACAACTGTACTCATTCTGAAAGGTACATAACATATTCATAGTGGAGTAGTAGAAAGAATTTCACAAGATCATTAACGATCTAGAGAATATTGAGGTGAATATTGGATATGAAGACAATGATCTAGAGAATATTGAGGTGAATATTGGATATTGAATTGAGGTGAACATTATTACTTTGGATGAAATCCATACGACTATGAGATCCAAAGAAATTTCAAAGGTGAAAATATTTAAAGATTGATGATAGTTGTGAAGGCTTGAGTGTCTCAAGAGGAGGAAGTGAGCATATAGGTGTGTCCAAATAAAAAAGATTTGACAAGTAAAGGTTAAAAAAGTTTATTTTTGGAGACTCTGTCACTTCAAGAGGAATTGTCTCAAGAAGAAGGACAATGAAGATTATGTTCATATCGATGTTGCTTATGATGAGGATAGTAATGAGAGTATCGTTGCATTTGTGTTGCCGAGTTTGAATACTATAGAGGGTTGGATCATGGACTCGGGTTTCCCTTATCACATGTGACCAAGAAAAGAATATTTTGAGACTTTGAAGTCGAAGGAAGGTAGAGTAGCTCACATTGGTGTTAACAAGGCTTGCATGGTTCAAGGTATTGAGAGGATCATACTTAAAATGTTTCATGATCACAAATTTATTCTTCACCTTGGTGTTAACAAGGCTTGCATGGTTCATTGTATGAAAGTTTTCTATAGTTGATTATGAATGAACAACAACATTGATATACCTTCTAAAATATATAAGCCACATATTTTAGACCCTTTAGCTATGACCACTTCAACATGTGAAATCTTCAAACATCTCATGTTTAACTATAGTTAAATAATCTAGATCATCAAACATGCTTATGAATAACCAATTTTGCATGAGATCTGGAGCACACCTCATGTTGTGAATATGAAACCTACAATCATTGAACTTTTTAAGTCTAGTCATACCAATACCATGAACCTTACAAACATTACTATCACCATGGTGAACTACTCCACCTTGTCCTGACTTCAATGCCTCAAAGTATTATTTTCTAGGACACATGTGATAAGAGACACCTGAGCCAATGACCCAACTCTCTCGAGTCTCCAAACTTTATACCACTAGTACACCAACACTCTCATAACTATTCTCAAATGAGAATGCAAAAATCTAAATATAATCTTCATTGTCCTCTCTTTTGGGATAACCCCTCTTAATATGAACAGGTTTTTGAAAATTAAAACATTTTATCCTTGAATTATCAAATGCCTTTCATTTGGACATCCCTCTACATTCACTTCCTCCTCTTGAAACATTCAAGTCTTCACCGCTTTTGTTAATCTTCCAATATTTCACCTCTAAATTTTTTTAGATGTCATAGTTGTACGAACTTCATCTAAAGTAATAGTATCTTCATTATTGTAAAGAAGGGCATCTTTAAAGTTCTCAAAATATCTGAGTAATGAGGTCATTAAGAGTAGAGTCTTGTCCTCATATTCCATCTTCACTTTAATATTCTTCATATCATCAATGATCTTGTGAATTTCAATAACAACTCTACTATGAGTTTTTTATACTATCACAAAAAATATATAGTTTTATAATATAAGAAAATAACTTATAATTTTTATTTCATATTTAAAAGTAATTACATAAACTTAAAAATGGATAAAATTAGTATATGAAAGACGAAATCATAAAAACCAATATTAAATATTTTTAAATTGAAAGGTTCAATCACACGAAGAAATTTAATTTGTGGGGACAAAAAACAAAAACAACCAAAATAAATAGCCTTTAACAAAAATAACTCTTTAAAAAATAAGACATAACTTTAACTTGACAGGAGAAGATGAAAGACAATAAACATAATAACTTATTTACCCAATTCAATCAAACAACCTACTACATGGGAGAGAGCAGCTCTCAGATTAATATACTTCCAAAAATTGTTACAAGAGATTACAAATGAGTTACAAGAAAATAGTCATTCAAGTTCCCAAGAACAAACATTATTTTTTACCCAAGTGTTTCTCAATCTCTCCAACACCTTATATATAAATCAAACAAACCCAAAGTGCTAAGAAGTATTTCTCAATCCCTCTTAGATATCCCCATGAATTTCTCAAATACGAAAAACACACTTTAAGAATTTATTCTTACCTTCTTAAGATTACCACTAGAATTCACAAACACTTATCTTTGTCTTAACCTTTAAAATTTTGAAGGTTCGGAAGACAAGAATGATAAAGATACATATTTATAGTTATTAAAATTCAATGGATACTTTACAAGTCAAAAACACAACTCATTAACAAATTGATCCACAAACTGAAACAACCAAATCCTATACACAAAAACTTTATGATATGAATCTGATACCCGACAAACCTGAATCTCGCGCCAAAATTGACCACGTCAGACGTCGACAACCCGACAGCCATTGTCGCTTGCCATTGACCTGACCCGTCGGCCACCGCTCGACAGTCTTATTCGCACCATTGTTTCGGCTCCACCGCTGGTCTTCCATAATCTATAGTCTTTATTGATTTCAAAAGTAATTTCTGATTTCTACACTCTTAAAAACATGTTTCTTTTCTCTTTTATCATTTAAGATTTAAGATTTTAAAGATATATTTTAACATTAATCTTCAACAAATTTTATATTACTATGAACTTATTTGGTTAATTCTTGTAATTTAGTCAACAAAATCTTATATTTAAAAATTATGTAGTAATATTTAACACTAAACTGTCTCCAATTATAGAAATAATACACCATAATAAACAAATAGAGACCAAATAACAATAGTGGTTGATGAGAAAATGTGGTTCAGAAAGAACATGCTGAGTGCTATCGTGTGACAACTTTTCGCAGGTATCATGTGACTGCTGCATATGTTCATCCATTTTGACCTAGGTTTCTATTCCTTGAGACAGCATCTTAGGGTGGCCTTATGTATAGAAGGAAAAATGAGACGTGGGAAGGTTAAAAGAGAAAAGTCTATAAGTGAAAGGTCTACAACTTTTGGCCAAAACAATCAAACTTTCATTCAATAGCATCACGAAATTCGATACGTTACTCATGAAAATTTGATAACATATAGTAGTGATTTGCTTATGCTTTTTAAGCATTTTGATGCTTTCCTTAAATCAATACGTGAAATAATTAAAAAAATAAAGAGAAATATTAGTTTAAAATAAATATTTAAAATATTAATCAATACAATAAGGTTCACTCAACTTGCATGTATTAAAGATGAAAATCCATACCTCTGTAGCTAATTATAGGTGTGCATGAAGATCTATCGATTCTTCAAATATTACTATGGAGAGAGTAATTATTTATTAAAAAATTCATCTGTTTGTTATAAAAATAAAATAAAAATTATCTTAAAATTTCTTCAAATAAAATGCTACTTTAAGTAGTTTCTCCTTAAACTTATTTCTTATAAATATTTTTTATGGAAAAAAGAATATAATAAATTCCATGTTTAGAAAAATATTTTTAAAATTAATCACTAAATTGTTAAATATAGTTAGAGATAGCACAACCATTTCTAAGTGTAGAAGAATATTTGTCTTGTATATTTTGTTACATAATTATTTATATATATACAAATATCTTGACTATCAAGATGTTGATATCGTAAAGATATTTTTTCAATTAATGAGATTGATTTGATGATATAAAAATGAATATATATTAAATATAAAGATATTTGTTAAATATAATAGATATTTACATACTCTAATGTAGTCAAAATTAGAGGTTGTCGGATGTTGAGACTAAGTCGAAAATTATGAAAGAGTTGTCGTGAAAGGTCCTTAGCGAAGATGTTAGCTATCTCGTATCGTTAAGGGACATTTAACACACAAACTTGGCCACGAGTAACTTTCTCACTCAGAAAATGAATATTCATCTCAATGTATTTAATGTGTTTATGTTGAACGGAATTTCCAAAGAAATATATGGGGCTTATATTATCACAATTAAGGGTGTTCGTAGTATGGTTTGGGGGGTTTTGACAATAAAAGTCATATGAACTACAAGAGAAAAAACATGAGATTTGGTTTGCTTCGATTGACTTTAGAAATAAAATCAAACCATTGCGATTTTGGTTGGTTCGGTAGGTTTAGTTTTCTACAAGATTTTTATTGAGTCACACATACACATATAGAGGACAACTTAGCTTTCTGTTTAGTCATTCATATATTACCAAATAACAACAAAACTCATCATATTTAGACAACAACTTCCCATTTAATATACAAAAATCATATTAAATAAAAATGAGTAAAAGACATAAAACAATAGCATAAAACAATATCAAAAACATTATAATGACACAAAAACTAGAGGAAATGACAAATTAGAGAAGATAAAAAGGAAAGAACAGAAAAAATGAGAGATTAAAGAAGAATAGGCGCGATAAAAATGAAATTGTAAGAGACAACAATAACATAAAAATAAGAAGGTGAAAAAGAAAAAACATAATAGATGAGTGATTACAGAAGAAGAGGTGAGATGTACCTAGAAAATAAGATGAGAATAATATGCGATACTGCTAGGTGAGATTTGAGAAAGCTGAAACTAAAACTCTAAGTGTGAGGAAGAGTAAGTCATTCGTAAGTGTAAGGCTAAGACATAATAGGTTTGATTTTTGGTTGCATGTGGGTTAAGTAATATTGTGAATCAGATGTCTTGAAATAAAATATAAACGGTTTCTTTATGATCAAGAAACACACAAGGGTTAGGGTTAACAAAGATAACAAGGTAAAACAAGGAACAACAAGGATTGGTTATAAACTGCTATTCTTTCCTTACTCTTGGAACAAGATTACAAGTATACAAGAATAACAAAATAACCTCTCTCTCTTGAAATTAGGATTTTATCTTCCTATTTTTTCGTATGCCAAGATTGAGAAACTAGCATCCTATTTATAATAAAAATAGCACACTAACCTAATGGGTTTTTTAACAATTACCCATTACAAGCTAACTTAGGGTACAAGCTAACTTAAACAATTAGGCTTACAAGCAAGGCCCAATTCAACATGCTAACAACCCTAGCAATATTGACTAATGCATGTTAGAACAAACTTCGACTACAACACGCATTACTCTGACAGCAGTATGCGAACATACTTCGACCTCATGCTTAATTCCTGTCAAACCAGAATCTATCCTTAGACCATACTAGAGTTCGATCCAACATCTCACAAATCTCCACCTTGAATCTAACTCTATAACATCAAGAAACTAGCTTTCTTCATGCAGCTTTATCAACTGTATACAGTGGAAAAACTTGCAACTGGGCAACGTCTTGATTATCATATCAGCAACATTATGATCTGTCAAAACCTTCAGCACTTGGACTTCTCCATGCTCGATTACCCCTTTGACGAAATGCAGCCTCACATCAATGTGCTTGGTTCGCTCATGATAGGCTGAATTCTTCGACAGGTGTATTGCACTTTGACTATCACATTTAACAGTGATAACTTGACCTTTAAGTTTAAGCTCCTTTGCAAAACCTTCATGGCACAATGCTTCCTTCACAACTTCAGTTAGGGCGATATATTCCACTTCAGTGGTTGATGAGGAAACGACCTTCTGAAGTGTAGTTTTCCAACTGATTGTTATCCCAAACATAGTGAACACATATTCAGAAATATATTTTCTGGAATCCATACAATCTGCATAATCAGAGTCGACATATCCTTCGATTGCTGCTTTACTATCTTCACCCAAGGCTCCACCATAAATTAGTACTCTATTCAGAGACCCATTTATGTACCTTAGAATTCACTTCAATGCTTTCCAGTGAGCCTTTACAGGATTCGACATGTACTTGCTTACAAGACTTACTGCATATGTTATGTCAGGCCTAGTACAGACCATAACATACATCAAAGAACCCACTATATTAGCATATGGAATCCTATTTATATAATTTCTTTCAACATTAGTGTTGGGAAACTGATATATACTCAGCTTGAATTGAGGGTTTGTTGGAGTCACAACAGGCTTCGAATTTGACATACCAAACTTTTCGAGAATCTTCTGCAGGTATGCCTTTTGAGATAAGCATAATTTTGACTGCTTTCTATCTCTTCGGATGTTAATCCCAAGAACCCTGGACCCAACTCACAGATCCTTCATGTCTAACTTCTTATTGAGTTCAACCTTCACCCTCATTACATCTTCGACAATGTTGCTTGTTATTAGAATATCATCCACATAGAACAACAAAATAACAAATGAATTACCCGGTCGAAATCTGAAGTAAACACAGTGGTCGAACTGACTTCTGATGAAACTCATGCGTGCCATGAACTTGTCGAATCTCCTATTCCACTGTCGAGGAGATTGTTTCAGTCCATATAAGGATCTATTCATCTTGCACACATAATCTTCCTTCCTTTTTTCGACATATCCTTCAAGTTGCATCATCAGGATTGTTTCATCTAAATCACCATACAAGAACGCAGTCTTCACATCCATATGTTCCAGTTCAAGGTCGAAGTATGTCACTGTGGCAAGCAACATTAGAATGGATCTGTGCTTCACAACATGAGAGAACACATCATTAAAGTCGACACCTTCTTTCTAAGTGAACCCCCTAAAAACCAATCTTGCTTTGTATCTCTTCGATGTCACTCTTTCGATTCCTTCCTTAACTTTGAAAATCCATTTACAGCTGACTAACCTAGCTCTAGCAGGTTTCTTGATCAGTTCCCAGTTGTTATTATCATGAAGATATTTCATCTGATCATCCATGGCCTTCAGCCATTCAGTCTTCTTTTGACTCCTCATAACTTTCTTATAGTCTCTAAGCTCTTCATCTAAAACCTCACTTGCAGAGATTAAGGCATAAGTTATAAGATCTGCATACCCAAGTCTCTGAGGTGGCTTGATGACTCTCCTCGACCTGTCTCTTGCTAGCATGTAGTCATTATCAGTCTCCTTATCTTCGACAACATATTCTACATCTTCTTCGACTTCATTTGGGGTACACAATTCAGCATCAACATGTTTCGCCTCAACATGAATCTCTTCTTGTTCCAGCTCTTCGTCAGCATCATCAGTTTTCTTGAAAGCCATCTTTACTTCATTAAAAACTACATCTCGACTGGCGACACACCTCCTGTAACCTGGCTCTAGGCACCATAGCCTATAAGCTTTGACTCCTTCAGAGTATCCCATGAACATGCATTTCAGAGCTCTAGATTCGACCTTGTCTTGCCTAATATGAGCATAGGCCACACAGCCAAATACTCACAGTCTGTCGAGACTAGGTGGATGTCCCGACCAAACTTCTTCAGGTGTCTTCATTCCCAAGGCAGTTGAGGGACATCTATTTATCAGGTAAGTTGTTGTCGAAACAGCCTCCATCCAAAACACCTTCTTCAATCCAGCACTAACCAACATGCATCTAACCCTTTCAAGGATTTTTCGATTGAATCTCTCAGCTAAGCCATTTTGTTGAGGAGTACCTTCTACAATATTATGCCTTGCAATCCCAGACTCAACACAGTAACCGTCAAACGTTTCGTTGCAGAATTCAAGGCCATTGTCGATTCTCAACCTCTTAACTTTTCTGTCAGTTTGAGTTTCGACCAAAATCTTCCAACTTTTAAAATTCTCAAAAGTTTCATCCTTCATCTTCTGAATGAATACCCATAGGTTTCTGGAATAGTCATCAACAGTGGATAGAAAATACCTTGCACCTGAGTGTAAAGGATTCCTTGTAGGCCCCAAAGATCAGCATGAATATAATCCCGGGATCCATGTGTTCTTTGCTTGCCTTTGTTAAACTTCTCCCTACAGGATTTTCCAAATACACAAGATTCACAAAACTCCAAATTTTCGACTTTGTCACCTCCTAGCAGGTTCTGCTTCCCCAATTCGACCAGGCCTCTTTCGCTGACATGACCCAATCTCATGTGCCATAATTCTATCTTCGACGCAGGTTCCATGGATGTAACATTTGTCGAACAACTTACGACCTCAGCCTCAAGGGTATACAAGCCTTATTTCTTCACGCCTCTCAAGACTTCTTTCGACCCCTTCATGACTCTTAGGATACTTTTATCTCCTTAACATATCCCTTTCTATCGAATTTACCAAGATAAATCAAATTTCTCTTCAAGTCAGGTACATACCTGACTTTAGTCAATAACCTTATTGACTTATCATGGAGCTTGAATCTCACAGACCCAATACCTACAATTTTGCAAGATTCGTTGTTTCCCAACAGCACATATCCACCATTTTGATCATATAGATCCTCGAACAATTATCTTTTTGGAGTCATGTGCAAAGTGCAACCTAAATCCATAATTCACTCTTTTCTCGAGCTGCCACTTGAAACCACAAGAACATCAGATGAGTAGAAGTCATTTTGAACAATGGCTGCGTTGCCATAACCTCCATGATCTTTCAAGCGATCAGGGTATACCTTTCTTGTGTGACCCTCCTTCTTACAGTGATAACATCGAATACCAGATGTTTCGCCACTATAATATTTCTGTTAACTTTTACCTTTCTTCTTGTAGAACTTACCATCCTTTAGCAAGAATTTTCCCTTAACGATCAAACTTTCGCCCACCGTCGAAGGTTTATGCTCCTTTCATTCGTTCAAGTCCTTAGAATACAAGGCTGATTGAACTTCTTCAAAGGTCAGGGACTCCCTTCCATACAAGAGAGTTTCTTTGAAGTGAGCATGTGTTTTAGGCAAAGCACACAACAACAACAATTCTTGATCTTCATCATCGATCTTCACATCAATATTTTCAAGATCAAGAATCAGCTTGTTGAACATATCCAACTTATCAACCAACACTTTGTCTTCAAGCATCTTGAATGAATACAAAGCTTGTTTTAGGTAGATTCGATTCACCAGAGATTTGGTCATGTACAAACTTTTAAGTTTCACCCATAATCCCGATGTTGTAGTCTCCTTTGATACTTGTCGAAGAACCTTATTACCAAGGCTCAACAATATTACGTTATGGGCTTTCTCAATCATGCCCGTCTTTTCTTTTTCCGTTAACGCATCGTCTATGGCTGCCTCTCCCTTCAACGCTTCCAAACAACCCTGCTAAACCAGTAGGGCTTTCATCTTCAAGCGCCACAGACCAAAGTCGTTCACTTCGGTGAACTTTTCAATCTCATACTTTGTTGAAGGCATCTTATCCATGCTCACCGCACCAATTTGTTGTGAATCAGATGTTTTGAAACAAAATATAAATGATTTCTTTATGATCAAGAAACACACAAGGGTTAGGCTTAACAAAGATAACACTGTAAAACAACAAGGAACAACAAGGATTGGTTATAAACTGTTATTCTTTCCTTACTCTTAGAACAAGATTACAAGTAGACCAAAATAACAAAATAACCTCAATCTCTCTTGAAATTATGATTTTATCTTCCTATTTTTCCTTATGCCAAGATTAAGAAACTAGCATCCTATTTATAAGAAAACTAACACACTAACCTAATGGGCTTTTTAACAATTACCCATTACAAGCTAACTTAGGGTACAAGCTAACTTAAATAATTGGGCTTACAAGAAAGACCCAATTTAACATGCTAACAACCCTAGCAATATTGACTAATGCATGTCAGAACAAACTTCGACTACAACACGTATTACTCCGACATCAACATGCAAACATACCTCGACCTCATGCTTAACTTCTGTCGAACCAGAAGCTACCCTTCGACCATACTAGAGTTTGATCCAACATATCACAAGTAAAATTTAGATTGTAACATAATATGGTTTAGTTTGATTTGGTTTGGTTTTAAAAATACAACTACAAACTGAACCGAACTATGTGGTCTTGTTAAAATTGACTTAAACACATCTGAACTAAATGTAATTTTTGTGATTTTAGGTTTGGGTTGGTTCAATTTAACGTCTTTCTATTTGGTTAGTTTGAGTTTGAACACCCATAATAACAATAGACTAATGTGGCCTTCAAGGCAGGGCAACATAATTCTAGAAGAAGATTCCCAACACAACATGACTCAGATACTACATTAGCGACTCCATAATATTCAGCTTAAGCATTGGAACAAGGAAATGTAGGTTGCCATTTGGTAGACCAAGAGATGAAGTTGTCCCTAAAGTATATACAATACCTGGATGTAGACTTTTGGGTGTCTCGATATCCATCCATGTCTGCATCACCATATGTGATGATCTTATCAATGAGGAAGGATATATATATATATATATATATATATATATATATATATATATATATATATATATATATATATATATATATATATATATATATATATATATATATATATATATATATATATATATATATATATATATATATATATATATATATATATATATATATATATATATATATATATATATATATATATATATAAACTGAAATTAAAAGTTCCTTGAATATGTAAAATGATGCACTTCAAGGAAAACATATGTTATTTTCTCGAATAATGCATTAACAAACACACTTTCTACAAGGCATTCGTGATATCAGGTCTTGTAAAAGTCAAGTATTTAAGTTCTCCAACAAGACTATAATACTTAGTGTTATCATGATATGCATTTCCAGAAGATCCCCTTAGTTTGGCTTAAGTGCCCACCAGTGTATTTGATGGTTTGCAAGAAGTCATCCTCAAATCCTCAATAATTTTCTCGCAATATTTCTTTTACGAGAGAAAAATAATACATGTGTGTATGGTAATAGAAAATACCAAGAAAGTAACTAAAAGGACCTAAATCCTTAAGAGAAAATTTAGAGCCGAGTTTAGTCATGATTGATTGGCGAAGGAAATGTGAGGAGGCAACTAGAATGATGCCATCCACATAGAGAAGGATATAAGCTATATCATTACCTTGATAGTAGATAAATAAGAATAACTGGAGATGCTGTGAGAGAAACCCAAGGTAGCAACATAATTAGTAAGTCGGTGATACCAAGTTTTAGGTGCTTGTTTAAGTTTATATAATGACTTCTTGAGCAAGCATGCATATTCAGAATCTTGAGGATTGCAGAAACCTGATGGTTGATGCATGTAAATAGTTTCATCATGATTACCACGAAAAAATGTGTTATTTAAATCTAATTGATAAAGACACTGTGATTTTGATAGATCAATAATAGCATCGTCTGAATAGTGGTTGGTTTAACTACTGAATGAAATTCTCATAATAATTAATACCATTTTGTTGAATGGAACCATCACCTAAAAGTCAAACTTTATACCTCTCAAAGAACCTTCCAGCACTACTACAGAAAACACCTATCACAACGGTTGAAAAAGAGATACCACCACACTTGTCCAAACATTGTGAGGTAATGTGTGATTGTATGTATGATGCTTTCCACCATGAACATGCAAACGTGAACATATCTATGTAGCGCGCTACCTACCATAATAGATACTTTAAACTACCGTTATGATATTCTTTAATGCAACATATTTAACAACGGTTGTGCTAAACAACCACTGTGATTTATAGACTTGAATTTATTATAAATTATATGGAATGCTTGTTTCACCAATGCTCACTAAAAATTTAACCTTTCAATCTACACTAGAACATTATAATATGACAAATTAAGTTATATTAGAAGAAAAAGTTCACGTTTAATGCTTGACAAGAGTTCTTCAACTCCTTATCCGTATTTTCTTCTTTGACGGTAAGAACTTGGTTTAATGATCCTAGTTCTTCAACCTCCCCTTCCTTCACCTCTAGTTCTTTTTCCAAAATATTATTTACATTGAAACACAAAATTAGAGGTGGAGATAGGGGTGGTTGAAGACCTACAATCATTAAACCAAGTTCTAACCGTCAAAGAACAACGTGTAGTTAACGATGTGACAAATTCTTGTCACGAATTGAACGTGTACTTGTTTTCTAATACAACTTTGTCTACCATATCATAACTTTCTAATGCAGTTTAGAAAGTTATATATTAGGCAAGGGATTAGAGAAACACTCAAACCACAAAATATATAATAAACCCATCTTTTAAACAAACATTACCAACAACATTCTTTAAAAACATTCATCAACAACAAACACAATACAATAAATATATCTCATAAAATGCTTCAGAAACGTACCATACATGTCCCATAATGGCGTGTCCACAATGAAATAAGGATGGAGCTAAAGTTAGGGCTAAAAACTTGTGTATATTTTGAATGGATGTCATTCTGGATTTTTGACACAAGTTTGCAATGCTAACTTTAGCTTCGTCCTATTTATTGAAATAAGCATCCCTACCTACAAGACAAAACAAGAAGAAAGTTCAAACATCATGAAACAAGCTATTGAAATAGATTTTGAAAAAAACTATTGAGAAAACAAACATATAAATACCTATTGGCTTAGATTTGATGTTATAGTTTTGTTTTGGGGTTTCCATATGAGAGAGATGAGTGACAGAGTTGTTAGGGTTTCATTTTGAGAGAGACGGGTGAAAGAGTTATTAGGGTTTTTTTTAGAGAGGGGAGTTATATATTGAAGTGAGAGATGATTTTTCTTATATACAAATAAGTATCACCTTTCACCGCAGTCAGAAAAAATTGTGATGATATACAAGGCCAATCACATTTTTATCAAGATAAATGGCTAATTGTTGATGTTTGGATTCAAACCATTTCACTATGTGTACCTTTGACTACGGTTGCTACATATCATCGTTGTGACATGTCCTTTAGTAAATACTATAAAAAAAAGCGCCCAAAAATAAACTATTACCACAGATAACACTACGACCGTTGTAAAGTTGGTGTTACAAAAGATCTATTTTGTAGTAGTATAGATTTATTTTTATGTGTCAAAATCCACAAACTTTGAATTATATTGGCATAGGAGGATGTCGCATTAAGTCACACGTCTTATTTTCAATAAGATCATCATATTTGTCTTTCATGGATATTTTCCAATTATGATAATGTAATGCATGAATGAGATGGGTAGTAAATGGATAAATAGAGTTTGGAGATGAGGTATGGATATTAAAAAAAATTTAGCCTTAAAATTTCCATGTTTTTCTCAGGTGGTCATTTGATGTGAGGGAGGTGAGTGATGTAGTGACTTGATTGAGTCGATGGTTTTTGGTGAGGCAAACTATAAGGACGAGATGAGATTTTGTGTATACTATGTAACTTGCTATGAGGTAAGGGTCGTAGTAGTGGGATTTAGGAATGAGGTAGTTATGTTCGATGGAGTAGCATTTTGAGTAAGGGAGAGTTCATTTGCTAGAGTAGTGTTTTGATGAGAATAAGTTGAATCTGAGTTAAGAAAGGGTGTCTCGCTTGTATCAAAGAATTCATAATTAGATGTTGGAGGAGAATTTTAGGTAGAAAACCTAAACATATTTTCATCAAAGGTGAAATGCATAGAAATAATTATTTTATGACTTAACAACTCAAAACATTTATAACTTTTATGATTTGAAGGATAACCCAAAAATACATATGATGTTGAGCGAGAATGTAATTTACTTGTAGATGTGTATGAAAGACAACCAAATACTTTAAGGTGATATTATGATGGTTTTTTTTGGTAAAACATTTTAATGGTAGTTTGTTGGGAATGCTTTTTATTGAGGAGGATGTTGAGGAGGTAAGTGGTCATCTGTAGTGCACCAAAAAAAAGGTGGAAGAGAGGCATGATCTAGAAAGGTGCAAATGATAATATTGATGGTTCAAATTTTTATTTTTGCTTTTCAATTTTAAGGAGAGGTGTTGGGACAAGATTCCATTTAGTTTACAAAATCCATGAGAAATGTGCATTGTCATACTTTTTCCATTATCACATTGAACTTTTTTTTATTTCTCTTTCAAATTGTATTTTAATATGAGCACGAAATTAAACAAATGTGGAATGCACTTGAGATTTATTTTCTATTGTAAAAGTCCATAAAATGTTTTAAATCATCATGGAATAAATGATAATAACAATGTCCAACTGAACTTAGAATATGCGAGATCCAAATATCATAATGGAAAATATCAAAAGGAAATAAAGTATAGGAAAACGATTCATAAAATGGTAACTTAGTTGTTTTTCAAAAGGACAAGAATGACCAATAAATCTTTCAAAACTTATTACAGAAAATGAAATTGTTATGGTGAAGAGAACTTAAAACCAGAGTGCCTGGATGTCCTAAGCGGTTGTGCCATAATTCTTTGGATAAAATGAAAAAGGTGGATGTTAAGGAGTTGGTAATGGTTAGTGTTATGGAAATTGAATAAAGTTTATCCGAGCTATCAGACTTCATTAAAAGAATTATTGTCTAAAAATCCTGCATCGTAAGCCAAAAGGACTAAATTCAACAGAAATATTGTTGGGCGTGTGACTCCACTCACAATAGGGGGTGAATTATGTGTTTAATAAAAACTTAAGTTAGAAAAACTTTATGGATCAAGATCATAGGTTGAAAACATTTAAGAAACTTTTTAGAAATAAAGAGCGAAAAATAAAATTAAAAAAGTAAAGTGCAAAAAGTAAAATGTAAGGGAGGAGAGGAAAACACCAAAAGTTATAGAGGTATGATAAAAAAGAGAAAAGACATAATCCTCTCCCCAATATTTAATTTTGAGAGTATAAAATATTCTTAAGAGCTTTTAGTAGGTTGAACTCTTGAACCCCCTTATACAAAGATACTGAAGTTTGTGGCTAATTTTAAACCAAACAATAAACATGAAAATAGAAAGGGAGTCTTCCTTCCAATGATGGATTCAAGAAGTTAGTATCCTTTCCACAAGAAACGTGGATCGGTTAGTCTTCAAGTTTCAAACAAAGATTTTATCACAAACTGATCTTGAACTTGGGAGAGCTTTTAACACTGGGCTGAGCTCACAAACCAAACTTGGTTTTATACTAGACTGACCAAGAATCTATGATAACTTACCACCGGGTTGATCTCAAACCGATATAAACTTTTAATACTGAACTGAGCTTGAACCGAATCTTGTTTTATTCTGGGTTAACCAAGAAATTGTGAGATTTTAAAAACAGACTGATCTTAAACCTTTGAAAGCTTTTAAGCAGGTTGAAAACTTGTGTGTGTATGTAATTAGCCATATACTTTACGAGAAAACCCTTATGATTTTACATTGTATAATCCCTCATACATATCGAGGTATACTTTCATATACTTCAAGACTTGCTAGATACTTCATTCTTGTAGACACTTGCTTGAGCTTGAGATGAAGCTTGAGTTATATTCCATTTGGTTACCATCATCTGAGAATCAGACTTATCAACCCTAATGATTAAGTTTCGTCTTATCAACCCTAATGCTCTAGTTGCACCTTTAACCGCTTTATGCTTAACTATAGATGTTATCATCAAGGACTAATTCTCTTCATAAAAAGCATGTCCATCTTTAAGAGAGATTCTTTTATCAATGATCTGCAAAACAAAGGTTCCACAAGTATCATTATCAACGGTAAATTTTCTTACATATACCATATTTGTATTTAACTTTGGTTCATGTAAAACATTATTTTGGGTTAGGTAATGATGAGGATCAAAACTAATGTATTTCCATAAATGATAACTAGAATTTTATGGCCATGACTAAGAGTAACATTAATGCTCATATTGGAATAAGATGTGAGACAACCTCCATTTGTAGTCATGTGACATGTGGCATAGTGTCAATGTACCGCTGATCATCCAGAGGAGACATAGATAGAGTATGAAACACAACTTGAGTTTTGGTTGGTGCATATGATGGTTGGGTGCTAGTTTTTGCTACAACTTCCATATGATTGAGTTGAGGCTTACACCCAAGAATTTCAGGCTAGCGATGAGAAGGAGACCAATTCTTCTAATTTGGTGTTTTTAGGCATGGACATGGTGGTGTGACCCATGTTTTTCATGATGCATCCATGGTGGAAAGGCCAATTATTGTTGTTTGGTGATGAAAATGGTGACAATTATTGATGTTGTGATCGACCACCGCAACCTTTGCTCGGCCCTTACCACGACCACAACAGCTATTTCATATACTATGGTTTAAAGGTTTATTGTTACACCAATCATGGTTCCAAGCAAGTTTAGCCGTTGAATCATGTTCTATAACTGTGTTGAGAAAATCATCGGATATAGTCTCATAGATTCATTGTAGGACAACTGCATCAATACATGACCAAAGTCTATGATCTATTTCTTTGAGAAAGGGATCATTCGAATCATCTATAGAGGGAGGAATGATATGGTCTTTGACAGAAATTTTAAAGTGTTTTGATCATGTATTGTATTAACTAATTTCCATATCTAGCTTAATTTTGACGAAGTTAGTGATGTTAGGGACAATGGGCATGATGAGTGATAGGAGTACGAGTTTTAGTAAGTATCAAAGAAGATTTAAGTTATGAAGAAGCAATTGGAGAGGGAGGATGAGATTCAACCATGAGGTAGAAGGAATTTAATTTCGCCTAGTTGCTAGGAGAAATGAGAGAAAGAGATTGTCAGTGGTGAATGTAAAAGGCTATGGTTAGAAACCAAAACTTTTAGATACCATGCAAGATAATATTTACCTTATATATTTCATTGGATAATTATGTATATATATACAAGGGTATTTTGACAATCAAAATGTTACTAAATCGTAATGGTAATCAAAATGTTACTAAATCGTAATGGTAATCTCTTAATCAATGAGATAAATTTTTTAAATAAACAAAAATTAATATATAAATATAAAAGTATTTTGTTTATAAAATATATTTACATATTCTAATTTTTAAGTTCCTAATGTATAGTATGGTGAACTTTGAAGTTCAACTATGCCAGTTTGAGGTTTTAATAGTGTTTTTTAGCCTTTAATTAATAATGTTACTTAAAATTACGTTATGAGTGGGATTGAGATTATAACTCTCTTTTAGTGTTATTAAATGTTATCTTTTAATAAAATATTTTTAAAAAACTTTACTAACCCTTCTTTGAGAGTTAAATAAAGGCCTATAATTTTTATTAGTGTTTTTATATAAAAAAAATCAAATAAATAAAAGATGTACTTTAATAGAGTTTTAAAGGCTTGAATAGTTTTGTGGTCCTTTAATTTAATTTATAGTTTGGGGTGGTAAATAGCTCTTTATAGAAATCTTATTATTTTTATGAGACTTTCTTTTCTTTAGGTGGTAAAATGGAGTTTAGGGAGGAGGAACTATTATGATTTGGCATATCGTGGTATGAACCACTTGACGGGCTCGGATGTTTCATCAAACATGAAAGAATTGAAGGAAAAAAGTTATTTTTTCTTTTCTTGAAAGTAGTTTTGGAGGAGATCAACGGAAAACTCGTACACCTTCTCATAATGGTTTCAAAATCCTACCCTTCCGATTAATCAATAGCAGATTAAGATCTATAGCTAAATTAATAGTGAATGTATTTCTTCTTTCTTTTTTGGTGGTCTTTGATCTAGTGTTGGTGGTCCACCTAGATTGAGCTTTAGCTCAATCCTTCAATAGGATGCAAACTATAAATGGTGTTTGTTGTATTTTTTTTAAGTTGACTTGTAGGTATTTTTCTAGTGGTAGTTTTTTCTCTCATTTTGGCATTGCAGTTCTTCCTTCTCGTGTTTGGTGGGTTTTACTATTGTAGCTTTTGGTACATCTTGTATTGACCGTCTTTGGTTCTACTGAATCTGAACTAAGAAGATAGAATGAGCCACATGACCAATTTGTATTGTAGGGGGAAAAGTTAGGGTTGTAAAAATTACATAAATAACATGAATAAAGATTACAATTTCTTCAAGTGGTTAGATGATAGCATTATTAAAGAGATTTGAATATTGAAAAGCCAAAAAAAAATATTAACGGATGATTGAAGATGTTAATTGTGTTTGTGTTTGTGTTTGTTAATTTATAGTTGAATATAATTTTATTAATAATGTATTTTAAATATATGTTTTGGTACAAATTCTTTTGTAATCCTTATTTGAAATTAATAAAAATAACTTTTGAGCGAATTGTGAGATTGTAAGTATGTGTTGCGAATAATTCTGAATAATTGAAATAATATATTTTGATTCTTTTTGTCATCTATATTTCTTTTTCTTTGATGTCTTTGATATGGTACTTCTTGTGCCTTATTCCCCACTTGTATTTGTGAAACCTTTTGATAGTGTGACTATTTACATGCGATATCATTATTTGTTATTATTTCATCTTAGAGAAGAACAACTCAATAAACTTTACCACAAAAGTTAGAGACTGTTAAAATGCCTCAAAGCTCTACAATTAGTATTTTGGACTTGCCTTAGTTATGAGCATGATCCCTTACTCAAGAACTAGATGCATCTTAGAACCTCCACGATGGTCCAGTGGGAGAGGCTTGGATCGTGAGAGTATGTTTCTTTCAAAGTTTTAGGTTTGAATCTTGTTAGGTGTAATCAATCATTGTGTTGGATCGGTCTATATGGAACTTTACTCTGATTTTAAACAAAATCCCCACTAGTGGACGGTGGGATTTGTCCTATTAAATTAGTCGATCTCTGGACCGAATACCAAGATTAAAAAAAGTCTTCTTAGAGAACACTCCCACACGTGACATGACTTAGTTATCATATTCTTATTAAGTTTTAATGTATTTACCACTACCATAAATATAAATATAAAATAGAAGATATTAATTTGAAATTGATGTAAATAATTAGTAAATCCAATTGAAAAATAAATATTATATTCGAAATTAAAAGAGTCATTCAATTAAGAATAATTTTGTCTATAAATAAACTATTTATGATGAGATGATGAATTTAGATGTTCATGAGTTCAATTGATCCATTCAACCTAATAATTAAATTAATTTTACCTATATTTTACATGAACATGTTTAAGTCAAGATGCAACCGCTCAAATTTAAAAGTTTGTTTTCTTTGAGTGATTAAAAGTTTAAGAGTAAAAGAAAATGGGTCGCAAAAGTTTGTTTTCATTAGGGTATTTGATGAGATTGTGGGTCTCATTCTTACGTATCCTTATATGGGATGAGAAAATCAAAGAAACGTAGTTCTTCATAGAAAATCACGTGTTGGTTGATTAATTTTATTGAACGACTGTTTAGATCACGCTTTAGTGGTTAAACGTTGCTTATGCTCACAATTGGAGGCTTTAAGCCTTTGTTCGTGTTGCGGTAAAATGAAATAAACATTGTTCTTTTGTAAAAAGGTTTTTGATCGTGCGGAGGAGAGAAAATAAGTTTGATGTGTTGAAGTTTTTTTTTAGTGAAAGACAAGTATCCACACAACAAGCTCTATAGCCAGTGTACAAATACTTGAGGAGAAAAGAGGTCTAAACCAAATTAATCCTTTTTTATCCAAATTTGTTGTGAAATATGTGTGTTAAACTAAGTCAAGGTCCTTTAACGAAAGACGAGTATTCGCACAGTGAGCTCTACATCCGGTGTCTGAATGCTCGGGGAAAAACGAGGTCTACACCCAATTGACCCCTTTTCTTATATATAAGAACGAATCATATTCGGTTAATTATTATGTTTTAATGTGGATGACGAGTCTTCGAACATCGACCTCTACAACCAATGTTCAAATACTTGAGAAATAACAAGGTCTACACTCAATTAATCCATTTTCTTCCCATTTATTTAAAGAAAAGATAATTATAAGATTGAGTATTTTTATTTTGATTTAGAAAGTAAGTTCAATGTAGATCGAGGTTTGATTTACGTTAATTTGAAATCGATCGAAAGAAATGAGTTTTAAAAATACCACTTGATGTTGAATCAAGAATTTTTAATATTGAAAAATACTCATTTTATTTATCATTTTTTATTTAGTTAATTAAAATAATTAAGAAAATAAATAAAATGATAAACATAAAAGAGAATGGGGTGTAAGATAGCAATGTGAAATATGGAAGTAGTAAAAACAAAAAAATTATGGCCTAAGGCCCAAACACAAACAAAAAAACAATGAAATAAATTATATTTAAAAAAGGGAGTGCTGATAGAAAATTAGGCCCAAGATATGGCCCAAATAGCAGGGTCCATTAGAGGCTTTAAGGGAGTCAACTCTATTGACTCTACCTCAACCTCTTGATCTGATGACTTAAGATCTAACGGTGGAAAAGAAGAGTGCATGGTAATGATCAAACGGTGCCCACACAAAGGGCGGACAACTAAGGCTAAGTCAACGATCCAATGGTCAGGGAGTTGTCCACATGTTTCCAGGTGTTCGCAAGGGGATGATAGAAAGATTACTAAAGTGAAGGACTCCCTCACATGGGATTCAGACATCTATCTCTCTATCTATCTATCTATCTATCTATCTCTCTATCTCTCTCTCTCTCTCTCATACACACACACACACACACCTCTCATCTCCCCACCACATAAACTTTTAACAATAACTAAAACACCATCAAAATGGATCGGCCATGGTGGATGCTATGAACACCACAGTGGTGTTCATATGCGAAAACCCAGAAACCACCAAAATGGACCAATTCCAAAAACCATCCACATAAACCTTAGGCCAAATACTATTTTAAACATAAATCTGGCCTCAATCCAAACCAATAACCCTTAATTTCAAATATCAAACAAAATCCTAATTCAAATCCCTAGATGCAAAACTCAATAATTATAATTCCAACTCGTACCAACTAAGCAATTAATCATACAATAGAAGCAAGGCAATAACGATCTCCTGATAAAACACAAACAAAGTGGAAGAAAGAGTTTTAGTATCAACTCTAGTGAATGAGGCTGAGTTGGGAGCTGGGCAAAACTTCAGGTTTCTTTGTGTGTGCCTCTTGAGTGCAATATGAGTTAGATTTATAGGTGAGTGGATGAGTGAATTGGGAGGGAAAAGAAATGGAAGTGGAGTTTGTTAGATTAATTTGGAGGGAACTATTGTGATCCTCGTGAAATGATTGAGGGAGGGTTGAGATGATTTTGTGATCATAATTTGTTAGGATTTGTGTTTCTTTGATTGTATGGAATGATTGTAGCATGGTGATGTATGTTGAATTGAGGACTCATGCATTTTACATTGCTAATTGCACTTTGTTTCATTTTATTTTTATTTTGTTTAATTCAGTTTGACATATATGTGGATGTATGTTATATTGGGATGATAGATGTTGATGGAATGATTCACACGCGTTTGTCCTTTGCTTGAAATTTTTTTATTGTTTTCATTTTGTTTTAGTTTAATTGATGGATGTAGTGTATTCATGTGTATATCGTGATGAATGGATATAACATAATGAATTGGCCATACGTTTTGCTCTCTGCTTGTAATTTGTTTCACTTTGATGTATGGTGTGTTATGTGAATGTTTATGTTGTTGTGATGAATGATAATCTCGTTGTTTGCTTGTTTGCACTTTGTTACTTTTCACTTTTCCACTTATTATTATTTTTTTGGTTGTAGTGTAATGCATGGCGTGCTGTTATGGTATGAAGTGATGTCATGTGAAGGCATGAGATGAAGATGATGGAGTGTGGGAAAAACATGCTACTGAATCATGAGAATGATGGTGTAAAGGGTGCAAACTCGTGTGGCAAATGTGGGTCAAAGTCAATGAAGACAAATGAAATCCCTTTCTATTTTTGTATTTTAAATCCTTTATTTTTTGTATTATTTTTAAGACATGCATGTGATGTATGATACTTGAAAGTTATGTAATGTAACACTATTTAAAAATGTAGAATGCACTTTTATTGTAATATTTGTTTTGTAAATCATATAAAACTATTCCACTAATTTATTTCACATTTGACTTTAGATGCATATGAAATAATATCATTATAAAGCACATGAGACCAATTGAAAACAAACTCTCCAAAAGCATGATGTGTGCATAACGGATGCAAAATGATGAATACAACAAATGACTAAAAAGAATGGAAGATAATAAAGGATAACCATGTTATGACTTAAGATTAAATAAGGACCTAAAGAACAAAGTCATACACAAAGTCTAAATATGAATGTCAATGGCCATAGGCCAAATGGCTTATTATGGGTGAAAATATGAATGCAAATAAATGACCATGTCTAATTGATCCTAAATTTAACTGGACCTAGACCTAAAATATCAAAGATCAAAATGCGAAACAAACTCAAATACCAAAGATAAATGTGGGACAAAATTGGGGTACAACAATAGTAACCTCCAGATTGGATGATTACATCATCTTGTGTGATTTATGTTGTTCTGCGCCGGCCAGAAGGGCCATCGACTGTGGCCCAAATATAGTTATAATTTTCCCAACTGCTCTCACTATAGGGGAATTACCCTAGGGAAGATCATAGGAGATTCGGGGCCAAGATACATCTAACGGCTCCCCGAATCCTAAGCCTATAGAATAGTTGGTTGTTATAACCGCTCCATTATATAAAGAGCATGCACGTCAATTTCAGGTACACAATTTTAAATTCAAACTTCATTCACTCATCTCTCTTAGATACTTACTTGAGCATTGAAGTGCTAAACTTGCAGGGCATCCCCTCCTTCACCTCAACATAAGCTCAGGTTCATCGATGCACTCTGCAACTTTTGTTCTTCGATCAATTCTTGTCCCATAATGAAACAATGGCGCCGTCTATGAGAATCGACTTATGATTCCGAATTTTCCATGATTAAACATTCCTACTTCATTTATCTGATACAAAGCTTTCTCAACATCATAGATCAAAGTTTCTGAAATCGAACCTTGGAACCACTGTTCTCAGTCTATTCTAGTAATAAATCAACTCTACTTTTCAGAAATTCCACATCTTTTAGTCACCAAATCTTTATAAAATGGATGGATCTAAAGTCAACCACTTTTCCGCTTTTCACAAAGTGGTCAACACTGCTGATGTTGCTCAATTTGCAAGAGATCTACCACCTCCTCCTACTGAAGGCGATATGAATCAAGTTGCAGCAAACACTACACCACGTACATATCTCCTCTAACCTCCTCATTTAATTTGTTTTGTTTCTCAATTAAAATAAAGGAAAACCTTCATCCAGGCCTCTGACACCACCGACAGTATCGAGACCAGAAACATTGTCTGGTTTTCTATTGTTACAAGCGAGTCATAAAGCATAAGGCGTGAATGAGTTGCTGAACAATATGTACAACATTGTTCGACAGAAAAACTTGAAAGAGATGAAAAAAATATTACTTTGTCTAGAATAAAGCTCGCACAATGAACCTTTAAAGGGAATCACGGTGCAGGAATCCAATTCCAATAGAAACCAAACAATTATTCTCGAGTTGACCGTATAACGATGAGAGAAATAAGAGGCATCAAACATCTTCCTACAATTAGGGGTGGAAATAGGTCATGCTAGACCTTAAAAGGTCTGAGCCTACCTACGAGGCTCTTTTCTTTTGTCTAGCTTGGCCTTTCTAAAAGTTTGGTCTGGCCTGAAAGCCTATTAAAAATCTGTTTCACATGAGGCTTTCAAATAGTCAATTTTACCTATTTTAGAAGTTTTATGGCACAGCGGAAACAACCTAAATTGAATTATCTAACCAAACTTCCATCGAAAAGCTCAGATATGCGTAAAGGTACACAAATTTATGATAATGAACACAATTTATTAAAAAACTATTGATCACAAACAATTGAATGCTAAGTTGTATGTAAAGCTTATTCCTAATGATCAAAACACACAAAATAAAATAAAGTAATTTATCAAATACTTTATGTGCAATCGATATCGTTTGGAAATTTTCTTTGTTTTGTTGATCTTAAAAACCAATCACAATCAAACGAACTATGATTATATCAACACAACCTAATTCAAAATGTGATTAAAAAAATTCCCAAATGAGTTGATCAAATAAACAATGAATTCAGTCATTTGAAAACACAAAATTAAAAAAGAGAGACAGAGAGAGAGAGAGAGAGAGAGAGAGAGAGAGAGAGAGAGAGACAGAGAGAGGGGGGGGGGGAGGAAGAGAGAGTACACAATGATTTGTTTAGGCAGTTCCACAATCGGTCTCGATATGGATACGTCTGCCCTCAATTCAAATTCAAATTGAGATATTATAATATATATTACTTTGCAAATGTGTGTATACAAAGGATGAAGAACTCTAACCTTAAAAACCCTAGGTTTGTTGTTAATTATACTACCTCTAGAACCCTTGATCAAAGATTAATCAAGTAACCATGAGTGTCGCTTTAATTCACCTGTTCTTACTACTTTCTTGCAGGGCACCCTTTGTCCCAAGGCTTTCACCCGGTTGGATTAATCCTAAGCGTACACTTATTGAAACCCAAGATTTACCAACATGGTCCACCGTTTCACGCTACTCCCTTGCAAGGAACCCCTTGTCCCAAGGCTTTCACTCGATCGGATCCGAATTGCGTAATGTTGTCAAAAATCTTCAAATCCTCAACGATCTTGAAGGAAAACCCCAGCTCGATTTTTTTTTTTGAAATCCTCAAAGTTCTCAACTCAATATTATCGGTATAAAAACCTAATTTGACGTTATCAACCCTAATCTAGATGGTCACCCAATCAAAAAATGATTATATGTAGTTTAATTGTGTGTATGCATAGAAGAAAGGTTGAAGATGATGAAAATGCTTTGAAATATTGATTTCGTATAAGTTTACTCTAGATCCTTATTAGAAATGATGTATGTATCAAGTATATATATGTATGCAAGTGTGAAGCAAAAGGCATGCAATAGGAAATGAAATTCTGACACTCTACCACATATTAATACCGATGTCCTCACATCAGAACATAATGTCAAGACAGATGTTACAACATCTTCGGTCTGACATAACTAATAAATCAAACAGAAAATAAAATGCAGAAAGATAAATAATACAGATAATTGGTAACCCAGTGCGGTGCAACATAACCTATATCTGGGGGCATCCAAGCCAGGAAGGAAATTCACTATGATAGCATTAGTTCAAAGCTAAACTCCCTCGTTTACAACTTCTCGTCTAATTACTACCTTGTGCAACTTCTACCTAGAAACCTCTAGATATGAGATTCCTCTCTCACTTCCTAATCAACCACACACTAGTGACAATTCAATAATAACCCAAAATAGAAGAACACTTTTCCAAGAACAATACTTAGTTTTGCTTAAAAGCTTTAAACTAAGGATAATACACTCTTGCTTAAAAGCTTTAGAGTCAACAATTAACAATATACAATATGTCTACCTTAATGTATCAAAAGATACATGGGCGACTTACAAAGTCACACAACCGAGTCTCTCAAAATCTAAGACTCTAAAACCTCCCCTTAGTTTTACAAAAGTGAAAGCCGTAAAATACATTAGGTTTAGGCCTTCTCTTTAAATAGTCTTCAGACTTCGTGGGCTTGGTCTCTTGAAGCGCAGCTCATCGGGAATTAGCTTGAAATCAGAAGCATAATCTCCTGTACAAAAATAGGAACAAAATACAAAGTTTCCTAAAAAGGCTCAACGATCTTTTTTAAGAAAACTAACACAATATGCCAAGACAGAAGTCCCCAAAATATCCCTCCTTGGATAACGCAAACGTGTGAATTAAAACATACTCAAAACTCACACTAAAATACTAAAACTGTTAAGTTCTAGACTACTAGTATAACATGTCTTGACACGTGTCATAACATCTTGTTGAACATGATGTATGACTATCATGACAAAACATCTGGCTTAACATCTTGCTGGCAGCATGTTTTACCAAAATGTTGCCAATTCAAAAACCACAAAACTTACAATCTCCCCCTTGGTAAATTTTGGCTAAAACATCCTTTGCTGAAGAGAGGAATAAAACCACAAAAACAAGACACAAGCTACATGTAAATTTTGCACAACCAGCAAACAGAAAGATATCAAAGATAAAATGCAGCTACATATAATTAGAGATTACATCTTCTTCAAAATCCAGAAATCCCAGAGGTCAGATGTCAGGACATGAGGTCTAACATCACATCAATACAGCTTCAACACAGCAACCTCATCCAGGTCCATTATTCCCCCTGTCACACATAACCAATACTCTCTCTTAAGGGGAAAATGGGAAAAACCCCAAATCACAAGAAATCCAAACCTCAACTGTCTTAGCTGTCTTAGTTCACACATCCCTCTTAAGGGGAAAACCCAAATCACAAGACAGAAAAATATGAACTATCCAAGTTCACACATTAGAAACACATACAACAGAAGCCACACATATTACTCAGAGCATCAAAGTAATAGATTATCATAGAGCATCATAAGTTCTTCATAACCCCAACATGTCAGAACATGTGTCATATCATTACACACATACAACACATCAGTGACAGCAGCAACAACAAGCATAACAGACTATCATGATCCCTCTAAATAGTTGCATACAACAAGCAACCACAAATCACACTAAAGCATAACATGATGTCATGATATATGATCCAACATCATAAACTAGAAAGCATATCAACACTTTACTCCCCTTTTTTTAGCCAAAATTTGAAGGAAAAAAAATAAAGTAAATGTAAACAACCATAAATGAAAAAACACAGTAGCAAAGGCTACAAACCGTTCTAATGGAAGCAAATACTGTTAGAAAATTATTACAACACAAATAAATAAAAACCAACAACAAAAAATTCATGCATGAAGCTAGTTATCCACTCCAACCACTTGAGTTAATGAAATTAACCCAATCTTCATCACCATCCTCGTCAAAGTCATACAGTTGAGCATGACTTTTCTTCAAGGACTTTATCTTTATCACATGTGTTTTCCATGTCCTAGATGCTCCAGTAGATGATCCAATAGATGTCCAAACTTTGGACTTCACCTTCTTCGAATCTGCAATCTTGTCCTTCTTGGCGTCCAATACAAGAGCCCTTTTATCATCAGTGTTTTTAGAAGTCTTACTCATGTTGAAACACAGCTCGATAGAAGGAAGACACAATAAGGTCTTGGCTTTTAATAAAGGGAAAAAACAATTTCGCTTGTATCGACCAATCAGTCAAGGATAGGATTATTAAAGGGAGTGAGATTATCCTTGGTAACAGAGACATTATCTTGTTCCTCTTTCTCGCTTTCCAAGCTTTGACTGCCACAATTGAAATGACATTCTCCATGTCATTGAAAACTATTTTTCTTGAGAAACGCATGCAACAAACAAAAAATTTTCAAGCCTCCTAAACTATAGTTGATATAACTCTTCATTAATACAAATTTCCAAAACACCCTTGACACAAAGATGATCAGTTACAATGATCTTGTCTAGTTGTGCATAGTGAAAATCCATGAAAACCCTGATTGTGACCAGCTTGTCACAGTACAATGTTATGATATCCTGTTTGACATTGTATTCTTTCAGCATCCAAACTAATTTGGGATAACAACTTCCTCAACAATATACTTAAGAAGAACCCAAATTATATTCTTGTTGATCTAACAGACAAGATTGTTTCTCAAGAAGAAACATCTTTAACGAGCAAGGACACATACAATGGAAACAACACGGGACCCACATAAGAACATCATACAAAAATCACAAAAGCAAACTCCCTTTGAATTACATAGCTTAAGAATTAAGCAAAATGTAGTTGAACAGCTAAACACAATGTCAAGACATCTAGTCTGACATCACATGTTAACCAGAAAGACAACTTCTCCTGAAGACCACAATTCACTGCAGAGAAAAATAAATTCTCCCAGGCAACTGACATGATTGTTCTCAAGGACCTAACCATGCAATCATGAATTGTCTCAGATCACATATCAGAGGCACATGCACAACAAAAGAGAAATAAGCCTTAAAAAAATTTTTAAAAAAACAGAGTTCTCTAAAACATCTCATACAAGTAGGATGTCATGCATATTTGGTTTGACTTCATGCACACAAACTACATCAGTAGAAGTACATTTCCTTTTAAGTGCCAACAGATAGAATGATGTCAGAACATGGCATCCCAACACCATCAAAGATCATATAGAAATGTATAGGTCATTCCCACACTTCACACCATTGCATCATAATGGAAAACCTAGAGAAACCATGATTCTTTCACAACCTTAGGTCAGATGTCAGACATCAGATACGTCACCCTGCACTATACAACAGATACTTCCTTTTAGCACTGTCAAAGTTACTATCATCAATAAACTTGGCCAATACTTTACTCTAGACTTCACCAGAACTAAATATTTCTTCTCTGAATCTATTGGTGAACACAAACTCCTCATGATTAGATCCCATGTATAATCTGCTTCATTCTCTGGAGAGTTAGTTTGTTGCAATGATGTTCCAACATTTGCTTGGACATCAGTCCCTTTCACAATGATTGAACCATTAATTTTAGTTCTGGATTTAACATTCATATGTTCTGCTATCATCATAGCAATTCAAGAACCCCCTTTGCATGAACTATTTGAGAACCACAATTTAAACACAACAATAAATGAACAAACTGCAAAGGCAGATCAAAAACACTCATTGCAAAAACTTTATAGAGATAAATAAATTCTCGCACACATCAAGAACCAAATGAGCTTCTTCACAAAAGCAAATGTCAAGATATTTTGTCTGACAATACAGTACCAACATGAAGCCTTATGCAAACTAGAAGAGATTTCCTCCAACAAGCAACATCTGAGTTGACCAAATTACCAAGGTGTTGATTGAGCATATCACTATTAGCAGACTCATAATAATGAAAACAACATCAAGACTAGAACATCCAGTTCTCAAACCCTTTAAAGCTCACATATGACACCATCACTAAAAGTAACAAAGTTGACAGAGGCAGACTTAGAGTCCATCAGATACTTCCTTACTCCAGTCGTGAGTCTGGAACTCCCACTACCAAAATACCAGACTAGCTTTGTTGAAGCTCTAAGAGGTATATAAGAGACAAGGCAATTTTCTCCCTCCTTGAGTTTCAGGTATATATGGACCTTTGACAAGGAAATGACAAGACTAACTTTACAATAGAAGAAAGATATTCATCATAGGAACCTGCCTTTAGCATGAGATTACTGATGTTATACACGATGTTAATACATTTGGTTAACATCATTGTCTCAGCTTGCCTGTTAATGGAAGCAAATTTTCTGCAATTGAGTTCTTTTTTGCTTGTTATAGCCTTGAAAACCCTATCCTTTTTTGGCTTCTAGACATCTTTTCAAATGAAGAACTTCTTCAACATATTAGACCAATTGTTCAACATCCTCACATACTTCTATATTCCTTCTTGTTGACAGCCTTATTTACACTTGATGCACAAGACTTGAAGAAACAACCAGCTCATCATGAATTGATTCTTCAATACATGGGTCTATACCAGAAGGTAACCTTCTGTAACAAGAAATGACAAGCTTGACAAATTTATCATCAGGATTACTTCATCCATCAATCCATGCAATAGAAATCCCCTTAAGTTGTTTCTTGAGACAGGTAGGGCATTCTGAAAGAAACTTTCAAATACATGACATTGAATGCCTCTACTTAGAACATCCTAGTTTTTACAGACGTCTGAACTGATGTTCATCATATTTGATCTTGACTTTTTATCCACTTCCCTTAAATCCTAGTAGAATTGCCTCCCAAGTAACAAAAAGAACTGAGTAACCCTTTACAAGGTCACAAGCTCCTACAGAGTTGGACACAAAATACATGCCTTTGTCCTCTTGTTCAAATTTGTTATTATAAAAATAGAAAACAAATATGACCCTCACAGATCCATCTATGCTAATGATGTCTAGAACTTCTTCCACATAGCAGTCACATTCAAGACAAATCTCTTGAGAAGAGACCTTGGAATCCCGTTGACCAGGTGTGCCTTTATAAGAGGTCTTGAGAAGTTTCCAAGAAATTTTTTCCACCACACATATGTTTAAAAATTTGAACACATTTTTATCAACGCCATTTGTAATGGAGTTCAAAACACTTAGAGTTAGCAAGAGCCAACCCATAATCTTCCTCATAAGGGACAAACCACACACATCCTTTGGTGACAGATTTCTAAGAAATATCATCCATTGGTTTCAGGAAAGCTACCAATCTAGCCTTTCAATGATCATATAGTACTAGAAAGAAAAAAAAACTCCCAGAAGCTCACCCAAAAACTGACTGGTAATATTGATGTCATCACATCAAAACATAATGTCAAGACAGATGTTACAACTCTTCTGTCTGACAAAACAAATAAATCAGACTAAAAATAAAATGCAGAAAGATAAATAACACAGATGATTGGTAACCCAGTTCGGTACAACATCACCTACATATAGGGGCATCCAAACCAGGAAGGAAATTCACCATGATAGCATTAGTTCAAATCTAAACTCCCTCGTTTACAACTTCTCTCCTAAAATCACTACCTTGTGCAACTTCTACCTATAAACCCTCTAGATATGAGATCCCCCTCTCACTTCCTAATAAGTCACAAACCAGTGACAACTCAACAATAACCCAAAATAGAAGAACACTCTTCCAAGAACAATACTTAGTTTTGCTTAAAAGCTTTAAACTAAGGACTATAGACTCTTGCTTAAAAGCTTTAGAGTGAACAATTAACAATATATAATCAGTCTACCTTAATGTATCAAAAGATACATGGGTGACTTACAAAGTCACACAACCGAGACTCTCAAAACCTAAGACTCTAAAACCTCCCCCTATTTTTACAAAAGTGAAAGTCGTAAAATACATTAGGTTTAGGTCTTCTCTTTAAATAGTCTTCGGACCTCGTGGGCTTGGGCTCTTGAAGCGTAACTCATCAGGAATCAGCTTGAAATCAAAAGCATAATCTCATGCACAAAAATAGGAACAAAATACAAAGTTTCCTAAAAAGGTTCAACGATCCATTTTAAGAAAACCAATACAATACGCCAAGACAGAAGTCCCCAAAATATCCCTCATTAAATAACGCAAACATATGAATTAAAACATATTCAAAACTCACACTAAAATACCAAAACAGTCTATCCCTAGACTACTAGTATAACATGTCCTGGAATTTTTCTTCACATCCATCTGTTCAAGTTCTAGGTTGAACTTATCCACCATAGCAAGCAACATTCGATTGAATCTATGCTTTACAACAGGTGAGAACACATCATTGAAGTCAACACCTTACTTCTGAGTGAACCCCATAACAACCAACCTTGTCTTAAATTGCTTCGACATCACTCCTTTGATTCCTTCTTTCACCTTGAAAATCCACTTACATCTAACTAACATGGCTCCAATAGGTTTCTCGATCACCTCCCAAGTGTTATTATCATGAAGAGATTTTATATCATCATCCATGCCTTTTATCCATTCAGTCTTGTCTCGACTCCTCATAATTTCCTTATAGTCTCTAGGTTCTTCATCCAGAACCTTACTTGTAGAGGTTAAGGCATAAGCTATGAGATATGGATAACCAAGTCTCTAAGGCGGCTTGATAACTATTCCTGACTTGTCTCTTACCACCAGGTAGTCATTATCAATCTTCTCATCTTTATTAGTAACTTGTGTTTGCTCTTCGACTTCATCTAAGTTATGCACTTTAGCATCACTATGCTCCACCTCAACAAGAATCTCTTCCTATTCCAGCTCTTCTCCAGAGATCTTGGTATTTCAACCAATGTCACCAGTTTTCTTGAAAGTCATTTCAGCTTCGTTGAAAACCACATATCGACTTGTGGTACACCTCCTATGACCTGGCTCTAAGCACCACAACCTATAAGCTTTGACTCTTTTAGTGTATCCAAGGAACATACATCTCAGAGCTCTGGGTTCAGTTGTCTTGCCTAATATAATCATATGCTACATAACCAAATACTCTAAGTCTGTCGAGATTAGGTGAATGTCTCAACCAGACTTCTTCAGATGTTTTCATCCCCAAGGTTGTCGGGGGACACATATTTATCAAGAATGCTTCAATCACAACAGCTTCTTTCTAAAACACCTTTTTCAATCCTGCACTAACCAACATGCATCTAAGCCTTTCCAAAATGGTTCGGCTAAACCTTTCATCCAAACCATTTCGTTGTGGAGTACCTGTAGTAGTTTTGTGCCTTGTAATACCAAACACAACATAATAGCTGTTGAAAACCTCATTGCTAAATTTAAGACCATTGTCGGTCCTCAACCTTTTAACCTTCCTACCAGTTTGGTTTTCGACCATAGTCTTCCAACTTTTGAAATTTTCAAAAGTTTCATCCTTAGTCTTCTGGACGAATACCCATAAATTTCTAAAATAATCATGAACTATGGATAGGAAATACTTTGCACTTGAGTGTGAAGGACTTGTAGTCCTCCAAAGATCAACATGAATGTAATCAAGGGATCCATGTGTTCTTTGTTTACCTTTACTAAACTTCACCCTACAAGACTTACCAAATACACAAGGTTCACAAAACTCCAGCTTTTTGACCTTGTCACCACATAGTAGATTTTGTTTCGACAATTCGACCAAGCCTCTTTCACTGACATGACCAAGTCTCTTGTGCCATAGCTCAGTCTTTGATACAGGTTTTGTGGATGCCACATCTGCTGAAACACTTACGACTTCATCCTCAAGGGTATACAAGCCTTATTTCTTCATGCCCCTCAAGACTTCCTTCGAACCTTTCATTACCCTTAGGATATTTTGCTATCCTTTAAAAACATATCCTTTCTTGTCGAATTCACCAAGAGAAATAAAATTCCTCTTAAGATCAGGTACATACTTGACATTAGTCAATAGCTTTATTGACTCATCAAGAAGCTTGAATCTAACAGACCAATTCTTGCAATCTTGTAGGCTTTATTGTTTCCTAACAGCATTGTTCTATTATCTCAATCACATAATTCCTCAAACATGTCTTTGTTTGGAGTCATGTGTCAAGTACAACCAGAATTCATAATCCACTTCTTGCTAGAGTCACTACTTGAAACCACCAGGACATTAGATTATTCATATCCATCTTACACAATGGTTTTATTACCATTATGCTTTCTACCATTATTATTTAATAGATTAGGACACACCTTTCTTGTATGACCCTCCTTCTTATAATGATAACACCTAATTGCAGAAGTATTACCATCATAAGAACTCTGTATAACCTTACCATTCTTTCTCTTAAATCTATCATCTTTCTTTAAGAATTTTCATTTGACAGACAATCCTTCACCAACAGAAGATGGTTTATGCTCCTTTCATTCATTCAGGTCTTTAGAGTACAAGGATGTTTGAACTTCTTTTAAAGTCAACAAATCTCTTCCATACAAGAAAGTTTCTTTGAAATGAGCATGAGACTTAGGAAAATCACACAACAACATCAATGTTTGATCTTCATCGTCAATCTTGACCTCGGTATTTTTAAGATCAAGAGTAAACTTGTTGGACATATCCAGTTGCTCAACCAAGACTTTGTCTTTACTCATTTTGAACGAATACAAAGCTTGCTTCTGGTATAGACGATTGACTGATGATTCCTTCATGTACAAACCTCCGAGTTTCAACCACACACCAACTCCAATTCTCTCCTTTGAAACCTGTCAGAGAACCTTATCACCAAGGCTCAATATGATGACACTGCGGGCTTTTTTGATCATCGTTGTCTTCTTCTCCATTATGGAAACATCCATCTTCTCCTATCCTTTAAAAGCTTATAACAAACCATGTTGAATTTGTAGGGCTTGCATCCTCAAGTGCCACAAACCAACATCATTCACACTGGTGAATTTCTCAATCTCATACTTTGTTGACGTCATCTTCTTCTACATGCTCACCACAGGAATTTGTTGTGAATCAATGTCGTCTAGAACAAATCAAAATATGAGAAAGATCGAGTTTCTTAAATAAATACAAGAAACTCTATTAGGTTTTAAGAAAGAGAGATAAGAAAGAAGAAGAAGAAGAATCATGATTGGTTATAACTGTTTTACTATTCACTTTTTTTTTATTATGATTCAAAGATTACAAGTGAATATCAACAAACAAAAATCTCTCCTAAAAACCTTAGAGAAACACTCTATTATAGACTAGTAAGATAACTTAAACAATTGGACTAACAAATTGGCCCAATTCGACATTCTAGAACAAGCTATATATATATATATATATATATATATATATATATATATATATATATATATATATATATATATATATATATATATATATATATATATATATATATATATATATATATATATATATATATATATATATATATATATATATATATATATATATATATATATATATATATATATATATATATATATATATATATATATATATATATATATATATATATATAGTGGGAATCAACTTACTTCAAGAGTAAGTTTTTTCAACTTACTCCAAATCATAACCTTTGGATAAAATCTAATCTAATATGGTTAATTAAGTAAAAGGCTAATTTAATCATTAGATTACATTCAGTTCAAAAACTATGATTTTGAGCAATTAAAAAAAACTCTTAGAGTAAGTTGATCCCTACTCATATATATATATATATATATATATATATATATATATATATATATATATATATATATATATATATATATATATATATATATATATATATATATATATATATATATATATATATATATATATATATATATATATATATATATATATATATATATATATATATATATATATATATATATATATATATATATATATATATATATATATAACTTTTTACTATTCACTTTTTTTATTAGATTACAAGTGAATATCAACAACTAAAAATCTCTCCTAAAAACCTTAGAGAAACACTCTATTATAGACTACTGAGATAACTTAAACAATTGAACTAAGAAATTGGCCCAATTCGACATTTTAGAACATAAAATATATATATATATATATATATATATATATATATATATATATATATATATATATATATATATATATATATATATATATATATATATATATATATATATATATATATATATATATATATATATATATATATATATATATATATATATATATATATGTGGGTGAGGATCAACTTACTTTAAGAGTAAGTTTTTTTAACTTACTCCAAATTATAACCTTTGAATTGAATATAATCTAATGGTTAATTAAGTAAAAGGCTAATCTAACCAATATTATATTAGATTCAATTCAAAAGCTATGATTTAAAGTAAGTTAAAAAAACTTACTCTTGGAGTAAGTTGATCATCTCTCTCTCTCTCTCTCTCTCTCTCTCTCTCTCTCTCTCTCTCTCTCTCTCTCTCTCTCTCTCTCTCTCTCTCTCTCTCTCTCTCTCTCTCTCTCTCTCTCTCTCTCACACACACACACACACACACACACACACACACACACACACACACACACACACACACACACACACACACACACACACACACACAAACTTACTCTAAATCACATTCTTTAAATTAAATCTAATCTAATAATTAACATTATTATTTGATTGTAATTAACATTTTTACTCGATTAATCATTCGATTAAATCTAATTTAAAGATTATGATTTAGAGTAAACTAAAAAAACTTACTCTAAAATTTTCTCTAATCAATAACTTAAGTTATTAATTTGGTTTTTTTATAGTAGAGTCGATGTCACAACAAATCATGGATATGTGTACGGTTTCCATTCAAATCAAGATGGCAATGATTTTGTTATTAATAGGATATATTTTATTTTAAATAGAAATTGATTGTAATTAATTATCTTTGACTATTTTTCATATCTCTCTCTCTCTCATATATACTTACTCTAAATCACATTCTTTAAATTAAATCTAATCTAATAATTAACATTATTATTTGATTGTAATTAGCATTTTTACTCGATTAATCATTCGATTAAATCTAATTTAAAGATTATGATTTGGAGTAAACTAAAAAAACTTACTCCAAAATTTTCTCTAATCAATAACTTAAGTTATTAATTTGGTTTTTTATATAGTAGAGTCGATGTCACAACAAATCATGGATATGTGTACGGTTTCCATTCAAATCAAGATGGCAATGATTTTGTTATTAATAGGATATATTTTATTTTAAATAGAAATTGATTGTAATTAATTATCTTTGACTATTTTTCATTTGTAGTTACGTTTCATGTTTTCTATGTATGTATAATTAGCATAGTCTTTGTACTTTTTCTCCACAAATATATAAATATACATTCAAATTCAAACTCATTCTTTACATGGTATCAGCCTACCATCGATCCTTCAATGTTTTATCACCCATGACTGCCATCAACATTCTCATGGATTTTTTACAGGGATTAAATGATTCATTTTCATTTGTTCATAGTCAAATCCTCCTAATGGATCCTCTTCCTTTGATGCCAAAAACATACTCTCTTTTGCTGCAGGAAGAGCTTCATCTTTGAATTCTCAGCCATTGGTTAATTTGTCTCAGACTCAAATCCAACAATTACTTTCTCTTATAAAGCCTGGTAATGATCAACCTCTAGCAAATTTTGTAGGTACCTCTTTTCAATGTTTTATATGTTACCTCATTTCAATTTAATTTCTTATCTATTAGCAAATTTTCACGTGATACTAACTGAGCTATCATTTTTATGTCCACTTCATGTATTTTACAAGACTAGAGGACGAAGAAGCCTTCTTTGATGTGTGAGTAACATGTAGGTCTTTACCTTATGAACCATTCTCTAACTATCATTTCCTTTGCAGTTTCATTTGATTCTTATTTTGATTTGTGGCATTGGTGTTTAGGACATCCAGCACCCACTTTATATTTCCAATTCAATAATCTTGATTCTAGCATTAAGTTTTCAAATAAATATTCATGCAATGTTTGTCTTTTGGCAAAACAAACTCGTTTACAACTTTCATTAAGTAGCATTTCTACCATTACATGTTTTGATTTAGTACATTTTGATGATTGAGGACCTTTATAATAAATCTCATTCTTCCGGTGCAAAAAAAATTCTTACATTTGTTGATGATTTTTCAAGAAGCATGTGGTTTTTTCTCATGCATCAAAAAAGTGAAGTTAGCACACTAATTTCTCTATTTTTTAAAATGATTGAAAAACAATTTCATACACATATTAAAAAGTACAATCCGAAAATGCATGTGAATTGTTCTACTCCCACACTAATAGTTTTTTCAAAGATTAGGGAGTATTGCAACATGTTGTGAATCGAATGTCTTGAAATAAAATATAAACGGTCTTTTATGATCAAGAAACACACAAAGGTTAGGGTTAACAAAGAAAACAATCAAGAAGAAACAACAAGGATTGGTTATAAACTGCTATTCTTTCCTTTCTCTTCGAACAAGATTACAAGAATAACAAAATAACATCTCTCCCTTGAATTATGATTTTATCTTCCTATTTTTCCTTATCTCAAGATGAGAGACTATCATGCTATTTATAAGAAAATTAGCACACTAACCTAATGAGCTTTTCAACAATTACGTATTACAAGCTAACTTAAACAATTGGGCTTACAAGCAAGGTCCAATTCAACATGCTAACAAACCTAGCAATATTGACTAATGCATGTTAGAACAAACTTTGACTACAACACGCATTACTCGCGAACAAACTTTGACCATACTAGAGTTCAATCCAATATCTCACAAATATCCACCTTGGATCTAACTCTATAACATCAAGAAACTAGATTTCTTCATGCAGCTTTATCAACTGCATATAGTGGAAAAACTTGCAACTGGGCAACGTCTTGGTGATCATATCAGCAACATTATGATCTGTCGAAACCTTCAGCACTTGGACTTCTCCACGCTCGATTACCCCTCTGACGAAATGCAGCCTCACATCAATGTGATTGGTTCGCTCATTGTAGGATGAATTCCTCGATAGGTGTATTTCACTTTTACTATCACATTTAATAGTGATAACTCGGCCTTGAAGTTTCATCTCTTTTGCAAAACCTCCAAGCTACAATGCTTCTTTCACAGCTTCAGTTAGGGCGATATATTCCGCTTCAGTGGTTGATAAGGCAACGACCTTCTAAAGTGTAACTTTCCAACTAATTGATGTCCCAAACATAGTGAACACATATCCAGAAATAGATTTTCTGGAATCCATATAACCTGCATAATCAGAGTCGACATATACTTCAATTGCTGCTTCACTATCTTCACCCAAGGCTCCACCATAAATTATGACTCTATTCAGAGACCCATTTATATATCTTAGAATCCACTTCAATGCTTTCCAGTAAGCCTTTCCAGGATTCGTCATGTACCTGCTTACAAGACTTATTGCATATGTTATGTCGGGTCTAGTACAAACCATAACATACATCAAAGAACCCATTATATTAGCATATGGAATTCTATTCATATAGGCTCTTTTGACATCAGTGTTGGGACACTGATCTATACTCAGCTTGAGTTGGGGGTTTGTCGGAGTCACGACAAGCTTTGAATTCGACATATCATACTTTTCGTGAATCTTCCGTAGGTATGCCTCTTGAGATAAGAATAATTTTGACTGCTTTCTATTTCTTTGGATGTCAATACCTTGACCTGAGGTGGCTTGATGACTCTCCTCGACCTGTCTCTTGCTAGTAGGTAGTCATTATCAATCTCCTCATCTTCGACAACATCTTTTGCGTCTTCTTCGACTTCATTTGGGATACGCAATTCGGCATCAACATGCTTCACCTTAACAGGAACCTCTCCCTGTTCCACCTATTCGTCAGCATCATGAGTTTTCTTGAAAGTCATTCATGCTTTATTGAAAACTAAATCTCGACTAGTGATACACCTCATGTGACCTAGCTCTAGGCACCATAGCCTATAAGCTTTGACTCCTTCAGGGTATCCCATGAACATGTATTTCAGAGATCTAGATTTGACCTTGTCTTGCCTAATATGAGCATAGGCCACACAGCCAAATACTTTTAGCCTGTCGAGACTAGGTAGATATCCCGACCAAACTTCTTTAGGTGTCTTCATTCCTAAGGCAGTCGAGGGACATCTACTTATCAGATAAGTTGTTGTCGTAACAGCCTCAACCCAAAACACCTTCTTCAACCAGCATTAACCAACATGCATCTAACTCTTTCAAGGATTGTTCGATTGAATCTCTCAGCTAAGCCATTTTGTTGAGGAGTACCTACTACAGTCTTATGCCTTGCAATCCTATACTCAATACAGTAATTGTCGAACGATTCGTTTCTGAACTCAAGGCCATTGTTGATTCTCAACCTCTTAACCTTTCTGCCAGTTTGAGTTTCGACCAGAACCTTCCAACTTTTGAAATTCTCAAAAGTTTCATCCTTCATCTTCTGGATGAATACCCATAGCTTTTTTGAATAGTCATCAACGATGGATAGAAAATACCTTGAACCTGAGTGTGAAGGATTCCTTGCAATCCCCCAAAGATCAGCATGAATGTAATCCAGGGATCCATGTGTTATTTGCTTTCCTTTGTTAAACTTCGCCCTACAGGATTTACCAAATACACAAGATTCACAAAACTCCAACTTTTCGACTTTATCATCATCTAGCAGGTTCTGCTTCCCCAATTCAACCATGCCTCTTTTGCTGACATGGCCCAATCTCATGTGCCATAATTCTGTCTTTGAAACAGGTTTTGTGGATGCAACATTTGTCTAACCACTTACAACCTCAACCTCAAGGATATACAAGCATTGTTTCTTCACGCCTCTCAAGACTTCCTTCGACCCCCCCCCCCCCCTTCATGACTCTTAGGATACTTTTCTCTCCTTAAAAAACATATCCCTTCCTGTCGAATTCACTAAGAGAAATCAAATTTGACTTCAGTCAATAACCTTATTGACTCATCATGGAGCTTGAATCTCACAGATCCAATACCTGCAATTTTGCAAGATTTGTTGTTTCCCAGTAGCACCGATCCATCATTTTGATCACATAGCTCCTCGAACAATTCTTTATTTGGATTCATGTGTCAAGTGCAACCTGAATCCATAGTCCACTCTTTTCTTGAGTCGCTACTTGAAACCACAAGAACATCAGATAAGTCAAAGTCATCTTGAACAATGATTGCATTGCCATTATCCTTACCTTCATGATCTTCCAGGCGTCCAACGCACACCTTTCTTGTGTAACCCTCTTTCTTACAGTGATAACATCGAATACCAGATGTTTTGTCACTATAAGTCTTCTGCTGACTTTTACCTTTCTTCTTGTCAAACATACCATCCTTTCGCAAGAATTTTCCCTTAACGGTAAAACATTCACCCAACGTCGAAGGTTTATGCTCCTTTCGTTCGTTCAAGTCCTTAGAATACATGGCTGATTGAACTTTTTCAAATCTCAGGGACTCCCTTCCACACAAAAGAGTTTCTTTGAAGTGAGCATGTGTTCTGGGCAAAGCACACAATAACAACAGTGTTTGATCTTCATCATCGATCTTCACATCGATATTTTCAAGATCAATAATCAGCTTATTGAACATATCCAACAGCTCAGCCAACACTTTGTCTTCACTCATCTTGAATGAATATAAAGCTTGCTTCAGGTAGACTCGATTCACTAGAGATTTGGTCATGTACAAACTTTTAAGTTTCACCCATAATCCCGATGATGTAGTCTCCTTTGATACCTGTCGAAGAACCTTATCACCAAGGCTCGACAATATTGCATTGTGGGCTTTCTCAATCATGGCCGTCTTTTCTTTTGTCGTTAACGCAGCGTCCATGGATTCCTCTCCCTTCAAGCGCCACAGACCAAAGTTGTTCACTTCGGTGAGCTTTTCAATCTCATACTTTGTTGAAGTCATCTTCTCCATGCTCACCGCACCAATTTATTGTGAATCAGATGTATTGAAACAAAATATAAACAGTTTTCTTTATAATCAAGAAACACACAAGGGTTAAGGTTAACAAAGAAAACAAGTAAGAAGAACAAGAAGAAACGATAAGGATTGGTTATAAACTGCTATTATTTCCTTTCTCTTAGAACAAGATTACAAGTATACAAGAATAATAAAATAACCTCTCTCACTTGAATTAGGATTTTATCTTCCTATTTTTCCTTATCCCAAGATGAGAGACTAGCATGTTATTTATAAGGAAATTAGCACACTAACCTAATGGGCTTTTTAACAATTACCCATTGCAAGCTAACTTAGGGTACAAGCTAACTTAAACCATTTGGATTACAAGCAAGGCCCAATTCAACATGCTAGCAAACCTAACAATATTGACTAATGCATGTTAGAACAAACTTTGACTACAACACACATTACTCGTCAACAAAATTCGATCATACTAGAGTTTGATCCAATATCTCACACAACAATTAAGTTGTACTTATACCCCACAGCAAAATGAAGTTTTTGAGCGTAAGCATAGTCATTTATTAAACGTACCACGTGCTATACATTTTCAATCTACTTTGCCTTTAAATTTTTGGGGTGATTTTGTGTTAACAACTACTTATCTAATAAATTTTTTACCAACTAAGGTTCTCAAAGGTCATACACCTCATGAAATATTATTTAACAAAAAACCAAATCTTTCTCACCGTCATGTTTTTGGTTGTTTAGTATATGGTACAACACACAAATTTCCCACAAATTACTAAACACGTATCTCCAGGAATTTTGTTAGGTTATCCCCGTGGTATAAAAAAAGGTAACAAAATACATAGTTTACCATAAAAAAAATATATGTAACTAGAGATGTTATTTTTCATGAACATATTTTTCCATATAAGATGCTTAATGTTGAATCATCTCCCTTAGCTTTACCATTGCCACCCATTGAAATACCTTATTCTACCACATACGCATTTGTTGACCCACCTCCACCATAAAATCCTCCCTCCATCATAAAAACAAAACCACATATTCCCCCACTTAATCCAAATTCAAAATCATGTGCCATCATCTTCCAACCATGAACTATTATCACGCCCAACCTTCCTCGGTAGTGCACAACCGTCTGACTCGACCATGAAACTGGCCCAACTACCTCAATGACTATGTTTGCTCTCTCATTTCATCACAAACGTCTTCTTCGACTCCTACTCTTAGTAATCCTTATCCTCTTTGCAATTTCTTATCTTCTTATAATTTTTCTCCTACTTATCATTCTTTTCTATCAAAAATTGCTATTGAGTCTGAGCCAAAATTATACACTAAGGCTAAGAATTTTTTGGAATGACACAATGCAATGCAATCTGAGATTGACGCCTTGTGTGAAAACAAAACATGGTCTATAGTTTCACTACCACCTGGAAAAAAACCAATAAGTTGTTGATGGGTTTTCAAAATTAAACGTAAATCTGATGGAAGCATCGAACAGTATAAAGCACATTTAGCTGCTAAAGGATATACCCAAGTCTAAGGGGTTGATTATTTTGATACTTTTGCTCCAGTTGCTAAATATGTTACCGTTAGAGTTATTCTCTCTGTTGCCGCTGCAAAAAATTGGCATGTCCATCAACTTGATGTCAATAATGTTTTCTTACACAAAGATTCACATGAAAATGTATATATGCACTAGTCACCTGGTTTTAGGCGTTAGAGGGAGCCTCTTATTTGTAAGTTAAATAAGTCTTTATACGGTCTTAAGCAGACATCAAGAAACGGGTATTCAAAATATTTCAAATGTTCTTATTGACTTTGGTTTCACACATAGTACAACTGAGCCATCTCTTTTTTGTCTGAATCATAAATTTGGTTATGTTTACTGACTTCTATATGTCGATGATATTGTCCTCACATGTTTAGATCTCCATCTCATGAATTTGGTTAAGAATATTTTACACAATTACTTCAAAATTAAAGACTTGGGTCGTTTGAAATATTTTTTGGGTGTTGAAGTTGCAAGATAAAAAAAAAGGTATTTTTTTATGCCAACAAAAATATGCTTTTGACATTATAAGTGATAGTGGTATTAATATCACACACCCCGTTTGAAACATTTTACTGGCACCAAACCTGTAGACTTTTCGATGGAACAAAATTCAAAATTATCTCTAACTGATGGTATGGTTTTAACTGATCTCGCATCTTATTGGCGCCTTGTGGGTCATCTCATTTATCTCACTGCCACGCGCTCTGATATCACACACCTCGTCAATATTTTGATTCAATTCATGCATGTTCCTCGCCAACCACACACGAACGATGTTGCTCAACGTATTCACTATCTCAAGTCCACTCCGGGCCAAGGTCTCTTATTTCCTTCTAATTCAAATCTCCCTTTTCATGGTTATTGTGATTCAGATTGGGCTAGTTGCCCTGCCACTCGACGCTCCCACTACTACAAAAAGCGTTTTTTTACCTCGGACGCGAAATGCATAATACCTCAACTAAAGAAGCGAGATAACGAATGAGTGACATGAAAACTCGACACTTATCACCTTAGTGGAATTAAAAGTGAGAGGTAAAGTTATATGGACATGGGTTCGAGCCCCAACAACTACACTTTTATTATTTAAAAATTAGCTTATCTTACCTTTCGATTTACAAATAAAACTGAGGGGTATGATTTTTTTTATAAGAAAATTGTTATATGGTTTACCCATAATATTATATTGTTTACCCAGAATATTACATTGTTTACCTAGAATATTACATTGTTTATAAAAAATATTAAAATAAAAATCAAATTCCTTATAGATCTAGATAAAAATCAAATTCCCTAGGTGCGCGAAGATAAAATGTTGGTGCAAATGTATTCTCCAAGGCTTTGCATGCAATTGACTCTGAAGCAAAACAAAATAAGGGTTAGATAAATAAAATCAATATTCAAATATATGATTTTGTGCTCAAATAAATATTTAAGAAAACAAATCTTAAACCCAAGTAATTTTCTATTCTTACAATCCATCTTAGAGAACTTTTTCAAACGTCTTTATGTTTCAAGCGTTTCATGTTCCATATAGGTTAGATTTTCAATATTCAACATGCTTTTATAATGGATGTCCCTTAGGTTTCACACGAATCACCAATAACAGATTCTTGAGACTTGATAAACATTAAATGGTCGACAAAGATTTGTTTAGGGGCATTGAATATGGTAAAAAAAAATCTAACTATCCCCTGGTCACGAAGAAAACCAAGGTGAATAAGCTATTTTTTTTAATTACATTGTTTATACAAAATATTAAAAATATATTGTAAACTCTATTTCTCAATGAGATTTTCTATTTTCCATGTCCAGGTCCAATGTAAGATGCTAGAGATTTGTTTTTCAATGATAAATTTTATTTTCTGCACTTGCAATCCATCCCAGAGATCTGTAGTAGCAACTCATGATCAAGTGGACGGTGGTGAATATTTTTTCTCTATAGAGTGACTACATATAAGTTAATCTTAGGGTAAAATTTGTTTAACAAGTGTTTTTATAGTAAATTATGATTATTAAACACCCCGGTTATAACACTGAGGTTTTTTATCTTCTCCTTTTAACTATCACCTCGATGATGACGAAAACTAAGGTGAATAATTTTTTTTATAGAAATTAAATTATTTACACATAATATTAAAATAAATTGTTTACAACAAATCTTTGCTCTTAATATTGAATATCTTCGTTGATATCTAGATTTAGTTGCACTCTCTTCTTTGTTCAAAGGTTAAGCTCCCTTACTTATTAGTTAAACTTCATTCTTTGTGTAACTTGAAGCAAGAATGATTTTCTGCACTTGCAATCTATCAAATGAGTACTCTTCAAAGGTTGAGCTCTCTTTTTAACTGAGGGTTATTCCAAAAATACAACAATGACAACATCAACATCATTATGTGAGATAAATTGCAAGGGCAGAAAAAATGTTTTGTTCAAGATAGAAGAACATTGGAAATTTTTCTGTCTTACACTTCATCCCAAAAAATGATACTTACGAGTTTGAGCGATTTCATATTAGTAAGGATTAAGGTAAAATCTGTTTAACGAGTGCTTTTATAATAAAATCTTATTATTTTATGTTTAGGTTAAATAGAAAACCGAAGGGTTAGAACATTTTATTTACACTTATAAACAAATAAAATCATAAATTGTGATAGTTATGAATTGAAGTTTGTACTGAGTTATTTTTTCACCACAGTATTATGAAAAACCAAAGAAATACTGCACTTTTTGAGTTCCAGCATAATCTTTTGGAAGACAAAGAAATAAAGTCTGGTCTCATGTTCTTCTGCTGAAGGTGAATATAGAGCAATAGCCAATGCAAATTGTGAAATTACTTGACACTCCTATCTTTTGAAAGATATTAGTCTATCTTCTTCTACATCAATAACGTTGTTTTGTGACAACCAATATGCTCTTCGTATTGTCTCAAATTCGATATATCATGAACAAACAAAATACATAGAAATTGATTGTGTCATGTTATTCGTGAAAAAAAATTTTGTTGGTCTATATATATATAAAAGATCAAAAATTTTTTTTCAAAACCAATTTAGACCCTAAGACGAAGATATATCACTCTTTGTAATGTTAGAAAAACGGGTTAGATTTTATAATTAAGGATGTAAATTAAAAAGCAGTGTTCAATTCATTATTAACGTTAACTCGCACAGTGTATGTTCAGACCTAAGAGCTTTGTGATTGACTATTGTAATCAAACAAACCTCGGATTCTTGAATTGTTTTTAAGCCACAAAGTATTTTGCTATTTTTATGCCACAGCTCATTGTATCAATTTTTCATTTGTCGCTCTGGAGAAGTGGACTTCTTAGCCCTTTTCGTCGGTTCTCAATATTTTGACTTTTTAGTTATTTTATTTATATTTTTTAAATAATAATTTAGATTAGTTTGAAAAAATAATATTTTTTTGGAAAACAATAACATTTTGGAGAAATAAAAATTTATTTTATAAAAAATTGCTTTAAAAAAATTTAAAATATACTTTTTAAAAATGGAAACCTTTTTTTTTAAAATTTTTTTCAAATGGAAAATATTTTCATTGAAAAAAAGGTTTGGAACGGTTGACTAACTTTTGGGATATACTGTCTTGAAAACTTGCTTGAGTGAACACTCTTTAGTACCAAGAACTTTAGAGCTTTCAATTAAAAAAGTATATTTTTTATTGTTTGCCAAATATATAGAGTGAAGTCAATGTTTTATTTAAGGGAAATATTAACCAGTGTTCTTAGGACACTTTTAAAACTTTAAATAGTAAGTTTTTATAAAAGTATGTGCAATAATGTGTAATAATGTGTATTGGAAATTGAAGTGTTTAAATTTTTTAAAGAATAATTTTTTAATATGGAATGTTTAAATAGTACCCTGAGGGCACTGGTTCTGTATTTAATATCTATAAACTGACAACTATATTTGTCACCACCATAAGAACTAAATCAGATACTCTAGTTTTAAAAATTATTGATTTTTTATGGCACTCTCTACATTGAACAAAATAAGGATCCACTTAGTTTTCTTTCATATTAAAATTTATAAACATGTAAATTATATAAATTTATTAAAAATATTAATAACTAACTTTATAAAAATATACGTAATTTTATTATTTTAAGCATTTAAAAGTTATATTGCAAAAAGTTAGTTAAAATGTATTAAAAAAAAAGGTTTAAAACAAAACCTAAAATTTTGTAAAAAAAATATAAAAATAAAAATTAATTTGAAGAAAAACATTTTTCAAAATCATATATAATTATATCCAAGGTTTGATTTTCCATTACTTTGTTAGTAATTATAAATATGATATTAATAAGAATATTAAGAGAATTTAGCAAAAATTTTCAAAATTAAAAAAATATATCTATTTTAAAATGTTTATAATATTAATGTGTTTTCGGTCGGCCATAAACTCATAAGACGTAGAAGCTCACTCATAAGAGAACTCAATCTCTTGATTAAGAAGCGAACACTGAATTTTTATCATTTGATGATCATCCACTATTAGATTTATCCAAATGATCCAATGTTTCTCGCGCCAAGGAGCACAAATAATTTATAACTGCCCCCATATATAAAAAATTGTTACGCACTAATTATAGATATGTTCTCACCATAACTCACATCACCATTTTTCTCACATCCCACTGACTTAAGCATCAGAGTGCAAACCTTAGGTTTGCCCCTCTATGTCATACTAAAAAGCACTCGTCGTTGTTCTAGTCAACCTTACATATATTCATCATTTCTGGTTCTTATGCTAAATAATGGCCCCTGTTTGTGAAAATCGACTTCTGATTCTTAAAAATTTTCACAACCAAATCCTTTTGATTCCAAAATTATAAATCAGCTATTTTGGTCTTGCTCGAAAGAAGATGAAGATTTCTAATCATACTGTTGGAATAACCATGGATTCGTCTATCTTGAAATCATCCTCTTACCTTTTAGTCTTTCCCATCGACGTTGAACCATCTAGCAATGGGGTAAGCAAAAAACCTTTGACACAATACGAGATCGTTGACGACGACTATGAGACATAAAGAAGACACATATATCCTAGGATTTCGAAATAGAAAAAAGGTGAATGAGTTTCCCAACACAATGCTTTCATTAGTCGTAATTGCCGCTATAGTGAATCACTTGGTGTCATTGATCCTTATTGATGACGAGAGTTCTTGTGATTTCATGTGCACCAACATCTTTATGAAGCTAGGGTTAAGTGATTGAGACCTCATACCATATGAAGACAGAAACCTTCTGGAATTCAATGATTCCACCACTTGCCTTTGTTGAGCCATGAAGTTAGAAAATTCTGTTATAGAAGGAAAATATGTGAGGACCACGAATGTGTGCTTCTTGGTAATTTCTTATAGAAGCATCTAGAATTTCATCTCAAGGAGATCTTTCCTTGAAACTCTAGATGTAGTGACTTTTATTGTTCATCTGAAGATAAAATATCACAATGATTTTGATGAACTAGTTGTCATTCTATTCAATCTACATTGAGCTTGTCTGATACACAAAATGATACTAAAAAACCCATACAAAATCACCCCTCCTACGCCCTCACTTATGTCCATACTCAAAAAGAAAAGTAAGAAGGAACATATGTCATCTATTGCCATAATCGACCTTAATGTACGAGAAGATTAAGTCCTATAAGGTGACAAGCTTAGTTCACCACCGATGACCAAAGCGAAAGCCCAGAGATCAGTCCCAAATGGAAATTTTGAGGTTATATAGGTTGATGAGAATCCAACAAGATTAGTCCATGTCGGGGATGGTTTACTGGCCATGGTAAAGGAAGAAGTCGTTGAATTCCTCAGATCCAATGTCGATTTTTTTTGTAATCTCTTCAGATGAGATGCCTGACACAGAATCTAATGTAACTTATCATTGATTGATTGTTGATCCCTCTGCCCGATATGTGGCCAAGTGTTATAGGACAAAACACCCCTTGCTAGAAGAAGATAACACACAGGCCATCATGGAAGAAATGGATCCTTAGAAGAAAAAAGATCATATGTCTCTCTCATGAGCACCATCGTAAAGCAAGCAACTGTAAAGAAATACAATAAGCGGGTTAGACCTCGAAGCTTCCATTCTAGATACTTTGGGTTAAGCTCATTTCCAATTGGGAAATACTTTACAAAATAAAAACTAGCAAGGGAAATATAGCTTACATTATGGAAACCTTATTCGAGGAATCAATCCCTAAAACATGGAACAATACAAAGATCAAACGGTAGTTTAGATATGTCTTTCTTAGAGTATATGAATAGAGATCATGGAAGGCTCTAATGTAATGTCCATGGATTTAAGTGTTGTAATAAATTTCATCAATTTGTATGATTTTCCTTTTCAATGTATAATAGGGCATACGTTTAAGGAATAAATACCTAAAATAAAGAAAACGAAGCCACATTGGACACACCCCAGTATTGGTAGTTAGACACTTTAGAGTGTAGGTGGCGGAGTTCGAATTTGTTGACCTCGAACCAGGTTTTCATCAAGGGGAAGCAAATAAGAACCGACCTTTGGATAGGCACAATCTCCAAAGACGTCAAAACAAAGTTCAACATGAGGCCAAGATTGGATAAACCACGTCAAATATAAAATCACTCGAGACTAAATGATGAAATAAAACTATACGAGACTAAATGATGAAATAAAAATATATGAGACTAAATGATGAAATAAAATCATTCAAGGTGTTGGGCGATGAAATAAATCGCATGCGAACATAAATATAAATCAAGATCATGCATATGTAGAAAGAAAGTACTGTTGTTCATAAAAAAATTTAGAAAATGTTTGTGAGAAAATACAAATACAAATGATGAAGATTGACAAAAAAAACAACGATTATCATTAAATACAACAAAATTCAATCATTATAAGCGATCAACGTCCTCTCCACTAGATCAAGGCATACTTGAATGAGGCCTACATAATTTTAGAATTGAGCTCCACATCATATTTAAGATCCTTCTGAAACTCCACCAAACAATCTTCATAGGCCTCATTACCTCTGGAGCGGGCGTCCTTCTCATTCTTCAAGACAGTCTCCACCTCTATCAACTTGGTCAATAAATAAGTAAGAGCCCCTATGGAAATAGCCAAATATTTCTTCCCCTTATTTAGAGAAAATCAAACCTCCTTAAGGGTTTTTTATTTTTCTTAAAGATCAAAGAGGGAGCCATGCATTTCTATGTCCTTTTATAAGGAAATAAGTTGTGCCTGAAGTTTTCTCTACTCCCAGAATATGAAGTCATGTTGATTATTTAAAATTTCATTCTTCTTACTTAGGTTTAAAAGAACTAAGATATCCCCCTCCCCCCCCCCCCCCCCCCAACCATCATTCCAAATGGTCATCAGAGAAGTAGCCCTGTACATATGGTAAGCCATTTCCGCCATAATTTCATGTTTGGCGTTGTCAAAAAAGTTATGGAAATAAGCATATTCTCCTTCAGTAAAGCAAGATTGCACTTCTTTCATAGTGTGGAGACCCTTATTTATGAAAATCGATTGCATAAAATAAGTGGGAGGCACACTCTAGTTGCCGCTCATAATCATTTTCTCAAAGGAAGGTTTTGTTTAATTGGACCTCTTTGTAGGATATTCCTTATGTGTCTTATCCTTGCCCTTGTCCCTCTTGAAGGGGTCAACAATGGTAGGCTTTGATCGATTCCCGACCTTTTCACCCTGTTGATCATGGAATTTTTTGCTACAACCCTACGAGGCTAGGCGGTCCTAGTCTAGCTTATCTTCTTGCCTAGCTTGTTTCAGAAGTGTTTAACCTAGTTTCAAGGCATTACCTCTTTTCAAGATCTCCCCGGGTGCTACTCTAGTGGCATACTAAGTAGAATTTATTGGGGGGGGGGGGGGGTTGAAAAGGAGTATTCTTCGTTGACGCCGCCTTTTTCCTCTTCATCACATTATGGATCGATCATGTGTTATCTACAGAACAAAATAAAAGCAATGATTAGGTAAAAACTAAAATTAACAACATTAACAAGCAAAAATGATGGTTCCCTTCTTTCACCAATGAACTCGTGTCTCTCTTGTGTGTCAGCCGCTCCCAACACCAATTACGTGTTAATATACTGCCTCTTCTATTGAGTCGGCGACAAATCAGATGGATCATACTTTCCCATAGAGCAAATAAATCAACTTCAAAGTACACTTCTTCCAGATCCAGTTCTTTCAAAGGGAACAAATAATTGCTTGAAACCCTTAAGAAGTGATTTTTATTTCAATACTTTAGAGAAAGGAGCAAAGAGATTCACTAAGAGACAATTTCTAAGAGAAAAGAGAAACAAAATGGGTCTATATCCTAAGTTAACTATTTCTAATAGAAAAGAGCATAAATAATAAAAATAAACAAAGCGGGGTAGAGGTGGTACCTTGAAAACTGAAGAGATGAAGTTAATAAAACGATGAAAAATCCATCAAGAAACGTGAGCGACCAAAGTGGGTTGCAAAATCGAGAAGGAAAAACAAATGGAAAAGACAAGATGTCGTCAAAGCTCAGGGAAAGAAAGCCAGAGCTGGTGGAAAAGAGAGAACTAACCTTTATATAATGAAACAACGTGAGCAGATCTACGATCAATAACAAAAGGAAGATACACATACGAGATCAACCATTGAATTTACCTTAAAATTACAACGACACTTGAGTGCATTTGACCACCCTAAACGACAACACCGTGCTATACCTTCGGAACCTAAGACCACGTGTGAATGCAATACTACGAAATATTTTAGTGATAAGTCTAACATTTAATGCGCATGTTCCCAAGGTCTCACCACTTCCATTCACTAGTCTTTTCCACTTCCATAAACATGAGCTCGTCAAGAATACTATGGTAGATGGAGATCCAGTAGACTCAGGTCTTCACATTGCTTTGTGGTATCAAGATCTTTGGGGACAACTATTTTGGGTAGGCCATAGGCCCAAATGACGGAGAGACCAAATCATAAGAAAACCCAACCCCAAATCCATGCACTAGGTTGTTGAAGATCAGGTGCGCCCTTTATTAAGAAGAAAACACAATCTTTATTGTTCGATGATGATCCACCGTTAGATTTAATCAATCGGTCCATTGCATCTTACGCCAAGGAACACAAGGCAATTATAATCGTCTGTATGTAAAGATGACGTGTGTTGATTACAAGTATATTCTCACCATTTTTTCACATCTTATTGATTTGAACGTTAGAATACTAACTTTGCAAATCCGTCCCTCTCCACCATATCAAAAACACTCGTCGTCGCTTTAATCAACTTCACATCTTCATTTCCATTATTTCTAGTACGTGCTAAACAACATAGAACAAGTTTTTTCTCATAATTTAAACCCGAAACAACAATATTACTTTGTATTTTTCATATTAATATTTTTTTTATAAACAAATCAACAATTTTTCATTAAAAAAAGTTAATAAATATTTATAATATAAATGAAGACAAAATACCATTTTAGTGTACATTTTTTCTAAGATACATTAAAAAAATATTTATATACTCATAAATGCACATTTGAAAATGGTTAGATGGACACTCCTAACATTAGTCAATAATACAGTAAGTATGAAATTATAAATATAGAGAATGATTATTATTTTTAATATTACAGTATGATGAAAATTTTAGCTATAACTAAATATAAACAAACAAAATGAATTATAATTGTAACTTTCTTTCTATAACTTTCTAATACACGTGATGATTGGAAAAATTTAATATAAAAGAACAATTGTATGTCATGCTGAATTATTAAATTGTCAAACATTACCTCACATGTTTTCTTTAGAAATAGATGTTGATTTTTAAAAAATGAAGAATTTGATTAGTGTATACGTGTGACAAATTTAGAATTTAACTATTAAGTAATCAGTCAATATAAGAGTCTATATGATGTAAACAGTGAGAAAATCAGATATTGATATTTTATGCACTATTATTTTATGCACTGTGATGTTTTATGCAATGTAATTGTTATCATTATTTATCTTTTGTAGATTTTTAATTGGGTTTTATTAGTAGTTAGTTTTTAAATAGGATTAGGATGATATGTATTATTTATTTTAATATATTTTTTATTGTGCTTAAATTTATTTCGTTATTTTTTTTGGTTGAAATTGATCTTTATTTATTTTATTTTTTGAATTGTTTGGATTTAAGACACGTTAAAGTTCTTTTATGCGTTCTTAAAAAAATCATTTGTCGACCTCTTTGGTAATAAATATTTTTTTGTAAATTACGTAGTAAATCAAATTGTAAAATAAAAAATTAGTGAGTCAGTCCACCAACTAGTTACTAAACGGAACGGGTTTGACTTTTGAGTTCGGATGTCTAATTTAGTTTGTCCCGCTTTTAGACCATCTTAAACGGAATGGACTGTCCACTTTGTCACTCCTAATTAAGATCACATAAAATTTCAAAACTAATAGTGACAGATATACTGATATATGCTACTGACCACCAAAAGAATCTTTATATTACAAATAATATTTTTTATATAATAATTGAATATTTTAAGATCAATTGACATAAAAAAATGAATAGTATTAAATATACTTATATGATAAAATGAATAGTACTAAAATATTCTTATATTATAAGAGTATATTTAGTTCATTATAAACTAGCGTCCAGGGGCACTCGCGTGTCCGTCTGTCCGCTTTTTTATTGCACACATATAAATATAAATGATATATTTTTATTTAATATTAATTTTACATGGAAGTTATGTGGGAAGTTATTAGTAGGGAGTTATATAAAAGATGATAATAGTAGTTCAATGAAAATTATTGTGTAAGTTATAAGGATAAATTTGGTATAAAAAAAAACTACACAAAAAATCAACTATTATCTTTATATATGTTATAGATTATAGATTATAGATAAAATATTAAAAATATTAAATTAATAAAAATGAATAATATTAATTGCATATTTAAAAAAATTTAAATAAGTATTTTGCCAAAAATTAAAATACCATATAGTTATTTTTAAATTAATTTTATTGATAACTGTACGAGGACATTTAACGGCAAAGAAATATTTGAACTTGTTTATCTCGCTTATAGGTGAAATTAATTCAAATTATTAAACTAAAAAGTTAAATAAGTTAAAAATAACATTCTAGTATATAATACTAATTTTAAAATTAAAAATCAAATATATCTGACATATTTTTTGAAAAACATGAATATCTAAAATAAAATATTTGAATAAAAGGGGAGGAATAACAAAAAAAAACTAAGAGCATCCACACTCATTATTCCCACTTTGATTCTTTAAATGGGGTTCACGTAATTTTTTATATTATATTTCAGTTTAATATTTTCTAAACAACTCAACTATATTTTTTAAATATCCATACAATCCATCAAAAACTCTAAAATGAGTCCCACCAAATACCTTACATTTAATTAAGAAACGTTCTCTTGCAGATCAACGTTGACAAAATAAATGACAGTTAAAATTTTCAAATATCCATCAATTTCTCATAAAAAAGCTTTGGTTTTTGTGAAGAAACGATGACATGTCATTGATATTTATGCTCTAACAAGCGGAACCAAAGTAAACCCTTTAATTCCGAACTTGAAGGCCTAACTTGTTCTCTCCTCTATAAATAAGCCTCGAAAGTCCAAAACCTCCATCCATGCATTCATCACTTCTCTAAATCCATTAATTCCCGTTCCCACAATCTCTACACTATTCCCCATGAGCCAACAAAAGCTTAACTAACCTTCTCTTTGTTCTCTCCCGTCTATTTTCTGTGTATCTCTCACAGCAACCATGACTGTGAACATAACCTCCATCAAAACATCCTCCAATGGAATCTGGCAAGGCGATAATCCCCTCGATTACGCTTTCCCTCTTCTCATTGTTCAAACCGTCTTAGTCCTCGTTGTTTCTCGCTCCCTCGCTCTCCTCTTCAAACCCCTCCGCCAACCAAAAGTCATCGCCGAAATTGTCGTATGTATCTCACCACATGCACCGTTTAATATTTAGTTGTTTATTCAACTAGTTTAATGAATGAAATTTCATCAATAAATAATATATGAGGTAACTAGTTGAATTATATCCTTGGAGTCATTTTTCTTATTTGCATGTTTTTGCAGGGTGGAATTCTGTTAGGTCCATCGGCGTTGGGAAGAAACACAAACTACCTGCACCGTATATTCCCGGCATGGAGTACTCCAACGCTAGAATCAGTTGCAAGTATTGGATTATTGTTCTTTCTCTTCCTCGTTGGACTTGAGTTAGATCTAAACTCTATTCGGAGAAGCGGTAAAAAAGCATTCAGTATAGCAGCTTTCGGAATTTCCGTTCCTTTCATCTGTGGAATCGGCGTCGCCATTGTCCTCCGGAAAACCGTCGACGGCGCAGACAAAGTCGGATTCGGTCAATTCCTCGTCTTCATGGGAGTCGCTTTATCAATAACCGCATTTCCCGTTTTAGCGCGAATCCTCGCCGAACTCAAACTCCTCACGACGCGCGTGGGCGAAACCGCGATGGCAGCAGCCGCATTCAACGACTTAGCCGCGTGGATTCTACTCGCTCTGGCGATCGCGTTAGCCGGAAGTGGAGCCGACGGAGGAAAAAGTAAAAGTCCTCTTGTTTCCATTTGGGTACTTCTCTCCGGCGTCGCTTTCGTTGCCTTTATGATGCTTGTTATAGGTCCTGTGATGAAGCGCGTGGCTCAAAGATGCTCCGCGGAAAACGAAGCCGTGAACGAAGTTTATATTTGTATTACCCTAGCTGGTGTAATGGTTTCAGGATTCATAACTGATTTCATAGGGATTCACTCGATTTTTGGAGCGTTTGTTTTTGGGTTGACGATTCCGAAAACTGGGAATTTTGCTGAGAGGTTGATAGAGAGAATTGAGGATTTTGTTTTGGGATTGCTTCTACCACTTTACTTTGCTTCGAGTGGGTTGAAAACGAATGTGACGAAAATTAGCGGCGGAAAAGCGTGGGGGTTGTTGGTTTTGGTGATTTCAACCGCTTGTGCAGGAAAGATTTTAGGAACTTTTGTTGTTGCTATGATGTGCAGGATTCCCGTTAGAGAATCAATTACACTTGGAGTTCTCATGAACACAAAAGGTCTTGTTGAACTCATTGTACTCAACATTGGAAAAGAGAAAAAGGTTAGTTTTATCTTTTTCCTCTCATTTTTTTATTTTATTTTTTTTTGTATATTTTTATTTAAACTAAATAATTTATTTAAGTAGGTCTCTTTATTTTTTATAATATAATATAATCTGAGACAAGGGAGGGGAGTATTATATTGATATATCAAAGGATAAAACTTGAGTATATAATTTGTATGCAAGTTGTAAAGTTAATTTTCAACTATACCTTGGTATGAGCATTATAGGTGCATGAATATATAATGAATAGAGTTTTGAAGTTGAGATTTTAAGACAAAAGATACTCCATATATCCGTTCCAAAATAAATATTGTTTAAAATTTTATACTACAAATCATTAAAACATATTTTCTATTAAATTTATTGATGCAAAATTAAAAATAGTAATGTTTTAAGAAGTTAAAATGACATTATAATGAGAGGTAAAGATAGTTATAGTTTTTGTACTAAAGAGAGGATAGTAATAAACAGTGTGACACGTTGGTGTTTTAGTTTGTTATGAATTGGTGGGTTGGCTTGATAGTTCTACAAAGTATAAAATACTCAAAACACAATTGTAACGTGTTCACATGAAAAGTTGAACAAAGTTGCAAAGATAAACTTTGTTTCATAAGATACTTATTTGACTCGGTATAGTTTAAGTTATTTAATACTAGTTTAAAGCTATGATTGAAAAATAATGTTAATGTGATTGACAAATTTGGTGAATATTTACTTTATTCAAAATTTTGATTGGGAAATATGTTTTTCCTTTCTTCACTGTTTTGTTGCAATTTTCTCAGTAGCCGTGTTGAATAAGGTTAGGGACCTTAGATGAAAGTAGAGTATTGACTAGTCCAATTGCATGAAACCTAATTTTCATGTAAATTGTTTTCTAGCCATCAATTGATCATAGTGGATTCTGTTTCAAAACATATGATATGAATCTCGTGAAAAAAGACTTTGGAAGTTGCTTTCTTTAGTACTTTTTTCTACTTTTCGATGCTATTTTAAACTGGTGATAGATTAGGAATACATGGTTGGTCAGTCTATTTAATTACTACTCTCTTTTATTTTTTTTTAAAGATTATTTTTTTAATTTTTTTTAATTGACACTTATAAAATTTAAGATAATATTAAATGTACTTTTATTAAAATTATCCTTAACTAATTATTAGGGGAAAAAAATAAAAAATCAAAGATTAGTGACATTTAAAAAAGAAAGTTATATTTAGTTTACCCTCTTGGGGATGACGTATTCACATAAACTGTTTACTATTAAAATATAAATTATTGCAAATTAAAGAATAGTCTAGGCTCTGCCAGCATCACGAACTCTTTCCATTTTTAACCATTTTCCTAGCTGTAAAAGGATTAACATGTGCAACTGCAATGAAATGCCATTTATTGGTCTAGCTTACAGACTCAGCATCATCTTATTTATATTCTTGCTTTCCATAGTTTCTAATGAGTTTCGTGTCATAAAAGATTATGATAATTTAACATCAGAATTTTTTTAAATTAGTATGAGAGATATCTGTAGAAACGAAAATATGAAAGTTATCTATAAGAGTGTCATTAAATCTAGTACACAAAACTAGAAAGAAATTTTATTCTCTCTATTATTAATTCTATTATTTTTTATGATATATTACTCATGTGTTAGAGTGTTACGCATTATAATCACAAGGTTTGCATTTCATTGTCCAAATAATTTCTTTAAATGTGTAAAATACAGACAGTAAGAAAATCCTTAAAAAGTTTTACATGAAAATAGTATTATACTTGCACTTGTTACTATTTTTTAAAACAAGTTTTACAAATCTAGCCATTGATATTTTGTCTTTTATGTAAGTAAAATAATAGGTGTTAACTATATTTTTAATATGTTGCTTGACTTTTTATAGTATGGAATAAACAATTTGCCGGGTGTCAAATTATGGTTAATCATAACACTGAACAAATATATTTTATTTAGCCTATGGTGAACTTATTATTTTTAGATGCATATAAGTTAATAAAAGATGTTAAATAATAGAAATATAATCGACTACCTGACATAGATACAATATTTTATTTTAAGAGACAATACGTGTACATGCAAAAACTTAAACAAATCATTCATTTTATTTATTTTTGTAAAAGGAAAATGTTAAGGTATTATTTTTTAATTATGGGTTTAACAAAAATGCTGATATAAGTTTTATATTGTAATTCAATAAAAATATATTATTAGGAAGGATTTGTATTATATATCGATGTTATAATTTAATTACATTTTTTAACTTGGTTTATTTACAGGTTTTGAATGACGAAATATTTGCAATATTAGTGCTTATGGCTCTATTTACCACCTTCATCACAACCCCAGTAGTGATGGCCATCTATAAACCAGCTCGAGGCATCGCAGACAAAACTATTCGCAAGCTAGGTGACATGTCCACACACTCTTCTAAAGACAAAAACGTGGTGGAAACTCTTCGTGTCCTAGCTTGCATCCATGGTCCAACCAACATTCCCGCCATCATAAACCTCATTGAATCAACACGTAGCACCAAAAACTCCCTCCTCAAAGTCTTCATCATGCACCTTGTTGAGCTCACAGAACGTTCATCTTCCATCATCATGGTTCAACGAGCTCGCAAAAACGGTTTTCCTTTCTTCAACCGGTTTAACCGCGATGAATGGTACAACCGTCTTGCTGGGGCTTTTCAGGCCTATAGTCAATTAGGCCGGGTTATGGTCCGGTCAACTACAGCAATCTCTTCTCTATCCACAATGCATGAAGATGTTTGCCATGTAGCAGAGGAAAAGAAAGTGACAATGATCATATTACCTTTCCATAAACATTGGAGGATGGAAGTTGATGAAGAGAATGACAAGGAGTCTCATGAGGTGATTGAGAATGCTGGGCATGAATGGAGAGGTGTGAACCAAAGGGTACTTAAAAATGCTCCTTGCTCAGTTGGTGTGCTTGTGGATAGAGGATATGGGCATGGCTCAAAGAACTTGGGCTCAGAAGGTACTGTGACACAAAGAATATGCATTGTATTCTTCGGCGGGCCTGATGATCGCGAGGCATTAGAGCTGGGAAAGAAAATGACTGAGCATCCAGCAGTTGAAGTAACCATTGTAAGGTTCGTTGAGCAAGATGCGGAAAGTGGTAATAACTTTGTTTTGCGCCAATCACCTGGAAAAAGTGCTGATGACAGCTATAGCTTCGCCATAACAAAAATGAACCGACAAAAAGAACTGGTAATTATACTCCAAAGTCCAAACAACTTTACTAACTCAATTATACTTAAACAGAATACGAATATTTTTATACTAACATTGCTACAAATTGCAGGAGTTGGATGAAAAAGCAATGGAAGAGTTTAGAAGCAAGTGCGGTGAAAAAGTAAAGTATATTGAGAAAGGTAGTGGCAACGTTGTGGAGGAGGTAGTAGCATTAGGAGAAAGTGTTGATTATGATCTCATAATTGTCGGGAAGGGCCGGTTTCCATCGACTATGGTGGCGGAATTAGCAGAGAGGCCAGCAGAGCATGCAGAGTTAGGTCCCATAGGAGACATTCTAACATCCTCAACAACAGGTCACAAGATGGTGTCATCAGTACTTGTTCTTCAACAACATGATGTGGCAATAACAGAGGATGCACCAATGTACAAGGTTAAGGTGCATGATGAGAATGTTGCAGAGGTTTCATCTGCAAGGCATGAGATAACTATTGCAAATGCAGTGTAATTACTTATGAGACTACCCTCAAAGGAACATGATTATATCTTATAGATTAGAGAAACTTTTCATGAAAAAAGTTTATCTCTGTAGTGAAGTTGTGTTTCAAGTAAATATGTAATTATATTTTATATCCTTTAATTTTGGTGGGTTAGTAACCACTGGTTGCATTTGATATCACAAGTCAAATAAAAGTTGTATATTTTCTTTACCAAGTTTTATACATTGACAAGTTAGATACTATAAGAAATAAATAAAACATATAAGAACGTCATCAATTTTTTTATTTTATGGGCTTGTTGTATAACGCGCTAGCTCATTGCTTAAGTTATTGTTCTATAGTATCAAAAAATTGATTCTTTGTAAATAGGGGTGGAAATAGATTGAGTCGAGATAGACTTTATCAAACTTGAGTCTGATCTATTAAAAAATTCAAAGCTTAAGTTTGATCTTTAGTCTATCATAGACTTAATTCGAGTCAATAAGGTGTTGTGATTCGAGTCAAGTTCAACTCATGATTCGAGTCAAATTAGGCAGAGTTCAATCTTAACTTTCATGGAGAGTTATGATTTGAGTCATGTACAAACCATGATTCGAATCAAATCATTCAGAGGCCAAACCCAATTTTTACAATAAGCTTGATTCGAGTCACACATAACACATGATTCGAATTAAATTATTGGGCACCTTGATTTAAGTGTTCTAATTTGTGATTCAATCAACACTTGATTAAACGACAAAATCAACTTAGTAAGCTAAAAAAGGAACACCATCTTGGATAAAAACTCTAATTTACTAAATAATGAAGGGTCTTAATTGCACAATGCTAAATATCCTAAACGAACACAATACAATTAAAATTGTGAATGAATTACAAACACGCAAATATAAAAATAATGAATAAATTACAAACACGCGAATAATCAAATAACACATACGCACAAATTGACAAAAACATCAAAACAAAGAAAGAGATACCATACGATAACGCGAGTGAAATTTCAAAATCGTTATATAAGCGCGGTAGAAAACAAATAATTTCTCTTAAGTTAATCCTTATGAATGAGCATGACCAATGATAGAAACAATTACTCTTGTGGTGATTAAAACCTTCAATGCAAAATTGGATGAATGATCACAAGCTTTGAAGGAAGAACAACGCCTCTACTTGGTCCACACGATCAGAGTGTCTTCAATCTCAGTGCTAGCTGTTACGAATGAAGATCTTGAGAGAGAGAGAGAGAGAGAGAGAGAGAGAGAGAGAGAGAGAGAGAGAGAGAGAGAGAGAGAGAGAGGGAGTGTGTGTGTGTGTGTGTGTGTGTGTGTGTGTGTTAAAATATGAATTTTATCAAGTGAAAAAGCTTATGCATAAGAGTTCTATTTATAGAACCACTTGTGTGGGCTGCAAGCTGAAAAGGCGTACTTAAGTGCATTGTTTATGTTGTACTATATCTCACTTAATTGCACGGTACCTTACGGTATTCCATATTTATCTTAAGTGTATTGTACCTTACGATGTCCTACAACTCACTTAAGCACACCTTACCTTATGATGTTTCTTAATTCTCTTAAGTACATCGTATCTTACAATGTTCCTTATTTCATTTATTCATTCTATCTTTCATCAATATGTCCTTACGTGTGACCGTGTAGGTTCTCGTGACATTAACAAATATGCTAAATCACATATTTAATATAATAAATATTGAGTGATATCTAGCAACACATCACTGCTAACCAAGTCACGAAAATGTCAAGTGATATGACAAAATCTTTCCATGATAACGTTTGTGTGTACAATTACCTTTTTTCTCATGTCTATACTAAATACAAGGCATAAATCGTGTCACCCTTGTTCAATTCAATATTGAGCCCTTAGACATATAGCATGTTGTACAGGATGGACAAATTCCATCTAGGTCATTCATGTACCTCAGCATAATTTGTGAAGTACCCATTAACCATGTTCATGGTCGTCCACTTACAGACAAAGTTTGATTGACAGTAAAGTACTTGACTCCTTATCTAGGGTCCATAGTGATTTCAAGTTGAATGGTGTTATACACCATTATTATCATGAGATAAAGTTATGACATTTGCATAACATTCTATGTAGTATTTTCATGGTGAGTCAATCTAGTATAAATATTACTCCTAATATCCATACATATGTGAAGACTTGATAACTCTTTATTCATGAATCATGAGATGTGATCATCAACCTATCCACATGATAATCTCAATGCTTTAATGTTGTCCCACTTCACAATACAACTTGAATATGGAAGTCAATTTCCTCAATCCATTTAGAAACATAGTCAACAGTTACGAGTATGTACTGATTTCCAATTGAGGAATGTAAGGGTCCCATGAAGTCAATCTCACACATAAAAAAAATTCACCTTTACGATGTTACTGTTGGTGCCTCTCTTAAACACATCTCTGGAAGATACCATTTGCGTCTCTCTTAAACAATACAAGTTTATCCTATTAATAATGCTTAAGGTCATCAAATAACATTTTCTTACGCTAATAATTCATATATATATATATATATATATATATATATATATATATATATATATATATATATATATATATATATATATATATATATATATATATATATATATATATATATATATATATATATATATATATATATATATATATAAGGTAAGACTTCATCTGCAAGGTAATTGAAAATTTCAGAATGCCAAGGCACTCACTTTGTATCAACATAAAAAAGCTTATCGTCAGGGAAATAGCCATCTAGATGTAAGTCTTTCTTTTTCAAATCACTCAACCTAGACAGAAGGTATGTGACCACATTTTCCGTAGCCTTCTTGTCTCTAATCTCTAAATCAAATTTTTGGAGCAATAGATTCCACTAGATTAACCTAGGTTTTGCATCTTTCTTTATCAACTAATACTTAATGCTTGCATGATCTGTATACACAACTATTTTTCACTTATCATAACCTGCATTATTGATTTAGCTTTTTCTTATGTACATCTTAACATGATAATTAATCATGGAGAATGATGGTACCTCTCAAACATAATGTCCGCCTATTTCACAAGAAAGTACACATCAACCAACTAATAATGGAAGAGATAACCTATCAACTGATGCTCGTCCTCCCACACCAAATGATAATATGAAGGTTGATAGTGAAAAGACTAAAAATCATCCATCAAGACTTAAAAGTATTGTATGGGATCATTTTACAATGATCAAAGTTGGCCAAAAGATAATGTTAAATGTAATTATTGCTCAAAGTTGCTTTGTATATAATCAAATGATGGGACGTCACATTTACGTGGACATATGCAATGTTGTCCTAAAACAGGAGTTTTTGAAACCATCTGGTAAAGAACAAACATTTCTTACACCTAAAATCATGCAAGGTAAACGAGAGTTAGGTACTGAAATTTATAATACAGAAAATGCTAAGAAAGACTTTGCATATGCAATTATTTTGCATGAATATCCGCTTTCAATATATAATTATATTAGTTTTAGAAGATACTCAACTTCTCTCCAATCACTATTTCAATTTTCTTGTAGAAATACTATAAAAAATGAGATACTCAAAGTGTACAACTTTGAGAGTGAAGGTAGGAAAACACTTAGAAGGGGTGGGGGGGGGGGTTGAATAAGGGGTTTTCAAAAACAATTATGACAATAGAAAATAACAAGTTATTTTTATCCTGGTTCGTTTGAACTCAAACTACTCCAGTCCACCCGACCAAGGTGATTTCGCCTCTCTCAAACGAGGACTTAATCCACTAAATCAAAACCTGATTACAGTGATATCACTAAGACAAACTGTCTTAGTCTTCTCAAGAATCCTGACCACAACTTGGTCTCTCAAGGAACTTTTACAAAGATGAAATACAATGTGTTTAAGTGCTTCTAAAAAGCTATTATCACAACTGTGATTTTTACACAAAATGAAGAACAAATAAAACTTATGTGTTTGATGTACTTGTGTTTTTCTTTGAATGAGTTTCTACGTTGATTGTTTTTCAAATGTTCCTTGGATTGTTTTTGAAATTCTTTAACTTGAAGTGCTGATGGAGACTTCTTTATATACTCCACTTTCTCAAATAGTGTGTAGATGAAAGTACTGTAGGATGTAGACAGAAAAGACAAATACTTTTTTTCTTGATTTGACATTCCCTTTTTGCCTGAATTCCTGTGCCATACATGAATGAGAAATAATGTCGTTGGTAGACATTGGGATTAGCAACGTATCTTTCTTGAACAACAATATCTTTTTAAATGAACAGATATGAAAAATCATCTTGCATCAGATCCTCTGATGATGTTCCATGTTCTTCTTTATCAGAGTCACTCTATCCAGAGTTTTGCAGCAAAGTACTTAGCGTGAATGAATGATCAGAGTTGACTTGATTCTCAGAGCCTCTGTAGGTTGTAGCGTTGAGTTCTCACAGAGTCTTTTGAATACACTGAATCTTTATACTCTGCGCTCAGAGTCTTCTGTAGGTAGCGCTTCAAAGTCTTCTGTAGCTTTGCTCAGAGTCTTCTATGTTGCGCTTTCTATGCTCAGAGCTTTGCGTTATATAATGTTCAGAGGAATTCTTTTTTTTTTCTTCAGATGAATATTTATTTGATATCTGAAACAAAAACACTTGAATAAAATTAGGGTATATATTTTCTCTATAAAAAATTTCATTAATGTTATCATCAAAACATTGAGATATATTAAGAACCAATCTCTGTTCTAACAATCTCCCCATTTTTGATGATGACAAAAATTATACGAAATTTTGTTCAAAACAATAAAAAATATATATCTCCCCTGAGATTATGAATCTCCCCCTGAAATGAATACTGCTAGAAAAAATAAATACTTCCCTTTCAGCACTTGTATTCTTTTCAGAGTCAAATAAAGCTTGTGGACTCTCAGAGATTGTTCAGAGTTACTTCTATGAAATTTGTCAGATAAATAGTTATAGCTCTGAAACACTGAATATATGATCAGATATATTTTAAAATGTCTGAGTTGCCATTTAGTATCTGTTTATGTGAACTATCAAAATTTCAATTTTCTCCCCCTTTTTGTCATATCAAAAAGTGATTTAAAAAAAATCATTTAAGACAAAAAATTTCAGAGTAAGAAAACAAATATAAGATGTAAAACAGAAGGAACAATCACATATATATTGATAAGATCAGAAAATAGCCAAAAATAAACAATTATCACAGAAGTGCACAAACAAGACAATTAAGTGGAATGAGATGCTAAAATCTTCAGAAGATCAGTTATCTCAGAAGTTGACTTTTCTTGCTTTGCCATCCAAGTCTTGATCTCAGATGTTGATTCTTCTTGCTTAGCCATCCAGTCCTTGATCTCTTATGTAGTCTGTTCTTGCTTTACCATCCAAGCCTTAATTTCACTAGTGGCAGCCTCTTACTGAGCAAGCTTTTCTTTCACATCTTCAGAGACTTTCACTTCTTCAGAAGCTTTCTTCAAAACTGTTGATTCTGGAATGACCACTGAAACAGATGATGTCTCTAAATCCATATCAGAAGGTTTATCAGATGCAGGAGTCTCTTCAGAGATAGCATCCTCTGTGATAATTTCTTCAGGCTGAGGAATTACACTAATCTGAAGTGCAGCAGTTTCTTCAGATGTTGAACACACAGCCTTTGCAGGTGTGTTTTCCTGAAATTGAGTAGGAGTTCTGCGTACACCCAGAAGAGCAAATTTGACAGCTTCAGAAAAATTATCTTGAGCATCTGCAGAGCAAGCAGCTTGAAGGTTCTCAGTCACAGAGTTGAATCTTCTTATGAAAGTAGTCCAAAATACTTCAGAATCATGAGGATTCACTCTATTCAGGCACCTTTCCTAGCAACAGACAACCACATCTGCATTTCTGTCCCGAAACCATATAACAGAGTCCCAACATCTGATCTAGGTGTGGGTTTAAGGAGAGCCTCTAAGACAGATTCCTTAGGGTCAACAGAAGGTGAAGGTTTATCATAAGATAAGGGTTGTTCTGAGGAAAGAGAAGGAAGGGGAGTAAGAATGGTAATGGAAGTAGGAATGGGAATAGGAGTAGGAGTGGGAATGGGAGTAGGAGTGGGAATGAGAGTTATGTGTTGGTGAGATAGCATCTGATAGGTCAGATTCAGATGAATTAGATGAATCTGACGAGTCAGATGATCTAGATGAGATAGGGTGTATGGTCATGAGAGGTTGGATATCAAGAATTTCAGGTTCAGGGTCAGATGGGTGAGGTTCAGAAGGATTAGGTTTATAGGGTTGTGGTTCATATGGTTGAGGTTCAGATGTTTGTGGTTCAGATGGTTGAGGTTCATATGTTTGTGGTTGTGGTTGAGGAGAGGGAACATAGTCATGAATATTTTTAGATGAAATGTATTCAGAAGTGGTGTATTAAAGAGAGGGAGTAGGAATAGGGTCATAGGGAGGAGGAGGTTCAGAAGTTGGAATTCCTGTTACTGTTTCCAGAATTGGAGATAAACCAGCAGAAGGGTTACCTGAAAGTTTGGAACGCTTAGTCTTCACAGAAGAGTCTTCTTTAGAGGCTTTCCTCTTAGTGCTTGTAGATTTCTCAAAAGGACCATCTTTAGGTACCTTTCTTTTCTTACGTCTCGTCTTCTCAATCACGTATGGAGCAGGTTCAGAAGCTCGTTTTATCAAATATGATGGTATGGGAGTGCCATCTACTAGACATGATTCAATATAGAAGAGTAGAGCTTCTTTAGGTTCCTCTGCTGTAAATAGTGGAAAGTCATCCAATGGGACTTTTCTTCTCCAAACTTCAGTTGAATTTATCTTAACTGGATCAGAAGAAAGTTGTTCCACTAACCTCATTCTTTGAAGGCTTTTGCCATCCAGAGGCTTCCCAAGTATTGGAACTAATTCTTCTTTCAGACCAGCCTCAGTCAGATGAGCTACCAAGCCATTCTCAGTGAGTACATCAGAGATCAATCTTCCCATTGGGATCCAATTCCTGATCTTCTGATGTTTGGTTTTAATAACTTCTCTGGACATGTTCACATGGTTCCACAGATGAGTAAATAACAGATGTGGCAAATCCACCTTGATGTTCTTTCCCAAACAATACATAAAATATAGCTGCTCTGCATTGATGTAGTCTGGAGAATTAGATGCTTTTCTATGGTGAATGCAGCCCAGAAAAATCTTTGCCCGGATTTTGTAATGTGTCTTCAAATCCTTGATCTTGCTTGAAGACAGCCAGAAGTGAAAACTTCTCTGTACACTTCATCCATGTCTACCCGTCCTGTAGAAAGATGAGTAGCACCATCTACTACTTTATACCCTATCAGTTTACGAATCATCTCCTCAGTGATTATGATTTCTTTTCCCAAAACATATGAATATATGAACTTGGGGTAGACCTTTGCATGTATCCAGAATTCCTTCACCAAATGAGGAAAAACTGGACCAACCAATCTATCAAAATACTTGACCCATCCTTGAAAAGATACAGTTGGACGAAGATCGAAGCCATTCTTTGCAATACATTCAAAATCCACCATGAACTCGCAAAGAACTTCTAATTTCTCAACCGGTGTTAGAAGGTTTCTTTCTGGTTCTTCGTAAGTTTCGTTACCCATTTGTGATGCAAAAGATCCAATCATTGTTGAAGCTAACTTTTGAGACGAAGATGATGAAGTTGCCATTGAAGGTAGGAAAAACACTTAGAAGGGGGGTTGAATAAGGGTTTTAAAACGATTAAGATGATAGAAAAATAACACAATATTTTTATCATGGCTCGTTTGAACTCAAACTAATACAGTCCACCCTACCAAGGTGATTTGCCTTTCTCAACAAGGACTTAATCCACTATATCAAACTGATTACAGTGTAAACCACTAAGACAACTGTCTTAGTCTTCTCAAGAAATTCTGACCACAACTTGGTCTTCTTAAGGAAATCTTTTACAAAGATAAACTAACAATTTGTGTATATGAGTTGCTTCTAAAACGCTATATCACAACAGTGATTTTTACACAAGTTAAAGAACGAAAGTAAAACTATTCAGCTTGAAGAAAGTTTGAATGAGTGCTTTGAATAATTTGTCAATAATTCCGTCAACCTTTGAAGTGATGCTAATACTTGCTTTATAGTACTTTGAAATCCATTTCTCAAAGACTGTGCAATCTGTGCATTCTGTTCTTTTTGTCTTCTATTGACTTTTCCTTTCTCAAAAGAGGAATGTTCTGACAAATCCTTTTTGTCTGAAATCCTATGTCATGCACGAATGAGGAAAGAGTCGTTTGGATGAGGACAAGGAATATGCCAACGGATCTTTATTTGAACAACATATTTTTCAACAACTTTGGAACGTCTTGCATCAGAACTTCTGATGATGTTCCTAGTTCTTCAGGTCAGAGTTAACTCAATCTGAGTTTCTCTATCAGAGTTTGCAGCCAAGTGCCTTAAGTGTGAATTTATTTATCAGAGCTTCTGTACTTGCAGCGTTGAGTACTTTCAGAATCTTCTGAAGCTTTACAAATGTTCTTTACTCAAGTTCTTCTAAGCTTCGCTCAGAGTCATTTGTAGCAGATCAGAGTCTTCTGATGAGTTGCTTCTAACGCTTAGAGCTTTCTCGCTCTTTAGTGTTCAGAGGCGTTCTTACTTCCAGAATAATATTAATTTTGATATCTGAAACAAATAAAAACTCGAACAAAATTAGAGTATATAAATTCTCTATACAAAATTTCATTAATGTTATCATCAAAATAATGAGATATATTAAACACCAATCTGTGTTCTAACAATCTCCCCCTTTTTCATGATGACAAAAACTATGGGAAATTTTGTTAAAAAAGAAAAGAGATACTACTCCCCCTAAGAATATTAATCTCCCCTTGAAATGAATACTTCTAAAAAGATTAAATACTTCCCTTTCAACTTCTATATTCTTTTCAGCATCAGAGGAAACTCGTAGATTCTCAGACTTCGGTTCAGAGTTAATTCTTAGAATTTTGTCAGATGAGAATTATTAGCTCTGAAACACTCAAAAATATGATTAGATGAAATTTATCATGTATGAGTTGCCTTTGGTAACTGTTTATGTGAATTATCAAAATTACCATTTTCTCCCCCTTTTTGTCATATAAAAAAGAATCTTGATTAAGAAAAACTTTAAGACAGGAAAAATAACAGAGGAAAAACAATAAAGCATAAGATAGATTCAGTCAGAAACATAACATTCAGATGCATTGATAATCAAAATTCAAAATACAGAAACAGACAAACAGATAGAAAACACATAAGTGCACAAACAAAGAAACAAAGAAGGGCGAGAAGTCAAAATCCTCAGAAGATGCATTATCTTAGATGTGGATTCTTCTTGTTTCGCCATCCAAGTCTTGATTTCTTCAGTTGTCTTTTCTTGTTTGACCATCCATGATTTTATCTCAGAGTTACTAGCCTTGAGCTCAGCAAACTGAGCACAGATCTTCATCTTCTTTCTTCACTTCAGATGACTCAGAAGCAGATGCAGAAGCAGGGGCGTCGTGAATAACCAAAGAAGCAGAAGCATTTTGGACAATCATATCAGAAGGTTGAGCAGAATCAAGATTTTTTTCAGGACCAAGTGCAGAAACTTCTGGAATGACTTCATCAGGTTTGGACACTTCAGCAGTCTCAGAAGCAGCCAAGACTTCAGAGGGAATACACACGTCCTTTGCAGGTGTGTTTTCCATAAGCAAGGTTGGATTTTTGCTTAGTCTCAGAAGAGTTTGTCTAACAGCTTCAGCAAATTTGACATTTGCATCGTCACTACAAATCTCTTGAAGATTGGAAGCTACAAAGTCAAATATGAATCTGAATCTCTTCCAGATAGCTTCAGAATCATCAGGGTTCAGACTGGACATTGTCGTACCTCGAAAAATACGATCCTCGCGATGGCCGCGGAAAAATACTGTTCGAAACAGAGTCGCCACCGAATTTTATTCATTCCAAGGATGGAATAGGAAAATATCGATAAAACCTTTAAAGAGACAAGAACATGGTCATCACAACCAATATTCTAGGTTCGGGAGTCGGTTACGCAGAGGGAAGGTATTAGCACCCTCTACGTCCGTTGTACTCAACGGGAACCTCTTGATCGATTCGAGAGTAAAGTTAGTTACGCTTGTTTGTTTTCTTCTAAGGGTTTCTCCTATAGGGGGGAAATGGGTGGTTTTAAGATAGGGTGCTCGCCAAGGATTAGGGCCCTTGTGCCTACGTATCTTCACTTGTAAGAAGTGGAAAATCAGAGCATTCGTAGTTCGTGGGACTACGGGTAAAGGAGGGGATTGTGCTCGCCAAGATCGTCGCAATCTTGTGCCTACGTATCTTACATTCAAGAGGGAATGAAGAATCAGAGCAGTCGTAGTTCGTCTAACTACGGTTAAGGGTGTTTGAAAATGAACGAGTGTTTAGGTCGCATTCTAACTGCTAAACATTGGCTTGTCTGCTCGCTAGGGGAGGCTGAAGCACGAGTTTGTTATGCGCAGAAGAAGGGACTAAACAATGTTCTTGGTAAAAGGTATTTAGGTTGGAGATCGCACGAGGGCGAGGAATTTATTGTTTATCGTATTGAATGTTTTGGTTAGAGGATATACTTAAATAGGTTTTAAGGTTTCGATTGCGCGGGGGCAAGAAATAGGAGTTTGGTTAGGTAATCTGATGGAGAATGACGACTATTCGATAAACGAGTCGTCAACCTCACAATCAATTAATCGGGGCATTATTGGAATGCTAGATTCCAACGACACCTTTTTCATTCGAATAATCACGAAATATGTTTGAGAAAGTTTCAATCGCACGGAGGCGAGGAAAGAAAGTTGGGTTGAATATTTTAAGGGAGAATGACGACTACTCGGTAAACGGGACGTCAGTCTCGCAATCGATTAATCGGGATGTCATTGGAATGCTAGATCCCAATGATACCTTTTTCACTCAATTAATTGTGAAAGTGTATTGGAATGGACAATAACGACATTGGTCCAAGTAGTTAGGGCACGTGTTTTATAAACGAAAGGTCGAGTAATCCACAACCTAAAGCGTACGCCCCAAGAGCAGTTACTATAGAATTCAAGGAGTGCGAGACTCCAAGAACTCAATTCTTTCGTGGTTTAATTAAGAAAATAGTTTGGATTTGACATATGGTTTAGAAGCATACTAGGGTTTAGACTCGATCGCACGAAAATGAGGAACGAGATTAGACGAGTTGGAAATTTAGGAGGAATGACGACTACTCGATAAACGAGACGTCGGCCTCGCGATCAATTAGTCGGGATGTCGTTGGAATGCTGGATTCCAATGACATCTTTTTTCATTCGAAATATGTTTGATGGATAGTTTAGAAGCGAAAGAGTTTGAATTGAAAGAGATTTTGATTCAATCACACGAGGGTGAGAAATGAGGTTATGCGGGTTGAAATTTTAGGAGGAATGACGACTACTCGATAAACGAGACATCGGCCTCGTAATCAAATCAATCGGGATATCGTTAGAATGCTAGATCCCAACGATACCTTTTTTCATTCCATTAATTATAAAACAGTGTTTGTTGGACAGTGAATATTTATCCAAATAATTAGAGGAAGTATTTTAGAGACGAAAATTCGAACGACACACCATTCAAGGCGTACGCCTCAATAGTGATCATACTCAAATTCAAGGAATGCGCGACTCCAAGAACTCGATTCTTTCGTGATTTAATTTAGAAAAATAATTTGAATGGGTTAGCGTACTCAGACTAGGCGCGCTAGGTATTCTAGAAAAATAAGATCGGAAGGGTCACAACTCAAGGTGTACACCTCGAGAGCGGTCGCTTAAAAAAAATTCAAGGAAGGCGAGATCCAAGAATTTAATTGTTTTGAAATTTGATTTTTAAAAATAGTTTAATTTATATATAAAATAAATTAACCAATTGTAAAAAAAGTTTTTGAGAAAAGCTAATCATGATTAATTGTTTTGAAAGAAGTTTAACATCTTAGAGAAAAGTTTTAAGTATATTTTCCTAAATGTTTAATATTAAAAAAAAATCCATTTGATAATAATTTTGAAATTTATATTTATTTTAAAAAAAAGAATAAGTATTTGAAATTTATTATAAAATATCTAATTAATAAAAATTGTTTAAAAATATCCTTTTTTAGAAATTTCAATCAAATTGAATAAGACCGGAAAGATCACAACTCAGGGTGTGCACCTCGAGAGCGGTTGCTTAAAAATTCAAGGAAGGCGAGATCCAAGAATTTAATTATTTTTGAAATTTGTTTAAGAAAATAGTTTTAATATTGAAAATAAATTGAACTAAGATTAAGAAGAATAATTAACTACATTTTGGACATAAATTTGAAAATAGTCTAAGATTTTATTTAGAAAATATTTTGGATATATGTTAAAACAAACTACTCATTTAATAAAGAAAAGTGATTTTAATTAAATATAAAAAAAAAAACAAATATTTAGTAAATAGAATATACTAAGAAAACTCTAATCTAAAAAAACAATTTGTTTAATTAGATTATCATTTACTCCTAAAATGGTGTGTTAAAAACAAGTAATAAAAGTGTTTTTACTAAACTAGTATATATTTATTAAACTTGAGAAAAATTTGCTTAATATATGTACATTTTACAATATGTATTTGTTAAACTAGAAAAATCATAAAAAAAAAAAAAAAGGTAAACATACATGTCTTAGAGTAAACTATAGTATAAACATATTTACATAAAACGGGACGATCCGCATAACTATATAAACTTATGTTTAACTTAAAACAGTAATTTTAAAAATAATAAATAGCCCAAATACTGTTAGTATTATATATAAAACTTAACACCACCTCACTATTAATAGTGTGCATCCTGATAATCCAAATATACTATCTATCTCACAAATTTCCAGGTTCATGCGGTTAGGATCAAAATGACATCTCAATGTGAAATTGAGTCGAAAATAGATGCGACAATTCCAAAAACCGTAAAAAAAAATGAAGGAGCAGCATGGCATAAACACAGTTCATTCTCACCCGAGTGCAACACATAACCATCTTACTAGTCTGTGGTCTTATGTTGCGTTGCTGTGGATATTGAGTCGGTGGCTTTAATTCTCGTTCCAAATTGCTATTCTACATTAAGTAGATCCCGAGACTTCCACATGAGGTAATTGGTTCAATGACCTGCAGAGTTCACCAGCTTCCGCATATGGGAATACCAGCTTCACAACACCAATACTAGCAGCAACAAAATCACTTCCAACTAACAGCAGGACAGAACCATAAACAGCTACAACTTAATTCTAACATTGTACGGTTGCAATTGAAATGAAAACTCAACGCAAACAAACTGCAATCAGATCGCATCTGATAATCGAAACGTGTAAAACAAATGAAAACAACATCGCTAAATCATTCATAACAGAGGAAACATGACATACTACATCAACAACCTTGTGAAAATCAGACGAAATCTATATTGAGTAAACAAAATACCCTTGCGAAAACCATCGAAAACTAATTCAAGCAGTGACCACAACATATAAACAAATTGACAACGGTAATGACATAAAACTCAAAGTCTACTTCATTAACATTGATGAAAATTGGAGAAGAGATTACAAGCACAACTACCGTCATAAAAAATCTATTCATTAATACTGTAACACCTTAGAAAGAAATTGGTGGACGAAAACATAAAGCAAATCAAACTCCAAATATGAATTGAAACTCAAAAGAACGGTGGGAATTTAGTTTTGTCCCAATATTAGATAAAAATCAAAGCTCTCCATCACTCATCTCTGTAATCATATCGGTGAAAATGCCAAAAATCCATTTAGTTTACATCCCTAAAATGTGGTTCAAATCTTGTTAGGTTTTGTTTCACATTCAAAAATTACAGTACACAATGGCAGTGTAACAACACAATCAAGCAGAAAACCGCAGATTTGGCGTATCAATAAAACAGTAGCAGCAACAATTTAAATTTGTATCAACAACCAAAAGCAGCAATTTATTGAAGTGAAACAAAAACAACCCAAAATAGATTTATCAAACTCCATTGAAGAATAATAGGATAACCACAACAAAATAGCATCACAAATTCTGAATCACAGAGCAGACCTAATAAGCACATAATGGAAACAGAACACTGCCATGAAACCACTACGAAATAAACACATAACCGTAGCAAATTTGAACTTCAATACATCATAAAAAGAAATCAATTGACAAAGGATGAACCAAATAAATGTCAACTGATACAAAACTTCAATATATATATCACAAAATCAAATAGATGATATCTTGAGATTGAGTCGAAGCCATACCGTAATAGACTGTCACCAAATCGTTGATGCATCAATGTATTAGAGCGGCTATGGTTCTGTCTAATCTCCTCAGTATGCATTATCATCACCTTCCTCAGCTCGGCGTGACCATGACGTTCTAACCTCGCAGCTGGACATTAATCCGCTTATTGGCTTGTGATAACGAGTTTGACAGAATGATCCAAACCTTATGAGTTAAGACTTATAAGTCATCGTCGAGATATACTTTTACAGCAACAAAACCCAGCTAAGAGAGCTGTATGATCTGAGGACCATTCAGGAGAAGGTAGTGCTCTGTCTTTCCTCAAACTCTCTTCATCCAATAGCTCTAATAATGACTCCACAACTAATGAATCAGCTATGTAAAATATATAATCAAGAGAGCCAATAAAATCCCTAGTGACCTTCGTAAATAAAGGTTCATTTGTTGAGCTGTCCAATCTTCGCTTATGTTGTTCATATCTCAGGCCAACCGTTCTTGCAAAAGAAGAGTGGGAACTGACCAGTGGCAACTGGTGAACCAATTTGCTGTGAGGATGCAATATATTGAGTGGGTCAACTGCTAAATCAAGATGGGATGGGTCTACCTTCCCCATTGCAAGAAGTGCATGAGGAGCACTTCCTGGAACTGAATTCAAATCACCACAAACCAGCATTGGAATGTCTGCACTTATAGCAATTTTCTGCAATCCTCTTAAGAGTGTGTGCACCTGCCAGAGCTTAAAATCCATTAATTCTTGGTGGAGCTGAGGTTGGGTCTGATGATGTATGATTTTTTCCAAAACTCACAGGTTTTAGGTTGGAAATTATGATAGCTGCCACTGAGGTCCCAGCAGATACAACACGGCCTGTTGCTGGAAACTCCAACAAGGCATTAGCTGACTTCATGCTAAGTAGTCGACTACTCCTCTGATGACCAGTGCTTTCGACAATAAAACCAGGGCTGCCTGTTCCATCATTGTGAGTCCATATAACTGTGGCGCGATGATATTTTGGTCTAATTGATCTGTCTTTATGGGCTGTTGAAGCCGAGCTTGCACCCTCAGACGATGAGGATTAGTCCACCCAGCGAGATGGCGTATAGCAGGGACCACAAAAAGATGAAAGCATATTGAAAAGCTGACAGGATTTCCCGGTAGCCCAAAAGCTAGAATTTTACATTCCGTTGATTGAGAACCAATCTCTGCAAAAGTAAATGGCTTGCCTGGTTTAATACACACCTTATCGAAATGAACTTTTCCTCGCTTTTCAAGCAAAGGCCTAATAAAATCTTTGTCTCCCATCGAAACACCTCCTGAATTTATGAGAATGTCAATTCCAGAAGCAAAAGCCTTATCCAAGATCCTTCCCTGGCAATCTTCATCATCCTTAGCAATACCAAGGTCCACCACTTTACACTGATGTTGTACTGTGGCTGCCAGAAGCATGGCACGATTAGAGTCCCTAATCTGGCCACAACCCAGATGCCCAGTAGATGGCTCTACAAGCTTATCGCCGGTAGAAAGAACAGCAACAATTGGAGTAGGATACACCTTTACTGTTGTCACACCAACGAAAGCGAAAACAAACGCTGCTACGAGCTAAACCATGAGGCTGTTGCGAAACGAGGAACTGGAGCTAAAACTCAGTGGTAGAACCAATGCACTGCCACTTCTTTCTCGGTGCCGCTAGCATGCTATCTGGAACTGTTAACGACAAGGCGTGGACCGTTGTTACTTTTGACATTTGAATTTGATCCATCCTGAGATACAAATAAAGGAAATCTTGACGAAATGGCCCTTTGGTATCTGCACTTTATCGATCAGTCTTCTTACTTCTTTACTTTCAAGATCTTGAACAAGAGACTTCATTTGCCCACATTCTTGGTCTCGGCGCTTCCTTTCTTCTTCTTGTTCACTTGCTCCTTTGTCTGCTTCTGTCCATCTTCCTCAGACATCAGTACTATTTTGCCATCGTCATTCATGGCAACAGCAGGAATTTGCAAATGAGATAAGGCAGCAACTGCGGAGAGTAAAGCAGCATCAAAAAGAGCCCCATCAGCATCCAAACAATAGATATCCAAGTAAGCCATCCATGCAGCTTTTCCACCAACCAAGGACAACTCTTTCAAATCAATCATTCCAGAACTTGAAATGGTGTCAGACAACTGCTTTGACACAACCGGCTCTGCTTCAGCAGGCCTGCCAGGCCTAACAATCGGAGAACAAATTGAAGGCATGTGGAAGTCAATAGCTAGACAACCCTTATCTGGTGACTCCAAGGAAGGAGTCATAACTTCCATTTTAATAGCAGTCAACATAGTCGTGGATCCAATCTTCACAAGAGCTGATCCATTAGCAGATGCAACAGCACCAAGAAATATACTTGTTTCTCTAGCTTCTTTAAGTGGTCTACCATCAGGACGTATAGATTCAGCAAGATGCCGCTCGAAATATCGAAGCGGAAAAAGGCGTCGAAACGCATCAACCTCCATTTCAGACGACAAGTCCTCCGTTGCATTTGGAAGACTCATTCTTTTGAGTGAGAAAAGAGTTTTTCGGTGACGGCTTTGGGAACGACGGCGCCGTACGGTGTAAGAGAGGTTCGGTGGTTTTCGTGAGGTTTTTGGTTGGGAGATGAGTGAAGTGGTGATGAGTTTAAGTTCACAGTGGTAGTTACAACTCATAGACTTTTGTTGGATATGAGGAAAGTTTGATGATGGTTAATGGTGAATGAAAGTGTGTATGCTGTTGTTGAAAAAAAACAAAAAAGAGAGGAGGAATGTGTTGGAGTATTTGTTTATGGAAGTAACATTTTCTTTTCATGAAACTCGCAAGCTTTTTTTGGTGATGATGGGATGGAGTTGTGGTTGTGAGATGTGCTGATTTGGGAGAGGGACGATGAACAGTCCGATTTAGGGTTTTTGTGGGGTTGAATTGGGGACAGTTAGGGTTGCCCTTCAGAATTAGGGGCGGCCCTTATCCTTTAGGGTTTTGTGAACAGTGTCCCTTGATTTCTAGGGTATGGTGAACAGTGCCTTATATAATCCCAGAAAAACTAAACCTAATTCCAAATCTACCGTGTTTCTCATTTTTTCAATTCTTTTTATTTTTTCTTTTAATTTCTTTTTAATAATAAACTAAGTTAATAATCCTATTTTTAATTCTAACTATTAATTATAAATTTAAATCTAAACTAATTAATTAAAATCTAATCTAATTTTTTTAAAAATAAATCCTAATTAAATTCTAACTCTATTTTTTTTAATCTATATTTTTTAAAATTAAAAATTTCTAAATTATAATTGAGTTCTAAATTAAATCTATTTAATTAAAAAAATTTAAATTTAAATCCTAATTTCTAATTCAAAACTAATTAAAAAATAAAAAACATTATATTAACCTATCACGAGAAAAATGAAATTATATAAAAAAAAGATAGATATATATATATATATAAAAAACAAATGCCACGTGGCATACTCTTATTGGGCTAAAAAGAGAAAACGTCTGTTTTTGCTGAAAAATACGCTACGCTGTACAAGCGAGGTAGATTAAAAACAAAGTCGGGCAAATGAGAATTTTGAAAAAAGGTAGGACAAATTTGGGGTATGACAGACATGCATTCCTTTTTGACAGTCGATAACCACATGTTTATTTCTTTTTCAAAACCAGCAAATAAAGTACCAACATCCAGCCTGGGTTTGGGTTTCAGGTAGGCTTCTAATGAGGGTGTTTTGATAGGTTCAAAAGTTGAAGGTATGGAAAAAGAAGGAATAATGATAACAGGTGGATATTATGGAGAAGGAGTGAGGACAGATGAGGGTTTAGCAATCTAAGGTTAAGATGAGGATGGTTCTGATGAAAACTTATCATCATCAGGGTCAGAAGGAATAGTAACATAGGGTTTGAGAAAAGATGAGATGACATCTGTTCTATCAGAATCAGTGGAATCAGATGAATCAGAAGATTCAGATGATCCAGATGGAACTGGAAATGCAGTTGTCAGAGGTTGGAGATCAAGAACAACTGGTTCAGGATCTGATGGAATGGTTTCTGGTTGTTGTGGTGCAGGTGTTTGATTTTCAAATGGGGGATGTTCATAAGATTGGTTTACAGAGGGTCGTGGTTCAGATGTTTCTGGAACAGAAGTTGGGGTTTTCTCAAGGGTAGTTTTCTTATGGATGTTGAAGGAAGGTGTGGATGGTACAGATGTTGTGTGTTCAGATGTTTGTGGTTGTGGTTGTTCAGAAGTTTTATGTTGTTGAGGTGTAGAAGGTAGTGGTTGAGGTTTTTGTGGCTGAGATTTTTGTGGTTCAGAAGAAATGGGTTCAGAGTTGTGAGGAGGAGAAGGTGAGGGAATGGGGTCATAAGGAGGAGGTTCAGATGCTAGTACTTCTCTTACTGTTTCTAAAATAGAATCTAAACTAGCAGAAGGATTACCTTTCTGTTTCTTGATGCGCTTAGGCTTTGCAGAAGATGTTTCGCCAGAAGCTTTCCTCTTGGGCTTAGAAGATCCTTCTTCTGAGACCTTTCTTTTCTTCCTCTGTCTCTCCCCATAGAAATCTGGTTCAGGTTCATCTGCTTTTTGGATCAGATATTCTAGAAAGGGGGTTCCATCTGCTAAGCATTCAGCTATGTAAGCCATAATGATTTCCTTTGGTTCGTTAGCATAAAACAGAGGAAAATCATCTACTGGAATTCTTCTCTTGCTTACTTCTTCAGAGTTGATCTGACCTGGTGCAGAAGTAAGTTCTTCTACTATCCTCATCCTCTGCAGACTTTTTCCATTCAGAGGTTTTCCAACAACTGAAACTAATTCTTCTTTCATACCAGCTTCTATCAGATGACCAACTAGTCCATTCTCAGTCAGAATATCTGAGATGAGTCTTCCCATAGGAATCCAGTTTCTCACTTTCTGATGCTTTGTCTTGACAGATTCTCTGGACATTTTTACATGTCCCCACAGATGAGTGAAAAGTAGGTAAGGCAGATCCACCTTGATGCCTTTGCCCAAACAGTACATGAAGTACATCTGATCAGAGTTGATGTAATCAGGAGAATTTGTAGACTTCCTGTGATGAATGCAACCTAAGAAGATCTTAGCCCAGATCTTGTATTGAACCTTTAAATCCTTTATCTTGCTGGAAGCTTCCCCAGAAGTGAAGACTTCAATGTACACTTCATCCATATCAAGACGATTTGCTGGCAGATGAGTAACACCATCTGATTCTTGGTATCCTATCAGCTTGCGAATCAGATCTTCAGTGATAATGATATCTTTACCCAGAATTGAAGACATAATGAATTTGGGGAAAACGCTTGCAAGAATCCAAAACTCTTTGACCAAGCAAGGGTAAACTGGACCAACCAGTCTGTCAAAATACTTTGTCCATCCTTGTGATGACACAGTTGGACGCAGATCAAATCCATTTTCAGCGATGCTTTCAAAATCAACCAAGAACTCACTTAAAACTTCCAGTTGATCAACTGGGGTGAGGAGAGTTCTTACTGGTTCTTTGAATGGAGTAGGGCCCATTGCAGAAGAAGAAACGACAGCCATTGTTAATTCAAATTGTTGAGAGGTTGAAGACGAAGTTGCCATTGTTGAAGTAGTGAGATAACGAGTTCTTTGGGATTTAGGTTTAGAGGAGATGAAGAAGCAATGAAGCAAACAGAAATGCATAAACGAGAGAGAGAGAGAGAGAGAGAGAGAGAGAGAGAGAGAGAGAGAGAGAGAGAGAGAGAGAGAGAGAGAGAGAGAGAGAGAGAGTGAAAAGTGTGAAATGTGTTGTGTTGTGGAATATATAGGGGCAACAATTAGGGCACACTTACACACGATCGGCAATTAATTCAATTAATTTAAATCAAAAAGTCACATAAAAAAGAATAATAGTTAAACGCAATTAATGATTCTGCGGAGCATCTTTGAGCCACTCCGCCTTTTGAGATATCATGTGACACGTGTTTGATGTAGATATGCCTTTGAACCTCTTTAGAATAAGAAACGTTAAACAACGCTCAGATCTTCTGAGACTTGTTAGATCAGAGTTTCACAAAAAAAATAATGTACCAAAAGAAATAATAAGAAAAATCACTTTTGAAAATAGACATTATTCATATTTCATCAGAATAACTTTTCTTCAGAATAATAGTTTTATTCTGGACAAAAATCCATACTAATATTCTTCAAAATAAATTTAAACCTATCTTCAGCAAGGGGTTTTGTGAATATATCAGCCCATTGATGGTCTGTATCAACAAAGTTCAAACTTATAATTCCCTTCTGAACAAAGTCTCTGATGAAATGATGCTTAATTTCTATATGCTTTGCCTTAGAATGTAAAATGGGATTATTAGAAAGGCAAATAGCAGAAGTATTATCACAGAAAATAGAAATGTTACTCTCATGTATCTGATAATCTTCTAGTTGACTCTTCATCCAGAGGATCTGTGTGCTACAACCAGCAGCAGCAATATATTCTGCTTCTATTGTTGATAGCGCTATTGTGAGTTGCTTCTTGCTGAACCATGAGATCAAATGACTTCCCAGAAACTGATAGCTTCCAAAAGTACTCTTACGTTCTATTTTGTCTCCAGCATAGTCAGCATCACAGAATCCAACTAATCTGTATTCATCAGATCTTCTGTAACACAAACCCACGTTAGTAGTACCTTTCAAATACCTCAAAATTCTCTTAACAACTGTTAAGTGAGATTCTCTAGGATCTTATTGGAATCTATCACATAGACAAACACTAAAGAGGATATCATGTCTAGAAGCAGTCAAGTACAGAAGAGAATCAATCATACCTCTGTAGAGCTTCTGATCTACCTTTTTACTTACCTCTTCTTTACCTAGAGTGCTTGAAGGATGCATTGGAGTCTTTGCTAGCTTGCTTTCTGTCATGTTGAATTTCTTTAGAAGCTCATTTACATACTTTGTCTGATGTATGTAGGTGCCTTCTGGAGTCTGATTCACTTGAATTCCCAAAAAGAATATGAGTTCTCCCATCATGCTCATTTCAAATTCTGCCTTCTTGCTGACTGTATCCTTGAGCCACCAGCCTAGCCTTATTTTTGATAACTTCTCCTTGCTCTTTCAGCTTGTTTCTGAAGACCCATTTAGTTCCAATGATGTTGAATCTATTTGGTCTTGGAACCAGATGCCAGACGTCATTCCTTATGAATTGGTTAATCTCTTCTTGCATAGTAAGTATCCAATCATTATCGTTCAGAGCCTCATCCATAAAAGTAGGTTCAATGATAGATACCAAACCAAACAATAACGTTCCAGATGATCTGAGAAATGATCTTGTTCTGATAGAGTCATCCTTCTTTCCAATTATCATTTCCTCTGGATGAGAGGATTTGATTCTGGATGATCCTTTTACATTTGGTTCTTTAGAAATTGTCAAGCTATCCATCTGAGTAGTCAAGGGATTAGCATCTGACATTGCTTCTGGTGCTTTTGCTTGAGCTTTGTCTGCCTCTAATTCTTCAGAATCTGTGAGAAGGACTTCTCTATCTGCAGAAATTTCAAGCTGCTTTGGCTTTTGATTGCCGAGCTTATCATCAAATCTAACATGAATTGATTCCTCTATAATTTGTGTCTTAGTATTGTATACTCTGTAGCCTTTAGAGCGTTCAGAATATCCAAGCATGAAACACTTCTGAGCTTTAGAATCAAACTTGTTCAGATTTTCCTTAGTATTCAACATAAAACAAACACATCCAAAAGGATGGAAATAAGAAATGTTGGGCTTTCTATTCCTCCACAATTCATAAGAAGTCTTCTCCAGAAGAGGTCTTACAGATACTCTGTTCTGAATATAACAAGTTGTATTCACTGCTTCTGCCCAAAAATGTTTTGCCATGTTAGTCTCGTTGATCATGGTTTTGGCCATTTCTTGCAATGTTATATTTTTCCTTTCTACAACTCCATTTTGTTGAGGAGTTCTAGAACAAGAAAAATCATGTGCAATGCCATTTTCTTTAAAAAAAAATTCAAATTATTTATTTTCAAATTCTCCACCATGATCACTTCTGACTTTAACAATTTTAAATTCTTTTCCGTTTTGGACTTGTTTGCAGAAGTCAATGAATTCAGAATGTGACTCATCCTTGTGTTTCAGGAATTTTACCCATGTCCATCTGCTATAGTCATCAACTATGACTAATCCATACTTCTTGCCTCTGATGGATGCAGTTTTCACTGGTCCAAATAGATCAATATGAAGCAGCTCTAATGGTCTTGAGGTAGAAACAACATTTTTTGTTTAGAAAGAAGATTTTGAAAATTTTCCTTTCTTACATGCTTCACAAAAAGCATCTTAGTTGAACTTCAACTGAGGAAGTCCTCTGACCAGATTGAGCTTATTAATCTGAGATATATGTCTCATACTAATATGACCTAATCTTCTATGCCAGACCCATTGCTCATTGTTAACAGACAGAAGGCATTTTACATTCTGAACTTTAAGTTCTGAAAGATTGATTTTGTAAATGTTGTTCTTCCTTTTCCCATTAAAGAGGATTGAACCATCTTTTTGACTTACAGCTTTACAACATTTTTGATTGAAGATTATATCATAACCATTATCACTTAATTGACTTATGGACAATAGATTATGTGTTAATCCTTCAACAAGTAAGACATTAGATATGGAAGGGAGGTTACCATTACCTATAGTTCCAGAGCCTATGACTTTGCCCTTTTGGTTCCCTCCAAACTTCACATCACCTCCAGATCTAAGTTTCAGGCTTTGGTACATAGACCTTCTTCCCGTCATGTGACGCGAGCAGCCAGAGTCTAGGTACCATGATTGGTGTTTCAACTTTGTTGCTAAGGATGTCTGCAACAAAAAACATTTTGTCCTTAGGTACCCATATTTTCTTGGGTCCTCTGGGGTTAGTAGGTTTGAAATTCTTTCTGAATTTCTTTCCCTTAAAAGCATCCATGTTCTGATGGAATTTTGGTTTATTAAACACAGGTTTGTTCTGATCAGAACGTGTGTGCTTAATATCATTTAAATGACCATATTTGAAGTGAGTATACAGAGGAGAATACTTAATGATCAATTTATCAACAGGTTTTGGATTTAAATCCTTCCCAGGGGGTGATTCATATCCAATTCCCTTTCTGTTATTTCTGCTTACGCCATAGATCATGGAAGCCACTATCTAGGCCTCTGGACAGAAACTCCTGAAAGCTATAGTCATACTCTTCTAAAATATTTTTAGAGCATGATATAGGATCTGAGTCATATTTTTGAGCTTTTTCTAAATCATTTTTCATTTTAAGATTGTTTGCTTTAAGCTCAGCAACTTCTGATCTCAACTGATCATTCTCAGATGCAAGACAACTTTGAAGCTTCTTGTATTTGAGTTTGATCTTGTTGTAGCTTTCAAGAATTTAAGATAAACTTTCAGTAAGTTCAGCTCTAGAAAGTTCAGAAAATACCTCTTCTGAATCTGATTCTGATCCAGATTCAGCAGTTTCTTCGTGGTCCTCCATGTCAGCCATTAGTGCTAAATTAGCACATTCATCTTCTGATTCTGATGAAGATTCAGAAGCATCTGAATCATCCCACGTGGCCATTAGAACTTTCTTCTTCTTTTCAAACTTCCTTCTGGGTTTCTCCTTCAGAAGTTTGGGACATTCATTTTTAGTGGCCCGGCTCCTTGCATTCGTAGCACACTACATCTTTCTTTCCTGATTTCTTATGTCCAGAAGATTCGCCACGCTGATCATATCTCTTGAAGTTTCTGAACTTCTTTTGTTTGTGCTTCTAGAGTTGGTTTATCCTTCTGGACAGCAAAGACAATTCATCTTCTTCTTCTGAAGATTCTTCAGAGCTTTCTTCAATAACCTGCAAAGCTTTAGCAGATTTGTTAGATTTTAATGCAGCAGACTTACCTTTCTTCTGAGGCTCGTCTTCCTCCAGCTCAATCTTGTGACTCCTTAAGGAACTGATCAGTTCCTCCAAAGTGATCTTATTCAGATCCTTTGCAAGCTTCAGCGCTGTCACCATTGGTCTCCACCTTGTTGGCAAGCTTCTGATGATCTTCTTGACATGGTCAGAAGTGGAGTAACCTTTATCCAGAACCTTCAACCCAGCAGTTAGGATCTGAAATCTTGAGAACATAGTTTCCACAGATTCAGACTCCTCCATTTTGAAGGCTTTGTACTTCTGGATGAGAGCCAGAGCCTTTTTCTCCTTTATTTGGGAGTTTACTTCATGCGTCATTTTTAGAGACTCAAACATATCAAATGCAGTATCTCTATTTGTTATTTTCTCATACTCAGTATGAGATATTGCATTTAATAGAATGGTTCTCGCCTTGTGATGGTTTCTAAACTCCTTCTTCTGTTGATCAGACATAGACTTTCTGTCAACCTTTTTGCCTTCATCATTTGTAGGATGAATATAACCATCAGTAACCAAATCTCATAAGTCAGCGTCATAGCCTAGAAAGAAACTTTTTATTCTATCTTTCCAATAATCAAACTTCTCACCATCAAACATGGGAGGTTTGGTGCTGATTCTGTCTCTATCATCGTATTTTTTGTTGTATGAAGTTGAAGTTGAAGCTTCAGCAGCCATGATAAATCAAGAACAAAAGATTAAGAGTTTTTCCTAACAGGATCTTTTTTTGTCATGGTCAAGTGAGAGCACTTACAGAAACGGAGCTCTGATGCCAACTGAAGGTAGGAAAAACACTTAGAAGGGGGGTTGAATAAGGGTTTTAAAACGATTAAGATGATAGAAAAATAACACAGTATTTTTATCTTGGTTCGTTTGAACTCAAACTAATCCAATCCACCCTACCAAGGTGATTTGCCTTTCTCAACAAGGACTTAATCCATTATATCAAATTAATTACAGTGTAAACCACTAAGACAACTGTCTTAGTCTTCTCAAGAAATTCTGACCACAACTTGGTCTTCTTAAGGAAATCTTTTACAAAGATAAACTAACAATTTGTGTATATGAGTTGCTTCTGAAAAGCTATATCACAACAGTGATTTTTACACAAGTTAAAGAACGAAAGTAAAACTATTCAGCTTGAAGAAAGTTTGAATGGGTGCTTTGAATAATTTGTCAATAATTTCGTCAACCTTTGAAGGGATGCTAATACTTTCTTTTATAGTACTTTGAAATCCATTTCTCAAAGACTGTGCAATCTGTGCATTCTGTTCTTTTTGTCTTCTATTGACTTTTCCTTTCTCAGAAGAGGAATGTTCTAACAAATATTTTTTGTCTGAAATCATGTGTCATGCACGAATGAGGAAAGATCCGTTTAGATAAGGACAAGGAATATGCCAACGGATCTTTATTTGAACAGCATCTTTTTCAACAACTTTGGAACGTCTTGCATCAGAACTTCTAATGATGTTCCTAGTTCTTCAGGTCAAAGTTAACTCTATCAGAGTTTTCAGCCAAGTTCCTTAAGCGTGAATTTATTTATTAGAGCATACTTGCTTATCAGTGCTTTTGTACTTGCAGCGTTGAGTACTTTCAGAATCTTCTGAAGCTTTACGTATGTTCTTTACTCAAGTTCTTCTAAGCTTCGCTTAGAGTCATTTGTAGCAGATTAGAGTCTTCTGATAAGTTGCTTCTGACGCTCAGAGCTTTCTCGTTCTTTAGTGTTCAGAGGCGTTCATGCTTCCAGAATAACATTAATTTTGATATCCGACATAAATAAACACTTAAACAAAATTAGAGTATATAAATTCTCTATACAAAATTTCATTAATGTTATCATCAAAACAATGAGATGTATTAAACACCAATCTGTGTTCTAACAGCCATTGCAGAACTTGTGTGATGAACTGATATTCTTTTAGGTTTAGAAGAGAAGAGAAAACAATGGAGAAGGCCAAAATGCATAAAAGGTGTGAGAGAGAGTGAAAGTGTGAGAAGTGTGAGATCGTGGAATATATAGAGATAAAATTAGGGCACAAAAACATAACCAACACTTAACAGTTAATCACATTAATTATAAAAATAATGATTTCAAGCATTTAATGAGATTTGACAAAAGTGGGGGGAAAACTAGAATTGTAATAATTCAAACAGTACCTCAAACTGCGCCTCACTTTGTACACTCCACCTTTTCAGATTTCATGTGACACGTGTTTGATATTTAAGTGTCTCTGAAAATTTTTAGGAAATGAAATGTTAGCTAGCGTTCAGATCCTCTGAAGCTTGTTAGTTCAGAGTTTCACAAAATAAATAAGATAACAAATGAAATTACAGATGCAACACTTCAGAATATAGACATTAATCATTTTTCATCTGAATAATTTTGCTTCTGAATAATAATTTTATTCTGGACAAAAATCCATACTAATATTCTTCAGAATAAATTTAAATCTATCTTCAGCAAGGGGTTTTGTAAAAATATCAGCTCATTGATGGTCTGTATCAACAAAATTTAAAATTAAAATTCCCTTCTGAATATAGTCTCTGATGAAATGATGTTTAATTTCTATATGCTTTGCCTTAGAATGTAAAATAGGATTTTTAGAGAGGCAAATAGCAGAGGTATTATCACAAAATATAGAAATGTTACTCTCATATATCTGATAGTCTTTCAGCTGACTTTTCATCCAGAGCATCTGTGTACTACAACCAGTAGCAACAATATATTCTGCTTCTGTAGTTGAAAGTGCTATTGTAGGTTTCTTCTTGCTGTACCATGAGATCAAATTACTTCCCAGAAACTGACAGGTTCCAGAAGTACTTTTACGTTCAACTCTGTCTCCAGCATAATCAGCATCACAGAATCCAACTAATTTAAAATCAGCAGATCTTCTGTAACACAAACCCACGTTAGTATTACCTTTCAGATACCTCAGAATTCTCTTAACAGCTGTTAAGTGAGATTCTTTAGGATCTGATTTGAATCTAGCACAAATACAAACACTGAAAAGAATATCAGGCCTAGAAGCAATCAAATACAAAAAAGAACCAATCATACCTCTGTAGAGCTTCTGATTTACCTTTTTTACTTACCTCTTCTTTTCCTAGAGTGCTAGTTGGATGCATTGGAGTCTTAGCTTACTTACTCTCTGTCATGTTGAACTTCTTCAGAAGCTCCTTCACATACTTTGTCTGATGTATGTAAGTTCCTTCTGGAGTTTGATTGACTTGAATTCCCAAAAAGAATCTGAGTTCTCCCATCATGCTCATTTCAAATTCTGCCTGCATAGACTCACCAAACTCCTTTCCAAGTGTAATATTTGTTGTTCTAAAAATAATATCATCTACATAAATTTGATAGATTAAAATGTCTTTCTTAATTGATTTACAGAAAAGAGTAGTATCAACCTTTCCTCTGATAAAATTATTTTCCAGAAGAAAATTACTCAACCTTTCATACCAAGCTCTGGGAGCTTGTTTTAGGCCATAGAGTGATTTCTTTAATTTAAAAACATGTTCTGGATATTTTTCATTTTCAAATCCAGGAGGTTGATGAACATAAACTTCTTCTTCAATTAAGCCATTTAAAAAAGCACTTTTAACATCCATCTGATAAAGAGTGATGTTATTCTGTGCAGCAAAAGAAATAAGCAAACGTATAGATTCTAACCTTTCCATAGGAGCATAAGTATCTGTGTAATCAATACCTTCTTGCTGACTGTAGCCTTGAGCAACCAGTCTAGCCTTATTTCTGATGACTTCTCCTTGCTCATTTAGCTTGTTTCTGTAAACCCATTTCATTCCAATAATATTAAATCCTTTGGGTCTTGGAACCAGATCCCAAACATCATTCCTTGTGAATTGATTTAGCTCCTCTTGCATAGCATGTATCCAATCATTGTCTTGCAGAACTTCATCCACAGAGGTAGGTTTAATAATTGACACTAAACCAAACAATGAAGTTCCAGATGATTTGAGAAAGGATCTTGTTCTGATTGGATCATCCTTCTTTCCAATAATCATTTCCCCTGGTTGAGAAGCTTTGATTCTGGAGGATCCTTTCAGAGTGGGCTCTTTAAAAATGGTTAAGCTTTGCAGATGAGCAGCCAATGGAGTAGCATCTGGAGTTGCTTCTTGTTCTTTAGCTTGAACTTTGTCTGCCTCTGATTCTTTAGAGTCTGTGAGAAGAAATTCTCTATCTGCAGAAATTTAGACTTCTTTGGCTTTTGATTGCCAAGCTTATCATCAAATATGACATGAATTAATTCCTCCACAATCTGTCTCAGTATTGTATACTTTGTAGCCTTTAGAGCGTTCAGAATATCCAATCATAAAACACTTATGTGCTTTAGAGTCAAACTTGTTCAGATTATCCTTAGTATTCAGAATAAAACAAACACATCCAAAAGGATGGAAATAAGAAATGTTGGGCTTTCTATTCCTCCACAATTCATAAGGAGTCTTATCTAGAAGAGGTCTTATAGACATTTTGTTCTGAATATAACACGTTGTATTTATTGCTTTTGCCCAAAAGTGTTTAGCCATATTAGTCTCATTGATCATGGTTATGGCCATTTCTTGCAATGTTCTATTCTTTCGTTCTGCAACTCCATTCTGTTTAGGAGTTCTAGGACAAGAGAAATCATGTGCAATGCCATTTTCTTTAAAATATTTTTCAAAATACTTATTTTAAAATTCACCACCATGATCACTTCTGACCTTGACAATATTAAAATTCTTTTCATTTTGAATTTGATTTCAGAAGTCAAAGAATACAGAGTGTGACTCATCCTTGTGTTTTAGGAATTTTACCCATGTCCATCTGCTGTAGTCATCAACTATGACTAATCCATACTTCTTGCCTTTGATGGATGCAGTTTTCACTGGTCCAAACAGATCAATATGAAGTAGCTCTAATGGTCTAGAGGTAGAAACAACATTTTTAGATTTGAAAGAAGATTTTGAAATTTTTTTCTTTCTTACATGCTTCACAAAGAGCATCTGAGTTGAACTTCAACTTAGGAAGTCCTTTGACCAGATTGAGCTTGTTAATCTGAGATATACGTCTCATGCTAACATGACCCAATCTTCTATACCAGACCCATTGCTCATCATTAATAGACATAACGCATTTTACATTTTGATTTTTCAGTTCTGAAAGATTTATCTTATAAATGTTATTCTTCCTTTTCCCATTAAAGAGGATTGAACCATCTTTCTGACTAACAACTTTACAACATTTTTTATTAAAGATTATATCATAACCATTGTCACTTAATTGACTTATGGACAATAAGTTATGTGTTAATGCTTCAACAAGCAGAACATTAGAGATAGAAGGGAGGTTACCATTACCAATTATTCCAGAGCCAATGATTTTTTCCCTTTTGGTTTCCTCCAAACTTCACGTCTCCTCCAAATCTAAGTTCCAGGCTTTGAAACATAGACCTTCTTCCTGTCATATGTCGTGAGTAGCCAGAGTCCAGGTACCATGACTGGTGTCTTAACTTTGCTGCTAAGGACATCTGCAACAAAAATTATTTTATACTTAGGTATCCATATCTTTTTGGGTCCTCTGGGATTAGTTGGTCGGAAGTTCTGCCTGAACTTCTGTTCCTTAAAAACTTTTGTGTTCTGACGAGGTTTTGGTTTAAATAAAGCTTTTTGTGATCTGATCTGTACGTGTATGCTTTATGTCATTTAGGTGACTATATTTAAAATGAGTGTACAGAGGAGTATAATTGATGATCAACTTATCAACAAGTTTTGGATTTTAATCCTTCCCAGAGGGTGATTCATATCCAACTCCTTTTCTATTATTTCTGCTAACACCATAGATCATGGAAGCCATTTTGCTTCTATCTAGGCCTCTGGACAGGAACCTCTGAAAACTATAGTCGTACTCTTCTAAAATATTTTTGGAGAAAGACATAGTATCTGAATCAGACTTTTGTTGAGCTTTTTCTAAATCAGTTTTTATTTGAAAATTATTTGCTTTTAGCTCAACAATTTCTGATTTCATCTGATCAGTCTTAGATGCAAGATAGCTCTGAAGCTTCTTGTATTTGAGTCTAATCTTACTATAGTTTTCAAGCATCTCAAATAAGCTTTCAATTAGCTCAGCTCTGGTAAGATCAGAAAATACCTCTTCTGAATCTGATTTTGATCCAGATTCAGATGTTTCCTCGTGCTCCTCCACGTCAGCCATTAGTGTCATATTTGCACATTCGTCCTCTGACTCTGATGAGGCTTCAGAATCATCTGAGTCATCCCACGTGGCCATCAGGACTTTCTTCTTTTTCTCAAACTTCTTTCTGGGTTTCTCCTTCTGAAGTTTGGGACATTCATTTTCGTAGTGTCCTGACTCCTTGCACTCAAAGCACACAACTTCTTTCTTTCCAGATCTTTTGTGTCCAGAAGATTCTCCGCGTTGTTCTGGTCTTTTGAAGTTTCTGAACTTCTTTTGTTTATGCTTCCAGAGTTGATTTATCCTTTTGGAAAGTAAAGACAGTTCATCTTCATCTAAGGAAGATTCTCCAGAGCTTTCCTCAAGTACCTGAAAAGCTTTATTTTCAGATTTTTTATTTGATTTCAAAGCAATAGACTTACCTTTCTTCTGAGGCTCATCTTCTTCCAGCTCTATCTCATGACTTCTTAAGGAGCTGATGAGTTCCTCCAGAGTGATCTTGTTAAGATCCTTTGATAGCTTCAGCGCTGTGACCATGGGTCTCCACTTCTTTGGTAGACTTATGATGATCTTCTTCACATGATCAGAAGTGGAGTATCCTTTGTCAAGGACCTTCAAACCAGCTGTCAGAATCTGGAATCTTGAAAACATGATTTCCACAGATTCTTCATCCTCCATCTTGAAGGGTTCATACTTCTGAATAAGCGCAAGAGCCTTTGTCTCCTTCACCTGAGAGTTTCCTTCATGTGTCATCTTTAATGACTCAAACATGTCAAACGTTGTTTCTCTATTTGTGATTTTCTCATACTCAGTATGAGATATAACGTTTAACAGAATAGTTCTAGCTTTGTGATGATTTTTGAAATCTCTCTTTTGTTGGTCAGTCATTGACTTTCTGTCAATCTTTTTGCCCTCACCATCAGTGGGGTGAATGTATCCATCAATGACCAAATCCCATAGATCATCATCATAGCCTAGAAAGAAACTTTCTATTTTATCCTTCCAATAATCAAATTTCTCTCCATCAAACATGGGAGGTTTGGTGCTGATTCTATCTTTATCATCATATTTGTTGTTTGACTGTTCAACCATAATATATCAAGGATAATAAATCAAGAGTTTTCCCAACTGGATCTTTCTCTGTCACTGTTAAGTGATAGCACTTCAGAGCCGGAGCTCTGATACCAACTGAAGGTAGGAAAACACTTAGAAGGGGGGGTTGAATAAGGGGTTTTTAAAAATAATTATGACAATAGAAAATAACAATTTATTTTTATCCTGGTTCATTTGAACTTAAACTACTCCAGTCCACCTGGCCAAGGTGATTTTGCCTCTCTCAAACGAGGACTTAATCCACTAAATTAAAACTTGATTATAGTGATATCACTAAGACAAACTGTCTTAGTCTTCTCAAGAATCCTAACCACAACTTGGTCTCTCAAGGAACTTTTACAAAGATGAAATACAATGTGTTTAAGTGCTTCTAAAAAGCTATTATCACAACTGTGATTTTTACACAAAATGAAGAACAAATAAAACTTATGTGTTTGATGTAGAAAGTTGTTTGATGTACTTGTGTTTTTCTTTGTATGAGTTTCTACGTTGATTGTTTTTCAAATGTTTCTTGGATTGTTTTTGGAATTCTTTAACTTTAAGTGTTGATGGAGACTTCTTTATATACTCACTTTCTCAAATAGTGTGTAGATGAAAGTACTGTAGGATGTAGACAGAAAGGACAAATACTTTTCGTCTTGATTTGACATTCCCTTTTTGCCTGAATTCCTGTGCCATACACGAATGAGAAATAGTGTTGTTGGTAGACATTGGGTTTAGCAACATATCTTTCTTGAACAATATCTTTTCAAATGAACAGATATGAAAAATAATCTTGCATCAAATCCTCTGATGATATTCCATGTTCTTCTTTATCAGAGTCACTCTATCCAGAGTTTTGCAGCAAAGTGCTTAGCGTGAATGAATGATCAGAGTTGACTTGATTCTCAGAGCCTCTGTAGGTTGCAGCGTTGAGTTCTCACAGATTCTTCTGAATATACTGAATCTTTATACTCTGCGCTCAGAGTCTTCTGTAGGTAGCGCTTCAGAGTCTTCTGTAGCTTTGCTCAGAGTCTTCTGTGCTGCGCTTTCTACGCTCAGAGCTTTGTGTTATATAATGTTCAGAGGAATTCTTTTTTTTTCTTCAGATGAATATTTATTTGATATCTGAAACAAAAACACTTGAACAAAATTAGAATATATATTTTCTCTATACAGAATTTCATTAATGTTATCATCAAAACATTGAAATATATTAAGAACCAATATGTGTTCTAACAGAGAGATCATCAACTTTGAAGTTGTTAAAAAATATTAAAGGAAGAATATATGATTGTCACTGCTCATTACAATGGAAATTGAAATTTACAATATCGCGCTTTTAGGTGAATATAATTTCTTCTAATAATAGCTTAATTGCATATTATATATACTAGTTTGATTGCATATTATTAATACTAATTTTTTGAATCTTATTATGTTAGGTTTATTTATCTTTTTGTACCTCATACAAGTGAAAAAATTTGTGGTGCATTGGTTGTACGCTTGATGGATTGGAATATTAATACAAAATTGTCTACTATTACATTGAACAATTGTAGCACATATGAAACAATGATTAAAGTAATTAAGGCTAACATTGTTAAATGATTAAAGGGTTTGAGGAGCCATCTGAACAATTAAAAATACCTTGCACCAAAAATTTAGTTTTAGATTGTCCGACTAGATGGGATTCTACCTACAAAATGTTTAACGTTGCCATTTTGTATGAAGATGTATTTAATAGATTAGGAATCCCTCTAACTCGGTACATTTGTTTGTCTTACAATGGAAATTTGCAAAAGAGACTTGTGAAAAATTGAAATTGTTCAATTCTATCATTAAAGTGTTTCCTGTAGGGATGACAAACAAACCCACACCCGCTCGTACCCGCATCGAAATTAATGGAAAAAATTCGATTTAATTGGGTGCGGGTTTGGATGAAACCCGATTCTTAACTACGGGTGCAGGTAGATACTAAGACCCGCCCGCACCGGCCCCTACCTCACCCTCGAATAATGCATTTTAATTTAATTCTCTTATTTTACTTATATTAATATTTATTTATTAATTATATTTTTAATTAAATTATTAATCTCCTTATTGCAATTAAAATAATCAAATTAATCAAGTTAATATTTATTTACTGATTAAAATTTTAATTAAATAATTAATTAATTTTTAAAATAATCAATTTTTTAATTAAATTATTAATTTTTATTATAATTTAAAAAATTGCGAGTGGGAGCGGGGAGGGTGCACCCGTTCTCTACTAGACGGGTCTGGGTAGTAAAAACTTCCCCCGGTTGAGTTTGGGGGCAGGAGCGGATGTTTTACATGGAGGCCGGTGCGGATATAGTTAAACCCACCCCCACTCTGTTGCCATCCCTAATTTCCTGTGACTAAGTATCCAACTATCAATGAATATTTGTCGGATCAAAGTTGCATTATTCGAGTGAACCGAATCTTTTGATGAATTGGTCAAAAGAATGACAGAGAACATATTGATAAAATTTGAAAAATATTAGAGTGTGATTCATGAAATAATGGGGGTTGCTATTGTTTTATACCGTAGGTATAAAACTGATTTGCTTTATTATGGAGTCTTTCATGGTAGATAATGTTGATGATCAAGTTAAATCAATTTGACACTTGTATTATAACTTTATGATTATCATTTGAAAATGTCCAATGAATTCATAAGTGAATCTCTTACGTTGGATGCTATGTTGGGAATGATAGGTTGAAGTACTGTGATTTTTATGTCATCTGAGAGAAAGAGAAAAAAAAGATAAAAACCTTGGGTGTGAGATATACACACTATAACTGGTGGCTTTCTAACAAAAGACAATAGTCTAGTCGGTGGAAGAGTGTTGAGAATGATATCATCTCAGAAATCAAGTCATCCCTACAATTTGATATAGATATGTATTAACAAACATCTCAACAATATCACGTGAAAAAACATATCGCAATCTTGGCTACTTGACTTTTGTTATTATTCATGAATCTATGTGGCCACCTTGGGTTTGAGATTTGCAGAGCCATGCATCGAAGTCCACTTACAAGAAGAAACTCCTACATAGAACACAAAATAAACAAATGACAGCATCCATTTACCCATAAGCACCTTCACCCAAGGGTATCTTAGAAGGCAGTAATTTAACAAAGCATTTGTACAGCCAACAAGATAAAGCCATAACTTTTAGTTAAGTAAAAACTCTCCTATTGAGTGAAATATGTAATTCAGTATGTCTTTATAATGAGTATAAAATGTAGACCAATCTTTATCTTAAATTCAAAAAGCTAGCTAGTGTGATGGTAATATTTTAGGCCTTTCTCAATGATTCAGCTTTACATAGAGATGGCACAATTGAATCCTGCTTTCCATAGTAGTGATTAACACGATTACAAAAGGACATACAAACCATAGGAAATAAGGATCAGAACCATGCGTTCATAATAGAGAGCAAACAAAGCAACAAATAAGGCAAAAAGATTTAGATTCAAAACAATCAATAAATTTTCATGTCACAATAATGTTACATCACACGTTCAGGTAAAAGAAAATTTGGGCAATTTGCCCCCTTTCATTTGGAACTTTACTGGAAAACATTGTTTCCAATCATACAGAAGTTCCCCAAAAATGACAACAACAAAAATTACATTAGGATGGGAGAATGATTAAAAAATAAAAACTTATAGACAATACAATAACCTCGGAATTAATCCTTCCTGCACATATGGAGGCTGATTTTACTAGTGACTAACAAACCTATAGTTGACAGTCTGGTAACGTTCATCATGTAAAATGACACCCCTGCTTGGCATGTATGCCTCCAAACCAGTCTGAAAAACTATTGTCTTTTTGTCAATTACGACAAAATATTGACATTTAAAAAGACTGGCAAAACCTGGTGCAAGAATAAAATCCAGCCACAATTTAGTTGATAGGTGGTAATAAAAATAAGAGGTGGAACAAAATTAGATATTAAAGATCAAAATGAAAACTGATATTCAATATCGAGACGCTGACTACTACTTATAATGTAACCCAAAAATGATATTCAATCTCGGGATGCTGACTACTACTTATAACGCGACCGATCTTCCTTTCCTTCCCTCCCCCTCTTTTCACAAAACACAAACACACACGCGCGCGCAAGAAATTCAATAAGCTCTGCAGTAATACATGTTAAAACTAAACAAGTTCTGAAGATCATCAGGTAGCACCTTGTTGTTTCTAATATCATATTAAAGCTTGAGTGTGAAGATTTATTTAAGTAAATGACACATATAGGTTCAGCATTGCATAATTTACCAACCTTAGCGAAAACCTCCTCCTGTCCAGGCAGAACCTGACGTCCCATTATGACTATAAGATTTATTATCAAATCCATCGTCATCTTTGGCATCATCCCAGCCAGCCCAATCATCATTTTTATGGGGAGCTGATTCTCTAGCTGGTTGTACTTCCTTCCTTGTATCTTGGTTGTCCCAATCATCCCAAGAGTTTGAGTCATAAGTATTAGTTTGTCCACCTGATGAAGGTTGTCTTTCTCTGGTAGAAGAATTCCAGCCTTTATTCTCTTGATTGAAATCATGCCTATTATTTTCATTTCGCGGCCAGTTATCAGAATTCTCATTTGGATGTTCTTTGGCGAACTCCTCAACCTTTTGTGAGGCCAATGCCATGACCCCTTTCATTATACCCCATGTCCTTTGTCCAATTTCTGATGTCTTCTGAGTTACAATATGGACAGTTTCATTGACCTTGTGATCATAACCACCGTCCTTCACCTGAAAGGGACAACATAGTTAATCAGGCAAAGAATAACTGCCAATGGGCAACAACGAAATTTCTGGAAGAAGTGTGATAAGCAATCAAATTCCATATGAAAGGAAAAACACCCTAGAATGAGATTTTAAAATATACACAATTCTTTCGCCTATAAAAAATGCCTAAAAGCTCCAAATCTCTCAATCCATTCCTGAACAAGAGTATCAATGAATGACAATGTGGGAAGTGAAAACCCTCAAAAGTATAAGATTTCAGGAGGATATTTGGCAAGATAGAAAGTGTTATTTATCATTTCCAACAATGCACATCTAGTTAGGATTTAGCAAATCTGACACCCCATCACAAACAAGAGCACTCTACATACTCTTTTGTCCAAATTTCCAATCTACCAATCCATAGTTCTTACTAAAAATTTCATCCCCAGTTCACTTCAAGCACGCTTGAATTATAGTTATAATTTATTATTCGAACCAACAGCAACAACAAGCATCAAATATTTTTGCCAAAACTCCACTGTTGACCAAACTAGGCACAAAAAGTAGAGACATAATCTGATTTGACATTAGGCAGGACAGTTTTCGTTTTTCAAATCTAAAACTTGAAGCAAAACTATAAACTTAGTCAAAACTGCAATATACAAATAGTAGTAATTAATTTATAAAAAAAAAAGTTGTTAAAAAATAACAACTGGTGCGATTTTGAGGAAATATGTATTTTAAGGGACAAGTTTTCCTTGTTTTTAAGCCATAGTTAAACAAAACAAAGGATGGGAGGTGACACATGGAAATGGTTTAATTTTCAATATGTGATACTTGATAGAGAGAAAACAGTATAGATGCTTCTCATTTTCAGCATCAATTATTTTATCTGTATCAAAGCAAGTTCAGAATGTTTAGAATCTGAAATGCAGAAACATTATATTTGCAGCTGTAAAAAACAGGCTCAGAGAATTCCTTTGTTGCAGTACAATGGTGACTGTTTAGCTTTGTAATCCAAATAGACTGAGTTTGATTTTCCATTAGAGAATGTTTGGCTTAGTGCCACCCCTTCCCTATTATTTAAAAAGCCGGCTCACCCTTAAAACTTGAAGGGTAACAACAATATTACCATTATATCCGTTACAATTGATTGAGCTTATAATCATTTACAAAGAGTAATTTCAACTTAAACATAAGAACAAATACCAATTTTTTTAATATATAAATGTATTCAATTTTCAGAATCACGCGGCAGGTCCTTCTAAAAGATACTGACATAATTTAATCTTATAAGTTAGAACATGTTAAAAACCATATGTTATCAGACATAAATATAGAACTCAATAGCCAATAAGATTGCCAATCGATAATGAGTTTGATATATGTTTTATGCTCTCTTTAAATATAATCAGTATAACCTTACTCGTTGTAGTTCTCCGTCCTCAAAATGAAGAAAAACTCAAAGGAGGCATAGAAATTACATTACATATAAATAAATTATTCATATAAAAAATATAGAGCAGCCTTTTTCAAAGATATAGAGTATGTTAAACTGCAATAGACCTAAACATTAACATCCAAATGCTGCAGGGGTAAAATATATTCAAAACATGAGTTGCACTCAAATGATTAACGAGTTTGGGTTAAGGACCGATCCCGAGCACCAAGTTTGATCCCTGGCTATACCATTCTTCAGACAGAGTTTACTTCTCTCCCTACCAAACTCCAAACTCCAAACTCCGAATTACCATCCCCAGCACCCTTCCCCAAGATCCGTAGTGTTAAGACCAAAATGTATCAATTCAAAATAGAGAGAAGCTAAACAAAAAACACAAAACATGCAGTAGTTTTCATAGAAAGTAGAATCACAATTCACAAACGATGCAAATTACCTTGGCAGTGATCTCCTTGGTTGCAGATTGAGCAACCATTGATAACTTACCTATTCCCTGAAAACACATAACATAAAAACATGTCTCAACAAACAATAAACCATTTCCCATAAACAAAAGGGAGATTCAGAGTATAACCTCAGAAACAACAGATAAATAATCACTTTGAGGAGACGCCCTCTGAGAAGGATTGGGACTAGATCCAAATCCAACGTACTTCCCACCCTGTGACGGAGGAAGCCCCTCCGGTCTCGCTCCATTTTCCGCCATCTTCCTCGCAAAGTACCCTTCCTTATTAGCAGCAGAAGCCTCCAATTGCGTCCTCGTATAAATATCCTCAGTCGACTTCGACCTCGCCGACGGCGCAATCCCGCCTCCACCAAACCCCATAACATCACCAGTCGACTGATTCCTCCTAAACTCACCACCACCGCGAGATCCATAACTCTCATCATTATCATTACCCCAATTATCATCCCAACCTCCTCCATTAGAGCCAGCCAGAGGCGGCTTCCCTTTTCCAGATCGAGCATTAGCATTCTCCTTAACGACCGGCGGATCCCGCCACGAACGACCTTCAGCAAGAGCCTGAATCCGATCGCGGTAGATCGAAGCAGCATTGGAATTATACTTACTTATAATATCCGTTTCCTTAGGGATTCCGTATTGAGAGAGAAACGAATTGAGATTGCGGTTACCACCGGCCTCCATTTTCTTGATCTGGAGATCAGACCACGAGTCCATGGTAACAGATCGGACGAAGGAGATGTGAACGCCGAGGCCACGGTGTTTACCGGAGCATTCTAGACACATGAAGATGCCGTATGAGACGGAGGCCCATTGGGGATTCTTTTGGGAACAGTCGACGCAGATCTTGTTTGAGGCTTCCGATTGAAGCTCACGGAGCCGGCGCGCCGCCGCCATGATTAGCGTAATTTTCTGGAGTTTTAAATTGAAATAAAGTAATGGGAGGAAAAGAATGAGAAAAGATACGAATGAGATTTTGTGTTTGGGAATGGGAATGGGAAAGGGAAATGGGAAGAAAAGATGTTAGAGAGCTGAATCGCCGACACCGTTAAAATGGAAGGGGGTTATTGCTTGCTGACTTGGAGCGCTCTATGTTGCTAGTTTTTTATTTAATATGTAAAAAACCTAAAAACATTTTTTTTTTGACAAGAATTTTAAGTAGCAATGTAAATTTTGATTGATTCAAATCCTATATTTTAGGTGTTTCAAAAAAAATCCTATATTTTAGGCGTTTCAAAAAAAAAATCCTGTATTTTGGGTAAATTAATTTCATCCTGATCTTCCTAGTGTGGCAGTATATAATGCAATGTTTTATTTTTATTTGGACATAGGTATATTTTATTAATAAAATAAATTAGTTTCTCCAAAATACATTTGTTTGATTTTGATCTTATAAATTACTTAAATTGTGTCATCCAGTAAATTAATCTCTATAATTTTAAATTTGTTATTAAATAATTTTTTATAATCACACTTGCTTATAAATAACCACTAAGAAAAACAAGACAAAGATTTTCTTGCCCCACACTAGAGAACTTCCTTACCTCACAGTATTGGATTTCCTTGCTTTAAACCTTTAAGAAATTTTGGACGTCACATTAGAGTACTCCAATGCCTTAAACCTTCAGTACTTTTCTACTTCACACTAAAGGAATTAGGAATTGAAAAATTACTGAGGTGTTTATTTACAACAACTCACAAAGTGAAAAACTCAATAAAGTTTAGGTGTTTAACTTTCCTAAAAAAATAATGAATAAAATAGCACTTGTATTTAAGTGTTTGTTATTTACTAGAATTGCAATTGTTTGAAAAGCTTATATAATTATTTAGAATTTGTTATGTAGTTCAAAAGTCTTATAAATTAGTATCCTTTAGAATTCAAATTCGATTCCATTATATAGACCATAGATATTTGATTTGATAAAATATTTATCCTGAACAATAATTTTTTCTTTGGAAATAGTGTTGTTGGAATTGTACTATTTGTATAAAATCTATATTTTTTCATTCCTTATGCTAACACAATTGTTATTATGTGACTCTTGAGAGATCATTTTTTTTACAGATCAGAACAAGTTTTTTTTTTGTCAACTATACACATGTGATTAAATCTTCATACTGGAATAGATGGTCACTTGTATTGAGTATAAATGATCTTATATATTTGATTGCGGATGATCATTTTCTCCTTGAGGTATATATGGTTGACTTTGTTGACTTCATCATAAATGACCATTTTAGACTTGAGGTCTAGGTGGTCAAACTCATTGACTTTAACATTAATGGTCATTCAATGGTGGATTGGGGGTTTTGGCCGCCATTTTGGTTCTTGGTGATGAACTTTTTTCTTTTTAGGGTTCTTAAAACTCCTTCCCCCCCCCCCCCCCTCTAATGAACACAAATGATGTTTATATTGTTCTTGATTTGTTATTCTGGGCATGGGTTGCTTACGATTTTTCACGATTTATTTGTTGTGATGGTTTGTTATTGAGATTTTTGAGGTTGATTTGTTGTTGTTTGACCTGTTTTGGAGCGGAAGTTTGTTTTGATCTGGTTTTGATTGTTGCGAGCTTGCGGAAATGTTACGATTTTGGAGAATTTACGGTTTTGATTTTAGTTTTGGAGCAGCAATTTTGGGGAAGTTTGTTATGCGTTTGATTTAATCTCGTTTTGGTTGTTGTGGGCTTCCAGATGTTGTTGTTGGCTAAATTGGATATCCATTTTTCACTTTGGATTTGGATATCCATTCTAATGGATTTGGATATCCATTTTGGTTCTATAGATTTGCTGGATTTCCTTATGTCTTGTTTGGCATTGAACAAGAAAAATCACTTTTTCTAAAAAGCACTTTTTCAAAAAAATCACTTTTTCTCTCTCTCTCTCTCTCTCTTGGAATAATTTGGAACAGATGTCGCCGAGTCATGTCGGGGTCGGAAAGTAAAAGTCGGGGGATGCGGCGACATTTATTTGTTGCCCCTCCCGATGTACCCGATGCTGAAAAATTAACTGAGAGTATCAAAATAACAAACAAACCATTTTTGATAAAATTTTAATTCTAACCAATTGCCGATTATTTTCATGTCGTTTGCTTTGTAGGTTCGAAGAGTCGAAGCGAAGAATTGGATGCGGAGAACTCTTAGGAAAATTAGGAATTTAGATCTTAGGAATTAATTTTGTAATTTTGAATAAATGTAATCGAAAATTGTATAAAGATTGAAAATAAATTCAATAAAGAATGAACTTTTATTTTCCGATTAAATTCCATCCTTATTTTCCTTCGAATACTCGACATTTCCAATTTAAATCCGACAAATTAACCATTATGCACAATACTTGAATATTAGATACGTCCAACACAACTTTCGAGTTCAAAACTAACCCCTGACAATTAACTTATATTCGATAATAAAATCGGTGAAAATTGTCTTTGAACAGATAAACAGAGAATCCATTTTAACGGCAAAAACACATTTTTCTCCGCCTTTAAAACTCAAATTGTATCTCAAACAATCAACTCGACTGATAATCATGATCAAACCAACAGATATTCATTATAAATTCAACGCGAACCGAAATTTCACTGTTCCTTTAGAATCGATTGGTAACTAGTAGAAAGCAGGAAAACGTGTGTCTGTTAGAATAAATTCTTCAAAGCAAATTCTCGCACAGATTTAACCTGGATCCACTTATATTGCAACGCACTCAGATCCATATGGTTTAGGAAGCAAACATCATTTTACAACTTCAACCGACGACTAAATCCCGATTCTCGAATAACAAGTACTGCGTCACGAGGAAACTGACGTCCGTATTGTCGTAAAATTTAGCTCATTCTCAAATAAAATCACATGACTCGGATATTGAAACCTTAATCGTTTGAGGAGTTATTGATGACGACTTTGCTTCATAAATTTCCAGTAGACTGTAAATTAATGACTCTTTTGCCCTTCATGAATTAAAGCGCAAACAATATTATTCTTCTGCAAAACAACCAGACTGAGCAAAACGGTTAACGGTTAGTTAAAATGCAATGCAGAATGTAATGAAATGCGAACTGAACCTGATGATCTAAGGGTAAAATTTGGGGTATGACACATATTCAAGGCAAGGGTATTCAGTTTCACATGATCAACTACTTAGTTTTGGAAGTAAAGCATTGGTGTTTGAGAAACAAGTTATATACACACATTTATTCAAGAAAGACATCCTGCATTACAGACCATTCACGTTACTTTACACCAAAATACAAATCTTGAAATTCGAGGCAAGTTATACATTTTGATCTACAGTTAACTCTGGTCAATTGATGACTTTTTGGTCAAACAGTTGACTGATCTAATTCAAAATCCTATCTTATCTCCATTTGCTTCATGTTGTCCAAGATTCCTCATGGTCCATATGATGCATTGTCAATCAATTCCATGCCATGTATCATTCCTGCTATCACACCAAACATACACCATAGTCAGTGTACAAGCATCATACACTGCATTTCATCAAAAGTCAAGACAATGGTGATTCAATGCATTCACATAACTATACTGGGCATAATCAAATAAGTCATGGTTATCCAATGCATACATACTCATACATGATTAAACCATTAGTTTCCATTCCAAACAACGAGTAGTTATAACCAAGATCCTAATTAACAACATTGCTAACTTGTCCTTACACAGTGCCCACATTTCAGATACAAACCCTAACCAAACCTTGATTATAGCTAACACTAACAACACAACAACAATTGGCAAGGAGTCTAAACATTTACAACAACAACATAGTGTTCCTAACATGTTAACATAACCCACATTAACCTAAGTGTTCTAACATCCCTTCTTCCTGATATTGATTCATTACACAACTAAACCTAGTTTTTTTTTCTCATTTTAGGATCATAATAGTTATCTTCCATAAATCATTCAACATAGCTATCAAGGCACACATTAATTGTTTTTTAAACTCAATCCAATGGAGCAGGCTGTTACTCACTAACTATCTTGCTAACCTAATACTCACGAATTGCTATGACATAACATCAATTCAACAGCCCCTGCAATTTAGAGACAAGATAGCATGAGATAATTAATTTTCAACTTCTAGCATAAGTTTTGGAGTAAGGTATAATACTAATTCATTAACAACAACATCACAATTTAACCCAACGCAGTGCACATATTATTCACATTTTCAATCTCAAGCATGGTAAAGTCCAAACCCAAGCATAGCATAACAAAGTAATTCACGATTAACTCAGTTGGTTATTCAATCTGAGTCAATAATTCAAACACAGTTTCACAGGTCATTGATTAACTAACTGACATGATTTCATTTAACAGTTTTAACCAAATTCAAAAACTAACAACTAATTACTCCATTCCTAACATAGTTCTAAATTAACACTCTAACTTCAATCATACCAAACTACTTGAACTAACTAACCCTAACATAACCTACTCTCCACATAACTAATTTTCTAAAACTCTTCTCTAACTGCTTCATCCATTTTAACTAACTACTTTGTGATGCAACTAATTGATTCACAACTAACAGCTATGTGAACAAAGTGCTAACATGATTTTATTGAACTAGATCCAGCACGGATCCAGGTTGGTTGGAATGGGGTCAAGTGACCCCACTTGATTTTTTTTTAAGACCAATAATAATTAATTTTGGAATATTGACCCCACATTAAATACATCATTGTCCCCATACCACTCATTTGATTTGAATTCTAGAAAACACAAATCTGACTATTAATTTTATTTTATTACTTTTTAAAAAAAGAAAATGGAAATTAAAAAGACACAAGTAAATTGGATTTGTATAGGTTCTTCTAATTATAAATCAATTTACATACATACTCTATTTTTTTCCTTCTTTCTTCTACACACTTTATTTTTTCTTCATAAATCTCCTACTTTTAAATCTTATTTGTTTTTATCATTTTATCATAGTAGAGTTAAAACACAATATTTAAGTAAGTTTCCCCGTTCATTCTTTTTGTTGTTGTAGTATATTATATTATTATGTTGTGATTTCATATTTTTTTAAATTAATTTTTATCATGTTTTTAGTTTTAATTTTATCCTTGTAGAGTTGTAGTTCAGTAATTGTATTAGAATCAAGTAACTAATTAGTGTTAAATTTTTACGTGTTAGAAATGAAAAACTATTTTAAAAGAAAATCAACATTGGAGTCTCAACAAATTAATGAAGTGGAAAATGCATTTGCACAACATGTAGGGTCATCTTTGAAAAAAAGATTTTTAGATGTTGATTTAGAGAGCAATTATAATCTTTGAATATTATTGTTGTCTTTATTTTATATATATATATATATATATATATATATATATATATATATATATATATATATATATATATATATATATATATATATATATATATATATATATATATATATATATATATATATATATATATATATATATATATATATATATATATATATATATATATATATATATATATATATATATATATATATATATATATATATATATATATATATATATATATATATATATATATATATATATATATATATATATATATATATATATATATATATATATATTATCATCATCATTTTATGCATAAGTATTTATATTTTTCTATAAATATTTATATTATTTGATTTTTATTTTTATATTAAAAAAATTAACATTGACCTTATTAATTAAAATTTCTGAATCCATCCCTAAGATCACAACTAACATAACGGATCCATAACAGAACTCAACACCTAACAGCTAACTTAACTGGAAGTCTATATAATATGAAAAGGAGATACCGATTGCAGAATTTGGAGAATTTGAGGAGGGATGAACAAATCGATTATGACTGAAGTCTTGGTGTTTCACTTTGTTTTTGTCAGATTATGATAAGTCTTGGACCAAGTACAGATGGGCTTAGAGCATTCTTTTTTGTTGCACCCCCTCTGGACATGCAATCAACCACAACAAGAGCCATTGGGCCTCAACTGTCTGAGCCCACAATGAATCCCAGACCATACACCTTGTTGGCTCTTGCACCTTCCTGCTCTTGTTTGCTTTTTAATTTATCTTTTATTTTTTTCTTCTTTTTTACATCCATTTTTATTTTTATGTCTTCGGTTAATACACCTTTTAATAGTGTTTTTTTTTTCTGTTTTTTTATACGAAAACACATTTAGAAAAGTTCACTATAATTCTTAGAATTTAATTAGAATTTTAATTGGATTTTAGTCACCAATCCATTTCTTGATTGAAATACATAATAATACATTTAGATTTTGATTTGGAATTACATAATAATACATTTAGATTTTGATTTGGAATTAAGTGGATTAGCTTAGAATTTTCAATTAAGATTTTTAGGAATTAACAAGAGTTCATATTAACTTTAAATTAGTTTAAAAATTGGTATGTTTGATAACATTTTAATTTCCTTAGATTTTTAAGCTTATTAATCTAAGTGCTTGATCCACGTTCTGACACTATTTTTGATTGACTAATTAATCAAAGTTTTTTTTTTACCAATTAATCGATTCACCTGTCTGATCCCCTTGTCTAGTCAAGTGACCAGAAGCTCTTAATCACTTGATAGGACCGATCCCTTGTATTGGCAGTGCATTGGACATAAACTTAAGACAAACTCAGACTTCATACTTCACACTCATGTCAAACACAAGCTTAAGGCATTGTACAAGATTGTGAAGACTGTGAATTTCAAGCACGACAAAAAGAATTCTTAACACTTGCTAGTTACGATCCAAATTGTGTACCGCGAGTTTTAAGTAGTGGAGAAGGAATTAGAGGGAGAATTCTTATCCTCATTCTGAATATTTTAGAACGGGACGAATGACCCAGTTGTTCAAAGCATTCGCCTCCAATCATAGAATTTAATGCAATTCGAATCAAGTAATTGACAAGTCTTCTTCCTCACACTTCAACAATCAACATCAACAACACTTATTTCAGCACCACACTATTTGTGTTTAAACATCACTCTTGTCTTCTTAGGTTTAAACACCATTCTCGTTTTCTCTCTGGTTTAAACATCGCTCTTACTCCTTCCTTGGTTTAAACACTGTTTTCTTTTCTTTTCTGGTTTAAACATCACTTCTTGGTTGGTCCTGATCCTTGATCTGGATAAAATCCTACGAATCTTTGGTTTAAACACCACCCATTTTGTTTAAACACCTCTTCCTTGGTTTAAACACCACTCTCTTGGTTTAAACGCCACTTTCATTTTCTGTTTGGTTTAAACATCACTTTCATTTTCTGTTTGGTTTAAACACCACCTTTTTATTGCTTCTTCGGTTTAAACACCACTTTTATTTCCTGCTTGGTTTGAACACCATTTTTATTCCCCGTTTGGTTTAAACACCACTTCTATCATTTCTATTTTTTTGCTTGGTTTAAACACCACCCTATTATTACTCCTTGGTTTAAACACCATTTCTATTACTCTTTTGGTTTAAACACCATTTTTATCGCCTCTTTGGTTTAAACATCACTCTTATATTTCTTTTTGGGTTAATAATCGATTCTCGATTAAAACACCCACCTATTTGGTTTAAACATCATTTCTAATTCTATCTCTTTTAAACTCTACTTCTATTACCCTTTTAGTTTAAACACCGTTTACTTTCCCTCTTTAGTTTATACACCACTTTTATCTCTTATTTGTTATCCTATTTGGTTCCATGAATTACATCTGATTTTCTCATTGCACTATGAGGATACGTAGGCACGAGAGCCTCAATCTTCCACGAGCACTCTAATTATACACTTTTTTCCCCTAATTAAAATTAATCGCAAGTCACCTTTAAATAATAAGACTCATCTACGCAAAGAATAATCAAAATAGTTTTCGTTAAGTATAACGGATTCTAATAATTTCCCCTCACATAATTGACTCTCTTATCCGTTTCTCTTTTCTTTAGATTTTATCGATATTTTCTCTTTCCTTTTAAAGTAAATAAATTTCGATGACAACTCTGTTATATCTTCGAGCATATGGCGGTTCGAGTAATTTTCGCACCGCGACAATAGAGTTTTTGTAAGATAATTTTGTCTTATAAAACTTAATATTATTCAATTTGTCTAAATATTAATTCACATAAATAAATTATTGTGATATAAAAAAAAAACATTTTCTTTATTTGAAAAAATAGAATCGGTTCGAGTAATTTTCGCACCGCGACAATAGAGTTTTTGTAAGATAATTTTGTCTTATAAAACTTAATATTATTCAATTTGTCTAAATATTAATTCACATAAATAAATTGTTGTGATATAAAAAAAACATTCTCTTTATTTGAAAAAACAGAATCTAACCTATTTTAACTATATATTGGTGTTCTATTAAAATAGGTTAGACACTTGTAAACATCTTACTACTCAAAGCCAATGTAAAAAATTACAACTGCTTAAATTATATCCTCTCATAATTGAATAAAATGATCGCATCGAATTTAATAACCATAAATTCCAAATTCCAAATTCCAACACACAAGAGCAATCAGTTATCACTTTCATGAGCACATCACCTTACTCTTCGCCACCGACTCAGTTCAGCTCACATTAATTGCCAAAATATGAGAATTCGAAAAAAGGGCCCAACCGGGTTCGAACCGGTGACCTCTTGATCTGCAGTCAAATGCTCTACCACTGAGCTATGGACCCGAGGTGTTGACATTGTTAACTATACTTATATAGTTTTATTCATTATTTTATTATGCCCTTGATCGAAGTTGCAGTGTTGCTGTTGTTTATTCAATTGCTATTGTAATTCTTCCTCACTGTAACAGATAATATTACATGCATGCCTCTCCCAAAGACCCAAACCCATCACTTTTTTTTTTTTCAAATCCAAAATTAAAGACAACTCTTGGATAGTTATTTATTTAATAATTTTTATAGAATAATTTAATATAGTTTTTTATAAATGTATTTTGAAATTATTCAATATAAATTTTAAAATAATTGTTTTGATTTTTGACCAAACTCTATGTATAACCAATCTGGTCCACAAGTATTTATTTTGTGTTCTTTTTCATATCTATATAAATATTAAAGTTTTTAGTAAAGAAAACAACGTGGGAATATGTTCATCTATCCACCCTTTCCATCATCAAACTTTGTCATACTTCCTTCAATATTAGGAATTGCATATTGTTGATTTGAGATCCAAACAATCCAACATAAGCAATAAGTGTCAACTTGTTTTTATTGTCTATGATCGTCCTAACACATACGTCGTAATCTTAAATATGGTTGAGTAAAGGAGGGAGTGACAATAAAATCTATTAAAAAAATTTTATCCAATCTATTTAATAATTTATTTATCCAATCCATCTATTAAATAAAAAATAAATTTAATAAATTAGTCCAATTTATCCATCAAACTATATGAATAAATTCAATCCATCCATCTCATTTTACAAATTCAATAGATTTTAGTTTATTATTTATTAATTTTTTTAATTAAAAAACATGAAAAATCTAAAATTTAACAATTTTTTGACATTTTTTCCTCACAATATTCCCCCATACTTTTTCTTTTCTATATCTTAATTTAAAAAAATGTGAAGAAAATATTTGTTGTTTGTGATGTAAACATGAAAATAATAGTTAATTAAAAGGTGTGTAGATATAATATGTACTTCCTCCGTTTTAAAATGATTGTCGTTTTAGAGGAAAATTTTTGTTTTAAAATGATTGTCGTTCTCATTTTTTAATGTAGTAATAATTATTATTTTCTGAATTGTGTTATATAATTATTACTATGTATATTATTTTTAACATATTAATAAGACTAATTTAGTAAAAGTACAATATCTTATGACAATATCGTTGCATTCTTTAATCCATGTACAAAAACATTAACCGACAGCCATTCTAAAACGGGAAAAGTATTGAATAGGGATTTGGATTCTGTGTTGCGCTCTCTCCTAGTGTCTGTGTAGCACTAATTGCAGCTATTAGATTTATGATATTTTTTTTCTCTTCTTTTAGCAAATTATGTTTATTTATTTTCTCAGCCATTAGATTTTAGGCTGGATGAAAAGCTGAATGCAAAGGGCAGGAGATGATTCATTCTGATTGAACACTATGTAAAACATCCGTAACTTGTTTCTTTATCAACAATTTTCTTATTTTACTACGGTATCTGCATATAATTAATTTAATATGCAGAGAGCGGTTTGTTTTCTCCATGAAAAAATTAATAATGTTTAAACTTAGACGAGTTTATATTTAATTTAGGTTTAATTGTAATTTTGATCCCCCTATTTTTATTTTTATTTTAGTTTTAATCCCCCTATTTTAAAATCTAGATTTTTTGTCCCTCTATTTTCAGTTTTTTTGAGTTTTGGTCTCCCTATTTTAAAATCCGTAATTTTTGTTCATCTATTTCCATTTTTTTTAGTTTAGGTCCCCTTTTTTTTCTTAAACTTTTGGCCCCCCTATTAAATTAGTTTTAAATAGGAAAGGAGACTAAAATCTAAAATAAAACTTAAAATAGGGGACTAAAACTAAAAAAAATTAAAATAGAGGGACCAAAATTCTGGATTTTAAAATAAGCGGACCAAAACTCATAAAAACTAAAATTAAATGGACAAAAATTCTGGATTTTAAAATAAGGGGATAAAAACTCCAAAAAAATAAAAATAAGGGGATCAAAATTGCAATTAAGCCTTTAATTTAATACTACAGTATTCACATTAAAATGACTTAATTGGTAGTAATGAATTTTGATTTTTTTTGTTGTTGAAAGAATTGGTTAATGAAAAAATTAGTTGGTTAGAATTACAAAGGTAGTCAAGAAATAAAGTTAATCAAGATGGTAGTTGATTAGAATTAGTTACATAAAAGAGATATATTTATAATTAAAAAAAGTTTTAAAAAAATTCTTTAAAAAAATTCTTTTTTAAAATTAACAGAAAATTAAAAAGAATAAAATATGTAAGTTAATTTTATGGGTGGATGGATATCCATCCATTATAAATGCCTTAATGGATGGATTGGATGGATTATATCCTTTAGTGGATGGGTTATATTGGATTTTTTTGAAGAAATGTTGATTGTTAATGGATTAATGGATTGTTTTGATCCATCTATTAACAATCTAATCCAAATTCAAATTCATCCAATCCATTTATTTTGCCACCCCTAGCTGAGGAGTATAAGATTGTTAATAGGAAACTACCGAGGAATATAAGATTTTAAATGAAACTTAATACTACGTTGCATCAGCAAGAAAGTTCTATATTTTTTTCCACTTGTACTGGAATCGTTATACTATACCCAACTGATGGGATTTTTGATGGAAATATCTTAATTGAGATTATCTATCTTAGTGGATCTATGACTTGTTGGGGGACGGGGAGGGGAGATTTTCACTAGGGATCATTAAACATTATGAGACTTTTCTTTCTTTTAGAGAAACACCTTTGTGAGACCCACACCACATATTCACCAAAAACCTTAAGGTGATAGGTGTATGAGGTCTTCCACTTATAAATGCGACACATATTATTCACACTTGTTAGACTTAACACTCTCCCTCAAGTGTGAGTCTATCCATAATACTTTCACAATGTTCCCCCTTAACTAGAATCTCTTTTCTACTTCCACATACACTTGTACCGTCGTTGATACTCTTCAACAAGACACTTTACCCACGACCTGTGGGGATACTTTCGATACAAGTGAGTCAGTCCCTTCCTCGAACCAAAGGGTCATGATGCCACTGTTGGAGGAGATTTTCACTAGGGAATATTGAACATTGTGATACTTTCCTTTCTTTTAGAGCAACACCTTTATGAGAGACACACTGCATATTCATCCAAAACCTTAAGGTGATAGGTGTATGAGTTCTTCCACTTATAAATGTGACACATACTACTCACACTTGTTATAATTAACATTCTCCCTCAAGTGTGAGTCTATCTACAATGCTTCCACAATGTTCCTCCTTAAGCGGAAGCTTCATCCACAAACACTTGTACCGCCGTTGACACTCTTCAACAGGGCACCTTATACCCACCACTTGTGGGGAGTACTTTCGATACAAGCAAGCCAATCATTCTTTTCTTCCTTTAATTTTGTTCAATTATTTCTTTCTTCCTTTTCATTAATAGTTGTTGCACATAATTTTTCTTGAAATCAAGGGTTTTGATCAGGTTGATTGAATCTTGTTCATCAAGATTAATTATGAATTCTCAAAAGTTTTTGGGTTAATTCTAACATCTGATATCTAGAGCTTCAGTTGTGATTCGAGGGAAGAAAATCACGATGGCGCTGAATCACCCAAACAGACATTTTTCGGCGAACCTTCCAATTCTCAAGAACAATAATTATGAGAATTGGTGCAAGCAAATAAATGTGGTTTTTTGTTATTAAGATCTTTAGGACCTTGTGAAGGCAGAAGTAGCACCGCTTGCAAAAAACGCGACGAATCAAGAAAAGTATGCATATAAAGAATTGAAGAAGAAAGATTAGAAAGCTCTCTTTATAATCCATCAATATGTTGATCCAGATAACTTTGAAAAGGAGAGTGATGTAGAATCAGCGAAAGAAACATGGAAAATCTTGGATAAATCGTTTGGAGTCGCAGAAAAGGTGAAAGAGGTGAGCTTACAAACTCACAAAAGGACGTATGAATTGCTTCAAATGGAAGAAAGTGAAAGCATAACTGGTTTCTTCAATAGGGGTACTAAAACAGTGAATCAAATCAAGGTATGTGGAGAAGTGTTGACATCAAGATTAGTTACTGCAAAGATCTTGATGCCATTGGCTCCAAAGTTCAACCACGTGGTAGTAGCCATGGAAGAGTCAAAAGACTTGTCAACATTGACAAAGAAATAGCTTCAAGAGACACTTGAGTCTCATGAATAAAGGATGAATGAAAGAGCTGCAGGAAAGTCGAAGAGTGATAAGGCTTTGCAGGCACAGTCAGAAAAGGAAAATAAAGGAAAAGGAAGTTGGAATGGCAACAAAGGCAGAAGAGGCTACAAAAATTCGACTGGTCAAAATCAACAGGAAGGAAACTGGTCGAATCAGAGAAAATCCTGAAACCAAGGCAATCAAAAAGGTGGTTCTGCAAGTAGAGGAAATGGTGGTGGTTGAAAACCTGACAAAAGTCAAATTCAGTGTTATAATTGTCAGAAGTATGGTCACTATTTTAGTGATTGTCCATAAAAGAAGAAGAATCAAAAAACTGAGGCAAAGCTGGCCAAACATGAATAAGAAGAGATGTTGCTGATGGTCACAACAAGAGATGATGATTTCAGAACCCATGGTACTTGAAATCAGGATGCTCATCACACATGATTGGTAGGAAAGATTGGTTTGTCAACATAAAGCCCTCAATGAAGAACATGATAAAATTTGCAAATGACAATGTATTATACATACCAGACATGAAGAGTAATTTGCTCAGCATAGGGCAGTTGGTCGAAAATAACTACAAGGTGTCGATCAAAGACAAGATGATGAAATTTCTCGACTCAGGTGGTAGGTTAATCTTGAAGGCTCCATAGTCTCAGAATAGAACCTTCAAGATTGAACTTAATGTGATGGAGCATAAGTGCCTTGCAACTACAGCCAACAGAGATGAATGGGTATGGCTTTATCAACTTTTCCATCTCAATTTCAAAGACATCAGATATTTAAAGAAAAGAAATATGGTTTAAGGATTACTAGAAATCGACATTCCAAGTGAATTGTGTGAAGAATGTGGTAAGGTGAAACAGAACAAGAATAACTTCAGCAAGGATGTAGGAAGCAAGTCGAAGGCAATTCTCGAAGTCCTATCCAGGTGGATTCAATTGGAGGTAACAGGTACTTTATCACGCTCATAGATGATTTCATTCGAAAATAGTGGACTTACTTGATCAAGAAGAAAAGTGAAGTGATCAAGGTATTTGCCAAATTCAAATCTATGGTCGAAAAACGAAGTGGTAGAAAGATTAAGATTCTAAGGACTGATGGTGGTGGAGAGTATGTGTCGAAAGATTTTGATGCATTATGTGAGAAAGAAGGGATTTTACATGAGGTGGTGCCATCCTACACTCCACGGCAGAATGGAATTGCAGAAAGGAAGAATAAAACAATCATGAATATGGCGAAAAGTATTTTGAAAGGAAAATATCTACCCAAAGAACTATGAGGAGAAGTTGTGTCGACTGCAACATACATCTTGAATAAATGTTCGACGAAGAAGCTAGAAGGAATTACACCAGAAGAATGTTAGTCTGATGTCAAGCCTAACCTAAGTAATTTGAAGGTGTTTGGATCTATAGCACATAGACATGTGCCAGATCAGTTGAGAAGAAAACTTGATGACAAGTCGAGTCAAATGATCCTGATAGGATATCATTTGAATGTAGGATACAAGTTGTTCGACCCAGTGAACAAGCAAGTAGTGATCAGCAGGGACATGATCATATATGAGCTTAAGTAATGGGATTGGACTGAGAATGTTAAGAAGGATTTAGTGAGAATATTATCTGAAGAACCAGCTAATGAAGTTGAAAGAGAAGTTCGACAAGAAGAAGTTAGAGGTGAAGCAGTCCTAAGCATACCTCAACAAACAAGACGCGTGCTTGCAAGGTTGCAAGAATGTGTGATTACATCAGATGATGTGGTCAATGAAGAAGGTGAGATGGTACACTATGTTTTCTATGCAGATATTGAACCAATCAATACAATTGAGGGATTTAAGGATTCAAAGTGGGTGAAAGCAATGAATGAAGAATTATAGTCCATTGAAGTCAATAACACCTGGTCACTTGTTTAATTTCCTCAAGGCAAGAAGGCAGTCGATGTGAAGTGGGTATACAAGGTGAAGCTGAATCCTAAAGGAGAAGTAACTCGACACAAGGCAATACTTATGATGAAAGGACTTCTTCAGAAGGAAGGAATTGACTTTGACGAAGTTTTTGCACCTGTTGCTAAGATTGAAACAATCAGGTTAGTTGTTGGTTTGGAAAACATGAAAAATTGGCACACATGTCAGATGGATGTGAAATGTGCATTTATGAATGGCCCCTTAGACGAAGAAGTTTATATTGCACAACCAACTGGGTTTATGAAACAAGGCGAAGAAACAAAGTTGTACGTGCTGCATAAAGCCATGTATGGACTTAAGCAAGCTCCAAGAGCTTGGAATAAGAAGATAGATAACTTTCTAAGGGAGAAAGAATTTGTGGAGTGCACGACTGAGCATGACGTATATGTAAGAAGAAGCAACAGTGAATTGCTTAAACTATGTCTCTATGTCGACGACCTGTTAATAACAGGAAGTTGCAAGACGAAGATCGAAGATTTCAAACATGACCTAAGTGAGGAGTTTGAAATGTCAGACTTACAAAATCTCTCATATTTCCTTGGCATCGAATTCTAAGAAAGTGGTAGAGGTTTGATGATGCACCAAAGAAGATATACATGTGAAATACTAAATAGATTTGAGATACAATATAGCAACCCAACTTCGACTCCAACTGAGCCTAGAATGCAACTGTCGAAAGATTCAAATTCAGATGATATCGACCTAAACCAATATAGAAAACTTATTGGGTCACTATGATACCTTTGTCACATAAGGCCTAACTTAGCATACATTGTGGGTATGGTAAGTAGATTCATGCAGAAGTCAAAGGTATCACACCTAGCAGCGACGAAGATGATACTATGGTATTTGAAAGGAACTCTCGACTACAGAATTTTGTTTCTTGCAGATGATGAAGGAAAAGAATGAAAGTTAGTGGGATACACCAACTCAAGTTAGTGTAGTGTGTCATACCCCAAATTTGTCCTATTGGGATATTACCTTCATCTGTACATATGCCCATAAATCATTATTAAATAAAAATCAAAAAAATACGTTGTTACTTTCACTTGAAGATGTCAGATCAGGTGTGTGTAGGCAGTGTTGAGTAAGGAAAATGTTTGTTTCAAGATTGAGGGTAGGGTTGCATAATTCAAGTGATGTGTGCCCGAGGGTTCAATTATGGCTTATGTGCCATTTCAGGTTATCAGATGGTGTCAATATATCTGTATTTCATGATTAAAGATCACCAAGGGCTAGTTCCTTTCCAATTAGGGGTTGGTGCGATGCAGGTCATATTATAAGTCCTGATCCTAAGTGTTTTTCATTTGGTCAAGTCAAGCTTGCCATTTATCCAAGATTTATTTCAAGTTTGGTTTAATTTCAGTTAGCTTCATGATTCATTGCAAGTTTGGTTCACTTTTTATCCATCAAGATTAATTTTGATCCGAGGCTCTAGTTTATTTGAGTTTGGGAGGGATATATGCTTGAATTTATTCATGATTTTATTTCACTTGATAATTCTAAAAGGGAGTAGAAAAGGAAAGTCATAGCGTCGTAGTTCGTGGGACTACGGCTTGGTTTGGGATAAAAAAGAAAAAAAGTAACTCGCTAGGATCTCGCAATCCTATGTCTATGTATCTTTATAGTGCAATGAGGAAGTAAGAGCAATTGTAGTTTAGAAAACTACACTTGGTTGGTTTGCATTTTTAATGAACGAGTGTTTATGTTACATTTTAACTGTTAAACATTGGCTTGTCTGCTTACTAGGGGAACGAGTTTATATGCGCGGAAGAAGTGACTAAAAAATATTCTTTGCGAAAAGTTATTTGAATAGATTAAAGTATATTAGGAATTTTATTGAGAAGAGTTTGATTTGAGTAGATTTAGGGTTTCGAATGCACGGGAGCAAGAGAATGAGGTTTTATTGGTTAAGTATTTTAAAGGAGAATGACGATTATTCGATAAACGAGACGTCGGTCTCACAACTAATTAATCGGGGTATTATTGGGATGCTAAATCTCAATTAATTATAAAATCGTGTTTGTTGGACAATGAACGTCTTTGTCCAATTAATTAGGGCAAGTATCTTAGGAATGAAAGATTGAATGACCCATAACCCAAGGCGTGCACCCCAAGAGCAGTCACTCAAGAATCCAAGGAATGTGAGACTCCAAGAACTCAGTTCTTTCATAATTTAATTAGGAAAATGATTTGAATATGATTAGGGTATTTTGATTAGATGAGTGTAAGGTATTTTAAACGGATTAAGTATTTTTAGAAATGAAAGACGAAACGAACACAACCCAAAGCGTGCGCCTCAAGAGCGATCTTTCAAGAACCCAAGAGGTGTTAGACCTCAAGAATTCAAAACCTCCATTATTAGTTAATAAAATATCTTTAATTAATCATATTTTAGGAATGATTTAGTTAGGTTAGATACTTTAATAAAAACTTAGGGTTTCTTAGAAGGGGAGTAAAAGTTTTGAAAAGAATAAAGTATTGTTTAAAAATGAAAGATGGAACGAACACAACCCAAGGCGTGCGCCTCAAGAGCATTCGTTCAAGGATCCAAGGAGTGCTAGACCCCAAGAATCTAATACCTTCATTGATTGATTAAGAAAAAAGTTTTAAAAATGTTAAACAAGATGAATCACGGGTTTATTTAGTTAAGAAGATATTGGTACAGGTAGGTGTTTTAATCGATTTGAGGGAGATAAGAGAAAGACACATGGACGGTCTAAGGGAAACTAAATCCTAGATTTTATCATGCTTGGATTGAGAGCCCAATGTCTATCCTACTCCAAGCTTAATCAGAAATTAAGTTGGACTAGGAGCCTTAAGGGAGCATGTGATTACAACGTAACCAACAAGTAAACACCAGACAAGTGAATCACAATAAGAAATCAAAAATGGAACAAAGGCTCAATCACAAGCCACGCATCAAGAATTTAATTAAGAATTAATCAGAATAGGCATCAAAATCACGACAAAAACAAGAACTATTTACAAGTATCATCAAAGAAAGAAGTCACAAGCATCACCATGAATCAGTCAAAATCTAATCAAAACTAAAGTCACAAATTAATCAACATCTAATCAAAATTAGTGTTACAACTAAAATCCAAACAAAAATGAAAATCCAAGTTAATCAACAACTTAAAATTGAGATTAATGTTAAAAGGTAATTCAACAATTAAAACTAATATTAAAAGTTAATTGACAATTCAAATTAAGATTGATTTCTAAAAAAACAAACCAATATTAACTTCTAACTAATTAAAATCTAGGATTAAAAGTTAATCAAAATTATCTAATAAAAATCTAATTTTAACAATTAGTAAAGATAGAATTCTAAAACAAAAATCTATAGCTAATTAACAAAGCAAGGGTGCAGTAATGTTTTGAGGAATGTGATTAGAAGCCCAAGCGCATGGGATTTTTGGCACTAAGGCTCGTGGTCTTACATTCACATGACCAGGGGTGCAATAGGAAAAAAAAACCCACATGCTTAAGCCCGGTCCACTCTACCACAACTTTTGAATCAACACTAACCCAAGAAGCCCTCACAACCAGCCTTCTTCTTTCTCATATCCTTCACTCCCTGCGCCGTGACTTCTTTGTACTCTTTCCTTCTCCTCCTCAACTTACGCCGAATAACAAAAACACCACGCCGAAACCTTTTTTGTTTCCAAAAAACAACGCCGGACCTAAAGTCTCTGTCACGTTGTCTTATTCAACTTTTTCACCAGTGATGATCTCCACTCCGTCGTCCAAACATTCAAACACATCTCTTCTTCATCATCCTCTCGTTCCTCTTTATCACTGCACAATCAACTATAGCAACAACTTCGTCTCTTTATACTCTCTCTAACCACAAAGCCAAGCACAACATACAAGGAAATAATGGAGCAAGATAAGACTATCATAGCTTACCTACCGGAGAACCGTCCAGTGCTTCTTCAATTCCGAGCAAAAAAAAACTCCACGAGGTAAGCTTATTTTTCTCAATATTCTTCTTCAGACTTTCCTTCTCTTCTTGATTTGTCTCCTTCTGATGTTGTTATTCTTGAACACTTATGCAAGCTGTTGAGAGATTGTTGAAAACATGAAGAAGAAAGCTCCATAAAGTTGTTGAATCATGGACTACGAATTTGTTGAAATTCAGTTGAGCCTCCTGAATTAGTGCGTCTGAATTGTAGCGGCAAAGCAACTTGCACTGTATGCTGTGTTGTCGTGAATTTCTACCACGTTCAAATTGTGGTTGTTGATGCTCTAAGTTATGGTGTTGTAATTTTCTTGCAGGTTAATGTGAAGTAAGGTGAAGGTTGATGAGAATAGAAGCATAGGGTATGGGAAGGACGAAGAAAATGAAAAACTCCCTCCCTGATTTCGTCGTAATGATAATTTATATCAGGATTTGGAAGGGTAGATAGGTATTTTTAGTAGAATTCTATTATGGTTTTGTTTAGGAGAAAGATAAATTATGTTATCAACTTTTGTAGGATGAAAATTAGTTATAGACTCTTTCTGGTATGTAATCTTCTTTTCCTGCCCTTGATTTTCTGTTATGAAATTTTTCTATCTTACTGCTACAAAATTCTTATTTTCACGGTGATGCATGGCTCTTTCACTTCTGAGCTTTCTTTCATTCCCTTCTGTAATACCCCAATTTTTTCCTGAGATTATTAGGTTCGTTTCGCACGTCATCTCATTCTGCATGGCATTTTAACTAACTGCTAACCGTTTGTTCAATCTGTTGGTTTTTTTCCAAGAAAATGGATTCTCTGCATATCTGTTCAAGGCCATATTCACTCAATGACTTTATTATCGGCCACAAATTAATTTGCCAGATGATTTGTTTGAGCTCAGTTACATCCAATCTAAACCGTACAAAATTCTTAATTGCCGAGTTCGGAGTTGGAAATTAGATAAATATCATTTGAGGAATTTAATTAATTTGATTGAAGAGTTTAGCCATTTGGATTTAATTGAACAAGTTGGATTTATTCAGATGATGTTATCGGATGAATTACTCGGGAATTTTATCAGAGATTGAATTTAATCAGATGAATTGGATTGAGAATTTCAAATTAATAGAAAATAGAATTTATTTTATTATTTTGCTGCAATAGCCAAATAATAAAATTAAGTTTTTATTTATGCTATTATTTTTATATTACAATACCCAAATAATAAAAGAATTACAAAAATAAGGTTACAAAGGAATTAAATTACATTTTTTCTTAAGCTTCTAAAATTCCTAAACTACCCTTCAAGTCCGATTTTTTCTTAGGAGTCCGTGATACTGGGGATCGTAGTACCTTAACACCACCTTGGCTTTATCTAGGACATAGTGTGAGAACTATGAGGGAGTAGTCTCGAAATAGTCGCTACGCGATACTACACTCAAAAGAGGTTCTCTTGAGAATATTATCAACTACCGAGTCAATCGGAAAATTGATAATATTCGAAAGATGGACTGATGACTTTGGGCACTTCTTTAGAACCTTTGTTCTGCAGGTACAATTAACCTCTAGTACATACCTTTTGGGGATGGGTAGACCTTAACTACCTAGGACTGTTTGTGTACATGTGTGCATTACGTCTATAAAGCATCGCATTGCATTACATTTCATGGAATTCAAATTTTACTTATGAATATTGCAGGATACTATGGATTACCATAGAAAAACATACTCTGAAATATTCTTTTAAGGGTCTTAAGTTGGATGACCTAAGGAAGTTAGGAGCTTTGGTTCAAGATCAAGAAGGATTTAGAAACAAGTATGGAAGGTCGTTATCTTTGTTGAAACTTCAAGTAGACAAAGGACTTCTCTCTGCTTTGTTACAGTTCTAGGATCCGAATTATCTTTGCTTTACATTCCCCGAGTATCAGCTCTTGCATACCCTAGAAGAGTACTCTCACTTGGTTGGTTCACCTATTCTGGAAGAATCTCCTTTCCCCTTCTTGGAGAAGGACCCTAAAGAGCAAGACATTGCTAGAGCCATATCTTTGAAGGGATCCGACATCAAGGGCAATATGATCACCAAAGGTGGAACTTTTAGGTTACCTACAAATTTTGTAATCAAGAAAGCCCAATGCTATGCTGATCCTACAAGAAGAGAAGAGTCTACGAGGATTTATTTTCCTCCAATTCTCATCCTACTCTTTGAAGTTGATTGTGGACTACGCTTCCTTAGGGATTTCTTAGCTTTTATTTAGCTATTATAGGATTATTTTAAAAATATTATTTGTAATCCATTTTTAAATTAATAAATAAAATTCCTTTGGTGTTCCGCGATATTCGTAAATATTTGAATTCCATGAATTCGTTCATTCGCATTTTGCATTTTAGCATCATATTTTTGCATTACATGTGTCTCCCGGTGTCTTATTCTCGGTTCTCTCGCCTTCCAGTTTCGTCACCCTGGGTCCTCCGCATCAGTACAACACTAGAGCCCAAGCTCGAAAAAGGATGGAAGAACATATTCAAGAGATTGATCGTGTTAGCAATGAACTCGAAGATCTTCGAGGAAGTGTGGGGCGGATTATGGAGATGCTACAAGCTCTTAATGAAATATGGATACTCAACCTATTGTTGCTTATGAGATTACCAGTATTGTTGTAGATCTTCACCCAGCTGTTACTGTTGTGAATGTACCTCCTCATGGTCTTCAACCCAGTTTGGTGCCTCCTCCTATTGCTCAACCAGTTCAACAAGGTGGTCCTCCAAAGTTCAAAACTCCGAGCTCTGACTATCATGAAAATGCTACATGCCAGGGGAGTCCCTCGAGCAGGTATAACCGCAAAATGGCCACTCATCAACCGTGGCGACGTCCTCCTAAGTATGTTCAAGGTTATCCGGTTTAGTATGCTCAACAACCCTATGTAGTTGTTGTTGCACCTCCTTTCAATCAGTAGTTTCCTACATGTTAGCCTGTGCAACCAGCTCTGGTCTATCAGCATCCGGTATATCAACAACCTCTTGTTTATCAGTCTGCACAAACTTCTATCAACTGTCAACGAGCGCCCAACGCTCCTGCTTATCAACATCCGAGGAATCAGACACCTCGTCAGAATGGTCCGAGTAGGAGACAGTACAAGCCTTGTCCTCCGATTCTGATAACTTTCACAGAGTTGTATCCTTTCTTGGTGCAACGAGGTCTGATTACTACCCGAGCCTTGGGTCCACCTCCCAATCCTTTGCCTGCCAACTACAACATCGCCGCTCACTGTCTATTTCATGAGGGTGCGCCCGACCATGATTTAGAAGGTTGTTATGCTCTCAAGTACATTGTCATAGATTTGTTAGAAGAGTAGATTTTGTCTTTTGATGATCCTCCGCCGACGATCAGAAATCCTCTCCATATTTTCCACTTGCCAAGATCAAGCTCTGCAAAGCCTGTTTCCAACATATCTAAGCATGTTACTCCTACAGTGAGTTGTCCGAAGCCGATAATTGCTTAGAAGCCTAGTCAATTTCATTTCAGTATTCCTCAAGATGATGTGACCGTGATTGACCAAGAATCTGGGAAAGTTATTTTGAAGGAAGACTTGAAGATTGATAATGAAGTAGTGGCAGACACAGCCGGGGCAAGCAAGACGAATCACAGTGAGCGTATCCACACTCCCCATTCCAGTGAGGCTCCGCCAGAGGAAACCACTACTACCATGTCGGTCTTGAATACAAAGACTTCATAAACTCATCTGACAGTTCATTTTGTTTATTTATATGTATTTTGTTTCTTTAATTGAGCATAATTAGCATGTACGAACTTGGTTTATTTTGAATAATTAATGCATAATGTTTGTCTTGAATAAATCCATTCGTTTCACTCATTAAAAATACTTTTTTTTTCATAATCTATAATGCCAACTTTGCCCGATCTCTTGCTCTGATAGAGAATTGGGAAGAGGATGATGAACAAAAACATCGGATCTCTTGTCGTACGCTTTTGATTGAAACCTGCTGATGATGTAAGACATTCTTTCACATCCCAACACTGGAGATATAAGGATGATAATCCCTTGTTAACCCCTTTGAGCCTTGAAGTAAGAGTTTTCTTTTTTCAAATAAAATACCCTCAATTTTAACCTGGGGCAGGGTAGTTTTCCAGTTAAGCTGATCGAGCGCTCAGACTTTCAAAAAAGAGGAGTGAACACTCGAGAATCCATCTATCCTTAACATATTAAGAGGCTGAAAAATGCAATGACTATCCCTCTACTACCTAAATAGTGGGGTAGTCACAAGCCTTCAAAAGAGTCACACGACTCGTTCAAAAAAAATATATAGCCCGCTAAGTCAAAACCTATGAAGGAGACTTAGGAAAAACTGGGGCATCCCGCTGGACTCCAAAGTCAAATCCCAAAGACGCCATCCAGGAAAAAGTTAGGGAATAAAAAAAAACAAAAAAAAACAAAGGATTACAATAAAGAATCCCAATAAAGAACAAAGTCGTGTGATTGAACACAAAAGAAATAGGTGAGTGACTGCCATTGTCCAAAGCCTTAATGAGTTCTCGACCATATCAAATCCGATCGAAATATGAGTGCTCATATCTGGTTACCTGAATTAGAATTGGAAAACATCACGAAGAATGGGTGGGTACAAATAAATTTGAGCCTTTATCCTGTGTTTCTTAAAACTGTGAACCAAGCCGCGATGCAGCCTTTAAAAGACCTAATTGAAGTAGGATTTCTTTTGAAAGCATACTTGACGAGATAATGTTTCTTGACTCCTACGAGCTATGATCGATGTAAGGTTGGCTTTACAAATTAAACTCATATCCTAACCAGTGATTTCGGTCACGAGTTATGGTGATATCTTTTTCAAAACAAAAATAAAAACTTCAAGACAAATATACATGTTGCGTTGATAGTTTCAAAATAGGCATTTCATGCGTGTCGATTTTCCTTGACGTCTTAGAAACTTACATATAGATGGCGACAATAAAGCTTAAAGATCCTGCTAAACAGGGGCTGGAGGTTTCTAAGTTGTTTATTGATGCAAGACAGACTCTCCTAAGAGCTACTTCTAGAAGACTCAATCATGACACCGTCGAACTGAGCCAGTTACATGGAGATCTGAGAAATCTCTCCAAGAGTTTGAAAATAGTGGGGCAATTAGACTCCATGTTCTCTGTAAAATCCTCTCGAGATGAATCTTCCTCATAGAGCAGGTACTCTGGGGCATTATATTTTTTAAAATTGCGACTACTACAAAGTCCATCAAGATCAAAACTACTGTGTTTTCACAACGTTCTTCATGCACCCGATGGATTTTACTCTCGGAGGTCTTCATTCCCCAGTAAATCTCATCATGGAGGAAACACTTCTAAACCATTGCCTCAGAACAGTCCCCAACGAGACTTTAAACTGACACAGTCCCTAACGAGACTTTAGGATAACTACACTTTTGGGATCCATCCGATAAATCTCCAGTGACTCTCAAGACTGCAGAGATATCCCTAGTATCCTCCATATGTTATGTGTCCTTTAAGACCCACTCTTAGTGGAATCATCTGTTCCTCAGCGAAGTTGCCTTACCTTCCTCAGGAATATTCCCCAGGAGGCTGCTACCTTCTCCCAAGAAGTCAAGATATTTTCCCTATGGATGTCTGGTGAATTCTCCCCAGTAAGCCTGACGACCTCTCCCCAGGGAAGTTGATGTCTTTTATCCCTAGGGAAGTGGGACATACCTTTCTCCCAGGAAGCTGATGTATTATTCCTAGGAAGTCACTACACTTTCACTACGAAGCTGCCAAGCTCCACATCTTCCCCATAAAGTGGATATTTATTTTATCCCCAGAAGTCTCTGATCCTAGGATTCTCTTTGGCTGATTATGAGGCATGATAGAAATCCATCCAGTGAAGTCATGATGTCATACTCTCCAGCAAATCCGTATCCCCATAAGGAAGTCATGATACCGTATCCCCAAGTGGATTAGTTCCTCCCTATAGAAGTTGGAACATTTGAAGACAGATTCGGTTCTACCATCAACTTTTCCTATCCCTCGATAGATGTACTGTTGCAGAGGTCGCCGGGTATTCCCATTGAGATGTTTATTTCATCTCCCATTTCCTCTCTCGTCTGTTTTGTCAGCACGTGCATAAGCCTAAGCCTTGCACGTTCATTACATTTTCATACACGTTAACATACACATTAGCATCTGTTTGCTTGTTATTTGTTGCCATCCTTTGTCGTTACCGCCGCGTAACCGGGTTTGTCCCCTCTCTCCAAGTAGATCGTTAGCCCTAAGCATAAAATACCTACGCTTTCTCAGTTTCCCCACAGAGCTCGAACCTCATGAATGATGGTTATTTCAGTTATCTTTCCGCGCCCGGATAAGATAATCCCTATTTGAGTTCATTTCCTCAATGGAGTCCTGTTTGACTATTTATTTATAGTTCGAGTCTAGATTGAACTTTGATCTTGTCGATCGCCGAACCTACCCAGACGTGCACTTATTTTGCATTATCATTCAAGAATAACCTTTACATTACCTTTGCAGGTATGCAACAATTATCGTCTGAGAAGCTTATCATTATATCACTATATTGTGCAGCAGACAAGCGACAGTTCTCGTATGAGAAGCTTATAATCATCATTACAGCAGATATGCGACCATTCTCAGTCGAGAAGCTTATCACCACTACACTCTACGATCTTGATATTACTCCATTACAAACAATGGTACACGACAGTTCTCACCTGAGAAGCCTATCATTACATCTTTCAACAGCCGTATGCGATAGTTCTCACCTGAGAAGCCTATCATTATATCAGTACATTTTACAACAACCGGTATGCAACTATTTTCTGCCGAGAAGCTTATCATCACGCTATAACTTTCATTACATTACGAACATTATAACAACGGTATGCGACAGTTCTCGTACAAGAAGCTTATCATTACATTCAATCAGTATGTGACGGTTCTCGTACAAGAAGCTTATCATTTCATTACAACCTTCATTACAATTTACATTACATGTTACCACCTCTACAAGCAAGTCTCGTTCGAGAAGCTTATCCTTTCTACTCTTGCAAATAAGCGGTATTTCTCGCCTGCGAAGCTTATCCTATCTTCATCATGAGGAGCAGCAAGTGGCCATCTCCATCGAGAAGCTGGTTTCCATTTCCTTGTCATCTTAAAGTGCGGGGAGGTTAAAACATAATCATATTCAGGGGAGCACGACCTTGAAGTATGAAGAAGTTTATTTTATCCTTTAGTAAAAGAAAAAACTGAATCATATTTAGGGGAGCACGACCTTGAAGTATGAAGAAGTTTATTTTATCCTTTAGTAAAAGAAGAAACTCAATCATATTCAGAGGAGCACGACCTTGAAGTATGAAGAAGTTTATTTTATCCTTTAATAAAAGAAGGAACTGAGTCATATTCAAGAGAGCACAGATCTTGAAGTATGAAGAAGTTCATTTTATCCTTTAGTAAAAGAAGGAACTAAGTCATATTCAAGAGAGCACAGATCTTGAAGTATGAAGAAGTTCATTTTATCCTTTAGTAAAAGAAGAAGCTGAATCATATTCAGGAGATCACAAATCTTGAAGTATGAAGAAGTTTATTTTATCCTTTAGAAAAAGAAGAAGTCGAATCATGTTTCGATCATGGAAGCTTATTTTTATCAGATGAGCGACAGTCCCTCTAGTGGAACTTATCAATCTATTCATATATTATATCCAGATAAGCAACAGTCTCTTTATTCGAGAGCTTATCCATATTGGCATGTAAGTCCCGCAACGATAAGTGGCATTCCTCTCTCGAGAAAACTTATCAGGGCATTTCCCATTAAAGTCCATTTATTTTGGCATACAGCCGGTTTTACCCTGTATATTTTCAACGGATTCCCAAAACTTCCGTTCGATTCCGTCACGAGGAAAGCTTCCAGAAGCTTGGATGTTATTCTTTGCTCAATGCTCCAACATTTTTTTTACTTAGTCCTACAGCCATGCGGATCCAATTTTTACCTTTTATCCTAGAGTATCAGCCGGTCACACCTGAACCTGTTGAACAATTACTCTTAGATATTCCCCAGTGGAGGCCGTCTCGCCGGTGCCATCTCCATTGAGGATCCCCGTCTCACCATTCCTTTCTAAAGTGACAATTGGTCGTGCTCGCACCAGTTGGCCGTCACTCTAGAATTCCCCAGTGTGGTGTTATTTCCCTGGTGCATCGTATTCCCCAGTATGGTACGTTCGTCGCGTCTGTCCCCTGTGTCGTCGTGTCTTCTGCATCCTTGCATTTATCATTCTCATCATATGCATCATAATAGATTCATGGCATTGTCAACATTATAGTCGTTTCGTTTTGTCCATAGCATTGCATATCACTGCATCTAAGGGCAAAATTTTCGGTTATCTGTATTTAAATCCCTCCACCGTGATTCCTCGAGTCTCTGCTGCTCAGATCATCCGGTGAAGCTATTTAAATAGGGGCAACTGTAATATCTCAAATTTTGCTCTGAGATTATTAGGTTCGTTTCGCACGTCATCTCATTCTGCATGACATTTTAACTAACTGCTAACTGTTTGTTCAGTCTGTTGTTTTTCTCTCCAGGAAAATGGATTCTCTGCGTATCTGTTCAAGGCCATATTCACTCACTGACTTTATTATCGGCCACAAATTAATTTTCCAGATGATTTGTTTGAGCTCAGTTACGTCCAATCTAAACCGTATAAAATGCTTAATTGCCGAGTTCGGAGTTGAAAATTGGATAAATATCATTTGAGGAATTTAACTAATTTGATTGAAGAGTTTAGCCATTTGGATTTAATCGAACAAGTTGGATTTATTTAGATGATGTTGTCGGATGAATTATTCGGGAATTTTATCGGATATTGAATTTAATCGGATGAATTGGATTGAGAATTTCGAATCAATAGAAAATAGAACTTATTTTATTATTTTGTTGCAATAGCCAAATAATAAAATTAAAATTTTATTTATGCTATTATTTTTATTATTACAATATCCAAATAATAAAATTAAAATTTTATTTATGCTATTATTTTTATTATTACAATATCCAAATAATAAAAGAATTACAAAAATAAGATTACAAAGGAATTAAATTACATTTTTTCCTAAGTTTCTAAAATTCCTAAACTACTCTTCAAGTCCGATTCTTCGATCCCGATCTGTTTTCTCCGAACCTGCAAAATAAATAGAACAACATTTTTTTATGGTTAGCAATTTGGTTTTATCGGTCCCGATACCCTCAGAAAATGTTCATCATCGGGTACGTCGGGAGGGTAACGAAATATTTTGTCGCCAGCTCCCGACTCGATTTCTCGACTCCGACAAATCAGGCAACAACTGTTCTTTTGGTTTCCAAGAGAGAGAGAAAAATAATTTCTTTAAAAAGTGATTATTGAGAAGCGCTTTGGGAAAATCACTTTTCCTTAAAAATTGGTTTTGCCAAACAGGCCCTAACAGCAATTTCCAGAAAAATTCCAACCCAAACGAATTGAACAAAGGTCCAACGAACCATGTCAAACAAAGCGCAACAAATTCAGCAACAACTTTTTTTCAAGCCATCAACCATTTCGTAGCAATTTTCGCAGGCAGCCCATACGCAACAATCAATAATAATCAATTCAAGCAATGAATCCGAAACCCAGTTCCTGAAAATCTCAGGGAACTACAAATCCACAACCATAAAATCCTGAAAAACCGCAAATCAACACAAAAAATCGTGATGACCTAAATGCCCAGGCCCAGAAGTTAAGAGTCATTAACCATATAAGAACATGCATCAACATCAGAAAAGGGAGGAGGAGTTTCAAGAAGGTTCAGAAAAATCTTGAGAGCTTCATCATCATCACCATCCGCGGAAGAACATCAGATTGGAGAGGAGTTTGTTTTTTAGAGAGACAAAGAGCTCTGTATCATCATCTTTGCTCTCAAAGGAAATCCTCAAAGTTCCTCCAACAAGATCCAAGAGTCCGAAAGCGAGATCAGAAGAAGCTTCTGAGACCATATACTCAACCTCCAATCATCACCTCCAAACGTCGGACTCAGAAGGAGGGTTTTCGCCCTCACCATTATCACCGCCCTCCATGATAGCCCACGGGTCCGCTGCTTCCAACCTTCATAAGAAAGTGAGCAACTATCCAATATCGTTGTTTTTTTTGTTGTTTTGCAGGTACCGCAAAGGTTGAAGAAGAAGAAAGAAGAACATCAAACATGCAAGCCAAACGGAACAAGAATGGAAGCAAGGAACGAAAGCAAAAGCTTCAAACGGAACAGCCATGCAGGCGCGCCTAAAAAAGAAGAAGGGGTTTCTAAAACCCTAAAATGTTCAGCAGCGAACATACCCCTCCCCTTTTATTCATTTTGTCTTTTTCTTTTATTTATTTATTTATTTATTTATTTATTATTATTATTATTTTATGTTATTACTTTGTAAGTCGTTAGGATTAAAGTTTAGTTAAATCATATAAAAATGTTGTAAGTAAGAAAAATTAATTAATATTTTGTTATTTCTTTAATCAAAGATTTAAGACATTTAAATTATTTTTTTAACTCTTTTAATAAGCCAAAAATTGAGCTATGTTTTTATTAAAAATTCACTTTTTCAAAAAAAAAAAATCAAAATTAAATCATTTTCATTTAAAAACATATTTTTTTAAATAAAACAGTTTTTTAATTATAGCCTTTTCTAATTAAAACCATTTTTTAAAGTTAAAACCAATCATCAATTAAAACATATTTTTAATATTTTTTAAACTTTTGAAAAAACATTTAATATTTAAGTAAAAACATTTTATTAACTTAAAAGGCACCCATTTTTCACAAAATTAAAATTAGAGTTTATTTTATTTAACTAAGTTCACTTTTCTTTAAGATTAGAACCTTTGTATTTAGATAACGCTTCGACTTCAGCCTGCGAATCAGTCTTTGCCGTTTAGTTGTCGTCTGACCATCATTAGATCCCTACTCATCTTTACTTATTAATCTATGGTTTTATTCATATTTCAATTTTTATGTTGTAATTATGCGAGACATTGTCGCTATTGCTTTCAATTCTGTTTTATTTTGGGTTTGTAATTTACGCGAGTGATCATCGCGGTGCACTTTTTACTTCTTTCTTTACTTCCCCGTATTTTAATTATCGACGTTGTAATAATTTGTCATTTGCATTATTTACCGTTAATTTCTCCCTTCGAAGGAATAGGTCTAATAGTTTGACCGCCGAGTCAATAACCCTAACCTTTGACCCGTTCAAAACCTTGATTGCTTAGGTGTCCCGCCGTGGACCGAAATACCCTCTACCCTAGCATTAGGCCAAGGAGTCGCCGCACTCCGTTTTAGGGTTTCCCACCGTAGAATACCTAGTTAACCCTAACTTCAACTCTTTAAACGTAGAAATAGGAGTCGTCGAACTCCACGTAAGCGCGTCCATAAGAAACACTTATTCCCCTTGAAACCTTGACCACGGTCAAGAAGTTTCTAACCTCTCTTTCTAGGGGAACTATGATTACTCTGATACCATCCCCTATCTAGGATACGTAGGTACAAGATGCGAATCCTGCCGAGTAAACTTAGGACTAACCCTTAGGTCTCTTTTCACTCTTAACCCTTAGCAATATACCCTCAAGCAAATAACAAAGCAAAATAGTAAACTTTAAACAAAAGGTTCCTGTAGAGTACTACAGAAGTTTAGGGTGCTAGTACCTTCCCTAAGCTTAACCAACCCCTTACCTAGGTCTCTCCCCGCGTTGTTTACAATGCAAAAATTAGGTTTTCCTTCATTTGACCTTTTCCTTTGGATAAATCAAAGATCGGTTGTGAATCAAATATTTGTGATTCAAACTAATTAATAGTTTGATATCCTATTCTCACCGCAACACCTTCAAATTCCATACCTTAACTAACTCATCATACCCACAAGTTACAATGCAAATTTGTTTGTTCGAATAAGAAAATTCTAAGTCATTAACAACACCGACATGAGTATCAGTCTCCCAAGTGTGCCTTAGATCATTAGATCCTTGATAGGCATGATATGAATCAAATGTTTTGTGAAAGCAACCCCAAGAAGATTTCCATTGAGACTCCATAATACACGAGTGATAAATGAATCCTTCACAATTGCAGCCTGTAAAAAACACATAACAAGCAGCAATATCCTTTATTTTGAAAGGTTTTGATATCATCTTCTCTTTCAGCCCTACTTCCCCAAGTGACATGTCTCCATATATGCAACCAATGATAAGTAAGGAATGAAGGGAATGGTATAAGTACATGCTTTCCACTATTGATCCTTTATATAAGGTGAAAACCACAGGTCTTGGAAGCTCATCAAGTGACAAAGAAGAGGTTTGTTGGATATTGGTTTGGACTTGGGATTTGGATGTTTGGATTATAAAATGGTGTAAACGGATTTATTTGAATTTATAGTTTGTAATGAAATTTGGACAAAGATGGTTTAATGTAAATTTAGAAATGGTTTGAATTTAGAAATATGATCATGGACTAAGAATTGGATCTAAAAGTGGATAATAGATCAAAAATGGTTTGAGTTGGATAACACATGACTTGAAATGTGGATATGGACTTTGAATTGTCTTTGAAACTTGAATGATGATGAACTTGAAAAATGATAATGGATATCTTCTTTCCAAACTTTCATTTCAAGGAATCCACATGAATTTCCTTTCAAAACTTGGCATGCTTAAGTCTTGATCCAATTGATTAATTTGAACCCAAATCAAACTTGTCTTCATTGTGAATCCCCAACTTCAATCTCAAATCCACATTAGTTTGCATCTAAGCAACTAAGAGAACGACAATACCCTGACCATAATATGAATCCACAACTTAATCTCTTGCACTATAGCCCAATGCTTTACAATCTCATCCACAAGATATGTTGCCTTTATGACCAATGCTCTCATCATGAGAATAATTCCCTGAGGAGACCTTGAAGATAAAGATGAGGCATGAAGTGCATAAATAAGCATGATTACTAAGACTTCCTTGCTGTGAAAACCTTAATCCAATGTACCTCAATTGATAGAGATCCACAAGCACAACCATGAATGAGAAACCCTAATTCTCCCTGAGATACACCCTGAATGAGGAAATGTCTTGCACAGAGAAGGAATCAAAACCCTAAACCATAGCCTTCTCAATTAAATCACAGATGACACCCAAAACACTTGATACTTTTGAGAAATCTTAAGGAATATAAACTTGATACTTAATGATCTTTTGATAAGAAGATGCTCCTGAGATTAGAAGCTCAACCTATGCCTCAATCTTGAGTTTAATAGCCAGATAAATCACCTCTACATATGAAAAATCTGAATCACAAAAAAATACTTTGATCCATGTTTTAAGAGCTCCATGAAATGCATGAATGTAAAGTAATGACCTAGTGGAAAATGCAGATGAATCCGAAACAAAAACCAGTTAAGGTTAAAAAAAAGGTGGGACAAATTTGAGGTATGACACCTGGACCGTCCTTTCGGGCTTTCAATCCACCGAGACGCTCATTTTTGCCTAAGCCGCTCTTTTGGGTTTTTAACTTAGCAAGATGTTCTTTTATTTTTTAGACGAAGTATTTCTTGACTGCATTAGCATTCACAGAACGAGTGAACTCTTAACCATCCATAGTTGTAAGAATTAATGCACCGCCAGAGAAGGCTCTCTTAACAACATATGGGCCTTCATAATTAGGAGTCCACTTGCCCCTAGAATTAATGGTAAAAGTCAAGACCTTTTTGAGCACGAGGTCACCTTCTCTGAACACACAAGGTCGAACCTTCTTATCAAAAGCTTTCTTCATTATCTGTGGATACAATTGGCCATGACACAATACCGTCATTCTTTTCTCTTCAATCAGATTCAACTGGTCGTATCTACTCTGACACCATTCAGCCTCAGACAATTCAGCTTCTATTAAAACTCTCATAGAAGGGATTTCAACCTCTACCGGGAGCACTGCTTCCATACCATAAACAAGAGAGAAAGGAGATGCCCCTGTTGAAGTACGGGCGGATGTACGATTCTCATGTAGAGCGAAAGGGAGCATATCATGTCAATCCTTATATGTAACAATCATCTTCTGAATGATCTTCTTAATATTTGTATTAGCAGCTTCAACAACCTCATTCATCTTAGGTCTGTAAGGAGAAGAATTATGATGCTCAATATTTAACTCATCGCATAATTGCTTCATCATCTTGTTATTCAGATTCGGCCTAATGTTAGTGATAATCTTGCTCGAAACATCATACCGATAGATGATTTGATTCTTGATAAACCAGCTCACCATTTTCTTGGTCACATTGGCATATGATGCCGCTTCAACCCGCTTGGTAAAATAGTCAATAGCCACCAATATAAAACGGTGTCCGTTCGATGCTTTAGGATCAATCATTCCAATCATATCAATGCCCCCACATGGAGAAGGGCCATGGAGAAGAAATAACATTGAGAGAAGTTGGAGGCATATGAATTTCGCCAGCATAAATTTGACATTTATGGCACTTCTTCATATATTTACAACAGTCAGATTCCATTGTCAGCCAATAGTAACTTGCCCTTAACATCTTCTTAGTCGTCACATGTTCATTGGCATGGGTACCAAAGGATCCTTCATGAATTTCTTTCATCAACATGTCTGCTTCATGCTTGTCTACACATCTGAGTAAGACCATATCATAATTCCTCTTATACAATACATCATCATTCAAGAAGAAACTACTAGACAATCTTCTCAAAGTTTTCTTATCCTTCTTAGATGACTCAAGTGGGTACTCTTGATTCTGAAGAAAACATTTAATATCATAATACCAAGGTTTATCACCAACAACCTCTTCAAATACAAACACATGAGTTGGTCTATCAAGACACATAACATTGATTTTTGACACATCATTTCACCAGTTTACCACAATCATGGAGGATAAAGTCGCTAAAGCATCTGCCATTCGATTCTCTGCTCTGGGTATATGGTGAAACTCAACCTTATTGAAGAAAGTTGACAACCTTCTTGCATAATCATGATAAGGAATAAAATCAGGTTGACGTGTCTCTCATTCCTCTTTAATATGATTAATCACTAGGGCTAAATCTCCATATATATCAAGAATTTGATTATTAAATCAATAGCTTCTTCCAAGCCCATAATACACGCTTCATACTCCACCGCATTATTTGTGCAAGTGAACACCAATCTTGCAGTAAAAGGAATATGAGAACCACGGGGAGTAACAATAATTGCTCCAATACCATTGTCATAATCATTAACAGCTCGATCAAAAATCAAACTCCAATGGGAACCAGACTCAAGCTCTTCTTCATGTAATGGTTCCTCACAATCTTTAACCTTTAGATACATTACATCTTCATCAGAAAAATCAAGCCTAATAAGTTAATAATCATCAATTGGCTGGTGTGCCAAATGATCACCCAAAACACTTCGTTTGCTTAATGAAATTTATTAATATGATCTTCTTACCAAAATTGTTACCATTAAGTTTTTAATTGAAAATTTGCCAAAAACAACTCAAATCTGCATGAAATCAGTGTCTAATAATGATGGTTATAATTTATCACCTTGCGTCCTATTTATAAAAGAAATTAATTGTTTTGTTTATTGAGTAACAAATCTATTTGGATTGTACAATATACAGATATATTGATGATTCAATAAATATAAAATGCCAATTTTCTTTTATAAATAAAATCAAAGGGAATATTATTGAGATATATTGAAAATCATGTTTGAGAGTAATCTGTATTTATCATTATTTCTCAACCATTTTTTAATATCTCAATTAAAATTTAGTTGAGACAAAAAAAAAACTTATTGAATTTTTTTAACAATATTAAAATAATTAAAATGTTGATTACAAATTTTTAACATAAATATGATATATAAATTTATGTTCCGGTATTTATTAAGCTTAATGATTAATAAATTATATTTATTCGAGTTTAACAAAAATAAACTAAACATAAATATTGGTTGCAATGCATTATAGTTCAAATATTAATTATCAATGATATTTTTCATTTATTTTTCTAATAGTCTAATAACTGAAATTTTTTTATATTTTTATTAACAAATTGATGTATCATATTCTTTTCTATTTGCTTAAGTTAAATATTTTCTCCATTCTAAAAATATTTTATTTGATATTCATATATAATATTTGCTATGGTCAAGAAATTTTCGTAGTATAAATCAAATTTTTTTTTATGAATAACCATTAAAACCATAAAAAATACTTAAATAATATGATGCGCTTCCTAGTCGGACAACACTATCTTTTAGTTGAAAAATGACAAATTAAAATGATACAGTGATATTTTCTACTTGAAAAAGACTGGGATAAATTAAAATTGGGTAACTTTGTAATTTTCACTCTTTATCTCTCTTAGTCAATTTCTCATGAAAAAAAGTTATTAATAGTAAAGTCAGTCAATCTTATCTGACTATGACCATCCTGAAATTTTGGTATATACTACAATAATGACATGACATAATTGACTATTCTGTAAAAATTCATGATGGTAAGTCAATCTTATCCTGACTATGACCATGGTTATACCTGAGATTTTGATAGCTACATTAATGACATTACATAACTGAGAATTCAGGACAGGACCAAAAATAATTGAGTATTCTACACACACAAAAAAAGTCAGGGCTAAACAAAGATTTCATGGAAAGACTAAAAACATTATGAGATTTTGATAACTACATTATGACATGACATAATTAATAATTTTTTCCTAAACACAAATAATAAATAATAAATATAATCAATACCTTAATTATGTTACTTTAATTTCATTTTGAATCTCATTTTTGTATTTTTCTAAATCATTTAACACATACATAAACAAGATTGTAAGAAAAAATTTAGTTTACCTTATACTTCCACTTTGATATACAAATATGTTAATAAAATGTTACAAATATATGTTTTAAGACTCAACAAACAAATTTAAACTAAAAAAGAAAAAGAAAGGGAATAAGAGAAAGAAAAAAAATGAAACGAAATAATGTAAAATATTTACAATGAAATAGTCTATTTCGTATCATTTTAAATGTTCGTGAGAAAGATGATCAATTTAAATTATTTAATGATTTAATTTTAAATTTGATTTCAACATTATAAAAAAAATGTTTTTTTTTTAATTTATAAAAACTAGAGAAATATATTTAGAAAGGAAAAAGATACAAGAGAAGAGGGGGGACATGGACTAAAACCCTCTAAATAAAACAGTAGCGAAAGGACAGAATGCTCAAATGATTCCTAAGCATATCGTAAAAACAGACACAAAAGCTTTATTCCACCAGACGAAACTCTGAATGGTAAGACCTAATGAAGTTATTTGTCTGCACAGTGATTGCCTTCTTGATAGATATGTGATAAAAGAAACGACATTCTACGAGTTCTAACTAAACTATTTGACTACCTATTATGTAAGGACCAAAAGCGGATTACTAATAGCCCTCAAGACTATGAGCGGATCAGTTTCGATCTAGAGGTAGTTCCATCGGTTCTCAAAAGCAATTTCTATTGTTGTAATGACACCTAGAAATTCTACAACAATTGCAAAGTTATCCCCAAGGTACTGAGCAAAAAAACCAATCAAATCTGCAGTGTGATTCCTGAAGATACCACCACAATGAGCTTGATTTGAGGAACCTGTGGATATTCCACCTGTGTTAATTTGATCCATGACAAAAGAGGAGGTTTTCATAGAACTTCAATAATTGTTGCAGCTTTGGGGGGAGAAACTTTGATTCCAAAAGCTTTAAGAACTTGGAAGTCCGTTATACTACAAGGAGAGTTTGCCTTGAAATTAGAACCTGAGAGGCAAACATTGGAACTGATGATGTTGATGGCGGGTGTCCAAGGGGTGACCTTGTTGTTAAATTTTTTCACGTTTCTGCATGACTAAATGGTATGGAAGATGCTGATGATAGTTGACTGGATGACCATTCTGCAGTGCTTGAACCAAAAAAGATTGCTAATGTCCCATATATATACAAAGCTCAAATTAAAACTGTGATGCAGAATATTTGATAGCCAATTCCAGATTGAGATTGCGAAATCACAGTGGAAGAAGAGATGATTTGTTGTTTCAGTATGTGAGCCATAAAGCTCACATCTTGAAGGATACAACATTCAACCTTTGGCAGAGAGAATTTCATCTGTAGGGACCTTGGAGTGAATGAGCTTCCAAATAAACAATGATTTAGCAGGTGGAAACAAGAGTTCCAAATGTGTTTCGACCATCCTAAGAGTGGCCCAGAAGGAGAGAGGAATTTAAAAGCATCTTTAACAGAAAGAGTACCATTAGTAAAATGATTCCATATTAGTTTATCTACAATTGGATCCAATGGGATGTGAACCTGGATGAGGATATCTAAAAGATTAGGGAACCAAGTAGTGATACTTGGAAGAAGACACCAAGAATGGTTGGAAATAAAGTCAGACACTTTAGCACTGAGTTTGTCATGGGCAAATGGGGGAATATGGAGCTGATGAACCAAAGAATCACCACCCCAAGGATCGGTTCAAAAGTGAATCCGACAACCACCCCTAAGATTCCATTTAGAGTTTCTCACCAAGTTTCTAAAATTACCTTTTAAGCTAGACCAAATTGAAGAAGAGATGTGGTAAAGGATAGGTCGATTCTTCCTAAAAACTCTTTGTCTAAGAAGAGTTGCCCAATGGTCTGTGGAGTTGAACAAATCCCATCACATCTTAAGATTGGCTACTTCATTAACCTTGGCCACGGATCTAAGACCAAGGCCACCTTCTAAGTATGGAGTGCAAAGTTTCTGCCAGGCAACTGTGATGATTTTCCTTTTGCAAGGATCACCAGTCCAAATAAAATTCCTAATGCATTTTTTTAGGTATTTAATGAGGCTAGCGGGCCAAGAATAGATATGGAGGCTATAAGTGAGCATGCTATGGATGACACTCTTGACAAGCTGAACTCTCCCAGCCATGTTGAGGAGAGAGGCCTTCCATTTGGATATTCTAGTTTTAACCCTGTCCACAATAGCTTGAAAATGGATGGCTTTAGGTCGACCTTTGAAGATAGGGACACCAAGGTAATCAAAGGGAAGTTGCCCAGACACAAAGCCAAGAGAAGTAGCAAACGTACTGAGCCTTTGATGGGGAATTGAGCCAGCAAAGATGGTTGATTTGGATGGATTCACATGCTGACCAGAGCAGTTGGCATATCTATCGAAGAGAGATTTTAAATCATCCACATTGGAACTCTTGGCTTTGTAAAAAAGTATAATATCATCAGCATAAAGAGCTTGTGAAGGAGCCGTGTGATTAAGAAGTCCTTTGGTAAGATCTAGCTTACCCTTCTCCACCAACATAGTAATTGCTCTGCTAAGCACATCCTATGCTAAACGGAAAAAGAGGGGAGAGAGAGGGTCTTCTTGTCTGACCCCTCTCCTACATTCAAAGTAACCACCCTGAGCCCCATTGATAGAAACTGACAACCTGGCAGAATGCAAGATGGCATTTATCCAATCACAAAACTTATTAGAGAAATCCAAACTTAAGAAGGGCCAGAAGCAAAAACTCCCAATCAATTATGTCAAAAGCCTTCCTAATGTCAATTTTAACAATAATGTTTCCACCATATAACCTGTTTTGAAGGAGGTTGATTGCCTCAGAAGTAAGGCAAATACAGTCAACAATAAATCTTCCTTTAATGAATCATCTTTGCTCAGGAGAGATGATGTTGGGCATAATTGGAGCCAGTCTGTCAGCAAAAATTTTGGTTAAAATCTTAAATTTGAAGTTAGCCAAAGCAATTGGCATGAACTGATCCACCATTTTAGCATTAGAGCATTTGGGAATAAGTATGATTGAATTGGCATTCCAATTAGGAAAAAGCCACCCAGATAAGAAGAACTGAGAGGTATCCTTGATTACATCCTCTTTGATTATATCCTAGTAGTGTTGAAAGAAATGACCACCAATACCATCAGGTCCTGGAGAACCATCTTTGTTTAGAGAAAAAACAACATTGTGAATCTCAGTAGGACTGGGGATTGCGGTAAGGATAAAGTTGGACAGATCATAAACTAGCTTTGGAATCACCTCCCCATAAGATTTTCAATTGAGTCATTCATGGAATTGAATAAGCTCACAAATTTATCTAAAAAGATGTTAGAAATGGTTAGGGCTGGAAATGAGTCGAGTCGATTCGAACTCACCTCAGCTCGGCTCGACTCGTTAAGAATTGGTTCGAGTTCGACATAAACTTTTTTTTAAGCTGAAACTCGACTCGTTATAAGTTCACGAACAGTTCGATTCAACTCGTTAGATTCATCTCATTAGGTTCAGCTCACATGATTCACGAACTTAAAAACTATTTTTTAAAAAATATATATATATTTTAGTATATTTGACATTTTAAATAAATTCATATTTTTAAAATAAAATAAAAGTTATCATATTGAAATTTAACTTTATCTTCGAAATCTACTAATTCAAAACCTACACAACTTTCAAGAGATACATTTGAGAGTCTAATTCAAAAACTACTAAATTGAAGATTAAATTTGTCTAAGATTTGGAGTAAATATTTAAACCTAATCTTAAAGACAGTATAATTTTTCTCATATATAATTGAGTTGACTCATGAACCTAACGAGTTGAACTATGTATAGTTCAAGTTCAGCTCATTTAGTTAACGAACTTAATTTTTTGCTCATACTCAACTCATTTGGTTCATGAACCTAGTTCAACGATTTAATTGTCGAATCGAATTCCGAACTATTTTCAAGTTGGTTCGGTTAATTTCCAGCCCTAGAAATGGTATCAAGACCTGTAATAATTTCCCCCTCGTGCTGAATGGAGGAGACCAACTTGGTGCAATATCTAACCTTAGCCATTCTATGGAAGTATGCAGTATTTCTATCTCCATCATTATGCCATCTCACCTTGTTTTTTTCCTCCAAAATAAATGTTCCATGTTTAAGGCAGTTTTTAATTCAATTTGAGCAGAATGCTCTTGATCAAAGAGGTCTTCAGTATGGCCACCAATTTGTATTTGAGCTTGGATATCATCAAGTTTTATGGTAGCTTTCCTCAGCAGGTCATGAACATTTCCAAAGGTTTCTTTGTTCCAGACCTTAAGCTTATTTTTGAGAAGCTTAAGCTTTTGTGACGGAATGTACATAGGACATCCAACAAACTTAGTTTCCCAACACTTTTTGATCACGTTAAGACAGTCAGGATGTTCATACCATATAGAAAGAAATTTGAAGTTAGGAACCACTTTGACCTTATGATAATCAAACACCAGAAAGATTGGATAGTGATCTGATTTGTGCCTCGTGAGGGTGGAAACAGAAGAGCTGCTGCAAAATTGAATCCAGTTTTGGTCACAGATGACCCTATCCAGCTTTCTTTCAATATGTTGAGTTCATTTCCTACCATTTTTCCATGTGAATTCAGCCCCTCTGGTAGGTAGAAGAATGAGAGATTGATTATCTGTCCATTTTTGAAAGTCTTTAACATGTGTTCTAAACGGGTTAGAAGAGCCCATATGTTCACGAGCCCATAAAATAGTGTTGAAATCTCCAATATAGCTCCAAGGCACCTTCTGTGAATGAGGCAAAGAGGAGAGGGTAGACCACAACTGCCTTCTTTTAATGTAGCAAGTAGAGGCATAAATGAAAGACAAACCAAAACAAAAAGAACCATCCTTTATTATGAAAGAATCATGTTGTTCATCTTGAAGGATGATTTGAGGGTCAAGTTGAGAGGAAAAAAGACACCAGAGGTTAGGTAGAAGCCCAGGTCTACAATTATCTAGGGGCGCCCAAGGTTCAACAATAAAGCATAGATCAGACTTATGTTTTATAACAATGTTCTTGAAAGCTAATCTGGTGGGCTGATTAGCAAGCCCTCTGACATTCTAAAAAAGGCACTTCATCTTATCACATTAGAAGAGTCTGCTCGAGCTCTGGTGTTTGGACCTTCCATAGAAGGTTTAGAAACTAACTTAGACTTTTTCTTGGGATGTTTGGAGATAACTTATTGAAAGTTATTATCATAGTCTAAATGATTATCTGGCTCTGCATTCATATTAGCTCAGGACTGCTGAAGGAAATCCATGTCATTCTGATGGTTTTTGAATGCATGAGGTTCATTATCTAGCAGGAAAACCTGATCCGACTGAGTAGCATCTACAAACTCTGATCCATTAGAACTTAAGACTTCCTCTTCTCGAATGAGAGGTTTGTCAGGAACATGAGCAAAAGAGGGGACGTGGGAGTAGACCATGATGCCCGGAAGTAAATGGCCATATTCCACATTAAACCGTCTAGTAGAGTCGACCCTAGGTGCCAGGGAAGGAATGAGATCTTCCTTAAAGTGACTAGAGTTCATTACAGAGGGTCCTGCCAAAGGAGACTTCAAAGCCTGATCAAGGTGACCATTCCCCCCACAGGATATTTTGGCACAAACACTTTTTTACTCTTAGAATCTTTATGCTTGGCAAGATCACATTTTTGGCTTAGTTTCCTACAAATACCTACGTGATACCCAATCAACTTGCAGTGATCACAGAAGTCATGGATATTTTCGTAGGCCACATCCATGAAAAATGCGTAATTTTTCCTTTCCACCAGGATAGAGTTTATGATCTTAGCGGTAAGGTCTAAATCCACAAAGGATCCTAGCAAAGTGACCAAAAGACCGATTGGACATAGTCTTCGTGGTGGTATCATCCTGAGACTTTGATATACAATAATGATATTATATAACTGAGTATTCTGCAAAAACTCAAGATTATAAATCAATCTTACTCTGATTATGACAATACCAAAAATATTCTAAAATTTTAATAGTTACAATAATAGTCTGATATAATTGAGTATTCTAAAAAAAAAGAACTCGGGAAGACCTAAAACATTATGAGATTTTGATAACTACGACATGACATAATTGACAATTTTTTTCTAAACACAAATAATTAATAATAAATATAAACAATACCTTAATTAACCTATAAAAAAAAGCAAATGAAGAAAATATTATTATTGTATGTTACTTGATTTCATTTTGAATCTCATTTTTTTATTCATCTAAATCATTTAACACATACATAAACAAAATTGAATGGAAGGTTTTAATTTACCTTATACTTCTATTTTGATTTACAAATATATTAATAATATGTTACAAATATGTGTTTTAAGAGAACACTCAACAAACAAATTTAAACTAAAAAAAAAAGAGAGCAAGAGAAAAAAAAATGAAACGAAATAATGTAAAATATTTACAATGAAATAATCTATTTCATATCATTTTAAATGTTTTGTGAGAAGATGATCAATTTAAATTCTTTAATGATTTAAATTTAAATTTGATTTCAACATTGTAAGAAAAATGTTATATGATTATGACATGACTTGAGGTAGGAAAAAATGTGATCGCATAGTTAAATAAGTGGAATAAAAGAAAAGGGATAAAAAATATTTGATAAAGATAAGTGAAGTTAAAAGGTGGGTAGGTTAGCCACATTTTAACCGATAAAATAAATAGAGGTCTTATTCAATCAAGATTTATTGTAATAAATATTTTGTAAAGTCCTACTTAACTATTATTTAACCCTAACAAATTTGAGGTTCTATGCGGTAGTCGACTTTACACACCTTTAAAAATAACTATGCTTACACATTAAAACTACCTACAAACATACATATAATTATATAATTATTTATAGCTTTTTAAAATTACATCATATTTTACTTAAGGATGTGATTTAAGTTTTATAAAGCTAATAAAACAAAATTAGGTATGACAATGGATAGGGTTTAGGTAAGATATTAAAGTACTCGTTCTTATATTATAATTTAAAAAAATAATCGAACCCGAGCCCATATCCGCGGGAGCATCAATTTTTATACCCATACCTTATAAGTATCTAAGTACCCATACCATGCCCGTTTACCCATATTTTAAATAAAAAATAATATATCATTTATAATTTATCATGTCATTTAAAAATTTTAACAACATAAAAATAAAAAAATTCAAGGATGTTATTGTTGAGTTTATAAATAAACAAATATTTATATTAAAATACATACAAGTTTAATAGTGATGCATTTAATACAATTGATAAATTAACATGTATATATAATAATAAAAGTAAAAATATAAAAATATAAATTGTGTGGGTATGAGGTAGGATGGGTACTAAGGTACTCGTAACGGTACCTATACCCACTTATTCTCCTGAATAATTGTCCTTGTCCACACCCATATTCATTTTGCGGATTTTCATCCTATCCATTATGGATAATTTTTGCGGGTATCTATTAGAAATGGGTCTAATTTCTATCCCTAAACCAAACATATATAAATTTTATGTTTAGAAATTTATCCAACCTTCAATTATCGCGTTACAAGGTCCATTTTGAATAACAATTAAGGATTTGATAATAATATGATAAAAAAGTCAAATAAGATTAAATAAAATATATTTGTTAACATTAAATAGATTTTATTATAGTTTTTATCTCTATTTTATATGGTTCAAAGAATTAATCTTTATATTTTAAATTTAAAGAGTTTTGGTTTCCTTTCGTTTCTTGGATTGAAAATCAATAAGGTGTCCATTTTTTAACATATATTTTTTATCAATAAAGTTCTAAAAAAGTTATTATATGATGATTTGCATTTCATAAGTGACAAGTCGTTTAAAAATAAAAATGTCTTCAATTTAAGTACAAAAATGTGAGAGATAAATCAAATTAAAACTGTTTGAGTTTGAAATAGGAAACTCATTTCGTGAATCTTCTAAAATATGAAGACCGAAATTGTTTGAATTAGGAGATTAGTTTCGTGAATCATTTAAAATAGATGACAAAAAACTATTTGAATTTAAAATAAGATTATTAATTTAGTGAAAATCTATAATAAAAAGACTAAAATTGTTTAAATTTGAATACCAGTTGTGTGCAAAATATTTACATGATTTAATGCTGCATGTTCCATAATAAGTAGGTTGGATTGATTTCTAATTTTAGAATGCTCAATAGATAGTTGGAACTTGGAAGGAAAATTGGTACCAAATATAGTAATTTTTTATCACCGTCCTATTTTTCTCAAGGCGAATAGCTTGAATTAGGGCCTAAAACCCTTCAAGTTCTTTATGGCTTGGATATAACACCCTGAGTTCTTAGAGGATGTTGATGAGGTGTTGGGGGGGGGGGGATTCTAATGTTCAAGGAAATAGGATTTTTATTTTCAAAGAAAAACTCAAGCATCTAAATGCCAAATTGAAAGTTTGGAATTATGAGGTATTCAAAAAACTAGATTTAGAAGTGAGAGATGTAGTTCAAGAGCTCAATTCCTTAGACCATCTAGCAGAAATTAATAACAGTTCATTGTGTCTGGATCAATCTAGAAACAGAGTTGAAGCTCAAATTCTAGTTTTCGAAAAAGTTAAATAATTGAGAATCAATCCTTAGGAAGAAGTCTAGATGCTTTGGCTAAAGGAAGACGACCATAATTCCTTGTTTTCCAATTCTTTCATGGAATCAAGATATAGGTGAAATATAATTTCGACTCTAAAATCAGGTGATAATATTCTTGAAGAGGTTGAAGTTATGAAATCTTTAGCTTTTAATCAATTCAATGATAAATTCCAAGAACAATCTCTAAAGAGACCTAAACTTGACAGAATGGATTTCAACGAACTTTCTCTGATTGAAAGTTCGAACCTTGACCTTCCTTTTTTGTTGGATGATATTAAAGAATGGTTTGGCCTTTTGCAAGACGATAAAATCCCTAGTCTGGACGAATTCAATACGACCTTCTATAAAGATACTTAAGAGATCATTAAGCATTACTTATGGGAATAAGTTAATGAATAGGCTACGCATTTTTACGCGTCGACGATTTTTTTTCAAAACCGTCCCTTATTTATTATATGCTACGATTTTGAAAATGTGGTTATAATATAACCGTAGCTTATTCCTTTTTTGCAACGCTTTTGAAGTGTGGTACTTGAACCCAAGTCCTTTGCTATGTAGAAAGACCTCACCACCACTAGACCAATAACGTGATATGATTTTAATTTTAATTCGAAAGTTATTAATAAATTAATATGTTCTAAAACTTGAAATTGGGGGTTGTTTAAACCCTAATTTTTCTCCCTTCCCTCATTCACGCGAACTTTTGGCCGATCTCAGTCTTAAGAAGACGCCTCAACTTGTGGAATTGGTTGACGATAGCCAAGCAATGAGTTGTTCAACTTTTTTCTTTTATATTTAATCTATTCCAATTAAATCAAATTTTGAATAACTGATTAATCTTAATTTTTATTGGTCTCAGGACATTGAAGAGCTTCTTAATTTGTCTCCTGAAAAAGTTCTATTAAAATGGATGAATTTTCATCTCCAGAGAAGAGGTTACGAGAAAACCGTAAAGAATTTTTCTTCTGATTTGAAGGTTTGTTTTTATATGAACACTTCTTTAATAACATTTTTATTGTTAGGAGTGTTTTGTACTCTTAACCAGTGGCGGAGCCAGCGCCCGGCCAGGTAGGGCAGCTGCCCGGGCTCAACCGCCGACAACATTTTCCGGTTTAACCAAGAACATGTGAAAAGGAGTAATCAAAACCTATAATGTTAGGGATTTGATTCCTCAGGTTCAAAGCTACAAGACTGCAACTTGAATCAAGGAAAATGGAAGAAGAACGAAGAAATCCTACTTACGAGGATGAGAAGTTCTCCGGTCTTGTAGGGGTTGATGAGGATGAACGAAGGACAAGCTCCACTCATGTAAGTATGAATCTATTGCTCCTTCTTCTCTCTAATTCTTTCTTCTTCTTCTCCAATATCTTTAGCCTGTAGGTTCTAAGTTGTTGATTATTCTATGATTGGTGTTGTGTTGTTGTTGTGGCTTGCAGTGGTGTTGTGTAATTGTTCTTGCTGCTTCCTTTGTGAGTGAGAGTCTTGAGAGATGAGTGATTTTGTTGCCCTTATTCTTCTTGCGTGATGCATGTTTTGTTGCGTGAGTTGCATTGTTGTGCGAACTGCTGCGAGTTCTTGAATAAGAAGTTAATCGTGGTAATTCGTTTACAGCAGAGAGGGTGTGAGAGTGAAATCCAAGCGTTGAAGTGATGAAGATGAACGAATTGAGTTGGTGGTTCTGAATTGTGCAGAATTAGAATTCAAGGGAAGTGTGGGAATGAACGCAGAGAGAGGATTTGGTGATGACTGAAAATATGCAGAGGATTTGGTGATGACTGAAAATATTCTGATGTCACTGCACGATCTATCTGCTAATTTTTTGCTCAATTTTGTTTTTGCTGTTTTATGGTTACACTATTGGTTTATTTGTATGTTGTTGTTGTGATTTGTTGAAGCTGATTTGATTGAGAATTTGGATATGATAAATCGTCGTATTGATGTGTTTGAATTTTGCAGAATGAAAACAAGTATTTGGACCTGTCGTGGTTGCAGATGGCATGAATGGGGATGCTATGTATGAATTGGTGCGTGTCGGTCATGATAATCTCATTGGTGAAATTATTCGTTTGGAAGGGGATTCTGCTACTATCCATGCTTTGGAATGTTGTCATATTTGGGTGAGTTGGATTGGTAATTGTATAATTTAGTCACTTTTGTTTTATTTTATTTCACTTTGTTTAAGTATGAATGGATAAGCAATTTCTGCTTTCTTGTCTGCTTTGGATTGCAGTCCTGATGATACTCCATGGGATGGAGGTGAGTCAGTTCTTTTCTACAGCTCTTCTCTGTAAACAGTGGTGATACAAGTGTCAATTTGGTTATTTAGCCATCTTGTGTATTTCAAAGTATTTTTAATCATTATATTGTATTAATTGTTTTATGTTCTGTTATATTAATCGAATTTGGTTTTTTCGATGGCATTAGAGTTTTGTTGCAAAGATAGTTGTAGTTCTTCCATTCTCTAAAATAATTTGGGTTGCTTGATAGGTATCTAGGCCATCTTAAAATTGAGTTTCTTTCTTCTAGGGCTTTGGCTTTGTGGTTTGATGCTTTTGTTCTTTGTTTTTCATTATTAGTTTTAACTCTTGTCTGTTATGTTGTCTCTACCTAATGTGCCTCTTAAAGACTGCACTTACTCTCTATTGAGATATATATGTTAAGCTAAATTATGTTTCCCCATCAAAGTTCAAACCATGTAAAAGGGTGCTCTTGCTCAAGTAGTTGAATCATGTATATATTTTTATGTGATGTTTATGTTATGTGTTTTGATATTATCATGAAATTAGATGTGTTTACATAACGACATGTCTACTTTTGAGTTATTCAGGCACATTTAAGTTGACTCTTCAGTTTTCCGAGGATTATCCAAACAAGCCACCCACTGTACGATTTGTCTCAAGAATGTTTCATCCAAACAGTAAGTATTAGGTTGAAAGTATAAACCTTCTTATTCATTAGTTAGGTATCTGCCAACTAATGTAATTGCTACTCGGACAGTTTATGCTGATGGAAGTATTTGTCTAGATATATTGCAAAATCAGTCGAGTCCTATATATGATGTAGCTGCAATTCTCACTTCTATCCAGGTATCATCTCACATAGTGTAATCAATAATATCTCAATGTTATCCAATTGGGAGTTAGAAATGAAACTTTGAATTGTGAATCATAAACCATATTGAATTGTAAGATTCTGCATAATGATAAGTAGCAAAATATATATCGTGCAAATTATTTTGTGTTCAATCAATGTGATAATTTTAAACTAGGAGTTGACAAAATAAATAAATCATAATTCATAAGTCATAATGAAAACAAAGCAGTGATACAGCCAATGAGATGCACACAGAGTGTATGAATGACTGCGACTAAGGCTTTGTGTTCGATTAATGAAAACTTAGCAAATGGAAATGCCAAATAGGGTGCATAGAGCGAGTGAGTGACAAAATCATTAACACTTTTACAACATTTTGCATAGAACAATTTAAGCCTATACAACCTTCCAATTTTTTTTATGAGAATTGGTGTACAAAATCATTGAAGATCAATGGGAATGGCAAATATGGTGTATAGGGTGAGTGAACGGGTGACTGTGTGAACCACTTGTTTTGAAATGAGGTCCTTTTTTCTTCAATCCCTTTTGAACCGAACAATTTAAGCCTATTTGATCTTCCAATTTCTTTGATGAGAGCATTGTTATTAAATAGCAGCGCCATGGCAGATATACATGGTGATGGAGGTTTTGGGCTCACCGCTAGCCGATATTGCAGGTTTTTCTGCTATAACGGTGCCGCAAAGTGCCCGGTATGACTGGTTTTTGGCTCTCCGCCATCGACAACAATGGATGAAAGTTGGTATACAAAATCATACAAGAAGAAAGTAATGGTTTTTGGTGAACTGTACAATTCATATTGGTGATAAGGAATTGCAGTATTCATGCATGTATAGCATGATTTATTAATATTTGTGGATTTATAGTAATATAGGAATTGTTGGATTGCCGAATCACTTCAAGTCGTGCTTGATTTGTTCAATTTTAATAGAAGAAAGAAAATGAAGCACATAGTATATTTTATATAATTAGCCTTGCTTTAGAGGTTTGGCCACATCTACACGTTTGAACCAGTTCATACAATGTCCAATGCTTTTGGAAAATATTTATGCCTTTTTTTTGTTTACTTAAGTGTTACTGCTTTAAGGCATCACCCTTTATGATAGCTTGAGGTTAGGCTACAGATGTTAGCTTGAGGCTGGCTGCTATTGAAGTTGGGTTGCAAATTAGGAATGTTAGAGTTTGGATGAATGTATCAATGTGTGGGTTGTTGAATTAAATGCTAATGTATGCATTGTGTATGAATTTAAGGTTTGAGTTAGCTACCCTATGAAATGTGGTTTATGTATTGAAAGTTGTTGAATTGGAACTTTGGTGTTGAGTTTCTGTTATGATGATATTGTGATGAAATTTTGTTATTAAGTCAGTTCGATTTGGAATACTGTTTGAGCTGAGTATTTTTGCAATTTTTGTTAAATGTGAAGTTAGAGGTAGTGTTATATTTTTCTTGGTTAGTTTTGTGAAGTGTGAATGAGTTAGTAATTAGGGAAAGAATGTTGCATTGTTATTGTAAGTTTGAGGTCTGTTATAAAACTTGGTGAAACTTGTAAAATTGAGCCATTGGTAAATTACTTTAGTGTCAGAAATTATGTCATGAAACTGTTAGAGTTAAATTCAAGGTGTGCAACAAAATGCTCTGTCAATTTAATAGGTTAGGCAAGTAAATTAGTCATCTGCAAATCAGTTACCTTAGTTTGTTAGTTATGCCTTTTGACTATTAGTAGTTTAATGTGTTGCTCCTTTTCTTCCTAGAAGAAAATCTGTTATGGCTGGTAATGTAATTAGTTACATGTTGTGTTAAACTGAAATTGGTTATGTGATTGTCAATGAAGATCTGTTAGCCCTGCTGTTAGTTTTTTTGTGGTAATGTAGAATGGTTGTTGTATTTCCTTTGTATTGCAGCTTATTTCTTACCTTGTGTTTATGGCTTGAATTGTATTTCTTCGGCTTGTTTGGCATGGTTTTGCAGTAACTGTAGGAAAGTGTAGGTTAGTTGCATAGAGACTAAGGTATATTGGTATATGTAATGAACATGTGTCGTTTGGTTTTGGTGATTAGCATGTGTATGTTGTTTCAATCGTTGGGCAGGTCTGATACAGGTTTGAACAACAAGTGTCATCGTTGTGCGTATCTTCTTAATGTCCTTGCTCCCGAACATTTCAATCCATCCACCTTAGATACTAAAGATGCTTATGCACAAATGTCATCGTTGTTTGTTGAACAAGGGAAAATGATGGACACGACTATTGCTTCTTTGAAAATTCCCGCTGCCACTCTTTCAAATTTCGACATCATAGCTGTCATCATTTGGGTTCCAATTTACGATAGAGGCATTGTTCCAATAGCAAGGAAAGTTACGAACAAGGTAAGAGGCTTCTTAGAATTGCAAAGGGTGGGAATTGGTCTTTTTCTCTCTGCTATTTGCATGTTATCAGCGACATTAGTAGAGAGCAAGAGGTTGCAAATGGCAAAAGAATTTGGTTTAGTTGACGAAAATATCCCTGTACCAATTAGCATCTTATGGCAGATACCTCAATATTTCTTGCTTGGTGCTGCTGAGGTATTCACCTTTGTTGGACATCATGAGTTTTTTTACGAGCAAGCCTCAGATGCTATGCGCAGTTTTTGCAGCGCATTGGCACTTTTAAAAAATTCATTAGGGAATTATCTGAGCTCTTTGATTGTCATTATTGTTGATTACATCACAACAGAAGATGGAAATTATGGATGGATAATTGATAACTTGAATGAGGGTCACCTTGATTACTTTTTCTGGCTTCTAGCTGGACTTAGTTTCTTGAATATGTTGGTGTACATTGTTTATGCTAGACAATACAAACAAAAGAAAGCTTGTCACATGAGTCTTCCTTAAGTGTTTGCTTTTGGAATACTTCTTTTTAAGTCCAATGTTATCATAAGCATGTTTGTCCTAACAACTGTACAAGTATGAAGGAGACCACTCTCGTGTTGGGACAACTGTACAAGCATGGTTGTCCTAACACCTATAAGTATCTTTTATCAATGTTATCAATATATGTTTCAAAATGCAATATATTATAGTTTTTTGTTATTATACCTATTCTAGATTAGACTTATTGAACAAGATGAATAAGTAATGAAATTTTCACATTTCTATTTATGCAGTCTGGTTCCCTTTCTTTGAGTAAGCTTGTTTGTTCTATTCTGTCAGATAAAAACACAGAAGAAATCCCAATGGTAACGGCATACGTGGTTCTATTTTGCAATTTTTTCATCCTGCTAATTAAATATTTCTGCATATTTTGTAGGAGCTAAAGCTTACTCTTCACACGACAAAAGCTGGTATGCAGTTCATGCAATTGAAATTTCGTGATGGATTTTCCAATCTTGGTAAGGATGGATCTGTGATGAAATCACATTGCTTTTGTTCTCATCCTTCTCTTAGTGTACTAGTGAATTACAAGCTGCATCTTACATAACTTTTATGTTGTTTTTCTTTGTAGGAATGCATATTCACAACTTAGCCCAGGCTGCTTCTAGATATCATAGGGTTCTGGAAGAAAATCGCAAACTATACAATGAAGTTCAAATATAAATATACATATAGAGTTATCTCTCCTTTGTTGTTGTATTAATATTAATACAAATATAAATATACATATACAGTTTTAACGATACTGAACAGAAAAGTGTTAAAATTGGCAATGTTTTAGATTATTGCTTGGCATTGTAAGTTCATAACCGATTATAAATTAATGATCTTCATAAGATTCCCAAATTGCATAACAAATAAAATTCAATAGAAGTTTGCATAACTACAGTGCAACAACAATGCACAAAAGCAAAACTAAGAATTTAGTAGATCCAGCAAAAACTGTGGACTTTTTAAGGGTTGCTTATTAAAAACCGTGGACTTTTCCTAAGTTTTAGGCGCGGTTCTTTAAATGAAATTATAAACTAGCTACGATTTTCATTTGTTGCTTTTTTATAACCGTTGTATATTCATGTTTTGGGGACGATTATTTTGTGTTGTTACTAGAAAACCGCGGCCTAAAACTACAACTAAAACCGTGGTATTTGATGATTTAGGCGACAGTGTTTTGAATCCATGGTTATAAATAAAAAAACTGCGCTCTAAAGCAATAGGCAACAGTCGTTTATTCCACGTCTGATAAACCGCCCCCTAAAGCCTTAGGCTACGGTTATTGCACTTTAGGTTGCGGTTTTGAGTTGTTGCCAAAAGTCATTTTTGTTGTAGTGATCCCTAAGTCTTACAATCCTCAAAATTTAAATGATTTTTGCTGCATTTGTTTGATTAAGAGTGTTTATAGAATCATTTCGAAGCTGTTATAAAGTAGGTTAAAACAGGTTATTGGAAAGCTTGTTTCTTCTAAAGAATCAACATTTATTCAAAACAGAAACATGCTTGAGGTAGTTATAGTGTTGCACCCTAAATTTTACACTCATATTTTTCTTGCATTGCCTGTATAGCATATCATGTCTGTTATTTTTCATAATACCCAATTTATCAGCTGAAATAAACTTGTCGGAATTACAGCCAAATCGGTTAAACTAAAAGTCAACTTTGTAAAAAATTAGAGGACGGGAAATTTTAAAGTCGAGCCTGCAAACGTCAGTCATATAAATCTACGTTTGTCGTAGTTTAACCTGGCGTGTTCAATTAAATTTTTCGACCACTTTTCGGTCGCATTTTGGAAAGTTTAAGTCATTTTATCGAGTAAAATTTATTTCAAAATCTGGCCAAACGGTATTTTTCCGAGTTGTATATTTTGCGCTGATCATTTTAGTGTACTCGGTTTATTTTTTCGAGCACTTGGGCGTCCGACTTTTATTTATTTGAGTTTCGGTTGTTTTTATTTTTTGTCTAAATAGTTAGAATAAATAAATAAATAGAATTATTAGTTTTAATTTTATTTTTATTTATTTAGTTTTAAATAATTATTTAAGTTGGGCTTTAAAATGGGCATTAGGTTAGAGTTAACCCTAGTTTGATACCTATATAAACATAAGTTGTATTTGAGAAAAACGGGAGAAAACTTCATCAACATCAGAAATCAAGAACAGGTCATCAGAAAGAGGAAGAAGAGAGTTTTGAGAAAAACTCAGAAGATCCACCAACAAGGATCATCCAACGGCGGCCGTGGATCCTTTAGAGTCTCACTACCATCGGCGGACAACAACCAAGCAAAGAGTCTCAGAAGAAGTTTCATCACCGGCCAAGAACACCACCACCTCGTCGTCGAAACACCCAAAACGTAATATTATGACATTAATGGGTTTGATTTTGTTTTATTTGGTTTCAGGTATGAACAGACGAAGGCGAAGCAGGAGAGAAGATGAATGTTTCAAAAAAGAGCCATGGAGGAGCCGCCGCCGGTTGGGAAGAAGAAGAAGGGAAAGGGTTTTTCCCAAACCCTAAAGAACACAGCAACACGATCCACCACTCCCCCTTTATTATTACTATTTTTTTTTCTATTCTTTTTATTATTTTATTTTTCTTTTAGTTATTTATTTATTTTTTATTGGTAATTAATAATGAGAATTAAAGTTTTAATTAAACTATTTAACAAAGAATGTAATTAAGCATTAGGATTAGAATTTATTAAAATTTAGATCTTTCTTTCAAAATTAAAATCATTAATTAGAATTAGAAATTTATTTTTTTAAAGATTAAAATTAGATCACTTTTTTAGTAAAACGCTAAATAAAAGTTAAACCTTTTTTAAATAAAAATTAAACCCTTTTCAAATTAAAATTTAAAAACCCTCTTTTAAAAACAAAATTTTTTTAAATCATTATGTTTAATTTAACTCAAACTTTTTCTTAATAAATTTCTAACATTATTTATTTTTAAATTTCTAACATTTCACACTTTCATTTCTAATTTTCTAACTAAAAAATGCTAAAATAAAAAGGCTTAATATTCCCGCTAATTATCATCTGACTTTCATATCTCTTGTTTGCACTTGGTTACTAATTTCATATTTTTACTGTATTTTCCTTTTTCGGTTGTAATTATGTGAGGCTATCGTCGCTTTTATTCCGTCTTTATTTTTTTTTGCATTTTTTCATGGTTGTAATTTATGCGAGTGATCGTCGCTTTGCACCTCTGTTTTACTGCTTTCGTTATTTCCCCGTATTTCAATTATCGTCGTTGTAGCAATTTTCCATTTGCATCATTTTTACCGTTAATGTCATTCCGAAGGATTAGGTCTAGCCGTTTGACCGTCGAGTCAATAACCCTAATCTTTGACCATTTCAAAACCCTAATCTTGCCTATGTGTCCCGCCGCAGACAAAAATACCCTTTACCCTAGCATTAGGTTAAGGAGTCGCCGCACTCCATTTTAGGATTTCCCGCCGTGCAATACCTAATTAACCCTAATTTTAATTCAACTATTACAACATATAAATAGGAGTCGCCGCACTCCACGTAGGCGTTTCCTTAAGAAATGCTTACTTCCCCATTGAAACCTTAACCACGGTCAAGAAGTTTCTAACCTCTCTTTTGAGGGGAACTACGATTACTCTGATTCCATTCCCTATCCAGGATACGTAGACACAAGATGCGAATCTTGCAGAGTAAACTTAGGACTAACCCTTAGGTCTCTCTGTCACTCTTAACCCTTAGCTCAGTATATATCTTCAAGCGAATAATTAAAGCAAAATAGTAAACAATAAACAAAAGGTTCCCGAAGAGTACTACAGAAGTTTAAGGTGCTAATACCTTCCCTAAGCTTAACCAACCCCTTACCTAGATCTCTCCCGGCATTGTTTTTACGATGCAAAATTAGGTTTTTCCTTTCTTTGACCTTTCCTCTGGATAAATTAAAGATCGATTGTGAACTAAAGATGTGATTCAAATTAATTAATAATTTGATATACTATTCTAACGCAACATATAGTATTCAATGAATTAGTGGATTATACATAGGGAAATAAGAATGAGCATTTTCTTTTCAAAGTCGATTTTGAAAAGGCTTTCGATTCAGTCTCATGGGACTACTTATTATATGTGTTAAAATAGATGAAATTTTGCACTAAGTGGATTCGAGCTTGTATCTCAGTAGTTATGTTTCCATCCTGATCAATGGAAGCTCTAAAACTAACTTTCAATCTAGGAGAGGGCATCTCTCACCATTTCTTTTCATCATAGCTATAGAAGATTTTTCAGGTTTGTTGTCTAATGCTCGTGCTTACCTAACTATCCAACCATTTTATCTGGAAAAAAACTTGAGTTTGATCTTCTTCAGTCTGCAGACAACATCATCTTCTTGGGCTAGGCTTCATGGATTAATATTTGGTCTATAAATTTTTTATGTCTTGCGTGGATTTGAATTGGCATTAGTAGTCAATGTGAATTTCAATAAAAGTAAGATCATGGGATTTAATGTGGAACCTGATTTTCTTTAGGCTGCGTCAGATTTCTTCTCTTTCCTTATAAGCTATTTGCTACTTATTTTCTTAGGATTCCTATGGGAATCAATCCCCTTAGACATTTTTCACGGGACTCAATTTTGATTAAACGTCGTAGTAGGCTTGCAGTGTGGAAAGGGAAACATATCTCACTTGGTGACCTAGTCACTCTGATAAATTTGGTGTTGTCCTCTATTCCTCTAGTCTTCTGTTCATTCTATAGATAACCAAAGTTAGTTCTTCAAGAAATTATAAACATTCAAAGTTCTTTTTAATATAAATGTGAATAAAATTGAATAAGGGTCAATTGGTCTTCTTGGGCCACGATTTGCAAGCCAAAATAAAAAAGGGGCTTGGGTGTTAAGGATGTTGGATCTTTCAATAAGGCTCTTTTGAGTAAATGGTGTGGCGTATCTTATCAGACAAATTTTCATATTTGAGTTCTCTGCTTACTATCAAATATGGAGATTCAAAGGGGCTATTTATGGATCCTTATTGGGTTTTTAATGACAAGAAGGCATCGTTATGGTGGAGGGACTTAAGACTTGTGCTAGGCTTTTGGGGCGAGTCTAATTGGTTTGGAAATAGTGTGTCTTGTAAATATGGAAATGGTTTAACCATTAATTTTTGGAGAAATAAATGGCTTGACATTTCTCCCCTGTGCTTATAGTTTCCTTTTCTTTTTTGTTATGTACAGATCAATAAATTTTAGTCGGTGGCATGGGGCATTTGGTCAGAGGAAGAATGGAGTTGAGACCATGTCTTCAACCAGGACCATTTATCCGATGCAACTTTGATTAAACTTCAAGATTTATATAATTTTGTTTATACATCAAGCCAATTCCTAACTTGTTTAATTCCATCAATTGATGGTGTGATGAGGGGATTTCTCAGTCAAAGCAACTTTTGCTAGATTTCTTTCTTTAGTCTCAATAAGTACTGACATTAACATTCAGTTAGAACTAGTTCTCGATCTATTATGGGAATCCCAAGTGCTTAATAATATCAAAGTTTCGTCCTAGAGGCTCTGCTCAACAGGCTTCAAATGTGTGATCAATTAGCGAAAAGAAGAATTCTAAGTGGACAAAATAAACTTGTATGCCTTTGGTGCTTAGGCCTATAAGAAAATCTTGTCCATTTATTCGTCTTGTATCCAATAGTAAGAAATGTTTGGCTTCATTTACTGAATTGGATCATGTTAGGTTCTTTAAACTCTTTTGATTCCAGTCTTGATCATTTTAAGGGTTATCTCTTTTTGCTTAAAGGGGAAGTTAGCAAGAGCTTTCACCTCCTTTTTTGACTTGCAGTTGTTTAGTCTCTTTGGTTAGTTAAGAATGACACTCTTTTTAAGGGAGATAAAAAAAGAAGCTTTTGAGGTGGTTATTTTGGCTAAAAATATTTTTTGACAATGATTTGGAGTAATATTTAAAAGGACGTTAAGGTTTGATATGCTAGATTGGTTAGAGGATCTATTAGCTTGCTTTCATGCTAACTAGTTACATCTTTTTTTGTATTTTCTCCTTAGTATAAGGGTTAAGTACCCTATACTCACTTATATACAATCTCATGCTTATAAAAAAATTTGTGAATCATCTAAAATAAGTGTAATTAGACCCATATATATATATATATATATATATATATATATATATATATATATATATATATATATATATATATATATATATATATATATATATATATATATATATATATATATATATATATATATATATATATATATATATATATATATATATATATATATATATATATATATAACAACAATAAACATTATCTCATTAAATAAGTTCAATCGATTATCTAGATTAATTTCTTTCATAATATTTTATCTAATATCATATTTTATCAAAATCATTACTCTCGAAATTTTTTTTAATAACTTCTCCTCTCTTCTTGTTTTTCTAAGTCTTAATTTATCTTTATTTTTATTTTTATTTTTATTTACTCCCTCATTTTCAAAATAACTGTCGTTTAAGATTTTTGCATACAAATTAAGGAATGCAATAATGTTGTCATAAGACATTACATTTTTACTAAATAAAACTTATTAAAGTATTAAGAATAGCGCACAGAGTAATTAATTAAAGAACAAAATTGAAAAAATTGTAATTATTATCACATTGAAAAGTGAGAATAACAGTTATTTTAAAACAAATTTTATTATATAAAATGATAGTCGTTTTAAAATATATAGAGTATAACAAATCCTTTCATTATCATTTTAGTCATTCAACCTTGTTATTTTTATTTTAGAAAAATAAAAACAGAGGTCAAACTTAGTAATAAATGGTAATGAAAACAGAGCCTAGATTTAGTAAGGGTAATAGGAGACGTATGTTGCCGCTGATAATTAAATGCCTATCTAAAAATCGGCAAGAGAGAATTAAAACCCGACAAACTCAACCTCCAAAATTTATATTTTCATTCATTTTACTTACCTCAATCAAATACATTTATGTTATGCTTTTCCTCAATCAATTGTCTTTATGGTCATTTAGTTACGGACAATGTTTGATCAGCAATAAAGTATTCGACTCCACATTTAGGGTCTAACATAGTTTCAGGTCGAAAGGTGGTATACACCACTATCACCATGAGAATAACTTATGACACTTTGCATAACTTTCTATGTAGTATTCTCATAGCTGGTCAATCCAGAATAAATATTACTCATAACATTCATACCTATGTGAAGAATTGATAACATTATCCCACTTTACGACAAAGTTCGACTACAAATACTTTAAGAATATTGACCTAATGTATATTGGAATCTAATAATTAAGTCACACTTATCGTTGCATTAAACGGACTAACTATTCTATGGACTTTATCATTTTGAAAAAACGAACCTAATAAATAAATGACTTCTTAATTATTAACAATAAGTACCAAAACTATTGGCCTCCAGGACTTACACCAACATGTTTTGTAAGGTTGAGTTAACCTCAACCGCACATTTTTCAAAGAAATATATGACACTTTTAAATTTATTATCAAAATATTTTTAACGAAATTTGTGCCATTTATAAATTGATTATTCAGTTGGAGCTAACAATGAAAATTATGATAAATTTTGAAAGTGGTAGTGTGTGAAAATTAATAAAATTTTAATAAATTTTTTTTTATCCTATTTTGAAATTATATGAAACGTTAAAAATGGAATTACTATCTAAATATTAATTATTGATCATTTTTAAAACTAGTGGAATATTCGTGCATTCGCATGGGTATCAGCATCTTACGCGCATTTGTTTTAAAAATGTAATAAAAATATAAAAAAATAGAAAGAAAAAATTATTTAATCAAAAAAAATTATTATTTTTAAAAGAAAAATAATTTTTATTTATAATTAAAGCATAAATATAATAATTCCATATATACAAATATTTGGATCTACTATATATTTTTACCTAAATTTTCCCTTATTTATAAAAATATTTATACAATCATTTAGTTTTATAAAAATCAACTAATAACATAGTATTTGTAAATATTGTTTTAATTGTATAAATAAATACTAATAATATAAATAAATACATTTTGCCCGTGTTTGAATTCAGACATTGTTTTAAATATATTTACTTTTATATTCTTTAGTTAACAAAAAAATATATAATAGCCTATGCGCTCGTATAAATTATAGTGAGAATATCCACGTGTTCCCACATGTTATAGTGAGGATATCCATGCGTTCGCACGTATTTGTTTTTAAAATATAATAAAAATATAAATAAATAAAAAAACTTCTTTTTTAGCAAAAGAGTTCATTATTTTTAAAAACAATTCTTTTTTTTTCCGTGTTTGGATTCATAGATTATTTTAATAGAATTTAATTTAATTTTCTTTGATTGTACAAAAATATAATAACATGTGCATCCGCACGAATATTGGTGTGGATACTCGTGCGTTCGTACAAAAACAATATTATTTAACCAAAAAAGTTTATTATTTTTAAAAGAAAAATATATTTTTATTTTTATTTGAAGCATAAATATAGTTTTCCCCTATATTTAAATAATTATTTTAATTGTTAAAATAATTTTTAGTAACATAAATAAACAAGTTTTACCCGTGTTTGAATTCATATATTATTTAAAATATATTTACTTTTAATTTCTTTAATTGTACAAAAATTATAATAACACATGACTTCGTACGAATTCTGATATAAATATCTGTACGTTCCCACAAGTATTGATATTAGTATAATAATGTGTAACTTAACGTATTTGGTCTGGATGCTGGTGTAAGCACATAAGTAAACAAATTCAACCAAACAAATAATTTTTTCATTTTTAAAAATATTTTTTTTTATTTTTATTTTTTCACCATTTATAATTTGTGCTAAATTATAAAAAGACTTAATACCATTTTTAGTCCGGTATAAATATTAAAGACAATAGATTTAAAAAATAGAGTATCACTTACTTTAACCACTACTAAAATTGTTATAAAACTTTTGAATATTGTAAACTTAAAAAACACATAATAACTGTGAAAATATTTTTTGTATTTATTTAAATAAAATAATAATTTATATTATTAAAAAAATATTTAAAATGCATTAAATAAATAATTATTTATGATTTTTAATATAATGTTTATATAACTTAAAGATCATTAAATAAATATTTATTAAAAGACATAAACTAAAAAATTAGAGTAATATTTATAATTAAGAATATTATTTTACTCATCACATTTAATTTCAAACACTATGAATTTTGATATGAATTTTCATGGTTAACTTCTTATCAAATAAAATGAAATACATTAAACATATTTCAAATAAATAATAAGCAATAATAAAATAAAAAATTTAAATAAAAAAAATTAAATACATAGTAAACAACACATTTATTATTTAAATACATATTTGAAATTTTAATTAAAGATTTTTTATTTAAATAATTAAGTTAATAATATTTCAATGTTTTTATCGATAACACTATATAAATAATCATTTATGACGCGCTACTTGAATTTTTGTAAAAAAAAAAAAAAAAACTTGGTAATAAATATTTATAGTGTGAATATTTTAAAGAAATATTTGGACAAATTCAGAATGGAGGTTGTTGTATATAGAAGATAAAAAAACACATTTAATTCTACCATTTAATTTTGTTAAATTATAAACTAAATTAAAAGTAGTTATTTAATAGAGTTGATTAAAATTATTTTAGTAATTAATTATTTTAATGTGTATTAAATCATAAAATTAAATTAAAAACAGCTTTTAATTTTTCTTGTATTTAATTATGTAATTATTTCTTTAATTGTATAAATTTTAATTAGCAGCATTTATTTATATATTTTCCTTTCCGAAATATTATCTTTAGATGTATTTAAAGATGCAATAAATATTTTTGAATAATTCATTTATTTCTAACATATTAAAAACAATTTTTTTAATTTCTAAATCTTAAGGTTAGTTTGATTTTTATTTATTATTTTAGAACTTTTATAAATAATTATTTTAGTTTTTTTTTTTGAATAGAAGCATAGTTTAAATATCATCATTTCTTATCATTTATGCTATCTTTTTTAAAATACACATAAAAGAGAATAATTGAAAATAATTACGTTGATATGTCACATTAATATTTTTTTAATCAAAAATAAAGTTTATACAATTATCAATATGGAAATTTGACAATGCTGACAAAATATATAGAAAACTTTCTTTAATTTTGTTTAGTTGTTTATAGAAATTCCATTATAGCAAATATTAATGAAAATAATTGCAGAGATTAAGTAATTATTTTTCATATGTTAAAAAAGAAAAAGTTATAAATTATTCAAAAAGGAGACTACATTCTTAGGATACAAAAGACAACAACAATAACAAAAGTAATAATTGCTAATAGAGAGGAATTAAGACGCTACTGCGTAACACAACTTGAGATGAGAAAAAGCAAACTTTAGTTATCAACAACAACTATTTTCAACTATTAATTTACTTTTTTTGGCACAAAAGAGGGTTATTTAGTGCAAAAACTATAATTGTATTGCAATGAAGCCATAATTCATTGGATTTAGTTAGAGTTGGCAGAATAAAAACAAAGTTTAATGTGGGTTTATCCAAAACATAGGAAATTCTTATATTATAGATTGTTTGAAAAAGATTAGAAGGGCTATAACAAGAGTCATTAGATATTTTTAAATTATATTCTCTATTATAAAATAATTGGATGTAAAAAATATAAAAAAATGATTTATTATATGCAATATTAAATAATTTTTTTTTAATTATACTATTCAATTGCATTGCATAAATTACATTTAATATGTTTTATTATGTATCAAATATTTAGGAAAAATATTGATAAATTCATCAATTCACTCTATAATATATTTGAATTTTCAAAGTAAATTTTAAATTTTGATATTTGCTTGAAGTTTTGTTATCTAATTATTGAAATTATAATATATTTTGATAGATGAAGTAAGTCAAATATAATCAAATTTTAATAAATTTTATATTCTCATGTTGTAAAAATCGTATGAGACGAAAAAATGATATTATTGATTCAAATATTAAAAAGTTAAAAATTTATCAATCATTTTTTTAAAATAAATAAACAAATGCACATATCAAACCATTATTCGGGCATAAACCCTTGTATTTTTCAATGGTAATCTTTTAAGATTTGTATGATATAAAAATTTGTGTTTTTTATTTGAGTAAAAAAATACTTATGAAAAACAAATTTATGTTTTATTTGTACAATATAGTGAATAATACTAGGGGTGGTAAAGTGGGCGACCTGCCCCATTTAAGCCCGTCCAAAAGCGGGGACGCGCGGTCCAACTTAGACGTCCGAGCTCAAAAGTTAAGCCTGCCCCATGTACTAGCCGTTAAATATGTAATTCATTGTTTTAGAAAGATTAGATTTGAGAAGTCAAGCTTGATGATAAGTCGAATCAGATGATCTTGATAGGATATCATTCGACTAGAGGTTACAAGTTGTTCGACCCAGTGAATGAGCAGGTAGTGATCAATAAGAACGTGATCATAAATGAGCTTAAAGAATGGGATTGGACTGAGAATGTCAAGAAGGATTCAGTGAGAATCTCTTGTGAAGAACCAGCCACTGAAGTTGAAAGTGAAGTTCGACAAGAATAAGTCACAGATGAAGTTGGCCCAAGCAGACCTCGACAAACAAGACACATGCCTGGATGGTTTCAAGAATGTGTGATTACATCAGATTATGTGGTTAATGAAGAAGGTGAGCTGGTACACTATACTTTCTACGCAGATGTCAAACTAGTCAATGCAACTGAGGTATTGAAAGATTTGAAGTGGGTGAAAGCAATGAATGAGAAGTTAGACTCCATCGAAGTCAACAACATTTGGTCACTTGTCAATTTTCCTCAAGGCAAGAAGGAAATTAATGTGAAACGGGTTTACAAGGTGAAGGGGAATCCTAAAGGAGAAGTAACTCGACATAAGGCGAGACTTGTGGCGATATGATTTCTTCAAAAGGAAGGAATCGACTTTGACGAAGTGTTTGCACATGTTGCTAAGATCGAAACAATCAGATTAGTTGTTGGCCTAGCAAATATTAACAATTGGCACATATGTCAGATGGACATGAAGTGTGCATTCCCTAATGACCCCTTAGACGAAGAAGTTTATGTTGCACAACCAACTGGGTTTGTGAAACGAGGCGAAGAAAAAAAGGTGTACAGGATGCATAAAGCCCTGTATAGACTTAAGCAAGCTCTAAAAGCTTGGAATAAGAAAATCGACAGCTTCTTAAGGGAGAAGGAATTTGTGAAGGGTACAACTGAGTATGGAGTGTACGTAAGAATAATCAGTAATGAACTACGTATACTATGCCTCTATGTCGATAACCTATTGATAACAGGAAGTTGCAAGAAGGAGATCGAAGACTTCAAATATAACTTGAGTGAGGAGTTTGAAATGTCAGACTTGGGAAATCACTCATATTTCCTTGGCATTAAATTCTATAAGAGTATTAGAGGATTGATGATGCACCAAAGAAGATATGCAGGTGAAATACTCAAGAGATTTGAGATGCAAGATTGTAACCCAATTTCAACTCCAGCTGAGACCAGATTGTAATTGTCGAAGAATTCAGAGGATGATAATGTTGACCCAACCCAATATAGAAGACTTATTGGGTCACTTTGATACCTTTATCACACAAGCTCTGACTTAGCATACAATGTTGGTATGGTAAGTAGATTCGTACAGAAGGCAAATGTATCACACCTAGCAGCGACGAAGAGGATACTAAGGTATTTGAAAAGGAATCTCGACTATGACATTTTGTTTCCTGCAGCCGATGAAGGAAAATAATGCAAATTAGTGGGATACACCGACTCTAGTTGATGTAGTGGTATTGAGGATAGAAAATCCACAGTTGGTTATGTGTTTATGTTAGATGGTGCACCAATTGCTTGGAGTTCGAGAAAGGAGTCAGTAGTGACATTGTCATCATATGAAGCAGAATATATAGTTGCTTCTCTTGTGCATGTCAAGCAACCTAGATGGTGAACCTGGTCAAAGAGATCACATCGAAGAGTCATGGAGCAATTACCATGAAGATCAACAACAATGCCAGCTATCAACTTGGTAAAGAATCGAATAGCATACGGTCGAAGCAAAGATATCGAAATGAGGTTTCATTGTCTTCGAGAGCAGGTAGGAGAAGGGAAGATGAATTTGGAACACTGCAGAACTGAGAATCAGATTGCAGACATCATGACAAAAAAAATGTCAGTCGAAGTGTTCAAGAAGCTAAAGTCTATGATGAATGTAGATAGTTTAGACACAATGAATTAGGTGGTGCGTTAAATATGTAATTCATTGTTTTAGAAAGATTAAATTTATTTAGAAAGATCATATTTGATTTAGAAATATTAGATTAAATATTTTTGGGCTTTTATAGTTTGGACTTTGCCTTGGGGTGCAAGCTGACCTAAATCTATAAATAGGGAGAAACCTTATTTCATAAACATCTCATCTCTGCAGAAAATTATTCATCTTCTTCTTTTCCAATGTTTATTTTCTTTCTTTCTAAACTTTTCTTTCATTGTCATTACGTGAGTTGAAACAATCTTGAGATCAAGATTGATTGAGTGAAATTCTCCATAGGTTGTGGTTGAATTTTCAACACTAACGAGTTGGCGGGTCGGTCCACCATTATTTTTTTACAATTTGACTTACTATATAATTTACAAAATTGTTCATCATTACCAAAGGGACCGACAAGTTTTAACAATGCATAGTAAAACTTTAACAAGTCTTAATGTAAATGTCATATTCTTTAATATAAACTAAAAAACGTAACTATTATACCAAAAACTTAAAACAAACACACTAAAATTCTAAAATAATCCTTTTTGTTCAAAAAATCAACAAGTACAGCCTAGTTATGCACATCTAGGGACACAAATTAAGCAAACAAACTAGCACAAGCTAAATAAAGACAACTAAGTAGATTTATCAATATTTAATAGTGGAAACATCTCAAAAATAAAATAACCCAAGAAAAATCAAGGCTTCATTATTTAAAAATTATCAATACAAAATTTATTATCATATTGAGAAACAAACCTATGTGCAAAACTAACCTTATATCTTTAGAACCGACTCCAATGACATCAAGTAATAGAAAATAGAAAATAATGCATTCTCTATGTTTTGCTATAAGGATTTTTCCTACTATAAATGAACACGTTACTATTGTTTTAATTCTAAATAAAAAATAATTTTTTTATAACAAAAAGCCCGTAGACAAAACCTGCTATCAGCCCGTTTTAAAAGTGGATTAGGTGGGACGAGTTAAAATGGCGGGTTAAACAGACGGGTCCAACGGACCTAACCCGTTTTACCATCCCTAAATAATACATTATATTTTATTGAATATAATGAAAAATAAATTGAATTAAATTGCTGAATGAAATTTATTAATATGATCTTCTTACCAAAATTGTTACCATTAAGTTTTTAATTGAAAATTTGTTAAAAACAACTCAAATCTGCATGAAATCAGTGTCTAATAATGATGGTTATAATTTATTACCTTGCAGTCCTATTTATAAAAGAAATTATTTTTTTAGTTTATTGAGTAATACATCTATTTGGATTGTATAATATACAGATATATTGATTATTCAATAAATATAAAATGTCAATTTTTTTTATAAATAAAATCAAAAAGAATATTATTTAGATATATTAAAAATCATGTTTGAGAGTAATCTGTATTTATCATTATTTCTCAACTATTTTCTAATATCTCAATTAAAATTTAGTTGAACAAAAAAAACTTATTAAGTTTTTTTTAACAATATTAAAATAATTGAAATATTGATTACAATTTTTTAACATAAGTATGATATATAAATTTATGTTCTGGTATTTATTAAGTTTAATGATTAATAAATTATATTTATCCGAGTTTAACAAAAATAAACTAAATATAAATATCGGTTGCAATGCATTATAGTTCAAATATTAATTATCAATGATATTTTTCATTTTTTTTCTAATAGTCTAATAACTGAAATATTTTTTATATTTTTATTAACAAATTGATGTATCATATTCTTTTCTATTTGCTGAAGTTAGATATTTTCTCCATTCTAAAAATATTTTATTTGATATTCATATATAATATTGCTATGGTAATTATAATTTTTTAAAATATAAATCAAGAAATTTTTTAAAAATAACCATTAAAAACATAATAATCTTAAATAATATGATGTGCTTCCTAGTCGGACAACACTACCTCTGTGATGCAATCATTTAATTTTATATGGATTTTTCTTTGACTTGAAATAGCATATGAATGAATAAATACTAATCATAATATTATTAGGTATTTTCAAATAAAATCTATATAAATTTTAAATTGATTAAGCTAAATTTGATTGAAGAAGACATAATATAATAATATAGCTGAATATGTTTCAAAATGTAAAAATAACAAATGTTACCTGATATGTTTTGGTTGGAAAAAATTCAGATAAATTAATATAATAATTTTCACTCTTTATCTCTCTTAGTCAATTTCTCATGAACCAAAGTTATTAACAATAAAGTCAGGTAATCTTATTTGACTATGATCATCGTGAGATACTTAGGATTGTGAGTCAATCTTATCTTGACTATGATAATGGTCATATCTGAGATTTTGATAGATACAATAATGACATTACATAACTGATAACTCAATACAGGACAAAAAATAATTGAGTATTCTGCACACACAAAAAGTCAGGACTGAACAAAGATCTCTTGGGAAGACCAAAAACATTCTGAGATTTTGATAACTCCACCATGACATGACATAATTAATAATTTTTTCCTAAATACAAATCATTAATAATAAATATAAACAATATCTTAATTAACCTATAATTATATGTTATTTCAATTTCATTTTGATTCTCATTTTTTTATTCATCTAAATCATTTAAGACATACATAAACAAGATTGTAGAAAAGATTTTAGTTTATCTTATACTTCCATTTTGGTTTACAAATATGTTAATAATATGTGTTTTAAGACAACACTCAACAAACAAATTTAACCTAAAAAAGAAAAAGAAAGAGAACAAGAGAAATAAATGAAACAAAATAATGTAAAATATTTACAATGAAATAATTTTTTTCATATTATTTTAAATGTTTTGTGAGAAAGATGATCAATTTAAATTCTTTAATGATTTAATTTAAATTTGATTTCAACATTATAAAAAAAATTAATTTTATTTATTTATAAAACCAAAAAAATATACTTAGAAAGGAAAAAGGTACAAGAGAAAAGGGGGACATGGACCAAAACCCTCTAAATAAGAAACCCCGAATGATAAGGTCTAATGAAGCTAATTTGTTTGTAGAGTGATTGTCTTCACGATAGATATGTGATAAAAGAAACGACATTCTACGAGTTCTAACTAAACAATTTGACCACCTATTATGTAAGGACCAAAAGCGAATCACTAATAGCCCTCGAGACTACGAGCGAATTTGTTTCGATCCATAGGTGGTTACGTCGGTTCTCAAAAGCAATTTTTATTACTGTAATGACACCCAGGAATTCTGCAACAATTGCAAAGTTATCCCCAAGGTACTGAGCAAAAAAACCAATCAAATTCGCGGTGTGATTCCTGAAGATGCCACCACAAGCAGCTTGATTTGAGAAATCTGTTGATATCCCATCTGTGTTACATTTGATCCATGAAAAAAGAGGAGGTTTTCATAGAACTTCAATAATTGTTGCAGCATTGAGGGGAGGAACTTTGATTCCAAAAGCTTTAAGAACATGGAAGTCCGTTATACTACAAGGAGAGTTTGCCTTGAAACTAGAACCTGAGAGGTAAATATTGGAACTGGTGATGAAAAGGTGGTGGCAACATGGAGGCGTCAGATGGTCATCCCCTTCGCCGTCGTCGGAAAACTACATGCCTTCCATGGGCCATATCCTGCCAGTAAATCTCTCCTCAATCATTAATAGTATGTTCGATCCTAAAGACAAGAAAGAGATGTTACCGCTTTGAAGGGTTTGAAGGGCCACTTTCGAATATAGTAGAATCTAGTGAGTATTCTATTTCCAAGCTGCAAAAATATAAAGTAACCATGACAAAGCTTGGACTAATATATGACTTAATCTATATAATCTAAAATTCAACACAGACTCAATATTATAAATATCAAAAGATTCAAAATCAACTTTCAGAAATATTTGAAAAACACAAAATAGAAAGGTGAAAAAGAAGAATAAAAAGTAACCTGAAATTGGAGGAAGGAGGGTTGATGATGTGAGTCTAAGAGTGGGAGCATCCCATTGAAAGCAGCAACAGAAGAGTGATGTTTAGAAAGAGCCATGAAATCAGCAGCAGCTGAAGTGATAAGCATGAAACACATTAAGCGGTTTCATCAATGTTTTGCAGCCTTGGAAACAACAATGTTCAATCATGTCTTTTTTGAGCTGCAGCAGGTTAGGGAGCTCTACCAAATTATAAAATTATTGTTACACCAAAAAGCAAACTTTAGTTATGAACAACAACTATTTTCAACTATTAATTTACTTTTTGGCACAAAAGAGGGTTATTTAGTGCAAAAAGTATAATTGTATTGCAATGAAGCCATAATTCATTTGGATTTAGTTAGAGTTGGCAGAATAAAAACAAAGGTTAATGTGGGTTTATCCAAAACATAGGAAATTCTTATATTATAGATTGTTTGAAAAAGATTAGAAGGGCTATAACAAGAGTCATTAGATATTTTTAAATTGTATTCTCTATTATAAAATAATTAAGATGTAAAAAATATTTAAAAAATGATTTATTATATGCAATATTAAATAATTTTTTTATTTTTAATTATACTATTCAATTGCATTGCATAAATTACATTTAATATGTTTTATTATGTATTAAATATTTATGAAAAATATTGATAAATTTATCAATTCACTCTATGAATTACTCAAATATCAATATTTTAATATAACAAAAAAATATCAATATTTGAAATTTTAAAGTAAAATTTAAAATTTGATATTTGCTTGAAGTTTTGTTATCTAATTATGGAAATTAAAATATATTTTGATGGATGAAGTAAGTCAAATATAATCAAATTTTAATAACTTTTATTTTCTCATATTGTAAAAATTATATGAGATGAAAAAATAATATTATTGATTCAAATATTAAAAAGTTAAAATTTTATCAATCATTTTCAAAAAATAAATAAACAGATGCACATATCAAACCATTATTTGTGCATAAACCAGTAAATCTTTTAAGATTGGTATGATATAAAAATTTGTGTTTTTTATTTGAGTAAGAATATATATATGAAAAACAAATTTATGTTTTAATTATACAATTTAAGTGAATAATACATTATATTTTATTGAATTTAATAAAAAATAAATTGAATTAAATTATTGAATAAAGTTTAATTAGACCTGATATATATATATATATATATATATATATATATATATATATATATATATATATATATATATATATATATATATATATATATATATATATATATATATATATATATATATATATATATATATATATATATATATATATATATATATATATATATATATATATATATATATATATATATATATATATATATATATATATATATATTATCTCATTAAATAAGTTTGATCGATTGTGTACATTAATTTTTGTCATAACATTTTATATAATATCATACTTAATCAAAATAATTATTCTCGAAATTTTTCTTAATAAATTATCATTTCTTCTTGTTTTTTTAATTCTTTATATACCTTTATTTTTGTTTTTATTTACTCGATGCGTTTCAAAATAACTGTCGTTTAAGATTTTTGTATACAAATTTAAAAATACAATAATAATGTCATAATACATTACATTTTTATTAAATAAACCTTATTAAAGTATTGAGAATAGTGTATAGAGTAATTAATTAAAAAACACAATTGAAACAATTGTAATCATTATCACATTAAAAAGTGAGAATAGCAGTCATTTTAAAACAAATTTTATCATATAAAATGATAGTCATTTTAAAACGAATAGTGTATAACAAATCCTTTCATTATCATTTTGGTCATTCAACATTGCTTTTTTATATTTTGAAAAATTAAAAACCGAGCTCAAATTGAGTAATAAATGATAATGAAAACATAGCGCAGATTTAGTAATGGTAATAGAAGACGTAGGCGGCCGCTGATAATTAAATGCTTATCTAAAACTCGGCAAGAGAGAATTAAAACCCGACAAACTCAACCTCCAAAATTTATATTTTTCATTCATTTTACATTCCTCAATCAAGTACATTTATGTTATGCTTTTTCTCAATCAATTGTCTTTATGGTCATTCAGTTACGAATAATGTTTCATCAGTAATAAAATAGTCGACTTCATATCTAGAGTCCATGGTGGTTTCAGGTTAAATGGTAGTATACACTACTATCACTATGAGAATAACTTATGACACTTTGCATAACTTTCTTTGTAGTATTCACGTAGAGGATCAATCTAGAATAAATATGTGAAGACTTGATAACATTATTCCACTTCACAACAAATCTCGACTACAAATACTTTAAGAATAATACACTTACGTATAATGGGATCTAATGATTAAGTCACACTTATAGTTGCATTAAACGGACTAACTATTCTATGGACTTTATCATTTTGGAAAAACAAATATAATGAAGAAATGACTTCTTAATTATTAATAAATAATTCGATACAAGTACCAAAACTATTTGCCTCTAGGACTTACACCAACATGTTTTGTAAGGTTGAGTTAGTCTCAACCACACATTTTTTAGATAAATTAATGACACTTTTAAATTCATTATCAAAATACTTTTAACAAAATTTGTGTCATTTATAAATTGATTATTCAGTTGGAGCTAACGATGAAAATTATAATAAATTTTGAAAGTGGTAGTGTGTCAAAAGTAATAAAATTTTAATAAATTTTCTTTTACCCTATTTTAAAATTATTTGAAACGTGAAAAATAGAATTTATTATCTAAATATTGATTATCAATCATTTTTAAAAATGTTTGAAAAAGATTAGAAGAGCTATAACAAGAGTCATTAGATATTTTTAAATTATATTCTCTTTTATAAAATAGTTTATGCGTAAAAAATTTTAAAAAATGAATTATTATATGCAATATTAGATAACTTTTTATTCAATTATACTATTCATTTGCATTGCATAAATTTCATTCAATATGTTCTATTATGTATTAAATATTTATGAAAAGTATTGATAAATTCATCGGTTCACTCTATAAATTACTCAAATATCAAAATTTTAATTTAATAAAAATATATCAATATTTGAATTTTCAAAGTAAATTTTAAAATTTGATATTTGCATGAAGTTTTATTATCTAATTATGGTAATTATAATATATTTTGATGGATGAAGTAAGTCAAATATAATCAAATTTTAATAAATTTTATTTTCTCATATTATAAAAATTATATGTGACGAAAAAATAATATTATTGATTAAAATATTGAATAGTTAAAAATTTATCAATCATTTTTCTAAAATAAATAAACAAATATACATATCAAACTATTATTCGTGCATAAACCCCTGTTTTTACTAGTAATCTTTTAAGATTTGTATGATATAAAAATTTGTGTGTTTTATTTGAGTAAAAAAATATATATGAAAAACAAATTTATGTTTTATTTAAACAATTTAGTGAATAAAACATTATATTTTATTGAATTTAATGAAAAATAAATTGAATTAAATTAATGAATGAAGTGTGTGCGTGCGCGCGCGTATATATATATATATATATATATATATATATATATATATATATATATATATATATATATATATATATATATATATATATATATATATATATATATATATATATATATATATATATATATATATATATATATATATATATATATATATATATATATATATATATATATATATATATATATAAGTTCGATCGATTATGTAGATTAATTTATGTCATAATATTTTATCTAATATCATACTTTATCAAAATATTTATTCTCGAAAATTTTCTTAATAACATCTCCTCTCTTTTTGTTTTTCTAACTATTTATATATCTTTATTTTTGTTTTTATTTACTCGATTTGTTTCAAAATAACTACCGTTTAAGATTTTTGTATACAAATTAAGAAATGCAATAATAATGTCATAAGATATTACATTTTTACTAAATAAACCTTATTAAAGTATTGAGAATAGTGTACAGAGTAATTAATTAAAGAACACAATTGAAAAAATTGTAATTATTATCACATTGAAAAGTGAGAATAACAGTCATTTTAAAACAAATTTTATCATATAAAATGATAGTCATTTTAAAACGAATAGAGTATAACAAATTCTTTCATTATCATTTTGGTCATTCAACCTTGTTATTTATATTTTGAAAAAATAAAAACCAAGCTCAAATTGAGTAATAAATGGTAATGAAAATAGAGCTCAAATTTAGTAATGGTAATAGGAGACGTATGCTACCGCTGATAATCAAATGCCTATCTAAAATTCGGCAAGATAGAATTTAAACCTTAAAAACTCAACCTCCAAAATTTATATTTTTCATTCATTTTACATACCTTAATCAAGTACATTTATGTTCTGCTTTTTCTCAATCAACTGCCTTAATGGTCATCAAGTTACGGACAATATTTGATCATCAATAAAGTACCTGACTTCACATCTAGGATCCATGGTGGTTTCAGGTCGAAGGGTGGTGTTCTGGACTGGGTCAAGACCTGCCCATCAGTCGGGCATGCCCAAGCCAAGGCTACGATGATGAGGTCCAACAAGGCCCAGTTTCCTCTGTCGGGCAGGAATCTCAACAAGGCACATCCCCCGGGGCAGAAGACACCATAATTGGGAAGTCCACGCGCTTTCCCCCACGTTCTCCACGTGTCCCCCACGCGGGGACACGTCATCAGGAAACTACCCACTTTCGAAAGAGATGGTCAATCACCTTCTGAAGATCATGGGGCAGTTGATCCAGGGCGAAGACCACATGTTGGTCTTCACTACGCCACGTAAGCCCTAACAGTTACTTGTGTTAGGCTTGGCAATCTGGCCCAATGCAGTGTAACCATTGACCTTGCACTGGGGGCACATTATAAATACCCTCTTACACTATAGGCTCAAGTATTATATTCTCCACACCTTCTTTTTGTACTTGTTCTCTCTAGTTTCGATACTTACTTAGACATCAGAGCATTTTGCAGGTACACCCCCTTCCTCCTTCACAATTCTGGTGAAGGCACCAGATCACGGCGCGTGGCATGTCACTGACTCCTTTCTGATCAAGTGAGATCAGTGGCGTCGTCAGTGTGAAACCCCAAAGGACAAAAACTAATATACTTCATAAGCAAAGCCCTCCAAGGGCCTGAGCTCAGATACCAGCAGATTGAGAAGGTCGATGTGGCCCTCGTTACCATGGTTGGAAGGTTACGACATTACTTCCTGGTCCACACGATCATAGTCAGAACCGACTAGCACGTTGGACAGCTACTCGGGTGACCAGACATGTCGGAAAGAATGCTTAGATGGTCGCTCGAAATCTCCGAATTTGACGTCTAATACGAGAGCAGAAAAGCCCTCAAGGCTCAAGTCCTGGATGACTTCGTCGCTGAGATGGCTTCTACAAAATCCCCGACCCGAGGCCCGTAAATGGACCATTTTCGTTGACGGCGCCTCTAGCTCTACGGGAAGTGGAGTGGGCATTATATTGGAAAATATCCTGATAGAATTCTCCCTCTCCTTGGCATTCCCAACATCAAACAACCAGGCCGAGCACGAAGCGTTCCTCGCAGGACTCCGTCTAGCTCAAGACCTTGGCGTGAAGGAAGTAAAGATCTTTACCGACTCCCAACTTGTGGCATCCTAGGTACAGGGAGAATATCAAGCCAAGAACAACAACCTCGAAGAATACATCTCCTTGGTAAGAGAAAAGTGAAGGGCTTCGTTTCTACAGAGGTGCAACATGTTCCCCGTGAACACAACACCCGAGCATACATCTTGGAAAAACTGGCCAGCACGAAAAGGAAGGGCAGAAACAAATCTGTAATCCATGAAGTCCTTTCTCTCCCCAGCATAGAGAAAGGCACGATAACTGCCAAAGTAAACACCGTCGACAACAGTGACTGTTGGATAACCATTTTGTACACCTACCTCAGCATGGGACGCCTTCCCGACGAGGCCAAAAGGGTTAGCATGGTTAGATGTCGAGCCTGCTCGTATGTCTTGATCAAGGACAAACTATGCAGATGAGGATTCTTCATCCCCCTCCTCAAGTGTGTCGACGGATTCAAAGTACTGGGCATACTCCAAGAGATCCACAAAGGGATCAACGCCCAACACCTCGGCGGGAGGTCACTTGCCCGCAAAGCCCTACGAGCGGGTTATTATTGGCCTACCATGCAGGAAGACACTAAAAAGCACGTAAAAATGTGCTACAAGTGCCAGCGTTACAGGGACGTGCACCTAGCCCCGCCAAATGAGCTCAAAACACTCTCGTCTCCATGGCCATTTGCATGGTGGGGGAATGGACATCCTCGAGCCTTTCGTCATCGGGTCCTACCAGAACAAATACATGATAGTCAGCGTCGACTACTTCACTAAGTGGATAGATACTGAAGCACTAGCCAAAATCACGACCCAAAACATAATCTGTTTCTGCAAATGAAACATACTTGTCCGGTTCGGCATGCCCCAGGTTATCATTACTGTCAACAGGACACAAATCACCGACAAGACCTTATGAGAGTTCATCGCCAGACTAGGCACAAAACAACACTTCATGTCGGTCGAACACCCGCAGAAAACGGGCAGGCCGAAGCAGCGAACAGGGTAATCCTGCGCGGTCTGACACGAAGGCTGGGAGATGCCAAAAGGGGGTGGGTCTATGAATTACACAGCGTCCTCTGGGCTTACAGGACCATTCCTCACTCAACGATCGGGGAGACCCCATTTCGACACATATGGGACAGAGACGGTGATCCCGGTCGAAATAAGAAAACCATCCAGGAGAACCGAGTCCCCCCTCCCCGAGGAGGCGAATAACAAAAGCGCTAAAGAAAGAACTTGACCTGGTCGAGGAAATTAAGTCGGGTGCGTCTCTACGTGAAGCCTCACTAAAATAGAGGATAACCCTGCGACACGACAACAAAGTCATCAAGTGCGAGTTCTAGGTGGGCAGCCTGGTCCTGCGAAGAAACCAAAAGGACTCGCGCGAGGGCAAGCTCACTGCAAACTGGAAGGGCCCCTATCGCATCCAAAACAAAATGGGCAACGGGGCATATTACCTCGAAAACCTACATGAAGAAGAACTTGCTCGACCATGGAATGCAGAGAAACTTAAGCAATATTACAATTAGACACTGCCCACGGTCCATCAACGCTGCAACCACAGAGGTGCACCGTGGTACAGACGCGACTCCTAAAGTTATAACAAAAAAGAAAAGAGTTAACCCCTCTCATTCGCGGGAAAGATCCTTGATCCAGCGGGAACCACTCAATCGAGCTCCACTACTGCCATACCAGTAGGGCAGAACATCCAGCTCGTGATGGGAAGTCCACGCCCGGGGAAAAGCCCTAAAACAAGATCTTGACCCCATGATCGATCAGGTACCAACTCCGATCACCCGACCTATTCCACGCACAGTCGTTCATCAAACATGTCAAGAAACACCATGAACAGAAATTCAACAAAAGCAGAAAAACATTAAAAAAAAATACAGCAGATAGAAAAGTAAAACTGTTATATATTCAAATGTCGGGAAAAACTCATTATCAAAATATTACACGAACGACCTCGCGGGCTGGAAAGAGTTACATCAAAAAGAGGCACGCAGGCCAACAAAATAATACAGGCACGCAGGCAAGAAAAACAAACTAACTAAGAGGCCTCCTCCTGCACGCCACCATCCTCGACCAGAGTCTCATCTTCCTCATCAGGCTCTGGAGCGACCACACGATCTTTGACAATTTGATGGAAGGGGCCCGTCCCCGCTGTGGTAAATAAGACGTCCGGGTTCACGAGCCAGAGCTGCTCCATGGCACTATCGTATCCCACTTCAAGCGCCCCCAGACAATCTTGCTTGAGCTCTTAGATCCTACACACCAAGGCCGCCCGAGATCCTATATGTTTTTCTTCCTTGGTCTCGTCCTCCGCGGGCTGCGAAGCCGCCTCTAGTTCTTCGATCTGTGCCAAGAGCCTCGTCTTCTCTTCGCCCGCGGCTTTCAGCTGCTTCTCGGCCTCACCATAGAACTTACGCTAGGCAGTGCTATCTTCCATCGCTTGGTCAAGATCAACAACCAATCTATTCCTCTCCTCCTTAACAATCGCCAGGTCAACCTGCAGTTTGGAGAATTCAGCCGAAGAGCAAACCTCATCATTAAGAACCATGGCCATCTCGAAGACCCGAATCACTGCACTAGGTCCTCCTCCAAGGCCTTTCTCCTTGTCTCCCTATTAGCATTCAAGACAGCTTTTGCCTCCGCAGCGCTCATCACAACCCTTGGTTTATACACTTGCCAGTTCACGATGGAACCTTCGACACGATCCTCGATGTTGGCATAAGCTTCAAAATCATCCTCAATAAAGAGGGAGGAGATGCTCAAAGGCTCCTTCCCTACCCAATCCTCGGGGGATCTCATACGCTCCTCACCGGCCGACGCCACCAAAGAATCTAGCTCGTTGTCAATTTCAATAGTTCCTTGGGCCCAAGCAGCTATTTATACTTGAAAATAAAAGGAAATTAGTGAATTCAATGTTCAAAATCAAATTCACCCTTCCACCGCAGATCAAGTGAAAGGGAGAAGAGGGGAGACCCCCACGGGCAAGACCTCTAATGCCTCAATAAACGGGAGCAGCCCCGCCGAGGGCCCACATTGTTGGTCCCTGGTGAAGGAGTTTGAAACTCCAGAGTGGGAAATGCGTCCAAATCGGAGTACCCCCACGAGAGCCTCCTAGCTCGCCGGGGGGACTCATTGAAGACTATCCTACGTGCCCAGGTAACTCATCGTTTGTCCTCGGGGAATTCATCCAAGATTAACCAACCTACCCGGGGGCTTCAACACTTGTCCCCGAGAAATTCATCCTAACCCTACTTTTTCTTCAAAGGGGACCCGACTTATTCACCAGAAACCACCATGATCTCCTTGGGACATTCATCATGTCCATCATGGGATCGCCGAAAAATAAGCATAATAAGACAAAAATGTGAAAGACAGAACAAACATATCCAAAACTTACTTGGAACGGCAGTTCTTTACAAAGGATGCGGAGGTTGCGAACGTCGCTATGCAGAGCTTGAAGAGGCCGAAGAGAAAGAAAGGCGGCGTCAAGAGCAGAGAGAGTGAAAGTGGGAAATGGAGCAGGACCAGGCTATTTATAAGCCTAGAACGGGACTCGAGGCGCCCCTATGCCCTCAAGCACCCCTGCCCCTAGCCGCTCTAGCCAAGCAGTGGCTGCCTGAAACGTGGCGGCTCCAAAAGCTCAACAAGTCATCCGTCTCCCCGACATGCTTCCTAGGCTCCTCGCGCGCCTCCTAAAATCCCCGACATACTTCCTCTCCTGGCGTAATAAGCATCCCCCGACTCTATACGTCAGGCAGATTCACTCTCCCGGAGAGGACATCGATACTTTGAACTGCCCTTAAGTCACTACTCCTTTACCTCGGACAAGTGACTTGGGGGATCCTGTTCTGAACTGGGCCAAGACCTGCCCATCATCCGGGAAGGCCCAACCACAGCTACGATGATGAGGCCCAACAAGGCCCAATTTCCTCTGTCGCACAGGAATCTTAACAAGGAACATCTCCCGGGGCAAAAGACCCATTGACGGAGAAGCTCACATGCTTTCCCCCACCTTTTCCATGTGTCTCCCATGTGGGGACACGTCATCAGGTAACTACCCACTTCCGAAAGGGATGGTTAGCCCACCTTTCAAAGATCACGGAGCAGTTGATCCAGGGCGAAGACAGCGTACTGGTCTTCACTACGCCACGTAAGTCCTGGCAGTTACTTGCGTTGGACTTGGCAATCCGACCCAATGCAGTATAACTGTTAGCCCTGCGCTGGGGGCACATTATAAATACCCTCTTACACTAGAGGGTCATGTATTCTATTCTCCATACCTTCTTTCTGTACTTGTTCTCTCTAGTTCTAATACTTACTTAGGCATCTGAGCATTTTGCAGATACACCCCCTTCCTCCTCCATAACTTCGGTGAAGGCATCAGATCACGGCAGGTGGCAGATCACTGACTCCTTTCTGATCAGGTGAGATCAGGTGGTATACACTATTATCACTATAAGAATAACTTATGAGATTTTGCATAACTTTCTATGTAGTATTCTCATAGCGGATCAATCTAGAATAAATATGTGAAGATTTGATAACATTACCCCACTTCATAACAAAGCTCGACTACAAATACTTTAAGAATAATACTCTTATATATAATGAGATCTAATGATTAAGTCACACTTATAGTTGCATTAAACGGACTAACTATTCTATGGACTTTATCATTTTGGAAAAACAAACATAATAAAGAAATGACTTCTTAACTATTAATAAATGATTCAATACAAGTACCAACTATTGGTCTCTAGGACTTACACCAACATGTTTTGTAAGGTTGAGTTAGCCCCAACCACACATCTTCAGAAAAATATATTACACTTTTAAATTTATTATCAAAATATTTTTAACGAAATTTGTGCATTTATAAATTGAATATTCAGTTGGAGCTAACAATGAAATTGTGATAAATTTTGAAAGTGGTAGTGTGTCAAAAGTAATAAAATTTTAATAAATTTTGTTTTATCCTATTTTGAAATTATATGAAACGTGAACAAATGGAATTAGTGATCTAAATATGGATTATCGATCATTTTTAAAATTGTTTGAAAAATATTAGAAGAGCTATAACAAGAGTCGATAGATATTTTTAAATTATATTCTCTATTTTAAAATAATTTATATGTAAAAAAAAATTAAAAAAATGATTTATTATATGCAATATTAAATAATTTTTTATTTTTTATTATACTATTCATTTGCATTGTATAAATTTCATTCAATATGTTTTATTATGTATAAAGTATTTATGGAAAATATTGATAAATTCATCATTTCACTCTATAAGTTACTCAAATATCAATATTTTAATTTAAGAAAAAAAATATCAATATTTGAATTTTCAAAGTAAATTTTAAATTTTGATATTTGCTTGAAGTTTTGTTATGTAATTATTGAAATTATAATATATTTTGATAGATGAAGTAAGTCAAATATAATCAAATTTTAATAAATTTTATATTCTCATGATGTAAAAATCGTATGAGACGAAAAAATGATATTATTGATTCAAATATTTAAAAGTTAAAAATTTATCAATCATTTTTTTTAAATAAATAAACAAATGCGCATATCAAACCATTATTCGGGCATAAACCCTTGTATTTTTCAATGGTAATCTTTTAAGATTTGTATGATATAAAAATTTGTGTTTTTTATTTGAGTAAATAAATACTTATGAAAAACAAATTTATGTTTTATTTGTACAATTTAGTGAATAATACTAGGGGTGGCAAAGTGGGCGGCCTGCCCCATTTTAGCCCGTCCAATAGCGGGGGCGGGCGGTCCAACTTAGACGCCCGAACTCAAAAGTCAAGCCTGGCCCATGTAGTAACCGTTAAATATGTAATTCATTGTTATAGAAAGATTATATTTGATTTAGAAAGATTAGATTAGATATTTTTGGGCTTTTATAGTTTGGGTTTTACCTTGGGGTGGAAGCTAACCTAAATCTATAAATAGGGAGAAATCCTTATTTCGTAAACATCTCATCTCATCTCATCATATTTTGTAATTCACAGTTTACAGTTGCAAGTAAAATAACAAAATTTCCACAGTTTGTGGGCAGAGAGTTCTCTGGAGAAAATTATCCATCTTCTTCTTCTCGAACGTTTACTTTCTTTCTTTCTAAACTTTTCTTTCATTGTTATTACATGAGTTGAAACAATCTCGAGATCAAGATTGATTGAGTTAAAGTCTACATAGGTTGTGGTTGAAGTTCCAACATCTAGTATCTAGAGCTCCGGTTACGATTCAAGGAAGGAAAATCGTGATGGCAATGAATCATCCAAACAGTCACTTTCCATCAAACCTTTTAGTTCTCAAGAAAGATAATTATGAGAATTAGTGCAAGCAAATTAAGGTAGTTTTATGTTATCAAGATTAGGGATGGCAACGGGGCGGGTCGGGGGCGGGTTTAACTATACCCGCACCCGCACCCGCCTCCATGTAACAGACCCGCCCCCGCCCCCAAATCCAATCGGGGGTGAAAATTTACCACCCAGACCCGCCCCCAGTAGAAAACGGGTGCACCCGCACCCGCCCCGCCCCCACCCGCAAAAAAAACTATTATTTTTTTAATTATAATAAAAATTAGTAATTTAATTAAAAAATTGATTATTTTAATAAATTAATTAATTATTTAATTAAAATTTTAATTAATAAATGAATATTAACTTGATTAATTTTATTATTTTAATTGCAATAAGAATATTAATAACTTAATTAAAAGTATAATTAATAAATAAATATTAAAATAAATAAAATAAGGAAATCAAAATAAAATATATTATTTGGGGCGGGGCAGGGGCGGGTGCGGGCGGGTCTTAGTGTCTACCTGCACCCGCACCCGTAGTTAAGAACCGGGTTTCACCCGCACCTGCACCCAATTAAATCGGATTTCCCCCGTTAATTTCGGGGCGGGCCCGGGCGGGTGTGGGCTGGCCCGGGTTTGTTTGTCATCCCTAATCAAGATCTTTAGGATCTTGTGAAGGGAGGAGTAGTACCTCATGCAGAAAACGTGACAAATCAAGAAAAGACTGCATTTAAAGAATTGAAGAAGAAAGATTATAAAACTCTCTTTATAATCCATCAATGTGTAGATCCAGATAATTTTGAAAAGGTTAGTGATGTAGAATCAGCGAAGGAAGCGTGGGAGATTCTTGAAAAGTCGTTTGGAGGCGCAGAAAAGGTGAAAGATGTGAGGTTACAAACTCAAAAGAGAACCTATGAATTGCTTTAGATGGAAGAAAGTGAAAGTGTAGCTGATTTCTTCACTAGAGTTACAAAGCTGGTGAATCAAATCAAGGTATATGGAGAAGTGTTGACATCAAGATCAATTGTTGCAAAGATCTTGATGTTGTTGACTCCAGAGTTCGACCACGTGGTAGTAGCCATAGAAGAGTCGAAAGACTTATCAACATTGACGAAGGAAGAGCTTCAAGGGACGCTTGAGTCTCATGAACAATGGATGGCTGAGAGAGCTGCAGGAAAGCCGAAGAGTGATATGGCTTTACAAGCGCAGTCAAAAAAAGAAAAGGAATGGCAAAGGAAGCTGGAATGACAACAAAGGTAGAGGAGGCTACAACAATTCAACTGGTCGAAATCAGCAGGAAAGAAACTTGTCAAATCAAAGAAAACCCTGGAACCAAGGAAACCAAAGAGGTGGTGGTACAGGTAGAGGAAGATGTGGTGGATAAAAGACTGACAAAAGTCACATTCAGTGTTTCAATTGTCAGAAGTATGGTCACTATGTTAGTGAATATCAAGAAAAGAAGAAGAATCAAGAAACTGATGCAAAGATGGCGAAGCATGAAGAAGAAGATATGTTGCTAATGGTCACAACAAGAGATGAAGAAAGATTTCAAGACCAGTGGTACTTGGACTCGGGATGCTCATCACACATGACTGGAAGGAAAGATTGGTTTGTCAACATGAATCCCTCATCGAAGAACGTGGTGAAATTTGCAAATGACAATACTCTAGTAGTTGAAGGTATTAGCGATGTTTTGATTATGAGGAAATATGGAAAGAGGTCAACAATTTCCAATGTATTTGTCGCGGTGAAAATCAGATACCAAACTATTGATTAGTTTGAATCTTTAATTCATTTTTGCAACCGAACTTTGATTTGTCCAAAGGAAGGGATAAAGATCGAAATTCCCACAATGCAATGCGAATGCAAGGTTTAGAGAGTTTTAGGTTCGGGGGTTGGTTAAACTTAGGGAAGGTACTAGCATCCTAAGTTTCTGTAGTATCCTACAGGAACCTCTTGTTTTACATTTGCTTACTGCTAAGTGTTTATATCTGCTTAAGGTTAAAAGACCTAGGGGTTTATTTCTAAGTATACTCGATAAGATGTCGCATCTTATGCCTACATATCCTTACGGGAGTGGAATCAGAGTATCTGTAGTTCCCCTAAAGGGTTAGAGGAGTTCTTTGACTGTGGTCAAAGTTCCTACGGGTTTAGGGTAGTTGTTTGATTGATTTTAGGAGAAGAGATGTGTCTTCATTTTAAGGGAGATGTAACCGCCACAAGGTGCAGGAAAATAGTCTTTGCATCGTCTTAAGAAAAGGGCTTAAGTACTCGGATTGTTTGACGAGTATGCCTTTATTTCTCTTAAGGCAAAGTCCCTACGGCTTGATTGTATTGTTGTGGGGGTGGAGATTCTATCTCGCTTAAGATGATTTGACATCTTTCTCTATTGTTTGAATATTGAGTTGATTGTTTAAATATTGTTGTAGTATTGTGTGAGTTTGTATGTGTTGTGTTTAATTGTTGATTGTTTTGTTTCTATGTTGTAAGGATAAAAGTCCTTCCTATGTGGTAGGATCTATCCTAAAGATCGACTTGAATGGGATCAAGGATCATGGGGAGTGTGATGCAAATGTAGATGCATACGCACGATTGTTGGGATCATGCGCAGATTCTTCCCACTATGCCAAAAATGGCCTTTAGCAGCGCTTTTTTTGACCTTTAGCAGCGCTTTAAAGCGCTGCCTAAAGTGGCGCTGCTAAAGGTAAAGGCAGCGCTTTTTTTTGTGGAAAAAGCGCTGCTAAAGGCATCACTTTTAGCAGCGCTTTTTTTACCCCTTTAGCAGCGCTTTCAAAGCGCTGCCTATTCTCCCTCCCCCTCCCCCCTGTAGCAGCGCTTTATGAAAGCGCTTTTGTAGACCACCCTTTAGCAGCGCTTTTTTAAAGTGCTTTCTTAGACCCCTCCTTTCCTAACCTATAGCAGCGCTTTTTTATGCCTATTTTTCTCCCTTTAGCAGCGCTTTCTTGTAAAAGCGCTGTCTATACTTCACGTTTTAAAATTTTTTTTTGTTGAAAAATCACATTTTTTATATATTTTTAGACAAACCTGCTTATAACAATTAAATTCCCTGCTTATAATTCAGGCCTTAAATATAACTTGGCCTTTAAACATTGTAATTCAACACTTGGCCTTTAATTCAACACAATATAACTAAACATTGTATATTATACAATAACACTTTGCAATTTACACATAATTAACTCAAGTATAATTTACACATAATTTAAACATTGTACATTATACAATATACAATATACAATATACAATATACAATTTACACATAATTACAAATCCAATATACATTATAGAATTCTTAACTCAATCATAAATTGACACCATTCTTCCTTAATTTCTTCCAATTTTACTTTCGAGTACGTAGCGCATTTGAATTCATCAAAATACTACATAATATAACAGAACAAGCACGATTTAATACTAATTACTCAGATGAAATATTAGTTAATTATCAGAATGAATCATATAACTCATGAATTGATCCATACCATGATTGGAATCTCTAATTGACCAGAAAGAATGATTTCCTTCATAAAGCGCAGTACAAAATATCCGCAGTCAATCCCACCACGCTGACGAGGACACTGTATTAGGAAAAAAGCGAACGAACATTTATCAGGATATATAGTTTAAATAGTTTTATAAGTAGAACCACTATAACAGTCAAACATGGGAAAATATACCTCCACTCTGATCCAGTTGATGTTGCTAGCCCTGCTTTTTGGCACTGTTGCATCTCTCTGTGCTCTGTATATTTGTATAACTCTAACATAATATAAACACATATTTAGAACAATGTCACATAATAAATAAACATATATAATTATTCAGAACACTATATATCATCACTTACGTATCAACCATGTTCTTCAGATTTTCATATTTGTTTGTATCGCCATCCAATGAATCTATATAATACACTATTTCTTTAATCGGATTAATTGCGACCAACAACCAGTGACCACTATAAAATAAGACAACAGTTTAGACGGAAATGTTATATAATATGGCAAAAATCGAACAATTATAATAAATGAATTTAGAATAAAAACTAACCCATGGTCAGTATTATATGGCAACATAAACAACTTCTCCGTATTCGCACCCATAAATCTCTGGACTGTGTACTCTTTGACTGCTTCTGGTGTCTGGTCTATTGTCCGTGAGTTGACACTGCTAGCAGATAAGAATGCGAATACTGAAGTCAAATCAGCGGGGACCAACAACTTGTCATACAAGCGCCTAAAAAAAATATAATCAACATTAGATTATTCAGTTAAACGAGCGAATTTTAAAATGTTCAATTATCTAATTAAAATGGATCGAAGTACCTGATGTAGGAATGCATAACCCCGACGCCCAATTCTAAATGTTTGAAAACCTGGTCGAAATCCTCCTTAGCAAGTGTTTCGGAATATTCAAAACCGAAAATACCTTGATCCATATGTATTAGACGGATGCCGCCCTCAGGAACGTCTGTTGTCCCTACATATGTTTGAAGGCACGGCCTAAATTGAGGAACAAATGCTCTTTTTGTCTCGACCTTTTTTTTGGGCACCTTGGAAGTTTCAGGCATGTTTCCCTTGCTGACTTGTTGCGACTGCTGATCAAGAACCTAAAAGTCATATATAAGTTCAGTAAATAATTTATAATAAAATAATCACTTAAACTGTAGTACTAATACCTGTAACTTTGATGCAGCTGAATCGGTATCCCGCACAATAATTTTATCATCTTTTGTTTTGGATTTTGTGGGAGTCTAAGATCATCATGTCAATAAGAAAGTGTAAATGTCATAATAACTTTCATGTATGGGTAATAAAACATTGGAATATTACAAGGTTCAACCTACCTCATCATCTATGAAAATGAGATTCGCCGGCCATGCTACATAAGCTCCTATCGCGTCTCCCACCACTGTTGCGTCTGATACATCGTCTGGCATAGGCAATAACGCCCCCCCCCCCTCTAATGCAATATCAACAGATACTTTTAAAAATCCAGCAGGGAGGGGTTTATGGTGAAGTAAGTCTCCCAGGGTGTTATGCACCTTTCCCTTGCCAACCATGCGATAAGTCGGCGACGATAAATATAGTCGACAAGGTGAAATGCCCTAAACAAATAATGATCAGTTAATGTGTCAATTAAGAAAAATATGCTAAATTAATTTCAATGTAATATATACAATTACCTCTGGAAGCTTCTGCGGACAACCGATACTATCTTTGTCACTAGTAGCTTTACCGGCCTCTGGAGCGCGCCTTTCGGACATGTATCTCTCCTTATCCTTCTGTAATTCACGAATTTGAGCTTTCATTTCCTCCAAAGTAGCCATCACTTCTTTATTGGTTGGATTTTTTTTCCTTGGCTGCTTATACAGTTTGGATGGAGTGACACCAAATCCCTTGCCCCTCACACGCCCAGAGTACTCAGGAATATTCAACACCCGACTCAATAAACTCTTGCAATCATCGTCTTCAGCAGGAGTTATAGTCTGGGATAGGGACTCCTGAAATATAGATAAAAGCATATTTAAATATTTTATACACTTTGTTCAAACACTTTGTTCAAAAACTAATGTTGTACTTACACATTGTTCAAACACTTGTTGAACTTCTTCTTGGACGGCTCCATCTCTTCCCACCCGGGCAGCCTTCCATACGACATGGTCCGGAAGAGATGTCGCATCACTTTTCTCCTCTTCCAACTACGCATTAAGACGAACAATAAAGCATTATATCCTATTATGTATACTTACTATTTTTTGTAAATAGATCATATTAAAGCATATATATGCACTTACTAATTTTTGTTCTAAGCGTGCATATCCCAAACGCCCCTTTCTATATGGATACGCAGGGTTTGGTGCCCGTTCCCGATTTACGCCACTCTTAACCTGAAAAAACAAGTTTAAGTCATATCAGTTTGTTTGTGGAATAGGTATATATACTATACATTGTTCATGATAAGTTGTACTTACTTCAAATTCTTTGGTTCTTCGCTTCGCAACAAATGTCTCCCATTCTGCATCCGAAATCATATCAGCGTACTTCGCTGGACGCTCCGACTCTACAAAGTTGCCATCAGAATCTTTAAGATATTTGTTGGTTAAAACGCTCTAAATCCCCTCAAGCGTTTTCCGGCCAACTGAATACAATATTTTCTCCTAGAATCCTCAATATTAAAAGATCTCTGCAAACAAATACACATACATATAACATGTTAGTATAATTAATTTAAAGATGTAACTGTCAACATAATTAAAAATGATCAAATCTCATACTTGAATCTCGGTCCAAATTTTATCCTTAGCCGTTTCTAATGCAGGAATTCTCCAGTTATCGCAAGTAATCGGAACTTGCGAACGTACAACTGCTCCAATATAACTTGTCAGCAGCGCACCATTAGGCTCAACCAACTGATCTCTTTCATTCCAATGGACATCGTACTTTACACCTCTATCTCTCGCACGGATGATTCTTTTCATTATCGTTATGCCTCTTTTAATTTCACCTTCAACGTCTTTGGGTGTTTCTTTTCCATCATGTGATGTTTCCTCGTTGCTGGCCATAATATACCTGTAATTCAGAATAACAACAACAACAACAAATATCAACAACAATAACAACAAATGTCATATTAAACAACAACAACAAACCATCTATATCAAATATAAACTGTATCTCATATTTATAATCAACAACAACAACAAATATCATATTAAACAACAACAACAACAACAATCTATATCAAATATACACTATATCTCATATTTCATATCAACAACAACAACAAATATCATATTAAACAACAACAACAACAATATATATCAAATATATATATCTCATATTTTACATCAACAACAACAACAAATATCATATTAAACAACAACAACAACAATATATATCAAATATATATATCTCATATTTTACATCAACAACAACATCAAATATCATATTAAACAACAACAACAACAATATATATCATATATATATATATATATATATATATATATATATATATATATATATATATATATATATATATATATATATATATATATATATATATATATATATATATATATATATATATATATATATATATATATATATATATATATATATATATATATATATATATATATATATATATATATATATATCTCATATTTTACATCAACAACAACAACAAATATCATATTAAACAACAACAACCACGATCTATATCAAATATAAACTATATCTCATATTTTACAACAACAACAAACAACAAATATCATATTTTACAACAACAACAAACAACAAATATCATATATCAAATATTAAACTATATCAAATATCAAATATCAAATATATCTCAATAACACTAAAAACATCAAATATCATATATCAAATATCGTATATTAAACTATATATACATATATATCAACAACAACAACAAAAACAATCAGAACAACAACAACAACAAATAACACAACAACAACAAAAAAAACTCAAATATCTCATATTTTACATCAACAACAACAACAATATCATATATATCTCAACAACAACAACAAACAAATAAAACAAAACCTTCAATATATAACACAGCAACAACAACAAACCAAATAGCAACAATATAAAACCATCTACTATGCTCAAATACCATCTATATAAAACCACCTATATCATCAGAACAACAATGGTGAAAAGATTAAAAAAAAAACAAGAAAAGCAGAGCAAGCTTCACGTACCGTAACAATGGTGGATCGGCAATGCAGACGGATGGATGAACTCAAAAACCGACGGTGAACGGTCGGTGATGGTCGGAAGGATGATCGGACGGAAGAAGGTGATGGTCGGACGATGAACAGTGGTGGTTGGTTCGTGTTTTCGTTCGCCAGAGAAAGAAGAAATAGTTAGCGTGACTGTTCTGATTCTATTAAAATTCTGGAGGGTATTTTAAAATTATAATATGAATACCTTTAGCAGCGCTTTTAAAGGCCTTTAGCAGCACTTTTAAAAGCGCTTTCATAGGGTGCCTTATCAATTCCATATAGCAGCGCTTTATATAAAAAGCGTTTTCTAAGGGTCCCCCTTTAGCAGCGCTTTTAAAAAGCGCTTTCTTAGGGCCCCCCTTTAGCAGCGCTTTTTAAAAGCGCTTTCTTAGACCCACCATTTAGCAGCGCTTTTTTAAAAGCGGTGTCTTAGGTAGGCGCTTTTTTTTCGTTTTTTTTTATGGCCCTTTAGCAGTGCTTTTGTAAAAAGCGCTGTCTTTCTATGCGCTGCTAAAAGTGATTTCTGGCGTAGTGTCCTTTGGACGGAATGCAATGCAGTAAGATAAATGCGGTAATTTAAAAGTTACGGAAAGTAAATTGCAGAAATATAAACCATACATACGCATGAAAGCGCTAAGGTGTAGGTGAGTGTGTCGTGAAGTGAGTGTGCACGATTGGATTAAGTTGTAGGATATTGATTTTAAGAGAAATGTTTATTTAAGTTGAATTACTTAGTTTAAGAAAAATTTGTATTATTTGATTTGGAGTTGACTAGGTCGGAAAATAAATTGTTTTTGATTGTTATAAAAGTTCTGTTATTATTATTAGACAAAAGTTCCTTTTAAACTAAGGGAAGGAATTTATTATTTTTGAAGTTATTTCAAATATTAAGTGAATTTTTAAAAAGGGGTTTTATTGTAAAAGGACAAATTAAATAAAAGTGTTATTATTAAAGTTTTAAAGAATATTGTGAAATAGGTTTAATAAAATGCAAATGATTTGTAATTATTAATAAAATAGATTATTTCTTAAAAGGTTTTTTCTGAATAAATTATTATAATAATAAAAGGATATTATGAAAAGTTAATTAAGAAGTTAATTTAAAAAGTTAATTTAAATAATAAAAAAAGCCAAATAATTAAAAGGTTGATTTAAAAAAGAAGTCGTTAGTGCAATTTTTTAAGAAAAAGTTTAAGGTTAATCTAATTAGATTAATTAAGTTTGGGATTATTTGATTAATGAAACAGATAATGGTTTAATTGGGTTAAGTAGTTAGATTAGAATAATTAAGTGGATTAAGGGGGGTTAATTAAGGTAAAGGGGGTGGTTTAGTAGTTAACGAAAGGATTAGGGGGTGTGTGGTATGTGTGTGTAGTGTGTGATTAGTGATTATAATTATTACATCAGTAAACAAAAATAAAATAAAATAAAAAACAAAACCCTAAATCCCCCCCCCCCCCAATTTCCCCTTCTCGCTGTTGCTCTGCTTTCTCCCTCCCTCCGTCTTCCTTCGATCTTTCTCTGTCGTCTCTTTTCTCCTCTTTCATTGCCTTCATTTATCACTCACAGTTTTCCTGTACAAATCAAGCAAACGAAACAAAAGCGACATAAAGTGTTAGTGTAATCTTACGTTCTCCTTTCGCAGGTTTGGAGAGTGGTGGAAATGGCGGGTTCGCGATGGCGGGCGAGGATTTTGAAAGGGTTTGGTAGTGGGTTTGCAGCGGTGAAGGCGTGAGGGTTCTGGCGATGGAGAATGGCTCACAGCTTTGAACGAACAAAGAGATAAGTTCCCTCCCTCTTTGCGTCTCACCGTGTTAGGGTTTTTGAGTTGGTATCTTGTGAATATTGCGTGTTTTGTTGTGAATTTCTCTGTGTTCAAGAATGATTGTCTATCTCCTCCTTTTCCTTCATCTGTTTCGGTTTCTTATATAAGGCTATGGGGAGTAACGTGAATTGAAGAGGGATAATGAAGTTTCCAAATCTGGCGATTCTTGTCTGGGCCACTTTGGAAGGTAATGCTAACACATATAATTCTATTGAGAAAGTTTCTGTTTTTTGTCTGATTATGCTTGTACTCTTTAATTATTTCCTTTTTCATTTGTAGAACTGCGGATTGACCTTGTTCATTCAACCTAAGCGTATTCAGCTCTGTTGCAAGCTCACTGTGTTTTGAAAGAGCTAGCATTGTTGGGTGAGTTCAACATAACATTAGCGTGATTATCAACTTCCATCTGCATCTTAGATTTCAAAAGATTTTCTTGTTTTGCACGTCAAGCACATGATAATTTTAACGTTACGGTTTAATCCTGTTTATGGCAGCCTCTAACAACTCTTGCTTACTTTGTGACTTGTTTACGCAGGAAAACGAGGATGTCCTTGTTGTAAAACAGGCATGCACTGATGAATCTTTTTTTTAGCAGCTTCTTGAGTTCTTATGCAAGCAATGCCAAAGGATGCTCATGGGACATATCTACTCTTTCAACAACTTGATTTGTCCTTGTAAATGCATGCTTAATTGATGATGTTATATAAATATCTATCTGATCTTGGTTGCTGACTGGCAAGGACTGCATGGTAGAGTCCAGTTCTTCAAGTAGGAGCCTCCTGGTAATTATTGCAACTGCTACAATCTTTTCCTTAATTGCTGAACCCTCGCTAAAATGTTGATGGTAATCTCCTTTCTCAAGTTTGCTAACAACTCCACCGGTCACTAAAACATACTTCATCTTCTCCAATTTACTCCAAAACAAATCCTCTTATGCTGCTTAACCGGCGAGGTAAACGTAGCCTGCCAGCTTATTCCTATTGACACATCACCGTAACTTGAACGTTTTCAGCTTTATTACATTGTTATGCGATACACGTGCTTGCAGTGCTCTGTTCTAACAGGTTTTTAACTTTGACAGGTATCTAACCTCCGGTTATGTAGTTGGTAAATTCACCTTTGGGAGTGACCTGCTGCTTTAGAGAAACGAGATGCGTCGAGGGTTAATGCCGATATCTGATCTGCTGGCTGCGACTTGCGGAATCTCTTTTGATCTGGTTACGGTATCCCTAACTTGAATGATCATTCTTGTACCAACTGTCTTGTTAATTTCCTGTGATAAGTTCCGACTGAAACTCAATTATCTTAATGGTTGTTAGCGATATAGTTTCCCTGTTTTATGCAGAACTTTGAACGACGAGGATATGGAATGGTCATGAAGATACACCATATCATAAAGAGCGGTCCAATCTACAATGATATCAGGCGAGCAGTGGAGCAGAAGTAAGGACTCCTTCTTAAGCTACCAAAAACCATCTTCAGGAGAAGTCACCTTGGTTGAAGACGCAAAAAGCAGACAGAGGTGAAGTGGATTTGAACTGTTTTTGTTGTTACCGAAACACAGCTGAACGAGTTTCCATCTCTACGGAAGCACGTTTACAGCTTATTTCGAAGGAAAGTGGCTTAAAAAAAATTATGTTGAATTCTTGATAAATGAAGATCTATGTGCCGGTTCTGTCTGTCTTAGATCATCAGAAGCGATGTATATTGATGCGTGGGCTGTATGTGCTAGAGATTTCGTGTTGGTTTCGCTCGGGATTCCTACATCCAATAATGCAGGTAGTTAAACCCATCCTTAACACTCCTTAAGTGAATTGAATCATTGCTGATATTCTCGACAGGTTTCCCATAGCTGCGACTTGCTGCTGTGAAGATCTTTACTCATTTCAGGAATTTAAAATGTGAACTTCTCAATATAATGTAACCTTTGACAAATTTCCTTTCCAAATTTTCAAAATTGATTCTTTTATGCAGACTTGCTTATAACTGCTGTGAGGTTCTCATCTGTTACTTCATGCTATCCGATGGACGCTGTGCAGGAATTTCCGGCTAGATCAAAGTAACAGCTGCCATTGTCCGGTACTGTGAAACTGAAGTGGGTGCCATAGGCTGAGAGTAGAAGGTGATGGCATGATGAACGAAATTGGTCAGGAAGCTGTCCTCCAACTTCAACATGAGTTCTGGTAGCAACGGTGGTGAGGTACTCGGTTACTTCTGCTCTTTATTCTGTTCATGTTGTTTGGTGGAAACGTGCTCTTCTGCAAGAGCTTCCACATTGCTTTCTCTGATTGCTGTTCTTCGATTCCCCTTCTTTATGCTAACATTATAAATCAGGTGCTTAACGCAGATGTATCATTGAAACTTCTGGAGGAGTTGCTCTTAGCTGAAGAGAGGATACTTCTACCAAATCCACCTATTGAGCCAGGGTTACCAGCCACCTTAATCAAGAATAGAAACTTTGCCTGGGATGCAAAGGTGGAAAGGTCCATATCGTCAGATACAGATTTGGATGTTCCTGTTGGTAGCCTAGCTGTTGTTGTTGGAAGCATAGGAGAAACGGTTGTGTCGTAACTCGCTTTTGAAATCAGCCCCTTTGAATTTCACGGTGGTGAAGCTCTTAGGATTGTGCTGAACTATTTAGTGATTTTGGAAGAGTTTATGTCATTAAGCTTAGGAACTTTGTAACAACCATAAATTTGTCTCTCTTTGTATTCTTGTAAATAAGCCCCTGTATGGATATATTGGCATTTTATGTCGCAAAAACTCTCGGATGCAGGAGTCCATTTTCCGAACTTGAGTATTTTCAAAAGTGAAGAAATATATGGTGGTCTAGCTATTATGATCCTTCAATTCTCATTCATGAAGAATTATGAATTTGAACTTTGCTTAGACATAAATTCGTTGGTATGAGCTTGCCACCCCAACTTTAAATAAGATAGACTTAGAACTTTGATTGGCCTTGAAATGTCAATTTTGGCATTCTTGAACGTTTGCAACATATGGACCAATGTACCTCGAGCTTTAAGTAAAATTTGAGCTATTTATCATCTTTAAAGTTCTTGAACCTCCTTGAACAACAATCACCACAAATCTTAAAAAAAACTTCTTTCTCAATTTAAACCTTTTGCATGATGAATAGGTTTGAGATTCCCCCTCAAACTGATGTAGGAACTTTGAACTTGCTTTTTGCATTCGTAATTGGATTAGTCTACAAACTCATATCACAAGCGAGGATCTTGAATCAACTGATGATCTTGAACAACAACTTCTCTACTTGAATCTCAAAAGGGGTACACATGAGGCGAGCTTTTAGATTATATAAAGTCTCCATAAATTCTTAAACTTTCAGTAATGGACCTAACCTCACAAAAATAAACAAAACGGTTAAGATAGTTAGTAATGTGGATGATGGATCGCGAGAGTGAACGCTGTCTCCACTTGATATTACCGCGTCTGCACAAATTGGTTAGTAATTTAAATAAAGTCAAATAACAATATAAAATGCGCAAAAGGGAGGCGGCATCTTACGGTCAAAAATTAGGGTGCAACAGATGCCCCTATTTAAGTTACTCTTATTCGGAGATATGGAGATTGAAATCTCCGTCTCGACGAGATAGGAGGGACTTAAATACAAACATTGCACAAATTTTTGGCCCTAAGAGGCTACCGAATACAAATGATATGCAATGATATGAGAATGCAAGATGAGAGGTCTTGTGGGGAAATGCTGCCACAGGGGAGAAACTAAACACGACACACGAGAAGGATAGGAACGACAGCAGGTAACCCCTACGGGGACAAGAAACAACCACTACTGGGGAATCTCTAGAAGTATAACAATATCTCATACGCCAGGGAAAGAAGCTTGTAGTCGAAAGATATGCTTATTACCATAATGTGGTGGTCGGTGACAATCCAAATGGATTTATTGATCGAGTTCATAATTCAGTTTCACCTTGTATTTTCTTCATGTATTATTTTGTTCTCTTTTCCTTCTTTTTCTTGTTTTTGTATATATTTTCCTTTTGGAACTCAACTTGAAAAATGCATAACTTCCCCGAGCGTCATGAGAAGGGTACCATGAGCTGGTCTCAGTCTCTGCCTGAAATGTCAAAAATTTGTAGATGGTAGAATCACTGTAGTTTGTAGATGTAAATGTCATTGTAAATGTTGTCGTAGTTGTAGAACTTCCCCGAGCGTCATGATATGGGAATCATGAGTTGGTCTCAGTCTCTAATGTAGAACTTCCCCGAGCATCATAGTCTGGATGCTATGAGTTGGTCTCAGTCTTCCCGAAATGATGAAAACTCGTGAGAGCATCTTCACAAGGGGTTGTAAATTTTGTAGATTGTAGATGTCGTTGTAGACTGTAAATATAGTTCGTTGTAGAACTTTGTAGATGTAGTTCGTTGTAGAACCCTGTAGATGTAGTTCGTTGTAGAACCCTGTAGATGTAGTTCGTTGTAGAACCCTGTAGATGTAGTTCGTTGTAGAATCCTGTAGATGTAGTTCATTGTAGAACCCTGTAGATGTAATTGTAGTTGATGTAATTGTAAATTGATGTTATTGTAAATTGTAGATGTAATTGTAAAGCTTCACCGGGGATCTTCAGAAGAGATGTGCGTCGGTTGAGTTGTAAAGTATGTCTTCTCAAATAAAGAGATACTATTGTCATAAGCTTATTTAACTTCCCCGGGGAGATGTCACTTGATGGAAATAAACTTGTGCAATGAACTCATTGGGGAAGTCATTCCTGAGAGAAATGTCCGTAATTATCTTTTCTGATGAATCAATAATGTTGAAGGACCCACCGAGGGTAAATGATCTGTCTTGTGTGTCGTTTTGGATAAGATCCTAATCAAAACGAGTTGCTCGAGAAAATCCTATGATGCCATTGTCTTCATGGGTATTCTTCCTGGGGAATAGGGTGCAAAATGAATGCACACTTAATCCATGCTTAAGCGTTGGAGACGTCCACAATGTGATTGCCAAAAACCGAAGTTCAATTCGGGAAGTAACCGAAAAGAAACTGTCAAGCAAGACTCGACCATCGAGACATGAACTCAAATGGAATTGTACTGAAATAACCATCTTCCATGAGGGTTGAACTTCATGGGGAAAACGAAACATTGTGCTCTTTCTGCCTAGGGTAGACAAATCTATTTGGAGGGATAAGACATGCCCAAACACCGAGGGATAACTATAGCCAAAGCGATAAAAAACAAACACAGAGGATGCAAAAATGCACATGTCATGATGTCTACTTATATGCTATGCGTATGCTTATGCTAACAAGACAAACAGAAGGAAGCAACCGGAGATGAAATAAACATCTCAAAGCAAACACCCGACCAATCCTCGAAGATAGAAGTATCACTGTGGATAGGTGGAGAACTAAATACGGGATCACACTCCTGCTTCGGGACTTCAAAATTTTCTCTTGGAGAATGAGATCAAAATCTTAATAAGTCTGAAAGATTGTACGGAGTTGTAGACGGAGGTATCCAAACTGAAGCTTCAATGGGATAAAATAAATATCCGGAGTCATCACGGTTGTTGATCATGTCGGTGTTGAGCTTCCTGAGGATGAAATAAACATCCACTCTGCTTCAAACTTCAAATGCCCCAAGTCATATGGTGTAGAAAAACATCTCGAGAGGATTTTATAGAAAACATGATGTCCAAATGCCCCACTGTTTTCAAACTCTCTAGAGATTCACCGGATCTCGACGTAACTGCCCCTGATTGGCAGTATAACTGAGTCAACCAAGACTGGTACGGATCGAACCTCTTGAAAAATAACTTGCCCCAGGTTGGCAAAGTCCTCAAATCCCTCAATGTTCGTATATAATCTTTCTAAGATATCAAGCGCATTTAGCAAGTCAGAAATGTTAATTTCGAAACGGGTAATGCAACTCGTTTGTCTTGAATTATTTTTTGAAAAGAGATATCACAATAACTGGTGACCGAAATCACTAGTTAGGATACAAACTAAAATTATTTATAAAGCCGATTTAATTTGAGCATAGCTCAAGGAGTCAGGAAACAATATCTCATCGGGTATGCTTTCGAACTAAACCTTACTTCAATTAGGACTTTGAAGGTTGTATATGGGTTTAGTTTATGATTTGTAAAATGGAGGAATAAAGGGTTAGTATATTTGTGCCCACCCAATTTTTGAAAGTTGTTCATTATTTTTTTATATTACCCTGCCCCAGGCCCAAAACGAGATTTCGGTTTAGGAGAAAAACAAATCTTTTCTCAAGGCTTAAAAAAAGGGTTTAACTATGTTGGTGTTTAGATGGTTGAAATAAGGCCTTACATCATCAGTAGGGTTCTTATTCGAAGCATACAACAAGAGATCATGCGTTTTACTTCATCCTCCTCCTTCCAGTTCTTCACCAAAGTGAAAAGAAGATTGGATAAAGTCGGCATTATAAATTATTTTTGAAAACAATTTGAGTGAAAACGAATGGATTTCTTCAAGACAAACACTTATTGCATTACTTATTTAAAATAACAAGTCCTTACATGCCGAAATACTTTTAATCAAAGAAACACAAACACAAAAGCAAACGAAAATGAATAGGTGATCAGCATAACGGTGTTCCGTTCACAATTGGTCTTTCCCTTTTGAAAGTTAGCACTTCATTATCAATCATTTCTTGGACTTTCTCTTGAAAAACTTTGCACTCTTCAATCAAATGCCCCAATGCTCCATCATGGAATTCACAGCTGGCGTTCGGGTTGAACCACGGTGGACGAGAGTTCATGATTCTAGTCTTTCTGGGTGTCATCACCGAGTTTCGGATGAAATAAGACCATAGTTGACTGTAAGGCATTGGGATAAGATTAAACCAACGAGTTTCTTCTTTTGGAGTATCTAGAGGCATCTTCTGATACCTTTTTCGAAATTGTCGATTCTGCCGTTGATCTGAAGAGACCAATTTTTGCATAGGAGGTAATTGTTGTTCGCGCTGAGCGGGCATTACATACTGATGTTGAGGACGGGGTACTGGAGCTATGAATTCCCTGGAAGGTCCACTATCATCCTTATTAACCGGAGCTATACCCAAGTTGTAGTTGTATTGCTTTACAAAAGCGACAACTAAGTCTTCCCAAAACTGAATGTGGTTACTTTGCAGCTTCATATACCATGTCAAAGATGCCCCACACAAACTTTCCTGAAAGCAGTGGATCATCAGTTTATCGTTGTTAATGTAGGCAGTCATCTTTTGACAGAACATCGTCAAGTGGTATTTTAGACAGCTGACACCCTTGTATACTTCGAAGACAGGCATCTTGAATTCCAGAGGAATAATCACGCCTGTAACTAAACATAGGTCGTGAGCATCAAGACCGGATGTATGGTTTCTTTTCATTATCTTCCATTTTTCTTCGAGATCACGAAGTTCCTTCTCAAATGCTATAAGTCTAGGGTCGTCCACTTCAATCCCAGCATGAGTACTCTGAAAGTCAACAAACATGTTGTCTTGCATAGGCTGAAGTTGCACAGGAACGAAGTCATCGGAGGGGCGACGGAATGTCGGATTAGTCCTTACTCTGAAGCTAGTCATGCGATCCATATCTTTGTTCTCTTTTCTATCCTTAAGTAATACTTCGAGCTTGGTCAGATGGGCGAGGTGTCAACTGACAGGCAAAGACATAAGACCGGATGAGCCACAGAAGAGGAGAGATACATGCATATGTGAAATGCTGAATGATGGATGCAAAAATGCAGAATGCAAAAAATGAAAGGTTTCATGGAACTCAAGTTTTCATAAACGCCACAGAGCACCAAAGAAAAGTCATTTATTATTATTTTTTTTGATAATGGATTACAAGGAAACACTCTTGTAAGAGTCCCAACATAATAGCTAAATAAAGTCCTGAGGAAGTCCTTCATTGCTTGTTGATTCGCTCTTCTACTTGGATCTTCTTGAATAAACGTAGTCCATGATCAACGTCTAAAGATTAGTTTGATAGAGGAAAATAAATCCTCCATCTCTTTTTGGAAAGTGAGGAATGAATCCTTTGTTTTCTTGGATCTTCAATATGGATGGAAGTATTTTTGAACTTCTAACGATCCTTCATGATAAGGGAAGTCTCTCGTATTTGTCTTTTGAGTTTTCTTCAATCTGAACTCCTACTTCCTTAGGCCATCCAAGTTAGGACTCTTAAAAGAATATTTCCAAAATATTTTCTTTTGTAATACATATTGGTTTCTGTAATGTTTATAACTAAACTAGGAATCCCATGAAACCAATGCAAAATGACGCTTTATGAATGCAACAAACACAAGTAAGCACACAGATAGACAAGGATAAACAAACAAAGGGGACCCTAAGTTTGCAACGAGCATGGAGCAAAGGTATACCCATTCCCAAAGGTTATGGACTAAAGGTTGATTGTACCTGTAGAATAAGGTTCTAAAGAGGTTCCCAAAGTCATTAGCCCATCTTTCAGATATTATCAACTTCCCAATTAACTCGGGGGTTAATAATATTCTCAAGAGAACTTCTTTGGAGTGTAGCATCGCGTAGCACTATTTTGGGACTTACTCCCTTATAGCCTCGCACTACTTCCTAATAAAGGCCAAAGTGGGGTTAAAGGTAACTACGGTCCTTAGTATCATGGACTCCAATTGAAAATAGTAAAAATTTTCACGACTAACTCGTTCAACTGAACCATTTTCAAAAGGGTCTCAACTAAGCGGGATTCTCGAGTCAACTTAGTCGGGACTCACTCCCTATAAGCCTCATCGAATATATCACCATCCTATCATAATTTCTCTCAAGTCCGGGTGTAGGACTTTGTCTCACCACTCAAAGGTAGCGACCCAAAAATAACACAAAAGAGAAATATACAAATAAACAATTAAGCAAGTAAGCAGATATATAAAGCAGTAAACAAATAAAATAAGATAGGGAAACCCACTAGAGGGATCCCCAGTGAAGTCGCCATTTCTGTCGCGGTGAAAATCAGATACCAAACTATTGATTAGTTTGAATCTTTAATTCATTTTTGCAACCGAACTTTGATTTTTCCAAAGGAAGGGATAAAGATCGAAATTCCCACAATGCAATGCGAATGCAAGGTTTAGAGAGTTTTAGGTTCGGGGGTTGGTTAAACTTAGGGAAGGTATTAGCATCCTAAGTTTCTGTAGTATCCTACAGGAACCTCTTGTTTTACGTTTGCTTACTGCTAAGTGTTTATATCTGCTTAAGGTTAAAAGACCTAGGGGTTTATTTCTAAGTATACTCGATAAGATGTCGCATCTTATGCCTACATATCCTTACGGGAGTGGAATCAGAGTATCTGTAGTTCCCCTAAAGGGTTAGAGAAGTTCTTTGACTGTGGTCAAAGTTCCTACGGGTTTAGGGTAGTTGTTTGATTGATTTTAGGAGAAGAGATGTGTCTTCATTTTAAGGGAGATGTAACCGCCACAAGGTGTAGGAAAATAGTCTTTGCATCGTCTTAAGAAAAGGGCTTAAGTACTCGGATTGTTTGACGAGTATGCCTTTATTTCTCTTAAGGCAAAGTCCCTACGGCTTAATTGTATTATTGTGGGGGTGGAGATTCTATCTCGCTTAAGATGATTTGACATCTTTCTCTATTGTTTGAATATTGAGTTGATTGTTTAAATATTGTTGTAGTATTGTGTGAGTTTGTATGTGTTGTGTTTAATTGTTGATTGTTTTGTTTCTATGTTGTAAGGATAAAAGTCCTTTCTATGGGGTAGGATCTATCCTAAAGATCGACTTGAATGGGATCAAGGATAATGGGGAGTGTGATGCAAATGTAGATGCATACGCACGATTGTTGGGATCATGCGCAGATTCTTCCTTTGGACGGAATGCAATGCAGTAAGATAAATGCGGTAATTTAAAAGTTACGGAAAGTAAATTGCAGAAATATAAACCATACATACGCATGAAAGCGCTAAGGTGTAGGTGAGTGTGTCGTGAAGTGAGTGTGCACGATTGGATTAAGTTGTAGGATATTGATTTTAAGAGAAATGTTGATTTAAGTTGAATTACTTAGTTTAAGAAAAAGTTGTATTATTTGATTTGGAGTTGACTAGGTCGGAAAATAAATTATTTTTGATTGTTATAAAAGTTCTGTTATTATTATTAGACAAAAGTTCCTTTTAAACTAAGGGAAGGAATTTATTATTTTTGAAGTTATTTCAAATATTAAGTGAACTTTTAAAATGGGGTTTTATTGTAAAAGGACAAATTAAATAAAAGTGTTATTATTAAAGTTTTAAAGGATATTGTGAAATAGGTTTAATAAAATGCAAATGATTTGTAATTATTAATAAAATAGATTATTTCTTAAAAGGTTTTTTCTGAATAAATTATTATAATAATAAAAGGATATTATGAAAAGTTAATTAAGAAGTTAATTTAAAAATTTAATTTAAATAATAAAAAAAGCCAAATAATTAAAAGGTTGATTTAAAAAAGAAGTCGTTAGTGCAATTTTTTAAGAAAAATTTTAAGGTTAATCTAATTAGATTAATTAAGTTTGGGATTATTTGATTAATGAAACAGATAATGGTTTAATTGGGTTAAGTAGTTAGATTAGAATAATTAAGTGGATTAAGGGGGATTAATTAAGGTAAAGGGGGTGGTTTAGTAGTTAACGAAAGGATTAGGGGGTGTGTGGTATGTGTGTGTAGTGTGTGATTAGTGATTATAATTATTACATCAGTAAACAAAAATAAAATAAAATAAAAAACAAAACCCTAAATTCCCCCCCCCCCCCCCCCAATTTCCCCTTTCTCGCCGTTGCTCTGCTTTCTCCCTCCCTCTGTCTTCCTTCGATCGTTCTCTGCCGTCTCTTTTCTCCTCTTTCATTGCCTTCATTTATCACTCACAGTTTTCCTGTACAAATCAAGCAAACGAAACAAAAGCGACATAAAGTGTTAGTGTAATCTTACGTTTTCCTTTTGCAGGTTTTGAGAGTGGTGGAAATGGCGGGTTCGCGATGGCGGGCGAGGATTTCGAAAGGGTTTGGTAGTGGGTTTGCAGCGGTGAAGGCGTGAGGGTTCTGGCGGTGGAGAATGGCTCACAGCTTTGAACGAACAAAGAGATAAGTTCCCTCCCTCTTTGCGTCTCACCATGTTAGGGTTTTTGAGTTGGTATCTTGTGAATATTGCGTGTTTTGTTGTGAATTTCTCTGTGTTCAAGAATGATTGCCTATCCCCTCCTTTTCCTTCATCTGTTTCGGTTTCTTATATAGGGCTATGGGGAGTAACGTGAATTGAAGAGGAATAATGAAGTTTCCAAATCTGGCGATTCTTGTCTGGGCCACTTTGGAAGGTAATGCTAACACATATAATTCTATTGAGAAAGTGTCTGTTTCTTGTCTGATTATGCTTGTACTCTTTAATTATTTCCTTTTTCATTTGTAGAAATCTTCATTGCTTGCGATTGTGTCATTTGATTTCGAAACAGAAAACAGGTGCCTTTAATTCCTTATTTTGAACACGGTTTGTCTTGAAGTGTTTTCCACAATCATCTGATAATTGGGTCCTAATTATCTGCAGGGTTGAAATTGGTTATTAACTTTCCCTCCTTTCTTAATATACTTACTAAAACGAGTCTGATACTTCTCTGGTTCATCTTCTTCCAAAGTCTTCATATAGGCAGCAACATGTCCACCAAAGATATATGTGTGGTGAACTTCAGCATCAAGCTCCTTCTTTTCCTTATCAAAACCAGCAAACCTTTTGTCACTGTCAGGAATATCCAAACCACCATCCAGTGCTCCCTTCAGATCACCAAGGACACGGTTTCCAGTTGTGGTCTTAACAAGACCAACATTAAGGAGAGCACGGAATGGCCTCCTGGAATCTGCTGGCTCCACGGAATGATCCTCTCCGGTAGCCTCGACATTCCTCTCATACTTGTCATCCCATCTCAAGTGTCTTAAGAACCTGACGGGCCAAGAGGAGTCCAGTACAATAAGCTGCAGCATAATTGGTAAGACCTACTTTAAGACCGAGGTGTGGCAGCCCGTGAATATGCAGCAGCAGGAAAAATATCACCAGCAATGCTGGCAGATACTATTTGTGCAACAATATCTTTGTTGGTGAATCGAACAACAAATTGGTTCTTTGGTGTGTTGTACTTATTCTTATCCTGATTGATCAACCGAATCCGAGCATGGTAATCAGTTTTGCCCTCTCTCCTTCTCTTAAACCTGACTTGGTATCTCCTGAAGTAAACCTTCGACTTCTGAGACTTCGCAAAAACCATTGTTGCAGATGGTTGGAAGGAACTGCGGATTGACCTTGTTCATTTAACCTAAGCGTATTCAGCTCTGTTGCAAGCTCACTGTGTTTTGAAAGAGCTAGCATTGTTGGGTGAGTTCAACATAACATTAGCGTGATTATCAACTTCTATCTGCATCTTAGATTTCAAAAGATTTTCTTGTTTTGCACGTCAAGCACATGATAATTTTAACGTTACGGTTTAATCCTATTTATGGCAGCCTCTAACAACTCTTGCTTACTTTGTGACTTGTTTACGCAGGAAAACGAGGATGTCCTTGTTGTAAAACAGGCATGCACTGATGAATCTTTTTTTTAGCAGCTTCTTGAGTTCTTATGCAAGCAATGCCAAGGGATGCTCATGGGACATATCTACTCTTTCAACAACTTGATTTGTCCTTGTAAATGCATGCTTAATTGATGATGTTATATAAATATCTATCTGATCTTGGTTGCTGACTGGCAAGGACTGCATGGTAGAGTCCAGTTCTTCAAGTAGGAGCCTCCTGGTAATTATTGCAACTGCTACAATCTTTTCCTTAATTGCTGAACCCTCGCTAAAATGCTGATGGTAATCTCCTTTCTCAAGTTTGCTAACAACTCCACCGGTCACTAAAACATACTTCATCTTCTCCAATTTACTCCAAAACAAATCCTCTTATGCTGCTTAACCGGCGAGGTAAACGTAGCCTGCCAGCTTATTCCTATTGACACATCACCGTAACTTGAACGTTTTCAGCTTTATTACATTGTTATGCGATACACGTGCTTGCAGTGCTCTGTTCTAACAGGTTTTTAACTTTGACAGGTATCTAACCTCCGGTTATGTAGTTGGTAAATTCACCTTTGGGAGTGACCTGCTGCTTTAGAGAAACGAGATGCGTCGAGGGTTAATGCCGATATCTGATCTGCTGGCTGCGACTTGCGGAATCTCTTTTGATCTGGTTACGGTATCCCTAACTTGAATGATCATTCTTGTACCAACTGTCTTGTTAATTTCCTGTGATAAGTTCCGACTGAAACTCAATTATCTTAATGGTTGTTAGCGATATAGTTTCCCTGTTTTATGCAGAACTTTGAACGACGAGGATATGGAATGGTCATGAAGATACACCATATCATAAAGAGCGGTCCAATCTACAATGATATCAGGCGAGCAGTGGAGCAGAAGTAAGGACTCCTTCTTAAGCTACCAAAAACCATCTTCAGGAGAAGTCACCTTGGTTGAAGACGCAAAAAGCAGACAGAGGTGAAGTGGATTTGAACTGTTTTTGTTGTTACCGAAACACAGCTGAACGAGTTTCCATCTCTACGGAAGCACGTTTACAGCTTATTTCGAAGGAAAGTGGCTTAAAAAAAATTATGTTGAATTCTTGATAAATGAAGATCTATGTGCCGGTTCTGTCTGTCTTAGATCATCAGAAGCGATGTATATTGATGCGTGGGCTGTATGTGCTAGAGATTTCGTGTTGGTTTCGCTCGGGATTCCTACATCCAATAATGCAGGTAGTTAAACCCATCCTTAACACTCCTTAAGTGAATTGAATCATTGCTGATATTCTCGACAGGTTTCCCATAGCTGCGACTTGCTGCTGTGAAGATCTTTACTCATTTCAGGAATTTAAAATGTGAACTTCTCAATATAATGTAACCTTTGACAAATTTCCTTTCCAAATTTTCAAAATTGATTCTTTTATGCAGACTTGCTTATAACTGCTGTGAGGTTCTCATCTGTTACTTCATGTTATCCGATGGACGCTGTGCAGGAATTTCCGGCTAGATCAAAGTAACAGCTGCCATTGTCCGGTACTGTGAAACCGAAGTGGGTGCCATAGGCTGAGAGTAGAAGGTGATGGCATGATGAACGGAATTGGTCAGGAAGTTGTCCTCCAACTTCAACATGAGTTCTGGTAGCAACGGTGGTGAGGTACTCGGTTACTTCTGCTCTTTATTCTGTTCATGTTGTTTGGTGGAAACGTGCTCTTCTGCAAGAGCTTCCACATTGCTTTCTCTGATTGCTGTTCTTCGATTCCCCTTCTTTATGCTAACATTATAAATCAGGTACTTAACGCAGATGTATCATTGAAACTTCTAGAGGAGTTGCTCTTAGCTGAAGAGAGGATACTTCTACCAAATCCACCTATTGAGCCAGGGTTACCAGCCACCTTAATCAAGAATAGAAACTTTGCCTGGGATGCAAAGGTGGAAAGGTCCATATCGTCAGATACAGATTTGGATGTTCCTGTTGGTAGCCTAGCTGTTGTTGTTGGAAGCATAGGAGAAACGGTTGTGTCGTAACTCGCTTTTGAAATCAGCCCCTTTGAATTTCACGGTGGTGAAGCTCTTAGGATTGTGCTGAACTATTTAGTGATTTTGGAAGAGTTTATGTCATTAAGCTTAGGAACTTTGTAACAACCATAAATTTGTCTCTCTTTGTATTCTTGTAAATAAGCCCCTGTATGGATATATTGGCATTTTATGTCGCAAAAACTCTCGGATGCAGGAGTCCATTTTCCGAACTTGAGTATTTTCAAAAGTGAAGAAATATATGGTGGTCTAGCTATTATGATCCTTCAATTCTCATTCATGAAGAATTATGAATTTGAACTTTGCTTAGACATAAATTCCTTGGTATGAGCTTGCCACCCCAACTTTAAATAAGATAGACTTGGAACTTTGATTGGCCTTGAAATGGTAATTTTGGCATTCTTGAACATTTGCAACATATGGACCAATGTACCTCGAGCTTTAAGTAAAATTTGAGCTATTTATCATCTTTAAAGTTCTTGAACCTCCTTGAACAACAATCACCACAAATCTTAAAAAAAAAACTTCTTTCGCAATTTAAACCTTTTGCATGATGAATAGGTTTGAGATTCCCCCTCAAACTGATGTAGGAACTCTGAACTTGCTTTTTGCATTCGTAATTGGATTAGTCTACAAACTCATATCACAAGCGAGGATCTTGAATCAACTGATGATCTTGAACAACAACTTCTCTACTTGAATCTCAAAAGGGGTACACATGAGGCGAGCTTTTAGATTATATAAAGTCTCCATAAATTCTTAAACTTTTAGTAATGGACCTAACCTCACAAAAATAAACAAAACGATTAAGATAGTTAGTAATGTGGATGATGGATCGCGAGAGTGAACGCTATCTCCACTTGATATTACCGCGTCTGCACAAATTGGTTAGTCATTTAAATAAATTCAAATAACAATAGAAAATGCGCAAAAGGGAGGCGGCATCTTACGGTCAAAAATTAGGGTGCAACAGTATTGTACATACCAGGCATGAAGAGTAATTTGCTCAGCATATGACAGCTAGTCGAAAAGAACTACAAGGTGCCGATTGAAGACAACATGATGAGAGTTCTCAACATATGTGGTAGGTTAATCTTGAAGGCTCCAATGTCTCATAATAAAACCTTCAAGATTGAACTCAATATGATGGAGCACAAGTGCCTAACAACTGCAGTTAGTAGAGGTGAATGGTTATGGCATTTTCGACTAGGCCATCTCAACTTTAATGACATCAAAGAGTTAACAAAGAGAAATATGGCTTCAGGATCACCTAAAATCGACATTACAAGTGAAGTTTGTGAATAGTGTGTTCAGTCGAAACAACACAAGAATAGCTTCAACAAGGATGCAAGAATAAATTCGAAGGGAATTCTGGAAGTCATATACTCTGATGTATGTGGTCCAATCCAGGTGGATTCGATTGCAGGCAACAAATACTTTGTCACGTTCATAGATGATTATAGTAGAAAGCTATGGACTTACCTCATCAAAAAAATGTGATGAGATCGAGGTATTTGTCAGATTCAAATCTATGGTCGAAAGCTGAAAATTCTAAGGAATGATGGTGGTCGACAATATGTGTCGAAAGAGTTCGGTGCATTATGTGAAAAAGAAGGGATTGTGCAAGAGGTGGTGTCACCCTACACTCCACAGCAAAATGGAATTACAGAAAGAAAGAACAAAACCATCATGAACATGGTGAGAAGTATGTTGAATGTTAAGCATCTACCCAAAAAATTATAAGGAGAAGCGGTTTTGATAACAACATACATATTAAACATATGTCCGATGAGAAGCTTAAAAGAATCACACCAGAAGAATGTTGGTCTGGTGTCAAGCATAACCTCAGTCACTTGAAGGTGTTTGGATACATAGTACATAGACATGTGCCAGATCAGTTGAGAAGGAAGCTTGATGATAAGTCGAATCAGATGATCTTGATAGTATATCATTTGACTAAAGGTTACAAGTTGTTCGACCCAGTGAATGAGCAGGTAGTGATCAACAAGGACGTGATCATAAATGAGCTTAAAGAATGGGATTGGACTGAGAATGTCAAGAAGGATTTAGTGAGAATCTCTTGTGAAGAACCATCCACTGAAGTTGAAAGTGAAGTTCGATAGGAACAAGTCAGAGATGAAGTTGGCCCAAGCAGACCTCGACAAACAAGACACATGCCTGCATGGTTTCAAGAATGTGTGATTACACCAGATGATGTGGTCAATGAAGAAGGTGAGCTGGTACACTATACTTTCTACGCAGATGTCGAACTAGTCAATGCAGCTGAGGTATTGAAAGATTTGAAGTGGGTGAAAGCAGTGAATGAGGAGTTATACTCCATCGAAGTCAATAACATTTGGTCGCTTTTCAATTTTCCTCAAGGCAAGAAAGAAATTGATGTGATGCTGGTTTACAAGGTGAAGGTGAATCCTAAAGGAGAATTAACTCGACATAAGGCGAGACTTGTGGCGAAAGGATTTCTTCAAAAGGAAGGAATCGACTTTGACGAAGTGTTTGCACATGTTGCTAGGATCGAAATAATCAGATTAGTTGTTGGTCTAACAAATATTAACAATTGGCACACATGTCAGATGGACATGAAGTGTGCATTCCTTAATGACCCCTTAGACGAAGAAGTTTATGTTGCACAACCAACTAGGTTTGTTAAACGAGGCGAAGAAAGAAAGGTGTACAGGATGGATAAAGCCCTGTATGGACTTAAGCAAGCTCTAAAAGCTTGGAATAAGAAAATCGACAGCTTCTTAAGGGAGAAGGAATTTGTGAAGTGTACAACTAAGCATGGAGTGTACGTAAGAAGAATCAGTAATGTACTGCGTATACTATGCCTCTATGTCGATAACCCATTGATAACAGGAAGTTGTAAAAAGGAGATCGAAGACTTCAAATATAACTTGAGTGAGGAGTTTGAAATGTCAGACTTGGGAAATCACTCATATTTCCTTGACATTAAATTCTATAAGAGTATTAGAGGATTGATGATGAACCAAAGAATATATGCAGGTGAAATACTCAAGAGATTTGAGATGCAAGATTGCAACCCAATTTCAACTCTAGCTGAAACCAGATTGCAATTGTCGAAGGATTCAGAGGATGATAATGTTGACCCAACCCAATATAGAAGACTTATTAGGTCACTTTGATACCTTTATACACAAGGTCTGACTTAGCATACAATGTTGGTATGGTAAGTAGATTCATGCAGAAGCCAACGGTATCACACCTAGTAGCGACGAAGAGGATACTAAGGTATTTGAAAATGAATCTCGACTATGACATTTTGTTTCCTGCAGATGATGAAGGAAAATAATGCAAATTAGTGGGATACACCAACTCTAGTTGGTGTAGTAATGTTGAGGATAGAAAATCCACAGTTGGTTATGTGTTTATGTTAGGTGGTGCACCAATTGCTTGGAGTTCGAGAAAGGAGTCAGTAGTGACATTGTCATCATACGAAGCAGAATATATAGTTGTTTCTCTTGTGCATGTCAAGCAACCTAGATGGTGAACCTGGTCGAAGAGATCACATTGAAGAGTCATGGAGCAATTACCATGAAGATCAACAACATTTTCAGCTATCAACTTGGCAAAGAATCCAATAGCACACGGTCGAAGCAAACATATCGAAATGAGGTTCCATTGTCTTCGAGAGCAGGTAGGAGAATGGAAGATGAATTTGGAACACTGCAGGACAGAGAATCAGATTGCAGACATCATGACAAAAAGAATGTCAATCGAAGTGTTCAAGAAGCTAAGGTCTATGATGAATGTAGATAGTTTAGACACAACGAATTAGGTGGTGTGTTAAATATGTAATTCATTGTTTTAGAAAGATTATATTTGATTTAGAAAGATCAAATTTGATTTAGAAAGATTAGATTAGATATTTTTGGGCTTTTATAGTTTGGACTTTGGCTTGGGGTGCAAGTTGACCTAAATCTATAAATAGGGAGAAACCTTATTTCGTAAACATCTCATCTCATCTCTGCAGAAAATTATTCATCTTCTTCTTCTCCAATGTTTATTTTCTTTCTTTCTAAACTTTTCTTTCATTATCATTATGTGAGTTGAAACAATCTTGAGATCAAGATTGATTGAGTGAAATTCTCCATAGGTTGTGGTTGAATTTTCAACACTAACGAGTTGGTGGGCCGGTCCACCAATTTTTTTTTACAATTTGACTTACTGCAGAATTTACAAAATTGTTAATCATTACCAAAGGGACCGACAAGTTTTAACAATGCATAGTAAAACTTTAACAAGTCTTAATGTAAATGTCATATTCTTTAACATAAACTAAAAAACGTAACTATTATACCAAAAACTTAAAACAAACACACTAAAATTCTAAAATAATCCTTTTGGTTCAAAAAATCAACAAGTACAGCCTAGTAATGCACATCTAGGGACACAAATTAAGAAAACAAACTAGCACAAGCTAAATAAAGACAACTAAGTAGATTTATCAATATTTAATAGTGGAAGCATCTCAAAAATAAAATAATAAGGCTTCATTATTTAAAAATTATCAATACAAATAATAAGCACTTAGTTAAGCATTTCAGTGTCAAAAAATAAATAAAATGAGAACTCAAATAGAATAAAATACAAATCAAAATTTATTATCATATTGAGAAATAAACCTCTGTGCAAAACTTACCTTATATCTTTAGAACCGACTCCAATGACATCAAGTAATAGAAAATAGAAAATAATGTATTCTCTATGTTTTGCTATAAGGACTTTTCCTACTATAAATGAACACGTTATTATTGTTTTAATTCCAATTAAAAAATAATTTTTTTTAACAAAAAACTCGTGGACAAAATCTGCTATCGGCCCGTTTTAAAAGTGGATTAGGCGGGGCGGATCAATTTAAGACACCGAGTCAAAAACTTTGTTTCGACCCGTTAAAATGGCGGGTTAAACAGACGGGTCCAATGGACCTAACCCGTTTTACCACCTCTAAATAATCCATTATATTTTATTGAATATAATGAAAAATAAATTGAATTAAATTGCTGAATGAAATTTATTAACATGATCTTCTTACCAAAATTGTTACCATTAAGTTTTTAATTGAAAATTTGCTAAAAACAACTCAAATTTGCATGAAATCAGTGTCTAATAATGATGGTTATAATTTATTACCTTGCAGTCCTATTTATAAAAGAAATTATTTTTTTAGTTTATTGAGTAATAAATCTATTTGGATTGTATAGTATACAGATATATTGATTATTCAATAAATATAAAATGTCATTTTTTCTTATAAATAAAATCAAAGAGAATATTATTTAGATATATTAAAAATCATGTTTGAGAGTAATCTGTATTTATCATTATTTCTCAACTATTTTCTAATATCTCAATTAAAATTTAGTTGAACAAAAAAAACTTATTAAGTTTTTTTTAACAATATTAAAATATTTAAATTTTGATTACAATTTTTTTAACATAAGTATGATATATAAATTTATGTTCTGGTATTTATTAAGTTTAATGATTAATAAATTATATTTATCCGAGTTTAACAAAAATAAACTAAACATAAATATCGGTTGCAATGCATTATAGTTCAAATATTAATTATCAATGATTTTTTCATTTTTTTTTCTAATAGTCTAATAACTGAAATATTTTTTATATTTTTATTTACAAATTGATGTATCATATTCTTTTCTATTTGCTGAAGTTAAATATTTTCTCCATTCTAAAAATATTTTATTTGATATTCATATATAATATTTGCTATGGTAATTATAATTTTTTTAATATAAATCAAGAATTTTTTTAAGAATAACCATTAAAAACATAAATAATTTTATATGGGTTTTCCTTTGACATAAATAAAATTGGGTAACTGATATTAAAAATTTTATATGAATTTTTTTAAGAATAACCATTAAAAACATAAATAATTTTAATACAAATGTTACAGTGATATCTTTTGGTTGGAAAAGATTCATATAAATTAAAATTGGGTAACTTTGTAAGTTTCACTCTTTATCTCTCTTAGTCAATTTTTCATGAACCAAAGTTATTAAGAGTAAAGTCAGTAAATCTTATTTGACTATGACCATCCTGAGATTTTGGTATATAACTACAATAATGATATGAAATAATTGTAAGTCAATCTTATCTTGACTATGATAATGGTCATACATGAGATTTTGATAGATACAATAATGACATTACATAACTGAGAACTCAGGACAAGACCAAAAATAATTGAGTATTCTGCACACACAAAAGTCAGGACTGAACACAGATTTCCAAAAGTAATTGAGTATTCTACCCAAACCAAAAAGTCAGGACTGAACACAGATTTCTTGGGAAGACCAAAAACATTCTGAGATTTTGATAACTCCACCATGACATGACATAATTAATAATTTTTTCCTAAACACAAATCATTAATAATAAATATAAACAATACCTTAATTAACCTATAATTGTATGTTACTTTAATTTCATTTTGATTCTCATTTTTTTATTCATCTAAATCATTTAACACATACATAAACAAGATTGTAGGAAAGATTTTAGTTTACCTTATACATCCATTTTGATTTACAAATATGTTAATAATATGTTACAACTATGTGTTTTAAGACAACACTCAACAAACAAATTTATACTAAAAAAAGAAAAAGAAAGAGAACAAGAGAAAAAAATGTAAAATATTTTCAATGAAATAATCTATTTCATATCATTTTAAATGTTTTGTGAGAAAGATGATCAATTTAAATCCTTTAATAATTTAATTTTAAATTTAATTTCAACATTATAAAAAAAATGTTTTATTATTTTTTTTTTATAAAACCAAAAAAATATATTTAGAAAGGAAAAAGGTACAAGAGAAGAGGGGGGGCATGTACCAAAACCCTCTAAATAAGACAGTAGCGAAAGGACGGAATGCCCAAACGACTCCTAAACATATCATCAAAAACAGACACAGGAGATTCATTCCACCAGACGAAACCCCGAATGGTAAGGCCTAATGAAGCTAATTTATTTGCACAGTGATTGTCTTCTCGATAGATATGTGATAAAAGAAACGATATTCTACGAGTTCTAACTAAATAATTTGACCACCTATTATGTAAGGACCAAAAGCGGATCACTAATAGCCCTCGAGACTATGAGCGAATCAGTTTCGATCCATAGGTAGTTCCATCGGTTCTCAAAAGTAATTTCTATTACTGTAATGACACCCAGGAATTCTGCAACAATTGCAAAGTTATCCCCAAGGTACTGAGCAAAAAAACCAATCAAATCCGCAGTGTGATTCTTGAGGATGCCACCACAAGCAGCTTGATTTGAGAAATCTGTGGATATCCCATCTGTGTTACATTTGATCCATGAAAAAAGAGGAGGTTTTCATAGAACTTCAATAATTGTTGCAGCTTTGGGAGGAGGAACTTTGATTCCAAAAGCTTTAAGAACATGGAAGTCCGTTATACTACAAGGAGAGTTTGCCTTGAAACTAGAACCTGAGAGGTAAATATTGGAATTGGTGATGTTGATGGCAGATCTCTAAGTGGTGACCTTGTTGTTGAATTTTTTCACGTTTCTGCATGACTATATGGTATGGAAGATGTTGATGATAGTTGACTGGATGACCATTCTGCAATGCTTGGACCAAGAAAGATTGCAAATGTCCCATATATATACAAATCTAAAATTAAAATTGTGATGCAGAATATTTGATAGCCAATTCCAGATTGAGATTGCGAAATCACAATGGAAGAAGAAATGATTTGTTGTTTCAGTATGTGAGCCACAAAGCTCATATCTTGAAGGATACAACATCCAACCTTTGGCAGAGAGAATTTCATCTATAGGGACCTTGGAGTGAATGAGCTTTCAAACAAACAAGGATTTAGCAGGTGGAACACAAGAGATCCAAATGTGTTTCGACCATCCCAAGAGTGGCCCAAAAGGAGAGAGGAACTTAAAAGCATCTTCAAGAGAAAGAGTACCATTAGTAGAATAATTCCATATCAGTTTATCTACAATAGGATCCAACGGGATGTGGACCTAGCAGAGGATATCTAGAAGATTAGGGAACCAAGTAGTTATACCTGGAGGAAGACACCAAGAGTGGTTAGAAATAAAGTCAGACACTTTAGCACTGAGTTTTTCATGGGTAGAGGGGGGTGTAACACGGTGGGAGAACTGACTTTAAACAATGTTGCGGATAGCAAGAGTCGCCACCGACTTTTATTTTATCCATAAGGAAAGGTTATAAAAGAACAGGAAAGACCTTAGAGAATATTTTGGGTCCGGGGGGTAGGTTATGAAAAGGGAAGGTGTTAGCACCCTTTTCATCCATGGTTATCCATGGGCTCTTAGGTACTTAAGCTCACTTTTGAATTGTTTTGAAAGTGTAGTGTGTGAATAGCAAAAAATTTCAGAATAGTTTAATAATAATCCGTGTATGGATGTGAAAAAAACTTGTTTGAAAATTTTGTTGGAAATTTGTTTAAGTGTGGAAAAGTTTTGAAATGAGCAAGTATCTAGGAGTAACCTACCCTAATGTTTAAAGGTCTTTCTTATTCTTCATTCTTTCCTTTAGTAAGACTATCCCTACTATAATGGAGTAGGTAGTCCTTACTTTGGATGTTAAGGGACATGTGAGGGACAATTTGACTTTGAAGGCCATTGTGGGATGTAATAAGCACATATAAGGGACCATCATCATTTTTCGAAAGGGACTCGATTCGTAAAGGCAACCATAAGGGACTTTGATGATTTTTCTATTTGAGGGACCTGCTTTATACACCCCACTTAACCATTATTCGTAGGCAACTTGAGGGATATCCTTAGGAAGTGAGACGGCGATTAAAATCGACTTACGTGTGTGACGTGTTTATTTTAATTATCTTTATTTAAAAGTGATCTAAATTTATTTTAATATTACATACATGTTGTTACACTCCCTAATTACTAACCATAATAATAATTAAATAATTAAACAACTTTACATCCAAGAAACAATTACAAAATAATAAGCAAAATAATTAAATAGCAAAGATAAATAAAATATAAATAAGCAATAATAAATAATAAAGGGGGTTAATTCTAAGTTTACTCGGCAAGACATCGCATCTTGTGCCTACGTATCCTTACGGGAATGGAATCAGAGTAATCGTAGTTCCCCTCAAAAGGGAGGTTAGAGACTTCTTGACTGTGGTCAAGGTCTCAAGGGGAATAAACGCATCTTAAGGACACGCTTACGCGGAGTGTAGAAACTCCAAATCTCTACGCTGAATTGTTAAGTTGTAATTAGGGTTAAATTAGGTTAGGGATTCCGCGGCGGGAAACCCTAAAATGAGCGCGGCGGCTCTTTGACCTAATGCTAGGGGTAAAGTTGTAATTTTTCCTGCGGCGAGGCATTTGTGAAAAGTAGGGTTTGTAAGGGTGTAATTTTGAGGGTTTGAATGTGTGAGGGTTTATGGACTATTGGCGCGGCGACCAAACAGTTAGACCTAACCTTCGGATGTGTGCAATGTGACAGAAATAATGGTAAACGCGTGAGATAATTGAATCATGCAAACAGAGAGATAATGTCATAATTTAAACCATGCAAGCAGAAATTTAAAGGCAGAATTTAAAGAGCGATTGTTAAGTTCGCGAGGTTACATGAGAGGAGCAGATACAATATGATAATGAAATTTGAATTGAACAATAATAAAATAAAATAAATAACGGTTCTAGTTATTAAAAAAAGATTTTAGTTATTATTTTAAATTTATCTAAAAAAAAAGTTTTTCTTAAAAATAATAGGTTTTCATATTAATTTGGAAAAGATGTTAATGTTATTTATTTTAAAAAACAGATTTTTATATTATAACAAGTTTTAATAAATTAATGATAACAATAATAATAACAATGGTAATAATAATGATAATAATGATAATAATAATAAATAATGATAATAATAATAATAATAATAATAATAATAATAATAATAATAATAATAATAATAATAATAATAAAGCAATAATGAATTTTAAATGTGCCAAATAACCCAACAATGTTGCTAACGCAGAAATGCGCTCATCGCAACCAGATCTAAATCGGAAGAAACAAAATTTATCGCAAAGAAAAAGAAATTAATCAAAAAATAGTATTATTGCTCACACAAAAATGCGATCATCGCAACCAGATCGAACTAACACAAATGTCACGCGTCATGCACACAAATGTGCAAACATCGTATCGACATAATTCGATCAAAAATTAATCTTATATATATAAACTCTAACAATTTAAAAATTATATATATATAAACGTAACAGTAATAGATAAAGAAAAAGAAATAACGGTAATAGATGAAGAAAAAGAAATAACGGTAAAAGATGAAGAAAAAGAAACAACAGTAATAGATGAAGGAAAAGAAATAACGGTAAACGATGAAGAAAAAGAAACAATAGTAATGGATGAAGAAGAAAACTAAATAACGGCAAACGGCACTCACTCCTCTTAGGTTTTTTTCATTCTCCTCCTCTTTTCCAACAAGGCAACACATGTATATATAGGGAACAAATTAGGGTTAACACCAAATTGTCAATAATGTCCCTAAAGCCCATTTTAAAGCCCAAACTAAATAATTAGTTAAGAAAAAATAAAATTTAAATAATTTAAAATAATTAAAATAAACTTAAAATAAAAACTAATAATCCTATTGAAAAAAATATTATAAAAAGAACAAAATTTTTTTCAATAAAAAAGTGACAAAGGTGAGATTCGAACTCTCAACCTCTCACACTCATAACTCCTTACACATGTCCTCCTGCCAATTGTGCCATTTTTACTTTTTAGAAAAAAAAATGCATGCCATATGATATTTACCTGCAAAAAGTCAAACGACTACACAAATTTGTTAGTAATTGATTAAATGCAATAAAAATGCAATGAAATGCGACGACAAATCTTAGGGCAAAATTTGGGGTATTACAGTTATTATGATAATATTTCTCACCCAACCTCTCTTTGATGTTGGCAAAAAAATCATGAAGTTTGACTTTGGTTTGACCACAGTTGACCTCAGTTTGACTTTTTAACTGCATTGACTGCTTTTGACTTATCTGATCATCTGACTGAGCAAACTTTTTGAGAAAAGTCTTGAAACTTGACATGGGGGTTCTTATACACATATAAGATGTTATGAAGCTCACTTGAAGTCTTGGAAGTCCATTTAGCCTGATTAAAGTCAAAAACCCTAGTTTTGGATGCACTGCTTAGGAGGTGCATTGTCTGAGGGAATTGTCAACTCTTCTGACCAATTGTGAATTTTGTGAACCTTGTGAACCTTCTTGGAACACAAAGTCTTGTATTGTGAGGGCAAATTTTGGGGTGCAACAGGGGGAATATGGAGCTGATGAACCAAAGTATCACCACACCAAGGATCAGTCCAGAAGTGAATCCTGCAGCCACCCCCAAGATTCCAGCCAGAGTTTCTCACCAAGTTGTTAAAAGATTCTTTTAAGATAGACTAAATTGAAGAAGAGATGTGGTAAAGGATAGGTCGATTCTTCCTAAAAACTTATTGTCTAAGCAGAGTTGCCCAATGGTCTGTGGAGTTGAAGAAATCCTAACACATCTTAAGATTGGCTGCTTCATTAACCTTGGCTAAGGATATAAGACCAAGGCCACCTTCCAAGTATGGAGATGTTCGCACGCAGTTTTCGTGCGAACAACCTTTGACCTCTTTGTTGCACCCCAAAATTTGCCTAACCTTTTTCTTACTTGGTTTATGTTTCATGTCATTAGCATTACATTGGTCTAGCATTTGCATAGCATAGCATTATTCATTTAGCAGTGGATCAAGTGTGGGTTATATCAAGAGGAGCCTATCTAGAGGTCTTATTCAAGCTTGAGAGGTCACCAAAGTCATCAGAAAGAGGGTTGTGTTCTTGAGAAGTTTGGATGCTGGTATGTGGTACATCTCCTAACTTGGGGGCCAATTGAAGACCATCAGTGGGTTATGAAGCTCTGATCATGGATAGGGTATGGGGATAGAGCTCATGGAGTGCCTTGAGGGTCATGGTGGAGCTCAGTCAAGTCATTATGCTAAGTGTGAAAAGCCACAGTTGAAGGTGTTACAATTAGGGTTTTCATCTGAGTAACCTTAAGTCAACTGTGCAATTGGAGGAGATTAAGACTCAATTCTAAGTCTTTGTGATCATGGAAAGTTGTGTTGAGATACATGAGGTGGTATTCCAAGATCAATTCAAGAAGAGTTCAAAGTGTGAGGAGTTGCTAAACTAGGGTTCTCAGGGTAAAATCCCTTATTTAGTGCCTAACTTCAAGACCACGTATCTCAAGATACAAGTTTCATCTCAAATTTCGGCTAACATGGAACTTGTAGAGCATGTTCTTAGCTTTAAGTTTAGTACTATAATTCCTCCATTGGATTTGTAGAACTCAAGTTATGATCCAGACAAGTTACAGGTCATCAGATGAATGTGAAATTTGTCTGCAAAAGTCAACCAACTTCCAAGGACCTTTTAACCTAGAAGTATGTTTCTCCTCAACTTTTGGCCAACATGAAAGTTGTAGGTCTTGGTCTTAGCTTTCCAAATTGTACTAAAAGTCTTCCATCTGATTTGTAGAACTCAAGTTATGAGGTTTACAAGTCAGGGGTATTTTGAGAAAGTGAGATTATAGGTCATTTGGCATTATAGGTCATTTTCACTATCTTGCACATTTCAAATGAAGTTTTGTCCAACACAAAACTTGCTCAAAATGGGATTTTAAGGTCAACCATGTATCCATGAGGCTTTTATTTGGCTTAGGGCAAGAATTGGTTTGAGGAAATTTGACAAAGGGGAAATTAAAAGGCCTTTAAGTGGAAAAATTCAAATTTAATCATAAGAGCTCAAACAAATGCATATGAGTACTCATTTTGATCAGAAAATACATTTGTAACACTTTGGAATTAATGGAACTTCAATTTGAGGGTTATTTCATGGTGTTTCAACTTGTTACTTCATGGATAAGTAACACATTCAATCTTGGCCTTAGGATACAAACAAGAGTGAAATCTTGTCCATACACTTTCCACAATCAATAAGCAAGGCAATTGAAGCTTCTTGGAGAAGGAATTGAGTCAGAATCGTGTACACCATGATTGAGTTTTTGAAGAAAATGTGAAATTTGGATATCACTGTTTGGGCTTTCCATGGGCCTCTAGAACCTTCCATTCACCTCTATATAAGTTCAAAAAGAGATTAGGATCAAGGTTGGTGATCATTTGCAGTTGGAGCCAGAGATTGCAGTGAGAGTTTCAAGAGCAAAACTGAAAATCGTGTTTCCATTTCCAGAGCTTTTCAGAGCAAATCAAGGTGTCTAATAGCTTTATCATTGATCATTGAAGAAATCTGCACAAGATTGGAGCAAGAATCACACCATAACTGCCTCAATTTCAAGCTACAAACCAGGTATGCACTTTTCACGACTGCACTGATTCTAGGATGACCTAGCTTGAATTGATCTGTGGTTAAGCTTTAGGAAGATGACTAGATGATTTTAGGATAGAAACTTGAAAGTTTAGAGACAATTCAAGATACAACATGAATTCTGTTAGAACTTGTAACTGTCTGATTCTGGAGTTTTAGCACGATTTGAATAGGTCTTGATGATCCTGGTGAAGAAATCATAGTTTGATGAGAATTCAGGTTGTAGCATGTTTTAGATTCTTGATCGGGTTTTAAAATCTAGGGAGAATTAGAGGAAACTGATGGCAGATTTAGAATCAGCGTGAAAAATTGAGTGGAATGGTATAGGGTTTAGCCTGAATTGATGACCTGTAAGTGGACCTTCACCGGAGAAGACGGTGGCTCAGCCACCGGAACCACCGTCTGGTTCGCCTGAGTATTTCCCTCCCTTTCAGAGTTTAAACGAGGACGATGACTGATGGCCATTGGATCTGTTTAGATATTTGACTTAGTACCTCAATCGTGCGTACGCGATTTGTTCTCAGACTTGATTTTTGACCAAGTGAAACGCTGCGTTTAAATAATGTGCTGGCATCATCTGGATCCTTGGATGGGATGACTTAGTCCATAGATCCAACCGCCCTGTTATTTTCTCAGCATTTTATTTTCTTTAATTGATTTTTAATTCATTTCTATTTTCCTTTATTTCCCTGCAAAATTCATATTAAATTCATTTTTGATCAGAAAAATAAAATAAAAATATGTGCATGCTCTGGATTTAATTTATGATATTTTGACATGATTAGATTTTATTTTAATGCAATTTCCAATTTAATTGGAATTTTTCTATTTTTTATATTTCATTTAAATTACATTTTTGGCCTATTTCCTTTCTGATTTTTGTATGATTGATTGGTATAGAATTTAAGTGAGATTTTTGGCTGGCTGTTAGTATAAATGTGCATAATCCCTTAGGATTTTTTTCACAATTTTTAGATAACTTTAGGATTGGTTTTGAATTAGGTTCCCATGACCTTCTATTTTAGGGTTTCCATTTGACACTTTGTGATGTTTGATTTCTCTAGTGCCTTTAAGCATAGTTTTAGTCCCTGGTCTTTCTACTATAGATACCCTAACACATGTAGGTTCCTTTAAAAAATTTAAAGGATTTTAGAAGTAGTTTTGGTATTTTAAATAGATTTAAAACTTAGGCTAGTTTTAATATGCTTCTAACATGACTTCTCCTTTAGAATGACCTCAATGGTGACCCTTAGCATAAGATAAATTTTCCATTCCTTTTGGATAGTGCTTTAGACATATAGAGGCTTCTGTTTGCTTGATTGTGGTGTTTGGTTTTGGTGTTTAGACCTCCTTTTAGTAGCTTTCTTGTAGCTTAATCAATTAGGGTTTAGGAAGAGCTTTAGTTTTGATTTCTCTTTCTTCAAATAAACATGGATTGCCTTGATTGCTTTCCATCCTCATCCAATGATTCAAGGTCCCTATGTGGAAGCCTCATCCTTTCTTTGGAAGGATGTGTGGCATATCACAAGAGGTAGAACCTTTGAGGATGCCTATCCTAGATGTATGGTTGAGTGCCATGATGGATTCCCTTGGTTTCCATCATGCTTACCATCATCATGCAATTGATCTTGATGTTGATTATCATCTCTCTTGGTGTATCCTTTGAAGCTTGAAGATGAAGTCTTCTCTTGAAGATAGTTTGGGCATGGAGATCAAACTACAGACTGTTAGAAGACTGCTTTGCTGTTGAGCTGCTTGTTTGCTGTCTTGTTTGCTATATTTTCTGATTTCTTTGATGTACTTGTGTGACTATTTGGTGTGTTACATTAGAATAGGGCTTTCATATAGTTGATTTAGGCCTAAGTGCATTGAAAGGTTGAGCTTGCTCCCTTTGCTTGTCTGCATTAGAGGTTGAGTCTGTCTCCCCCTGCTTGTCTGTTACTGTTTGGCTTTGCTTGTTGGCTGAAGGTTGAGTGTGTCTCCCTTGCCTGTGCTTTGTGTTGTTTTTGCTTGCTTGCTCTAGAATTTGAGTTTTTCTCCTTCTGCTTGTATTGTTGCATTGCATGTATTTTATTTACAGTCATTTCCTTATAGTTATTTCTTTTGCTGTTGCTTTCCTTTGCCATGTTCCCCTAGGAACTCTGACTTCTCTTGTTCAAGAGAAGTTATGACAGACATTAGGGTTCTAACCATGCATGATAACATTAGGTAGTTCCCTCCTAACCTCAATCGTAGGATCAACTTTGCATGACAACTTTAGGATTGGATCAGTTCCCCTTTAGTGCGTCCTTTCTCTTCTCATCTTCAAACAAATCAAAATAGAGTAATAAAGGTTAATTGATGTCGTACGTTACGAGCCTTAAGCTACTTGAGAAAGGGTTGTTGGAGAGTTTCTTTTCAACAGCTTGGATGTTTAGTATGGCACCCTTTGGGTGACATGCGACGCATTCACTCTCAGGTCATAGTCTCTAGTGCGATATTAGTTGCAAACATCCATAAAAGATACTTCTTCTAAAAGACAGAAAACAAAGATCAAACATCTTCTTGTCCTCTTGGACCTTTAATCCTTGGAAACCATTTTCATAAGGAGAGTTTTGTTAATTCTCGGTTCTACCGCAAACGGTAAACGCCTAAGTCTCCGACGAGCGAGCTGCATACACCAACTGCTGGAACCGTCTATTAACCCTACTCGGATAAAAAGAAAAAGATAAACTCGTGTCCCTTGTTAGTCCGAACTACGTTTGCTCTGATCTTTCATGCCGTGTGAAAGTACGTAGGCACGAGATGCGATATCTCGGCGAGCAACCTTCCCCCTGTAACCCGTAGTTAGGCGAACTACGTTGACTCTGATTTCTCGTTCCATACGGGAATACGTAGGCATAGAACTGTTGTGTTCTACCGAGTCATTTTCTTTTCTTTTCAGACCAGACTTTTAGCGTAGATAGATAAAACCAACCCGTCAGATAAACACAACAAGCATGGATCCCATCGAGTACGATGGACGTGAGGGGTGCTAATACCTTCCCCTTGTGTAACCGACTCCCGAATCCAGACATGGTTGCGATGACCTTGTCTTATACCTTTTCGTCAGGTTTTCTCCGATCGTTTCCTTTCCCTTTCTGTGGGATAAATAACGAAAGATGGCGACTCTTCTGTTTTACCGACACCTTATTTTCGCGGTAGCGACAGCTGGCGACTCTGCTGGGGACTCTGGTTCTCTATGCGAGTCGATCCTAGTGCTTGCGTGTTTATCTGTTGGGTGTTTATTTATTGCATTTTACCTTCCGCATTTTATTTTCAGTATGATATCATTATTGTGCTATTGTGGGAAGGGGCTCTGATGAGTGATAAGTTAGACCTAGGCTTTAGTGTATACCTAGCATTACTTGTGGAAAGTAGTGGGCACGTGCATGCTTTGCATGTACTAGTGTCTCACGAAATCCACGCTCAGACGAGATTCTCCCGGTTGACTTCTTCTCCGGCCCTTTGGGCTTGAGGGGTTGTTGGTTTTGAGGGTTGTCGACTCTGGGGACCTATCATTTGTGACTCAGCTGAGTGAGGCCACTTCAAGAGATGATGATGCCACACCTTCTGGGTATCGTATCATCGTTTCTTGAAAGTCTGTGACACTGGGAAATGCATAGGATGCCATACCTTGTCTATGATTAGATCCATACCTGTGAGCGGGGTCGGGTTATTGCAGGAAACCTTAACCTTCAGACTACCTGATTTTCTTGACAGTGAATCAGTATTGTTGGTATCAGAGGGTTCTTATCATCAGAGATATGTTCGTTCTCGACAGTGCTTAATTATTGGTCCTCTTCATGGTTGTATTATCAGAGCCGTGTTGTGATTGTATTGAAACAGAGCCTCGGTCTCCTCAACATCACAATCTTGATCCCCTGTTGCATGATTTCATTTTGCATTTTGCATACTCATTTGCATATCATTAACGTGTGTCTGTGTTGCAGGTGCATATATTATCCCCCGGTTCCGGTATTCTTGCCTTTTGTTGTGCTAGCATGGGATCTTTGAAGAAGAATGCGGCCTACAAGCTCCCTACCCCAGATGTTGCCCTGCTGTCTAGTTTGATTGCCTTGGCAGATGATACAGTGAGAGGGGAATTCAGGAAATCTTATGGGAAATTGCTCAGTCTGGTTCGTAAACCTTCGGTATATGAGTTGAATGGGTTGTATGCCTTGCTACAGTTCTATGACCCTCCTTTGAGGTGCTTCACTTTTCCGGACTTCATTCTTGCACCTACTTTAGAAGAGTATGCTGAGTTGTTGGGTGTACCGGTTAAGACCCAGATGTTGTTTGTTCATATGGATGCTAAGCCTAATCTGGCTAACCTAGCTGTTACTCTTCATCTGGATGCCTTAGAGCTTCTTCTGACCAGTTGGAATGGGGTTCCTGGATTTTCTCTGCAGTTTCTGGTTGGGAAAGCCTAACAGTGTGCTAAAGATGGTTGTTGGATCGTATTCAACGCCATTCTCGCCCTCTGCATATATGGCATCATCTTGTTTCCCAACATGCCGGACTTTATAGACTTGTATGCCTTCCATATCTTTGCATCAAGGAATCCAGTTCCTACCTTGATTGGCGATGTATATCATTCCGTCCATTACAAGAACGAAAATAGAAGGGGTAAAAATGTATCGTGCTGTGTGCCCTTACTCTACAGATGGTTTGATAGTCACATGCCCAAGAAGGGTCTCTTTGCTTCATCTGCAGCCACAACTGAGTGGTCTGAGCACTTGATGGGTTTATCAGCAGAGAGCGTTGTTTGGTTTGATCGGGATATGTTGGGTACTAAGGTCATATTCAGCTGCAGTGGGTTTCTGAATGTGCCTTTGATTGGAAGAAAATGATGCATCAACTATAATCCCTCTTTGCTTGTCAGACAGTTTGCCTACGCTTTGAGGGGTCCGCCAAAAGATGAAGAGGTGCAGGAATCTCTGTACCTCACAGGGCTTCTAGAGGGGGATATGTTAGCCAAGCTTCAACATGCCTGGAATGACGTCAACAGACGAGGGAAAGCGTTGTTGGGTAAGAGCAATAGCCAAGCTTATGCTCCTTATGTGACTTGGATTCGAACCAGGGCAGAGACAATAGGGATGCCTTTTCCACCTGCCAAGCCAGAGTGCCCTCTGGTGGTTGAAGAGTCTACTACAGTGTCTATTCAGCAGTATAATCAGGTGTTAGCTGAGAAGGAAAAGCTGAAAAAGGCCAACGAAGAGTTGGAGAAAGAGTTGGTACAGCTTAAAAGCGAGAGAAACGAAGTCGTCCACTCCTTCAAAAAGCAGACATCGCTGGTGAATCGGCTAGGCACAGACTTGACCAAACAGATAGCTGACCGTGAACGTTTGGGTTTGGACTTCAAATCTGTCAACGATGTGCTTGCCACCAAGAAGCATAACTTGGATGAGGCATACCGGAGAATCTCCAAATTCAACCAGTAGTGGAATGCCACTATAGCCAGCAACAAAGAGCGGGAGGACAAACTGAAACAGCAGATCTCCAAATTGAAGGCTCAGTTGAAGGCCGACAAGAAGAAGTTTGATGAGGAAAATGCTCGCAGGTATGCCACTGAAGACATGCTAAACAAGGCTATCGCTAACCTGAAAGATCGCAAGCAGATGTTCGAGTCTAAGAAGCGAAGGTTCGAGGACTGTTTTGTCCAGGGAGCGTGGGAAGACTCTGTTGAAGGTCTCTAATGCACTATTATGCAGAGAGAGTTGCTTGTTGAAGGGTTACTCACTCGGCCTGATCATCCCAAAACAAAGGAGTTGCTAGAAGAGTTTCGCGCCTGATGTCGCACTTGACTATCTTTGTAACCCTTTGTATTTTTCTGATCTTTGCTGTATGTTGACCATCACCAGGCTTGTTGGTAGAGGTCATGTTGTTGATTCCCCATGTATTTAGTGATGTTGTATGCTGCCTTGTTGGGCCTTATATATATATGAGATGTTATTTCAATGACTGGATCCGGACTTCTCACTATCATCACTGGCACTAGAATCGGGGGAGAAATCTCCCTAAAGCACAGACACACATTTGCATTTGCATAACAGGTACCTTGAGCTGTCTCTCTAACCCTCTGTCGATGCAGGTTTCAGGATTGCCGATCAACGAATTCATCGCTACTCTACGAGAAGTAACTGCAAGAAAGCTATGGATCAAATGCAAACTGGGATGCAGGAGATGCGCGACAGGATGGCGCAGTTCATGCAAGTGATGGAAACTGTGGCCAAGGGCCAAGAGCAGCTTCAGACTCTGGTGCAGCCTCTGATTGCACGAGTCGATGGTAACGGTGTGCTACATGGCGGGGTTACTACTAATCCTTCTCAAGTCGAGACTCCTCGAGCGAGTGATGCTGTACCGATGGTCGTCCTCAATACCACTGAGAACGGTATTGGAGCAGGGAATGGGAATGTGACTGGTAATGGTAACGAGCATGTGGAAACCAACGGAAATGTTGGAATTGGGAATGCTGGTTTTGGTGTTGGTGCTGGGAACACTGGTGTAGGTATTAGTGTTGGCAATGCTGGTTTTGGTGGTGCCAATCAGGGCTTTGGTAATACAGGTTTTGGCAACGCAAGCAACAATGGTTTCGGGATGGGTGTCTACAACGCTGGTTTTGGTCCAGGTGCTGCTAATCAGGGTTTTGGCAATGTGGGGTATGGTCCCAGGTTCAATCAGAATGGCTTTGGTCCTAATGCTGCTTACGCTGGGTATGATAATGGGGATTCTCATTGGGGCGAGGATCGTCAAGAAGATGCTTTCCCTCCGCCGGGCAGGGATCTTGAGATGCCCACAGACAATGACCGAAGGTTCAAGATGTTGGAGGAACAAGTTAGAGGTCTTGCCAATCAGAATTCCATGGGGTTGGACATGGCTAATATGGGGTTGGTTCCTGGCTTGAGGGTGCCACTCAAGTTCAAAGCGCCTACTTTCGACAAGTATAAGGGGGATACTTTCCCAAGAGTTCATGTACGGTCTTATTATCGGTGAATGCCCGCTTATTCTGATGACGAAAAGATGTTGATGCATTTTTTCCAGGATAGCTTGTCGGGACCGTCATTGGAGTGGTATATGGGGTTAGAGCCCACTCAGATTGGTAGCTGGAAAGAGTTGGCGGAAGCCTTTGTGAAGCATTACCAATATAACAGCGACCTTGCGCCGAACAGGGTCCAACTTCAAAATATTTCTCAGAAGAATGGCGAGAGTTTTAAAGAGTACGCCCAAAGGTGGCGTGAGCTTGCAGCCAGGGTGCACCAACCCATGGTAGAGCGTGATTTGGTGGATCTTTTTGTGGGCACTTTCTCTGGTTTGTATGATGACAGGCTCCTCAATTGTACGACGGATAGTTTTTCCGACATGATACTCTTAGGAGAGCGTATAGAGAACGGCGTCAAGATCGGTAAGATTCAAGCAGGAGAATCAACCTCAGCTGGAGGTGGTAAAAGGGTCTTTGGAAATAAAAAGCAGGGAGACACTAATTCGGTGTATAGTACTCGGAGAAGAGATAGAAGTCAGGCTGGTCGCAGACAGCAGGTTGCCAGTGTAACAATTCCTATACCACAGCAACAACAACAGCAGTAACAAGGACAACAGAATACTGCCCCACAAAGGTTCCAAGGTCGTGGTAGGGCCGTGAAAAGAGTATTTGATGCGCCTCCACTACCGTATGCTCAACTTCTTCAAACTCTGTTACAATTGCAGCTTGTTGAGAAAAGGACGTTAGCTCCGCTGAAGGGCGCGCCTCCTTTTGGTTATGATACCAATGCACATTGTGAATTCCACTCCGGGGCACCCGGTCACAGCATAGAGAATTGCCACGCATTCAAGCACAAGGTGCAGGATTTGATAGATAGTAAAGTTATAAACTTTGGTAATGAGGCGCCCAATATTGAGAAAAATCGGATGCCGTCTCACGGATCTGCACAGGTGGGTGCAATCTTGGAAGATACCAGTCTGAATTTGGTTATGAATGTAGATGAATTGAAAACGCCTCTGGGCTGTGTAAAGAGCAGGTTGCTGAAAGGGGGAGTCTTCCCTAGTTGTGATACAGATTGTGTTGACTGTTTGGCCCAGCCTGAGGGTTGTGATAGTTTAAGAAGAGGTATTCAAGGTCTGATTGATGAAGGAATGTTGTAATTCGACCGTACTGCTGAAGAGAGGCCTGTTGAGGCAATAGTTGAAGAGCAGGGCGAAGTTGCAACGGTTACGATCCCGTTTAAGATTGTCACGACATTGACACCTCCCAAGAGGCCGACCATCACCATAACCAAAGCTGGACTCGTTCCATACGAAAGCACTAAAGCCATCCCTTGGAACTATGGGGCGGAAGTTTATTGCAATGGAGAAAAGATTAACCTGGAAAGCCCGCCGGTTGGGTCAGTTGATAACCTTGTGGGGGCAGGGGGCATAACCCACAGCGATAGAATTTTTGCGTCACCCGAAGTAGAAGCTGAGAGAATTGCCAAGGGGAAAGGCAAAGTCAATGAAGAAGGGCCTTCTCAAGATAAGGAAAAAGAGACATTGACTAAAGATGTGGAAGAATTTATGAGATTAATTCAGAAGAGTGATTATAAAATTGTTGACCATCTGCAGCAGACGCCTTCCAAAATCTCGATTTTGTCATTGTTGCTTTGTTTCGAAGCTCACCGGAACGCTTTGTTGAAAGATCTTGACGCTGCTTATGTACCCCAAGAGATATTCATCAATCAACTCGAAGGAGTGATTGCGCACGTGAACACGGGGCATGGCCTTAGCTTTACAGATTTTGATTTAACACCCAGGGGCCGCAACCACAACAGTGCGTTGCATATTTCAGTTGAGTGTAGGGGCACTGTCATGTCTCATGTCCTTGTTGATACTGGTTTGTCCTTGAATGTTTTGCCCAAGAAAGCACTGTTGAAGCTGGACACCCGAGGCATAATATGCACGCCAAGTGACTTGGTGGTGAGAGCTTTTGACGGGACTAGAAGGTCCGTGTTTGGAGAATTGACTTTTCCAATCCAGGTTGGTCCAGAGGTGTTTGACAATGTGTTTTACATCATGGACATACAACCAGCTTATAGATGTTTGCTTAGACGACCTTGGATTCACTCTGCAGGGGCTGTAACGTCTATGTTGCACCAAAAGCTTAAGTATATGGTCGGTGGTAGCATTGTCACTGTGTGTGGGGAGGAAGACATCCTGGTAAGTCACCTGTCGTCATTCAAATATGTCGAAGTGGATGGCGAGATCCATGAGACATTGTGCCAAGCTTTTGAAGGGGTGCAGATCAGAGACAAATCTCCTGTCATAAGCAGTGGGCCAGAGGTGGCTATGTCTTCATATAGAGAAGCCCAAGCGGTAGTTCAGGCCGGGGAGACTAAAGGTTGGGGTCAAGTTCTGGAGATTCCTGTTAAGCAGGACAAGTTTGGCTTGGGATATCTGTAACAGCCCGATTTTTAATAACTGATTAATTGTACTAGTTAGTTGGTTTGTATGGTTTAAGTGAATTATTGGATTTAACTGATTTACTCTATTTGGATTTAACTGATTAATTATACAAATTGAGGAACTGATCACCCTTAATCTCTTGTTGATAGTAGTTGGGATTGTGTTGGATGGGATAGACGTGTCTTGCGAGCTTAGATGGTGTGTGCAGTGAATTGTTTGGAGTGAAGCCAAGTGCTTAAGGATTGTTCTGAGAAGTCGACGCAGGACAGTGTCGAGATGTTGAATTTTGAAGAGATTTTGAGTGCTAATGAAAGTGAGAGGTTGGCAATTTCCGATTAGTTATGGATGTCTGGAAGTTATCCTGACAAGATAAGTGTTACAGGGCCAGGATGTGAAGTGGGGTTGTGAAAGACTTAATTTCGGGAACTGGTCCGAGATTGAGAACCCATGTTGTATGTGTGTTTGGATGGTCAAGGAGTTAAATTAATCGAGTAGTTGAGACTCGCGTTTGGTGTGGGTGCTACGACAATAGACTCCGAGGTTAAGTATATAAAGAGTGGATGGTGACTTCTGGAGGTTACTAAAGGGAGTAAGATACGGGACACAAGATTGGTATGGTTAAATCATCAACCATTTCGAGAATCTGAAGATGTATTGAGTGGCCTTCTAAGTGCAGAATGTTGTTTCTACGACCTTGTAGTAACGGGAGGACCGTAATTTGGAATGACGCAAGGTTAGGAGCGTGGGAAGTCATTACAGTGCTCTATGTGACGAGAAGGTAGTGACATGGAATTGAGTAATTATTGATGTAATATGTTTGGATGTTGTGGTAAGTGCGATTCGTGTTTTCGCCATAGGTTTACAACGGCGTGTCCGTTTGGAATGGAATTTTCCACACTTGAGTGGGTGAGTCAAGGGTTGTGTAACCAATGGTGTTTTGATGTATTAGAAGAATATAGAGGATCATGTTGCACATCGGGAATTTGAGTTATCAATATTAGAGAGGAAGTAGTGTTATGTCACTATGAAGAAAGTTCAAAGAATTTTGGAAAAGCTGTCAACAGCTTGTGTGTTGGTTTTGTCGAATCTGACAGGACTATTTGTTGTGTTTTGTGATGCTTTGGTGATATGATTGGGAGATACGTTAAATGCGCAATTAAAAGTACAAGAGGAATTATCTGACAAGTGACTTAGGGTTGGTTGCTGTTGTGTGGTTGTACCAGAGTTTGGGAGCCTCAATTGTTTAGTTGAGATTTGAGATGGTTAATGATCTTAAGAGCTTAAGGTATTTATTTGGTTTGAGAAAATTGCATAGGATACAGAGGAAATGATAGGGACTTCGTATGGAGTTGAGCTTTGTATAATGAGACTGATTATTGGTATTCTCGATGGGATTCGAGAAGGTTGGAATTCTAATTGGAGTTAATAGATTGATTGAGTTAAATGGATTGAAGTCGAAGGGCTGATTTTCGGATTTATGGAAATGGTGACATGAGATGTTGTGATAGAGTCTATGTGTCCGAATAGTGTGGATTGGATAAGAGTACTTTGAAAGAATTGTTTTGGTGGCCACAGATGGAGAGAGAAGTGATTGCGGTTGTATATGCTGATTAGACTTGTTGAAAGTCGAAGTATGAACATCAGAGACTGTTGGCCTGATGCAACTGTCGAGTAACTCTGAGTAGTATGTGATACCGTCTAATATCGTTTCAGATGGGAACCTGTGTTTTTATTAGATTTTGGAAGAGTTTGCGGACGTTTTGGGTGCCATTTTGAAGTTGAACTTTGTCTAGCATCCGTAAACGGATGGGCAGACAAAGGGAGCTGTCCGGTATGTAGAGGATTTGTTGAGAGCTCGTGTGTTGGATCAAGATGGATAAGAAGAAGGTGTAGGACTCCTTTGTGTTGATGTGTGTCTGGTAAGAGTGTTGTACTCGGACTTGGGATTGTGCAAGAGACGACTGAAAAGATTAGAGGATCCAAGAAAGGACGTGTTTTGAGAGTTACGATAGAAACTGGTATTGATCGAGCTTGAGGTCTCGGAAGCAAACTGTGTCTTGTTGAATCTGTATCAGAGTAGCGCAACGGAAGCGTGGGAAAATAACATGTTAGATTGTTTTACCGCTGTCACTAGGAGAAATTGCATGATGTGTTCATGTGTCTAAGCTGAGGAAGCGCATCGATCCAGATTGATGGTGTATGAGTGAGAGAGGATTTGACTGTTGAGACAACTTTAAGGAAAAAGGATTGTCTTGGTAAAGGTATTTTGGAGGATCAACTAGAGAAAGTTGGATTTGAATCGGATAACATTTTCGAGGACGAAAATTCCTAAAGTGGGGGAGAGTTGTAACAGCCTGATTTTTAATAACTGATTAATTGTACTAGTTAGTTGGTTTGTATGGTTTAAGTGAATTATTGGATTTAACTGATTTACTCTATTTGGTAGAATCATGAGGATTTATCAGATGTTTTCTAACCAATGTCAAGATGAGATATTTTATGAGAAAATAAATTGACAAATATTTTAAGAGAAGAAATATATTGGAGAGAAATAGAAGGGAAGGATATATATATATATATATATATATATATATATATATATATATATATATATATATATATATATATATATATATATATATATATATATATATATATATATATATATATATATATATATATATATATATATATATATATATATATATATATATATATATATATATATATATATATATATATATATATATATATATATATATATATATATATATATATGGGGGAAGAGGAACGACAATGGAAAATAGAAAACATGAAAGGAAAGTGGAGGAAGAAGAGAAAGTAGAAGGAAAAAGAAAGAAAAGCTTGGAAAAGTTCAAGAACGACTTCTAGCTTCCGATTAATTGCGGTAAGGGTGTGAAATCTTACTATCTTAATCAATGTGTATGATTATGTATGTGTGTGTTTGGATTTGTTGGGGGTTTCCTACATTTTTCCATTTTAGGTCGGAAGTGGATTTAATCGGTAGAAACTGAGTTTTATCGGTTAGAATTTGGAATAGACGGTGTAGTATAGTCGGGTGATGCGTGGGCTGTGCTACTGGAACTGATTTGGATTAAATCGGTTGGTTTGTGAAGTTTGGGCTTTTGGACAGCCATGGGAGTTCTGAGTTTGCAGGTTCGCCAAGCGAATGACAGCGAAGCTTCGCTAGGCGAAGCCTAGCGAGCAGCAGCGAACCAAGTCAGAAGCATCCACCCTATCTTCGCTGGCAAGTTCGCCAGGCGAATGAGAATGAACAAGGTTCGCCAGGCAAGTGTGCTAGCGAGTAATTCTAGAATAACTCCTAGTGGTCTTCGCTGGCAAGTTCGCCAGGCGAATGGAGTAGCGAAGGTTCGCGAGAGGTTTCGCCAGGGGAAGGTTAGCGAACACAGCAGGATATTTTCTTTTCTTGTGTTTTCTATTCGTGGATTGATTGTGTGGTTTGGTTGCGATCGTCCCTTATCTGAGATGACTAATTATATGTTGTTATGTGTGCTGTGGGTAGCCGTATGGCGTGAATCCTAGATTATGAATTGATTGTGAATATGTGGTCTTTTGGCATATGTGACGCATTGTTTAAATTGATTAAAAATGCATGATGGATGTGAATGAGGTTATTGCCGTTTGACACGATATTGCAAGTGCATATTGCTTGTATGTGATGGTGGGTGAAGAATGCATGAGATTATATATGGCGAGTGCATGTGCATTGTTTGGTAATGTAAGAAGGATGTTGGAAATATGTATATGTGTTGAGTCGTACTCACTGGGGTAGAATGGAAAGATGTCGTTCCTAGTGGAGTAATCACTGGGGTAAAATAACAGGATGTTATTCCTAGTGAGGTATAGTGTCGTGGTTGTATACACCGGGGTAGAATGACTAAGATGTCGTTCCTGGTGGAATACTTACCGGGATAGAATAACTGAGATGTTGTTCCTGGTAGGGTATAAGTGATGTACCCATACTCCCAAAAAGGGATTGGTGATTAATTGGTAAGCTTTATATGAGCCGTATGGCATAAATAAATGTGAATCTAGAATGAAGCGATGTGAGATGAATAATGAACATATGTATATATGCATTGTGATATATATATATATATATATATATATATATATATATATATATATATATATATATATATATATATATATATATATATATATATATATATATATATATATATATATATATATATATATATATATATATATATATATATATATATATATATATATATATATATATATATATATATATATATATATATATTGTGAATGCATATTGAATATAAGTGCTGGTATGTGATGTATGAGGATTGTAAATGTGAACCATGTTTGAATAGTGTGAATGAAATAATGAATATATGCGATGAATGTGACAAATGCATGAGTATGTTTGTAAACGTGTGTGCATTTCAAGAGTGTCATGAGTCATGTTGCATGTGAAGCATCATGGTGTGCATTCTTGTGTTGATTGATTCCTCGAAGATTTGCAGAACCTCGTATGTTGCGATGGTTATTTATTGATCCCTCGGTGGATTTGCAGAACCTCGTATGTTGCGATGGTTATATTGATTCCTCGGAGAATCTGCAGAACCTCGTGTGCCCTTGTGGGGTGTGAGCGATGGTTATTTATTGATCCCTCGGTGGATTTGCAGAACCTCGTATGTTGCGATGGTTATATTGATTCCTCGGAGAATCTGCAGAATCTCGTGTGCCCTTGTGGGGTGTGAGCGATGGTTATTTATTGATCCCTAGGTGGATTTGCAGAGCCTCGTATGTTGCGATGGTTATATTGATTCCTCGGAGAATCTGCAGAACCTCGTGTGCCCTTGTGGGGTGTGAGCGATGTTTATTTTTGGTTCTTCAATGGAACCTGCTGAAATGAGTCGATACCGCATTTGCATCTGCATAGAGTCGTGAGTCGGTCTCTATGAGTTGCATAATCATCTTTATATGATGCATTGATGAAAATAAACATGTATATAAATGTTTATGTGATTTGTGATAAATGAAACATAATGTATATGTGATTGTTAGGAGAAGTTTGCATATGTATATACACGATATGTTGATGTGGGAGTGGTGAGTGTGTGAATTGATTGAGAAATGTGGCATATATGTATTTTAAGATTGTTCATATACATAATTATATGCATTGTTACTATGGTAATATTTCTCACCCTTCTGCCGTTTTATGATGCTCTATGAGGCATTGCAGATTAGGATTGCCGGAGGTTTCTTTTGGAGTATAGCTCCTTTCTCTTGAGTCAGTCGCTCTGATATGTAACATCGGGTAGCTAGACTTGTAGAGTATCTTTGTGATACATTATATATGTAATAGTTGATGATGTTTGGTAAACTGTGATTGATGTTATGGACAACCTAATGGCGTGTACTTGTATCTTATCATGTCTTAAGTAATTCAATGTTTTAGTCTCCCGCTTTAACAGAAAACATGAATATGCTTATTTTAAGAACCATGCGTTTATTTATTTTTAGTTGAGATTTACCCCTTTTGAAATATTTCCTTATAAACATTAATATTCATGTGGTCGTTTCGTGAGTAATGTTACACACTTCTTTTATACCATGAAATAAATATACTCTGATGGAATTTTTAATTCGTGCCTAAATGATTTAATTGTGTTATTTGGGGGTATAGAAAGGGGGTGTTACAATATCGCCCGTCGTCGTCATCTTCATCATAGAGCGCGCCAAAGTTCAAGGGGCCGATTGTGTTTACTCCTGAGGGAGTCAGTTTTGAAACGATTAATGCTGTGTCTGACAGTGAAGATGGAGATAGCGACTGTGACATGGATTCATGGATCAAGCCCAACGAGCCAGGACAAAGCCTATGCAACTGGTCTATTTAGGACTTTATTCAAGTGACGACGAAACAGTAATGCCTTGTTTTTTCGATTATTGTACAATCCTATGTCCTACCCGGGGCATAGTGATTTTATTTCAGGGCCTACTTATTTATGTGTATGCTTTGCTTTAATCATCAAATAAAGGCGTTTTTCTCATGCAAATTTTGTGATCCCTATTTTTCTATTTTTATTTTACAATAAAATGGCAACGTGGTTGTGTGCTTTGATTGCACATCATTTGAAGCATTTAACCATTTCTCTTACAGGATCCATATTTCAGATGACACCAATCAAGAACTCCATATGACTCGCTTCGACTTTGAGCACCTGATATTTCAAGCCGAAGAAGAGATTGTTGAAGACGACGACTTACCAGAAGAGCTGACTCGACTTTTGAGACAAGAAGAGAAGGTCATTCTGCCTCATCAGGAGGAAATTGAGGTCGTTAATTTGGGTTCGGAAGAAGTTGTCAGGAATGTTGGATAGGGGTTGCGCTTCAAAGCGATATCAAGCAAAGACTTGTCGAGATGCTTCGAGAGTATAGTGACATCTTTGCTTGGTCTTATGATGATATGCCTAGGCTAGACATTGATATTATGGTCCACCGCTTGCCATTGCGTGAGGAATGTCCACCGGTCAAGCAAAAGCTTAGAAGAACAAAACCAAATATGGACGTAAAGATTAAAGAGGAAGTACAGAAACAATGGGACGCTGGCTTTCTAGCTGTTACAACTTACCCTCCTTGGGTCGCCAATATAGTACATGTACCAAAGAAAGACGGTAAGGTACGAATGTGCGTTGACTATCGGGATCTGAACAAGGCGAGCCCTAAGGATGACTTCCCGCTTCCTCATATTGACGTGTTGGTCGACAATACTGCTCAGTTCTCTGTGTTTTCCTTCATGGACATCTTTTCGGGCTATAATCAGATTAAGATGGCGCCGGAGGATATGGAGAAAACAACTTTCATTACCCCATGGGGAACGTTCTGCTACAAAGTGATGCCCTTTAATTTGAAGAACGTTGGGGCAACATATCAGCGTACTATGACAACGCTCTTTCATGACATGATGCATAAAGAGATTGAGGTCTATGTTGACGATATGATTGCCAAATCCCAGACGGAGGAAGAGCATCTGGTGAATCTTCTGAAATTGTTTGAGAGGCTTAGGAAGTTCAGGCTGAGGCTGAATCCTAATAAGTGCACCTTCGGGGTGAGGTATGGAAAGCTATTGGGGTTCATTGTTAGTGAAAGAGGAATTGAGGTTGATCCTGCAAAGATAAAAGCTATACAAGAAATGCCAGCGCCAAAAACAGAGAAAGAGGTTCGTGGCTTTTTGGGGAGGTTGAACTACATTGCCCGGTTCATATCTCATCTCACGGCCACGTGTGAACCAATGTTCAAGCTGTTGAAGAAAGACCAAGCGTTTGTCTGGGATGAAAATTGTCAAAAGGCGTTTGAGAAAATAAAAGAATACTTGCAGGAACCTCCGGTATTAATACCCCCAGTAGTCGGAAGACCGCTGATCATGTACTTGACGGTTCTTGAGAACAGTATGGGTTGTGTTCTCGGTCAACATGACGAGACGGGGCGAAAAGAGCATGCGATCTATTACTTGAGTAAAAAGTTCACAGATTGTGAAACCTGTTACTCAATGCTCGAAAAGACGTGTTGCGCGCTTGCTTGGGCTGCCAAACGTCTGAGACAATACATGCTAAATCATACAACCATGCTGATTTCGAAGATGGATCCGATCAAATATGTCTTCGAAAAGATGGCGCTTTCAAGAAGGATTGCCCGATGGCAGATGGTACTAACAGAGTACGATATACAGTATGTTTCGCAAAAGGCTATCAAAGGTAGCGTGCTGTCGGAGTACCTTACCGAGCAGTCAATCGATGATTACCAGCCGATGAAATTTGATTTTCCTGACGAGGATATCATGTACTTAAAGATGAAAGATTGTGAAGAGTCATTGCATGGTGAAGGTCCTGAGCGGAGTTCCCAATGACAATTGATATTTGACGGGGCTGTTAATTCATATGGAAGTGGAATTGGGGCAATCAATACGACACCCCATGGGACGCACATCCCGTTCACTGCCAGATTGACATTTCTAGTTACCAACAATGAGGCTGAATATGAGGCGTGTATCATGGGTCTCAAGTAGGCTATTGATTTGAGGATTAAAAATCTTGATGTGTATGGAGACTCCGCGTTAGTCATGAACCAGATCAAAGGGAGAACGAGAGACTCGTCATCCTAATCTGATACCGTATATGAATTATGCGAGGAGGTTGTTGCCTTTCTTTGATAGAGTAGAGTTTCACCATGTGCCGCGGGCAGAAAATCAGATGGCTGACGCTCTTGCGACATTGTCTTCAATGTATAAAGTTAACTTCTGGAATGATGCTCCCAAAATAGTTATCTCTCGCCTTGATAGGCCCGCCTTCATATTCGCCATTGAGGAAGCTTCCGATGGAAAGCCGTGGTATTTTGATATCTAGAATTTCCTAAAGAACCAAGAGTATTTGACTGGGGCATCCAGCCGCGATAAGAAGACTCTTAGGAGATTGGCTGGAAATTTCTACTTGAATCCAGATGGCGTTCTATATAGGAGAAACCACGATTTGGTGCTATTGCGGTGTGTGGATGAGAAAGAAGCTAATCTGCTTATGGAAGAGGTCCATGAGGATACCTTTGGCACGCATGCCGGCGAACATGCTATGTCTCGAAAGTTATTATGAGCAGGGTATTATTGGCTGATGATGGAAATAGATTGTTTCAAGTTTGCGAAGAAGTGCCATAAATGCCAGATTTATGCCGACAAGATTCATGTGCCGCCAAGCCCTTTGAATGTTATGGCGTCCCCGTGGCTTTTCTCCATGTGGGGCATCGATATGATTGGCAAAATTGAGCTCACTGCATCCAACGGACACCGGTTCATCTTGGTAGCTATCGATTACTTCACCAAATGGGTCGAAGCAGCGTCTTACGCTAATGTTACCAAGCAAGTAGTAGCCCGATTTATAAAAAAGGACATCATCTGTCGTTACGGAATCCCCGAAAGAATCATTACTGACAATGGTTCGAACTTGAATAATAAGATGATGAAGGAATTGTGCCAGAATTCCAAGATTGAGCACCACAACTCATCTCCCTATCGGCCCAAGATGAATGGCGCTGTCGAAGCGGCCAACAAGAACGTCAAGAAGATCGTTCAGAAGATGGTTGTGACATACAAAGAATGACACGAGATGTTGCCCTTCGCTTTACACGGTTATCGTACGACGGTACGCACATCGACCGGGGCAACACCTTTCTCACTGTTGTATGGTATGGAAGATGTCCTACCATTGGAGGTTGAGTTTCCTTCTTTGAGAGTTTTGCTCGATGTCTAACTGGATGAGGCAGAGTGGATAAAGAATAGGCTGAATCAGCTCAGTTTGATGGATGAAAAGAGACTTGCATCTATCGCATATGGTCGGTTATATCAGAGTCGGATGAAGAAAGCTTACGACAAGAAGGTGCGCCCTCGAAGCTTTCAGACGGGTGATCTTGTGCTGAAGAAGATTCTCCCACCGCAATCAGATCACAGGGGCAAATGGACTCCCAACTATGAAGGTCCATATATCGTTCGAAAGGTCTTCTCTGGAGGAGCCTTATTGTTATCCACCATGGATGGCGAGGATTTTACATCCCCTGTGAACTCGGACGCAGTTAAAAAATACTTTGCTTAAAGAGACCCGCTAGACAGAAAAAAGAAAGTCCAGTCAAAAATGGGGCATCCTGGCGAACCAAGAAAAGAAAAGGGTTCGGGCAAAAATTAGGGATAAAAAAAAATTGAAAAAATGTACACCCGCGAAGTCGAAAACCTGAAAAGGCGACTTCGGCAAAAAAAGGTATCCCGGTGAATTGAAAACCCGAAAGAGCGATTCAGGCAAAAATTAGGGATTGAAAAAGAAAATGACTGCGGTCCGAGTGTGATACTGCGTTGCTTAGTGATTTGGGAGCACCTGAGGGTCGATTATCCAAGTCAGTTTCTTCCGAGGACGGAGTATCGGGAAAGCTTCGGAGTCAGGCGAGTCATAGGAGGATCAGCTCATGGTGTTTGTCTGTACCACGTTGCCGACATGTATACAAACTTCTTTGTACCTATGTACATATTTGTATTTTTTTTGTAGCTTCCTCTTTTCAGGAGTTGCATCCACTGTAAAAACTTTGCCTATTTACAGGCCCGTTATCAATAAACGCATACTATTCACTACTTGATGTTTGATTCTTGTTTAATTTTACTGTTTTGTTTGTGGAAAACGCCGATGTTTTTGATAAACTTGCACGTGCATAAACTGGCAGGCCTCGGCCAATAATTGTTAAAACTTTGAATTAACTGAACAATTGTCATAGATATTGACCTAGATATTTCCTTTTGTATAGGATGTCTTGTTTCGTTCATGTTTTGCAGGGTCGTTACCTTCTAAGCAAACAGCCAAGGGATCTTGTTTCCCCAGCCAGAGTCCCTTAACGTAGGAGCAGGCTCTAGGAGAACTTATTCCTCCCCAGCAAATGGAAGTCTCATTTTTATCCCTAGAAGAGTTGGATGCGAGCTAGTAAGCGGTTAGGCAGTAATGTGCATTCCCAGCAGTTGGTCGTGTGTACATTTAATCCCCGATGATCCTCCCAGGGTACAACCAGGTTGTCGGTGGTTTGTAAGGATCATCCCAGCGTAGGATTTCTCTTTCTGTTCTCCAGCAGGTTGTCCTTCCTCCAATAGGTTGATCGTCCTTTGCAGAGTTCGTAACTCCGGATACTTCGAGATATCCCCAGCAGGATTTTTTTTCTTCCCCCAGGAGAAGTTTGGCTTCGTTCCTCCAGCATTTATTTTGCGGGAACGCCTATTTGCATTTGCATCGTGCATGGCATCTACCCCAAACGCGTAGCATTTCCATGCCGTATGGAGCATTACGCCATTTTCAAACATATGCATTTTGAAACATAAGCCAGGTCGCTTACCTCTTTGTTTTCAGGTGTTTTTCCCTGCAGGTAATTGGAATTCTTGTTCAGGATGGTTTTCGAGTATTCAAATTTTTGGCATGAGACATGTGATGATAACGTTCGTCCCATCATGTATCCCTCATCAGAGTTGCTTGGTTAAGTTTCTCTTCTTCCCCAGCGAAGTTTTCCTCAGGTTGCTGTTACGTCAGTGTTTTAAAAGGAAAGATTTCATGGATTAGACCTTTGGAGTCATTACCTGTTGTCAAGGTAAATGTCTGGCAGTTAACGTCAGAATTTCCCCAGTTGAGTTTTCCTCGGATGGATGTTACGTCAGCATTAAAAGGCTTCATAATTAGACTGTGGAGTTGTTGCCCATTTTTGTTCAAGATGGATGTCTGGCAATTGACGTTAGATTTTCCCCGCAGAGTTGCTTGTTCAAGTCTTCGGATGCTTGATTCTGCGCTTTTATTTAGTGCAATGCTCGTTTCTTCGGAAATGGAAGGTCCAAGATAGTACATGGATGACGCGCTTTACGTAGTGCATGCTCGTTTCTTCGGAAATGGAAGGTCAAGGATAGTATATTGACATACTGTGCTTTTATTTAGTGCGATGCTCGTTTCTTCGGAAATGGAAGATCTAGGATAGTACATGGATGAAGCGCTTTACGTAGTGCATGCTCGTTTCTTCGAAAATGGAAGGTCGAGGATAGTATATTGACATTCCGCGCTTTTATTTAGTGCGATGCTCGTTTCTTCGGAAATGGAAGATCCAGGATAGTACATGGATGACGCGCTTTTACGTAGTGCATGCTCGTTTCTTCGGAAATGGAAGGTCAAGGATAATATATTGACATTCCGCGCTTTTATTTAGTGCGATGCTCGTTTCTTCGGAAATGGAAGGTCAAGGATAGTATATTGACATACCGCGCTTTTATTTAGTGCGATGCTCGTTTCTTCGAAAATGGAAGATCCAGGATAGTACATGGATGACGCGCTTTACGTAGTGCATGCTCGTTTCTTCGGAAATGGAAGGTCAAGGATAGTATATTGACATTCTGCGCTTTTATTTAGTGCGATACTCGTTTCTTCAGAAATGGAAGGTCAAGGATAGTATATTGACATACCACGCTTTTATTTAGTGTGATGCTCGTTTCTTCGGAAATGGAAGGTCAATGATAGTATATTGACATACCGCGCATTTATTTAGTGCGATGCTCGTTTCTTCGGAAATGGAAGATCCAGGATAGTACATGGATGACACGCTTTATGTAGTGCATGCTCGTTTCTTCGGAAATGGAAGATCCAGGATAGTACATGGATGACGCGCTTTACGTAGTGCATGCTCGTTTCTTCGGAAATGGAAGATCCAGGATAGTACATGGATGACGCGCTTTACGTAGTGCATGCTCGTTTCTTCGGAAATGGAAGGTCAAGGATAGTATATTGACATACCGCACTTTTATTTAGTGCGATACTCGTTTCTTCGGAAATGGAAGTTCAAGGATAGTATATTGACATACCGCGCTTTTATTTAGTGCGATGCTCGTTTCTTCGGAAATGGAAGATCCAGGATAGTACATGGATGTCGCGCTTTACATAGTGCATGCTCGCTTCTTCAGAAATGGAAGGTCAAGGGTGATATTTTGATATGGTCATGTGGCTCGGTGCCCGCTTATTGTAGCGTGTATTTGAAAATTGATTGTTGATTCAACGCCTGTGGCGTCACACAGGTTATTGATATTGAAATCAGGTTTTGTATCAGATGATTGATCTGTTTGTTGCCGTGACAACCGGATTCAATTCTCTGGATTTTTTTGTTCCCCAAGCAGTTTGTGCAGTTTATTTCTCTGGTTGGCAAATTTTCGGGCTCTTTGGTATTCAACCGTCTTTTAACTTGATTTGCTGAAATCCGTTCGCTTTTCATCCATTCAGGTCCAAGTCGCTTGAATAGGGGAAGCTGTTGCACCCCAAAATTTTCCTAACCTTTTTCTTACTTGGTTTATGTTTCATGGCATTAGCATTACATTGGTCTAACATTTGCATAACATAGCATTATTCATTTAGCAGGGGATCAAGTGTGGGTTATATCAAGAGGAGCGTATCTAGAGGTCTTATTCAAGCTTGAGAGGTCACCAAAGTCATCAGAAAGAGGGTTGTGTTCTTGAGAAGTTTGGATGCCGGTATGTGGTTCACCTCCTAACTTGGGGGCCAATTGAAGACCATCAGTGGGTTGTGAAGCCCTGATCATGGATAGGGTATGGGGATAGAGCTCATGGAGTGCCTTGAGGGTCATGGTGGAGCTCAGTCAAGTCATTATGCTAAGTGTGAAGAGTCACAATTGAAGGTGTTACAATTAGGGTTTTCATCTGAGTAACCTTAAGTCAACTGTGCAATTGGAGGAGATTAAGAATCAATTCTAAGTATTTGTGATCATGGAAAGTTGTGTTGAGATACATGAGGTGGTATTCCAAGATCAATTCAAGAAGAGTTCAAAGTGTGAGGAGTTGCTAAACTAGGGTTCTCAGGGTAAAATCCCCTATTTAGTGCCTAACTTCAAGACCACTTATCTCAATATACAAGTTTCATCTCAATTTTTTGCCAACATGGAACTTGTAGAGAATGTTCTTAGCTTTAATTTGAGTACTAGAAGTCCTCCATTGGATTTATAGACCTCAAGTTATGATCCAGACAAGTTACAGGTCATCAGATGAATGTGAAATTTGTCTGCAAAAGTCAACCAACTTCCAAGGAACTTTTGACCTAGAAGGATGTTTCTCCTCAACTTTTGGCCAACATGAAAGTTGTATGTCTTGGTATTAGCTTTCCAAATTGTACTATAAGTCTTCCATTTGATTTGTAGAACTCAAGTTATGAGGTTTACAAGTCAGGGGTATTTTGAGAAAGTGAGATTATAGGTCATTTGGCATTATAGGTCATTTTCACTATCTTGCACATTTCAAATGAAGTTTTGTCCAACACAAAACTTGCTCAAAATGGGATTTTAAGGTCAACCATGTATCCATGAGGCTTTGATTTGGCTTAGGGCAAGAATTGGTTTGAGGAAATTTGACAAAGGGGAAATTAAAAGGCCTTTAAGTGGAAAATTTCAAATTTAATCATAAGAGCTCAAACAAATGCATATGAGTACTCATTTTGATCAGAAAAATTATTTGGAACACTTTGGCATTAATGGAATTTCAATTTGAGGGTTATTTCATGGTGTTTCAACTTGTTACTTCATGGATAAGTAACACATTCAATCTTGGCCTTAGGATACAAACAAGGGTGAAATCCTGTCCATACACTCTCCACAGTCAATAAGCAAGGCAATTGAAGCTTCTTGGAGAAGGAATTAAGTCAGAATCATGTACACCATGATTGAGTTTTTGAAGAAAATGTGAAATTTTGATATCACTGTTTGAGCTTTCCATGGGCCTCTAGAACCTTCCATTCACCTCTATATAAGTTCAGAAAGAGATTAGGATCAAGGTTCGTGATCATTTGCAGTTGGAGCCAGAGATTGCAGTGAGAGTTTCAAGAGCAAAACTGAAAATCGTGTTTCCATTTCCAGAGATTTTCAGAGCAAATCAAGGTGTCTAATAGCTTTATCATTGATCATTGAAGAAATCTGCACAAGATTGGAGCAAGAATCACACCATAATTGCCTCAATTTCAAGCTACAAACCAGGTACGCACTTTTCACGATTGCACTGATTCTAGGATGATCTAGCTTGAATTGATCTGTGGTTAAGCTTTAGGAAGATGACTAGATGGTTTTAGGATAGAAACTTGGAAGTTTAGAGACAATTCAAGATACAACATTAATTCTGTTAGAACTTGTAACTGCTTGATTCTGGAGTTTTAGCACGATTTGAATAGGTCTTGATGATCCTGATGAAGTGTAGATTAGATCTATGGCAAGAAATCATAGTTTGATGAGAATTCAGGTTGTAGCATGTTTTAGATTCTTGATCGGGTTTTAAAATCTATGGAGAATTAGAGGAAACTGATGGCAGATTTAGAATCAGCGTGAAAAATTGAGTGGAATGATATAAGGTTTGGCCTGAATTGATGACCTGTAAGTGGACCTTCATCGGAGAAGACGGTGGCTCAGCCACCGGAACCACCGTCTGGTTCGCCTGAGTATCTCCCTCCCTTTCAGAGTTTAAACGAGGACGATGACTGATGGCCATTGAATCTGTTTGGATATTTGACTTAGTACCTCAATCGTGCGTACGAGATTTGTTCTCAGACTTGACTTTTGACCAAGTGAAACGCTGCGTTTAAATAATGCGCTGGCATCATCTGGATCCTTGGATGGGATGACTTAGTCCATAGATCCAACCGCCCTGTTATTTTCTCAGCATTTTATTTTCTTTAATTGATTTTTAATTCATTTCTATTTTCCTTTATTTCATTTAACTTGCAAAATTCATATTAAATTCATTTTTGATCAGAAAAATAAAATTAAAATATGTGCATGCTTTGGATTTAATTTCTGATATTTTGACATGCTTAGATTTTCTTTTGATGCAATTTCCAATTTAATTGGCATTTTTCTATTTTTTATATTTCATTTAAATTGCATTTTTGGCCTATTTCCTTTCTGATTTTTGTATGATTGATTGGTATAGAATTTAAGTGAGATTTTTGGTTGGCTGTTAGTATAGATACGCATGATCCCTTAGGATTTTTTTCACAATTTTTAGATGATTTAGGACTGGTTTTGAATTAGGTTCCCATGACCTTCCATTTTAGGGTTTCCATTTGACACTTTGTGATGTTTGATTTCTCTAGTGCCTTTAAGCATAGTTTTAGTCCCTGGTCTTTCTACTATAGACACCTAATACATGTAGGTTCCCTTAGAAAATTTTATAGGATTTTAGAAGTAGTTTTAGTATTTTAAATAGATTTAAAACTTAGGCTAGTTTTGATATGCTTCTAACATGACTTCTCCTTTAGAATGACCTCAATGGTGGCCCTTAGCATAAGATAAATTTTCCATTCCTTTTGGATAGTGCTTTAGACATATAGAGGCTTCTGTTTGCTTGATTGTGGTGTTTGGTTTTGGTGTTTAGACCTCCTTTTAGTAGCTTTCTTGTAGCTTAATCAATTAGGATTTAGAAAGAGCTTTAATTTTGATTTCTCTTTCTTCAAATAAACATATATTGCCTTGATTGCTTTCCATCCTCATCCAATGATTCAAGGTACCTATGTGAAAGCCTCATCCTTTCTTTGGAAGGATGTGTGGCATATCACAAGAGGTAGAACCTTTGAGGATGCCTATCCTAGATGTATGGTTGAGTGGCATGATGGATTCCCTTGGTTTCCATCATGCTTCCCATCATCATGCAATTGATCTTGATGTTGATTATCATCTCTCTTGGTGGATCCTTTGAAGCTTGAAGATGAAGTCTTATCTTGAAGATAGTTTGGGCATGGAGATCAAACTACATACTGTTAGAAGATTGCTTTGCTGTTGAGCTGCTTGTTTGCTGTATTTTCTGATTGCTTTGATGTACTTGTGTGACTGTTTGGTGTGTTGCATTAGAATAGGGCTTTCATATAGTTGATTTAGGCCTAAGTGCATTGAAAGGTTGAGCTTGCTCCCTTTGCTTGTCTGCATTAGAGGTTGAGTCTGTCTCCCTCTGCTTGTCTGTTACTGTTTGGCTTTGCTTGTTGGCTGAAGGTTGAGTGTGTCTCCATTGCCTGTGCTTTATGTTGTTTTTGCTTGCTTGATCTAGAAGTTGAGTTTGTCTCCTTTTGCTTGTATTGTTGCATTGCATGTATTTGATTTACAGTCATTTCCTTACAGTTATTTCTTTTGCTGTTGCTTTCCTTTGCCATGCTCCCTTAGGAACTATGACTTCTCTTGTTCAAGAGAAGTTATGACAAACATTAGGGTTCTAACCATGCATGATAACATTAGGTAGTTCCCTCCTAACCTCAATCATAGGATCAACTTTGCATGACAACTTTAGGATTGGATCAGTTCCCCTTTAGTGCGTCCTTTCTCTTCTCATCTTCAAACAAATCAAAATAGAGTAATAAAGGTTAATTGATGTCGTACGTTACGAGCCTTAAGCTACTTGAGAAAGGGTTGTTGGAGAGTTTCTTTTCAACAGCTTGGATGTTTAGTATGGCACCCTTTGGGTGACATGCGACGCTTTCACTCTTAGGTCATAGTCTCTAGTGCGATATTAGTTGCAAACATCCATAAAAGACACTTCTTCTAAAAGACAGAAAAGAAAGATCAAACATCTTCTTGTCCTCTTGGACCTTTAATCCTTGGAAACCATTTTCATAAGGAGAGTTTTGTTAATTCTCGGTTCTACCGCAAACAGTAAACGCCTAAGTCTCCGACGAGCGAGCTACATACACCAACTGCTGGAACCGTCTGTTAACCCTACTTAGATAAATAAAAGAGACAAACCTGTGTCCCTTGTTATCCTGAACTATGTTTGCTCTGATCTTTCACGCCATGTGAAAGTACATAGGCACGCGATGCGATATCTCGGAGAGCAACCTTCCCCCCATAACCCGTAGTTAGGCGAACTACGTTGACTTTGATTTCTCGTTCCAGACGGGAATACGTAGGCATAGAACTGTTGTATTCTGCCGAGTCATTTTCTTTTCTTTTCAGACCAGACTTTTAGCGTAGATAGATAAAACCAACCCGTCAGATAAACACAACAAGTGTGGATCCCATCGAGTACGATGGACGTGAGGGGTGCTAATACCTTCCCCTTGCGTAACCGACTCCCGAATCTAGACATGGTTGCGATGACCTTGTCTTATACCTTTTCGTCAGGTTTTTTCCGATCGTTTCCTTACCCTTTCTGTGGGATAAATAATGAAAGGTGGAGACTCTTCTGTTTTGCCGGCACCTTATTTTCGCGGTAGCGACACTCCTAACGCAGGTTTACTTGCAGGACTGGTCAAACGAGTTCCAAAACACTAGGTTTGGGGTGTATGGGAAGAACGATGGTATGGAGTCTATTTGTAATAGACTGGAAATTATTTGTAAGTGAGATTGAAAACTTAGAAAAGTATGCAAAAGAATGAGAAATAACTTATATAAAAGGATTGAAAGTAAAAACAACAAGGCAAAGTCAAATTTAGAATTAATAACATAAATTGCTTATAAGAAGGGAAAAGTTGACGCGATCGTACATCTTGTAGGAGTGAAAAACTCTTTTCTCGTAACGCTTTGGTACTCAGAGTGTTTTCCTTAGAATATTACAAAAAGCGCCCTCTATAACAAAAAACATGCATTGCTTTAAATAGAGAAAATAAATAACTGCCACGTTGAATCTGATGATGCCACGTGTTCGCCCACTACCTCTATAACTTCCCATGTCTTTGGATTTCAAATCCATTTACCGCTCATAGATACATCCTTTTGCATGGAATTTAGTTGTCCCAGTCGACTAACGCCAACAAGGGTCGACCCCAAAATCTTCCGCCTGTCGATGTCGACCTTCTTCCTCAACGGGCTATTGAGCCTGTCGACCAATTACTACGTTGCCACTTCTCTAGTCGAAACTTCTTAGACGCCAAATTTCACTTATTTGATCTATCAAATGTTGGCATCTTTCACTCATTTTCGTCAATTAAGTGTTGAAAACCACTCTTGTTTTGGTTGGTTTGCAACATTATGATAAAATCTCTTGGTACCTTTGATTTGTGTGTTATTGTGCAGGAATTAGGCACAAAACAAGTGAAGAGTAAGACACAAGAAATGGGCAAGGAAACCAAGACAACATACAAACCACCAAAATGTTGTCACGCTCGCTAGGCAAGCAGGTAGCGAACGTGCCAGTGAAGAAAACCATTCTTGATCGCTAGGCAAGCAGGCCAGCGAACAGTCTCAGAATTTGATAGAATCGAAAGTACCAAAATTTCGCTAGGTTCACTAGTTGTTCGCTAGGCGAACATAACAGATCCTGAATGTGTATTTAAGTGTTTTTCTTATTTTTTTAGGTCATAATTTCATTTTGTAACATTAGTGTTAGTTCCATGGTTCTATGATTGGCTAAATTTTGGTAAAACATGATCTTGCACTGATGTTAAGCAGAATATTATAACATCTCCATCTGTTGTGGTGACAGAACTGCTGTAAAGTGTTTTAATGAGAATGTCATGCTGAATGTCGTGACATCCATCACAAAATCCATCTGCTGTCATGACAGAACTATTGTCATGTGTGAGAAACAGCAGAAGTAGTGGTGTAGCAGGGGCTGATGACTCATGACATTGCTACTGATGCAGCATGAGCTAGCAGGAGCTGATGATAGAACTGTTGTTATGGATATCATGGATGCAGAAGGAGCTAGCAGAAGCTGAGGACATAACTGTTGTCATCAATGTCTAGTACAGTAGTAGCTGCTATGTGTTAGCAGTAGCCATAACAGGTTGGGTTGTGATGAAGTTCCTCACAGGTGGTGAGTGAGGTGTGTTGTCATGTGTTTTAAGCAGGACATCGCTGCATGACAACAGAAGGAGCTGCTAGTGTATATCTCTTGACAAAAGTAGTTTGGATTGATGAGACCATGTTGAAAATACCTCATCAGTAAATATTTCAAGGAGATTTATTAGGAACAAGAACAGAGTGTATTGGTATTCATAAAAGGATCTTGGAAACCTTTTAGGAAACTATGATATGCTTGTTTCTACTGTCATGAAGAAGATTCTGCAGAAGTGTGCAGCAGTGCAAGCTGGTCAGCTAAGAGTAAGTGAAAGTTGAATGTCATACTGAATGTCATGACATTGATCGTATGACATCAAACGGGTAGAGTTTGTTTTTTTGTTATGATAGCTGATATATCTCAGGCTAAATTTCAAGAAACTTGTTATGACTTCTTAGTTATTTCAAACGAGATTCTAGGCAGTTTCATGACCTAATTTGACAGCACCTCGAAATGTGGAAATTAGTTTTACTTTGTTAAAACTAATGTTTGTTACTTGTGACCAGCCCAAGCCCAGTCTGCACTACTATAAAAGGAGGAGCAGAAGCAGAAGAAAAAAAGCACTCACATCAAGAAAAACCATAGTGTAAAATAAAGGTCTAGGGTTTGAGAGTCCCTTGTGTGTAAGTCACCCTTTGTATTATTTGATACATTGTGGTAGACATATTTGTAAGTGAAGAAGGCTAGTCTTCACATATGAATTCTGTTTAGGAATACTTGTACTCCAAGCAATTGTCTGGTGGATGATTGCATTGGATAGGTAGATTCTAGTCTGTGTCTCACTCAAAGCTGTGAAGCAAGAGTGTGTGAGTTCCTTGATCAAAGCTGTGAAGAAAGATCAAGGTGTATGAAGTGTCTCTTCATATTGAATTTTGTAATTGAGTATTGAAATCACTGTTGTGTGATTGAGGGGGAGTGGGTGGGTATACTCAGGTACTAAAGTGTCTCTAGGCTGAAATTGCATTGGGTAGAGATTAAGTGACAAGTGCAAACTGGTTGTTTGACTTTGAATTGATTATGCTAATAGTGAATTTCCTCCCTGGCTTGGTAGCCCCCAGATGTAGGTGTTGTTGACACTGAACTAGGTAAACAATTACTGGTGTTATTTATCTTTCAGCATTTACAATTCTGCACAATTTAAATGGTTAAATAAATAGGTCTGTTGACCTGCAGATGTCACAACAGAGGTCATGACATTGGTACAATTTAAAGAAATTTAAATTGGTCATGGTCTATCCTCGTCCTTGTTGAGTAGAGATCAATGTTCTTGAGACATATGAGATTTGCATACCAGAATTTCAATATGATACATCAGAACTTATCTCTCTTCATTTCTTCTAGAGAGAGAAACACAACACCCTAAGAGGGAGGAGGTAAGATCTTCGATCTCTTGTTGGGGTTTGGATTGTAATCTTTTGATACCTTATGTATTTCATGTAATTTATGTTTGTGAACTAGTTTGTATTCTCTATTGATTGATTATCTTTGATTATGTATTTGTGGGTCTTGACAAAACCTTTTCACATCTTTGATCTCAGATTTTCTTCCATCAATGAACAAACTTTTGACATGGTTTTGAAGTTGATATTCATTGTATCTTCTATGGTGTTGTGTTGATTAAGTAGCATGGGTAGCATGGGTAGGATCAACATGATATTGTGTGGGTATGTGATAATAGTGATGAAGAATGATGTTCATAACCATTTGGCGGATTAGATGAATACATGTAAAAAGGGTTAAGCGTGTGTACGTATTCTGATCATTGTATTTTATGCAAAACAATCGTTTATCCGACATGGGTGTCGTCTTTGATTACTTGTTTATCTTTGATTTGAACCGTGATAGAGATATACTTTTCAGATTTGAATCTAAGATGATTACATGTTAGGTCCTAAATTCTAGAGATAGGTTTAGGCTTAGCATTTGCGTGAGTATCAGTTCTTAACACTTTGTGTTGTGTTTTTGTTGGATGAGAGATCACCAATGAGACAACATGGTTGTTCTCTCGACGCTGCATTAGAGATAAGCTTTGTCGAAAGTGATACACAAGGGTATTAGGTGGATGATTGCATTATGTTTAATTTGATTAGAAGAATGCATATGTTATCAATTGATGAGATCCAATCCCAACAAGACTCCGTTTATATTTCCGTCTTTACTTTTTATTTTCTGTTCTTATTTATGGTTCCTTGAACCTTTTAAACCAAAACTTTTGAACAATAAGCTTAGAAATGTAGAGGCCATTGAACAGTGTTCATATCGCACTAATCCCTGTGGAGAGGACAAAACTGGGTACTTAATATTTTTTGCTTGCTGCTATTCTGCACCCAACAAAATGGCGTCGTTGCCTGGGATTGGTGTTGAGATTTTGAAGTGCATTGCAACGGTTCTATGTTTTTAATCTTTGTATATTTTGTATAAATTTGTTTCTTTTTATGTTTTTTCTAGTGCGTTCATGAATGACGAAAACTCCTTCTAGAGTGGTTGCTATCGGTATAAAAGCATTCAATGAAGTTTCGACCGAGTTTGGATGGCGATGATAGTATGAAACAAGTGAATGTTGTCAAGGTACATGGTCTCTTTTGTTTAGAATTTTAGAATGCTTAAGAACTTAAGTCTTTGTGCAAATGAAAACCATAATTGGTGAGAAAGCTTCCATTGTTTACTAAATGCTGGATTTTTGATAAACTTTGTTGATTCGTATGATTCATGTTTTATCTTGTTATCATTGTGAATTTGTGGAAGCATTAGAAATTATCAAGGCACTTGTTTTTGTTTAGCACAACCATGTCCAAATGCAACTTACCCGTGAGTAGAGAGAATTCGTTAACCCCTTTGAGCCTAAATAAGTGAATCTCATTCTTAATTTTGTGAGATTCTAAAATTTTTCTCGAACCCTTGAATTTGTTTTAATTGTCTTCTTTGCCATAAAAAGCTAAGAGTATTCACTTGAGGGTTGAGTAAAAGATAAGTTGGGGCGAATGAAAAAGGAAGATAGTAGGTTGTTACAACTTTTGAAAAATTCAAGCAAGCACCAAAAAAATTGTGTGAACATGAAAAAAAAAAGAAAAGAAAAAAAAAAGAAAAAGGAAAAGAAAAAGAATGCTTGCTTGGAAAAGAAAAATAGTGAAAGAATAAGTTGTGAAATAAGGTTTGTGAAGGTTTGCAACTAAGAAACAAATGGAATGAAGTTGAGGTGTGTAAATAACGTGTTCGGTGAATGTCTCTTTTGCATCGGAAATTTCGTTTCAATGGCCTTAGAAATGTCCCTTGTTTGTAAACCCGACCAAGCTACAACCTTAAAGACCTTAGTGATCTTCTTGCTTCCATATTTTCGCTTTTGATTGTTAGATTTTGTATGAATTGAATTGATATTGGCATTGTTTGTTAGTTGAGTGAAATTGTCCCCGCGGTTGCAAACGCGTAATTTCTTCAATCCTTATTCGAAGAGAAGTGATAGAGTGATTCATTTAAGAAAAACATAGTTGTTGATTGATGCATGGCTTTATATTTGCTTTAAGAAGTTAGTTCTTTTACATTGTTTGATTCTAAACAATTGAAACCATTGCTTGTTGCATCATTTGTGTTAAGCCAATTTTATCCATTCTTGGGTGAATCTTAGTCTTGAGCAAATCCTCTTATTACGAAATGAGAGGCATACTTTGCTTGAGGACAAGCAAAAAGCTAGTTGGAGCGAGTTGTTAGACGCCAAATTTCACTTATTTGATCTATCAAATGTTGGCATCTTTCACTCGTTTTCGTCAATTAAGTGTTGAAAACCACTCTTGTTTTGGTTGGTTTGCAACATTATGAGAAAATCTCTTGGTACCTTTGATTTGTGTGTTATTGTGCAAGAATTAGGCACAAAACAAGTGAAGAGTAAAACACAAGAAATGGGCAAGGAAACCAAAACAACATGCAAACCACCAAAATGTTGTCACGCTCGCTAGGCGAGCAGGTAGCAAACGTGCCAGCGAAGAAAACCATTCTTGCTCGCTAGGCGAGCAGGCCAGCGAACAGTCCCAGAATTAGACAGAACCGAAAGTACCAAAAGTTCGCTAGGTTCGCTAGTTGTTCGCTAGGCGAACATAACAGATCCTGAATGTGTATTTAAGTGTTTTTCTTGCTTTTTTAGGTCATAATTTCATTTTGTAACATTAGATACATCATAACTTATCTCTCTTCATTTCTTCTAGAGTGAAAAACACAAAACCCTAAGAGGGAGGAGGTAACATCTTCGATCTCTTGTTGGGGTTTGGATTGTAATCTTTTGATACCTTATGTATTTCATCTAATTTATGTTTGTGAACTAGTTTGGATTCTCTATTGATTGATTATCTTTGATTATGTATTTGTGGGTCTTGACAAAACCTTTTCACATCTTTGATCTCAGATTTTTTTCTATCAATGAACAAACTTTTGACATGGTTTTGAAGTTGATATACATTATATCTTCTATGGTGTTGTGTTGATTAAGTAGCATGGGTAGCATGGGTAGGATCGACATGATATTGTGTGGGTATGTGATAATAGTGATGAAGAATGATGTTCATAACCATTTGGCGGATTAGATGAATAAATGTAAAAAGGGTTAAGCGTTTGTACGTATTCTGATCATTGTATTTTATGCAAAACAATCATTTATCCGACATGGGTGTCGTCTTTGCTTACTTGTTTATCTTTGATTTGAACCGTGATAGAGATATACTTTTCAGATCTGGATCTAAGATGATTACCTGTTAGGTCCTAAATTCTAGAGATAGGTTTAGGCTTAGCATTTGCGTGAGTATCAGTTCTTAATGTTATGTGTTGTGTTTTTGTTGGATGAGAGATCACCAATGAGACAACATGGTTGTTCTCTCGATGCTGCATTAGAGATAAGCTTTGTCGAGAGTGATACACAAGGGTATTAGGTGGATGATTGCATTGTGTTTAATTTGATTAGAAGAATGCATATGTTATCAATTAATGAGATCCAATCCCAACAAGACTCTGTTTATATTTCCGCCTTTACTTTTTATTTTCTGTTTTTATTTATGGTTCCTTGAACCTTTTAAACCAAAACTTTTGAACAATAAGCTTAGAAATGTAGAGGCCGTTGAACGACGTTCGTATCGCACTAATCCCTTTGGAGACGACAAAACTGGGCACTTAATATTTTTTGCTTGCTGTTATTCCGCATCCAACAAAATGGCGCCGTTGTCGGGGATTGGTGTTGAGATTTTGAAGTGCATTGCAATGTTCTATGTTTTTAAGCTTTGTACATTTTGTATATATATGTTTCTTTTTATATTTTTCTAGTGTGTTCAGGAATGACGAAAACTCCTTCTAGAGTGGTTGCTATCAGTATAAAAGCATTCAATGAAGCTTCGACCAAGTTTGGATGGCGATGATAGTATGAAACTGTCGCACCTCGAAAAATTCATTCGAACATACGACCCTCGCGCGAAAGGCGCGGAAATGCGGTTCGACAGAGTCGCCACCGGACTTTATTTTTCCCGAATAAACGGGAGAGGAAAATATCGAGAAAACCTCCTAAAAACGAAAGGATAGGAACAGGGCTGTCGCAACCAAGTTTCGGGTTCGGGAGTCGGTTACGTAAGGGGAAGGTATTAGCACCCCTCACGTCCGTCGTACTCGACGGGAACCTCTTAAGGTAATGTGGGGAGTGTTTGTTTAGGTTTACTTGTTTTCTTCTCGTTGTTAAAGGTAGAATTGGTAGGGTAAAAGGTTAAACACGCTAAGGAGAGATGGGTGGTTAGAAAATAGGGTGCTCGCCAAGGATTGGGGCCCTTGTGCCTACGTATGCTCATTCGGACGAGAATGAGAAATCAGAGCGTCGTAGTTCGACTACGGGAAAGGATGGGGGGAAATGGGAGATGGATAGAAGGTAGCTCGCCAAGATTATCGCAATCTTGTGCCTACGTATCTTACATTCAGACGAGAATGAAGAATCAGAGCAGTCGTAGTTCGTGGTAACAACCACGAAAGATGAGGTTGAATGAGTTGAAAGTTTTGGGAAGGAGACGAAAGAAGGACTGACAAGCAACCCAAGAGCGCGTCTCAAGAGCTTGTCACTCAAGAATCCAAGGAATGCGAGACTCCAAGAACTCAGTTCCTTCGGGAATGGACTGAATAAATTGAAGATAAAGAGTTGAATGTTTTGAAATTGAAAGAATAAACTAATAACAACTCAAGGGCGCGCCTCGAGAGTTACTCATTCGAATATTCAAAGAATGCTAGATTCTAAGAATATCTCTCTTTCGTAAGTTTTAAAAATGTTTGTGAAAGGATCGAACCGAAGAATGGCACGCGAGGCCAAAAGGAAGTTGTTTTGAAGTAGCTCGACGACGTGTCGAAGATTTGATCGAAGATGGAACCGACTTGACGACGTGTCAAGGGTTAAGGTTGTGAGAAACGATATCAGTCCCTGAGGGTGCTCCTAATATCGAGACCACGAGGAGTTGTGAAAAAAGGGCTGCGAATGCGGACGAGCATTCGACTTAGGAGAACTTAAAAGACTGAATTCGAAAGGTTGAGTGAATAACAACTCAAAGGCGTGCCTCAAGAATTATTCACTCTAAGACACAAGGAATGCTAGACTCCAAGTGCCTCTTTCTTTCGGAGCTTTAATCGAGAAAAGATATTGAGAAAGCGTTTGAGAAAATCAAAAGATTGAATGAACAACAACTCAAGAGCGAGTCTCGAGAGTTGCTCATTCGAAGATCCAAGAAATGCTAGATTTCAAGAATCCCCCTCTTTTGGAGTTTTTTTTTTCAAGAAAATGTTTAAAAGATAATTTGAAGTGCAAGTGAGATAGTCTCTACTAAAATTATCATCTATCAATAATTTGACCGATAATAATTATTAAAGTCATCATTGACTAAAATAAGCAAGAAATCGATAAAATTGAAAATGAGAGAAGTTAAAAAGAAAACGGTCTCGGGTTTGTCATTACTCGTCGATAACTTGACAAAGTTATAACTTGGGGTATCGTCATCGATCGGAAAACGAAATAAAATTGAAATCGAATTCAAGAAATAGTAATTTCAAAATTTCAAGCATGTTCTATTTAAAATAAAACTAAAAACAAAATTAAGAAATAAATAGAAAATAAAATTAAAGAAATAAATGGGGTGCAACCCTAAATTGAAAGGGTGTGTGTATCAAAACACCATGTGCTTAAAGCCCATTCATCCATGAAGCAAAAAAAATCGGTGGGTTTTAAAAGAAATGGAAGGGGTGAGTTCAGAAAACCATATGGGCCTATGAGCCCCAACCGTTCACAATCCTTTGGCATGGAAAGAACACTAGGTAACAACACATAAAATAAATAAAAGATGAACCAAAAAAATAGGTTAAGACAAAATTGTCCCTTTCGACGTTCAAAACTTCTGGAAAAAAAAGGACAACTATTCTCTCACAAAGGGAATCTCATCATCACGTGACAAACATTCAAAGGTAACTCAAAAATGGAAGGAATCGGAGGATTTAACCTTCTTCTACCTTTCACTCGCTCAACTTCGCTCGCGATTCACTTTCCTTTATCTCGATCTGCTTTATACTCATGGTGTTTAGTTTGTGGTTTTTGTTCGATTTGTATTTCTCTTCTTCTTCTCTGATTTCGGTTTCTGGATTTGGATTTTAGGTCTAGTGATGATTTTGTGTTCAACTTGATTTTGAATGGTTATTGTTAGAGTGAGTTTCAGAATTGAAGAATTTGAGGTTGTTTGGTTACTACAGTGGAGGAGGTCGAAAGAAGGTTGTTGATGGATGTCGCTTGTGGAAGGTTCTGGTTTTGTAGAAAAAGATAGGGAAATGGGAGGTGTGGTTGAAGGTCAAGGGAAGATGAAGATTGAGGTTCTGGGGATTTCTTCAAGGTGATGATGGCTAGGGTTTTTTGAGTTTGTTGGAGGAGGCCCCCCATTTTCGTTGGCTTCAAGAGCCTTTTTATTCCCAATGTCCACGTGACTCTTGAAGGGTATCAAAGGAATTTGCTCTTGATTGTACATTTGCAATTTCCTCTTCAATTGCTTTTTCAGAATCCGTTATGGTCTGAGTGTTATTGCAGCAAAAAGATCGTACATGGAGTACATGACCTGGCATTATGGTGTTGTCTTTTTGTAGCAGGGTACCCTCAAAACAATGGTGGGCCTCAGAAATGATCCTCACCCAATCTCCTCTTTTGTCTGTAGTGAGGTAAACTTTTTAGGATGCAATTGTTTTTCACTGTGTTGATGGTCTATTTCTATACTTTTACTGTGGTAAATAGTATTCAAATAATTTGTAATTGTGATTGACAATGATGCAGGGTATGATTCTGAGATGTGGAAAGTTGTATTCAAGAAGCAACTCGAATTTTCGAGTAAATGTTTTGCAAACTCCTCAGTAAATTCACTGGTGTTCATGGAGATCAATGTCAGGTGCGAATGGGAAATGTTTCCTTTTGTCCTTTTTGATACTACAATTGACACTCCTAACAGGTTTTTTCTGTTGACACCATGAAATCCAAGGATGTCTTTGGACAATGCTTGGCATCCCCACTTCTTAATCTGGTGCGCATACATCAAACAACTGCAAATTCCTCACTCCGAGATATGTAAGTTCACCATCACATCCTCATTTCTTTTCACTTAAACCTTGGTCGACTATGGACTCCGACCGCTTTCTGCACCCTGTTTTTCTTTGTGTTTGCCTGGATATTATGATGGCTTTATCTCGTGAAAATTACGTCATATTGCAAATGTTTTCATGCTGGATTTGTGACATTTTTATTATGCAGGTTGCTCACAAATGGAATAAGGTATCATTCGTATTGGGCAATGGAGACGGCACAATGCTAGTATCAACACTAGATATATCAAAAGGAACCAGCACAAGTATATAAAGCCACAACAACATCACGCATTTCGCTTCATTTTCTCCTGTGCTTTCCACTCTGGACGATGAAACTGATTTCCTGGGATGACACTTTTCAAGTAGAGACACCGCAAGTTCCAGATCAGAAACTTGATGTGGAAAGAATCTAATCACCGATTTGTATCCACAAACATGAACTAACGAATGCACAGCTATGCATATTGGATTCACTATTTCCAGAATTTTGTCCGAAACTACTCCGAGTCCGATTGTTCGTGATCGAATAGTGTTCATCAATGGCGGAACTATGCTTTCTAGGTAAGGCTCTAGAAGTTGACCTTGCTCTTGATACTTGTCCATAATGGATCTGATATCGTGATCGGATGCAAGATCGGATACGCGGCCATTGGAAACGGTGTCGGCGATAAATGCTTTGAGATGAATAGATTATAATGGAAATCTTTCTTACTTTTGCAGGTTGCAGCCAGTGGTGTCGTTTGCACAGAACAGGCTTTGATTGATTGTAGTTCACCGCTCCAGCTTGAGGTGGGAGGCTTTGGTCCGTGACTGTATGAAAGCTTCACAACTTGTATTTTCTTGAACCTTCATTTCTTTTATAGCTACCCGCTGACTCTGAATCTCTACATACATCAATGTTAGGGAACTTCTTGCTGCTTGGCTGGTTTGGGCAATTGTGGTAGTTGCAGGATACTTCTTGTGCACCTGGGAACCGCTCGAGTACACTGCAACATAGAGCTCGGCAAACTTGCTGCCGAGAAACTCATTTTTCTTCATCCAGAAGACTCAACTGCATATGTCCTATTTTTTAATATGTATGCTACATTTGGAAACATGCATTTCATGATGTTGAAACCTTTGGAAAATCTGCTTCTGTTATGTTGCATTTGCAGAGAAATCAGATGGATTATTGATATTATTGGCAGCCAAGAAAATAGAATCTGGGAGTGCTGGTAGAATTTGCTGCAATTGGGACGGCGTGACGTGCAACATCATATAAGATCATGTGATTGGTCTTGCTATTAGTTGCAGTCATCTCAAAGTGAACTAGTGAATATCAACACCTTAAATTGTCACACATTGGAGTTACTGGTTACTGGTGTAAGCTCAGATGGGCGACCCGCATAACCGTTGTGGATGCTATGACATAGGAACATTCTTCCATTCCATAACTAGAGGCTTCATAACCATAATCCTTTGGAACTGCTCAGTATGACAGTATGAACAAAGCTAATAACACATTGCAGATCCACATCCGACATGGTTACGCAACTCATCAAGGCACTTTATAGAACTGAACCGTTGACGACAAACACCATAGATAGTGATGGCCGGAAATTAACAGCTATGAATAGTTGCTAGGTTGAATGTTTCCAGAAGGGATTTTGTTGTGTGATAGCAGAGTAATGTGTCTTGCCGCAGAGCCGTCTCAGTAGCACCTAATGGGAGCAAGTTTCGTTGGTCTTGCTTCTTTGTATTTGGTAAAACATTCTTTTGTGTTTTGCAGGTTGAAGTGGCTACATTGTGGTTTATTTTCGTAAGATTTGGAGTTTTGCGAAAGCTGCCTCTGCATAGTGTACGGGATGCCGCAATGGTCTTTATATTACCCTGTTTTCGGTTTGTCGAAAATGGAACTGGGGCATGATTTTTATTTGAAATTATTGTGCAGGTTTTGGTTTGACGGTAGTACAGGTTGTGGCGCATACGACATTGCGAACATTGCGGTTTTGAATGGTTTGTTTTGAAGCTATGGCAACGGCGTGAGTGTCGTAGCAATTTGTTGAGTTTTGTGAATCATCCTATTTTCATAAATCTTTTCATTTTGACAGGTAGCTAACGCAAGGAGCTCATGAGCGGTGTTATTCTATGTTGCAAATTCAAGTCGGGGTTACGGCGTGTGTATCGTAGTGAGTTGGCAGCTTGGTGACTTTTGTTGGCTTCAAAGACATGAGGTGAAGGTTGCTACCGTGCATATTAAGCTTGTACCGAGAAATGCGAGGCGCACGGTTGGAAAACCACATGAGCTTTAAATAAACATTTTGTATAATTTGGGTTGTTGAAACCAATAGAACCAACATGATACTTAAAATGATCACGTGTAAAAGCACATTCTTAAACAACAATTTTCACTTTGGACCAACTGATTGTACAGCAAATCCTTTAATGAGCCCACTCCTTGCTTCATGCGTAATTCCATGACATTGGCTCCTCATTTTGTCCTCCACACATGATATAATAAAACAAGTGGCTTCATATTTGTCTTAGAAATATTTGATTTGAAGTTTGAAATAGTCTAATAAGGTAAGTGTGATCATGCTAGGAGCCTTTAAAATGAAATTCATCTTTAAACCAACTCCCTTAACAAATGGCTCTCTTGTTCATAATCCGAAGTTGACAAGTCAATAAATCCGACCTTGTTAATAACTTGACATAGCTAACAACACAACTTCTGATCAACTTGAAATGTGATTTTTTTTAAAAAAACTTGAAACCAAATGCTCATGTTTTTGTCCATATTGCCAAGAAATAAGGGCGATGCTTTCTTTCACCTCTTCTTATGTTCGACACGTTAGCAATGACCTTGAGAAGCATCATGGAGCAAATGAAAATTAAATGAGAGGGTAGGACAAAATTAGGGTATAACAGATGCCCCTATCTAATTGGCTTAAACCTAGGGAAATGAATTGCTGCAGCATTCATTTCCCGAGGTAGAAATCAATTAGATATGAAGAAAACCCTGAATTTGTCCAAAAGAAAAGAGATGCTTGGGGTTCGAACATGCTGGATGAGATATACCTCTGAGCAAACTGTAAGCAACTGGAAAAAAGGTCGCCATCACCAAAAGGATGATGGTATGAAACACACACGGCTACTACCATTAAAAGGATGGTAGAGCAACACAATCGCACAATCTGACATTAATGACTATGACAGACCCCCCCACCAAAAAGATGACGGAGCGAAACACAAATAAACACATCGCACAATCTATCATTAATGACCATGATAGACCCCCCACCAAAAGGATGACGGAGCGAAACACAAATAAACACATCGCACAATCTATCATTAATGACCATGATAGACCCCCCACCAAAAGGATGACGGAGCGAAACACACGCCAAACAATATCGCACAATCTATCATTAATGACCATGATAGACCCTCACCAAAAGGATGACGGAGCGAAACACAAAACACATCGCACAATCTATCATTAATGACCATGATAGACCCTCACCAAAAGGATGATGGAGCGATACACAAAACAAATCGCACAATCTGATATCGACGAAATACCAGACCCACCACCAAAAGGATGATGGAGCGAAAACACAAAACAGATCGCACAATCTATCATTAATGACCATGATAGACCCCCCACCAAAAGGATGACGGAGCGAAAACATAAACAAAACACATCGCACAATCTATCATTAATGACCATGATAGACCCTCACCAAAAGGATGACGGAGCGATACACAAAACAAATCGCACAATCTATCATTAATGACCATGATAGACCCTCACCAAAAGGATGACGGAGCAATACACAAAACAAATCGCACAATCTATCATTAATGACCATGATAGACCCCCCACCAAAAGGATGACGGAGCGAAACACAAAACAAATCGCACAATCTATCATTAATGACCATGATAGACCCCCCACCAAAAGGGTGACGGAGCGAAACACATCGCACAATCTGATATCGACGAAATACCAGATCCACCATCAAAAGGATGATAGAGCTAAAACCTAAACAAAACATCGCGCAATCTGATATCGACGAAATACCAGACCTACCACCAAAAGGATGGTAGAGCGAAAACACAAACAAAACATCGCACAATCTGACATCGACGAAATGCCAGACCTACCACCAAAAGGATGGCAGAGCGAAACACAAACAAAATACCGCACAATCTGACACCGACGAAATGCCAGACCTACCACCAAAAGGATGGTAGAGCGAAACACAAACAAAACAGGTCGCTATCACCAAAAGGATGATAGGACTACACAGATTTGAAGCTTACCAACACCAAAAGGATGCAGGCTAGGTTGAACTGACGAAGTTCGACTATCACCAAAAGGATGATAGTAAGGCAATTGACAACGGTCACGCTTGCTGGGTACAACTCATTGGGGAACCCCTGAGAAGATTGAATTGAAATGAGTCAACGGGGTACGCCCACCGTCTTATTTGGAGATCATCGTTTTGCTGAAATGATTTCATGGTTATGCCCATGAATTTTGAAGAGGATGCCCCTGACTGGGCTGAGTTTGTCTTGATGTCTTGTTTTGCTCAACCAAAGGTTGAACAACTTCATGAGGAGCGCTCATGGTCTTGCTGAAGATGCCCCTGCTCGGGTTGGATCTTGTACTGAACTTCTTGGATTTGCCCAACAAAAGGTTGAACAATCTTCGTGGGGAACGCCCACAGTCTTGAATGGTATGCCCCTGCCTGGGCTGAATGTTGATTTGAAGATCTGATCAACCACAAGGTTGAAATACATCATGGGAGACACCCATGGTCTTTGAAAAATGCCCCCTGACTGGGCAGAATCTTGCTTTGAATGACTTCGAATCTTGATGGGAGAGACCCACAATTGCAGAAGGTTGTCCCTGCCTGGGCTGGCGATTGCTTTGAAGCTCTTGAAAATCGTGGGACAAACCCACCATCCTGCGGAAGATGCCCCTGACTGGGCTACCAATGGTCTTGGAAATCGTCGGGATTGATCCTGGACCTTGACTTGCATATATGAATGCTGGATGATAAATGATATTCTATACGAGTGGAAATGCAAATGCAAATGCTGACGCGCGGAGATGCAAGAGCTAGGGAAGTATGATATGATTAGTATGCATATTATGTAAGATGCTTATGAGGTCAAATGCAATGGGTATGATGCAGATGATGCAAACGGGTAATTTGGGAAATGCAGGTGAAGACGCCAGCGTGGTGGACTTTTGGTAGTTGCCAATGCGGATTGGACTTCGGGTGGTGGGAGGGATTGACTTCCTCGACACGCAGTTTGTTGAAGACGCCACGATTGAAGCAGAAGATGATGCTCTGGATGCCCCAAGTCTGGGTACTTGGTGATTTGTTGTCAATTTCCTTCAGAGAAGGTTGCAACTCTGCTTGTTGGCCAGGACGACTTGGCCTGGCCTCAGTCTGAACGTGGTAATGGCGTGCCCCAGCTTAACCAGTTCTGATGTATGGAAGTTGAACTCGGACGACTTGCCCCTGCTCGAGCTGTTGAATGCTTTGCCCCAGCCTGTGGGTTCTGGAATTATCTTGTCTCGTGTACGCCACTGAAAGTCAAGCTCTTTCTTGATTGCCCTTTGCTGAAATATCTTTGGATACCTAGCACTATTTTGCAGTTAAAATTGTACATTCATAAATGGTAATAATTAATGCAAAGTTCGATGCAAGTTTGAAAAATTATTGTTTATTTGGAAGTGTCGTGATAGTGAGACAAATGGACTGCTAGCCCAAACATTGTGTTGTTTGATTGGTGCGAAAGATATAGCAAGCAAAATGACACCAATATTGATGATTAGAAATCAATGTGAGGAGTCAGGTTACGCAACCTTTCGACAATATGCTTTCAGAATAAACCTCGCCTCAATTAGGTCTTTTGAGGGTTATAACGTGGTCTGGTTCACGGTTGTGAAACAAAGGATATTGGGCTCAAAGTATGATTTGTACCCACCCCTTCTTCTTAATGATCTCCAGTCCTATGCTCAGTTAATTCTACACTTGTCTTGACGGTATAAACTTGATGGTTCAAGGTTTGCTCGACGCGGCAGTCACCTTATTTTGTTTTTATTTTATTTTATGGATGTCAGTGTCCCTTGACTTGGGTGGCCACTGAGTTTTATTTTGTTTTTGTTGAGGGTTTCGGGGTCCTCTTTTGTTTTTGTTTTGATCCCTGACTTTTGCATGGATTGACTTCGCTCGTCAGATCCATCGGGATTGCCTTGATTTTGCCTAAGTCCCCTCTAAGGTGTCTGACTTAGCAGGCTTTTGATTTTTTGATTTTGTTGTGACTGCCATGTTATGAGTCATTGAAGAACAACCGTCTCCTGGATTTTGCTTGTTGATTCGAGTGCGGGTTTGAATTAACTGAACACTACCCTGCCCCAGGTTGAGCGTAAATGTTTGAATACCCGAAGGAAACTGCTACTTCTAAGCTCGAAGTGGTTTACTAGGGATTAACTCCTTATATCTCCGGTGTTTGGGGAATTGAAGCAATGCCTGTACATCATTGACGAGATTCGGTCTGAAAGCATACGATTTGCAATTATGGGTATCTTGTTTTCATCATCCTCCCTCAAATCATGCTAAACAACAGTGAATATAGTGGAGTGAATAAATGTGTCAGTGATAAGTGAAAAATGAGTGAATACGACATAACTAATTCAAAACATGCATAAACGATACATTAATGAAAACCAAATACGAATGACAATTGTTCAAAGCATACATCACTTAAATAAACAAAGACAAAACATAAGAAGCTGTGAATAATGAAATGGCAACATGACTGCCTTCTTCGAGGAATGAACTTGACTGGAATCGATTTGAAGTTGGCACTAGTTGACTGGTGGCATCGGATTGTTGATGATATTTGGAGGCTTCCCATTGAAGTTGATAGCATCCCTGTCGATCATGTCTTGAATTATGTGCTTGAAAGCCCTGCAGTCCTCAATGGTGTGACCTGGAGCGCCCTTATGAAACTCACAATGAGCATTTGCATCGTAATCGGCAGGAATGATGGTTTGAGGAGCTAAATCTCTCGGAACAACAACTTTCTTCTCCATCAACTGAGCAAAGATTTTGGCATATGACATTGGTAGACGACCAAAGACTCTATCTGGTCTCCATGTTCTCTGCGGACGCTGTGGGCGAGCACCTTGTCGTTGCTGAGTAGCTTGCATCTGCTGTTGCTGAGGAGGATACTGATATCCTTGCTGGTTGTAGGCTTGTTGCTGAGGAGGCTGTTGCCTTGGCATCTGAGCTTGCGCTGCTTGAACAGCTGGCTGATAAGGCATTGGAGCATATTGCGCAGCAGCAACATATGGATACTGATAGTAGGGAACTTGATAAGGCATAAGAGCAGGAGCTTGCCCTTTCTGCAAAAAGATGGCATTTGTTTCGCCCTCTTTCTTCTTGTATCCGTTGAAAGGCTTCTTGGCATTAGCCTGACTGTTAGAACCTCCTGGGATCTTCCCACTCTTCAGCCCTTCTTCAATTCTCTCACCGACGATCACCAAGTCAGAGAATCCAACGGAGACACTACCGATCAGCTTTTCGTAGTACTGGCCTTGTAAAGTACCCATGAAGATGTCAATCAATTCACGGTCAACAAGAGGTGGATGCACCCTTGCGGCTAGCTCTCTCCACCGTTGCGCGTACTCCTTGAAGGATTCGTTGTCCTTCTGAGTCATACTCTGAAGCTGAGTATGATTTGGCGCAAGATCGGTGTTGTATTTGTACTGCTTGACGAATGCATCAGCTAGCTCAGCCCAAGTGCGTACGTTGTTACGTTCCAGCTGCATATACCATTCGAGTGATGCCCCAGACAAGCTGTCTTGGAAGCAATGGATCATGAGCTTTTCATCTCTGGCATAAGCAGCCATCTTGCGACAGTACATCTTCAGATGAATGTTTGGGCAACTGAGACCTTTGTACTTCGAAAATTCGGGCACCTTGAACTTGGGAGGAATGACAACATCAGGCACCAAGCATAATTCCAAAGCACTGAAAGAATTTGAGTTGTGCCCTTCCATGGCTCGGAGTTTCTCGGCTAGGTCTCGGCACATCTTCATGGCTTCAGAATCCTGAGCAGCAACAGGACTGGCAATGGGGATAGCAGCATGATAGTTCTGAACGTCGTCATACTGATCCATCAGAGTATCTTCGACGTGAGGAACCGGGATTTGCACAGCAGCAGGCTGGGCGTGCGGGATAACTCCAACGGTAACTCCAGGCGCTGGGATTGGCTGAGAAGTGTTTCCTTCGACTGCGTTGTTGAAGTTCAACGGCATCCCATGAGAGTTTGGAATTGGAACCAAAGGGATAGCAGTAGACCCTTGTCCATTGACGACAGCGGCGGCTTCACGCTGTTCTTCCTCTCTCCTGGCTGCGAGGATGGCTTCGAGGATCTGGTCGATCTTTCCTTTCATGGAATCCAACTCTTCCTTGAAGGCGACTTGCTCCTGTTGAATCTGCTCCATCAATCGTCTGGTATTGGCTCTAGTTGCGTATTGGTGTCGAGGAATCAACTTGATTTACTGGAGAAGAAGGAACGGAGACATAAGATTCTGTTGAAGGACTGGAAATGCAAAATGCACAACATATGAAATGCAATGCGAATGATATGCAAGATGCAATGCAAGATACAAGATCCAGGATCACAGGATCACAAGTTCAAACAGCTTCTGAAGCTGGTAACTGTAATAGATAAGTAACCATAATTCCTGCTCAAAGAACAAAATGACAGGTACGACCTATACGGGAAGGTCTAAACATTCTACCCATAAACCCACTCACGGGATGGTTTCTATGTTTGGTTCCCAGGATCACGGACACTAGTCGTATTAGCGTCACGCAACAGGCTGGCTGCATTACGACGATAATGACGATAAGGTCTCTCCTGAGCGGGGTCCTCATGCTAGGCGCACAAGGAGCGAGTCCTTGGAGACTAACACTACACGACCACCAATATCGGAACTGGTGCTAACAAAAGGTTTCCAGAATCACGGACCCTTCGTTAATCAAGTCGTGCAACAGGCTAGCTGCGTTACGACAAGATCTACGAATAGGTCTCCTCTGGAGGAGCTTTCATGCTAGGCCCATAAGGAGCAAGTCCTCGGAGACTAACACTACTCGACTACCAATTCTAAACTATGTGTTCTCTCTGCTTTTACCAAAGCTCGGGCGTAGAGCCTTACTCATGATGTCATCCCAAGAACCAACAGGCAACCCAGGTAACGAGGGCAAATAAAATCTACAAGAGAACAAATACAAAAAGAAAACAAATAAAAACAAACACTCCTCACAAACCAAAAGATAGGCTCGACTCTCTCTTTGCATGGAGCAAATACGTCCCCAGCAGAGTCGCCACCTGTCGCACCTCGAAAAATTCATTCGAACATACGACCCTCGCGCGAAAGGCGCGGAAATGCGGTTCGACAGAGTCGCCACCGAACTTTGTTTTTCCCGAATAAACGGGAGAGGAAAATATCGAGAAAACCTCCTAAAAACGAAAGGATAGGAACAGGGTTGTCGCAACCAAGTTCCGGGTTCGGGAGTCGGTTACGTGAGGGGAAGGTATTAGCACCCCTCACGTCCGTCGTACACGACGGGAACCTCTTAAGGTAATGTGGGGAGTGTTTGTTTAGGTTTACTTGTTTTCTTCTCGTTGTTAAAGGTAGAATTGGTAGGGTAAAAGGTTAAACACGCTAAGGAGAGATGGGTGGTTAGAAAATAGGGTGCTCGCCAAGGATTGGGGCCCTTGTGCCTACGTATGCTCATTCGGACGAGAATGAGAAATTAGAGCGTCGTAGTTCGACTACGAGAAAGGATGGGGGGAAATGGGAGATGGATAGAAGGTAGCTCGCCAAGATTATCGCATTCTTGTGCCTACGTATCTTACATTCATACGAGAATGAAGAATCAGAGCAGTCGTAGTTCGTGGTAACAACCACGAAAGATGAGGTTGAATGAGTTGAAAGTTTTGGGAAGGAGACGAAAGGAGGACTGACAAGCAACCCAAGAGCGCGTCTCAAGAGCTTGTCACTCAAGAATACAAGGAATGCGAGACTCCAAGAACTCAGTTCCTTCGGGAATGGACTGAATAAATTGAAGATAAAGAGTTAAATGTTTTGAAATTGAAAGAATAAACTAATAACAACTCAAGGGCGCGCCTCGAGAGTTATTCATTCGAATATTCAAAGAATGCTAGATTCTAAGAATATCTCTCTTTCGTAAGTTTTAAAAATGTTTGTGAAAGGATCGAACCGAAGAATGGCACGCGAGGCCAAAAGGAAGTTGTTTTGAAGTAGCTCGACGACGTGTCGAAGATTTGATCGAAGATGGAACCAACTTGACGACGTGTCAAGGGTTAAGGTTGTGAGAAACGATATCAGTCCCTGAGGGTGCTCCTAATATCGAGACCACGAGGAGTTGTGAAAAAAGGGCTGCGAATGCGGACGAGCATTCGACTTAGGAGAACGTAAAAGACTGAATTCGAAAGGTTGAGTGAATAACAACTCAAAGGCGTGCCTCAAGAATTATTCACTCTAAGACACAAGGAATGCTAGACTCCAAGTGCCTCTTTCTTTCTGAGCTTTAATCGAGAAAAGATATTGAGAAAGCGTTTGAAAAAATCAAAAGATTGAATAAACAACAACTCAAGAGCGAGTCTCGAGAGTTGCTCATTCGAAGATCCAAGAAATGCTAGATTTCAAGAATCCCCCTCTTTTGGAGTTTTTTTTTTCGAGAAAATGTTTAAAAGATAATTTGAAGTGCAAGTGAGATAGTCTCGACTAAAATTATCATCTATCAATAATTTGACCGATAATAATTATTAAAGTCATCATTGACTAAAATAAGCAAGAAATCGATAAAAATTGAAAATGAGAGAAGTTAAAAAGAAAACGGTCTCGGGTTTGTCATTACTCGTCGATAACTTGACAAAGTTATAACTTGGGGTATCGTCATCGACCGGAAAACGAAATAAATTTGAAATCGAATTCAAGAAATAGTAATTTCAAAATTTCAAGCATGTTCTATTTAAAATAAAACTAAAAACAAAATTAAGAAATAAATAGAAAATAAAATTAAAGAAATAAATGGGGTGCAACCCTAAATTGAAAGGGTGTGTGTATCAAAACACCATGGGCTTAAAGGCCATTCATCCATGAAGCAAAAAAAATCGGTGGGTTTTAAAAGAAATGGAAGGGGTGAGTTCAGAAAACCATATGGGCCTATGAGCCCCAACCGTTCACAATCCTTTGGCATGGAAAGAACACTAGGTAACAACACATAAAATAAATAAAAGATGAACCAAAAAAATAGGTTAAGACAAAGTTGTCCCTTTCGACGTTCAAAACTTCTGGAAAAAAAAGGACAACTATTCTCTCACAAAGGGAATCTCATCATCACGTGACAAACATTCAAAGGTAACTCAAAAATGGAAGGAATCGGAGGATTTAACCTTCTTCTACCTTTCACTCGCTCAACTTCGCTCGCGATTCACTTTCCTTTATCTCGATCTGCTTTATACTCATGGTGTTTAGTTTGTGGTTTTTGTTCGATTTGTATTTCTCTTTTTCTTCTCTGATTTCGGTTTCTGGATTTGGATTTTAGGTCTAGTGATGATTTTGTGTTCAACTTGATTTTGAATGGTTATTGTTAGAGTGAGTTTCAGAATTGAAGAATTTGAGGTTGTTTGGTTACTACAGTGGAGGAGGTCGAAAGAAGGTTGTTGATGGATGTCGCTTGTGGAAGGTTCTGGTTTTGTAGAAAAAGATAGGGAAATGGGAGGTGCGGTTGAAGGTCAAGGGAAGATGAAGATTGAGGTTCTGGGGATTTCTTCAAGGTGATGACGGCTAGGGTTTTTTGAGTTTGTTGGAGGAGGCCCCCCCCTTTTCATTGGCTTCAAGAGCCTTTTTATTCCCAATGTCCACGTGACTCTTGAAGGGTATCAAAGGAATTTGCTCTTGATCGTACATTTGCAATTTCCTCTTCAATTGCTTTTTCGGAATCCGTTATGGTCTGAGTGCTATTGCAGCAAAAAGGTCGTACATGGAGTACATGACCTGGCATTATGGTGTTGTCTTTTTGTAGCAGGGTACCCTCAAAACAATGGTGGGCCTCAGAAATGATCCTCACCCAATCTCCTCTTTTGTCTGTAGTGAGGTAAACTTTTTAGGATGCAATTGTTTTTCACTGTGTTCATGGTCTATTTCTATACTTTTACTGTGGTAAATAGTATTCAAATAATTTGTAATTGTGATTGACAATGATGCAGGGTATGATTCTGAGATGTGGAAAGTTGTATTCAAGAAGAAACTCGAATTTTCGAGTAAATGTTTTGCAAACTCCTCAGTAAATTCACTGGTGTTCATGGAGATCAATGTCAGGTGCGAATGGGAAATGTTTCCTTTTGTCCTTTTTGATACTACAATTGACACTCCTAACAGGTTTTTTCTGTTGACACCATGAAATCCAAGGATGTCTTTGGACAATGCTTGGCATCCCCACTTCTTAATCTGGTGCGCATACATCAAACAACTGCAAATTCCTCACTCCGAGATATGTAAGTTCACCATCACATCCTCATTTCTTTTCACTTAAACCTTGGTCGACTATGGACTCCGACCGCTTTCTGCACCCTGTTTTTCTTTGTGTTTGCCTGGATATTATGATGGCTTTATCTCATGAAAATTACGTCATATTGCAAATGTTTTCATGCTGGATTTGTGACATTTTTATTATGCAGGTTGCTCACAAATGGAATAAGGTATCATTCGTATTGGGAAATGGAGACGGCACAATGCTAGTATCAACACTAGATATATCAAAAGGAACCAGCACAAGTATATAAAGCCACAACAACATCACGCATTTCGCTTCATTTTCTCCTGTGCTTTCCACTCTGGACGATGAAACTGATTTCCTGGGATGACACTTTTCAAGTAGAGACACCGCAAGTTCCAGATCAGAAACTTGATGTGGAAAGAATCTAATCACCGATTTGTATCCACAAACATGAACTAACGAATGCACAGCTATGCATATTGGATTCACTATTTCCAGAATTTTGTCCGAAACTACTCCGAGTCCGATTGTTCGTGATCGAATAGTGTTCATCAATGGCAGAACTATGCTTTCTAGGTAAGGCTCTAGAAGTTGACCTTGCTCTTGATACTTGTCCATAATGGATCTGATATCGTGATCGGATGCAAGATCGGATACGCGGCCATCGGAAACGGTGTCGGCGATAAATGCTTTGAGATGAATAGATTATAATGGAAATCTTTCTTACTTTTGCAGGTTGCAGCCAGTGGTGTCGTTTGCACAGAACAGGCTTTGATTGATTGTAGTTCACCGCTCCAGCTTGAGGTGGGAGGCTTTGGTCCGTGACTGTATGAAAGCTTCACAACTTGTATTTTCCTGAACCTTCATTTCTTTTATAGCTACCCGCTGACTCTGAATCTCTACATACATCAATGTTAGGGAACTTCTTGCTGCTTGGCTGGTTTGGGCAATTGTGGTAGTTGCAGGATACTTCTTGTGCACCTGGGAACCGCTCGAGTACACTGCAACATAGAGCTCGGCAAACTTGCTGCCGAGAAACTCATTTTTCTTCATCCAGAAGACTCAACTGCATATGTCCTATTTTTTAATATGTATGCTACATTTGGAAACATGCATTTCATGATGTTGAAACCTTTGGAAAATCTGCTTCTGTTATGTTGCATTTGCAGAGAAATCAGATGGATTATTGATATTATTGGCAGCCAAGAAAATAGAATCTGGGAGTGCTGGTAGAATTTGCTGCAATTGGGACGGCGTGACGTGCAACATCATATAAGATCATGTGATTGGTCTTGCTATTAGTTGCAGTCATCTCAAAGTGAACTAGTGAATATCAACACCTTAAATTGTCACACATTGGAGTTACTGGTTACTGGTGTAAGCTCAGATGGGCGACCCGCATAACCGTTGTGGATGCTATGACATAGGAACATTATTCCATTCCATAACTAGAGGCTTCATAACCATAATCCTTTGGAACTGCTCAGTATGACAGTATGAACAAAACTAATAACACATTGCAGATCCACATCCGACATGGTTACGCAACTCGTCAAGGCACTTTACGGAACTGAACCGTTGACGACAAAGACCATAGATAGTGATGGCCGGAAATTAACAGCTATGAATAGTTGCTAGGTTGAATGTTTCCAGAAGGGATTTTGTTGTGTGATAGCAGAGTAATGTGTCTTGCCGCAGAGCCGTCTCAGTAGCACCTGATGGGAGAAAGTTTCGTTGGTCTTGCTTCTTTGTATTTGGTAAAACATTCTTTTGTGTTTTGCAGGTTGAAGTGGCTACATTATGGTTTATTTTCGTAAGATTTGGAGTTTTGCGAAAGCTGCCTCTGCATAGTGTACGGGATGCCGCAATGGTCTTTATATTACCCTGTTTTCGGTTTGTCGAAAATGGAACTGGGGCATGATTTTTATTTGAAATTATTGTGCAGGTTTTGGTTTGACGGTAGTACAGGTTGTGGCGCGTACGACATTGCGAACATTGCGGTTTTGAATGGTTTTTTTTGAAGCTATGGCAACGGCGTGAGTGTCGTAGCAATTTGTTGAGTTTTGTGAATCATCCTATTTTCATAAATCTTTTCATTTTGACAGGTAGCTAACGCAAGGAGCTCATGAGCGGTGTTATTCTATGTTGCAAATTCAAGTCGGGGTTACGGCGTGTGTATCGTAGTGAGTTGGCAGCTTGGTGACTTTTGTTGGCTTCAAAGACATGAGGTGAAGGTTGCTACCGTGCATATTAAGCTTGTACCGTGAAATGCGAGGCGCACGGTTGGAAAACCACATGAGCTTTAAATAAACATTTTGTATAATTTGGGTTGTTGAAACCAATAGAACCAACATGATACTTAAAATGATCACGTGTAAAAGCACATTCTTAAACAACAATTTTCACTTTGGACCAACTGATTGTACAGCAAATCCTTTAATGAGCCCACTCCTTGCTTCATGCGTAATTCCATGACATTGGCTCCTCATTTTGTCCTCCACACATGATATAATAAAACAAGTGGCTTCATATTTGTCTTAGAAATATTTGATTTGAAGTTTGAAATAGTCTAATAAGGTAAGTGTGATCATGCTAGGAGCCTTTAAAATGAAATTCATCTTTAAACCAACTCCCTTAACAAATGGCTCTCTTGTTCATAATCCGAAGTTGACAAGTCAATAAATCCGACCTTGTTAATAACTTGACATAGCTAACAACACAACTTCCGATCAACTTGAAATGTGATTTTTTTTTTAAAAAACTTGAAACCAAACGCTCATGTTTTTGTCCATATTGCCAAGAAATAAGGGCGATGCTTTCTTTCACCTCTTCTTATGTTCGACACGTTAGCAATGACCTTGAGAAGCATCATGGAGCAAATGAAAATTAAATGAGAGGGTAGGACAAAATTAGGGTATAACAAAAACAAGTGAATGTTGTCAAGGTACATGGTCTCTTTTGCTTAGAATTTTAGAATGCTTAAGAACTTAAGCCTTTGTGCAAATGAAATTTGTTCTTTTGGTAACTCGTTTGAATGATTATTTCACTTAGGACCAAAAACCATAATTTGTGAGAAAGTTTCTATTGTTTAATAAATGCTGGATTTCTGATAAACTTTGTTGATTCGTATGATTCATGCTTTATCTTGTTATCATTGTGAATTTGTGGAAGCATTAAAAATGATCAAGACACTTGTTTTTATTTAGCACAACCATGTCCAAATGCAACTTACCCGTGAGTAGAGAGAATTCGTTAACCCCTTTGAGCCTAAACAATGTGAATCTCATTCTTGATTTTGTGAGATTCTAAAAATTTTCTCGAACCCTTGAATTTGTTTTAATTGTCTTCTTTGCCATAAAAAGCTAAGAGCATTCACTTGAGGGTTGAGTAAATGTTAAGTTGGGACGAATGAAAAAGGAAGATAGTAGGTTGTTACAACTTTTGAAAAATTCAAGCAAGCACCAAAAAAATTGTGTGAATATGAAAAAAGAAAAAAAAAAGAAAAGAAAAAAAAAGGAAAAGAAAAAGAATGCTTGCTTGGAAAATAAAAATAGTGAAAGAATAAGTTGTGAAATAATGTTTTTGAAGGTTTGCAACTAAGAAACAAATGGAACAAAGTTGAGGTGTGTAAATAACGTGTTCGGTGAATGTCTCTTTTGCATCGACAATTTCGTTTCAATGGCCTTAGAAATGTCCCTTGTTTGTAAACCCGACCAAGCTACAACCTTAAAGACCTTAGTGATCTTCTTGCTTCCATATTTTCGCTTTTGATTGTTAGATTTTGTATGAATTGAATTAATATTGGCATTATTTGCTAGTTGAGTGAAATTGTTCCCGCGGTTGCAAACGCGTAATTTCTTCAACCCTTATTCGAAGAGAAGTTATAGAGTGATTTATTCATGAAAAACATAGTTGTTGATTGATGCATGGCTTTATATTTGCTTTAAGAAGTTAGTTCTTTTACATTGTTTGATTCTAAACATTTGAAACCATTTCTTGTTGCATCATTTGTGTTAAGCCAATTTTATCCATTCTTGGGTGAAACTTAGTCTTGAGCAAATCCTTTTATTGCGAAATGAGAGACATACTTTGCTTGAGGACACGCAAAAAACTAGTTGGGGCGAGTTGTTAGACGCCAAATTTCACTTATTTGATCTATCAAATATTGGCATCTTTCACTCATTTTCGTCAATTAAGTGTTGAAAACCACTATTGTTTTGGTTGGTTTGCAACATTATGAGAAAATCTCTTGGTACCTTTGATTTGTGTGTTATTGTGCAGGAATTAGGCACAAAACAAGTGAAGAGTAAGACACAAGAAATGGGCAAGGAAACCAAGACAACATGCAAACCACCAAAATGCTGTCACGCTCGCTAGGCGAGCAGGTAACGAACGTGCCAGCGAAGAAAACCATTCTTGCTGGCTAGGCGAGCAGGCCTGCGAAAAGTCCCAGAATTAGACAGAACCGAAAGTACCAAAAGTTCGCTAGTTGTTCGCTAGGCGAACATAACAGATCCTGAATGTGTATTTAAGTGTTTTTCTTGCTTTTTTAGGTCATAATTTCATTTTGTAACATTAGATACATCAGAACTTATCTCTCTTCATTTCTTCTAGAGAGAGAAACACAAAACCCTAAGAGGGAGGAGGTAACATCTTCGATCTCTTGTTGGGGTTTGGATTGTAATCTTTTGATACCTTATGTATTTCATCTAATTTATGTTTGTGAACTAGTTTGGACTCTCTATTGATTGATTATCTTTGATTATGTATTTGTGGGTCTTGATAAAACCTTTTCACATCTTTGATCTCAGATTTTCTTCTATCAGTGAACAAACTTTTGACATGGTTTTGAACTTGATATTCATTATATCTTCTGTGGTGTTGTGTTGATTAAGTAGCATGGGTAGCATGGGTAGGATCAACATGATATTGTGTGGGTATGTGATAATAGTGATGAAGAATGATGTTCATAACCATTTGGCGGATTAGATGACTACATGTAAAAAGGGTTAAGCGTGTGTACGTATTCTGATTATAGTATTTTATGCAAAACAATCGTTTATCCGACATGGGTGTTGTCTTTGCTTACTTATTTATCTTTGATTTGAACCGTGATAGAGATATACTTTTCAGATCTGGATCTAAGATGATTACCTGTTAGGTCCTAAATTCTAGAGATAGGTTTAGGCTTAGCATTTGCGTGAGTATCAGTTCTTAATGCTCTGTGTTGTGTTTTTGTTGGATGAGAGATCACCAATGAGACAACATGGTTGTTCTCTCGACGCTGCATTAGAGATAAGCTTTGTCGAGAGTGATACACAAGGGTATTAGGTGGATGATTGCATTGTGTTTAATTTGATTAGAAGAACACATATGTTATCAATTGATGAGATCCAATCCCAACAAGACTCTGTTTATATTTCCGTCTTTACTTTTTATTTTCTGTTTTTATTTATGGTTCCGTGAACCTTTTAAACCAAAACTTTTGAACAATAAGCTTAGAAATGTAGAGGTCGTTGAACGATGTTCATATCGCACTAATCCCTATGGAGACGACATAACTGGGTACTTAATATTTTTTGCTTGCTGCTTTTCCGCATCCAACACCTGTCGACCAATTACTGTGTTCCCACTTCTCTAGTCGAAACTTCCGATCAACAAGATGCCCCTTCAAAACCCAGTTTCGACGGGATACTATGTCGACCAAGAAACTGAGTGTTTTGACTCTTATGGAATTTTGACCGTGTTTGGGTGTGATGCAATAAAATCGTCATTTCTAATCTGAAATAATGATGGCGTCCTTCTGCGCCAAATTTTCCGAGACACGGCTAATCATGATGGTCACATCCCAACGTCATGGGTCTTTGAACCACCACCACTAACTTTTAGAATTACAATATTTTTTCCTCTTCACTTGCATGCAGGGTTGCCTATAAGTACTGCACTCTCGTCCTTTTGTTTCTCTTTCCCTACTCTAATATCACTTCTATTTTCTGAAAGAACTCCCTCGTCTTCAACCTTCTAAAGTTCTCTATTTTGCTTCAATGGCTTCTTCCAATGTCTTCAAAACCCATACTACTGGAAATAACCCCATAGCCTTTATCCTTTCTGAGACTGATTCCCTCAAATCTCTCCTCAATCCTACGCCGGTTGATGAAAAGGTGGTGGAAACATGGAGGCGTCAGATGGTCATCCCCTTTGCCGTCGCCGGAAAACTACATGCCTTCCATGGGCCATATCCTGCCAGTAAACCTAGCCACGAGGAGCTACAAGCATTTTTTCCTTGTTTTCTGCCTACTATTCCCCCAGCCTTTCAGAAAGGAGGAACCCTCGATATGAAGTTCATGGCCCCAAAAGCTCGTGTCTTTTGTTCGATGTCCACCCCAGGTAATAAGGATTACCTTTCATGGTTGAACAAAGTCCAAAACAAACATCAAGAACAGTGGAAGAAAGTTGGCATCTTCAACGCCATCCAGTTGTCTCGAAATGCCCACAAGGTTAATCCATGTATCTTGCTAGCTGCAACATTTTTCTGGAAAGGTTCGACCAACACCTTTCGATTTCCTTATGGCAGGCTGACGCCAACTCTTTTCGACGTGGCGGCCATTACAACTCTCTCCCCTCTGGGTGAGACGTTTGACCCAACTTTGGAAAAGGATGCCACTTTCGACTTTGACAGAGCTGGCTTCCAAAACTACATAGAGGATCACCACGACAAAGGTTATGTTGAGGTATCAGACGAAGAGCACATTGCCTTCCTGACTCTTTGGTTGTCTTATTATCTCTTCTGCCCAGGTTTACTACAAATAGCCAAAAGCTATATATACTTGGCCATTTAGATACACAAGGGTCGACAAGTCTCCTTGGGTAAATTGTTGTTGTCCTTTCTCTACCACTCTTTTGGCCTGTCGGCCTTGAGAAAAAAACTTCTTCATGACACTGTCAAATCTCTGAATGTCTCAGGACCCATGTGGTTGTTGCAACACTGGCTCAATGCCACTTTTGAGCATCAGATGGGATATCCTGTATCTGCCAGCATGCAGCGCCTCGACATATATCGTCTAGTCTAAGGCGTTTGACTTGCCTTGATGACCACACACGAAACCCCCAACAAAACTCTCTTTACAAAATACTTCACTATGTTTGCTGAAGCAAACATCTTTCTTCCTGGCATAGCCCCTTTCGTGCACCGACGATTTGGTCCGTCGTGGTTTAAAAACCCTTTCCCTGGTGCTTCACCCTAGACAACAACAACGTCAAATTCAATATGGCGGGCATTCCTGACTCCTACCATGTTGTCGTTTCGAATCGGAACATGGAATATGGTTTTGACTTTATGAAGTATCAGCCCAACCTGGTGGCACACCAATTTGGTTTAAGCCAGATGCTGCCGAAGTCTTTGGTGCAGTACACCTCTGATATTGTGCGGGCTGGTCGACGGTTGAACTTGGCAGGTCACAAGAGTTGTCTTAAATATGATAGGTCAACCCATCATATTGAGCTGCCAGTTTTCTCTTATCAGCCGTCTTTCTATACTACCGAAGCTTTCAATGTTTGATGGTCTGAATACCAAGACCAAATTTTTGACCATGACCTCTTTTTGGAGAATGTAGCCGATGCTTTCGTCGCTCTAGAAAATGAAGCCCCTGGCAAAACAATCTCCATTCCTGTTGAAAACCCTGCAAAAAGTGGTGCCTCCGAAGATCCCAAAAAGGTACCTTCTTTACTCTTCTTTTGTCTTTTAAATTGTCACCATCTTACTCTATCTACCCCTTTTCAGGTTCGAAAGAGGGAGCCTCCTGTAGCGTCAACCTCTACCAGGGTGGCGAAGAAACCAAAAACTCTCAATCCTCAGGTATTACTTGCTTTCTCGGTGGCTTATTTTGTCTATTCTTGTTCACTTACTGTTGTTCGTCTAGGTTACTAAAAAACCACCAGCCACTGAAGGCGGTGTTTCTGGCGAGATTGCCTAATCCCGAGTCTTTCGATCTAACTCGTCAAATTCTCCTCCTGCCACCCCTTTGTCAAAAAGGAAAAAGTTGTTGTAAAGAGGACTCCTTCGAGAACAGTTACCTCGATGGTGAAGCTCGTTGTTCCTGAAAATTTGACTGAAGTTTTCCCTACTGTAGCCACCAAACTCTCTTCAGTATAAGACACTGATGAGGTATTTTGATGTCCCTCTCAACATTATGCATTTCCCTTTTCTACACAGGCGTCTTATTTATGTTGTACTATGCAGGACAATGCGGTCAACACAACTGTTAATGCAGATGTTGATCAGGCCACAACGACTGCTGGCCATCCTACTGATTCGGCACCTCTGTTTTGCCCTTAAAAGGTTGATGAATTCCAGGAAGTGTCGACAGAGGAGAATCCAGCAGTGCAAACCAACTATGTTGATCACGCAGCTAAGATTGATAGAGAAAATGTGGCCATTGGTGAAAAAGACAATTCGATGATCATCCCAGCCACTGTCGAAGGTTCTCCGATCCCTCGAGGTCCAAATGAAGGTGGCCCTTCTATTGAAAGAATACCTACCCCAACAGAAATATGGGCTATGAAGAACTCTAATCCAACAGAAGCCTTGAAGGCATTTCTCAAGCTTCGTCAGTCGATCGTGGACGACACTCCTACTGATTCGACGACCACCCTTAACCCAGATATGGATAATTTGTTCAAACTGAAACTTCAACAATTGAAGACGTATCTGTTTGAGGATGAATTCCTAGACGTGATGGCAGAAGAGTCGGTTGTGGCCTGTGATGTTTTTAAAATCGTGGATGAGCTTTCCCTCTTTAACGTGTCTCCCCCTATGGCCAAATACTTTATTGAGTTTAAGGCCTTCTTCACTAAGAGCATCTTTAGTGGGAGTAAACTAAATGGGTAAACTAAGATACTTTTTGTGGGACCAAAGTGATTTGTAGGATTTAAAAAATTTATAGTTGATTTGAGTAGTTTTTACTTTAATGGTGGTTGTCTATAAGAAACCAAAACTTGACCCCACATTTTATATTTTTTATTTAAGTTATCATTAATTTAATTATTTTAATTAAAATGCATACAATTTTTTAAATAAAATTTACCTTAAAAACTTAAAAATAATATTAAATATATTTTATTATAAAAATTAAAAATGATACAAAATTCACAACAATAATACATAAAAAAAAATTACATTTTCATAGGAATATGAAATAATACATGAAAATAAGCAACGAATTATATTTTAACAAAAAAATATAAGATTGGAAATTTGATAAATAAATAAGATTGGAAATTGAAAGAAAAAAATTTAGAAGTAAAACTGTGTGTAAAAAAAATTAAAGTTTCTATAGAATTTATAGAAGATAAAAAAATGGTAATATGACCGTTACTATTTTCAAATATCATACCGTTACTTTAATGCTGTTGGAATATTTGGAATATTTTATTAATATTAAATAATATTATAATAGGTTTAACATCAATAGTTAACGTTAACTATATAGAGAATGGGAACTAAATTTTAGTTCATTTGGATGTCACGTCAGCTCTACTATAATGCAAATTCCTTATTATTAACGTAAGCTATAAGGAATTTTGGTTTAACAAATCTGCGTTAAAGTTGCTCTAAGCTGGTGAAAGACCTGTCGATGTGTAAGTAGGCCGACGCCCAAATCAGGGGGAAGATCAACGACATGAAACGTATGTGGTATCTTAGTTCTGTTTGCGAGAAAAAGAACTCGAAGATTTTGAAGCCACGAAGAAGGAATGTTATGACAAACGTCAAGTCCTCGACCAACAAATATCTGACTATAGAGCCCAAGTGGTGGAACTAGAGAGGTAGATTGTTGAGGTTGAGAAGCAGAAAGCCTCTTTGGATTCTGATGAATCTCTGCCAGCTTAGAAGGCAATCGATCAGGAAGTATCCCAAGGGATATCTCATGTTGAAAACACCCTTGCACTAAAGAAGACCATTGATCAAATGCAATGGAGGAAATTTCTTTTGGAACAAAGGGTGGATCATGAAAGGACCCTTTTTGAAAGCTTCAAAGCCAAATTTCCTGCACAATCTGCATTGTTTTATATTCCATTGATACTTTGGTTGTAACTCCATGTTGGAGACGTTTTATAACTGTGTTGGCCTTCCACCACCGTATGTCATTTAATAATGAATAGTATTTTAGATTTGAACTTCTTTTAACATAGGTATATATTTTTTCAAATATTTCCCGTTTATCCTTATAATTCATTGGTCTTTACCAATTTCTCGAATCTCATATGCATTGTTGTTGAATGTTTGGGTTATCTGGAATGGCCCTTCCCAGTTTGGTGACTACTTCCCTAACCTTCGATCTCGTCGATCTATTGACAAGACCGTTTTCCATACGTAGTCATTATCCGCAAAGGTCTTTTCTTTGACCTTCTTACTGTACACTCTGGTGACGCGTGCCTTTTGGTGTAACAACCTGTCTAATGCCACCATCCTTTCTTCGTCTAAGTCTATCATTTTGTCTAGCATCATGCTCCATTATTGCTCCGACGGGATCTCATGCTGACGCCAAGGTTTTCAAACTCGCGAGTCTACTCAGACTCGTAAAGGGTTAGTAGACTCGACTCACAGACTCAACTTGCAAACTCGTACGAGTCTATGGAAAATTAAAAATGATTTTCAAAAACCTATATGTGACACATACATGACACACACATGTATTTTTAAACATGTAAATGTCTCATATATGATACAAATATATATGATAGAATACCAATTAACATCGAAAGTTAAATTTCATACTCCATAACAAATTTCTTAACCAAAAATCTCAAAAATAAAACAAACAAATAGCAAAGTAAGTATTTAAAGACATAAAGTACTAATTTATTCTTATTTGACTACTACATAAAGCAAACAAATCATAAAATAGATATGCTAATGGATTTAAACATCAAAAACTCCAGTGAAATTACCAACACCAATATCATCACCATCATTTTCATCGGTATTTTGAGTATCATCATCAAATTCTAGCCCGGATGAAGCACCTTCTTCATCATTAACCAAAGTTGGATTGTTTGAAGTTCCACTTCACTAAATTCAACATTTCCACCACCACCGCCACTTTGTACAACATTAGTAACAACAACATCAACTTCCACAATATTTTTAACAATAATGTCATCTTACTTAACATTAAATGCAGTTTGCCTATTTTCCTCATTAGAATCTTCAGTTATCCATTTATCATCTTTACACAAGAGAATATACAAGATAAACATTCAAGTCAAACATATAAGAAAATACTTATACAACAAATGATTAATTTACGGGAATGAACGTGAACAAAGCAAGAGACATAATGAACGCATGTCTCTATGAAGGGATGAAAGGAGGAAGAAACTTTGCTGAAATAAGAGACTACGAGAGAGGCTTTCTACTTCTGTATAAGCAAAAAAGTAAGGTTTTTTTAAAATAAAATAAAACCTTTTGGGCAATTGGGCAATTTTTTGGGTTTAAAAAAACAAAATTTGAAAAATTATAGACTCGTAAACTCGCCATAGACTCACGAGTCTATACGAGTTTATGCGAGTCTACCCGAGTCTACTCGAGTCTATCAAAAAATGATTATATGCATAAGTCTTCTCGTTTTTGCTTCCTAGACTCGTAAACTCGTACGATTTTACAAGTCTACCCGCGAGTTTGACAACCATGGCTGACGTTGTATTCTTATGGATTGTAGACAAATTTCTACTGGCAGAACAACATCATGACCGAAAGTCAGACGAAAGGGAGTCTAACTAGTCAACTCCTTAGGAGACGTTCGACAGGCCCACAAAATGTGATCCAACGTCTTATGCCAGTTCTTGGGCTTTCCAGCAACGTGTTTCTTAATGAGCCCAATTAACACCTTGTTGGCCGCTTCGACTTGTCTGTTCTTCTGCGCATAATAAGGTGTTGAAGTGATCAATTTAAACCTTATCTCCTCTGAAAATTCTTGCACCTTTCGGCCAACGAATACAGAGCCTTGGTCCATTGTGATGGGTTCAAGAAACCCGAATCTGTATAGAATGTGGCTTTGGATGAATTTGATTACAGTGTCTTGGTCCACTTTTACCAAGGGCACAACCTCTACCCACTTTGTGAAATAATCTATCCCTACAAGGATGAACTTTTGCTATTTCGACGAGGCTGGTCGAGTCTCCCCTATAATGTCCAATGCCCATCCACAAAAGGGCCACGGCTTGACAATGGAGTACAACTCACTAGCTGGCACATGCTGGATGTTTGCGTGTCTTTGACAATCTTGGCACCCTTTTTCAAATTCTATGAAATCCTTGAGCATGCTTGGCCAATATATTCCCTGTCAAAATAATAGCCACTTCATTTTGTGGCCAGCTTGGTGAGCTCCGCATGTCCCACTATGGAATTCTGAAATGGCTAAATATGCGTCTATGTTCCCTAAACATCTGAGCAACACCCCTTATGGTGTCTTTTTCCATAACTCATTCCTCATCAAGGCGTAGCTTAAGGCTCAATACTTAGTATTTCTATCAACCATCCCTACTGGATTTTCCAAATACTCGACGATTGACTTCCTTCAGTCTGATGGTGACAGATCACTGATGGCGAAAATATTGCGGCGTCCCATATTGGTGACTACTTTCCCTGCCAGGCTATCTATTTTGTTGACTTCTGATAAGCTGATGCCAATGGCGGTACCTTAGACACCACCTTCTCCTTAACTTCAATGAAGTCTCCCAGTTTTTTCGCTGACACTTTGTACCCAGAGGCAATTTGTACTAACTAGTTAGCCTCTTAAATCTCTATCCTTGGTACATGTGTAACACTAACGACCTCGAAGCATTCCAAAAGATGTTTCTCCACTGCGAAGTACACCACAAGGTGTTCTTTGACACACATGTACTCTCGCGTGATCTGTTTAATCACTAGTTCGGAGTCACCCTTTACCTCGATCCTCCTAACACCTAGATCCTTGAGGATCTTAAGGCCAGTGATTAAGGCTTCATACTCCACCTTGTTATTAGAACATTTTCCATCGATCTTACACTTAAATTTAGTAAGATAGCCGCGTGGGGATATTATTAGGATCCCAATGCCCATTCAATTCTTATGACTTGATCCATCGAAATATAATTTCCAAGGACCCGTGTTGACCATTAAAAGCGGCGAATCAACCACTGCGTGGTTGACGATGAAATCTGCCACTATTTGTCCCTTCATTGCCCTCAGCGGGACATAGGTCAGGGTGAATTCAGTCAGTGCTAGTGCCCACTTCCCAATTCGACTATGTAAAATAGGTTTAGACAGCATATGCTTAATAATATCAAAATGCAAAGACACATAAACTTCAACTGGCTTTATATATTGTTTTAATTTCATACAGGAGAAGTACAAGCATAAGCATAACTTTTCGATCATGGTGTACCTAGTTTCAACATCTATCAACATTCGACTAAGGTAATAAATGGGTCTTTCAACACCATGGTCATCCTCTTGCCTTAACGTGCTTCCTATGGTTGCGTCTGATGCAGCAATGTACAACTTCATGCTCTTGTTCATATTGGGTGGCAATAAAATAGGAGGCCATGTGAGGTATCCTTTGATGGTGTTGAAGACTTCTTGTTGCTCTTGCCCCCAGAGAAAGTCACTTTCTTTCTTAGTCTTGAGCAATGGTGAGAACATCTTTGTCTTGCCACTTTGGTTGGATATAAACCTTCTTAAAAAGTTTATCTTCCCCAATAAAGACTGAAGTTGCCTCTTCGTCGAAGGGGGCTTCAGGTCCAAAATTGCCCTAGTTTTTTTTTGGTTGATCTCGATGCCTTTCTTGTGGACTATAAACCCCAAGAAGTCCCCTACATGCACACTAAAAGCAAATTTTAATGGATTCATTTTTAATCCATATTTCCTCATTATCTCAAATGAGTGTCGAAGGTGGTTTAAATGACCATCTTCTGATGAGGATTTTATGACAATGTCATCAATGTATACCTGCATAAAATTTTCAATAAAGTCATGAAATATAGCATTCATGGCTCTTTGATAAGTTGCCACAGTGTTTTTTAAATCGAATGGCATCACCACCCACTCATACGTTCCCAAGCCCTTTGGGAATCGGAACACTGTTTTGGGTACATCATCTTCGGCTATGAGGATCTAGTTGTAACCAGAGTACCCATCAAGCATACTCAAATACTCAAAACCTGCTGCCAAATCGACCAACATTTTTGCCACCGGCATGGATTATTCGTCCTTAGGGGTAGCATTATTTAGATCCCTAAAGTCTATACAGATCCTCAGAGTCCCATTTTTCTTAATAAATGGGACTATGTTTGTTAACTATTCGACGTACCTTACAACCCTTATGAACCGACTTTTAAGCAGTCTCTAAATTTTCTGCTTGATCTTTAAAGTGATTTTTGGAGCGAAACATCGTGGCTGCTGCTTTACTGGTCTTTTGCCTGGTTAAATCGGAAGTCGGTGTTCTACCACACTCCGACTTAGTCCAGGCATCTCGTCGTAATCCCATGCGAAGCAATCTTTGTATTCCTTCAATACCTCAACCAGTTTGAACTTCATCTCCGACCCAACCTTAGTGCTTATGTACGTGGGCCTTTTTGTCGCTCTGTCTCCCAAGTCGACTTCTTCGAGTGGGTCTTGGGCCTGCATTCTTTGTAGCTCGATTGACGGGTTTTCTCAAACCCCAAAGGCTCATTATCATAAATGCAATCAAGCCTCCGAATTTCTGAAGTTGTTGCTTGGCCTTGTTGGCCAATTATTTGCATATTGTTGTCAGCGTTTCTAGACATGTTTTGTTTCTTTCTTGCTTATAGTGCCGACTTTTATTTATTTTCATCCAAATAAGCCAAAATTTGAGTCAAACTCTCTAACTCAGTAGTCATTTTCATCAGTTGTGGCCACCCTATGGGTAGAAGTTCTTCTGTGGGTGTCATTGTAGCGTCGACAACATCCCACATGAACCCGTAATCGGGATCCAAGTTCAAGACGTGACCCGTGTCGACATAGGTGTAAGATCCTGACCCATCATCCTAAGGTGCCACATTTTCTAGGTCTTGGTCAAAAGATTTCTTGGTACCCTTTGTTTCATCCATCCTATAATAACTTTGGTAAACTTAGATGTTCTCAATGACGTCGTCCTTCTGCCAAATGCACAACCTTTGATGGAGTGTCAAAGGCACTGCTCCTATCCCATAAACCCATTCTCGACCTAACAAGAGGTTGAAGTTTGCCTTCGAGTTTATGATCATGAAGGGCATTGATCGGGTAGTGGTGCCCACAGTTAGGTCAACTTGGACCACCCCCAAAATGTTGTTGGTTTTTCCTTCGCAGTTGGATAAAACCATGTTGTGTTGTCGGAGATCAGCTTCATCTTCTCCAATCTTTGTGAACAACGAGTGAGGCATTAGATTGACGCCTGCTGATCAGTGGTTTTTACACGTGATTTTACCGTTTAGTTCAGTTAATCATTTGTTTTGTCTTGTTGCATTTTAGTTGTTTTTATTACATTTTACGCGTCGATTTGGTATTTTCACTGTTTCTAGGTTCAGGTAAACAATAAAGGAGAAGTAGAGAAAAAACTGGGGAAAAATGGCAAGATTTCGGAAGAGTTTTGTTGTGAACCAGCAGCCTGACACGGGTGCCCGTGTCCTGTGACACTGCCCGTGTCAGGGCTACTGAAAGTAAAATCTTTAGCAGTCTGCACGAAAACGATCATAACTGGAGTTCTGGGAATCCGTTTGAGGCGTTCTAAAAACCGCCAGAAAGCTAAGAGAGAGAGCTACGACTTTCATGTTAGAGTCAAAGTCAGACTTGAAAGAGGGGCCTGACACGGGTGCCCGTGTCGTGTGACACGACCCATGTCAGGATGTGCTCAAAGAGGTGTTTTTGGTGGAAAATAGTGGCCTGACACGGCCGCCCGTGTCACGTGACACGGCCTGTGTCAGGACACCTGGGACTTGGAAATTTCACGCGAAAAATGTGTCAGGAAGCCAATACAGCCGCCCGTGTTTTCTGATACGGCCCGTGTTGGTTAAAACGCCTCATCACCTATTTTTCTTGTATTTTTTACACTTGTGATCCCTGAGGGTATTTTGGGCATTTCCCTGGTACTGAGTTTGAATGGAGACTATTTAATATGTGTTTTAAATAAGGAGAAGGGACTTTTTGAACAGAAAAGAAATTTCACGATAAAGATTGGAGCGATCAAGGATTTGGGAACGGAAGATCCTCATGAGCGGAAGCGATTGAAGATCAAAGCAACCAATTCTCTTGTAATGTTGAATTTTATTGTTGAGTTTATTTTTATTATTATGAGTAGCTAAACCCCCCAATGCTAGGGGGTGTTCCTAAATTGACTCTGTAATAACCTTTGGTTTCTTGAATTATATATTTTACTGCTTTCTAATCACCGTTGTTATCGTATAATGTTTTATGGCTTTTCTTATTTGACAAATGGGAATATGATTTACGGTTAACCTTAGGTTTGGAAGAACAAGTGTTAACGCGTATATACGATAATACTATAGTAGATATTGCCTAGAAATGGGGATACCCTATAGTAACCGTAATGTTTTAGATAAAATATATTGCTTGGTATTGTTCCTATACCGCCAAGGAATTGGGGCATAGGGAGAATACCAAAGGGTTTTCTGCTAAGGAATTAGAGTCAACTAATCTTTAAAACTGGTAACGATTGAATGGAGCAGTGATTTCTGAAAATTAAGGATTAAGGTTATTACAAGGTTTTTTCATACACCCTACCCTAGCATGCTTCTCATAACCGTTTAAAACCTTGATTTTACTGCTTTTGCCTTTTGGCTTGATAATTCTAAAGAAACAAACCAAAACCCCTATGACTTTTTGTTCAATTGCATTATTATACCACTTGTGTTCATACGCAGTCCGCGAGATCGATATTCGAGGAATTTCCCCTTCTTACTACATCGATACAATTAGTACACTTGCTAATTTACCGGTCAGCTGCCCCTCTGTCTATAAACATCTTGTTGATGGCTACTCCGTCGACCTTTGCTTTTATGAATAATGGTTTCAAGTGGTACATCATCCCAGGACTAGGTCTTTCAAACATGGTTGTTCGTTCTTCCACCACCCCGTTGTTCATCACGTAGTAACATAGAGGCTTGTCCGCAGTAGCCTCTTCCGTCAGGAAATCCTCTTCCATTTCAGAGACTTCCGACACCTTATCATACTCTGCTGGCAATATCGAAATGATGTTGCAGTTCGCAATGAAATCTTCACCATATGTATCATCATTGGTGTCGTCATACATATCTTCGTCGAAGTCATCTTCCGGTAAAGGGTCATATTCCCCCTCGGACTGAGGAGTTGTCGCGATGAGAATTGGATAGCAAGCTATTAATTAACTTGAATCACAAATCATAATTTACCACCGATCTTTAATTTATCCAAGGGAAGGGAAAAAGAGCGAATAACCCAAAATATGCAATGCAATGCAAAGCAAAAGAGAATCTAAGGTTCGGGGTTGGTTATACCTAGAGAAGGTGTTAGTATCCTAAGTACCTGTAGTACTCTACAAGAACCTCTTGTTTTAATGTGTTATTTGTTATTTTGTCTGCTAAAGGGTAAAAAGAAAAGGGAGACCTAAGGTGTTATTCCTAAGTATGCTCGCCAAGAAATCGCATCTTGTACCTACTTATCATGACGGGAATGGAATCAGAGCATTCGTAGTTCCCCTCGAAGGGTGAAAACAATGTTTAGTGATTAGTTTTAAGAGAAGAGACAAGTTATCATCTTAAGGAGAATACTCAACTAAACCACCACAAACACATGAAATATGAATCTTTGCTTCACATTGAGAGAGGGGCTCCAACTCGGATATAGAATTGACGAGTATGACACATACCTCTCTCAAGTGTAAAAGAATCAACATATTTCTCAACTATGTCATGGGGTAAGAGAATTACATCTCAACTAGGGATGACTCACGTCTAGTTATCTCATGGAAAAGGGGAACTTAATTGTAGATTGTTTAAGTTAACATCCTAAGGGAACTAACCTAATTTTATGAATCTAAAATAAGATTAAAGGGAAAGTCTAACCTAATGTTATCATGATATAGAGGTCAAAGTCTAAAGCCTATATTGATTCAATTTATTGAAGATAAGGTTGACCCAATATTCTAAGGGATCATGAGAAAGAACAATTATCTATGCACGCCAAATCTTAAATTCCTATTTTAATCACGATTCACCAGGGAATGTCACAAATTTAAACCAAGAAATCAAAGTGCTCGAGAAACTATCAAACAATCAATCACAATCCTCAAATAAAAATCCAAATATAAAGGCTCCATATATTAATTAGAAGTTAATCACCAATAAACTTCAAAAAAAGACGTCCTAATCTCCTATTAAAACTTCTAAATAGTAAGAACAAACTATTCAACAACGAACTAAAATTTTAATTAAAACACTTTATAATTTCAAAATTAGAATCTAATAAAAGACTAATAAATATAGTAATAATTAAAAGTTGAGAAAAAACAATATAGTGTAAGATAAACAAATAAGGGTGTGTTAAAAAAAACATGGGTCATTGATAACACGAAATCATATAGATATTTTTATGCATAATTCAACTAAAGTCTAACCGTTTTCGATCCGATTTCGGGTTATTTCCGTGTATTTGTCTGATGTTTTGCAGGTATTCAACGATCACGTCTAAACAAGGCAACATGAAGAAAAGAAGCAATCTCAGATGAAATATGGACGAAAAAGGAGTGAAAACACAATGAAAAGCGCAGCAAGCTGTTTTTGCTGATGTGACAACCGTCACAGCTTCATGACGACCGTCACGCGGGTGACGACCGTCACACCTTGTGACGACCGTCATGCAGGCAAAAACGCCCCACTCAGATTACACGTCAAAGAATCAGTTCCAATTCCCACAGAGTGGACCACTACTCCCTAAATTATCTGCCTCAAGGTCCATCATCTTCAGTGATAACCGTTGGGATTCCACTTCTATAAAAAGGGAAGCAGGGGACTTCAAAAAGGGTGCGACATTCATACCACGAAGTGCTGCCGAATTTACTTTCCAGAGCATATTTTCCAGCAATATTCTTATTTGTTTCTCTTTACCTTTCCTGTATTGCATTTTCCATTCTTCTATAACTTCTATTTTATTGTACGATCAAATTGACATTAAAGACCAGAATCCTGCCAACATCTGTGGAGGATCTGCCCAAAGGCCAATTGGCATATTTACAGGTTTCTCATTTCAATCGATTTCAGTTTTATTATAATGCAAATCATTATTTATTATTTTTATTTATGTTTTATCTTTCCCAAATCCATGTCTAGCTAAACTTAGGTAATCGATATGTAGTAATAATTCGAATGGGATTTGATAACAACTGGTAGAAAAACTTTCTTTTCAAAAAAGTAATTTATGGTCTGAGTGTTTAAAATTGATTTACTAAATAAACTTCGTCGCGAAAGCGAGAACTTATTTAAAAGTAGTTTTGCCACGAAAGTGGGAAATTAATTAAGATACGAACCAACAAGCGAAAGCTGCGGTAAGGTCAGATAGTAAACACTAGTCATTCATTTTAATAACAGCGAAAGCACTTTAAAATGAATTAGAACTTAGAGATTTCCAAAAAGTAATTTTAACCCCGAACGGGATACGAAAGTGTACGTTTGGCCCTTAGGATTATGATTAGCGTCAATAACCATCGTGAGGGGAGAGTCTTCAAATCACAATTTTCTGCTTAAATAAACTTTGAAAATTATTTCATACACCAGTAACTTATCAAATCCCTGAAGAACACAATTACTACGTATCGATTCAATCAATTATAATCTAAATAGTATTCTTAGTTCCCTTTTAGTGACAATCTTATTCCCTTAAACATATTCTACCTAGCTAAACATAGTAACTCCCGAGAACACTAGTTTGACTACGAGTCCCTGTGGGATCGATATCTATTATTACTACGCGATAGACTGTGCACTTGCAGTTAGGTTGTATTAGACATAGAAAGTCGCGATCAAGTTTTTGGCACCGTTGGCGGGGACCCGTTTAGTCAATAGTGTAACCTTCTGTTACACCGTATAGACTAGGTTAACAATTTTCATTTTCCCTTTACTAGTTCTGTCGATTGTATGCCAAGAAATCGGCCGCAAAGCGATATCGTAAAACCTTCAGTCGCAGAACTAGAACGCTTCTTACATTTAAGAAGTAGAATCATTGAGTACCAACTCAAACAACTCAAACATAACACTCCCGAACCTCTCACTCCCATTCCCAAATCAGAAGAAGAAGAACCAAAGATGGCTGAAGGACCTCCAAACAAACCGCTGAAGGCATACGCTACACCATCTCAGATGGAGCCTAGAAGTAGCATTGCTGCCCCAGCTATTACCCGAAATGATTTTGAGCTGAAACCATCATTGCTGTCGGCTGTACAACAAAACCAATTCTCAGGAAACGCAACTGAGGATCCGAACGAACATCTAACGAAGTTTGTACAATACGCAGACACAGTGAAAGCAAATGGAGTTACTCCAGACGCGATAAGACTTCGTCTTTTCCCATTCTCTCTTAGAGACAGAGCGTGGACATGGTTACAATCGTTACCATCCAACTCCGTTACGACGTGGGAGCAATTGAAGAACGTCTTCTTAGCGAGATATTTTCCGCCAAGCAAAACTGCCATGCTTAGAGCTCAAATCAACGGATTTCGACAGAAAGATACTGAATCTCTTTACGAAGCATGGGAACGATTCAAAGATATGATAAGAACATGTCCTCACCACGGTCTAGAAGACTGGGTGACAATCCATACTTTCTATAATGGGCTTCTATACAATACTAGATTGACAATAGACGCTGCCGCGGGCGGTGCACTTATGGCTAAGCCATACGATGAAGCCTATCAACTGATAGAAAACATGTCACAAAACCATTGCCAATGGGGAGGTGAACGCACTCCAACTGAGAAAACCACAGCGAAAGGTGGGATGTACGAGATCAGCAGCCTTGAAAAGTTCAATGCTAAAGTAGATGCTTTAGCACAGAAGATCGATAGTCTGACCGTTAACCCCACTGCAACTGTCGCTGCAGTAACTCCAAATTGCGAGTTATGCAGAAGCACCACTCATAATGCACCCGAATGCCCATTGCTAGCTGGAATTCCACCAGACCAGGTAAATTATGCTCAAGGAAATCCCTACGCAAATACCTACAACCCAGGTTGGCGAAATCATCCAAACTTTTCTTACAAAAGCGAAAATGCATTGCAAATGCCTACTGCTCCGCCAGGATATCAGAAACCAGCTGCTCAGAATGCACCTAGGAAATCGAACCTCGAATTGATGATGGAAAAGTTCATAGCTACTCAAGCTCAAACAAACAAAGAACTCCTGAATCAAAACATACACACTAGCGAGCAAATTAAACAGTTGACAGGAAAAGTAGACGCGTTGGCCACCCACAACAAAATGTTAGAAACTCAGATATCACAAGTGGCTCAACAGCAAGCCTCTGCTGCCGCACCTGCTGGCACATTTCTTGGACAACCCGAACAGAACCCAAAAAGCCAAGCAAATGTTGTGATACTAAGAAGTGGAAAAGAATTGGACGAACCGATCGATCCGAGGACCGAGAACTCAGCCATGCAACAAAAACCAACTGAGCAAGCAGAAAAGGAATCCGAGTTAGAGAAGAAGGAGGACAACGAGAAGGAGGATACCGCAAGTGAAAAAACTCAAGCACCTCCAGCGCCATATAAACCACCTATTCCTTACCCGCAAAGACTAATAAACTCTAAAACTTCAGGACAGTTTAAGAAATTTGTAGAGCTCCTTAAACAATTGAATATTACTATTCCTTTTACAGAAGCGATAACTGAAATGCCGTCATACGCTAAATTTCTCAAAGAAATCCTGTCGAATAAGAGAAAGATTGAGGATAATGAAACAGTTACACTTACTGCAGAGTGTAGCGCCATTATTCAAAACCGCATGCCTCCTAAATTAAAAGACCCAGGTAGTTTCTCCATACCCTGCGTCATAGGAAAGTTCGTAATAGACAAAGCTCTATGCGATTTAGGAGCCAGTATCAGCGTTATGCCCCTATCTATATGCAAAAAGCTGAATATGGGAGACCTCAGACCAACCAAAATGTCCGTACAATTAGCTGACAGATCAGTAAAATACCCCGTCGGAATACTGGAGAACGTTCCAGTACGCATAGGACAATTCTACATTCCAACCGACTTCATAATCATGGACATCAAGGAGGACACTGTAACCCCAATTATCCTAGGAAGACCGTTCCTAGCTACAGCTGGAGCTATTATAGACATGAAGAAAGGAAGGCTAACATTCGAAGTAGGAGAAGAAAAGATAGAGTTCATTCTCACCAAGTTCTTACAAGCACCAGCAATAGACGATACCTGCTATTTAGTAGACGAAATTGACGAATGCATAAGAGAACTTGAAAATGAAGAGACCACGTATTCGGAAATAATAAAGATTCAAATACCAGATATTTCTGAAGACGATAATTGGCGTAAACCGTATAAAGACGACAGCCTAAGCGAAAGCTTAGCACTGACCCCAAACCATATGCCAGGTCCAAAGAACCCATCTTTAGAACTCAAAACACTACCCAAAAACCTCAGATATGAATTTCTAGACGATGAACTAAAAAGACCAGTGATAGTCAACGCCGACTTAGGACAACCAGAAACCGAAAAGCTATTAGAAGTCCTAAAGAAGTACCCCACCGCGTTAGGCTATAACATAAGCGATCTAAAAGGCATAAGCCCTTCGATCTGTATGCATCGAATTACAATAGAGGAAGACTCTAAAACCTCTCGAGAGCATCAGAGAAGACTGAACCCCATCCTAAGCACTGTAGTCAGAGATGAAGTAAAGAAATTGCTAGATGCAGGAATCATCTATCCGATCTCCGATAGTGAATGGGTCAGCCCAGTTCATGTCGTACCAAAGAAAGGAGGAGTCACAGTAGTTAAAAACGAAAAAGGCGAATCAATAACAAAAAGAGTCGTGACTGGAAGCAGGATGTGCATTGACTATAGAAAGCTTAACAAGGCTACGCGTAAAGATCACTTCCCGTTACCCTTTATAGACCAAATGTTGGAAAGATTAGCCAAACATTCATATTTCTGCTATCTAGATGGTTACTCAGGATTCTTCCAAATTCCCATCCATCCTGATGACCAAGAAAAGACTACATTCACCTGTCCTTATGGTACTTTTGCTTGCCGCCGAATGCCGTTCGGACTCTGTAACGCTCCAGCAACCTTCCAAAGATGCATGATGGCAATCTTCGCAGATTTCATAGACGACATTATGGAAGTATTTATGGACGATTTCTCGGTATGTGGACAAAGTTTCGAAGGATGCTTACAAAACTTAGAAATGGTACTAGAACGTTGTGTAAAAGTAAACCTCGTCCTAAATTGGGAGAAATGCCATTTTATGGTCCGACAAGGAATAGTTCTAGGACACGTCATATCAGATAGAGGGATTGAGGTAGACAAAGCTAAAATAGAGATTATAAAGGATCTCCAACCTCCAAAATCCGTACGAGAAATACGGAGTTTTTTAGGACATGCCGGTTTCTACAGAAGATTTATAAAAGATTTTTCGAAAATCACAAAACCTCTAACCGGCCTGTTGATGAAAGATGCTGAGTTCGTCTTCGACGACGACTGTTTAAAAGCATTCGAAACATTGAAATCAGCCCTTATCACCGCACCAATCATGCAACCACCCGATTGGCGACTACCGTTCGAAATCATGTGCGATGCGAGTGATTACGTTGTAGGCGCAGTTCTAGGACAAAGGAAGGACAAGAAACTCCATGCTATCTACTATGCCAGTAGAACCTTAGATCCTGCCCAAATGAACTACGCTACCACAGAAAAGGAACTTCTAGCAGTTATATTTGCGCTTGACAAATTCCGTTCTTACTTAGTAGGAGCAAAAATTATCATATACACAGACCCCGCTGCCATAAGGTACCTAATAAGCAAAAAGGATGCCAAACCAAGACTATTGAGATGGATCCTGTTATTACAAGAGTTTGACTTAGAAATCAAAGATAAGAAAGGAACCGAGAACGTTGTTGCAGATCACTTATCCCGAATAGAAGGCATCAAACATGAACCAGTACCGATAAATGACGATTTCCCGTACGAACGTCTGATAGCCAAACTAGAAAGTGACACACCCAATTCAATCTCGGAAGATCCAGAATTCGAAAAAGCCGTAGAAGCCGTAGAAGCCAAACTAGAAAGTGACACACCCAAGTCACGTTCCACCGGATCTTACTTATCAGCAAAAGAAGAAATTCTTCCACGATCTGAAACACTATTATTGGGACGAACCTCTACTCTTCAAGAGAGGGGCCGACAACATATATCGTCGTTGTGTCCCAGAGGAAGAAATAGAAAATATTATTTCCCAATGCCATTCAGCACCATACGGTGGTCATGCTAGTACATCCAAGACGTGCGCTAAGATTCTCCAAGCCGACTTATTCTGGCCTAATCTCTGGAAAGACGTTCACGTCGCTGTGCAAAAGTGCGATCGATGCCAACGAACTGGCAACATCTCACGACGCGATGAAATGCCTCAGAAAGGAATCTTAGAGGTAGAAATCTTCGACGTCTGGGGAATAGATTTCATGGGACCTTTTCCACCTTCTTTTGGTAATAACTACATACTCGTCGCTGTCGATTACGTGTCTAAATGGATATAAGCCATAGCTGCTCCAACAAACGACGCACGAGTAGTAATCAAACTCTTCAAAAACACAATCTTTCCTAGATTCGGTGTACCGAGACTCGTCATTAGTGACGGCGGATCTCACTTCATATCGCGAATATTCGATAAACTTCTCTCTAGATATGGAGTCCGGCACCGAGTAGCTACACCCTATCATCCGCAAACTAGCGGACAAGTAGAGGTCTCGAACAGAGAAATAAAACAGATCTTGGAAAAGACCGTCGCTACCTCAAGGAAAGATTGGTCGTCAAAGCTACAAGAAGCTTTATGGGCTTATAGGACCGCATTTAAGACACCAATAAGTACTACCCCCTATAAATTGGTTTACGGTAAATTCTGCCATCTCCTTGTAGAGTTAGAGCATAAGGCCTTTTGGGCCATTAAGACACTCAACTTCAACTACACTGAGGCAGGAGAAAAGCGAATCTTGAACTTACACGAGTTGGAAGAACTTCGATTAGACGCTTACGAAAATGCCCGTATCTACAAAGAACGAACTAAAAAGTGGCATGATAAACGTTCAATCAGGAAACAATTTAGTGTGGGAGACATCGTATTGCTCTTTAATTCACGATTAAAACTCTTCCCAGGTAAACTAAAATCTAGGTGGTCTGGACCCTATGAAGTGACTAAAGTACTTCAGAGTGGAGTTGTTGAAATTACCGATAAGATGAATGCGCCGTTCATCGTAAACGGGCAACGTCTAAAACACTATAATAAGAACGACAATAGTCCTCAAGTCAGCAATATAACATTGCTTGAGCTTCCAGCTCAGACACCCGAATAGCTTCTCACCAAGCTATCGTCTGGCTTTAGACGTTAAAAACAGCGCTTACTGGGAGGCAACCCAATTTCCCTCGTTATTATATTTTTCTTTAAAATTCTACTTTGAAAATCCATCGAAAATTCTAAACTCATAATTACTACTACTTTCTACTTTCGTTCATTTTCATACTTTTATTCTTATTTTATTTTCTCTCTTTTGTCTTTTGTTTCTACCGCCTTTCGTTTCTAAAAATCCTGACTTCAATTTCCTGTTTCAAACTTTTCAGGATTTTTAAAAGCCTTCAAAACATTCCTTCTGTTTTCTCCAAATTACCTGCGAGTATGGCCGAATACGACTTCACCAAGGTTCACTTCCGAGGACTCGCTCAAAAGGCAAGATTTGCAGCACTGACCGAAAGAGAATTCGCCTTAACGCTGTATTATGATAATGCTACTATGGATAAACTAGGGATCACAGATAGCATTCAATACCTGTTCAATCAACTGGGTTGGGAGAACACTGCTCTGAAAACACGTTTCGCTACCTACAAGGATCTTACCTATGAATTCCTTAGTTCTTTCAGATACATACCCAACTATGGTTTTGGATCCAGCACAGAGTTGATTACCTTCCGATTGTTTGGAATGGACCAAACCCATAGCCGGATGTCACTAGCTAACCTCCTAGGATTCCCTAGCGGACCACATGTGTTCATCAGTGCAGAAGATGACGATATTGATTTTCAACTCGATCAATTTTGGGGTAGAATCACAGGCGACTATCACCCTGAACCAGACAGAATGTACAATGATGACATACACAACCCAGCTTTCAGATACTTCCATAAGATACTAGCTCACACCTTGTTTGGAAAAGAAGAAAATATTACTGCAGTATCTAAAGAGGAGTTATTCATCATGTTCTGTGCTTCTCAGGGACGGACAGTAAATGCAGTGCCCTTCATGATGAGATCTTTCAAACGCCTAACGCTGGAACCTCAGACACCTATCCTTATAGGAGGCCTAGTAACAATGATTGCCCACGAGCTTGGCCTTAGATTCCATTTAAATGCCAACACTCGTTTTGGTATCATCCGACCCATGAAAATACAATTCTGCTTTAACAGACGCATCTTAGGAACTATGGGACCTGGACCGTATGAGTATCTTATTAACGAAAAACCAGTACAGCTATTCACACTGCCTGATCATCTGATGACAAGCATCCACAACAAGGATAACTGGCTCTATGAATTGGATGAGCCTATGGGACCTCCTTCACCATAGTCAACACCACAGAACTATATGTATGACAGTGACCACATCTCTGAGGCACACGACTATATGTACTATGAGGACGCTGTATCTGAAACTGAAGTAGACCCTACGACTCCTCCGCACTACAACACTTATCCTGAGCCTATCCCTGAGGAGACCACCGACAAAATGGATGCCGTGTTACTCAGATTGGACGACGTCGATACAGCTCTGACTAATGTAAAAGCTGACATCGCAAGCATGCACAGCGAACTGGTAGGCTTCATGGATCTAGTCTGCGACCAACTCGACTACTATTTAGAGAAATTCGATGAGTTGAAGGCACGAAAAGATTAGTTATTAGCTCTTAGTAGTAGTTTCAGTTTAGTCTAGTCTAGTTAGTTTCATCTAATCATTTGGATTTTTCGCATTGTTAGTTTTATTTATGTACTACATACAATTGTTTCAATTTTATGTTATTTCAATTCTAGTTTTTTATTCAATTATTCTGTTTTCGCATTATTTGTTGTTTGTTGGCTGTTATATTACATCACCGTATCAATACTAAGCCTTAAAGTCACTCCGAGTACGCCCTCAGAGCAAAATTCTGCGTTCTGCAGATTTTGCTGTTGTGACGACCGTCACAGCCTCATGACGAGCATCACGCGGGTGACAACCGTCACACCTACGTGACGACCGTCACGCAGTCAAAAAAAACTGATATCTGATAAAACAGGGTTCGTGTTCTCTTCCACTTCCCCCCATTATCACTTTCAATCATCCCAACTCCTACCCCACTACGAATTTTCGTCCTCCCCACATTGAACTATAAATTTCAACTCCAAATTCAACCTCCAAACCTCACTTCTGTCAGTTCTTCCCTCTCTGCAGAAAAACCCCAATCCTCAGAAACCTCTCCATCTTCCAACAATGGCAAGGAATGCAGAAACCCCAGATATCAGTAACATTACCTTCAGTGAAGGAGACTTAGGCGAAAGACAACGAGCAAACTACATTGCATTTCATCAGAGGTCGCTCCAGCCGACTCACTACCCGCACCTTCCATCGCTTACGGAGCTCGGACTCCTTGAAGGCGTAACCTGGATGCTTCAAAGGGCAGGCATCTGGCACCTCTGCACCAACCCACATCCAACATATGAACAACTCACTCTTGAGTTCTTGAGTTCGTTCACTTACGCCACATCCAGCGGCGAACTTAACCAGCACACAGGTGCCGCATGCTTCCGGATGTTTGGCACCAACTATCAGGTGAACCAAAATCAGATTGCCAGCATCCTGCAGCTACCTCGCGGCGACAATGCTCATCGCCGCATCACCGATCAGTTCCAGCACGAAGCTTTCGCGCTGTGGTATCAATTGACCGGCCTCAATGCCGATGGTTGGGACTCCCTGCACGCCACTCATATCCATAACCCAACCATCCAGTACTTTCACAAAGCGTTGAGCAACACTATTTTCGCCAGAGACAGCAGCCACAAAGTGAACTCGAAAGAGCTCTTCTTTCTCCATTGCGTCTTCAACAATGGACCTGTAAACGCTGCCCCGTTTCTGCTGGCTCATATTCAGGCCAACTGCAACCGTGGCTCGAAGCCATTCTACTTTGGCGGGATTGTCACTGCTATTGCACTTGGGCTGAACCTTGGCGACCGCCTCCAGCACCTCCAGTCCATCCCCTCGGTGTTCCTTGACACCGACCACTGCAGAGCCTCCCATCTCATCCGCTCCCGAGCTGACGGCAAATACCATCCGGTTGTGCGTGGCAAGACCGTCCGAAGCATCATCCTTCCGTCCCGCACCCGCATCCATCCAGAGGACTGTACCAACTGGTTGTTCGACCTCACTGCCCCTTCTGCTGCCGCTGCTCCCACTCAGGACCACACTCACGGTTCCGACGATGAAATCCAAGCTGAGTTGGACAGGTCCGAGCAGCCAGAGGCATCGCAGCCTCCTCCTCCCGTAGGTACATCCTCCCGCCGCCGCCGCCATCATCCCATGCCAGACTACACAGAAGAGGACCTCCGCCGCTCCCTAGACCAGCAGGCACAGATACTCACGATGCTACAGCAGTAGAATCAGCGAGCTGACCAGTTCGAAGCTTGGCACCGGACTCAAATGCAACAACTTCACACCGACCAAGCTACGATCACTGAGAGCCTAGCGAATCTGACCTTGCAGGTCGAAGGACTCCGAGACACCGTCTACCACACCGGAGCTATGAGCTATGAGGACAGAGTAGCCCTTGCCAGAGCCAGAGGACGCCAGCGCGGACGTGACAGAGGCCGTGACTAGATTTTCATTTTTTTCCTTCATTGTTTACTATATTTCAGTTATTTGTATTTTCATTTTCAGTTGTATCTCCCTCTCGGATGCTTCAAGAATCAGTGAGAACACTGATCGAGATAGTGTGGGAGCGGAGCCTTATTTCCATTCCACTGTACTCTGAATTTCCTCTATTTCTTTTATTTCCATTTCACTGCACTTTGAATTTTAGTTTTAACACTTTCTATTTCTAGCAAATAAAACTTGTCTATATATTTTTCCCGTTACGCAAACAATCCCCACATTATTCAACGTAAACAAAAATTTTAGTTCGTTCCTCAAAAGCAAAAGCACCACGAGAATGCACCTGAGTTCAAAACAAGTTTTGAAACTCCGAGGAAACAACAGTTCTAACAAAACCAGTATCGTCCAGACACCTTAGATCTCTAGTTTATGTGAGTCGGTTTCACTACCTACGTGTACCAAAGTCTCAAGTGTCTGCGCAAACTCAACCCCAAGTAGTTTATATTAGCAGTCAACACCATCCTAAAACTCTTCTAAGCGAGCGACCGATGCAAATAAGTGTATGATCTCCAAAAAGATGAAAAATCATGAAAAGAGAGCTAAATAGCCCAAAAATATAAGACACGTTTCCTTCTAAGTTAGATGCTCCTCACCCGAGCATTTAGTCCAATGGCACGAAAAACTCATTGAAAAATCAATGACATAAGCATATGATCAATGAAGAAGATCAAAAACAGAAATGAGATCATATTCACTAACAGGTCGACTTGCCATGAAAGTGTGCGGACAACGGGCTTAATGTGATTGCGCTAGAACAAACAGGGTGAACTTGCCGCGAGAACCTTGACACCAAGCTACAGTAGCATGACTGAGACCGATTTGCATAAAAAGGAGACCTCCGAAGACTTGTAGTCCAGTGTCGTCATGATACTCGTCTTGTTCCTACCAAGAATCCCGGTTTTTCCAAACTCTGCGAACGAAGAAGCTGCCTCGTGCTTGCCGACTTTTCCATGTTTTACTTGAGGACAAGCAAAGATTCAAGCTTAGGGGAGTTTGATAACACGAAATCATATAGATATTTTTATGCATAATTCAACTAAAGTCTAACCGTTTTCGATCCGATTTCGGGTTATTTCCGTGTATTCGTCTGATGTTTTGCAGGTATTCAACGATCACGTCTAAACAAGGCAACATGAAGAAAAGAAGCAATCTCAGATGAAATATGGACGAAAAAGGAGTGAAAACACAATGAAAAGCACAACAAGCTGTTTTTGCTGATGTGACGACCGTCACACGGGTGACGACCGTCATGCAGGCAAAAACGCCCCACTCAGATTACACGTCAAAGAATCAGCTCCAATTCCCAGAGAGTGGACCACTACTCCCTAAATTATCTGCCTCAAGGTCCATCATCTTCAGTGATAACCGTTGGGATTCCACTTCTATAAAAAGGGAAGCAGGGGACTTCAAAAAGGGTGCGGCATTCATACCACGAAGTGCTGCCGAATTTACTTTCCAGAGCATATTTTCCAGAAATATTCTTATTTGTTTCTCTTTACCTTTCCTGTATTGCATTTTCCATTCTTCTATAACTTCTATTTTATTGTACGATCAAATTGGCATTAAAGACCAGAATCCTGCCAACATCTGTGGAGGATCTGCCCAAAGGCCAATTGGCATATTTACAGGTTTCTTATTTCAATCGATTTCAGTTTTATTATAATGCAAATCATTATTTATTATTTTTATTTATGTTTTATCTTTCCCAAATCCATGTCTAGCTAAACTTAGGTAATCGATATGTAGTAATAATTCGAATGGGATTTGATAACAACTGGTAGAAAAACTTTCTTTTCAAAAAAGTAATTTATGGTCTGAGTGTTTAAAATTGATTTACTAAATAAACTTCGTCGCGAAAGCGAGAACTTATTTAAAAGTAGTTTTGCCACGAAAGTGGGAAATTAATTAAGATACGAACCAACAAGCGAAAGTTGCGGTAAGGTCAGATAGTAAACACTAGTCATTCATTTTAATAACAGCGAAAGCACTTTAAAATGAATTAGAACTTAGAGATTTCCAAAAAGTATTTTTAACCCCGAACGGGATACGAAAGTGTACGTTTGGCCCTTAGGATTATGATTAGCGTCAATAACCATCGTGAGGCGAGAGTCTTCAAATCACCATTTTCTGCTTAAATAAACTTTGAAAATTATTTCATACACCAGTAACTTATCAAATCCCTGAAGAACACAATTACTACGTATCGATTCAATCAATTATAATCTAAATAGTATTCTTAGTTCCCTTTTAGTGACAATCTTATTCCCTTAAACATATTCTACCTAGCTAAACATAGTAACTCCCGAGAACACTAGTTTGACTACGAGTCTCTGTGGGATCGATATTTATTATTACTACGCGATAGACTATGCACTTGCAGTTAGGTTGTATTAGACATAGAAAGTCGCGATCAGCCATGGGACTAGGCCCACACGAACCCACATCAACAACAACAACGTTGCATGTTGGGGATAAAAAGGAAATGGACAAAAGACATTGCTCAGTACGTGGTTTGTCTCGATCGGACGAACCCCCAAATTAATCACCAAACAAAGATTTTCATAATATTCATACAATACCAATCAAATTGGAGTGAATAGCACAAGTTAAAGAGGACTTCGAGTAATTCGCAAAGAAGAAACAACAACTGAGTAACGCACGAAGGTGAAGGAAACTTACCTGTCGGAGTTCGTTCGACGCGTCTTCGGAGGAAATGCGAATAAGATGAAACCTGGGCTCTATATAGGTATGACTCAAATGCCCTTCCTCTTTATGCAGCAATTTCTTTTGTGAGCGTGTGGTAGTTGTTGTTGTCTCTGCTTTTGCAATGAATGCACTCACCCTTTATAATGCGTGAATAAATTATGCGTGAGAGTGATTCTCTTGTGTGTCCTCTTTGTTTTTTCTAATGCATATATATAGGACTAGAAAATAGACAAGAATGATAATAACAATTAACACAATATTTTTTTTTGTTTTTTATAATAAGATAAGAATAAAAGGAATTAAAAATCATGTTTTTGTGTTTTTTATGATAAGACAAGAGTAAAAAGAATTAAAAATGAAGTTTTTATATTTTTTTATGATAAGACAAGAATTAAGAATTATGTTTTTGTGTTTTTTTAATAAGACAAGAATAAAAAGAGTTAAAAAATCATGTTTTTATGTTTTTTTTAAAGAAAACATTAATAAACAAATTAAAAATAAAATTAATTAATAAAAATAAAACTTTACATTAAATACCTAATTAAATCTAAATAAATTAAATGATTATTTAAATAAAAATTATTAAGAAACGATAAAAAGTCGGGCAGAAAAGTGATCGAAAAAATAAAATGAACACACCAAAATAATCAGCATGAAATAAACATATTGGAAAAATACAGCGTTTGGTCAGATTTTGAAATAAATTTAGACCGGTTTGCCTGTAAATCCAACAAATTTATTCTGACTGACATTTTGAACACTATGCAAGATGAAGCGCATGCTATGTTATGCAGATGATTCAAAATAGAATCTTAGGGTCAAAAATTAAGGTATGACAGATGCCCCTATTTAAGTTTATTTTATCCTGAGACATGGAGATTAAAATCTTCGTCTCGAAGAGATAGGAGAGACTTAAATACAAACATGCATAATTTTTGGCCCTAAGATGGCATACGATGCACATGATATGACATAAAATGATATGAATGCAAGACAGGGATCTGTGACGGAAAAGATGCCACAGGAGATAACTGTATACAGACAATGCTGAAACACAATTAAAGAATGGAAGACCCGATGAGGAACAACTTAGAAAAGCAAGACTCCACGAGGAAAAGATCCAACTCCAGTGGGGATGAGACTCAATTCCACTAGAGAAGAGACTACCAATTGACGATCACATGGTAATTTAAACACATGGTATCTCCTATAAATAAAGATGTATATTACCTATCATAAAGGATATGATAGCCTAAACAACAGGCAAAAAATTTGAAAGGAAGGATAACCTACTACCAACATATGGTAGCCTAAAAAAAAGTATTCAGTTGAAATAAAGGAACGTATATTACCTACTATCAGGTAAATGATAGCCTAAGCAAAGGTAAACACAAAAGGAAAGATGACTTACTACCAAACGCGGTAGCCTAAGCATAGGTATCTGACAAAAAAGATGTGGTATATTACCTACTATCAAACTTATGATAGCCTAAGCATAGATAATAACCTGAAATTAAGCTTCCATGATCAAAATTGATTCAACTTCTTCTTTAACTAAATGATCCATAAAAGATAAAATAAACTTCCCCAACGCTTCAAGGTTGTATGCTATGAACGAGTCTCAGTTTCTTCTTTAATCAAGCATTCTACTTGAAAAGAATAAAATAAACCTCCCCTCGCTTCAAGGTTGTATGCCATGAACGAGTCTCGGTTTCTTCTTTAATCAAGTATTCCACTTGAAAAGGGTAAAATAAACCTCCCATCGCCTCAAGGCTATATACCGTGAACGGGTCTTAGTTCCTTCTTTGATCAAGTATTCCACTTGAAAAGGGTAAAATAAACCTCCTCTTACCTCAAGGTTGTATGCCATGAATGATTCTCAGTTCCTTCTTTGATCAAGTATTCCACTTGAAAAGGGTAAAAATAAACCTCCCCTCGCTTCAAGGTTGTATGTCGTGAACAAGTCTCAGTTTCTTCCTGAAAAGATGAATCCTTGTGGGAAAGTATCTTCACAGGGGATTGGAATTTTACTAGAGATCTATGTCTTCAGCGGGAATCCATAACTTATTGGAGATTAAGAAACATCACTAGGGATCTTCAAAAGAGATTTAGGCCGGTTGATTTATGAAATAAAGAGAAAGACCATCTGAATCTTCATCAAACTTCTCGGAGAGATGCCATTTGGTGGAAGATAAGTTGATAATATTGATAAAATCATTCAGGATAGACAAACTATCTTGAGGAGACTTCCATTTGTCATCCAAATAGAAAACCTGAGGATGAAGCAAGCTGCTCAAATAAAGAGCTGCCACTTGTTGTCTGGGTATAAATTATTGAGAAAATGTTGTAGCACTGCCGCTGAGGAAATATTTGTTCTTCAATGGTTATCCCCAAATAGATTCTTCCCGTGGAAAAAGTGAAAAATAAATGCACGCTCAATCCAGGTTCAAAAGCCTAGAGAGACTCAAAATTGTGATTGTTAGGGACCAAAGTTCAATTCAGGAAATACTGAAGAGAAACGGTCAAGCAAGACTTTACCTATTGAGGAATAAACTTAAATGGGGTTTATCTTTATCCAAAAATGGAAAAGATAACTAAAGCAACCATATTCCACGAGAATCGAACTCAGTGGGGAATTAGAAAGAATGTGCTCTTTCTTCTTAGGGCTGACGACTCTACTTAGAGGGAGAAGACAAACTCGGTCACTTGAGGATAAACACGGCCAAAGTGAAAAAACAAATAAACACAAAAATGCAAAATGTGCAGATGCCATGCATCCGTATAAATGAGCGTATGTTATGTTATGCTTATGCTGACAAAACTAACAAAGAGAAGTAAACCGAAGATGAAATAAACATCTCGAAACGGATACTCGGCCAATCTTCACAAGATAGAAGCATCACTGAGGTGATTGGAATGCCACACACGGAATCACAGTCTTACTTCAAAGCTTCAAACTTATCTAGGAAAAAGAGAGCACTCCATTTGAGGATGAATATCATGACTTCACTTAGGGGACTGTCAAGATGAACCCTACTACTCTATTGGGATGGGAGAAATTCACTAGGAAAAGATCAAACTCGTGATTAGAGAGACTCCATGGGGGATAAAATAAATATCCACAATGAACTGGAGTAGTCTGAAAGGAAGTTATAATTGGAGATACCGGAGCTAAGGCCTCACGGGGGATAAAATAAATATCCACTTATTAGGGAAGCCTAGATTAACATAGTTGCTGAAGATGTCAGAGTCGAAACTTCATGGGGATGAAATAAACATCCGCTTCGCTGGGAAAGATTGAGTTGTAAGAGACCCACTAAGGAGCAAAATAAATTTACTTCACTGGGAAGGTTGAAGCCAAGGAAATTCATTGGCGGATGCTTAGGTTACCAATAGGGGAAATCTTGCACCAGACATGCCATAACTTCTTGAAGTGAAGATTCACCGGGGAATTGTCATGACTACCTGTGGTGGAGACTTAATGGGGAATCATCACACCACTTGAGACATGAACTTTTTGGGGTATGGGTGAATAATTCTACGAGAACAAAGTAGATTTGTATTGATGAACTGCATGGTGGTCTCCATTTTGAACAACATTTGTTGTGAATGGATAAAATAATCTTCAATTCTCAAATGCCCCAAGATCACATAGTTTATGAGAAGAAAGTCATTCCAAGAGGATTTTACAGAAAACTTGGAATCCAAGATGTTACAATATCTTCCAACTCTTGGAGAGATTTGTCGAATCTTGACGTAACTGCCCCAAATTGACTGCATTTTGTATAGCTGAAACTTCAAACTTACCCCCTTAGGGATAGTTAGTCTGTGAAAGCAACAACTGGAAAACAAACTTGCCCCTGATCAGCAGAGTCTTCAGGAAACATGCCCCTGGATATGGTCACCCCTTTGAAATGATTCACCATTTATCATTAGAGTCTCAAGTCTCAAACGATTAAGCTCATTATTGTTGTTCGTATGAAAGCTTCTATGATATCAAGCAATGTTAGCAAGCAAAAAATGTTAATCCTGAAACTGCTAATGCAACACACATGTTAGTCTTGAAGTTTTATTGAAAAGGCTATCACAATAACTTGTGACTGAATCACTAGTTAGGATATGACATTGACTAATTTGACAAAGCCAACACAAATTTTGAGCTTAGCTCATAGGCGTCAGGAAACGCTATCTTGTCGAGTACGCTTTCAAAATAAACCCTGCTTCAATTAGGCCTTTTGAGGGTTGTATCGTGACTTGGTTCACGGCTTAAGAAACAAAGGATATAAGGCTCAAAGTTTATTTGTGCCCACCCATTCTTCGTGATGTTCTCCAATCCTACCTTTAGTTAACCTAACACAAGAACTCATCTCTCAAGAGGAGTTTTGATATGGTTGAGAAACCATTGAGGCTTTGGACATGGATGTCACTCACCTTTTTTCTTTTGGTGTTTGATCACAAGACTTTGTTATTTATTGAGGATTTTTCTTGGTGATCCTTTGTTTTTGCTTTTCGTGTTTCCTTTTATTATTATTTTGTTTTTATTCCCTAACTTTTGCCTGGACAGAGTCTTTGGATTTGACTTTGGAGTCCAGCGGGATGTCCCACTTTTGCCTAAGCCTCCTTCATAGATTTTAACTTAGCGTGCTTTTTATTTTTTCATTTTTTTTATTTATGAACAAGTCATGTGACTCTAAGTTATTTTGACCCTTTTGAAAGGATTGTGACTGCCTCACTCTTTAGATAGTCGAGGGATAATCATTGTGGATTTTTAACTTCCAGCCTCCTAATATGTGAGGAATAGATAAAATGGATTCTTGAATGTTCACTCCTCCTCTTTGAGAGTCTGGGCGCTCGATCAGTTTAATTGAAAACTACCCTGCCCCAGGTAAAAATTGAGGGTTTTTTGTATGTAAAGAAAAGAAAACTCTTACTTCAAGGCTCAAAGGGGTTAACAAGGGTCTATCTTCCTTATATCTCCGGTGTTTGAGGATTTGAAATAATGCCTACATCATCAGCCGGGTTTTACTCAAAAGCATACGACCAGAGATCTTGCATTTTTGATTTCGTCATCCTCCTCCCAGTTCTTTATCGAAGCAAGAGATTGGGTAAAGTTGGCATTATAAAACATGAAAAAGCATTTTATAAGTGAATACAAATGGATTTATTCAAGAAAAACATATTTATTTCATTAATCATTCAAAATAAACAAGTTGTTACATGCAAATCATGCTTTTATAATCAAAGAAATAGTAACAAATGCAAGCAAAGAAATAAACATAAAGGACTTTCTCGAGTTCTCCTCCCAATTTCACCGACTTAAAAGGACTTTCTTGAGTCTTCATATCCATCAGCATAAAGTTGTTCCATTTACAACTGGAATTCCTTATTTGAATGTCAGAACCTCATTGTCGATCATCTCTTGGACTTTTTCTTGGAAAACCTTGCACTCTTCAATCAAATGCCCATTGCTTCATCGTAAAATTCACAACTGGCATCTGGATTGAACTAAAGAGGGCGAGATTTCATGGCTCTGGTCTTTCTGGGTGTCATCATCGAATTTCGGGTAAAACAAAACCATAATTGATTGTAAGTCGTTAGGATTGAATCCAATTTCTTTTGAGCATGACTCTGATGTGTTCTCTGAAGAAACTGTGATAAACAATTCGGAATTACCTGAGCGGCAAGAGCAACATCAATAGGAACTTTCTTACCATCCTCTAGCATAGTAGTATCATATCCGCAAGGCACATGAGAAGACTTTTTACTGTTGCAAGTAATCACCACTGGCTCTAGCATATTAAAATGCGGAATTATGACATTCACCCCTTCTCTAGCGATATGAAGCAGTTTCTGATCCAACATATCTTGGAGATCCCTCTTCACCATAGAACATCCACGAGGATTCTTTGAAATTTTTTTTGCAAGAAGCGTGATTATGCTCATAATAGGTAAGCCTACATAAATTGATGTGCATATCTACTGAAGACCCTTTCATTAAATTCAGGTCAGAGATACAGTATTCTCTGAGATATCCTTCCTCGGCGTTTCCATACTTGGGTAATAAACTTGTTGAGACATTGGGTCCAAAATCTTCAAAAGACAAAATACCTCTTTGCACTAACTTTTGTACTTCAAATTTCAAAGAAAAATAGTGTTAAATGTCATGACCGAGCGACCATTTATGAAATGGACAAAAACGATCATACTTAAACCACCATGGTAGATTCTTTGGGATGGCCGACAGACTCTTTGTTTGCACCAGATTCTTCTGTACTAAAACAAGATATAATTCAGAATAGGCCATCGAGATCAGTTCAAACTAATCCACGTGTTGTTTACTTTTGCTATGAGACCCTCCTTGTTTCTCTCGTGAAATAGCATTAGCAGCTTGTTCCTTCTCATTGAGTAAACCTTCCACAAGCTTTTTAGAATTGTTAGAAACGCTAACGGGAGTCACAAGAATGGGCATTGACATGATTTCAAAAATCACGGTCCTTTAAAGTGGAGTCTAAGAAATATGAGGAGAAAGTTGATTGTGAGTAGCAGCCAGAGTTTCAACCAAAGTAGAGAGCCTTTCCACACCAACCCTCAAAATAGTCACCTCCTTATGAAGTTCATGGTTTTCTTGCTCAATGTTCTTCATTTTATTTCTTTGACTGGCCCGAGTACTATAGTGATGGATTAGCTCGTCTCCTCTGAAAGGAAGAAGCAAGAGTGAGAACCTAGGATGCAAAGAATGCAATGCTAATGACGAATGTAGATGCGCCAATGCAGATGGGTTTCAAGGAACTCAAAGGTTATGTTCACAAACACCACAAAATGGACAATACTTTTAATAACTGAGAATCTCATTTTATTGAAAATAGAGTATAATTTCAAAATCCAATGGTAAACCTATGATGTTTGTAAACAAAAGCTTTGAATTCCATGAAACTTTTATGAACATGATGTTTATGAGTGCATGTATGCACAAACACGGGTAAACAAAGATCCACACATACATTCAAACAGACAAAGACTTTGGTTTGAAAGTCCACGAGCCTGGAGTAATGGTCTACCCATCCCAAATGGTGTGGACTAAGGGTTTATTTGTACCTGCAGAGCAAGGGTTCTAAAAGGTTCCCAAAGTCATCAGTCCATCTTTTGGATATTATCAATTTCCCAAATACTCGGTAGTTAATAATATTCTCAAGAGAACCTCTTTTGAGTGTAGTATTGTGTATCAAATATTTTGGGACTACTCCCTCATAGTCATCGCACTACGTCCTAAGAAAGACTAAGTTGACTTAAGGGTAACTAAAGGTTCCCAGTATCACAGGCTCCTAGGTCGAAAATAGTAAGTGTTTTCACGAATACTCGTTCAACAGTACCATTCTCAAGAGGGCCTCAACTGAGCGGTGATTCTCAAGTCAGTTTGGTCGGGAATCAACTCCCTATAAGCCTTCTCGAATATATCACCTTCCTATCATAAGTGAACTCATGTCCGGGTGTAGGACTTATCTCACCATACAAAGATAACAATCCAAAGCATAAACAAATATAGATAAACATATATACAACAAAAACACAAATAAACAAGTTAGGGGGAACCCACAAGAATGTGTAAGCTTCCCTAGTGAAGTCGCCGTTTCTATAGCGGTGAGAATCAGATACCAAACTATTAATTAAATTGAATCACAAATCATAAATCACCCATCAATCTTTAATTTATCCAAGGGAAGGGAAAAAAGTGAATAACCAAAAATATACAATGCAATGCAAAGTAAAAGAGAATCTAAGGTTTGGGGGTTGGTTATACCTAAAAAAGGTGTTAGCATCCTAAGTACATGTAGTACTCTACAGGAACCTCTTGTTTTAATGTGTTATTTGTTATTGTGTCTGCTAAAGGGTCAAAATAAAAGGGAGACCTAAGGTGTTATTCCTAAGTACGCTCGCCAAAAAGTCGCATCTTGTGCCTAAGTATCCTGATGGGAATAGAATCAGAGCATTCGTAGTTCCCCTCAAAGGGTGAAAACAATGTTTAGTGATTAGTTTTAGGAGAAGAGACAAGTTGTCATCTTAAGGAGAATACTCAACTAAACCACCACAAACACGTGGAAGATGGATCTTTGCTTCACATTGAGAGAAGGGCTCCAACTCAGATATAGAATCGATGAGTATGCCACATACCTCTCTCAAGTGGAAAAGAATTAACATCTTTCTCAACTATGTCATGGGGTAAGAGAATTACATCTCAACTAGGGATGACTCACGTCTAGTTATCTCATAGAAAAGAGGAACCTAATTGTAGGTTATTTAAGTTAACATCCTAAGGGAACTAACCTAATTTTATGAATCTAAAATAAGATTAAAAGGAAAGTCTAACCTAATGTTATCATGCAATAGAGGTCAAAGTCTAAAGCCTATATTAATTCAATTTATTGAAGATAAGGTTGACCCAATATTCTAAGGGATCATGAGAAAGAACAATTATCTATGCACGCCAAATCTTGAATTCCTATCTTAATCACGATTCATTAGGGAGTTTCACAACTTTAAACCAAGCAATCAAAGTGCTCGAGAAACTATCAAACAATCAATCACAATCCTCAAATAAAAATCCGAATATAAAGGCTCCATATATTAATTAGAATTTAATCACCAATAAACTTCAAAAAAAAAAGACGTCCTAATCTCCTATTAAAACTTCTAAATAGTAAGAACAAACTATCAACAACAAACTAAAATTTTAATTAAAACATTTTATAATTTCAAATTAGAATATAATAAAAGACTAATTAAATATAGTAATAATTAAAAGTTGAGAAAAAAATAATATAGTGTAAGATAAACAAATAAGGGTGTGTTAAAAAAAGAAGAAACATGGGCCATGGGACTAGGCCTACACGAACCCACATCAATAACAACAACGTTGCATGTTGGAGGAAAAAAAAAAAGAAAATGGACAAAAGACACTGCTCAGTACTCTTTCCCTCTCGCACGTGGTTTGTCTCGATCGGACGAACCCCTAAATTAATCACCAAACAAATATTTTCATAATATTCACACAATACCAATCAAATTGGAGTGAATAACACGAGTTAAAGAGGAATTCGAGTAATTCACAAAGAAGAAACAACAACTGAGCAACGCACGAAGGTGAAGGGAACTTACCTGTCGGAGTTCGTCCGACGCGTCTTCGGCGAAAATGCGAATAAGATGAAACCTGAGCTCTATATAGGTATGACTCAAATTCCCTTCCTCTTTATGCAGCAATTTCTTTTGTGAGCGTGTGGTAGTTGTTGTTGTCTCTGCTTTTGCAATGTATGCACTTACCCTTTGTAATGCGTGAATAAATTATGTGAGGGAGTGATTCTCTTGTGTGTCCTCTTTGTTTTTTCTAATGCATATATATAGGACTAGAAAATAGAAAAGAATGATAATAATAATTAACACAATATTTTTTTTTATAATAAGACAAGAATAAAAGAAATTAAAAATTATATTTTTCTGTTTTTTATGATAAGACAAGAATAGAAAGAATTAAAAATTAAGTTTTATTTTTTATTTTTTATGATAAGGCAAGAATTAAAAATTATGTTGTTGTATTTTTTTATAATAAGACAAGAATAAAAAGAGTTAAAAATCATGTTTTTATGTTTTTTTAAAAAGAAAACATTAATAAACAAATTAAAAATAAAATTAATTAATAAAAATAAAAATTTATATTAAATACCTAATTAAATCTAAATAAATTAAATGATTATTTAAATAAAAATTATTAAAAAATGAAATAAAAAGCCGGGCAGAAAAGTGATCAAAAAAATAAAATGAATACACTAAAAGAATCAGTGTGAAATAAACATATTGGAAAAATATAGCGTTTAGTCAGATTTTAAAATAAGTATAGACCGGTTTGCCTGTAAATTCAACAAATTTATTTTGACTGACATTTTAAACACTATGCAAGATGAAGTGCATGCTATGTTATGCAGATGATGCAAAATAGAATCTTAGGGTAAAAAATTAGGGTATGACAGGAGTGTACTCCGGTTCTTTTTTGTTTTCATCCTCAGATGTGTACTTCAAACTCTGGGTTGACATTACTCCCTTTTCTCCTGAAGTCTCAATCATCACGACCATTGTCTGGTTCGTCACAAGTTTTCCTTTCTCGACCCATTTCGTATGTGGGTGCTGCCGTTTCAGGCCCGCGGGTCCCATAAGTTTCAGAGTCAAAGTCGAAACTTCTCTTGCTTCCTTCTTATTTCGTTGATATCTCGTCCATTGTATCCTTGTCATGGGGTTTTTTCATTTGTAGTTGGGAGAAACCTTACAACCTCTAAGCTCAACATCCTTATTTGGGGCCTTTGCTCCCTTCTCCAAATCAAAAGCCTTCCACTTCGGATGTTTGCTTCTTTGTTGGCTTAATGGTGCCGTCCACTTGTCTTGTGGGGTGTTTGAGGGTGGCACAAATGTTTTGGGGCGGCCTTTTTGTCGAACACGGCGTTGCACTTCGGGCATAACACAACCTTCGACCCGCTCACCCTGCATTTCTTCTAGAAATCAGTCAAACTCTCACCAGCTCAAGGGTAAACTGCCTCGAGCTTCTCTTCAATCTTTTTGTCAGGACTATCAGTAGCCTCAACCATCATGCACTCAACCATTACATCCATTTGGCGGTCATTGAGACCTTTAGTAGCCTCCACCATCATGCAGTCGTATAGCTCAGAATACGAAGCCTCTTCGACTTTCAAAGGATCCGTGTCCACTTGAATTTTTGGTCTTTCGTTGAATTGAAGCCGGCCTTCCTTTAAAGCTTTCTGCACTAAATCCCTGAAAATAAACATTGAGATGTCCTATGACCCAAGAAATTATGAAATTTACAAAATCCTCTTTTTCTCTTTTATTCTAACGGTGGATCTTTTGCCCCAAGAGGGACAATAATCTGACCATCTTTAACCATCAAATCAAATATTTCATCACACTTAGATACATCAAAATTATACATTTTTGTGACATATTTGTCTGTTTTTTCAGTTTCGACAGGATTTTTTCTATTTGACGATTTTACTGATTTGCATGTGTACGGGGGTCCAGGCTTTAGTTCAGCCACATTGACCGCGTTACTCTCGACAAGTTCCTCATCAGTAGATGAGTATTCATCAGTGGCTACATACGAAACTTTCTCTTTTTTGTGATATCTGGTGGCCTGGGTTTTCTCATTTTTTAGACGCTCAACCTGATGGACTCTATCCGTTAATTGAGCCATGTCTCTAAGATATTGTGTGTCTAATTTTTTCCTAATCGAATAATTTAGGCCACCAACCGTTATTTCGACTAGTTCGTGCTCAGGAACTTGCATGAAGTGTCGCACTTTCAACAGTCTAAACCTGTTAAGATATTGGTCTACAGACTCTATAGTTTTTCGTTTGACGCTGACTAACTCTTTAAGACTAATTTTCAATTGTCCCATGTAAAACTGTTCGTGGAACAATTTTTCCAATTGCCCCCAGGTATGGACAGACTGTGGGGGTAAAATGGTGAACCAAGTGAATGCATTCTTGGTGAGGGATTTGGGGAAGTATTTTAACTTTAGTTCTTCATTGTTTGCTATGTCGTCAACTTCAGTTTGGTATCTGGCAACATGTTCAACAGTGGACTCCTCAGTCTCTCCGACAAATTTAGTAAACTTTGGCACTTTCCACCCTCTGAGTAATTCTGTTTATAGGATAAAGTCTGGTAATGAGGACGTATACATTGGTCGTTGAAGGCCTGGATTCGCCCCATTGCGAACCATGATTCGTTCCACCATGGCTTCCAAGTTGGGTTCACCAGTCATGGCTTCGTGTCAAACCTGCTTGACCATACCTTCGGGATCCTGGTTCATGTAATAAAACAATGGGAGGCCTTTGGGCCACCCTAGGTGCGTGGTTAGCCTCATGAGGTTGTTGGTTAATTATTTCGTCAAACACTTCGTCTTGTCTAACGTGCGTCTCCGGTCGAGGTGGAGGCGTCTGTCGACTTGTGGCCCGAGGAGCACCCAAAAAATCACCTACCTGCATCATCTCAGTCGCCAGTTGTTGTTAACTCTGAGTCGACTCGTGTATTAATGGCCTTAATATGGTGCCAATTTGCTGAGTCAGCATGTGGACCATTTCGTGGTTACTTTCGTCCATTTGTTGCCTCACAATAGCGACATAACTTGTCGTAAAAGTTAGGAACGAAAATGATGGAATACTAAAACCCAGAGGCCTTGTGAATTGGTTTGTCGAAGGCCCTAATCCCTGATATAGGGAGAATGCTGACGAAGAGCCTTCTCCAAACAGTGGGCCACTATGGTGCAGGCTCGATATAAACTCTGTCGGCATCCCAAAGGCCATGGGGGCTGGCATTGTGAAACAAGGCATATATTTCCCTCCAGCCCCTATCACCATGGGCCTAGGTTCAAGTCAACGCGGTGTCACGACAGGCCCACCCTGAGCCGTCGACACTACAGACACAATGTCGGTGTTGATATCAGTTGTTTGAGTCACAACTATATTTCCCTCCGAAGACGGTTCTTCATTTGGACGTGGCATCACCATCTTACCACTATGCAAATGCGTGCACCTAAACCCTTCAGGTCCCACCAGGTGTGCCAATTTGTTCGCACACAGTTTTTGCATGAACAACCTCTGACCTCTTAATGCAGTTTTACTTGCGGGACCGGTCAAACGAGTCCCAGAGCACTAGGTTTGGGGTGTATGGGAAGAATGGTGGTATGGAGTCTATTTGAAATAGACAGAGAATTATTTCTAAGTGAGACTGAAAATCTAGAAAAGTGTACAAAGGAATGAGAAATAACTTATGTAAAAGGATTGAAAGTAAAACCAACAAGGCAAAGACACATTTGGAATTAATAACATAAATTGCTTATAAGAAGGGAAAAGTTGACGCGATATTACATCTTGTAGGAGTAAAAAACTCTTTTCTCGTAACGCTTTGGTACTCAGAGTGTTTTCCTTACAATCTTACAAAAAGTGCCCTCCAGAACGAAAAACATACATTGCTTTAAATAGAGAAAATAAATAATTGCCACATTGAATCTGATGATGCCACGTGCTCGCCCACTACCTCTATAACTTCCCATGTCTTTGGATTTCAAATCCATTTCCCGCTCAAGCAAACGTCCTTTTGCATTGACTTTAGCTGTCTCAGTCGACTGACGCCAACAGGGGTCGACCCTACAATCTTCTGCCTGTCGATGTCGACCTTCTTCATCAACGGGATATTGAGCATGTCGACCAATTACTACGTTGCCACATCTCTGGTCGAAACTTCCAATCAACAAGAGTGCAAAATTTCTTCCAGGCAACTGTGATGAGCTTCCTTTTGCAAGGATCACCAGTCCAAATAAAATTCCTGATGCATTTTTCTAGGTCTTTAATGAGGCTAGCAAGCCAAGAATAGATATGGAGGCTATAAGTGAGCATGCTATGGATGCCACTCTTGACAAGTTGAACTCTCCCAGCCATGTTGAGGAGAGAGGCCTTCCATTTGGATATTCTAGTTGTAAGCCGGTCCACAATAGCTTGAAAATGCATGGCTTTAGGTCGACCTTTAAAGATAGGGACACCAAGGTAATCAAAGGGAAGTTGCCCAACCACAAAGCCAAGAGAAGTAGCAAAAGTAGTGAGCCTTTGATGGGGAATTGAGCCAGCAAAGATGGTTGATTTGGATGGATTCACATGTAGACCAGGGCAATTGGCATATCTAATGAAGAGAGATTTTAAAGCATCCACATTGGAACTTTTGGCTTTGCAAAAAATCATAATATCATCAATATAAAGAGCATGTGAAGGAATTGTGTGATTAAGAGGTCCTTTTATAAGATCTAGCTTGCCCTTCTCCACCAACATAGTAATTTCCCTGCTGAGCACATCCTCTGCTAAACAGGAAAAGAAGGGATAGAGAGGGTCTCCTTGTCTGACCCCTCTCCTACATTCAAACTAACCAGCCTGGGCCTCATTGATAGAAACTGACAACCTGGCAGAATGCAAGATGGCATTGATCCAGTCACAAAACTTATTAGAGAATCCAAACTTCTGAAGGACCAGAAGCAAAAAATCTCAATCCATTGTGTCAAAAGCCTTCCTAATGCCATTTTTAACAATAATATTTCCACCATATGACCTGTTTTAAAGGAGGTTGATTGCCTCAGAAGAGGGGACGTGGGAGTAAACCATGATGCCCGGAAGGAAAAAGCCATATTCCACATCCAACCGTCTAGTAGAATCGACCCTAGGTGCCAGGGAAGGAATAGAAGCACCCTTAGAGTGACCAGAGTTCATTACAGAGGATCCAGCCAAAGGAGACTTCAAAGCCCAATCAAGGTGACCATTCCCCCTACAGGATCTTTTGGCACAAACACTTTTTTACTCTTAGAATCTTTATTCTTGGCAAGATCACATTTTGGCTTAGTTTCCTACAAATACCTATGTGATGCCAAATCAACTTGCAGTGATCACAAAAGTCAAGGATATTTTCGTAGGCCACATCCACGAAAAACACATAATTTTTCCTTTCCACCAGGATAGAGTTTATGATCTTAGCAGTAAGGTCTAAATCCACAAAGATCCTAGCAAAGTGACCAAAAGACCGATTGAACATAGCCTTCATGGTGGTATCATCCATACATATAGGACTACCTATGGCACTGGCTATAACATACAAAATTTTGGGCCTCCAGTATTCCCGCGAGAGGCCAGAGATTCAATCCATACCTGAGCAGAAGTTTGGTGGTGAGTATAAGGATTAAAATCTTTGGACCAGGCAAACAAATTTAGAACTCAAGGATTTAAATTCCAAGAACTGGTGGAGCGAACCTGTTGAAGATCTTTGATACTGGAAAAGGAGAATTCAAAAAAGCCCCTCCCAAGCAGGGGCGGAGCTACATACATAAGTATGTAGGCCTATGCCCCCACTTAAATTAAAAATTTAGTTCTACTATTATACTCCTCTCATAGTAATAGTAATAATAGCATTGCACTAAATACTTATCTCATTTTTAAATACTCCCTCCGGTCATTATTATAAGTAAAAATAACTACTTTTACATTGATTAAAAAGATTAGTTAAGTGTAATTAATTTTCTTGATTTATGTACAATCAAGATAAAATTTACTATAATATTTTTAGTTATATTTGATGAATCAACTACCAACATTAAATGTTTTTTAATTAAATTAAGGATATAATAGTAATGCAAGCATTAATTATTCTAAAAGTTAATGATTTTTGCTTATAACAGTGACCAAGATTTAAAGTCACATTTTTGCTTATAATAGTGGCAGGAGGGAGTACACTTCAAAATAATTTATTAAATGATATATTTTTATTCTATATTTTTAAAGTTAAAGAAAAATTAATGATCTATAAACTATAAGTTGATTTGTGAAAATAAAATATGTTGTATAATTATAAGTATAAAATAAAAAACTATTAATAATTTTAAAATAATAAAAAATCATAAAAAAATCATAATATTTATTTATAAATAATATATTATTTTTAGCATAATAAATTTATAAATTTTGCCCCCACAATTTACACTATGCCAAAAATTGTCTTTAGCAGCGCTTTTTTTTACCTTTAGCAGCGCTTTAAAGCGCTGCCTAAAGTGGCGCTGCTAAAGGTAAAGGCAGCGCTTTTTTTTGTGGAAAAAGCGCTGCTAAAGGCATCACTTTTAGCAGCGCTTTTTTACCCCTTTAGCAGCGCTTTACAAAGCGCTGCCTATTCTCCCTCCCCCTCCCCCCTTTAGCAGCGCTTTATGAAAGCGCTTTTGTAGACCACCCTTTAGCAGCGCTTTTTTAAAGCGCTTTCTTAGACCCCTCCTTTCCTAACCTATAGCAGCGCTTTCTTGTAAAAGCGCTGTCTATACTTCCCGTTTTTTAAAATTTTTTTTTTTGAAAAATCACATTTTTTATATATTTTTAGACAAACCTGCTTATAACAATTAAATTCCCTGCTTATAATTCAGGCCTTAAATATAACTTGGCCTTTAAACATTGTAATTCAACACTTGGCCTTTAATTCAACACAATATAACTAAACATTGTACATTATACAATAACACTTTGCAATTTACACATAATTAACTCAAGTAGAATTTACACATAATTTAAACATTGTACATTATACAATATACAATATACAATATACAATATACAATTTACACATAATTACAAATCCAATATACATTATAGAATTCTTAACTCAATCATAAATTGACACCATTCTTCCTTAATTTCTTCCAATTTTACTTTCGAGTACGTAGCGCATTTGAATTCATCAAAATACTACATAATATAACAGAACAAGCACGATTTAATACTAATTACTCAGATGAAATATTAGTTAATTATCAAAATGAATCATATAACTCATGAATTGATCCATACCATGATTGGAATCTCTAATTGACCAGAAAGAATGATTTCCTTCATAAAGCGCAGTACAAAATATATGCAGTCAATCCCACCACGCTGACGAGAACACTGTATTAGGAAAAAAGCGAACGAACATTTATCAGGATATATAGTTTAAATAGTTTTATAAGTAGAACCACTATAACAGTCAAACATGGGAAAATATACCTCCACTCTGATCCAGTTGATGTTGCTAGCCCTGCTTTTTGGCACTGTTGCATCTCTCTGTGCTCTGTATATTTGTATAACTCTAACATAATATAAACACATATTTAGAACAATGTCACATAATAAATAAACATATATAATTATTCAGAACACTATATATCATCACTTACGTATCAACCATGTTCTTCAGATTTTCATATTTGTTTGTATCGCCATCCAATGAATCTATATAATACACTACTTCTTTAATCGGATTAATTGCGACCAATAACCAGTGACCACTATAAAATAAGACAACAGTTTAGACGGAAATGTTATATAATATGGCAAAAATCTAACAATTATAATAAATGAATTTAGAATAAAAACTAACCCATGGCCAGTATTATATGGCAACATAAACAACTTCTCTGTATTCGCACCCATAAATCTCTGGACTGTGTACTCTTTGACTGCTTTTGGTGTCTGGTCTATTGTCCGTGAGTTGACACTGCTAGCAGATAAGAATGCGAATACTGAAGTCAAATCAGCGGGGACCAACAACTTGTCATACAAGAGCCTAAAAAAAATATAATCAACATTAGATTATTCAGTTAAACGAGCGAATTTTAAAATGTTCAATTATCTAATTAAAATGGATCGAAGTACCTGATGTAGGAATGCATAACCCCAACGCCCAATTCTAAATGTTTGAAAACCTGGTCGAAATCCTCCTTAGCAAGTGTTTCGGGATATTCAAAACCGAAAATACCTTGATCCATATGTATTAGACGGATGCCGCCCTCAGGCACGTTTGTTGTCCCTACATATGTTTGAAGGCACATCCTAAATTGAGGAACAAATGCTCTTTTTGTCTCGACCTTTTTTTTGGGCACCTTGGAAGTTTCAGGCATGTTTCCCTTGCTGACTTGTTGCGACTGCTGATCAAGAACCTAAAAGTCATATATAAGTTCAGTAAATAATTTATAATAAAATAATCACTTAAACTGTAGTACTAGTACCTGTAACTTTGATGCAGCTGAATCGGTATCCCGCACAATAATTTTATCATCTTTTGTTTTGGATTTTGTGGGAGTCTAAGATCATCATGTCAATAAGAAAGTGTAAATGTCAGAATAACTTTCATGTATGGGTAATAAAACATTGGAATATTACAAGGTTCAACCTACCTCATCCTCTATGAAAATGAGATTCGCCGGCCATGCTACATAAGCTCCTATCGCGTCTCCCACCATTGTTGCGTCTGATACATCGTCTGGTATAGGCAACAACGCCCCCCCCCCCCCCCTCTAATGCAATATCAACAAATACTTTCAAAAATCCAGCAGGGAGGGGTTTATGGTGAAGTAAGTCTCCCAGGGTGTTATGCACCTTTCCCTTGCCAACCATGCGATAAGTCGGCGACGATAAATATAGTCGACAAGGTGAAATGCCCTAAACAAATAATGATCAGTTAATGTGTCAATTAAGAAAAATGTGCTAAATTAATTTCAATGTAATATATACAATTACCTCTGGAAGCTTCTGCGGACAACCGATACTATCTTTGTCACTAGTAGCTTTACCGGCCTCTGGAGCGCGCCTTTCGGACATGTATCTCTCCTTATCCTTCTGTAATTCACGAATTTGAGCTTTCATTTCCTCCAAAGTAGCCATCACTTCTTTATTGGTTGGATTTTTTTTCCTTGGCTGCTTATACAGTTTGGATGGAGTGACACCAAATCCCTTGCCCCTCACACGCCCAGAGTACTCAGGAATATTCAACACCCGACTCAATAAACTCCTGCAATCATCATCTTCAGCAGGAGTTATAGTCTGGGATAGGGACTCCTGAAATATAGATAAAAGCATATTTAAATATTTTATACACTTTGTTCAAACACTTTGTTCAAAAACTAATGTTGTACTTACACATTGTTCAAACACTTGTTGAACTTCTTCTTGGACGGCTCCATCTCTTCCCACCCGGGAAGCCTTCCATACGACATGGTCTGGAAGAGATGTCGCATCACTTTTCTCCTCTTCCAACTACGCATTAAGACGAACAATAAAGCATTATATCCTATTATGTATACTTACTATTTTTTGTAAATAGATCATATTAAAGCATATATATATGCACTTACTAATTTTTGTTCTAAGCGTGCATATCCCAAACGCCCCTTTCTATATGGATACGCAGGGTTTGATGCCCGTTCCCGATTTACGCCACTCTTAACCTGAAAAAACAAGTTTAAGTCATATCAGTTTGTTTGTGGAATAGGTATATATATTATACATTGTTCATGATAAGTTGTACTTACTTCAAATTCTTTGGTTCTTCGCTTTGCAACAAATGTCTCCCATTCTGCATCCGAAATCAAATCAGCGTACTTCGCTGGACGCTCCGAGTCTACAAAGTTGCCATCAGAATCTTTAAGAAATTTGTTGGTTAAAAACGCTCTAAATCCCCTCAAGCGTTTTCCGGCCAACTGAATACAATATTTTCTCCTAGAATCCTCAATATTAAAAGATCTCTGCAAACAAATACACATACATATAACATGTTAGTATAATTAATTTAAAGATGTAACTGTCAACATAATTAAAAATGATCAAATCTCATACTTGAATCTCGCTCCAAATTTTATTCTTAGCCGCTTCTAATGCAGGAATTCTCCAGTTATCGCAAGTAATCGGAACTTGCGAACGTACAACTGCTCCAATATAACTTGTCAGCAGCGCACCATTAGGCTCAACCAACTGATCTCTTTCATTCCAATGGACATCGTATTTTACACCTCTATCTCTCGCACAGATGATTCTTTTCATTATCGTTATGCCTCTTTTAATTTCGCCTTCAACGTCTTTGGGTGTTTCTTTTCCATCATGTGATGTTTCCTCGTTGCTGGCCATAATATACCTATAATTCAGAATAACAACAACAACAACAAATATCAACAACAATAACAACAAATGTCATATTAAACAACAACAACAAACCATCTATATCAAATATAAACTATATCTCATATTTATAATCAACAACAACAACAAATATCATATTAAACAACAACAACAACAACAATCTATATCAAATATACACTATATCTCATATATCATATCAACAACAACAACAAATATCATATTAAACAACAACAACAATATATATATCAAATATATATATCTCATATTTTACATCAACAACAACAACAAATATCATATTAAACAACAACAACAACAATATATATCAAATATATATATATATATATATATATCTCATATTTTACATCAACAACAACAACAAATATCATATTAAACAACAACAACCACAATCTATATCAAATATAAACTATATCTCATATTTTACAACAACAACAAACAACAAATATCATATTTTACAACAACAACAAACAACAAATAGCATATATCAAATATCAAATATCAAATATATCTCAATAACACTAAACACATTAAATATCATATATTAAACTATATATATATATATATATATATATATATATATATATATATATATATATATATATATATATATATATATATATATATATATATATATATATATATATATATATATATATATATATATATATATATATATATATATATATATATATATATATATATATATATCAACAACAACAACAAAAACAATCAGAACAACAACAACAACAACAACAAATAACACAACAACAACAACAAAAAAAACTCAAATATCTCATATTTTACATCAACAACAACAACAATATCATATATATCTCATATATCATATTAAACCTTCAATATCATATTTTACATAAACCTTCAATATCATATTTTACATAAACCAACAACAAAAACCATCAGAACAACAACAACAACAACAAATAACACAAAACCTTCAATATCATATTTTACACTAAACCTTCAATAACTCAGATAACACAAAACCTTCAATAAAAACAACAACAACAACAATATAAAGCCATCTATTATGTTCAAATACCATCTATATAAAACCATCTATATCATCAGAACAACAATGGTGAAAAGATAAAAAAAAAAAAAAACAAGAAAAGCAGAGCAAGCTTCACGTACCGTAACAATGGTGGACCGGCAATGCAGACGGATGGATGAACTCAAAAACGGACGGTGAACGGTCGGTGATGGTCGGAAGGATGATCAGACGGAAGAAGGCGATGATCGGACGATGAACAGTGGGTGGTTGGTTCGTGTTTTCGTTCGCCAGAGAAAGAAGAAATAGTTAGCGTGACTGTTCTGATTCTATTAAAATTCTGGAGGGTATTTTAAAATTATAATATGAATACCTTTAGCAGCGCTTTTAAAAGCGCTTTCATAGGGTGCCTTATCAATTTCATATAGCAGCGCTTTATATAAAAAGCGCTTTCTAAGGGTCCCCCTTTAGCAGCGCTTTTAAAAAGCGCTTTCTTAGGGCCCCCCTTTAGCAGCGCTTTTTAAAAGCGCTTTCTTAGACCCACCATTTAGCAGCGCTTTTTTAAAAGCGCTGTCTTAGGTAGGCGCTTTTTTTCTTTTTTTTTATGGCCTTTTAGCAGCGCTTTTGTAAAAAGCGCTGTCTTTCTATGCGCTGCTAAAAGTGATTTCTGGCGTAGTGTTAAGATTTCTGGCTCCGTCCTTGCTCCCAAGCGAGGTGAGCCCCCATTTACCCAGAGAGCTCAAGATATCAGAAAGTTTCTTTTTCAAATCCTCCACCTTCAAAAGAGTCGCTCCTTTTGGCCATATGATTCGACCATGAAGGTTATGCTTACACGATTCAAGGCCCGCCATATATTCATCCTCTGGAATGGTGATTGAGATATGATCCCCTTTGATAATCGAGTGAGGGAGCTGGCTGATAGGGATGTCACAGACATTATTGACTGCTTCAATAAAGGATTTCTTCGAGGTGGTGGAAACTTTGGAGTTAGAGGTGCATGAGGGAGTCTTTGGAGAGAAGGAGTCTAGGAATAGCCAAGGGATAATAACTAGAGCAGCCATGGAGGAGGACAATGGAGAAGGAGAGTTTGGGCGATAGTATTAGCGGATGAGAGGAAAAAATGACTTGAGGTAGGAAAAAATGTGATCACACAGTTTAAACAGTGGAATAAAAGAAAAGTGATAAAGAAATATTTGAGAAAGATTAGTGAAGTTGAAAGGTGTGCAAAATAGCCACATTTTAACCATGAGAAAATAAATAGAGGTCTTATTCAATCAAGATTTACTATAACAAATATTTTATAAAGTCCTATTTACCTATTGTTTAATCCTAATAAATTTGAAGTCTTGTGCAATAATCCGCCTTACACACCTTTAAAGATAGCTTTATTTACACATTAAAACTATCTACAAATATACATATAAATAAATTATTATTTATAGCTTTTTAAAATTACAGCATATTTTACTTAGGGATGTGATTTAAGTTTTGTAAAGCTAATTAAACTAAATTAAATATGACATTGAATAGGATTTGGGCAAGGTATTATACTACTCGTCCTCCTATCCGTGATTTAAAAAAATTATCGTCCTCGAGCCCATATCCGTGTGGGCGTTAATTTTAAACTCGTTAATTTCCATTCTTGATCATTTGAAGGATTGTCTTTTTTTGCTTAAAGGGAAGGTTAACAAGAACTTTCACCTCCTTTTTTAGCTTGTAGTTGTCTAATCTCTTTGGTTAGTTAGAAATGACACTATTTTTAAGGTCACATTTAGAAAAAACACATTTAAAAAAATTGTAATCATTATCACGTTGAAAAGTGAAAATAATAATCATTTCAAAACAAATTTTATTATATAAAACGATAGTCTAATAAATCCTTTCATTATCATTTTGGTCATTCATCCTTGTTATTTTAATTTTTTAAAAATAAAACCAGAGTTGAAATATAATAATAAATGATAATGAAAAGAGAGTTGAGATAGGAGACGTATGCTGCGGATGATAATTAAATGTGTATCTAAAAATGAGCAAGAGAGAATTTAAATCCGACAAACTCAACCTCCAAAATTTATATTTTTCATTCATTTTACTTACCTCAATCAACTACATTTATGTTCTGCTCTTTCTCCATCAAGTACTCTGGGCCCACATTCTCTACCGCTTTATAGTCATACCTTCTTCCGTCCCCACCTCAATTTTTAATCCTTTCATCTTTTTATTCTTCCTCTACATGCCTCTATATATACCTTCTCTCTTATTCCTTCATATTCTGTGCCCACTCCTAAAGAAAACGCTGGAGATAATGGTGGGTGTTATTTCGTTGATATCAGGAATGGCTGGTCCTAGTGGCTTTGGATCAGCTTCAACTGCTGAGATCGTTACCCAAGGAATTGATGCTCCCAACCTTACTGCAATTGTCACAGGTTAGCTCTGAAGCACCGATATCTTTGAAAAAAACGATGTGTCTGTGTGTTGATGTCGGGAACTTTATAAAGTGTAAGAAAATAGTTTAAAATGAATGCAGGAGGAGCAAGTGGGATTGGGTTGGAGACAACAAGAGTGTTGGCTCTTAGAAACGTGCATGTGATAATTGCTGCAAGAAGCATGGAAGCTGCAGAGAAAGCTAAGCAGCAAATAACACAAGAGAACAAGTTTGCAAGAGTGGATATAATGAAACTTGACTTGTGTTCAACAAAATCTGTCAAATCTTTTGTGGACAATTTCATTGCTCTTGATCTTCCTCTCAACATCTTAATGTAATGTTTCTTAATTATAAGGATTTATAATAAACCATCACTTTAATTAAAAATGGTACAAGATAAAAAATCCAAAACATGTATAAAATGAGACAAAAAAAAAATAATTGTACAAAAAATTTTTTTTTTAAAAATGTAATATGGAATAAATAATATATCAGGGTAATATGGATTATTTAATAATTTTTTATTTTATATAAATAGTACTTATATAACAAAAATTCCAAAATATTTGATGTGACATTTCAGTTAAATATTTATATTTAGTACTTGATTTTTAAAATGTCAGAAACAATGCTGGAATCATGTTTTGTCCATTCAAGCTTTCAGAGGAAGGAATTGAGATGCAGTTTGCAACAAACCATCTTGGTAATGTCTTATTAATCATTCATAAAATTATTCTTTTAATAATATTTCGAAATAAAAATTATTTTTAAATATATTAATTAATTAATATATTTGAACAATATATAAATTATTTGTTATTTATATTTAATACTTTTTTATTTTTCAGGTCATTTTCTATTGACAAATCTTCTTCTTGAAAAAATGAAATATACTGCAAAAGCAACTGGAATAGAAGGAAGAATCATAAATCTATCATCAATTGCTCATAGATACACTTACTGTAGAAAAGGGATTAGATTTGATAAGATCAATGATCGAAATGGGTATTTTTTCTTTGACTCTAATTGAGTAAATTCAATTTCTTAATTCATATATGATTGCAATTTATTTATTTTCTGTTGCTATCACTTTTAATTTCAGCTATTCTAATAAAAAGGCCTATGGACAGTCCAAATTAGCCAACATATTACATGCAAATGAGCTCTCTCGTCGTCTTCAGGTGAATTTTATATGTAAATATAAAATAATTAAATTAATTACAATCTAGATTATTTTACATGTAAACATAAAATAATTAAATTAATTGCTCTCTATATTTTTTGGAGAAATAAAAGTTTTAAATTTGTACTCTTTAATTTAGTATCTAAAATTTGTGAACAGGAAGAGGGTGTGAACATTACAGCGAACTCTGTTCATCCAGGAATAATAATGACTCCTCTTATGAGATATTCTTCCTACCTTATGAGTATGTCCAAAAAGAATTTTTAGTTTTTGTTGTATCTTTTTGATTTATATTGGACCAAATCAATTATTGTTTATGCAGACTTCTTGAAAATATTCAGCTTCTACATATGGAAGAACGTTCCACAGGCATTTTATTTTATTTAATCCTTTTAGTATTTTCAATACTTATATAAAAATGTCAAAAGTGTATATAAATAAGTAGTTAATCAATTTGGTAGGGAGCAGCTACAACATGCTATGTTGCACTTCACCCAAATGTGAAAGGTGTGAGTGGGAAGTACTTTGTGGATTGCAATGAATTCAAGCCAAGTGCATTTGCTAGAAATAAACAGTTAGCAAAGAAGCTTTGGGATTTCAGCAACAATTTGATCAACTCAATCTCCAAAGCTTGATGGAGCATTCTTGATGTTTGGTTCTTCACTTACTTTATCATCTTAAGAGGTTATTATATGTCATATTATGTAATCATGTAAGTTCCATGTTTGTTTAGAGTAAGAATAAGGATGCTTGTAAGCATGTGTGTTGTGATGTACTATGAAATAAATGCCACTTTGAGTCATCTATATGGTATTTATTTTAGATATTAATATTGATTTGGTATGAAATTAGAGAAAATGGGATATGATAATTTTATATTGTCAAACAATTACTATTATGTATCCTGCAACATCATGCTACAGTGTTGTGCGTTGAAATCTTTCTTTTTTATTAGAGAGATCATCTCAAATATTCTATGCATTTATATCTATAATTTAGTTTTTTATTTTTCTTAAAATGTGGAATTTTTTTGTTCGTCATGTATTATGTATTTTGATTGATCCTTTTAGGTTTATACCATTAAACAAGTCTCTTATAAAAGTCTTTAAATTTGAAGAAATTTAAAATATACTAAAAAATAATGTGAAAATAATTTTAAGATTAGACTTTATTTAGGTGCAGTACCTTTAAAAAATGATATAAAAATCTAAAACTTTGTGTGAGTTGTCGTGTAGTTATTTCTATACCCTCGCAATTTGTGCATTATATTTTTTACTTTCATTAGATGTCGTAATGATACATTTTTTTTTCTTCAAATATTTGATGAATCATTTTCACTTTTTCTTATACACTTTTGCAAATACTGCAGTTTTCAAAAATAATAGTTTGTAACACAAATTTGGCATAATATTGTGCAAAAATAAATTATTCTTTTGCCATTCTAAATAATTGGTTGTTTTAGATTTTTACACATTTTAAATAATATAATTAATTATATAAAAAACATAAAAATGTTATTTTTAAATTATATTTTATTAATGATATGATAAAGTAAAATTAAACGAATAAAAAAGGTGTAGTGATAAATAACGTGGTAAAAAAGAAAAGTAATTAATCTTAATTTATATATATACTTTAATTTAATTTAATATATATATATACTTTAATTTAATTTAAGGCAACTTCTTTCTTTTTAAATTTGCAACCCCGAAAAAAAGTTAGTTGGAGTTCAAAATATGTATTTTAATTTTAATTTTTTTTCATTTAATCTTAATCTGACATTTTTAGCCAAACACTTCAACAATAAACAAAAAAAAAAAAGATGTGTTATTTTTTTAATTAGGTAAGCGTGTTTATTTTAAGGTCTATATCATAATGAAAACTTATACAGTTAAATCAACAATGTATAAATATTTAGAACAATGAAATCACTAATTCAAATACAATCTAAATATATGACACTTTTAAATTGATTATCAAAATTTCAACCAAATTTGTGCCACTTATAAATAAATTATTCCGTGGGAGCCAAGTATGAAAATTTTAATAAATTTTGAAAGTAGTAGTATGTCAAAAGTAATAAAATTTTAATAAATTTGTGTTCTCCTGTTTTGAATATCAATCATTTTTAAAGTTATTTTAAAATGATTAGAAAAACTATAACAAGAATAGTTAGATATTTTTAAATTGTATTCTCTATTCTAAAATGATTTATATGTAAAAAAAAATTAAAATAATGATTTATTAAATGCAATATTAATTTATTTTTATTTTTAATTATACTATTCATTTTCATTAAATAGCATAGTTCAAATATCCCTTTGATGCAACGTTTTATCAAGGCTTTTTTATTTAAAATTTTACCGAAATAACATAGGAATGAATTAATACTAATCATAATATTATTCAGTATTTTTAAATAAAAATTATATATATATATATATATATATATATATATATATATATATATATATATATATATATATATATATATATATATATATATATATATATATATATATATATATAATTTTATTTTCAAATAAAACCTACATATATAAATATAAAAATAATTAAGCTAAATTTTAGAAAGAATTTTGCATTATATTTAAGAGTGGTTCATCAAACTCAAACATTTGATTGAAGAATGCAGAATTGGGTTTCTAAAAAGGACCAATAGCTACAATGATGCGAGTATTGTTTTAAAACTTAGGTATGCAAAAAGTAAAAATCCTTCCTAAGATAAATTAAAATTAGATAACTAGAAACTTTGGTAATTTTCACTTTTTATCTCTCTTAAGGATCAAAAACAGAACTGAGTATTTTGAAAAACTCAAAATTGCAAAATGGATTTCACGTGAAGACCAAAAACATGAAAACAATTTAATAACTACAATAATGATATAATATAACTGAGTATTCTGCAAAACTCATAAAATGTTAATAACTACAATAATAATATGATATAATAGATATGACATAAGTACCAAAAAGACCAATAATAAAAAAAGACCAATAACATTAGTACGAAAAAGACCAATAAAATATAGATACTAAAAAGAGTATTATGTTTTTCAGGAGAAAATGAGCGTATTAATTTTTTCTTAAAAACACATAAATAGTTAATAATAAAGGTAAACACTGTCGAGCAGTAAATAACATAAGAGAACAAGTATGCAAAAATGGATATAATCAAACTTGATGTAATGTTTATATACTATAATCATTCTTTTAAAGATTTTAAACCATGGATCTATCTCTCCAATATGAGTAAAATATAAAAATAAAAATATATATATTATTCATCTATTTTTAAAAAGTAAACTTTTTCATATAATAAAGAACAAGATTATATGACAGCAAAAATTCAAAATAGTTGTCATGTGTTTGGGTTATGTTTGCTAAAACTTTTATAATTTTAGTTAATTCAAATGTTGCAATGTTGATTGTAATCGTTGCAGTATGAATTAATTATAATTTATTTTTTAATATAAAAACGGTAAACAATGATATTGATATCGTTATTTGGATGGCTTATCTTTATTAAAATTTTAGTTATCCATTTTTATTAGTGATGTGAAAATGTGAGAAACAATTTTGAAATCATGTTTTGTCCCTTCAAGCAATCAAAGAAGGGATTGAGATGTAGTTTGCATCCAAACATCTTCGTAATCTCTTATTAATCATTCATAAAATTATTATTTGTATTTTATTCATTATATATTCTCCTATCAAATTTTTTTCACCCCTAAGTCATTGTCTATTCACAAATTTCTTCTTGATAAAATGAAACAAACTACAAAATCAACTCGAATAGGGGGAAGAATTATAAATCTATCATTTATGCACCATTAAACATGTCTCTGATAAAAGTCTTAAGATTGAAAAATTTTAAATTATACTAAAAAATAATGTGAAAATAATTTTAAGATGAGACGTTACGTAAATATGAAAATCTAAAACTTTTTGTGAGTTATCGCGTCGTTATTTTCATATCTACGTAATTTGTGCATTGACATGTGTATTTTTTATTTCTTTTAAATGTTGTAATGATACATTTTCTCTTTTTGCAAATATTGATGAATCATTTTCACTTTTTCCTATACACCTTTATATGTCTACTTTTTATCATTTACATCTTTGTTCTTCTCTTGGGAACATTCATGTTTGTTTTGATTTTATGCTTCAACTTTGAATTTTTTTTAAGTTTTTTTTATTATGTGTAACGCTCATCACTGGTGCATAAATGATTTTATAATTATTGATATTATATCATTTTTATTAAAAATAATTGTAAAATACGCGTTTAGTGGCAATTTTGTAAATATTAAAAAAAATTAATTTTAGTATATAATTCTTTACACCTGTTTTCCCAAAAAAAGGGGATTAAACACGTTTCCTGTTCAAAATAAATGTAATATTCTAATAAATGACACCTAATTTTAGAAAAAATGGATATAAAATAGTGACACGGTAGAACTCTTTTCTACTACAATTTTCTTGGGTAATAGTAAATTGGAATTTTATTTTAGGATCATTATACTTTATCTTTATTGTATTGATATGTCGATATTTAAAAAAAGTATGAGACTCTTTTAAAATTTTCATTAAATTTTTGAATCACTAGTAAATAAAGTTACAAAAATCCAAGCTTGATTCTGAAACTTAGGTAAGATGAGTGGTCTACAAAAGTATATCTCTTATGCATATTCTGTATCATTTACATATTTTTGAGTAATTCTAATTCATATCCAATTAGAAGCTTAATTCAAAGTTTGTAACAATTTGTACAGATTTGAAGATCTCGTGATAACACATCCATAATAACACAAGGCTATGAAGTTACTTCGAAAAGTGTGATTCTATGAGTACAAGGAGACCTAGGATTGCAAGTTTTTGCATTAAAATTGGCTTAAATAGTTAATTTTAGGGTAATGCTAACTTGTGTTTTAGAAGCACATGTTAAGAACTAAATGTAGAAATGTTTTTTTGAAACTTGTGTATTGTTTTTATCAAAAGTTTATAATTAATTTTTTTATTACTTTTTTTAATATAAATTTTCTATTTATAAATTTCAAATAGCATAGTTGAACAATAATAATGTTAAATGGCAGTGCCATCCCATTCAAAATATGTGGTATCTGCAAAGTATATTTAAAAATTTACCGAAATAATATATATCGTATATCAATACTAATCATAATATTTATAGGTATTTTCAAATAAAACTTTTATAAATATAAGAGTGATTAAGCTAAATTTTAAAAAGAATTTGGCATTATATTTAAGAGTTGTTCATCAAACTCAAACATTTAATTGAAGAATATAACGGTATACTACTGAGTATTGCAAAACTCTTGATAGGTAAAAAGAAATTGGATAACTTTTGAAACTTCGATAGTAATTTTCACTCTTTATCTCTCTTAATCAATTCCTCTCTCTCATTTTAATGATTTAATTAATTACTCATCTATCTTTAATTCAAAATGAATCAAAGTCATCAAAGTTACCCGACAATAGTCACGGCTACAATAGTGATATGATATATTTACAATAGTGATATGATATAATTAATCGAGGATTTTAAAAAAACTCAAGACTACAAAAAGTTTTCATGAAAAAGACAAATACATATTTGATAGCTACAACAATTACATGACATGTGAGTATTCTGGAAAAACTCAAAAGATTTAATTTGAGATAACTGAATATTATGTGAAATTCAGGAGATTTTTGTTGGTGCAAAGGTAAAATAAATGATGAAAGGTAGAAATATTCTATTAAGAATGACGGCAGAAGAAACAGGATTAAAAATTACAATGATTGTCACCCTATTTATAAGCTAAAACTAGGGTTACTAGAATAAGATAAATACTAAAATACCCTCTAACAAACTTATGAGCTTAAAAAGTAATATAATAAAATATGAATTATTACTAATACCATCCCTTAATTCATATTCCATCAAAACTTGTAACACCAATTCCATCCCTTAATCTGAGAAATTGATCAGTCTTGATAGCTTTCGTCAGAACATCTGCCAACTGCTTCTGAGTGCTGCAGTGTACAACTTCTAACACTCCATTCTGAACTTGATGTCTCAGAAAATGATAATTGGTCTCAATATGCTTGTTTCTCCCATGCAACACTGGGTTTCTGGCAAGATTGATTGCAGACTTGTTGTCAATCATCAACTTCAGAGGTTTGTCTACTTTAATCTTCAGATCCTGCAACAGATTCAGAATCCACACAGCTTGGCATGCAGTAACAGCACCTGCAATGTATTCAGCTTCACAGGTTGACAACGCCACAACAGGTTGCTTCTTGGAACACCAAGAAATAGGACCTCCCAGAAATTTGAACAAGTACCCAGAGGTACTTTTTCTGTCAACTCTGTCTCCACACCAATCAGAGTCTGAATAACTCAGAAGTTCTGACTCATCCTTTCTTCCAGAAGGAAATAACACTCCATACTTCAGAGTTCCTTTGATATACCTCAGAATCCTGACAGCAGCATGGTAATGGGACCACTTAGGTTTACTCATGAACCTACTAACCATCCCAACTGAGTAGCAAATATCAGGTCTGGTATTGCACAGATACCTCAGAGAACCAACCAACTGTTTGAAGGTTGTAGCGTCCACATCTTTTCCTTCAGAGTCTGAATCCAGTTTCTGATTTGTATCAGAAGGTGTGACAGCCATCTTACAATTCTTCAGATCAAATCTCTTCAGAAGTTCTAATTCATACTTGAGCTGATGCAAAATGATACCTTTCTCAGAATATCTGAACTCCATCCCTAGAAAGTATGTCATTTTGCCAAGATCAGTCATTTCAAATTCATTCATCAGAACTTTCTTGAACATGGCTATCTCCTGTTCAGAACTTCCAGTCAGCAGTATATCATTAACATATAAACATACCAGAGTCATATTGCCTTTAGAAGTATGCTGAACATAGACACCGTACTCCATCTCACATTTCTGAAAGCCTTGCTTCTTGAAAAATGAATCAATCCTCTGATTCCAAGCTCTGGGCGCTTGTTTCAATCCATATAGAGCTTTGTATAATCTGTACACCATCCCTTCCTGATTCTTTTTCACAAATCCAGGAGGCTGTGACACGTAAACTTCTTCTTCTAATGGACCATTCAGAAATGCAGATTTTACATCTAAATGCATCAGAGGCCAATTCCTGTTAGCAGCTATTGCAATCACCATTCTGATTATTTCATGTCTTGCTACAGGTGCAAACACTTCAGAATAATCCAGCCCAGGTTTCTGTAGAAATCCTCTGGCTACCAACCTTGCTTTATGTTTGCCAATTGAACCATCTGGCTTTAACTTATGCTTGAAAACCCATCTGACGCTGATGGCTTTCTTGTCTTTTGGAAGTTTTGTCAGCTTCCAAGTTTTGTTTCTCTCTATAGCATCAAGTTCTTCTTTCATGGCCTTCAGCCAGAGCTTCTGCTTAAGAGCCTCCTCTATACTTATAGGTTCAGAGTCTACTAACATGGCACACTGAATAACTTCTCCTTCAGAGTCTACTTAAGTGTCTTGCAGCATGTCAAATTCTGCATATCTTCTGGGGACGTTTCTGATTCTTTGTGGTCTCTGAACTTGTTCAGAGTCTTGAGCTTCAGAGTTTCTAGCTTCAGATGATTGACCTCCAGAGCTTTGACCATCTTCAGAGTCTGGCATATTTCTAGAGTCTGAATTGCCACCAAGATCTGGATTGCCATCAGAGTCTGAATCATCAGAGTCTGGGTCATCAGAGTCACCTTCATCTTCTGAGTCTTCTTCAGAGTCAGAATCACTATCAGAGTCAGAATCAACTTCAGAGTTTACTTCAACTTCAGAAGTTCTTAACTCTGACCTTTCTTCAGAAGTTCTAACATCAGAATCAGATTGAGACTTATCCCAATTCCAAACTTCTGATTCCTTCACAATCACATCTCTGCTGAATTCAATTTTATTGGTTTCTGGACAATAGAGCTTGTAAGCACCAGTACTGTGGTACCCTATCAGAATCATCACTTTGCTTCTATCATCCAGCTTCTGTCTTCTGGCTTCTGGAACATGTTTATAGCAAACAGAACCAAACACCTTCAGATGACTAACACTTTGCTTGTCTCCAGTCCACTTCTGCATTGGAACTATTTCCTTCAACTTCTTCGTAGGACATCTGTTAAGTACATACGTTGCAGTGGCAACAGCTTCTCCCCAGAGCTTCTGAGGAAGCTTCTTCTCCTTTAGCATGCTTCTCACCATATCAAGTAAAGTACGGTTTCTTCTTTCAGCAAGACCATTGTGTTGAGGGGTATAAGGAGCAGTAACCTCATGCTCAATTCCATTCTCCTCACAGAACTTCTGGAACTCTTTGGAGTTATACTCACCTCCACCATCAGTTCTAAGAATCTTCAACTTCTGACCACTCTGATTCTCAGCCTTCATTCTGAACTTCTTGAATTCATCAAACACCTCATGTTTAAATTTAATAAGGGATACCCATGTCATTCTTGTGAATTCATCAACAAACAACACAAAGTACTTATTCCCTCCAATTGATGCTACTGGAAATGGACCACACACATCAGAATGTACAACTCTCAAGGCATGTTTTGCTCTTGGAGCAACTTCTGACGCAAATGGCAAACGTGGTTGTTTTCCTTCCATGCAAACTTTGCATGACTTCTCAGGCTTCTTAATTGCAGGAATTCCATGTACCAGCTTCTTTGAATTCAGATGTTTTAGGCTTCTGAAATTCAAATGACCAAATCTTCTGTGCCACAGCTCACTCTCCTTCTCAGCACATGTTGCACTAAGACATTCTGAGTCTGCAGCTCTGACATTCACCTTGAATGTTCTATTCCTTCCCTGTTCTGACTCCATAATCAACTTCTGATTGCAGTCATACAGCTTCAGAAGATTATCCTTCATGGTAACTGAAAAACCTTTCTCAATTAATTATCCCACACTCATCAGATTGCTTCTGATGCCAGGTACATACCACACGTTCTGAATCAATGCTGTTTTCCCATTGTTCAGAATCACTCTGACATTTCCCATACCTTCTGCATTAAGATATTTGTCATCAGCACATCTGATCTTTGTTCTCTTTTCAGAGTCAAATTCAACCAGCCATTTCTTGTTTCCAGTAAGATGATTTGAACAGCCAGTGTCCATATACCACCAGTCTGTCAGATCCACATTATCAGATTCAGAGGTCATCAACAACACAGATTCGTCATCAGAGCCTATGGCTATATTTGCTTCTTCTGATTTCTTCTCCTTGTTTGACCAACAATCTCTAGCAAAGTGACCAAACTTCTTACAACAGTAACATTGGATCTTCTTCTTGTCATACTTCTCTTTTCCCTTCTGAGCATTCTTTTGTCTATCAGAGGTTGAGCTTTCTGACTTCTGACCACCATCAGATCTTCTCCTGGCTTCTGACTGCTTCTGATACCTCCTATCAGAAGTTGCTTTCAGAGCCTGCTGCTCTACTTCCCTTTCAGAAGTTCTTTCAGTCAAACGCAACTCTTGCGCTTCTAAACTGCTCTGCAGCTCTTCAATTCTCATGGTACTCAGATCTTTGGAATGTTCTATTGCTACCACAATGTAATCAAATTGAGAGGTAAGGGATCTCAATACCTTCTCCATGATTGTTTCTTCAGAAAGAGTTTCTCCACACGCCTTCATCTCATTAGTGATCAGAATCACTCTGGAGATGTATTCAGAAACTTTCTCATTATTCTTCATGTTGAGATTCTCATATTGCTTTCTCAAGGACTGAAGTTTCACCTTCTTCACTGATGCGTCACCACCATAACATCTAACCAGTGTGTCCCACGCAGCCTTTGCTGTCGTTGAATCTGCAATCTTCTCAAACACATTTACATCAACACATTGATGAATAAAGAATAATGCTTTCTGATCCTTCTTCCTTACTTCTTTCTGCGCGTTTTTTTGTTCATCTGTTGCATCTGCTGCTACTGGAACATAACCATCAGTGACAAGATCTAGAACATCTTGAGCACCAAATAGTACACGCATTTGGATCATCCAACGATTCCAGTTTTTACCATCAAATACTGGAAGTTTGGTGTTCATGTTGTCGTTTCCGTTCATCTTCTACCTTGCACAATACACTCAGATTTCTCACACTGTGTTTCCCAATCCACAGAATAAAATTCTGATCAGATTTTGTTCAAGATTCAACACGAATCTAAGAATCAAAATCAAACACACAAGACCTCACGTTCACTCGTGTTTCCCGTGTTTCCCAATGAATCTGAACCGGAGCTCTAGATACCAATTGTTGGTGCAAAGGTAGAATAAATAATGAAAGGTAGAAATATTCTATTAAGAATGACGGCAGAAGAAATAGGATTAAAAGTTACAATGATTGTCACCCTATTTATAAGCTAAAACTAGGGTTACTAGAATAAGATAAATACTAAAATACACTCTAACAAACTTATGGGCTTAAAAAGTAATATAATAAAATATGAATTATTACTAATAATTTTGATAGTTACAATAATGATATGACATAACTGAGTATTCTGTAAAACTCATAAGATTTTGATAGTTACAATAATGACCTGACATAATTGAGTATTCTGAAAAAACTCAAAAAATATTTATAACTACAATAATAATCTAACATAACTTAGTATTCTGCAAAAACTCAGAACTTAAGTATTTTTGAAACTCAAAAGATTTTGATAAAATGAAAGGTAGATAGTAAGGGTGTTCCAATGAAATGTAGATACTAAAGTTGTTTGGAACAAGAGAAAGATATAAGAAAGAAAATGAAATTAAAGATAGATAGTAACAAGAGACATAAGAGAGAAGCAGTGTATCAAAGAGAAGTAGGGAAGAGTGGCCAAATAATTGTGGGACCCACACCTTTTTTTTTATTCCTACAATTTGAGAGAAAAGGAGATGAAAAAGATTGCTTACATTTTTACTCCAGTTACTTACAATATTTTTTTAATAAACAATTATGTAGAAATAACATACAAATAATTATTAATAGTAGAGTGTGTTGAGAGTGAGATAGCATGAAACTTATGATATTCTTTTAATAATGAAGAAATACAAGGTTTTTCTTATGTGAAAAGACAATTTTTTAGGAAAGTAATATAAATTGATTAGTTAATTAAAATTAAATAAAAAATGTGAATGTATTAAATAAATTAAGAATTAAATTAGTATTTTAAATTATTTGAATTACTAATCAGTGAGATTTTTTGGGTGGATCAGTGAGATTAATTAAATTAATTAAATTAAATAATAAGTAATTTAATAAATTATGTTATTAAAGCTAAAAAAAATAAGGATATTCTTATACTTAAAAATATCAACACTTCTCTCTTCTATTTCTCCTCTCTTTCTTCTAAATCAAACAATACCTAAAATCTATTTTATTTTTACATATTTCTCTCTTATCATATTCTTTTTCACATATTTCTCTCTTCTTATTTTCTCTTCACAACTAAACAAACCCTAAAGGATCATATTTTATACTATGTTTTTTTAGTAGGAAAATGAGCATATTATTTTTTCCTAAATATACAAATAATTAATAATAAATGTAAATAATGTCGAGCAGACAATAACCCAAAAAAACAGGTTTGCAAGAGTGGATATAATTGAACTTGATTGTGTTCAACAAAATCTGTCAAATTGTTTGCGGAGAATTTCATTGCTCTTGATCTTCTTCTCAAGATCTTGATGTAATATTTATATATAATCATTCTTTTAAGAATTTTAAACCATGAATTTATCTTTCTAATATTAGTAAAATATAAAATAAATATAAAATATTATTCATCTGTATTTAAAAAATAACCTTTTTCATATAATAAAACACAAGAATATATGACAAGAAAAATTCAAACTAGTTGACATGTGTTTGGGTTGCGGTCGCTAAAGTTTTATAATTTTGGTTATTTTAGATGTTGTGACATTGATCCTAATTATTATTATATGAATTAAATATGACTTATTTTTTAACATAAAAACGATAAATAACAATATTGATATCGCTATTTATTGATACCATTTTGTTGCAATTACAATCACTTTCATTTTCATTAGTTGTGTGACATTTCAATTAAAAATTACAAATTTGGATTTAGTAGTTGATTTTTAAAATGTCAGAAACAATGTTGGTATCATGTTTTGTCCCTTCAAGCAATAAGAAGAAGAGATTGAAATGAAATTTGCAACAAAACATCTTTTTAATATTTTATTATTCATTTCTGAAATTATTATTTGTATCTTATTCACTACTTATTACTCTATCTAGTTTCTTTCACTCCTAAGTCATTTTCTGTTGACTAGTATTCTTCTTGACAAAATGAAACCAACTTGAATAGAAGGGATTAAATTTGATAAGATCAATGATCCAAACGGTGTTTTGACTTTAATTGACTAAAGTCAATTTCTTACTTCATATAGTATATGGTTTCAATTATTATTTTTGTGTGACAATAACTTTCAATTTCAGTTATTCTAATAAAAAGAACTATGGACAGTCCAAGTTAGCCAGCATATTACATGTAAATGAACTCTCTCGTTGTCTTCACGTCAATTTTATATGTAAACTTAAAATAATTAAATTAGTCGCAATCTAAATTATATTATAATATAACAATTATATAAATGAGAGATAGAGATATGATTAACCTGTTTAATTTTTAATTTTCTTTTCTATTATCATTAATACTAACTCCATTTTTTTATTATAAATCGTTTTAAAAAAGAATTTTGTATCACAATATAAGTTATTTTATAATATTAATAAATTATTAATGTTATTTTTTCTTTTCGATATTATAATTATTATATTTTTTAATATGTGTGGAAAATAAAAAACAACTTATAATAAAAAAAACAGAGAGAGTATTATTTTTGGGAATAGAATCAAATTTTATTCATAATAGTGCAAACATGTCCATTTTATTAACAATTTTTTTGGGTAAATCAAATTTTTAGATTTTCATTTTTAATATGTTTGTCTCACTCAACCCTATATTTTGCGGACGGCGACTATTGATAAAAAATTTGTAATTTTATCTTTAAGTGGTGCATAGCAACATGTCTGCCACACTCTTATTTTTCGTTAACATATTAAATTTTTAAATTCATACTCTCAATTATGTCCATCCCGTTTCATTTTTTTCGAAATGTTGCGGACATGTTGATTTATCACCCTAATCAAACATATAAATATTAATGGTTTAGTCAAGAAGCACTATGCCAAAAAAGACCTTTAGCAGCGCTTTTTTTTGCCTTTAGCAGCGCTTAAAAACGCTGCCTAAAGTGGCGCTGCTAAAGGTAAAGACAGCGTTTTTTTTTTGCCTTTAGCAGCGCTTTTTTTTTTGCCTTTAGCAGCGCTTTTTTCACCCTATAGCAGCGCTTTCATAACCGCTGCCTAATCCCCCTTCATCTCCCCCCTTTAGCAGCGCTTTTTTAAAGCGCTTTCTTAGACCCCCCTTTAGCAGCGCTTTTTTAAAGCGCTGTCTTAGACCCCCCCTTTAGTAGCGCTTTTTTAAAGCGCTTTCTTAGACTCTCATTTTCCAACCTATAGCAGCGCTTTTTTATGCCTCTTTTTGCCCCTTTAGCAGCGCTTTTTTATGCCTCTTTTTGCCCCTTTAGCAGCGCTTTTTTTAAAAGCGCTGTCTATTCTTCACGATTTTGAAATTTTTTTTTATTTAAATAATCACATTTTTTATATATTTTTCAATAAACCTGCTTATAACAAATACATTCCCTGCTTATAATTCAGGTCTTTAGTTCAACAGTTTGGCCTTATATATAACAATTATTTTGGCCTTATTTTTGTGTATTCATCAATTTGCAATATTATACACAATAACTAAAGTATACATTATAATTCATCACCTGAAATATTATACACATAAACCTGCTTAAATATATTACAACACAGTCCGATTCTCAGAACAAAATCACATATACAATCAATTCACATATAATTACAAATCTGATAACTTTACAAATAGATACAATATCAGATGTCACATTAGGAAGAAATAAACTTAACAATCTTTACTTGACTATTGAATTCTGTATGAGACTGCATGGAGTTCACTATCAGCCACAAATACACGGTTTTCTTCAAGCTTTGTATCATTATTCAATTGAATGTCTTCCAAGCTTAATTCAATAGAACATGATTCATCTTAGCAACAACACAAGCAAAAACAATAATAGATAAGTAACAATACACTTGAACAGGCCCATGTAGATCATTAAGTACTAGATTTCTATGAAATTTTCAGTTCTTATCATTATTTGAAGTTTCTGTTAATCAGATTAATAATTAAATATGTATTTATAGAATTAATCTTCATTATCATTACCTTCCAATATATATTTCCTCATGAAGTACCAAAGCAGCCAATACAGTCACAATCACAGTCACAAGAGGGCTAAACAATGCAGAGAAAAGAGGTCCTCTCTGTGTTATGCACCATGCTTGAAGACAAAACATAACCGTTGATCCCATAATTCCCTACAAAATATATTTATTACAAATTATCTAGGATTATGATGTATAAATATTGGTGTGTATCATCATGAAAAATTACCTCATATAAAGTGGAACCAAATTGAAGTAGAGAATTAATCTTCCATGCATTAAGGTCTGGCTCCAAGAATACTGTCACTACGGCTGATTGTAATGTTGAAATGAAACACATCCAAGCTGATAGTGATAAATAATTAGGATGACTTTTGTAAACTGGAACCTGAAAAATATATAAGGGTGAAATGTTATATGTTTATAGAATAATAGTTATATCATAAGTATTAATTATTAAAATTTTAAAAAACAGTCTCTGATGGTACCGATATTGATTTTGTTATTGATTATGTTATTGACGGTTTTTATGATAAGGAATTAATTATGGTTAATTCACATCCGCAACAACCACTAACACCTGTGCCGACTAAAATCGCGTAAGCATAGACCGTTATTAAAAATGTAACTCCAGGAATAAGATTGATCATGGCACTTGCAATTGAAGAAGACGAAAGATATAGTCCCTCAAAATATAGATTTTGATACAATGTAATGCTGCAACATCAAACATCATTATACATATACAAACATAAAGCTGTATGAATGATCTATACATTCTAAAACTATATCCACATTCATGAAGACACGTGAATTCATTAAATGTTGTGTAACTCGCCAAACAAACTTTATTTCAAAAAAGTTGTCGGATCTATATATTTATGTTTTAAAATTTAATAAATAAATAAGGATTATTTGTGAATTTAGACTATTTCATAGAAAAATAAGGATTAAGAAAAATAAATAAATTTCAAGATTAACAGAAACTTAAAGCTTTCATCTAAATCACAAATAGTGTGAAGTTTCTAAAGCAACATAATCTAAAAAATCATTGAATATATGTGCAGTATTTCCCTTATAAAAATTATTAATAAAAAGAACTCATATAAGGTGTGGCATTTCAGCAAACACCTTGTATACGGCTAAATATAATGAAAGTTAACATAAGTAAATTCATTGTGGCATTTCAACAAACACCTTGTATACAAAACTCAAGCCAATATCAAACGAGTAATTTTCATCAACGGTATCAACAAAAACAAGTCAAAACTCAGAAAAGAAGTAACACTAACATCATATAATCCAAAAAAATGAAATACTAAGACATTAATCCAGAAAAATGCAAAATGAAAAACTTCAAATACCGTAACAATGGACGGACGGCGGCAGAATGAGGTGACGACGGAATGACCGGAGGAAAGACGACGGACGGAGGCTGTCGGACGGAGGCGCGGACGGAATGCGTCGACGGTGACTGTTCTAATTCTGAATAGGGCAACGTTCGCGAGTGGAAATAAGAAAGAAGAAGATTGTTCTGATTCTGTGAAAATATTGGAATTTTTTAAATTTATGCTACTTAAACCTATAGCAGCGCTTTTTTTGGCATTTAGCAGCGCTTTTAAAAGTGCTGCTATAGGTCTGCCTTAGGACCCCCTTTAGCATCGCTTTTTTTGGCATTTAGCAACGCTTTTAGAAGCGCTGCTATAGGTATGCCTTAGGACCCCCTTTAGCAGCGCTTTTTTTGGCATTTAGCAGCGCTTTTAAAAGCGCTGCTATAGGTCTGCCTTATGACCCCCTTTAGCAGCGCTTTTTTAAAAGCGCTTTCGTAGACCCCCCCTTTAGCAGCGCTTTTTTAAAGCGCTTTCTTTGACCCCCCCTTTAGCAGCGCTTTTTTAACAAGCGCTGTCTTAGGTATGCTATTTTTTTGTTTTTTTTTCATGACCCTTTAGCAGCGCTTTTTTAGAAAGCGCTGTCTTTTGTTGCGCTGCTAAAAATCATTTCTGGCGTAGTGAAGTATATGTGACATGTTTGCTTTAACTTAAAAAAAATAGATTTTTTTTATATTTAAAAAAATTATAAAAATGTTTTTTAAAAATATTATAAATTTTTTTAAATTCGTTTTTTCTAAATTAAAAAATTAATTTTGATATCCGGTAACAGAAACTTACATTATTGAAGATCAAAATATATACAAAATCGCAATTTCTTTTAAAAGTTGTATCTCAAAAATAATTTTAATAAAAAAACTATTTGAAATAGTTTCAAAAATAAGTGATTTTTTTGTAATCTTTATTCCAAAAATATTTTGATAAAATACTTAAAATAATATTTTAGGATAAAACTATTCAAATCAAATTTTAATTTTAACTAATTTCTTTGTAAAAAAAATTGACAGAAAAATATGTAATATTATAAAAATCATTTTAAAAAAATATTAAAACAAACGGACCATGATTAATTTTAATTTTGAATTAGTTCATATAACAATAGCATATTTTAATTTGGTGTCTCAAATTTGTGAATAGGAAGAGGATGTCAACATTACAACTAACTTTGTTCATCCAGATATAATTATGACTCCTCTTATGACATATTCCTCTTATGAGATATTCTTTTTACCGAGTATGTTAAAAAAGAAATAAAAAACCTACATGCTTTTAGTTTTTGTTCTATCTTTTTAATTTATATTGGACCAAATTAATTTATATATTTCATTGTTTATGCTGACTTCATAAGATCTTCAGCTTCTACGTATGGAAGAACGTCTTGTGGAGGAGAGTTTTTCAACTAAGGAGCGTTGAATATGTAGCACATGCATTTGTATTTTATTTAATCTTTTTAGTATTTTTAATATTTGTTAGAAATTCAACCACAACTAATAGAAAATTTCACTCAATCAATCTTGATCTCAAGATTGTTTCAATCCACGTAATGACAATGAAAGAAAAGTTTAGAAAGAAAGAAACAAAGCAAACGCTGGAGAAGAAGAATATGAACAATTTTCTGCAGAGAACTCTCTGCCCACAATCTGTGAAAATTCTGTTATTTTACTTGCAACTGCAAACTGTGAATTACAAAAAATATGATGAGTTGCTTACAAAATAAGGATTTTTCTCTATTTATAGATTTAAGTTTGCTTGCACCCCAAGTCAAAGCCTAAAACTATAAAAACCCAAAATAGCTAACACTACTAAAATAGGCCTAAGTCGAAATCCTGTGTGAAGCAACTTGCTTTTACACTTTGACACACTAAGCAACTCGACACGCTAACACATTAGGCTAATTTGACTGATCCTTGTTTATGTCAAACTACACTGCTTCAACACAAGGAATTACAAACTCAACACACCACCTAATTCATTGTGTCTAAGCTATCTACATTCATCATAAACCTTAGCCTTCTGAAAACTTCGACTGACACTCCCTTCGTCATGATGTCTGCAATCTGATTCTCAGTTCTGCAGTGTTCCAAATTCATCTTCCTTCTGCTACCTGCTCTTGAAGATAATGGAACCTCATTTAGATGTGCTTGCTTCGACTGTGTGTTATTGGATTCTTCGCCAAATCAATAGCTGACATGTTGTCGATCTTCATGGTAATTGCTCCATGACTCTTCGCTGTGATCTCTTCGACCATGTTCACCATCCAGGTTTCTTGACATGCACAAAGAGAATCAGCTATATATTCTGCTTCGCATGATGACAATGTCACTACTGACTCCTTTCTCTAATTCCAAGCAACTTGTGCATCACCTAATATAAACACATAACCAGTTATGAATTTTCTACCTTTAGCATCACTACACAACTAGAGTCGGTGTATCCCACTAACTTGCATTCTTTTTCTTCATCAGCTGTAGGAAACAAAATGCCATAGTCGGGAGTCATTTTTAGATACCTCAGTATCCTCTTCGCCGCTGCTAGGTGTGATACCTTTGGCTTTTGCATGAATCTACTTACCATACCTACACTGTATGCTAAGTCAGACCTTGTATGAAAAAGGTATCGAAGTGACCCAATAAGTCTTATATACTAGGTTGGGTCGACATCATCTTCATTTGAATCCTTCGACAGTTGTAATCTGGTCTCAGCTGGAGTTGAAGTTGGGTTGCAATCTTGCATCTAAAATATCTTAAGTATTTCGCCTGCATATCTTATTTGGTGCATCATCAAACCTCTACTACTCTTGTAGAATTCAATGCCAAGGAAATATGAGAGAGATCCCAAGTCTGACATTTCAAACTCCTCACTCAAGTTATGTTTGAAGTCTTCGATCTCCTTCTTGCAACTTTCTGTTATCAATAGGTCATCGACATAGAGGCATAGTATAAGCAATTCACTACTGCTTCTTCTTACATACACTCCATGCTCAGACTTACTCTTCACAAATTCCTTCTCCCTTAAGAAGCTGACGATTTTCTTATTTCAAGCTCTTGGAGCTTGCTTAAGTCCATACATGGCTTTATGCAGTCTGTAAACCTTTCTTTCTTTGCCTCATTTCACATACCCAATTGGTTGTGCAACATAAACTTCTTTGTCTACGAGGCCATTCAAGAATCCACATTTCAAGTCCATCTGACATGTGTGCCAATTGTTCATATTTGTTAGACCAACAATCAATCTGATTGTTTCGATCCTAGTAACAGGTGTAAAGATTTCTTCGAAGTCGATTCCTTCCTTCTGAAAAAATCCTTTCGCCATAAGTCTCTCCTTGTGTCAAGTTACTTCTCCTTTAGGATTCACCTTCACCTTGTAAACCCACTTCATATCAATTGCCTTCTTGCCTTGAGGCAAATTGACAAGTGACCAAATCTTGTTGACTTCAATGAAGTCTAACTTCTCATTCATTTCTTTCACCCACTTCGAATCTTTCAATGCCTCAGCTGCATTAACGGGTTCGGCATCTGCGTAGAAAGCTTAGTGTACCAACTTACCTTTTTCACTTACCACACCGTCTGATGTAATCACACATTCTTGCAACCTTGCAGGCATGTTTCTTGTTCGTCGAGGTCTGCTTGGGTCTGCTTCATCTCTGGCTTATTCCTGTCAAACTTCTCTTTCAACTTCAGTGGCTGGTTCTTCACAAAAGATTCTCACTGAATCCTTCTTGACATTCTCAGTCTAATCCCATTCTTTAAGATCATCTATGATCATGTCCCATTCTTGTAACATAAATTTGGCATAATATTATGCAAAAATAAATTATTCTTTTGCCATTCTAAATAATTGGTTGTTTTAGATTTTTACACATTTTAAATAATATAATTAATTATATAAAAAACATAAAAATGTTATTTTTAAATTATATTTTATTAATGATATGATAAAGTAAAATTAAACGAATAAAAAAGGTGTAGTGATAAATAACGTGGTAAAAAAGAAAAATAATTAATCTTAATTTATATATATATATATATATATATATATATATATATATATATATATATATATATATATATATATATATATATATATATATATATATATATATATATATATATATATATATATATATATATATATATATATATATATATATATATATATATATATATATATATATATATATATATATATATATATATATATATATATATATATATATATATATATATATATATATATATATATATATATATATATATATATATATATATACTTTAATTTAATTTAAGGCAACTTCTTTCTTTCTAAATTTGCAACCCCAAAAAAAAGTTAGTTGGAGTTCAAAATATGTATTTTAATTTTAATTTTTTTCATTTAATCTTAATCTGACATTTTTAGCCAAACACTTCAACAATAAACAAAAAAAAAAAAAAGATGTGTTATTTTTTTAATTAGGTAAGCGTGTTTATTTTAAGGTCTATATCATAATGAAAACTTATACAGTTAAATCAACAATGTATAAATATTTAGAAAAATGAAATCACTAATTCAAATACAATCTAAATATATGACACTTTTAAATTGATTATCAAAATTTCAACCAAATTTGTGCCACTTATAAATAAATTATTCCGTGGGAGCCAAGTATGAAAATTTTAATAAATTTTGAAAGTAGTAGTATGTCAAAAGTAATAAAATTTTAATAAATTTGTGTTCTCCTGTTTGAAATTACAGGAAAAATTGAATATTAACTATTTTTAAAGTTATTTTAAAATGATTAGAAAAACTATAACAAGAATCGTTAGATATTTTTAAATTGTATTCTCTATTCTAAAATGATTTATATGTAAAAAAAAATTAAAATAATGATTTATTAAATGCAGTATTAATTAATTTTTATTTTTAATTATACTATTCATTTTCATTAAATAGCATAGTTCAAATATCCCTTTGATGCAACGTTTTATCAAGGCTTTTTTATTTAAAATTTTACCGAAATAACATAGGAATGAATTAATACTAATCATAATATTGTTCAGTATTTTTAAATAAAAAGTATATATATATATATATATATATATATATATATATATATATATATATATATATATATATATATATATATATATATATATATATATATATATATATATATATATATATATATATATATATATATATATATATATATATATATATATATATATATATATATATATATATATATATATATATATATATATATATATATATATAATTTTATTTTCAAATAAAACCTACATATATAAATATAAAAATAATTAAGCTAAATTTTAGAAAGAATTTTGCATTATATTTAAGAGTGGTTCATCAAACTCAAACATTTGATTGAAGAATGCAGAATTGGGTTTCTAAAAAGGACCAATAGCTACAATGATGCGAGTATTGTTTTAAAACTTAGGTATGCAAAAAGTAAAAATCCTTCCTAAGATAAATTAAAATTAGATAACTAGAAACTTAGGTAATTTTCACTTTTTATCTTTCTTAAGGATCATAAACAGAACTAGTATTTTGAAAAACTCAAAATTGCAAAATGGATTTCACGTGAAGACCGAAAACATGAAAAAAATTTAATAACTACAATAATGATATAATATAACTGAGTATTCTGCAAAACTCATAAAATGTTAATAACTACAATAATGATATGATATAATAGATATGACATTAGTACGAAAAAGACCAATAACATTAGTACGAAAAAGACCAATAAAATATAGATACTAAAAAGAGTATTATGTTTTTTTAGGAGAAAATGAGCGTATTAATTTTTTCTTAAAAACACATAAATAGTTAATAATAAAGGTAAACACTGTCAAGCAGTAAATAACATAAGAGAACAAGTATGCAAAAATGGATATAATCAAACTTGATGTAATGTTTATATACTATAATCATTCTTTTAAAGATTTTAAACCATGGATCTATCTCTCCAATATGAGTAAAATATAAAAATAAAAAAATATATATTATTCATCTATTTTAAAAAAATAAACTTTTTCATATAATAAAGAACAAGATTATATGACAGCAAAAATTCAAAATAGTTGTCATGTGTTTGGGTTAAGTTTGCTAAAACTTTTATAATTTTAATTAATTCAAATGTTGCGATATTGATTGTAATCGTTGCAGTATGAATTAATTATAATTTATTTTTTAATATAAAAATGATAAATAATGATATTGATATCGCTATTTGGTATTAGAATATTAATAGTAATTCATATTTAGTTGTACTATTTTCCTTAGCCCCTAAGTTTGTTAGAGGGTATTTTAGTATTTTATCTTATTCTAGTAACCCTAGTTTTAGCTTATAAATAGGGTGACAATCATTGTAACTTTTATCATGTTTTTGTAGCCGTTATTCTTAATAGAATATTTCCTTTGTTCATCATTTATTCACCTTTGCACCAACAATTGGTATCTAGAGCTCCGGTTCAGATTCATTGGAAAACACGGGAAACACGAGTGAACGTGAGGTCTTGTGTGTTTGATTTTGATTCTTAGATTCGTGTTGAATCCTGAACAAAATCTGATCAGAATTTTATTCTGTGGGTTGGGAAACACTGTGTGAGAAATCTGAGTGTATTGTGCAAGGTGAAGATGAACGGAAACGGCAACATGAACACCAAGATTCCAGTATTTGACGGTAAAAACTGGAATCGTTGGATGATCCAAATGCGTGTACTGTTTGGTGCTCAAGATGTTTTAGATCTTGTCATTGATGGTTATGTTCCGGTAGCAGCAGATGCAACGAATGAACAGAAAAACGCGCAGAAGGAAGTAAGGAAGAAGGATCAGAAAGCATTATTCTTTATTCATCAATGTGTTGATGTAAATGTGTTTGAGAAGATTGCAGATTCAATGACAACAAAGGTTGCGTGGGACACACTGGTTAGATGTTATGGTGGTGACGCATCAGTGAAGAAGGTGAAGCTTCAGTCCCTGAGAAAGCAATATGAGAATCTCAACTTGAAGAATAATGAGAAAGTTTCTGAATACATCTCCAGAGTGATTCTGATCACTAATGAGATGAAGGCGTGTGGAGAAACTCTTTCTGAAGAAACAATCATGGAGAAGGTATTGAGATCCCTTACCTCTCAATTTGATTACATTGTGGTAGCAATAGAACATTCCAAAGATCTGAGTACCATGAGAATTGAAGAGCTGCAGAGCAGTTTAGAAGCGCAAGAGTTGCGTTTGACTGAGAGAACTTCTGAAAGGGAAGTAGAGCAGCAGGCTCTGAAAGCAACTTCTAATAGGAGGTATCAGAAGCAGTCAGAAGCCAAGAGAAGATCTGATGGTGGTCAGAAGTCAGAAAGCTCAGCCTCTGATAGACAAAAGAATGCTCAGAAGGGAAAAGAGAAGTATGACAAGAAGAAGATCCAATGTTACTGTTGTAAGAAGTTTGGTCACTTTGCTAGAGATTGTTGGTCAAACAAGGAGAAGAAATCAGAAGAAGCAAATATAGCCAGAAGTTCTGATGACGAATCTGTGCTATTGATGGCCTCTGAATCTGATGATCTGACAGACTGGTGGTATATGGACACTGGATGTTCAAATCATCTTACTGGAAACAAGAAATGGCTGGTTGACTTTGACTCTGAAAAGAGGACAAAGATCAGATGTGCTGATGACAAATATCTTAATGCAGAAGGTATGGGAAATGTCAGAGTGACTCTGAACAATGGGAAAACAGCATTGATTCAGAACGTGTGGTATGTACCTGGCATCAGAAGCAATCTGATGAGTGTGGGATAATTAATTGAGAAAGGTTTTTCAATTACCATGAAGGACAATCTTCTGAAGATGTATGACTACAATCAGAAGTTGATTATGGAGTCAGAACAGGGAAGGAATAGAACATTCAAGGTGAATGTCAGAATTGCAGACTCAAAATGTCTTAGTGCAATATGTGCTGAGAAGGAGAGTGAGTTGTGGCACAGAAGATTTGGTCATTTGAATTTCAGAAGCCTAAAACATCTGAATTCAAAGAAGCTGGTACATGGAATTCCTGCAATTAAGAAGCCTGAGAAGTCATGCAAAGTTTGCGTGGAAGGAAAACAACCACGTTTGCCATTTGCGTCAGAAGTTGCTCCAAGAGCAAAACATGCCTTGGGAGTTGTACATTCTGATGTGTGTGGTCCATTTCCAGTAGCATCAATTGGAGGGAATAAGTACTTTATGTTGTTTGTTGATGAATTCACAAGAATGACATGGGTATCCCTTATTAAATTTAAACATGAGGTGTTTGATGAATTCAAGAAGTTCAGAATGAAGGCTGAGAATCAGAGTGGTCAGAAGTTGAAGATTCTTAGAACTGATGGTGGAGGTGAGTATAACTCCAAAGAGTTCCAGAAGTTCTGTAAGGAGAATGGAATTGAGCATGAGGTTACTGCTCCTTATACCCCTCAACACAATGGTCTTGCTGAAAGAAGAAATCGTACTTTGCTTGATATGGTGAGAAGCATGCTAAAGGAGAAGAAGCTTCCTCAGAAGCTCTGGGGAGAAGTTGTTGCCACTGCAACGTATATACTCAACAGATGTCCTACGAAGAAGTTGAAGGAAATAGTTCCTATGCAGAAGTGGACTGGAGACAAGCAAAGTGTTAATCATCTGAAGGTGTTTGGTTCTATTTGCTATAAACATGTTCCAGAAGCCAAAAGACAGAAGCTGGATGATAGAAGCAAAGTGATGATTCTGATAGGGTACCACAGTATAGGTGCATTCAAGCTCTATTGTCCAGAAACCAATAAAATTGAATTCAGCAGAGATGTGATTGTGAAGGAATCAGAAGTTTGGAATTGGGATAAGTCTCAATCTGATTCTGATGTTAGAACTTCTGAAGAAAGGTCAGAGTTAAGAATTTCTGAAGTTGAAGTAAACTCTGACGTTGATTCTGACTCTGATAGTGATTCTGACTCTGGAGAAGACTCAGAAGATGAAGGTGACTCTGATGATCCAGACTCTGATGGTAATCCAGATTCTAGTGGAAATTCAGACTCTGAAGATGGCCAAGACTCTGAAAATATGCCAGATCTTGAAGATGGTCAAAGCTCTAGAGGAAGTCAACCATCTAAAGCTGGAAACTCTGAAGCTCAAGACTCTGAACAAGTTCAGAGACCACAAAGAATCAGAAGCGTTCCCAGAAGATTTGCAGAATTTGACATGCTGCAAGACACTGAAGTAGAATCTGAAGGAGAAGTTATTCAGTGTGCCATGTTAGTAGACTCTGAACCTATAAGTACAGAGGAGGCTCTTAAGCAGAAGCTCTGGCTGAAGGCCATGAAAGAAGAACTTGATGCTATAGAGAGAAACAAGACTTGGAAGCTGACAGAACATCTAAAAGACAAGAAAGCCATCAGCGTCAGATGGGTTTTCAAGCAAAAGTTAAAGCCAGATGGCTCAATTGGCAAACATAAAGCAAGGTTGGTAGCCAGAGGATTTCTACAAAAACCTGGGCTGGATTACTCTGAAGTGTTTGCACCTGTAGCAAGACATGAAACAAGCAGAATGGTGATTGCAATAGCTGCTAACAGGAATTGGCCTCTGATGCATTTAGATGTAAAATCTGCATTTCTGAACGGTCCATTAGAAGAAGAAGTTTACGTGTCACAACCTCCTGGATTTGTGAAAAAGAATCAGGAAGGGATGGTGTACATATTATACAAAGCTCTATATGGATTGAAACAAGCGCCCAGAGCTTGGAATCAGAAGATTGATTCATTTTTCAAGAAGCAAGGCTTTCAGAAATGTGAGATGGAGTACGGTGTCTATGTTCAGCATACTTCTGAAGGCAATATGACTCTGGTATGTTTATATGTTGATGATATACTATTGACTGGAAGTTCTGAACAGGAGATAGCCAAGTTCAAGAAAGTTCTGATGAATGAATTTGAATTGACTGATCTAGGCAAAATGACATACTTTCTAGGGATGGAGTTCAGATATTCTGAGAAAGGTATCATTTTGCATCAGCTCAAGTATGAATTAGAACTTCTGAAGAGATTTGAACTGAAGAATTGTAAGATTGCTGTCACACCTTCAGATACAAATCAGAAACTGGACTCTGACTCTGATGGAAAGGATGTGGACGCTACAACCTTCAAACAGTTGGTTGGTTCTCTGAGGTATCTGTGCAATACCATACCTGATATTTGCTACTCAGTTGGGATGGTTAGTAGGTTCATGAGTAAACCTAAGTGGTCCCATTACCAAGCTGCTGTCAGGATTCTAAGGTATATCAAAGGAACTCTGAAGTATGGAGTGTTATTTCCCTCTGGAGGAAATAATGAGTCAGAACTTCTGAGTTATTCAGACTCTGATTGGTGTGGAGATAGAGTTGATAGAAGAAGTACATCTGGGTACTTGTTCAAATTTCTGGGAGGTTCCATTTCTTGGTGTTCCAAGAAGCAACATGTTGTGGCGTTGTCAACCTGTGAAGCTGAATACATTGCAGGTGTTGTTACTGCATGCAAAGCTGTGTGGATTTTGAATCTGTTGCAGGATCTGAAGATTAAAGTAGACAAACCTCTGAAGTTGATGATTGACAACAAGTCTGCAATCAATCTTGCCAGAAACCCAGTGTTGCATGGGAGAAGCAAACATATTGAGACCAAGTATCATTTTCTGAGACATCAAGTTCAGAGTGGAGTGTTAGAAGTTGTACACTGCAGCACTCAGAAGCAGTTGGCAGATGTTCTGACGAAAGCTATCAAGACTGATCAATTTCTCAGACTAAGGGATGGAATTGGTGTTACAAGTTTTGATGGAATATGAATTAAGGGATGGTATTAGAATATCAATAGTAATTCATATTTAGTTGTACTATTTTCCTTAGCCCCTAAGTTTGTTAGAGGGTATTTTAGTATTTTATCTTATTCTAGTAACCCTAGTTTTAGCTTATAAATAGGGTGACAATCATTGTAACTTTTATCATGTTTTTGTAGCCGTTATTCTTAATAGAATATTTCTTTTGTTCATCATTTATTCACCTTTGCACCAACATTTGGATGACTTATCTTTATTAAAATTTTAGTTATCTATTTTTATTAGTGATGTGAAAATGTGAGAAATAATGTTGAAATCATGTTTTGTCCCTTCAAGCAATCAAAGAAGGGATTGAGATGTAGTTTGCATCCAAACATCTTCGTAATCTCTTATTAATCATTCATAAAATTATTATTTGTATTTTATTCATTATATATTCTCCTATCAAAATTTTTTCACCCCTAAGTCATTGTCTATTCACAAATTTCTTCTTGATAAAATGAAACAAACTACAAAATCAACTCGAAGAGTGGAAGAATTATAAATCTATCATTTATGCACCATTAAACATGTCTCTTATAAAAGTCTTAAGATTGAAAAATTTTAAGTCATACTAAAAAATAATGTGAAAATAATTTTAAGATGAGATGTGTAATTTTTATTGACCTGTAAATAAAAATTATATATATATATATATATATATATATATATATATATATATATATATATATATATATATATATATATATATATATATATATATATATATATATATATATATATATATATATATATATATATATATATATATATATATATATATATATATATATATATATATATATATATATATATATATTTCAAATAAAACCTACATATATAAATATAAAAATAATTAAGCTAAATTTTAGAAAGAATTTTGCATTATATTTAAGAGTGGTTCATCAAACTCAAACATTTGATTGAAGAATGCAGAATTGGGTTTCTAAAAAGGACCAATAGCTACAATGATGCGAGTATTGTTTTAAAACTTAGGTATGCAAAAAGTAAAAATCCTTCCTGAGATAAATTCAAATTAGATAACTAGAAATTTTGGTAATTTTCACTTTTTATCTTTCTTAAGGATCAAAAACAGAACTGAGTATTTTGAAAAACTCAAGATTGCAAAATGGATTTCACGTGAAGACCAAAAACATGAAGAAATTTTAATAACTACAATAATAATATAATATAACTGAGTATTTTGCAAAACTCATAAAATTTTTCTTCATTCAATAGTTGTAATGAATGATTATTAAAGAACCTTGATTTCTCTTGGTGCTTTGATTAAAGCTTCGTTTGTAGATGATTGGACAAAGGTTTCCTCTTCTTCCCATGTGAAAGAATTTTATGTCAAAATTGGGTCTTGTATGCTTATGTATAAAGCTAATAAGAAACTTCGTGAAAGGAATTTGGTAGGATATCGATAAGTACAATAGAGCATCCGGGAGGGTTACTATGTGAGCTTAGATGAAGGTACCGTTAAGTATTTTTTTATTCCCTTTTTGACCTTCATGTTTTCTCGTGTAATAAAGGTGACTGAGTTTGTTTTAGTAAGGGTAATAAAGAAGAATTCTACCGACCACACCACCATTTTTCTCGACAACTCAAATTTTGGTAGAATCTTATTGATAAGAAAGTATGTTTGAGAATTATAGAATGCGATTATAAATAATTCTTGAGCCTTTAAAATGAGATCACAAAGTCAAACACTAGTTCATGTAATTTTAGACTTCGCACTCATGCATTTTGTCTCACTCTGTTGATGAAGTACACTAGGTACTAGACTTATTCTCATTCTTTAACTAACGTCAAACTGGTTGTATCTTAAGTGGATGTATCTAGGGAAAATGCTATAATTTCTGGAGGACTTGATAAAATGGTAACAAATACTAGCAAAGATGGACATTAGACTTTGAACTTTAGTACCCCCTTGCATTTTTTAGGTTTGAACCTGAGTCCAAAAAACTTTACCACTTGGACTTTAAAGGTGATTTTTTTTGGATTCAATGTCATGTGATAACTCTTGACATGTTAAAGTATTATTTTTCAGGTTTTCATAACAGGATTGCGTACCTTGAGTTTTTACCACCATGTCATTAATGTATTTTTCGATGTTGTCCCTCATCTTTTTTTATGAAGACTTTTGATAAGTTGCATTTTTCTATCATCTTTAAGGGTTTGATTTTATGTTTATTCTAGTACTTTCATTCCGTTTTTGTTCTATTTTACTCCCGTTTTCATATTTTTTCTTCTTTTAGATTTCAAGAGTTTTAAAGGTGTAAATGTATGATCAAATGGATAGAAGTTGCAATAAGATGCTTTAAGAATGAACAAGAAAGCAGGGTCAATAGCATAAACCAACGGGCATTACGGTCTGGTCGTAATGGCCCCAAAAACAAATTAGATTTATTTTTATTTTTATAGCACATGGCTGAGGGCATTACAGCCTAGCCTTATTCTCCTTTACGATCGTAATGACCCCCATCAACTTTTAGATTTTATGCATGTTTCTATTTTATAGGGTTAATCATAATTCTCTGATTATTCAACCTCTAAAACGTACTACCTTGAATATCAAGTTTCCTTGATATAAAAATTCTCTTATTTAGAGGAAACAACAAAACAACGTCATGAGTCCTTTCTAGCGAATTATTGGATACAAGAGTTGGTTAAAAACAATGAAACATATGAATCCATTACAAACTTATCTTTTCAACCTACTAATAGGTTAGTTGATCATCACATATCATAAGTATTGAGAACCATCCTCAATGAAAATTGATTTGATCAGACACCATCAGACACATCTTGTACATTCAACGCTATAGATTTTTCTTTGCATAACTTCATTTAATCTGCACTAAAGTTTCATTTAAAGTTGTAAAGAAACCTTTCAAAACAAATAGGTTTTCACCTTTGATACCCAGATTTTCTTGCGTCCTTGTGCATTAGTAGTTCTAAGAGGTCTAGGATTACTACCTTTAGAGCCTCTTAATTTATCAAAAAAAGGGCTATAGGTGTCTTATCTTATCACAAAAGGAACATTTATAGACAGAGTTATTCAATGTATACCTATTAAACTCTTACCATGTGATCTACTAGATTAAAACCTTAATCTAGTTTAATTCAAGGAAGGCATTGGATTTAATGGAATCAAATCTAGGTTTTTTTTCCCTTAGTGAATTTACTTAGGGTTTCATGAATATCTTTCAACTCCTTTTTCGTCGAGACACAAGTCTCATGTTTACTAGCTTGGTTTCTAAGATTAGTCATTTCATATCTTAGTGTTTGATTACTATTTCTAGAAACTCAATGTAGTATTTAAGATCTATGTTACTCTTTTCAATTTTATCATATTCCTCAATTAACTTAGCATTTAATTTAAAAAGTGTATTGTATCATAACATTATTACCTCACATTCATCTTCTTCGTGAGAGGCTTTTAAGATAACTTGTATGTCTTCATCGTTGGAAGAAGATGCTTCTAAGATTCTACCAGGGATTGATTCTTCTAGATTTCTCTTTGATGTTGAGTATTTGAAGATATTGCTTGTTAATAATTCTTTTTCATTTCTTCTTTAGAAAACTTTATTGGATGAAACTTTTATTTCTTCATATTCTCTTATTGATGAAGTTTCTCCATTGAACATTGAATCTTCTAGTGAATATTAAATCATATATATTATTCTTTAGAAGGATACTATTAGAGTTGGTTTTTCTTTTTCCTCTTCAAGATAGTTCTTTGATGAAGTTGCTAGAGATTCTTCTAGGTTAAGTTGAGCTCATCCATTCATCTTTTAATAATTTAATAAACTCATTTTTCTTGACGATTTCTTCCTTCTTGGATTTTTCTTGAAAATCGTAAACATTCAAATCTCTTGATTTAAGGATTGAATCAGGTTTCTAATTTCAATTCTTAACTTTTAGATATTTGTTAGTGATGAAAGTTCTAACACGGTTTTCGAGATTTATAACAATTGAACACCATATTTGAAAGTAACCTTTACATTCACCTGGTGTTTTAACTTTTTCGCCTCGTGTGTTTATTCCATCTTGTTGGATACTTGAAGATACTCCATAGACTATTTTAAGAACGTCACATATTTTCTTGGTGAAATTACAATTAAGTACATAAAGAAAATGATTTCATTTAAAGACATTTCTAAAAAGTTTATAGTTGTAAAATTAATTTCAAACTTTCTCTTTTCCTCTCCGTTCAAAAGAAAATATGTTTTATCTAGATCAAAACTTTTAATGAATTTTAAAATTTAGCTTTCCACAATTTATAACTATCAACATCAAACGGTGGATGTGTGTTTAGGGAAATCCTCTTGTTAAACAAAGTGTTGGAAGTCATATTCCTTTTGAGATGATTACTCTTTAAACATAATTTAGGCTCAGATGCCACTTGTTGGACATATGACTCAATACACAAAGGGGGGGGGGGGTTGTGGAGGTTTGAAAAATGATGATTTAAAATAAAATCATTTGAGAAATTAATGTTTAAACCCATTTTATAAAATAGATGAAGATATGCAATGGAAGTTCAAAGTAAAGAAAAATAGTTAGAAAATAAAAGAGATAAGGGAAGAGAAATAACACTGGAGAATTATACAGGTTCGACCAAGAAGACCTAATCATGTCCCTAATAATTTTTCTTGAGAGTATCCACTATACTGGAGAAATTTTAGAAGGTTATGCCCAAGAACCCCTTTATATAAGGAAATGAAGTTTCAAGTTAACTTCTAACCAAACAACTAACAAGACTTAGAGCGATCAGTCTCAGAACCAAACATAGGTTTTGAACAAGATGATTTCGAACCAAGACAAAGTTTTGAGTTGGATATTATAACACCCCAAACCCCTAAACTTATGTATAAAGGATTATTCGACAATTTAAGGTGTCACCAACGACAACCCTTCAACTGAACATGGACATTTTGAGAATATGCAGCAGAAAAGTAAACAACATACAACACATGCCATTGCATGCTCACATTCACTTAGGGCATCATCGTAGAGAAATCATATTAATCACGCTAATAAAACATATTAAATTCAATTTGGGTCTTATAAAGACTTAACTTTCACAAAATGATTCAAAAAGAATTTCAATATCCAATTCTCAACAACTTCAAGACAACTCAAATAATAGTTATTAAATTTGACAAAACAAGTAACTCGACATCAAACATAATAAAGGAAAACATCATTCTCCCCAAAAAATAATGAAAATAACTCCAAGAGCTATTTTCCACTCACACCAGCAACTCTACTCCTGAGTATTTGCAAGATGTCCATGAAGGACAACATCAAGCAAATGAGGTGGGAATTCACATCAATAGTTTAAAGGCATAAGCTGCAAGGTAGAATTCAAACATCTACACATTCAACAACAATCACGCAACACCATTCTCATAGCCAATGCATCAACATACATAAAGCAATCACATATTCATCATTTAAATTATGTAATGAGACTCACAACTTCAACTAGACTGATATGCATGTGGTACCATATCATCATTAATTGGTTCACTCAAGAACCGGGTTTATCCTACGCGAACCCTGAATCCACCTTGCTCAGGTTCGAGACAAATCACCAATCCACCTTGATCGGACTGCAACTTGCCTCTTTCATCAACAACAAAGACATAATAAATGCATATCACAACACATCAATGTAACAACAACATAATGTTTAAAGTCTTTTCCCGACAATAAACAAAATATACATTGACCCAATGATAATAGTTCTCGTCCCGAACTATCATCCTACAATAACATACTCATAATACAACAACATAATTCATGTTCATACAACAACATATCATCATCAACATCATCATAATTCACATCAACTAACACCACATCAACATCGCATATGCACATACCCATCATTCATCGAATAATCCATATATTCGATTAAAATCATGTTTAATCATTAAGTCATACAAAAACATTTCCCAACAGTAGCTAACAAAATCTAATAGTACTTAAAACATCTATAAAAGTTAAAAAATCAAAATCTGCAATTTAAAATCATCAAAACAAGTATATTCACCCATTGCAGACTTATGACGTGTTACCCGCCACCGACCTCAAAATTCCATAACGTCACTCATGTGACGACCGACTTGAATGACAAGTCGGAAAAGCATGATGGGTTACCAGTCACCAGCGTGACGCCCCTCAACACCCTAAAATCTGCAGAATTTTGTCTTCTTCAATGAAGTTCAAGCAGAACTCCTAATTCTCAATCCAGACATTCTAAAATCAACCTAAAATAGTACACACATGTTATATATTCATCAATAATATCTTATTTCACCAAATCAACACTTTAATTCATGGTTTTCATCAAATCATGTTATTTTCCAAACCTTCAAAATAATAACAATGGTGAATGCATGATAATTTATCAAAACAAAATTGCCATACATCATAGCACACTAATTTCATTACCAATTATCCACGATTCTATCTCTCATGCATATATCCATTATTGAGATAGTTTCCCCTTTATCGGTTTATCCTAGTAGTTATGCAAAAAATCTGATTTTGATTATCTAAATTCCTATAAGTTCTAAGCTTTGTCTCACACCTTCTCTAGCCTCCTCTCTACTCTCTAAATTCTGATTATACATATTGATAAAACTCCCTAAAACTAGATTATGCTCCTAATTTATATCGCTAGAGTAAATCTTATCAAAATTCTAATTCTGACCTAAACTCTTATTCATCTTACTCCTTCTTCCCTTTTACTCCTCATAATTTACACCTTAGCCCCAATTTCTCTTTTTTTTTTCTTATTAAATTAATAAATTTATAAAATACTATTATTTTAATTATTAAAATAAACTCTAATAATTTAATCAACCACTGACCTCTAATTTACTATGAACACTCTCACCTAAAAGGTCACACATCCCTACCTTCTTATTTATTTAATAAATAATCCCCAATTAATTAAATAAATACACAATTTCTCATATTCACTAATTTCCAATTCTTCTATGCATAGTGCCCACAATTTATCTGTTGCGGCGTCAACTTCGTGACGCAACCATTTTGTAATGGCTTCTGTAATTACTCATCGCGACGAAGAAACGCCATTGGTTACCGCCGACGAATCTCCGCTTCAACTTGAACCACATAAAAGCCACAGCAGAGATGTTCATATTATGAGCTTAGCGTTTTTGTTGATCTTTCTTGCTTACGGAGCTGCTCAAAATTTGCAGAGCACTCTCAACACTGTTAGTTTTCGTTTCTCTTAATTGTGATACTGAATTTGAAAGCCGGTGAGTAATTGTGATGGTTTTTGAATTTATAGGAGGAGGATTTGGGTACGACTTCGCTTGGGATACTTTATTTGTCGTTTACGTTTTTTTCTCTGTTTGCTTCTTTGGTCGTGCGGATTCTTGGATCTAAGAATGCTTTGATTATTGGAACTTCTGGTTATTGGCTTTACCTGGCTGCAAATTTGAAGCCTAATTGGTAAATATGTATTTGTGTAGTTGGAGTTTGTTTGAATTCTTGCTTAGGTTCCCAGGACCGTTGAGTTTACGAATATGTGAGGGCAGCCTTAACTTTTGAGTTCGGATTGAAATCCAAGCATATTTAATATGGTATCAGAGTTAGGTTAAGGACCGCAAGGTGGAAATTTGACCCAAGTCCAGGCTAGGCTAGGCTATGGTGAGGCGTGAGGGTGGGTGTTGAATATGTATTTGTGTTGTTGGAGTTTGTTTGAATTCTCACGTTGCTTAAATTCCCGGGCTATTGCGTGTATAAATATGTGAGGGCCCCTTTGAGTTAACTTTTCTGGTTAAGATCCAAGCATATTGAACATACAAGTGTGAGCTAATTTGTTTTGGATATTCATGTATTATTCTACTGTCAAAAACGTAAACATGCACTGTGTTTGATTTTTATGAGTTTATCATGATTCTGGATTATAAAAAAAACTATAAGCTTTCTATTCTGACTTTGTATGGTAAATATTTTGCTTTCTCGGTTTTGCGCATCCTTTAACAGTAAAATAGATACAATGATTACAGATTCCATTGCGAATACTTGATGTATCATGACATGAGGTTGTAAGTAAGGAATTGTTTGTGAAAGCATTAAGCATCTCTCTAAATAAGCATCTCTTTAACTTGTTGAATTTTTGACACACTAGAGAGAAGTGACTACCTGGAGTTTTGGGGTAATAATATCATATTTTCATATAAAGAGTAAAGTGAACTATGAGCATCTCACATATAAACTGTTATTAGTTATGTTCTTGGATTCATAAATGATATTTTGATTTTAGTTTAGAGGGAGTTTTTGGTCTTACAGTTTCTACCAATTTGTGTTTTGATCCCTACAGTTTTATTTTAGTTATTTTCATCCCTAGCACGATATATGTTCACGTCTTTTCAATTATTTGAGCAGCAGTCCTTAACTTTTATTCATCAAAATGAAACTATCGTTATATTCCATGAAGGGTTGGCCCCTGTAGTTTAACTTATTAAGGTATTAGCCCCAGAGAACTCATAACCTAAATCAGTGACAACTCGAGGGACCAGTTATCGTACCTTTAAAGCTTTTATTTAAAGTTTGACCATCAATTATGGTAGCTTATACTTGTTCATTTTTCATAGTTCAGCTTTTATTTCGGAGCATTATTTCTGTTTTACTTTGTATGAATATGTATGGCTAAATAATTCAAACTTATTTTGCATATGATTAACCATTGAGTGACTGTTATGCAGGTATACACTGGTTCCGGCTTCTGTGTATCTTGGGTTTTGTGCTTCTATATTATGGGTTGGACAGGTACATGAACGAACATGTTGAAGTTCCACAGTTTTTTCATATTGTCATTTGTCTTCCATATGTTTACTGATTTAGTTTGTCCTGTCAGGGAACATATCTAACTTCCACTGCACGCAGACATGCCATAGATAACAATTTCCACGAAGGTGCAGTAATTGGTAACTTCAACGGGGAATTCTGGGGTGTCTTTGCACTTAATCAGGTCATAATTTTTTTACTCAAAACTGGTGATTTCATTGTTAATGTTTCTTTAAATTAAAACTACTTAGAGTTCAAAATTGATTATTTTTAAATCTGTTTTGCAGTTGATTGGAAATCTTATTACATTTGCTCTACTCAGTGATGGGCAGGTATGTGGTCGTTATTCTTCATATTTTGAAAATACTCCTGTGTCATCTTTTTGCTTTAATAATCAAGTTATTTAAATTAAAACTACTTAAAGTTGCTTCTTATGACGGAAAATAAGAAGTTTATGATTGGTCCAAATTAGTCGAACTTTTATGTTTCTGTTAGAAAAACACATAACTTTTGATGAATATTTACTACAATATGCAAACTTTTTCTACCTAGTCCCAATATCAATATGAGTTGGTTTTTTGTTTTTCCCCTTAAACATTGAATTCTCATTTCAGATGCTAACAAGTTTTGTTTTAGAATATTTTACATATTCTTCGGATTTGATTTCGTTTCTAATCACTGCAGGGGGGAAGTACCAAAGGCACAACTTTATTGTTTGTTGTATTCCTTTTCATTATGACCTTTGGTGCAATACTAATGTGCTTCCTACATAAACGGAGTGGTAATAGTAAGGAAGGATACGAGCATTCAGATGCTGATGCTGGTGAATCAAAGTCCCTTAAGTCTCTATGTAGTTCACTCACAAGTACATTGTCGGATGTGAAGATGTTGTTGATCATACCCCTTATAGCATATGCGGGTCTACAGCATGCATTTGCATGGTAATTTCATATGAACCATAAGTTATCTTCTTCATGATCTTCAATAATGGTTCCAAGTTCTTGTTTTCGTTCATGTCTATTTTGTAATGTTTGTTACTGAAATACTTTTTCACAGGGCAGAATTTACCAAGTATGTTGTAACTCCAGCAATTGGTTTTTCCGGTGTTGGTATTGCAATGGCAGCATATGGAGCTTTTGATGGAATAGTAAGTATTGACATGAAATGCAAAACTGTAGTTCCTCGGTTGGTGGTTCGAAAGTGACTTGATTATGTCATGCTTGCGATCATTTCTTTCTTATTTTCTTCTTATATCTGTTTTTTCGTCTTAATTGTTTAAATATGTCAGTGCTCTCTGACCGCTGGTCGTCTCACCTCGGGTCTCACATCCATCACATCAATAGTTTCTTTTGGAGCTTTTGCTCACGCGGTTGTACTAATATTACTTCTGCTAAATTTCAGGTTTGCAACATTCATTATGTTTGGCTGATGTTTATGAATATTATTTTTCCCATGTAATTTCATTTTGCCTATTTTTTCTTTGGCGCTCCTGATACAGCATATCTAGTGGATTTCTCGGTACTCTATATATACTCTTTTTGGCTGCTTTATTGGGCATTGGCAATGGAGTTCTAATGACGCAGCTCAATGCTTTACTAGGAATGCTATTTAAGCATGACATGGTACACAAATGCAATCTACCCCTTTGCTTGATTAATTTGTTCTTTTCCCAATATCTCTAATGTCAAATTGATATTACTTTGTGGTGCAGGAAGGGGCTTTTGCACAGCTAAAGCTATGGCAAAGTGCTACAATTGCTATCGTTTTCTTTGTGGCACCATACATTTCATTCGAAGCAGTTATCATAGTTATGTTGGTTGTACTATGCTTGTCATTCTGCAGTTTTCTATGGTTGGCTCTCAAGGTGGGGAATGCATCATCACCCTCCACCACTTGACTGAATATAATGGTTCTTTTATGCTCTGTCATATTTCTTTTTTGGTAGCATTGCCTTCAGATGATTCAATTGTATAGATTTTAACAGTTATAATTTATTAGTTCATGTGGCTATTAGTTATTTACCGTAGAATATTTTGGATGAGTTAGTAAGATGTTCACAGAATGAAAGTTCTCTCTCACGGATTTGGATCCTCTCATTTTTTTATATATCATGCTATCTTTCATGTTTTTAATTTAACGGTTCAGAATTTATAATGAATAATTAAATAAAAAAAGTCATTTATGGTTGTTGATTTTGTGGAGAAACAAAGACAAATTACTTATCTATTTCTCTCTCCTATTAAATAATTTTTTTTAAATTTAATTATTCATTATAAATTTTGAATCATTAGATTAGAAACATGAGAGATGACGTGATATATAAAAAATGAGAGGATCCAAATCCCTCTCACAGACTAGTATTTTGGATTATGATATTCTAAAGTAAATAACTAGCAAAGTGAGAAAAATTAAGTGTTGATACTTCATCCACTAATGATTTAATATACTCGAGTATTTAATATTTACGAATGATTTGTTCTTAATATATTATAGTATTTGTTTTACTCTCTAAAGTGAGTTACCTTGTTTAGAGTAGCTGAATCCAATACTTTTGAGAACATTAATTCACTCTTCCAATATTTACCAATGGTTTCTTCTTGAAATATATAATACTGAATAAGAAAAAGTTAAGATATATGAGAAAGCTGTAAAGATGCACCAAAAGAAATAGAAGGAACATCATTTCTCAGGGTAGTGAGTAGGGGGTGACAAATCGGGATTGTGTATATTAATATAAAATTTTGTATTTTTAATTTTAAGAAATGTAATATCTGCTTGCTCAAAAAGACTGACACAGAGATTTAGAGATTTAGGCCCACACCAAAAATAATTAAATAAAAGTAAAAGGTTTTTATTTTTAATAAAAATGTTTAAATATATTTTTGATCTCTCTATTTTAATGATTATAACCTTTTAATCCATCTATTTTAAAACTCAATTTTTTTAATCTCTATTTCATTAATCTTGAAATCTTTTTGGCCCAATTCATTTTTGCACGTGTGGCTTTTTCTTTTAATACATATGACTATGGTTCCACCAAGTAACCAATATTGGCAATTTCAATAAAATAAAACAACTAATTAATTCTTAAACTCCAAATAATTTAATTGATAAATCAATTTAAGTTTTCTAAAATATAAGATTTTAATTACATCAAAATTCACCATCTTTAACAAATCTAGAAACTCCAAACATCATCCCTTGTTCTTCTTCAAATTTTATTAACTTTATAGTCAAAACAAATTCTTAACACACACAAGCATTTGTTAATTTTATTGTGAAAGTAAAAAATCCTTCACAACAAAAGCATTTCCTAAAACATAAACTAATTATAAGTCACACTAATACAATAACTTATTTTGTTGTTGTTATGTTGTTATTGTTCACACACTAAGCAATAATTCATTTTTTTAAATTATTGTTGATGTTGTTATTGGTCAAACAACACACAAAAGGAGTAATATTTATGAGATATTTATGTCCTCACTATTTAATTTTATTTTGTGTTAACAAGTTTTATTAAGTTAATTTAAGTAGGTTTTGTTGTTTTTATCTCAATTAGCCTGACGTGTACGAGGTGCCATCTTTTGTGTGAGAGAGAGAGAGAGAGAGAGAGAGAGAGAGAGAGAGAGAGAGAGAGGAGAGAGAGAGAGAGAGAGAGAGAGAGAGAGAGAGAGAGAGAGAGAAGAGAGAGAGAGAGAGAGAGAAGGAGAGAGAGAGAGAGAGAGAGAGAGAGAGAGTGATGGAGAGAGAGAGAGAGAAGAGAGAGATGAGAGAGAGAGAGAGAGAAGAGAGAGAAGAGAGAGAGAGAGAGAGATGAGAGAGAGAGAGAGAGATGAGAGAGAGTATATTAAACACTTTCTCAAATAAGATGAAAAAGGAACATGGTGTATACCACGAGCTCTCGAGGTTAGGATCTTAGGTGTATACCTCGCCCATCCGAACTCTTGTCATTGTCGCGCCGCAAAAAATAAAAAGTGGCCATTGAACTTTATTTATTCCAAAGAAAAGTGAAAATATCTATAAAATCGCAAAAGTAAAAAGAAAATGGCCATTGCAATCAAATTCGGGATTGGGAGTCGATTATGCAAGGAGAAGGTATTATCATCCCTCACATCTGTTGTACTCAACGAGAACCAATTTAATTGTTTTTGTGCAGATGGGTATTATTATCTAAAGGTTACTTGCGGTTTATTTTAATTAAGGGAAAAATAAGTTTTTAGTTAATGTGCTCGCCAAAATTTTAAAATACCGTGCCTACGTATTCCCATAGTGTATGAGAAAATCAAAGTTACGTAGTTCGTGGGGTAGAAAATAAGTATTTCTTAGTCGTTTTTATTGAACGATGTTAACATTCATATTATAGCAGTTAAACGTTGCTTGAATGCTCGCGCGTGTGAGGTTTAAGCATTGTTTGTATTGCGGTTGAACGAAAATAACATATCCTTTCTGAAAAGCTTTTGAATGCCCTAAGGTGAAAAATTCAATTTGATTGGTTGTGATTGATTTTAAGTGGAAGACAAGTATCAGACCGCAAGTTAAGTACGATCGACAATCCAAGTATTCAAGGAATTGAAAGGAAAAGTGCATCCTGACCTCTCTTTTCCATCCTAAAATTTTTAATTTATGAAATTTGTGAAGCGAGTTTAATCTTTAATACTTAAAAAGGGACAAGCCAAATGGGAGATAATCATACACCATACAACATTAAATCATAAGCAGATATGCACCATTCAAGAAACAATCCACAATCACAATTAACAATGCACTCTAAATTAAAGTCATAAAAAAGTGACCAAAATTAAAGCTATGAATAAAATAATGTAATCAAAATCAAAGTTATGAATCAAACTCAATCCAAATTAACCAAGAGAACTAATACTATGTTTTTGTTATAAAAAAAATAGATTAACTTTAATGAAAATTAAACAAAAATTAGATCTTAGTACATAACTACAATGAATTTTTTATTTATTTATAAAAAATGTATAAGATCATCTTCTAGCATTTTTAAATCAATTATCAATCACCTAGTGCCACGTTGTAAATTTTATTAACTAAAATAAAAATCCAACACTAGTCTGAAATTAACATGTGACATTATCATATTAAATTAAATTAATATAACATAACATGCTACATAGTAATAATATAAAACAATGCATAGAAAAAGAAAGAAAAAAAAGTAGCATAATAGTTATAGCAGTAGTATGAAAATGCACATGGAAGTGAGGAAGTGCAGAATTTTAGTTCAGTGCAGAATTTTTCCGAGTTTCATTGCAGAATTTTTTGCATTTCAGTGTAAAATTTTCCGTGTGCAAGTGTAGAATTTTTTCGCGGGTAGTGCAACATTTTCTCTATGCAATGTAAATTTTTTATTTGAACACAAAAAACAGAAAACATATAACTCTATAATGATAAATGAGATGAGAATTTTCCTATGGAATTAAAGAAAAATATAGATTTCACTGTTGTACGCAAGATGCTCGATAAAATGTTTCAGCCAATTCGGAAGCAGTAATGTAAGACACGAAAAACATAGGTGAAATATCTTACTGATAGAGCGGAGGTTTACCCCGGTTAGTATTGAAAATCGAATCGAATTTACCAACGAGAAATCCGGAAAATTTCAAAGTAAACTCCTTTAATCCAATTAATTTCCAAACTCTTAATGAACGATTGTGGATGACAATGATTATTCTTTGTTCTGGACTGGACTCAGACCTGCCCATCTGTCGGACAGGCCCAACCCAATGCTATTTGGGGAAGGCCCAACAAGGCCCAAATCCCCAGTGTCAGGCACGTGTTTAGACACACCGTGCAGACACCCTCCCTTCGTCGGGCAGAACAACATGTCTTCCACACGTTCTCCACGTGCCCCCTCCACGGGGACACGTCATCAGCCAACTACCCACCTCCAAAAGAGCTGGTCATCCCACCTTCTAGAGATCACGGGACGGTTGAACTAGGGCGAAGAGCACATGCTGGTCTTCACTATGCCACGTAAACCCTAGCAGTCACCTGGGTTGGGCCTGACAATCCATCCCAACACAAGTGACTGTTGGCCCTGCGCTGGGGTCTCTCTATAAATACCCTCTTTCACTAGAGGGTCAGGTCCATTACTTATTTTGGCATCAGAGTGTCTTGCAGGTACACCCCATCCCCCCTACTTCCGATGAACAACCTTCAGATCAACGACGGGTGGCAGGTCACTGATTCCCTTCTGATCAGGTAAGATCAGTGGCGTCGTCTGTCGGAAGACCAGGAGACTCCGACACTACTTCCTGGTCCATACCGTTGTAGTCAGAACCGAACAGCCGATCAAACAACTGTTCGAAAGGCCCGACATGGCAGGGCGCATGTTGAGATGGTCGCTGGAACTCTCCGAGTTCAACATTGTCTACGAAGGCAAGAAAGCCCTCAAAGCGTAAGTGCTGGCTGATTTCGTCACTGAGATGACCCCCACCACAGAACCGACCCCGGGGATTACAAGTGGATCATCTTCGTCGATGGCGCTTCGAGCCCCTCGGAAAGTGGCGCGGGCATCATCCTCGAAAACGAGGAGGGTACGGTAGTGGAAGTCTCCTTAAACTTGGCCTTCCCAACAACGAACAACCAGGCTGAGTACGAAGCTTTCCTGGCCGAACTACGCCTAACAAAAGACCTCAAAGCCAAGGAGACCAAGATCTTCACAGATTCCCAGCTGGTCGCCTCCCAGGTTCGGGGAGAATACCTGATAACACGAAATCGTATATATATTTTGATGCATAATTCAACTAAAGTTTAACTGTTTTCGACCCGATTTCGGGTTATTTCCGTGTTATTCGTCTGATGTTTTGCAGGTATTTGATGATCATGTCTAAACAAGGCAATATGAAGAAAAGAAGTAATCTCAGATGAAATATGGACGAAAACTGGGTGAAAACATCATGAAAAGCGCAGAATACTGATTTTGCTGCTGTGACGACCGTCACAGCTCCATGACGACCGTCACACGAGTGACGACCGTCACACGAGTGACGACCGTCACACGAGTGACGACCGTCACACATTGTGACGACCGTCATGCAGGCAAAAATGCCCCACTTCAAATGCACGTAAAAGAAGCAGTTCCAAGTCCCAAATAGTGGACCACTACTCCCTGATAATTCTGCCTCAAAGTCCACCTTCTTCAAGTTATAACCGTTAGAATTCCATTTCTATAAAAGGGGGAGAAGGGGAACTCAGAAGGGAGCCGCATTCATACAACGAAGTGCTGCCCAATTTCATTTCCAGAGCAAAAGTTCAGTTTTATTTTCTTTCCTATTTTTTTGTTGCCTTTCATTCCTTCTGTAATTTTTATTTCCGTTGTACGATCAAATTGGCACAAAGACCAGAATCCTGCCAACATCTGTGGAGGATCTGCCCAAAGGTCAATTGGAATATTTACAGGTTTCTCATTTCAATCGTAATTCCAATTTTTATTATGATGCCTGCTATTATTTATTGTTTTTATTTATGTTTTACCTTTCCTAAATCCATGTCTAGCTAAATTTAAGTAATCGATATGTAGTAATAATTCGAAAGGGATTTAATAATAACCGGTTGAAAACTGTCTTTTTCAAAAGTTGTTTATGGTCTGAGTGTTTAAAATTAATTTACTGAATAAACTTCGTCGCGAAAGCGAGAACTTATTTAAAAGTAGTTTTGCCACGAAAGTGGGAAATTAATTAAGGTACGAACCAACAAGCGAAAGCTGCGGCAAGACCAGATAGTAAACACTAGTCATTCATTTTAATAACAGCGAAAGCACTTTAAAATGAATTAGAACTTAGAGATTTCCAAAAAATAATTTTAACCCCGAATGGGACACGAAAGCGTACGTTTGGCCCTTAGAATTATGATTAGCGTCAATAACCATCGTGAGGCGAGAGTCTTCAGATCACCATTTTCTGCTTAAATAAACTCTGAAAAATATTTCGTAGGCTGGTAACTTGTCAAATCCCTGAAGAACATAAATACTGCATATCGATTCAATTAATTATACTTTAATTAACATCCTTAGTTCCCTTTAGTGACAATCTTATTCCCTCAAACATTATCTATCTAGCTAAACATAGTAACTCCCGAGAACACTAGTTTGATTACGAGTCCCTGTGGGATCGATATCTATTATTACTACGCGATAGACTGTGCACTTGCAGTTAGGTTGTATTAGACATAGAAAGTCACGATCAATACCAAGCAAAGAACGACAACCTGGCCGAAGAGCTTCGACTTCGCGGAAGTATAACATATTCCACGCGAGCACAATACCCGGGATGACATCCTCTTGAAACTCGCAAGTACGAAAAAGAAGGACGGGAACAAATCTGTAGTCCAAGAAGTCCTCGCTCGCCTCAGCACAGAACTGGAAAAGACAACGCTCGAAGTCAACACCATCGGGGACAACGACTGCTGGATGACCCCGGTCCACGCCTACCTTAACACTGGTCAACTCCCCAACAATTCAAAGGAGGCCAGCGCCATCAAACGTCGAGCCTGCTTCTATGTGCTGCTCAAAGGGCGAATGTACCAAAGAGGCTTCTCGACCCCCCTCCTCAAATACGTTGACAAAGCCCAGGCCTTGGGCATCTTGCAGGAGATTCACGAGGGCATCAACAATCAACACTTAGGGGGAAGATCCCTCTCCCGGAAGGCCCTACGAGCAAGGTACTACTGGCCGACAATGCAGCAGGATGCTAAGAAACATGTGAAGAAATGTAACCGGTGCCAGAAGCACAGGGAGATGCACCTCGCCCCTTCGAGCAAACTCCAGACCCTCTCCTCTCTATGGCCCTTCACTTGGTGGGGAATGGACATCCTCGGTCCATTCCCTGTAGGCTCTTATCAGAATAAATACCTGATAGTCGGCGTCGATTACTTCACCAAATGGACCGGGGCCGAAGCTCTGGCCAAGATCACGGAGCACAACATACTCCGCTTCTACAAGAGGAGCATCTTCACAAGGTTCGGCGTCCTTCTGGTCATCGTTACCGACAACGGGGCACAGTTCACCGACAAGAATTTCTGAGACTTCATGACCAAACTCGGGACCAAACACCACTTTACGTCGGTCAAACACCCGCAAACGAACGACCAAGCAGAGGCCGCGAACAGGGTCATCCGCCGAGGTCTAAAGCAAAGACTCGGTGAAGCGAAGAAAAGATGGGTCGAGGAGCTCCATAGCGTGCTTTGGGCCTACCGAACAACGCCTCACTCGACCCTTTTTCGACTCACCTACAGAACCAAGGTGGTAATCCTGGTGGAAATAAGAGAGCCTTCCAGAAGGACCGAATCCCCCATCGAGGAGGAGACAAACGACGAGGCTCTCCAAGAAGAGCTCGACCTGGTCGAAGATATCCGCTCTGGAGCAGCTCTCCGCGAGGCCACGCTAAAGCAAAAAATCTCCCTTCGCTACGACAACAAAGTTCTGAGACGTGAATTCCAGGTCGGCGGCCTGGTCTTACGAAGAAACTAAAAGGACTCACGCGAGGGCAAGCTCGCCGCAAATTGGGAGGGCCCCTATCGTGTCCGGGACAAGACGGAACACAGGGCCTACTACCTCGAAAACCTACACGGAGACGAAACTGCTCGACCATGGAACACTGAGAAGCTTAAAAGATACTACAGTTAAACACTACCAGCGACGAACGACTTCACGATCATGGGAGCACACCCTGGTACCACGCGCCTCCCAAATAACTCAACAGAAACAAATGCTTGCCCTATCGTGTGTGCGAGCAGAGCGTTCTGTTTGATGGTGATCGCTCAACCGAGCGCCATCGCCGTCGTACCAAGATGGTAGAACACCCAGCTCATGATGGGACGTTCACGCCGCGGAGGGAAGACTGGACCGTGATCCCCCCGTAACCGACCAGGTAACTCCCCAGTCACCCCGGCTAGTTCCCCACACTACCGGATACAATCGATAAAGCATCGAGCAACACTCCCAATAACAAATAAAGATACAAATTCATACAAGCATACACACATGTAAACGTAAAAACAAGCACACACTTAACAAAAAGCAAAACATTGTATTATAAAAGGGGCACCAACCCAATATTCAATTACAACGAAAAGGGGCACGCATGCTCGACAAAACAACTTAACAAAAATTGGCACGCAGGCCCAGAAACAACTATCCTAATCTTCAAGGCGATCTCCTTCGGGCTCATCGACCGGGGTGGCATCCTCATCATCCTCGGCTCCAATCGAGACCACCCGTCCCTCGACGACTTGGTGTTAGGGTCCTATCCCCTTGGTGACCAAAGCAATCTCAGGATTCACGATCGTGATCTGATTCACCACACTGGAGAACCTGACCTCGACAGCTCCTAGACAGTCGTGCTCTAGCTCGCAGATCCTGCCCAACAAATCAGCACGAGAGATCAAAAGCTTCTCCTCTTCTGTCCCATCCTCGGCAGGACGGAGTAAGTTCTCCAGCTCCTCCACACGAGCCCGTAGCCTCGATATTTCCTCTGCGGTGGCTTTTACCTTGTCCTCGGCATCGATCCCCCTCTTGCGCTGCACGACCACTTCTTCCTTGCTCAGGTCTAGCTCCACAGTTAGCTTAGTTAACCTCGACTGGGCAAAGGCGAGGTCTCCTTGTAACTTGGCCAACTCGGCGAAAGAGCAACCCTCATCACTTAGGACTAGAGCGGTCGAGAAAACCCATATCATTGCGACCAGATCTTTAGTAAGCATTTGTCTCCGAGCGTCCCGGCTCGCCCCGAGGACCAGCTTCGCCTCCGAAGCCGACACAGCCAGCAACCTAGCACCGTGGAAGAACCCAAGATTCTGGTGGCAAGGGGGGATGAGAAATCCTTCTGTAAGGTCAACAACGGTCTCAGAAGACTGACTTCTTGCTCGCTTCGCAGCCCCTTGCGACGTCGGAGAGTGGCTACCTTGAGGCAAGACGAAGACCCTCTTCCTCCTTGATCGGTGACAACCTACTGCATCACTTGGGCGACCTTACCCTTACCGCTTTTGGCCGCGGCTCTGGAAGACGCCAATTTCCTCACTCGCTCCTCGATGATCAACATGCTTCCTGAAAAACAAAACAAGAAAGGATTAGCAAAGACAGACAAACGGGGACTAAAATGTCAAATAGGTTATCGCCCACCACGTAGGAAACAGAGAGCCTCCTCGTCAGACGAACATTCGAGCAGAGCCTTTGTATTTATCAGCCTCCTTTGCTGGCAAATATTCCCTTGGCTGTCGAGGATGAAGTTCCCGTCGGGCATCACCAGCTTGGCCGGGGAGAAGTTAGCCACAAATGACACTATTCTCTGGTAGCCCATCAGGTCATCCTCGTCCATGGTCCCTGCTCGCACAATATAATGATTCGTCCCCTTTTTAAAGTGCTCCTCTGACCACTCCAAGGGCACCCTTGGCACCATAACTTCCTCCCGCTGCCCATTCACTTCACGGGCTTCTCGTCGATATAGGGAGGCGCACGCCGGGAGAGAAATGGGCCGGACCTCAAAGAAGCGCGCCTTGAAGTCCCGAACAGAGTCCATGTATGCCCGAAAGAGTCTCCTCGGCTGCTTCAGCGAAACCCATCCTTGCCGACCATCCACTGTCTGCCTCTACAAGTGGAAAAAGCGAAAAAAAAATGTAAGAGTGGCCCCGATCTCCAAATGCCGACAAATGAGCTCGTACGCCCGGATGAAGGCTATGACGTTGGGGTGTAGCTACGAAGGAGCCAACTTCATCTAGTCGAAGACGCCCAGCAGGAAATCGGTAAAAGGCAGCCTAAGACCGGCCTCGCGGAAGTAAAACTCATACATCAGGAACCTCATCTTCCCGTAGCTCGAGCATATCCGATGATAATCTCGCGGTCGGTACACCTGCCAGCCAATGGGAGAACCCTCACAGTGGTCCTCGATAGTCACATAGGCACCGGTATCATCGTCGACAAAGTAAGACTACGTATTTAGTGGTTCCTCAACGACCCAGTCCTCGACAGAATGGGCACGTACCTCAGCAGCAGGAGCCTCTGACTCCAGGTCGACTTTCATCGTCCCGACACCCACGAGGTCATATTCACCTGAAAAGTAGAAGGAAATGGTGAATTCGATGTTCAAGATCAAATTCACCCTTCCACCATAAATCAAGTGAAAGGGCGATGGGGATCCCTCCCCGGGGCATTCATTCATTCCCATTCAATGTCCCCAGGGTATTCATCTAAAACTATGTTATGTCCCCAAGTCAAAGGGTACATAAGACATTCATCCTACGACTTAACTGTCATCGGGGCCTTCACCCTAAGTCAAAGGGTACACCGCCGTATTCGGCAGAAAACCCTCTCCCTCCTCGAGGCATTCATCATGTCCCCGACGACGGCGTCAAATTTAGAGAAGACGGAAGAATAGAAGTAGGAAACTTACTGGATCGGTAGAAACGGCGGAGCATGCGGCGGACGTTGTGGTGGCTTTGGTGAGCAAATGCGTGTACGGAACTCCAAGCATCGCGTGCGAAAGCGATAAAATGTGAAAAGTGATAAAGGGGCAGGCACCTGCCTATTTTTAAACCTGACACGAGACTCGAAGCGCCCCTAGGCACTCGAGTACCCTAGGGTAGCCGCCTTACATGGCCCATTGACTATTAGACACGTGGCCACCATGGACGGTCACGTCCCTTCGTTCTCCCTGTGAGCGCAGGCAGGCGAGGACGCGGCAACCTTCCCCCTCCTCGACCTGACGACCTGACAAGAACGAGATCCTCTCACCCGCGTCCCCGATTCGGCTGACTGACAAAGGTTCTTCCTCTCACTTTTTTCCTCCCCGACACAATTATCGACCAGTCCCCGCTCCTTTGCTTTGGAGCTACCACTTGAGGGGCTCCTGTTCTGGATTAGACCCAGGTCTGCCCATCTGCCGGGCAGGCCCAACCCAATGCTATTTGGGGAAGACCCAACAAGGCCCAAATCCCCAGTGGCAGGCACGGGTTTAGACACACCGAGCATGCACCCTCCCTCAGTCGGGCAAAACAACACGTCTTTCACACGTTCTCCACATGCCCCCTCCGCGGGGACTCGTCATCAGCCAACTACCCACCTCCAAAAGAGTTGGTCAGCCCGCCATCCGGAGATCAAAGGATGGTTGAACTAGGGCGAAGACCACGTATTGGTCTTCACTACGCCACGTAAGCGCTAGTAGTCATTTGAGTTGGGTCTGTCAATCCAGCCCAACACAAGTGACCGTTGGCCCTGCCAGAGACGGATCTAGGTTATGCTAATTGAGGGCACTTGCCCCCACTAGTTTATTTATTTTGTATTAAATAATTAATTATTTTAGTTTTATTTATTTATTTTTTAAATTTACATATTGCCCCCATAAAATGAATTAATTAATTTTAAATATAAATAATTAAATAAAAAATAATTTAAAAGATAAATTGTTAAAATATTACTTGACCACATACGCATAAATATATATATATATATATATATATATATATATATATATATATATATATATATATATATATATATATATATATATATATATATATATATATATATATATATATATATATATATATATATATATATATATATATATATATATATATATATATATATATATATATATATATATATATATATATATATATATATATATATATATATATATATATATATATATATATATATGTAATAATATTGAAAAAAAAACAATTATTCTAAATATCTAGCTTAAAGATTAATTTTTTGTTTGAATAATTATTATATACTTATTTTATTTTATTTTTCAATTTTTTGATGTAATACTCTAATGGTAACAATAATTAAATTCACAAGACAAATATATATTTGTTTTAATAAATTTTTATGCAAAATTTTCTAATATGTGGTATGTAATATTTAAAATATGTGTACTTCCTTCTTCACATAAAAAGTATCTCACTTTTATATTTTTCTATGTTTTAAAATAATTATCTCTTAAAAATATGATACAATATTTCTTATTATTTTTCTATTACTATTTCTATTATTTATTAACTTTAATTTAATTCAACTATATTATTTACTACAATGAATAAACGTATTCTGGAAAATAACATTGGTTTTTTCATTAAAATTAATATATATAATTAGTTTTCTAATTTCATGAGATGAAGGAGTATCATGCCCCCACTAATTAATATATCTGGATCCGTCCCTGGGTCATAAGCTGGAGTCTCTCTATAAATACTCTCTTTCACTAGAGGGTCAGGTATTCAATTCTATATCTCTCTTCTGTATTTGCTCCCGCTCTGGTCCATTACTTACTTTGTCATCAGAGTGTCTTGCAGGTACACCTCCTCCTCCCCCTACTTCCGGTGAACAGCCTTCAAATCGACGACGCGTGGCAGGTCATTGATTCTCTTCTGATCAAGTAAGATCATTCTTGAACGAAAAGCCTTGGTGAATTATTGTTGAATATTGGTGATGCTTGAAACTTTGTTGAATTAAACTTTAGATGATGAATATGTTGATGATATTTGGTTGATGATTATAGGATAGAAAAGTTGAGTCCTTGATGAATTTTGATCCAAACCCTTGAATTCTTGATAGAAGTAATGTTGCATTTTGTGAATGGTGATGGAAATGTTGCATTTTGAATGAGTTTAGAATGAAGATGATTAAGGAAAAATGGTAGGAATTTATGCTCAACTGAATAAAGTTTCAAGTGATGAAACTCCATCAACTTGGTTTATGAGATTTAGATGATGGTGAGGAATTTTGACATAATAACTTTACTATGAATTCATGGTTGAGGAATAATGAAAAATAGTAGGTCTTTATAGTTTTTTAAAGGGAGATAGTGATTATGAATGAAATGATTCTAGCCCTAGGATAGTGATCCTGGGGAGAATCCTATCAAGGGTTGAGAATGCTCCCCAAAATGGTAGTTTGAATTTGTGTTAGTTTGGAAGTTAGTAGTAGATTAAACTTTGATTTGGCTTAGGTAGTTTAAGGGTAATGAAGTAATTGGGGGTTTTGTGAGGAATGAGGTAGTTAGAGGTAGAAGTGCTGAAAATTTGAAGAAGTACCAAGTTAAGATGTAAGACAAAAGGTCATTGGTGATTATGCATGAAACATGGAATTTTTGAATGCTTTTGCCTTTGATTTTTTGCCACTTTTGCCATGAATTTTTGGTGAATTATTCAAGACTTTAAGTGCTTTTGAGAAGTGATTTTGCATTGAAAAGGTGAATTTTTGAATGATATAAACTTATGGATCAAATTCTAACTTTTTGGGCATGAACCAATGTTAGAAAGTGTTGAAAAAATAAGTACTGATTTTAAGGAATAATGCAACCTAGTCTCATCGGAGGGTGGTGGCACCTCTTCGCGAGTTTTATGTTGATGAACCTCGTTTCTTCTAGTGTATTGCTTTAGGTGCCCCTCCTTGGTTAGGATCTCGATGAAATCCTTGAGGTGGACACAATCTTCTGTGACGTATCCATGGCTCAGGTGGAACCGACAATACTTGGATTTGTCGACGTTGGGTTTAGGGGGTGTTGGCTTCGGGAAGCGGGCACCACCTTGTTGGAATTCCGAGTTTATGCACTCGGCTAGAATGCGCTCGCGGGGAGCAGTGAGTAGCGTGTACTCGGTGAATCGGCCAACTAGTCTCCTCTATCCCCAAGAGTCCCGAGGCCGATCTTCTCTCCTTCTCTCGCCGCCTCGTCGGGGTGCGACGGTGTTTTCGTGCCTGAAATTTTTGGCACTCTCCTGGTTCCATGAGTCACGGGTGCAGTTGAAGACCTCCTTCTCTTCATACATGATGTAGGATTAGGACTTGTGAAGGAGTTTGTCTAGCGTGTTAGGCCTTTCGATCCCGACAACCTTGGAAAACTCAGTGCGAGGTCGAAGTCCATGTTCAATCAGATACCTTTTCATGTCGTTCAAGGTAGACACTTGCATAACTTCTTAGTTGAATCTCTCCATATAGTCCCGGAGAGATTCTTCTTTCCCCTGGATGATGGCTTTCAGGGATGCTTCCGTCTTCGGGTGTCGTTGGGAAGCGGTGAAATGCCTGGAGAACTGCCTCTTCAGCTCTCTCCAAGAGGTGATAGACTCGAGCTTGAGGTTTTTATACCACGCCATCTCCCTTTTCCTCAAGGTCGAGTGAAAGAGCCTACACTTGATGGCTCCCCGGACGTTCTGGAAGTCGAGCATCGCGTCAATGCTTTCAATGTGCTCGTCCGAATGGGTTGTACCATCGTAGAAAGCCAGGATCGGGGGCTTCTCCATCCGGACAAGGAGATGAGTCTCCTTGATAGCCCTGGCCAGCGGAGTGTGGGGGTCGTCCTCGTCGCTTCTGATTGGTGACTGCGAGGGGGAAAGGTTGTACCGAGGGCTCCTGTGGCGTGGATGGCTCCTTAAACGAATCTTCGGCTTCCCAGCCTACCCAGCAGCTCTGTTTCTCTTGGGAGCTGGGGAACATCGCTCCTTCCAAGGAGTAGAATGATCACGTTTCTGGGCGGCAAGGGCTGTGGCCTTTCCAATCGCGGATGACACTCGGCTTATCGCGGAGATGAACTCCGAGACATGTCTTGTTACAGCCTCTGCGGGGGAGGTGAATGACGAGTTTCTCGTCGTCGCGGGGACGAGCTACGAGAAATCGGACGATGGTGTCTCCACGGGGGAGAGCGTGATTTTCAGTCTTTTCTAACATTCTGATCCGCTCGTTCTGTTGGAAGATCATAAAGTTTGTCTGATTGATTTCTGCGAAAAGAGCCACCATGGTCGAGTCGGTGTTGGGCAGCACAGGGATTGGTTGGAAGACGTTCGGGCTATCAAAGCGTCAAGCGACGTTCAAGGCCGCTTCGTTGGGGAAGGGTGAGGCGGTGTGCCCGTCCCTGGCGTCGCCTTCCTCAACATGAACGGTCCCATTGGGGTCGTGATCGTCGTCGTTGGTGAACGGGGTGAAGGCGGTTTCATGGATATTGTCATCATTACGTGGGATAGCCATGATCAAGGTGGTTGAGGTATGCTTTGGTTCTTGGATTTTTTTCAGAAGGAAGAACGGGGAAGCAAGTTTCCCACAAACGACGTCACTGATCTTACCGGATCAGAAAAGGATCAACAGCCAACAAAACGTCGTAAGCTCTTTAATCCCCCGGTGGTAGAGAAGAGGAAGGGGTAGAAAGAGCAAGTACAGAGAAAGTGTGTAGATAATTGAATACCTGACCCCCTAGTAAAAGAGGGTATTTATAATGTGCCTCCAACGCTGGGCCAACGGTTACTTTGCATTAGGTTGGATTTCAAGACCCAATACGAGTAACTGCCAAGGCTTACGTGGCATAGGGAAGACCATCACGTGGTCTTCGCCCTGTGTCAATTGTCTTGTGATCTTCGGAAGATGGGTAGTTGTATGATGACTTGTCCCCGCGTTGGGGGGGGGGGGGGCACGTGAAGTCCGTGGAGAAGACGTGTGAGAGCTTCCCGTATGCGTTGATGGATTGTGCCTCATTGGACTTCCCCGACGAGGAGTTGAATTGGGTCGTGCCCGACAATGAACCAACCTCTAGTCCAGTCTAGAACAATATGTATTTTATTTTTTATTTTTACCTGTAATCTTAATCTGAAATTATTAGTTAAACACCTTAACAATATACACATGAAAATGTGTATCATTTTTAATTAGCTAAATGTGTTAATATTAAGTTCATTTTTAATTAGCTAAATGTGTTAATATTAAGTTTTATATCATAATGAAAATTTATACAATTAAATCGATGATGTATAAATGTGTTCCATTAATGTAAGTACATGAAAAAGTAAATTACTTATTCAAATATAATATAAATTTTTCTTAAAGCACACCAACAAGCTTTGTTTCATCTGAGTACTTTCAATTAGACAAATTTAACAAAATATAAGATATAATTCAACGATATTATATATATATATATATATATATATATATATATATATATATATATATATATATATATATATATATATATATATATATATATATATATATATATATATATATATATATATATATATATATATATATATATATATATATATATATATATATATAGGGTATGGTTAGTGTAACCATTAAAAACTTACCTAATATTAAATAGTATAGTTGAACAATTACAACCATTCAAAAAATAATATTAAATGGCGGCGACATTCCATATATGACATCCGGAAAGTCATAATCACAACTATGATATGTTTTTTATTTGGACAATCATATCCTTTAATGCAATTATTAGGTTTTATTAGTAATTTTTTATTTAAACTTTTACCGATTTAATCAATACTAATCATAATAATAGTGAATATTTTCAAATAAAATCTATATAAAAATCAAAATGATTAAGCTAAATTTTAGAAAGAATTTGGATTATATTTAAGATTTGTTCATCAAACTCAAACATTTAATTGAAGAATATAATGATATACGGCTGGGTATGTTGCAAAACTCTTATATGCAAAAGGACAAATATCATATAGAAAAGTATATTTATTTGGCAGAAAAGACTAATATGAGAATATAATCAGACTATAGAGTAGTTACAAATCTTAGGTCTGCCAAAAAGTAAAAATCTCCTTGAAAAGGACTAATATAAATTAAAATTAGGTAAAATTTTCACTCTTTTATCTCTTAATCAATTCCTCTCTCATTTTAATGATTTAATTAATTACTTATCAATTTTTAATTCAAAATAAATCAAAACCATCGAGGTTATTTTAAGTAAAGTCAATTTTATCTTGACCATAATCATATATGGCCGTATATGATCATATTATGACCATATATGACCATACTTAAAATTTTAATAGATACAATAATGACATGACATAACTAAATAGTCTGCACAAAAACTCAGTTCTGCAAAAAAATTTCATGAGAAAGACAAAAACATAATGAGATTTTAATAGCTAGAATAATGATAGGATATAACTGAATATTCTACAAAACTCAGGAGATATTGATAGCTAAAATAATGACTAATGAGATTTTGATAGCTACAATAATGACATAACATAACTAAGTATTCTGGAAAAACATTGAACTGAGTATTCTGTAAACTCATAAGATTTTGATAATTACAATAATATTACCTATGACATAATTGAATACTCTGCAAAATTCAAGAGATTTTGATACTATATTTTTTAGTTGGAAAATTGACCAATAAAATGTATGTTGGAAATTCACCTCACACCCTATGAAGAATTCCCTTCAATCTTGATCTCAAGATTGATGAACAAACCCACAATATGATAGTAATGGTAATAACAAGTAATTATAAAGAACAGAAAAGAAAAGAAGAACAAACAAGAAAGAGAAGAATGAGAGAAGAAGTATTTGGAGAGAATGTGTTACCCACAACTGTGAGATTTCTTATTGAACTTTCACTTGCTAACTGCAACTGTGAAATCTGTTTTGTTGTGATGTAGAATACAAAGCAAGACACCCTATTTATAGTTTTAGGTTTACACTAGCCAAAAACATAAAAGGCCCAAAATATTCTAAATCAAATCTAATCATATGATATCAAATCTAATCATATGATATCTAATCATATCATATCAAATTAATCATATGATATCAAATCTAATCATATCAAATCACAATGAATTATATTTAACACACCACCTAATTCATTGTGTCTAAACTGTCTACATTCATCATGGCCCTTAGTCTTCTGAAGGCTTCGACCTGCACTCCCTTCGTCATGATATCTGCAATCTGATTCTCAATTCTGCAGTGTTCCAACTTCATCTTCCCTTCTGCTACCCGCTCTCGGAGATAATGGAACCTCATTTCGATGTGCTTGCTTCGACCATGAGCTATTGGATTCTTTGCCAAGTTGATAGCTGACATGCTGTCTATCTTCATGGTAATTGCTCCATGGTTCTTCCCTGTGATTTCTTCGACCAAGTTCATCGTCCAAGTTGCTTGACATGCACAAAGGGAAGCAGCTATATATTCTGCTTCGCATGATGATAATGCCACCATTGGTTCCTTTCTCGAATTCCAAGCAACTGGTGCACCACCTAACATAAACACATATCCAGCTGTGGATTTTCGATCCTCAGCATCACTACACCAACTGGAGTCTGTGTATCCCACTAACTTTCATTCTTTTCCTTCATCAGCTGCTGGAAACAAAATGCCATAGTCGAGAGTTCCTTTCAGATACCTCAGTATCCTCTTCGCCGCTGCTAGGTGTGATACCTTTGGTTTCTGCATGAATCTACTTATCATACCAACACTGTATGCTAAGTCAGGCCTTGTGTGGAAAAGGTATCTAAGTGACCCAATAAGTCTTCTGTATTGGGTTGGGTCGACATCATCTTTATCTGAATCCTTCGACAGTTGCAATCTGGGCTCAGCTGGAGTCGAAGTTTGGTTGCAATCTAGCATCTCAAATCTCTTGAGTATCTCGCCTGCATATCTTCTTTGGTGCATCATCAAACCTTTACTTGTCTTGTAGAATTCGATGCCAAGGAAATATGAGAGATTTCCCAAGTCTGACATTTCAAACTCCTTATTCAGGTCATGTTTGAAATCTTCGATCTCCTTCTTGGAACTCCCTGTTATCAACAAATCATCAACATAGAGACATAGTATAAGCAATTCGCCATTGCTTCTTCTTACATATACTCCATGCTCAGTTGTTCACTTCACAAATTCCTTCTCCCTTAAGAAGCTGTCAATTTTCTTATTCCAAGCTCTTGGAGCTTGCTTAAGTCCATACAGGGCTTTATGAAACCTGTACACATTTCTTTCTTCGCCTTGTTTCACAAACCCAGATGGTTGTGCAACATAAACTTCTTCTTCTAAGGGGCCATTAATGAATGCATACTTCACGTCCATCTGACATGTGTGCCAGTTATTCATATTTGCTAGACCAACAACCAACCTGATTGTTTCGATTCTAGCAACAGGTGCGAATACTTCATCGAAGTCGATTCCTTCCTTCTGAAGAAATCCTCTCGCCACAAGTCTCGCTTTGTGTCGAGTTACTTCTCCTTTAGGATTTACCTTCACCTTGTAAACCCACCTCACATCAATTGCCTTCTTTCCTTGCGGCAATTCGACAAGTGACCAGGTATCATTAACTTTGATGGACTCTAACTCTTCAATCATTGCTTTCACCCACTTCGAATCTTTCAATGCCTCAGCTGCATTGACTGGTTCGACATCTGCGTAGAAAGCATAACGTACCAGCTCACCCTCTTCATCGACTACATCATCTGATGTGATTACACATTCTTGCAACCTTGCAGGCATGTGTCTAGTTCGTCGAGGTCTGCTTGAACCTGCTTCATCTGCAACTGGTTCCTATCGAACTTCTATTTCGACTTCAGTGGCTGCAGTTGCTAAACACTTGTGCTCCATCACATTGAGTCCAATCTTGAAGGTCCTATTATGAGACATTGGAGCCTTCAAGATTAGTCTACCACCTGCGTTGAGGACTCTCATCATCTTGTCTTCGACAACTACCTTGTAGTTCTTTTCGACAAGCTGCCCTATACTGAGCAAATTACTCTTCATGCCTGGTATGTACAACACATTGGAAATTGTTGACCTTTTGCCATCTTTCCTCATAATCAGAACATCACCAACACCTTCGGCTGCAAGAGTGTTGTCATTTGCAAACTTCACGGTGTTCTTCGACGAGGGCTTCATGTTGACAAACCAATCTTTCCTTCCAGTCATGTGTGATGAGCATCCTGAGTCCAAGTACCACTGATCTTGGAATCTTTCTTCATCTTTTGTTGTAACTATTAGCAACGTTTCTTCTTCTTCTTGTTTCGCCAGCTTTGCATCAGTCTCTTGATTTCTCTTCCTTTCTGGACAATCACTAGCATAATGACCATACTTCTGGCAATTGAAACATTGAATATGGCTTTTGTCTGTCTTTCGACCACCACCTCTTCCTGCAGCACCACCTCTTTGGTTGCCTTGGTTCCAAGGTTTCTTTTGATTCTACTGGTTTCCTCATTTGTTGCCATTCCAGCTACCTTTGCCTTTTCTCTCCTTTTCCGTCTGTGCCTGCAAAGCCATATCTTTCGACTTTCCTGCAACTCTCTCAGCCATCCTCTGTTCATGAGACTCAAGAGTCCCTTGAAGCTCTTCCTTCGTCAACACTGACAGATCTTTCGACTCTTCTATGGCAACTACCACGTGGTCAAACTTTGGAGCCAACGATCTCAAAATCTTTGAGACAACTGCTTTCGTCGTTAGCGTTTCTCCACATACTTTGATTTGATTCACCAACCTTGTAACTCTGGTGAAGAAATCTGTAATGCTTTCGTTGTCTTCCATCTGAAGCAACTCATAGGTTCTCTTGTGAGTTTGTAACCTCACCTCTTTCACCTTCTCTGCGCCTCCAAACGACTTTCCAAGAATCTCCCATGCTTCTTTTGCTGAATCAACATCACTAACCTTTTCAAAGTTATCAGGATCAACACACTGATGAATTATAAAGAGTGCTTTATAATCCTTCTTCTTCAATTCTTTGTGCGCAGCCTTTTCCGCCTTCGTAGCGTTCTCCACCAGCGATGTTACTCCGTCCTTCACAAGATCCCAAAGATCTTGATAACAGAAGATCACCTTAACCTGCTTGCACCAATTCTCATAATTGTCTTTCTTGAGAATTTGCAAGGTCGTCGGAAAGTTGCCGTTTGGATAGTTCATCGCCATCACTATCTTCCTTCCTTGAATCTCTCAACCGGAGCTCTAGATACCAAATGTTGGAAATTCACCTCACACCCTATGAAGAATTCCCTTCAATCTTGATCTCAAGATTGATGAACAAACCCACAATATGATAGTAAGGGTAATAACAAGTAATTATCAAGAACAGAAAAGAAAAGAAGAACAAACAAGAAAGAGAAGAATGAGAGAAGAAGTATTTGGAGAGAATGTGTTACCCACAACTGTGGGATTTCTTATTGAACTTTCACTTGCTAACTGTAACTGTGAAATCTGTTCTGTTGTGATGTAGAATACAAAGCAAGACACCCTATTTATAGTTTTAGGTTTACACTAGCCCAAAACATAAAAGGCCCAAAATATTCTAAATCAAATCTAATCATATGATATCAAATCTAATCATATCATATCAAATTAATCATATCATATCAAATCTAATCATATGATATCAAATCTAATCATATCAAATCCCAATGAATTATATTTAACAATGTATACTAAAAAAGACCATATTTTATAATGCAAAAAGGATTTTAGAGAAGGACAAAAATATAATAAGATTTTGATAGCTACAACAATGATATAATATAATTGAATTCAGAAAATTTTGATAGTTACAATAATAATATGACATAATTGAGTATCTTGCAAAATTCAGAAATAGTTGTCATGTGTTGGGTTGCAGTTGCTAAAGTTTTTGTAATTTTGATTAATTTAGATGTTGAGATCTTTATTGTAATGGTTGCAGTATGAAATAATTATAATTTAATTTTTTTATATTGCCATTTGTCAATACCATTTTGTTGCTCGATTTTAGAATTGCCGATATTTTTTAAAATTTTAGTAACGTTGTTTTCATTATTGATGTGACATTTCAATTAAACATCAAAAGAAAGAATTGAGATGCAGTTTGCAAGAAAACATCTATGTAATATCTTATTAATCATTCATGAAATTATTATTTGTATCTTATTTATTTTACCTTATCTAATCTTTTTTCACTTCTTAGGTCATTTTCTATTGATAAAATGAAACAAACTGCAAAATCAACTGATATAGATAAATAGAAAAGGAATTAGATTTGATAAGATTGATGATCAAAATGAGTACTTTTGTTTTGACTTTAGTTGACTAAAGTCAATTTCTTACTTTATATGACTACAATTTATTTATTTTGTATTGTTATAACTTTTAATTTTAGTTATTCTAATAAAAAAGCTTATGAACGGTTCCAGTTAGCCAATATATTACATGCAAATGAACTCTTTCATTGTCTTCTGGTGAATTTTATATGTAACCATAAAATAATCAAATTAATTGTAATCTAGATTACATTATAACATAATAATTATATAAATGAGAGATAGAGACATGATTAACTTGTTTAATTTTTAATTTTTTTTTCTATTATCATTAGTATTTGTTCTGGGAATAGAATCAAATTTTATTTATAATAGTAAATATAGGGTGGAAATAAGTTCAGTCTGTCAGATATATCTATTTTATCTGCAATTTTTGTGTGGAATAAATCAAAGTTTTAAAATTTTATTTTATAATATGTTTGGTTTTCTATTCTATTTTTCTCTTGATGCGGATATTGATAAAGAAAATTGTAATTTTTATTTTTAGTAGTGCAAGGTTCAAATGTCGGCCATATTCTCATTTTTCGTCGACATATTAAAATTTTAAACCCACACTTTCAACTATGTCCATCCCACTTATTTTTTTTGAAATATTAAGGAACAAACATGCTTATTTGTCACCCTAATCATACATATCAATAGTAATGGATTAGTCAAAAAGGATATATGGCATGTTTTTTTAACTTTAAATTTTCTTTATCTTTTTAAATAATTTTTGTAAATATTGTAAGTTTTTTTAAATTTAATTTTGATATTCTATAATATATAACATACATTATTGAAGACTAAAATATAGTTAAAATTGTAATTTTAAAAAAAAATTATCTCAAAAATAATTTCTATGTAGCTTTAAAATTAAGTAATATTTTGAAATTTTAATATTCAAAAATTATTTTAAGAAATGATAAAATACCTATAATAACATTTTAAGAATAACTATTGAAACCAAATTTTTATTTTAACATAATTTTTTTCAAAACTTTTGTATAAATAAATATGTAATATTATAAAAATTATTTTCAATAAAATATTAAAACTAACTTGCCATAATTAATTTTATTTTAGGATTAGTTCATAGAATATGTTTTAATTTGATGTCTCAAATTAGTGAACAGGAAGAGAATGTGAACATTACAACCAATAATTTTGTTCATCTAGGAATAATAATGACTCCTCTTATGAGACTTTTTTAATAAGTAAAGATACATTGATTCAACAAAAAGGATATTAGGGCTATCCCAACCCTCATACACATCAGCAAAGAAAAACAACAACTAGCCTACACAAGTGATACCAGAAAACATGCTGCTAACATATTCTTGAAGACCTTTAGATATTCTTCTTATGAGATAATGACTCCTCTTATGAGATATTCTTCTTACTTTATGAGTATGTTCAAAAAGAATTAAGTAATTTATATGTATTTAGTTTTCTTTCTATCTTTTTAATTTATATTGGACCAAATTTATTTATATAATTTATTGTTTATGCAGATTTCTCGGAGACCTTTAGCTTCTGCATATAGAAGATCCTCGTTGACATTTTATTTTATTGGCTTAATTGCAACTATGGTCTCCCTATTTTAAAAATCAGTTATATGGTCATATACGGCCATATATGATTATGCAATTAAGACCATAACTAGCTCATCACCAATTTAGTCCCTCCAAAACTAGCTCATCATCAATTTTAGCAAGACCATAACAGACCTACATTCATGTAATCCTAACATAAGCATACCACTGCCAATTCACTAATCCAGTTCCAACTAAACAAATTGATCCAATAACACAAAAATCCAAATGCCGTGTTGGTATCCGGTTAACAAAAGTGGGTAACCGGTTACACATGCAAAACCTAACAATACCAGTTCAAAAAAAGCGTTCACAACAGTTAAAAATTCTTACATGACAGTCCATACTCCTGCTACACGTACAAGTTCAACAACAGCTTACATCAAACAATACCATAACAGTCAAATTGATTCAATAGCAATCCAAGCATAATTCAAGCACTGCATTTATAATCCTAACATTCTAACATCAACTTAATCTAACTCACCAACATCAAAAATTTATTAACTGTCACAAATTTAAACTGATAACTAACTCATCTCAAAATCACAACTAAACACTCCAACTTCAAAATGATCCACCCTAACTGTTCCAATATAACTAACTAATTTCATAACAGTTTCTAACACCAAGACACTAACAAAGTTAACTTTTAACTGATTTCTTCATTGAACTCAATTAATTTTAACCCTTCTCTAATTGTAACTAACTGTCCTAGATCATTTCCCAAAATAGTTAGGATCGATCTCTCTGTATATTCCGCATTCCATCTTCAATCTCTTACAATAATTCACATCACATTCCACAAATCACTACTCTCAATCACTCTCTCTGAATTTTTTCGCTGCAACTTCACTCGTCAATTCATCAATATCTCTACCCTACTTCACTCTACATTCCTCCATTTTTGAATCAAGAACAACGCTAATCACAACCTACAAACTATATTCAAAGCAGAAGAAGAATAAGTTTGTTGCAGAATAGAATACTAATGAATTTGAAGCATACTTGTGGTTCCTCTGGTTTTCTTTGAGCTCTATCTTCATAGGCTTTATCTTTAACAATATCTGAGTCAAGCAACGGTCTCGCTGGTAGGTCACTTCTTATTCTTGTTCCTTTTACTTCAAACTCTTCACCACGGTGTAGCTCTCGTTGAGGGGAATCAAAGCCCCAGGGTGGAGTGGCTTGATTCCCCTCCATTTTCGTTTAATTTTATTTTCAATGCTTTAGGTTTCTTTAATAATATGGTGCGGTTGGGAGAATTTTAAAGTAACTTGTTGGAATTGAAGAGATAAAAGTGCAGAGGGGTCATTGAAAGGCTCACATTGATTTTTTTTTGTATAAGATATAAAAGTGTTTATAAATTTGAAATAAATAAAAAAATTAAAAAAAGATGGACCAAAGACACAATCCAATAAATGAAGGCTCAAAGAGATTCATTTGAAATTTTGAAATTTTAATTAATTAATTAAAATAGAGGGACCAAAATGGGAGAAAAAATGGGAGGAAATTTTAATTAATTAATTAAAATAGAGGGGACCAAAATGGGAGGACCAAAACCCAAAAGAAATTTTAATTAATTAATTAAAATAGAGGGGACCAAAATGGGAGGAAATTTTAATTAATTAATTAAAATAGAGGGGACCAAAATCCAAAAGAATAAAAAATAGGAGGACCATAGTGGCAATTAAGCCTATTTTATTTAATCTTTTAAGTATATTCAATACTTATAAAAAAATGTCACATTTGATAATCTTAAAAGTCTATACAAATATGTATTTAATCAATCCTTTTTTTTAATTGGTAGGGAACAGCTACAACATGCTATGTATCGTACTTCAAAAAAATGAGAACACGATCTTCGTGAAGCGCAATTGCACGTTCGTGGGATGCATGCAAGATACGAATAATATACAGAATAATATATATATACACACACACACACACAAATATTATGACTGAATTTAAAACAGTTGATATTTGACAGAAAGTAAAGTTAGTGGTTAGTTTGTTAGTGAATTGAATCGGGACGAAATGTAACGCTAGACCGTCGTAACTCGACTTATGATGAAAGTCGAACTATAGGAGGTTGCGTAAATTAATATTCGTGCTAAAAACCGTTAGAAAACTTGGTATGATAATCTTGGATATCTTCGAGGAATCGTGTTCGTACACTTTCTGAACAAAGTATTTCGACCCTATTATTTGTCTGGGTTCACGAAATCTTTGTTGGGATAACTCTTGAAGAACAATATGCTTCCGGCAACAGAGAACAGATCAAGAATAGAGAGAAAGTATGGTATTCGTTATTTTTTGTGTGTTCAAACTGAGGCCAAATGACTCCTTATATAGGAGATTAATAACAAAAATTGAAAAGACACAACGGTTCAAAAATTTTGAACGGGTTCAAACCTTCTGCCCCTTGGAACCCCACGGGGCGCTGCCCCGCACCCTGCCAGGGGCTTCGCCCCTGGCAACCCCTTTTCAATTATTCGCATTCAATTACACGTTGGCTCTACGAGCGTGCACTCTGCACTACCCTAACTCGTTTCCAAGCTTAACGCATAATTGAATCGGCCTACAATAAATCACATTACTAATAAAATACATTGATGATACTAAAATCACCAACAAAAATAAGATAGAGAAATGATATTGAGGATCATTCTCTGATTAAATCGTGTCGCACGGACAAAAGAAAGGTGGGATCTCGTCTTAATCGCAAATATTATGTCGATTAATCGAAGGTAGCCTATCACGATCCCAAAGTAAAGAAAATGACTCAAATGGTCATTTTCCATAGATTTGAAATTGCGAAGGTTATCGACTTCGATAAAACGACGTTTACAAATCGAAAGACTTCATAGATCGAGAAAATTAAACAAAGATTGAAATGAAGAAGAAATGAGGAGAGAAAAAGTGGTAGGTTTCGGATCCATCATTATTTATCAATAGTTTGACTAGTAACGATTTTCGGAGGTCTCGTCATCGACCCAAACGAAATATTAATGAAGGTAAAAGCCTCAAAAATAAATAAAAAACACTAAAATCTAACTTTAGAAAAATTCATTAAAAACTCTAAAAGCTAAAATTAGAAAACTCTTAAAAAATAGTTTTAGAAATCATATAGAAACTTAATTAGAAGAATTTTATAAAAAAAAAAGCTCTAAAAATTGATAAAATATATTAATAATTTACAAAGAAGTTTAGAAATTAAAAAAAAACTAATTAGAACAAAGGAATGTTAAAAATTCTAAAAAAGATTATTTAGAAAATATATTTACCATTCTAAAAAACTAAATTAGAAAAGAATTATATATAAAAAAAAAAACTCTAAAAACTTATTTAGACAATATTTTACAATTCCTAAAAAACTTTATTAGAAAATAAAGTTTAAAAAATCTAAAACTAAACTTAATAAAACAAAGATGTTTGAAATGAGTAAGGGGATGTGTACTGAAACTGGGATCACACAAGTCTAAGCCCATCACCCTAAAAAACGGTATACAAAGCCAAAAGGTGGTGTGAAATGAGTGTACTATGAGCTTTTGGATCAGTTCAGTGTTCTCAGGGGTCCTAATTGATGAATGTGCCCATCTCAAATCATCAAAAGCTTGTGTAAGGCTTCGAGTTAAATTCCCAACTTCCTTCAAGAGACCAATATCACGGACATCAGCCAACAAAGGTTGAAGATCTTCAGCCATGGCTTTCATCTTCGTAAGTAGTGGTTTTGCTTCTTCAATAACAAAAGCAGCTCTTTCAGCCAATGAATAGTTGTCGACTATACCAATTTTCTCTACATCTCGGCCAAGACTGGTAAATATCCCAACCAATGCATCCAAATTAAAGTTACAGAAGCGGCGAGCAACAAATTTTAACGCTGAGCGGGAAGACGGAGGTACGACGTTTCTCGGATTGTCAGCTTGAATCCCTTTTAAGTTTATATTGGTGGAAAGGAAGAAGGCCTTGATGGGGATTTTGACACATGGATCATCGTCTGGGGCACCGAATCTGCGAGTACGATCTAAATAAATCGGATTTGGGTCGATATGACAAGGGATTTGCGGCGACAGTGAGGAAACAGTTGATGAAAAAGGGAAAGTGGGGATTGGATAGTGAAGGAGAAGAACAGTGCTGAGGAAAGTGAGGCGGAAATAGGTGGAGGTTTCAAGGTTGAAGAAGAGGGATTGGGTTAGAAGGAGCTTGAAGAAGGCGGTTTAAAGATAATGAAGGTTGAAAGTGTTTGAAACGAGTGTTTGATTTGGGATGAAGGAGAGCATTAGTAAGTTTTTGGGTTTATTGGGTTTGGTTTCATACTGTTCTTCATCTACTCCAACTCATTCTTCTCTTTCCGATTCAGATTCACGGTTCTGCTTGAAAGATGATTTTGGTTTTGGGTTGGGGTTTCAAATGGGGTTTTGATGAGGTTGAGTTGGTGAACAAAGGGGAAAGAGTGGGAGGAGCTGGGTCTGCGGTGGCTAGGTTAAACATGGGGAAGATGAACAGTGCGGCTAGGGTAAAAATTGGGGGAGATAATGAACAATTCCCTCCCCCTTAAATACTCTAAAATCCTTCTGTTTTAGCCGTGTTTTTCTTCTTTTTCCTTTTTTTTTTATTTTCTCTTAATTTTTTCTGTTTCTTAATTCTTAATAATTCTAATAAAAAAATCAAATTTTAATTATTCTATTTCTAAATAAATTTTATTTAATTAAATAATCTAATTCTATTTCTAATTCTAAATTCTAACTAATTAATTAATAATTCTAATTCTAAAAGCTAATTAATTCTAACCTAGTTTCTAATTGAAAACCTAGTTTCTAATTCTAAAAGCTAATTAATTCTAACCTAGTTTCTAATTGAAAACCTAGTTTCTAATTCTAAAAGCTAATTAATTCTAACCTAGTTTCTAATTGAAAACCTAGTTTCTAATTCTAAAAGCTAATTAATTCTAACCTAGTTTGTAATTCTAATTCTAATTCTAATTAATTCTATTTTCTAATATTAAAAAAAGCTAAATAAAATCCTAACTAATCTAAACAAATCAAAATTAAACCTAAATTAACAAACGACTGTTAAAAATAAAATCACAAAATGCAATAAAAAAACGAATAAAAAATGGCGAATACCGAAATGCTTGAAAGCGAGAAACTAACGCACCAAAATTATCAGCACAGACTAAACCACCAGGAAGAATACGACCTTCGTTCGATTTTGAAATAAATCTTATCATTTGAACTGGTTTAAACTGTCTAAAATGCAAGCAAAGCGGCTGTAATTCCGATAAACTCATTTCGGCTGATAACGTAGGCAGTATGCGAGAAATGATCGACCTAGATCATATGCAAATGAATGCAAAGCAAAAGCTAGTCAAAGTTAAAAAATACGAGGGCAAATTTTGGGGTGCAACAATATCCAACCGATCAAATATGTGAACGTAGTTTTAACCAACATAATCGCGTATCCTCGCAAAAACGTTCATTTTAAAAGTGATTTCGTGAATGTTATTGTTTCGATCGTTAAATGATCTCTCTAAATAACACTCGAAACAATAATCATTAAGATCAATACAAAGCGGATATCAACTTTCAAACCTTGTATAGTTGATAGATGAAGAAATTAGGTCAAGACTTGGAAAGTTCATGTCTAAAGCAATCCAAACCATAAATGTACAAAGAGTAGCAAATAACTTCATATATATTGATCACAACATTGTTCCCATATAAAAGATCAAGAAGAATACATAAAATCTGAACTAACTACCTCTAACCTTGACAAGAGAGGGATTTAGCCACCCATTTCCATGGAAGCTTGAGCAACAAGTTTCGGAAGAAGGTTGATCAACATCCGACTCGAATAATCGAGATTGGATGGGAATCCACCTTCTTTTTGTGAAATATTGCTAAGAGATGATGAGAAATGGAGAGACAAGCTTTTTAGGTCTGAAAATCCTCTCAAAAGAAAGTACAAAATAAAAGATATTTTTCTCAAAAAGTAGCCCAAACTACTTATAGGAAGGCTGCTGAGTTATCACGTTCGCAGTGCGAACAACCAAAATGGCACATGAAGTGCCTATTTCCTGTGATAACTCCCTAAACAGATTTCTCTATGTTCGATGTGCGAAGAATTATTCGCAGTGCGAAGCCTTCGCTGCGAACTTCGTACAGCGAATTCTTGTCCAAATACCTACTTCCTCAAGTCTGGGAGTGTTCGCTAGATCTTCATTACCTCTTCGCCTAGCGAGTTCTTCGCTGCCTCCTTCAAACAACGAGTTTAAGGCCATTTTCTTTCTGTGTAAATAGTGCATTGGGTTTCCTGGCCTTCGCTACAAAGTTCGCCTAACAAACTTTATGAAGTTTTGATGGCAGCTTCGCTAGCGAACTTGCTGTTGTTTGCATGATGACTTGATTTCTTTGTTATCTTTCTTGTGTCTTAATCTTCACTTTTTCATGCCTAATTCCCGCATAATAACACACAAATTAAAGGAACCAAGATATTTTCGCATAATGTTGCAAATCAACTAAAACAAAAGTGATTCTAACACTTTCTTTATAAAAAGGAGTGAAAGATGCCGACATTTGATAGATCAAATAATCAAAGTTGAGCATCTAACAATGGTCCTAATGCATTTTAAGTGTTTATGATTAGAAAGAATAGGCAAGAGTTTTGCAAAGATAATAGAACATGTTACCTTAATCTTTTAGACAATATTAATCATTTTTAGTATATGTTTATTAGAAGTGTCTTTTTGCATTTTTATTTCTCTTTATTGCATTATTAAAATAGAATATATTCATTTTTTGCATTGCATTCATATCACATAGCATAATAATAACTCATATGGTAAAAAAAAAGGGCTATTGAAATACTATAATATAAATGTGCATTTTTTACAAAGTACTTAGTACATCTTTGTCTTGAAAAATAGAACAAAAATAATAGTACATCAATGATAGTACATGACATTTTTAGAAAATAGGAAAAATCCAAGCGTAAATGAAGCTCCATCGTGCAGTTCCTTCTTTTCATTCCATCAACATTTCCATGCTTCTTCATATGGCCCATGTGCTCCATAATGCATTTTCACCTTGCAAAATAATCAACATATCATAAGCATTACAAAAGCAGCATACCATAAACAAAAACCAACATAGCATGACATAAGAAGCAACCAAAATAGGATCCTCGAGCATCATACATATCATGTCATACACACATACATATGTCATACCCTATTTTTACCCCTAAGATTTCACCTATCATATCATTTGCATTTCAACCAAGATCGCAAGCATGACATCCTTCTAACCTTCACCTCTTTGGGTTTGCCTTTTTAGGAGATCACCAATCACCTTTTTGTTTCTTGTTACCTCTATTTCTTGCTTACATTCTAACTTTGCTAACCTTATTCAAAATATAAAAATATATGTTGTTTCATTTTCTTATTGTACAAGGTAGAGATTCGCAATCAAATGATCAAGCTTGGTTTCTAAATTAGGGTTTTGATTCTCAAAGTCAATGTTTTGGTCAACAATTAGTCCACAAGAGATTTAACTTTAAGGAATGACCTACAATCTTAGGTCACATTCATGTCAAGCTTCATTCAACATCACTTGATCAAGAGAAGTTCAAGTTGGTGCACGATTTCAAAGTTGATTCAAGTATGGTCCATGTGTTTATCTTCATGCCTTCTCCATCCAATTATCAAGATTATTAAAAGGAAAATCAAGCTTCCTTCATTTGGTATTCAAGTGTTCATCATTGGGCCTTTAGATGCAAGAAATAACAAGAAATCTCAAATTGGCACATTTTTGGTTGACCTAAAATCAAGTATGGCATGTCACTTGGTCCAAACACCATAACTCTCTCATTTCTCAACAATTTTTGGAATCTACTTTGAGTCAAATGTCACATTTGAACTCCTCTACAACTTTTCTTCTAGGGTCAAACACAAATTTTTACTGTAAGTCAATCAATTTTGGAATTTGCCAAAATGCCCATGTATGCACAAAAGTAGGTCCAAGACCTAGTACACCTAATGCCTGACCTGGAATTTATGGTCATGACCTAAACTTTTCATCCATGCCATTTAAACTCAAGCATCCTTTTGATCTGATTCTTTTTTCATTTGATTCTTCACCATGAGAAGATCATTTGGCATGAAAAACATTTCAAAATGCACAAGTGGATTTCATTAGGCATAAGCTCTAACATGGTGTCTTAAAATATACTTTGCATGCAATACCTGTTATTAGAAATCACCCAAATCTTCACTTGTGACCACCAGCACATGTGCGACTTATTTTTCCTTGAAAAACGCATATAGTGGAGTGTAAAACAACCTGTTTTGGTTCCCAAGTCACACATTTCATCTCTCTATTTCACACGGATTGCAAAACAAAAATGACAACTTAATTCACACATTCCAAATTTAATTTCGCACGTACCATGACCTCATTGAGTTTCCTATAAATAGAGGATCATTTTTCCTTCATTGGCAAGCTTGAACAACCATAAAACCTCTGCCATTTTCACTCATGAAAGCACAAAAAAAAACATAAACCCTTACTTTATTTTAAGCTTCTTTTATCTTCAAATCTCTGCCCATAATTACTTATCGGCATCATCTGAAGCTAACTGAACCATTACAACAACTTGAAACCTCCTGCAACCATCAACTCAATTTCACCATTGTTGACCTTCGAAGCTTCAATTAAAAAGGTAGACTCGAGTAAAATTCTTGCACAAATAAGTTACTACACTCTTCGTCTTGATTCTCTGATTGAAAGCCCTCACTTACCTGGAATTTATTCTTCATATTTGTCATTTAATTTTACTTTGAGTAGCTAGGGTTTTCTGTATTTTTGAGTATATTCTCTCTGCTCTGAGTGAATCAATGGTTCTGATGTAGAAAGAAATGAATGATAACATGAGTAGAACCTTGCACGTATGGTGTTTGAGCTAAAAACTCAGAGTTCATGGATCTGCAAAACTCGAACCAAGGTTTAAGACGATGAAGCTTTGCGTGCATTCTGATAGGAAATTCAAATTATGGCCAATGAGAGTGTGCGACGCAACCTAGCCATTGGACATTTTATTTTCTTTTTGTTTTTATTCATTTTTTTTTCTTTTCTTTTGTGATTTATTTTAAATAGCTCCTTTAATATTTTTTACTCCAATTTTTTTTCATAAATCACAAAAATTATTTTCTATCACATATCTTTTTTTTCTTCAGAATTTATAATCATTTTTAGCATTTTTTCTATTTTCTTTCTATTTTCATTTTTAATTTTCATTCAACAATTTATTTTCCTGCATTTTAAAATATTTTTCTCTCCAACTTTTGAGATCTCATTACTTTTGATATTTCTGATTTTCTCAAATTTTCTTGGCATTTTATTTGATGTTTTGAGGCTTATTTGATAATTTCTCTTTAATTTCCATTTTAAAACCCTTTTAAAATTGATTTTAATCTTTTTTTTCTTGCATTTTGGTTCATTTTCTGTTTTGTGTTTTGTCGACCTGGATCATGACATGGTTGATTAATGCTTCATCAATTTCCATTGGCCTTTTAATGATGCTTTGTTTGTATTAACTTTCATCATTTCAAACGTATCATTTAAGTGATCATTTGATCATTTTTGGTACTTTGGATTAATAATAAGTTGATCACATTGTATTATAAACATGGATGATTGAAATTGATGATAGATAATCCCTTGCCTTATTTCAATTATGGTTGATCATCTCTCCTCTTCCATCTTCTTCTTATTTTGCTTTTGTTTTGACTATTGCGTTACATTGTTTTAGGATAATGACTTTGTATCATTTCTCTAACATGTATGACACATAAATTGTTATTGACCGATCTTCGATAGGTGTGACTTCTACATAAATCCACTTACGATTGATTAACATAACGCTAAATTATCTCGACTCGGTTGAGTCCTCATTAATACTAACATTGATATATTAATTATGCTAACATCTAACTTTTACTTTTATGCTCTTTACATTTATGTCAGTTACTGTTATTTCATTTACATTCATGTCATTTACATTCTTTCCTGTTGTTTTAGCTTTTTAATTTATGCATTTTATTGCTTTCTTATGTTAAAAGAACAAAAACATCTTAAAATGACTAAAACCCAAAAAAAAAACTTTAATATGATCTTTTGGACTTTATGTTACTATCCCTTATTTGAGGAGTATTTTGGACTTTGGACTTTGGGACTCAATGCTTTCCCTTGCTTGAAGTGATATCTGAGACTTTGTGATTCACCTGAGACCTTGTGATTCCTCTGGGCCCTTTGATCTTCAATTCAACACATGGATGTTCTTTGTGGCTTTGTGACTTTGTTGTTCACCTGGATGATTTGATATTCATCTACTCATGTACTTGTTCACCTTCTGGCTCAATCCAAAGAGAAAGGAATGCTTGTTTTGACCAATGTCAAATGCTTGCTCTATCTTGTGGTTAGTACACTTGCACAAAAAAAAGATTTCTCTTGGTCTACCTTATAATGATACCTTTTTTCATGTCATTTACGTTATGCTTTAGGATAGTCTCTTCATCTCCTTCTCACTTCTTCAATTTTCAAAACTTCTTCCTACTTTCAAAACTTCTTGTTTTCAAACTTCACATCTTTTCTTAATAAATCTTGACTTTGTCAAGTGATCCTGAAAATATTTTTCTTAATAAATGCTAAAACACTTAAGCATATTAAAACTCTTTTCAAAACCTCTAAAAATGACAAACCTCATCAAACTTCTTTTTGTGCCTTCGTGCATTTTTCTTTAAGAGACTTTTTTGAAATATTAGATGTTAGCCTATTCTAGTAGTGATCCAAACCACTATACTTTATACTTCTGCAATATATTGTGAAATGCTTGACATTTTCCCCTTGAATGTTGAGACGTGCTTGTTAGAAAGCCCAAGTAAAATTTCTCCATATCAAGATGATGCAAATGCTCATTTCCTCATACTTGTAGGTAGTAAGTTGAGTTTTCTACTCGAATACGACAAAATGTTTTTTCAAATTAAAATTAATCAAAAAATGACCCAGCTTTTTCATAAACACAAATTTGTAAGGGGTTCCTATGGAGTACCATAGATGTGAGGTGTTTTAATACCTTCTTCTTCCATAACCAACCCCTGTATCCGGATTTCTCTTTTGTTTTACTTTTATGGGTTTTATTCAACCTTTTCCCATTTCCCTTTGAAAACAATAAAGTTCGGTGGCGACTATTGCTTTTCGAGTTAAGTTAATCAATAGATTAATCTCAATTTTACCGCCACGACAATATCAAATATTGGGGGACCACACCGAAGATGAAAATGCAACCATATGGTACTACACGCACAATTGCAAAAATCCCACAAAATCAGCCAAATATTCTAACAGAATTCCACCTTCAATTCTTCACATGAACTAGATGAAATTTTAATAGAATTTATTACACTTGAACAATTCAAACACTTACACTAATCTAACCGGATTCTGTTATATAAATAGAGGAATTGGATATGAGAGAAAACACACGGAAATTAACACTGAAATGATGCAGAAATTCATACAAAACCCTTATACTTAAAAGATCTAAGCCTCAAGGTTACTTGGAATTTCTCATTGAAATTCTAAGATAATCGAGCTAACCTCATCCATTCATCAATATCAAACACAACACAAACAGCAACAACAAGAATTTGGAGTATAGATTGGACTAAACAGAATACAAAATAGAAGCGAGAAGCAAGGACAAAGAAAGTTTAACATGAATTTTGTTGATATTCCTCTTTCCTTTTAAAGTACACCGCGTATGATAATGATTTCTTGAACATTTAGCTTTGCTTTAAATTTTTGACACTTGAACTTGTTGTTGATAACTTAATTGGCTTGAAATTTTGTTTATGTTCGTATTTGTTGTGAGTTGTTCGTACGCTCAAATCATTGTTAACTGTTGGTTTTTGTGGTTTAGAGTTTGGTTTAAAGTTTGATATTTAGGGTTTTCGGTTGTTCTAGTCCCTTAATTTAGTGGGGTTTCGAGTAAAATAGGTTTTGGATTTGAAAATAAAGGGAAAAAAAAGAGCTAGGGTTAGTGTTTGGAATTTATTGGTTGGTGGTGGTTCGCCGCCATAGAAGAGGATAGCGCTTACGTCGGTCGCCGCCCCTCTCCGACGGGGTGGGTTGAAGAAGAAGATCAGAAACTGGGATGAGAGAGAGAGAGAGAGAGAGAGAGAGAGAGAGAGAGGTTGCAGAGTGAAACAAGGAGAGAGAATGAGATTTCAAAAATAAAATCTTCACTCAATTGCTTTAGTGTTTAAGACCATTTCCCTTTTCCACATTGCATGTCCGCCACGTTAGTGGTCTCCCAACAAGTGGCACTCCCTGAACTTGCCACATGTTGTTGACTGCTGAGTCAACTAGGGATCCCACGTGGATCCCCCATAAAATCTTGCATGTGCATTATACACCATCAGATCCTCTAGACCACTTTGGTCAGCACATCTCATGGCACATAGAGAGTCAAAATTTTGAATCCCTCCTAACTTTTGACTAGGGTTGTTGGGCTTCTCTATTGGGCCTGGGGTGAGTTTCTCCTACACCCCCATTTTTGATGTTATGCATTCTTATTTTGGGTCATTTAGGCCTGTTTTTGCTTTTTTCTTCTTCTTCTAATTACTTGTTTTTTTAGTAATTTTTAACATAACATTAAACTTTGAGACACTCGTCTCGTTCTTGTTGAAAGTTCATCGTCCAACGAACAAATTTGATAATTTATTGAATGAAAAAGGTATTGTTGGGGTCTAGCATTCCAATAATACCCTGATGAATTATTTCTGAGGCTCACATCTCGTTCTTACCAAATATTCATCATTCACCTTTAAAAAACACTCAAACACATCAAAATTATTTCTCTGGCCCCCGTGCGATTGAAGACCTTTCGTAAGAGAACATTTTTTTAATCTCTTCTATTGCGTAGTCAAACTAGCGCTTAAGTTTCCCCCGCAAGCATGCAAGCCAATGTTTAACCATTATAACATTACTACACACGTGTTCACCATTAATACACTTTAATCAATCAAAATATTTGCAAAAAGAAAATCACTTAATCCTTTCTAATGCTAATACAAACTAGTGCTTAAGTCTCCTCCGCAAGAATGCAAGTCAATATTTAACCCTTAGAATGTGATGTTAGTACTTGTTCATTATGTTGGAATAAGATTTGTTTATGCCCTTAAAAAGATTTTGATTATAACAAATTTTTGAAAGAACATTAGGGTTTGCTAACATATGTTCAAGTGTGTAGGATGATAAACTAAAGAATTCATCATTAATACTTTTGAAAGCATAAGTGAAGAAGCAATACTCATATTCTGGCTTATCAGAATCTAAATATGTTCATCAAATTCTGAAGGCATCAGACTTTGGACTCATGACCCAACTTCTGATGACAACTCAGTTTCTGAAGACGTGGAGAGCAGTTTATCCTTACTCTGCACCAAAGCAGACTTGTCTTATCAGAGCCCCATATTTCTGTACAGAGTCAACTACGGTTTATTTTTGCAAGGCTCAAGGATGGTAATGTGTCCTCTTCAGTTTGTACTACCTTTTGGTAGATACCTAGTTATTCAAAAGGTGTTATAGACAATGCTATTATCCAATGGACAAAGCTTCTGACCATATGTGAGTCTCCAACGTCTCTCTTGGCATACTTATTCAATAAGTTTGATGTTGTTCAAACCTCCAACGATTATTTTTACATCTCTATACAAGGAAATTGAAGACTCAAAGGAAGATTACAACATCACAACATATAGAACAATCTTAGCATAACTCTGAGTCATTTTTCGTAACTGTTATATCAAAAGATCTTAAGATTTATCATCTTAGTTTTATCCTAGAAATATTACAAAGGTTGTAAACCTTTGTGCTTGTTGCACAACTTTTATACTTTTGATTGTGTATCAATGTATAGTATTTGTCTTGCCTACTAAACAGTTTGTTTAAAGTAGAAGAAGTTTCTTGCCTGCGTGCTTGAGCAAGGAAGTCTTAAACTGAGGTTTTAAGCAGGAAGTCTTATTCAAGGTTGATTGAGCAAGGAAGTCTTAAACCAGAAGGTTTAAGCAATAAGTCTTGAACCAAAGGGTTTAAGCAAGAAGCCTTGAGCAGTGGCTTAAGCAAGGAAGTCTCATTCAGAGTTTATTCGAGCAGGAAGCATTGAGTAGTGGATTAAGGATTTGTAATCAGTTTGGTTATAGTGAAAATATCTTATTAAGGAAAGGGGACTAGACTACTCTCTGTTGAGGAGAGGAACCATGATTACTTTTGTGTGTTGATTGCATTTACTTCTGAACTTTATTTTCTGCTACTATTATATATTTTTCGATGGACTCTAAACATAGTTCAAACTCTGAACCTCGTAGTTCAGAAGCGGAACAATTTTTTAATCACACAATTCAACCTCCCCCTTCTTGTGTATTTTTCTCACCTTCAGTTGGAATCAGAACATGGTTTATGCATTAACACTTAACCATAGTACAATGAATCGATTCTGAGAAATTTACTTACAATATCATGTTTGGTCCTGCCATTTCTTATGACTATAGTGTTGTTGAGAAAAGTCATTATTTTGCTAAACCTCTCTCATTTAGTGGTGATTCCATTCAGTTTGAGTGGTGGATGAGCAAAATGTATACTTACATCATTGGCCTTGATGATGAGTTATGGGACATACTTAAGGATGGCATTGACTTGACTGTTAATGGTGTTGGGATGGTGAAAGATAGAAAAACTCTTATACCATCCCAAAAGAACGTTTAATGAAAACACCATAGAGTAAGGGGTATTATGATTGAGGCTCTACCTCACTCTGAATATATAAAATCATTAATAAGTCTACAAATAAGGCTATCTTTGAATCATTAACTTCCACTTATGATGGGAATCAACAATTGAAAGAAGCGAAGGCTAATTTTCTTGTTCAATAATATAAGTTATTCAGGATGAAGGATGATGAGGACATTGAAGCCATGTTTTCTAGGTTCCAAACTCTTGTATCAGGCCTTAGGATTTTGAGTAAAAGCTACACTACTTTTCACCATATAAAGAAGATCTAGATGAGTCTTCCAGCTAAGTATAAACATAAGGTAGTAGCTACTCAGGAGGCTAAAGACCTGAATACTATGAGTCTTAAAAGTATAATTAGCAACCTTCGGAGCCATGAAATGGAACTGAATGGGGATGAGCCGATGGCGAAATCCAAAACATTTGCATTAAAGTATGTTGTTGGAAGATCCGATGGTGAAACTGTCAGATCTTCCAAGGTCAGAAAGTCTGAAGAAGCTTCAGAAGAAGAAGTTTCTGATATTGACTCTGATAAGGAAGAGATGGCCTTTATCATCAGAATATTCAAGTAACTGGAAAGAAGAAATAAAAACTTCTCTAGTAAAAGTAGCAGCTTTATAAGGTCTAGTTCCAAGGATAATATAGATGATCAGAATATATGCTTCAACTGTAAGAAGTCTGGTCATTTCACGACTAATTATCCTAACCTGAAAAAAGAAAGGACGAATAAGGGAAGCGTTAAAAAGGAAAATTTCACAAACAGGTTCAAGAAGAGTATCATGGAAACATGGGATGAACTTGACAATGAAGGCGACTCGGACAAAGACGAGGGACAGGAAAGTCTTGCTCTAATGGCTCTCACACCCTCAAATACAAACTATGAATCAATTGTTGATTCAGACTCTGATGAAGAAGACGAGGTATTTTCTAACTTATCTCGATCATATTTAATTTCTTTTGTTCAAGAACTCATGTGTCGTTGTCAAGATAAAACAAGACATATGAAAACCTTGAAAAAGGAATGTGATCTACTAAAGGAAGAACTTAAAATTTCTCAAATCTAAGTTGAATCCTTGGAGAAAGATCACATTACTTTAGCTAACAAAATTTCGGATAAAACCTTGAATACGTAGGAAATTGCTCTTCAAAATTTTACTATGACAGGTCTTGAGAGAACAAAGCTTACCTCCAAGATATATGGGGTAAGCAAGAGTAAAGAAAAAGGTCCGGGCAACAATGAAAAATGTGTTATTTCTAAAGCTCAGCTCTTGAAGAACTCAAATGTTTCTTCTTTAAGTAGTGCTTAGACAATGGTGAAAACTTGTTTGTGTCTGGCTCTAATATAGGTAAGAGTCTGAAAAATTAGAATCCAAGATTATTGAATCAAAGGTTCTGAAGAAAATAATACCTAGGATGTTGGAATCAATGGTAGTAAAGAGATCAGAACCCAAGATTCAAAATTCAAAGGCTTTAAAGAATTCTGAACTCTGAAATCCAAAGTCAAAGGTTCTGAAAAGAATAGAACCCAAGACTAATGGACCAAAAGTTCAAAAAGGTTCAGATGTCAAAACTCACTCTAGACAGAACTGTTTTGAATGAAAAGTCTGGAATGAGTATAGACCCTAGTATTAGAAAAAAGGCTAAAAAAAAGGAAGCTTGTAAGAACTAACCATAAAGGACCCATGAGAGTATGGGTACCTAAATCCCAAATTGTTTTTGCTGCAGATTTTCCAATGGGAAGAATCAAAGAATAAATCATGGTACTTGGACACTGGCTGCTCACGACATATGACGAGAGAAAAACATGTGTTCCAAACCCTGACTCTAAAGAAGGAATGCAATGTGGGTTTTAGAGGAGGCCAAAAAGGGAATATTATTGGAACAAGAACTATTGGTAACTCTCTGATTTCTGTAAATAATGTTTGGTTAGTTAGTGGATGTAAATATAACCTGCTGAGAATAAGTCAATTTTGCGACAGTATTATGAAATTTTATTTGATAAGAACTTGTGTTCTGTAATAAAAAAATGTGATAAAACTATCTTGTTCAAAGGAAAGAGGAAGGGAAATATTTATAAAATTAACCTTTCCGAATTGACTGACCAAAAGGTTGTTTGCCTTATGTCAGTGAGTGATGAAAAGTGGGTCTGGCACAAGAGGTTAGTAAGCTAAAACTTGTTAAAGGATTTCCAGATCTAGATTATTACTCAAACGCTTTGTGTGGAGCATGTTAATTGGAAATATTAGCAAAACCTCTTTCTAATCCAAAAACAATGTCTCAGCCTCTATACCTTTAGAACTACTTCACATTGACTTGCTTTGTCATGTTGGGACTGTTTTAAACAATGGGAAAATTATGGTTTGGTCATTGTTGATGATTACAGCAGATGGACTTAGGTTAAATTTCTCAGATCCAAGGATGAATCATATAAAGTATTCAACAACTTTTGTACATAGATTCAATCTGACAAGGAACTAAAAATTTTGAAAGTCAAAAGTGATCATGGATGTAAACTTGAAAACGAACCTTTTGAAATATTCTATAATGAATACAGAATTATTCATGAGTTCTCTTCTCCTAGAACTCCACAACAAAATAGGGTCGTAGAAAGAAAGAACAAATCATTACAAGAGATGGCTAGGACCATGATCCATGAAAATAATATGCCTAAATATTTGTGGGCAGAAGCTGTTAATACTTGTATTTATGTTCTGAAATAGGATCTAATAAAATATATTATCACATTTTCTAGGTTTAATTACAAGTAAGATCGTTCAGAATCTTGATATAATACAAACCTAATTTTATACAAGAAATCGTTATGAAGGCAGTAAGCATTAACAACATGTAATTTCTAAGAAAATGATAAACCCTAAGCATGGGATTCTAAATGAAACCTAAAAGATATAGGGGAGAGAGAGAGAGAGAGAGAGAGAGAGAGAACACCAGATTTATAGTGGTTCAACATGTTCGTCCTCTCTTTGTGCCTAATCCACTCTCCAATTATTTCCCATTGAAAATTTGTAGTCTCCAATTATGTCTTTTAATACAATCACAATATTCAAGATAATACTGAAAATTAAACAATCTTTGACTTGAATCTTCACTTTGAATGTATACAGTGTCTAAAACTGATCTTTGCAAGATCTTCACTCAGTTTTGACTTTCACCTTCCAGATTCAAGAATTCTGCTTCAAGCGTTCTTTCTGCAGTATTTTCTCCTAAGTATTACCGCTTATTTCTCTGAGCCTTGATATATATATATGAAGGCAATAAAAAAATGTGCTTTGTCCATGTCAACTTCCACATAGTTCTACCAAAGCAATGTCGGAGAAAAGAAACTCCCTCCTTTTCACTGCTAGATTATCAATCCCAATGATATAAGCACACAAAAACTGTCAACCTAAAATCTTCAAACCTTCACAAAAACATTAAACCAAAACATACCTCCTTAAAAATATATCACACCCGAGATTTAGAAGCTAAACCAAAACGACAATTCTAGAAGCTAGAGGTTGAATATGAAGAAATTTTTTTGATGCAATCTCAAAACAAAAACTCAAAATGATTTTTAAAAGTTTGAGAGAAATGTTTGTTGCATGTGCTATGATTCTTAAAATCATGGGATTGTTATGAGAAATATTTTGATAAATGATTTATATATGAGTTGGAGATAATGCAAAAATTTTATAGAAAATGCTCATTTGATTCGAGTAAAGATAAAACAGTACGGTTAGAGTTAAGTGAGTGAATAGTTTGAATCAAGAATTAAAAACTTAAAAAATTGCGTCTATGATTAGAATCATACTATTTCATGATTCGAGTCAGAAAAATCATTGATTCAAATTAGTAATACATAATCAAAATCCAAAATTTGCATCCGATTTTTGATTCGAGTCAAGCCATATTGTGATTCAAATCATGACCTCCATGATTTGAGTCAGGCTTTTCTATGATGTAATTTAGTTTTTACTTTAGCATGTTATAAACATAGTTGAAATTGTAATTTGTAGGGTTGCATTTAAAAAGGACCAACACAACACAATATTACACTTCACAACATAAGATTCCTACTAACCTTGAATGTGGGAGAATTAAGAGACTCAATAAACCTATCTCAAACCATTTGATCAATAAAACTATAGTTTACAGTTGGATGAAGAAAATTGGGCTTGAGCTTTGTAATGTAACTTGATTTGAGTTATGTGTTAAATACCTTCCAATACTAATTGTCATAAAAAAATCCATTTTTTTCTTTAACCTATCACTTTTTTGGAGCATAAAAACCATATACACTTACATAAAAAAGTTGGTATTAGTATTTTTTTTAATTAATGGTTATATACTTAAACATATAAGTTAAAATTAATACCTTAATATCTTCCCATATACTTGTTTTCATATCATACGATACCTTGTTCCAAACTTCTATTAAAAGATAAATTTTTCTTGGACCAAGGAATGCCATATAACTTCTAAATATTGAAGCATTTTTACAATAACACCTCCCAGTTTGCATATCAAACTCGACTCACGACTTAACATATATTTTGTGGACTTTTGTCAATACTTCCATCAATGTCACCTCTAGTACTTCGTTTTCTTCTGATGACTAGATGAACCCTAAATTGCACGAGGTGTGATGGATGAATTATCCATCTATCTATTTGAATAAAAAATAATTAATTAATAACATAAAAGTTATAACAATATTAAATATAAATATTAAAAATAAAAAATAACAATAAATTATGGATTAACAAAAAATATTTACTTGTTAGTCTTTCCATATCCCTTCTTGATGATCGTAATAAATATCATGCACATCATCTTCATCATTTTCTTCATATGTTGCACAAACGTGTGTTGAGAAAGAAGGGATCTCAGAAATATCAAGAGTTAAATCTTGATTTTCATCACTAGCAAGAATGTGTTTTCCTTAGAGGATCACTGACCATATATTGTTAGAAGGATCAATGATATAAAATACTTATTTTGCTTGAGATGCCATGATGAAAGATTCAATCATATAACTCTTGATTCATTAATAAGCATACCAGTGTATTGTCAAACCACTTGCATTTAAATAAAGGTACTTTAAATATAAATCAATCAATCTCCTAAATCTCTTCCATGACCCTAAAATGAGATCTAGGTGTTATTATATGATTTTTATCTTTGGAACGAGAGAAATACATGGATTCCATCTCAACCATAACCCCACTATTTTGCATGATACTACAATTATCCTTTATTTTGTATAGAAGAAAGTTTTATTAATGTCGTACGCAATCCAAGTTATTATATTAGATTTAATACAACACCCATTTGATTGTTTCAGATGCCCTCTCATCATTAGAAATCATGTCATTAAACAAATCTATGAAACTCTTGTTATGCTCTTTCAATAACCATTTTTCGTTCATCCGGGGAAAATTTACTTGATAAGTCTTTTGTGAGCGGATAAGTAAAGTTGAACTTCATAAGTATTATTTAATATATACAAATTTGCTTGAAGAACTACATCATGGGCCATTGAATTAATATTTAAACCTTGAGTGTCTCTACCTTCATATCTTTCATTATGACAAGACTTGTAAATTCCTAAAGAATATGCTTTTGACAAAAAGTTTGAATAAAACTCAATAGATTCTTATGTGATGTATCTTTCAATAATCGAAACTTCTGGATGGTAATGATTCTTTTTTTTATATACCCTTTAAAGATATTCATGTATTTCTCTACTAGATATATCCACCTTAATTAAACTGAGCCACAAAATCTAATCTCACTTACTAGAAGAACAATTAAGTGGACTATAATGTCAAAAAAAAAAAAGGATGTAGAAAAATATATCTTCAATTGACACAAGATAATTTATTCTCATGTTCCAACTAATCTAAATTTTGTGGATCAATGAATCTTTTTTTAAATCAAAATTTTGATATAAACCAAAACGTGTTATGTACAAGGCAATCCAAAGATATAACCAACCCAAAAAAACCTAGGCAAACAAAAACAAACTTAATAAAACAATACCGGAAACTACCCCATTACTAGGGCCTTCCCTCCCGCATTCAAGAAACATGAGGTAGAGTCAATGCTTGTATAGGAAGGATTTCTAGTTTTTTGACTCATCGTCCATAAACTTAACCTTCTAAAGGGCCAAACAACTTTGATGGCCTACCAGCCAAATCTCGTCTCTCAACAGTTTGGCTTGGTCCAAACATTACCCAAGTGTCTATATGACTAGATGGTTCATGTGATCCTTCCCCATACCATCTATAATAGCATAAAAAGTTTGACGCATCTTGCTCTACATGCCCATAAATCTCTTCTTACCCCTGTTTACTTCGAGCCCTCTCACCTCTGCACCCAGGAATTCTATAACTGGTGGTCGACGCATTACACTACAGAGTTCCTCAATGTTTCTGGCTTTATTCACTTGATTGACCAAGCTTTTGTTGACGTGCAGGAGAAGGTCAAGAAAGTTATATCCATTCACATCAAAGATATTCAAGTCTTCCAGAAGTAGTTTGAAACTGCTTATCGATCAAATGATGTTAGTCGAACCATCCGCGAAGCCGCTGTTACGCTGAAAGAAAATGGAGAAACGCTACGAAGTGGCTTTCGCCCTATTTCCCCCAAAGACTCCTCGACTGCCATCTAATGACTTTGGAGTGGCCCTTGCCCCTTTATTTCCATATTGGTTCATCTGTGAGGATTCTATAAAGATCCTTCGTCAGCAGTCGAAACCCAAGGCCCAACAGGTGGTTCCGACTAAACACACGCTTGACAATTTCAAAAGGCGCCTTCATGTCGCTATCGAAGATGTTCGCATCGAATTCAAAATTCTTGAAGGTCGTCATCCTTCGATTTTATGTTCCTTTATCTGAACTCTATCATTATTAAATTGTGGCAGCGTTATTTGTTTTGCAGCTGCGCCCAAGAAAAGTACACCCCAACCACTGGTTGAGATAAAGGCTGAAGGCAACAAGGTATTTCTCATGCCTCTTTCTCTTATTAAACTGGTCTCGATTTCCTCTAATACTTCTTGGTAACTCAGGCTTCCCGCAAACTACCTCTGACACCTCCGTGGAAGTTGAAGAGGACCACTGCCCAAATTATCATTGATTCAGAGGATGACGATGAATCTCCTCCTGAGGACCTACAGCTGAAGAAGAGGAAGAGAGCCAGCCAAGGGACAGATGTTGCTGGTAGCCAATCTGACCCTAAGACGGCTAAGGTCTCCAACAAGATTACACCCATCAATGGTGGAGCAGAAACCTCTACTAAGGCTACCTCGACACCAACCACAGTTCTTGTCGGGAGTGACAATTCTAGTCTTGCTGCTGAAGGTGTCAAGGTAACCCACACCTCAATTTTCCTCGAAATTCCCATTCATTTGTATCTTGTTTCATAACTTACTTCCCCTTCTATTCAAGCTGATGCAGGTGGCTTGAAGTCAACAATAGATAAATCTTCTTCTCCAGCTACCATCCTGAATAACCAATGTGAGTCCGCCTATCATCCCACATCTGATTTAGGCTCTGGAATGAGTTCACTTGGTGAAATTAATAAACCTGGCTTTGAAACAGCTCTGCCTTCGCCTGCAAAGACTGCTACCCAACAGTTTCAAACTGATGGCTCTGATCGTGAGAAAGATGATGAGCAGTAGAATCTTGAGATGTAGAATATAAGAAACGTCCATATGGAGGAAAACACAACTTTGGCTGATGGAGGCAATTCCCCATTGGACGATACTCTTGGTGTTGAAAATGCTAATCCAGCAAGGAGTGAAGAGATAGAGGAAGACGATGAGACCATACATCAATCTGAACTGGATGGCCATAGTGATGAAAATACTGGCGATGAAATGGATGAAAACAAAGGGGATGGTGGTCAAAGCGAAACCCTAACAATTATGGCACTCATCTCTCTCATATGGATACCACAAAATAAAACCGTAACAACAAGTCTTAGCCAATGGGTATTTACAAGTTTGTTTTCTCTTTAGTTTTTTCCTCAACGAATCAGCTTCTTCAAGATTGCATAATCGCAAAGGATCATCTTTTAGATCAAATCTAGGGAGACATCAAAAGAGGTGTAAGTACTAGGTTATAGGTTAAAAAAATTTGTAAGTATTATGCTTTCATTTCTTAGATTGAACCTAAATTGATATTTGATGCTTTACTTGACGATGGATGGTTACTTGATATGTGAGAAGAAATAATCCAATTTAAATGTAATGACGTTTGAGACCTTGTTCCACGTCTAGTTGATAAAACATCCATTCGCACAAGATGGGTATTTAGGAACAAGATGGATGCAAATGGTGTAATTACTAGAAATAAAGCAAGATTAGTGGAAAAAGGATATAATCAAGCTGAAGGAATATATCGAGAGTGTCATTTAAACTGAAAAAGCTTATTTTGACATCAAAATATCTCGAGATTCTCCACTTAAACTTGTTTCGCGCTTCGTAGACAAGAAGTCAGCTATTACGAATTTGTGATTATTGATTACTACTCTGGATTTAATTGGTCGTTATTTTTATCCCATAAGGATGAAACATTTAAGGTTTTTGTTGATTTTGCTAAGCTTGTCTAAAATGTTTTGGTTTTAAAATCACCACTCTCCATAGTGATCGTGGTGGTAAATTTGTTAACCATTAATTTTAAAACTTTTACACTAAAAATGGGATTGCTCATGATTTATCATGTCTAAGAACTCCACAACAAAATGGTTTTGTAGAGCTTAAAAATCATGTTTTGAAAGAATTGGCCCGGACTATAATAAATGAAATGAGTCCGCCTAAGTATTTTTGGGCAGATGCGATTAACAACGTATGCCATGTCTTAAACATGATGATCATTCGATCTATTCTAGATAAGACACCCTATGAGATACTTAGAGGTTGAAACCCAAATATTTCTTATTTTCACGTTTTTGGTTGCAAATGCTTTATTTTAAATAATAGAAAGGACAGTCTTGGTAAATTCAATGCTAAATCCGATGAAGGGATATTCTTAAGGTACTTATCTACGAGTAAAGCTTATAGGTTTTACAATCATAGAACTGCTTATGTAGAAGAGTCCATTCATGTTACCTTTGATGAGTCCTTACCCTAAAATATGGGGAAGGATATTTTCTATGATGCTTGAGGTGTGATAACGGAAAAGTTGATCGACGGCGAGAGTTCCAAAGAGGATCCTACTCCTTCAACAAAGGAAGAGGACATTACGAAAGATAAAGATGAAAGCTTACATGAGGATGAAAAACAAGAGACCTCGAACCAGTTTCCTCAAGATTGGATAATCGCAAAGGATCATCTTTTAGATCAAATCCAGGGAGATATTAAAAGAGGTGTAAGTACTAGTTACAAGTTAAAAAAATTTGTAACTATTATGCTTTCGTTTCTCAGGTTGAACTTAAATTGATATTTGATGTTTTACTTGACGATGGATGGTTACTTGATATGCGAGAAGAACTAATCCAATTTAAATGTACCACGTCTACTTGACGTCTATTTGATATGCGAAAAGTCCATTTGAGACCTTGTTCCACGTCTATTTGATAAAATATTCATTCACACAAGATGAGTATTTAGGAACAAGATGGATGAAAATGGTGTAATTACTAGAAATAAAGTAAGATTAGTGGCAAAAGGATATAATCAAGCTGAAGGAATAGACTACGAGGATACTTATGCTCCTATACTCTGTCTAGAAGCTATTGGACTTTTTTTGACATTCGCTTATTACTTGGACTTTAAGCTTTACCAAATGGACGTGAAATCTGCCTTTTAAGAAATTTCCTGATGTACGGATTGCACTAATGTAATTTTTGAAAATTTACCTTTTACACGACGTGTTTTGAATGAGTATGCTATATGAATGATTAAGAAATTTTTAGAGAATATGAGATGAAATTTTTTTAGCATCTAAAGATTATATAAACATATGAATTGCCATTAGAGTATCTTGTTCAATCATCCAATCTTTTGATTTCCAAATCTTATGCAATCTTGATAATTGATTCCAATCTTTTTCTTCTTTGATTTTTGTTCAATTATAAGCTTTTATCTTCACCAAAATTAAACTAAGATAGATGAAGAACATTTTCTTCACAACCACTCCTTCCTTAGCCATTTCGTCTACTATTATTTAAGTTGGGAATGATCAACATATATTCTCCAACTTATAAGAATATTACACACAATGACATAGAAAGTTAGTTACGACCATAACTAACTTATATAGTAGGATTTCTCAATATAGTTCTTTAGTTACATGTTGGTTAAAAGTTAGTAGAACTTTTGATATTATGCTTATACAACTAAACTATGGTACATTTACCTTACTTATGCTATAAATACTCCATGTAATACAACATTCATAAAGTCAAAGAACTTTGTTCATATTATAAACCTTGTATTTTTAAAACACAAATTGTAACAATTAATAGTTTTAAATCTCATTTTTTATTATTGAAAGTGTGAAGGCCCTTTCTTCGGAGACATTTAATGAAGTGTGACTTCTTTAGCATTAGGTTGGAGGCTTGAGTTTGTACTCGACAGGAGAGGCTGCCTCATACGCTTTTGTGGTTTCTAGGGTCTAATATTGAGTGTTTCGGGATCATATGAGAGACAATGAAGTATATGGTATGGACTCATATTTTGACAGAGTTACGTATGGTCTTAGTGTTGCGATTCTAGATTTTGACTTTAGTAGTTTTACTTAAAAAAGACATTGTCTCTCCTAAAGCACATCATTGTTTGGTGAGTGCCCTTTTTATTAAAACTGTTAAGGAGATGGATGTAAAGTTTGACTTGACCACAAGGAATAAAATAGTTTTTGGTTGCTTGGAAGCCGCAAATGCTTAGGACTTACTCTTTGTCATTTCTATTGATGGTCTAGGTCAACATATGCCACAGGTGGAGTTTCGTTCTATCCTAAGTTACCGCCTTATTATTCCTTGATTTTCTATTGATGAAATTTGTCATGTTTTAAGTAGTAAGGCATGTTTGGATACATTTGGGAAACACGCAATTCATTGTAGGGAGCTTTCAGATTTCAAATATCAACGTGACCTTATTAGGGATGTCCTGAATGAAAGTTTTTGGCGGGCCGGAGTATCTATGAAGAAAGAGACGTCTGCAAGTTTTTTGACTGACACACAAGAGGGAATATTGCCACTTGAGCCAACAAATGTTCGGGTGTATGGGTGAGTAGGAGGGAAATATGGTTGTGTGGACTTGATTGAAGTTTCTCAAAATAGCTTTAAATAAAGTGGTCAAACATGAAAAAACATGTCTCTTTTACAAACACCATAGACAGATGATCTTTTACAAAGTAAAAATGCTTATAAATAACAATGTTGAATCTCTCAAGTCTATAAATACAATTTTTTTAAAACTTAATTTAACATAAAAAGAAAGAGTGATGCAACTTAATTTATACTTGGTTTATTTTCTTCGAAAATAATTTATACGTACTTATATTTTACACATTAGCTATAAATACATAAGTCAGCCACCATGGTGCAGTAAAGTTTCACATTTCAAATATCAACAGAACCATTGTACACTAAATATAACATAAATCAGCAACAATACCAGTCAAACGGTAAGTTTCATTCTTATTATTTTGGCAAATTGATGCTCAAAACTCAAGTAAATAAGTACAAAAGCCAAACCAATATATTAGCCATTAAAAGGCTCTAACTTACATAATTATGCATTTTTATAAAACGTTAATAATTTCGCATATATTAACCAACTTTATAAATTTCAAATCAGTTAAAAAAATGTTCACAATAATTATTATTATCCAATCAACAATGCAACCATTTTTTCATTCTTTGAGATAATTGAAGACAAACAGCAACAAATAGTAGTAGCATGCAAGCACCAATACTTTGCTACAATTGAGTATTTAAAATAGCAACAATCAAGCCTAAAACTTAATATAGCAACTGACAACAAAAAACTAGACAGATTTGGCTATAACTAACTGAAACAGACTTTCAAGCTCATTCAGTTGATTTTCAAGAACACCTATTTCACTCTGCTGGTTACTATTAAGCAAATGCGTGGCCTTCGAAATTTCAGAATTTATCATCTCATTTTCTTGTGAAGAGAGCTCTAGATTCAAATCCTTCTTCTCTAAAGCCTTCTTCATCTTGTAAACACAGTAGTCTAATGCATTCAAAGCTTTGGCCTTTTTAAGAAACATTTCATCAGCAGCGCGGTAGTTTTCAGCTTCATTGATCATTTCTTTAATTTCATGGGATGATAATCTTTCTTTTTCATTTGTAATTGTTATCTCATTTTTACTACCCGTAGATTTCTCATTAGCAGAAACAATCAATATACCATTTTCGTCAATAGCAAAACAGACTTCTAACGGGTGACCACGTGGAGCAAGTGGGAGACCAGAAAGATTAAAAGAACCAAGTTGATTGTTGTCACTAGCTCTTGCTCTCTCACCTTCATAAACAATAATTGAGACAGAAGTCTGGTTATCAATAGTAGTATTATAAACTTTAGTTTCCTTAACAGGAATGTTAGTGTTCCTATTAATTACTACACTCATGATATCACCATGAGTACTGATACCAAGCGACAAAGGGGTGACATCTTGTAGTACCAATCTGGGAACATTATTAAAGTCATCACTCAACAAAGCAGCCTGCACAGCAGCACCATAAGCAACAGCCTCATCAGGGTTAATGACCTTGCATAGATCTTTACCTAGGAAAAAACCCTGCAATAGCTGTTGTACTTTAGGAATTCTAGAGGAGCCACCAACAAGTACAACATCATGTATATCACTCTTGTGAATCTTTGCATCAATAACACAACTCTCAACCGTTTCCATACACTGATTAAAAAGATCCATATTGATTTCCTCAAACTTTGCACGAGTGATTAAAGAAAAGAGGTCAACACCTTCATATAACGAATCCACCTCAATCGTTGTCACAACAGCAAAAGACAGTGTTCTTTTTGCTCTCTCGCACGCAGTTCTCAACCTCCTTAAGGCTCTTGAGTTTCCAGTGATGTCCACATTTTTCTTCTTCTTAAACTCTTGAGCAAAGTAGTTCACCATTCTATGATCAAAGTCCTCCCCGCCAAGATGAGTGTTTCCTCCGGTCGCCTTAACTTGAAAGACCTTATCATTGATAGTAAGAAGAGACACATCGAAAGTCCCACCACCGAGATCAAAGATGAAAACATTTCGTTCTCCAACACGTTTAGTTCTTTCATCGAGTCCATAAGCAATAGCTGCAGCAGTTGGCTCATTGATTATCCTCATAACATTAAGTCCCGCAATGGCACCAGCATCCATGGTGGCTTTCCGTTGAGAATCATTGAAATAAGCCGGCACAGTAATAACCGCATTCTTGACAGGCAATTCCAAAAATGATTCCGCAATCTCGCGCATCTTAGTTAGAATCATAGAAGAAATTTCCTCAGCACATAGCTGTTTCTCTTGACCCTTGTACTTAACACAAATCATGGGTTTGTCTTTGACACCAGAAATGACCTTGAATGGCCATAACTTCTTATCGTTTTGAACATTAGAATCACTAAATTTCCTACCAATTAACCTCTTAGCATCTGATAAAATAAAATTGATAACATATCAATGCAATGCAATACAATACAATAAAACCTGTAAATACATGGAGTAGAGAATAGAAATTTACCAAAGACGGTGTTTTCAGGGTTGGTTGCAGCCTGATTTTTAGCAGCATCACCAATCAATCTTTGATCATGAGTGAAAGCAACAAAAGAAGGCGTGGTTCTGTTTCCTTGTTCATTGTGGATTATCTCTGCTCTATTTTGCTGATCAAGCCACACAGCAATACAAGAATAGGTTGTTCCAAGGTCTATTCCCACAGCACGTCCTTCATACTTTTTAGCCATTATTCTCCTAGAAAGGGTTACAAACGTTCTGCTTCTCTTACTTATATTTCACCTTCAGGTTCTTTCGTTTTATATTCACTCAATATTCTGATCGAGACTCGAGACAATAAATACTGTACAAAGTTAATCTTCTGTTATCGAAAACTCAAGCGTCTCTACTCTACCTTGGTTTAATTGTGCTAACTCTAGTGGTTGTACGAGAAGAAGAATACTTGATGCGTCACTTGGGAATTCTCTACCTTTTCATCTTCCCATACAGTAATCTAATGCATTCAATGCATTGGCCTTTTTAAGAAACTTTTCATCAGCAGAACGGTAGTTTTTCAGCTTCACTGATCATTTCTTTAATTTCATTGGATGACAATCTTTCTTTTTCAAAAATTATAATTAGAATATTTCATAATTCAAGCTGAACTTTAAGGCGTGGTAGATGGAAACTTACATTGGGCTAAGAGGCGTAAAAATGTGACTAGACTTATTTAAGAAAAAATTCATGAATATCCAAATAATATAATGAATATATTCACAGACAATAATTATTTGTTACAGCAGATCCAGACTCGTTTCAAAGCTAGTTGATAGTCCAGTTGTGGAACTTTGATTAAAATTAAATATCATTCAAATATATCAATTCAAGTCGGACACAAGAAAGTTTAAGGCTACTCCAATGTGCCCTAGCCAATAGAATGTCGGGAGACTGACTATAAGCACATTTGAACATGAGTCACTCACCTTTATCAAGTCTACTTTTGGTCTTTCATGGTCACCAATGTTGAAAGTAATTCACATTCTCAACTTTACTGTATGTGAGTTTTTTAATCTACCTTTTGAAATTTTTAGCCGAGTTGAATCTTTAGACACATCCTTTTCTTTTCTTTATTTTAGATGTTTCTAGAGACACATTTACAGACAAAATTTCGTAGATTTATCTTCGAAATCTTATTAGAACAAGTTTTTTTTTTTTAATTCAATTTTGTTGGTCGCAGACGGATATTTACCGTTGCAAACAGTGTTTTAAAAATCGGACCGGTCATCGAACCGGTGAGGATATTCGGTCACTGGTTTATCGGTTGAATCACTGGGTCACTGGTCGAACTGCATGACTAAACCGGATAACTCAGTTGAATAGACCTGTCATTATGTAGATATAAAACCGGTCGAACCGGATGATTCAGTTTCTAAAAAAATATAACTAGTACTTAAATTTTTTGAAAATATCATATCATAAATTCACAAGTTCATAATTTAAATTCAAATTTTAAACAAATGTATCACACATAACAAAATAATACAAAATTACAAAATCTAATTGCAACATAATATAATTGAATAATTTATAACAAAATAACTCCAATGTCTACCACAGTCACTATTGTGTGTCTGACAAGATCTTCATCATCTACTCTGTCTATGCCTCTATCGCCTCCTCGACTGCCCGGTCTGTGTCCTCGGCTATCAATCCCACCTGTCATAGCGCGATGTCTCCGGTACATAAGTGTCCCATCTCCACCGCAATCATCCCATTAAATATACGCCTGTGGTCAAACCCCTTAAGGAAGAAACTGACGTCAATGTCTGCCCGTCTCATCTGCACTATCTGACGGCAGCGAGGTAGGACATCTTGAGTGTGGTCCAACTAAGACTGGTACTCCTCTAAAATCTTCTGATGAGTTGGTATGGGTGGTGATCTTTCTGCAGTGGGCACCATGTAGGGGTGTGAGACGGTGAATAACCACATGATATAACCATCAACGCAGCTCCAGTCTCTCGGCTCTCTGGTCGCCCGAGCCTCGTCTGGTACCATGTGTCTTTGATAGTCAGCATAGATCTCCTCTATCTGCATACGGGTCAAGCCAAAAGAAAGGAGACAGCTGGATGTCTAGGTGTCGTGTGTGTGTACTCGAACTGCTGCAGGACGCACATGGGCAAATATGGAACAGTGGTGGTCGAACTGCATGCCAACCATTCTGAGAATAATGAGATGTCATCAAACGGGTACGACACATGGTGATCAGCATAGACGTCGTAGAGGATGTCCTCAGCAGCCAGGCGATCGAGATAGACTCTATAAGGGTCGACCGACTGGTTCCCCCTGAGCGGGAGAAAGGCACGAGCACGCGGCATCAACTCTGTGTAATCAGACACACTCCCCCACCCGACGATCATGGGAAAGTGCTGGAATATCCAAGCCTGAAATGAAAATAAAAAACATCAGGATCAAGCATTATAACGAATATAGAATAAAAAGTAATGAAAAAAGTCGAAGGATATAAGATTGTTACCAAAAGTAGTGACACGCTGCCTGCCACAGTCCTGGTCTTCCACAAGCATCTCTCTCCCAACCTCGAATATGTGTACACCAGTGTAGTCGCCCCTCAGTTGTACTTATGGATCTGTGTGGAATCTAAAAAGTACCTGAGGTAAGCAACATCGGTATATGTGAAGCTCATGTCCGCAAACAACTGAATGCCGATTAAAAATAGAAAATAACACCTCAACACATGCTACCTGTGTTTCTCAACCTCAGCTGGATTGCCATCTCCCTGTCGTGCAGCAGCGAGCGCCTCACCAAATATACGCGTCAGAAAGGAGAACCTCACATAAGGCCCTCTGGTCTTATCTACCTCTTCAACCACATCCAGTGGATCAGCCTCAAGTTCTCCACCAGCATCTCTCTCGCATCCTCCTTCGTCATCTTACTGTGATGGAGGAGGTACCCCTAATCGGTATATGTAATAGGCAAGAGATATCGTCCAGTGTAATCGTGATCTCGCCATGCGGTAGATGGAAGGAAGACGTCTTAGAGTGTCATCTCTCTGCAAATCCCATCGGCATCCTGTTGTGAATCAGACCGTAACCGATCTCACAAAGGTCCTTCAAACTAGAGGCAGCAAGGTCTTCCTAAAACCAAGTCTCTTGTGGCTGATCCAAAGCTAATATCTCCCGCCCATAGTTATAGAACTTCTGCGGATGACGAGTCTAGAAATTTCCATAAATAAGAAACAATGGTACAAATTATAAATTTCCAATGAAAAAAAAAAGAAATAATCTGAGTAATGTTACCTCTCCATCCTAGACATGTCTGGAAATGTGGTCAGCGTACCCTGTCAGCAGGGACATATATGAGGGACCCCATGGGAAACCTTCAGGCTCATTATCATTGTTGTCACCAGCATCCTCCGGTGGTGGGTCATCACCCTTTAGAGGTGGCACCAGATTAACATCATCGACAAGATGAACCTTTGGTTGAAACCTAATGCCTCCAGGATGAAGAAACTGATGATGGGGTGGGATACGATGTCAAAGGAGTGTCCCGGGCATGTGATGAAGAAAGTTGTGCAGTAGGTTGTGCCTCAACTGGAACAGATGTATCGGCCTCGGTAACGGCTTGCCTCCGCTCGCGTCTGACAGATGCATGCTAACCCGTCCAAGTCGCAATTTATCGTCTCTGTCTGCCATAATGTCTGCAAGGTATAACCAAGAAAAAAATAATTAGATACAAATAAATTAAAAAAGAAAAAAGAAAAAAATTAATATTTTTGTACTTTCGGATATGTACACACGGAAAAATTTCGTATATGTATCTACAGAAGTACCCAAAATTTACAATGTTTGATTTGTTTTGGAGCTGCATCTATGAAATTTCCATATCGTTAATTTGTTTCGTAGATGTAGCTCCAGAACTTTCTGCAACTCCAACAATTACGACAATGGCATCCCCTACCCATGAAAATCGATTTTTCGAAGCCATGATCGTCTGTTTCAGTCAACAAACAATACCTACATTCTCTCTAAACTATGTTTCTAAAACTATCTAAGGATTTCTACCCCTAAAACTATATTATAACTCGTTTACGGGAAATACTCGAAAACTTATCGATTATATCAAGCTTTGAATGATTTGGAGTGTCTTGATTATTGAAATGAATGCTCTTTGTTGAACTTGATTGAAAAAATTAAGTTTGGTGAAAAATGATTTTTTTAGGATTGAGAGAGTTTCGAGAGTGATGAAGATGAAAAATGAAGAATGAGGGAGGAGAAGGAACTCTAGCGCGGATGTATTCCAATATGTTCCGAAGCTATATAAACGGAAATATTTCATAGATGTAGCTTCGGAAAAAACAAACGTTGAGTAAAATAAATGTGCATCCGGAGATACATCTCCAGAAGCAGGGGATATTTTTGAAAGCGCACATGATGCCTAAGAACCCCAAGGGGTGTGGTAAGAAATTCTCTTACTGTTTTACCATTAGTTACAGGACCGGCCTTGAGACAGGGCAACCAAGCACACTATCCAGGGCCTCCAAAAAAGAGGGGCTTCAAAATTATTATTTTTTTAAATTATAAATCAGAAATAAATATATAAATATTAGTTGTTCAAATTAGTGTGTATTATAAATCAATTAGTGTATTGGTAAATGGGTTTATTTTTGACTCAAAGGTCAATGGTTCAATCCTTGGTGCTTACACTTTAATTATTTAAATGTATTATTTTATCAAAAAATATTATTTCTTTTCCTTCTTTTTTATTGGAGTCAATTTTTAAAATTAGCATAGGGCCTCCAAATTGTCAGGGACGACCCTAATTAGTTATAATTAGTAATGATATTAATTGTTATGCATTGTCAATATAAAAAAAATTTACTTTATCAATGCATCACAACCAACCGTTGGTATTTGTTGGTGATTTTAGTATCATCAATGTATTTTAGTAGTAATGTGATTTATTGTAGACCGATGCAATTATGCGTTAAGCTTGGAAACGAGTTAGGGTAGTGCAGAGTGCATGCTCGTCGAGCCAACGTGCAATTGAATGTGAATAATTGAAAAGGGGTTCCAAGGGGCGGAGCCTCTGGCGTGGTGCGGGGCAGCGCCCCGCTGGGGTTCCAAGGGACGAAGCCCCTGGCGGGGTGCGGGGCAGCGCCCCGTGGGAGTCATTTGGCCTCAGTTTTAAGTGACAAAATAACGAAAATCATACTTTCTCTCTACATTCCTAATCTGTTCTCTATTGCCAGAAGCAAATTGTTCTTCAAGAATTATCCCCACAAAGATTTCGTGAACCCAGACAAATAATAGGGTCGAAATATTTTGTTCAAAAAGTGTACGAACACGATTTCTCGAAGATATCCAAGATTATCATACCAAATTTTCTAACAGTATTAACTTTCAAATGGTTAAAATAAAAGTCGAACATTTCAAATAAATTAGTGGTTGTAATTAACTGATAGTGTAAAAAATAGTTACACTGTTAGTGCATGTCAAATTAAACTCATTAGTAATTACTGTTGAGTTACCTTTACAATTTATTATTATTATTTTGAGTTTGCATTTATTAAGACATTTAAGCTTTATTAACCGTGCTCGAGTAACTTGTAATTAAGTTAGAGAGAAATAACAAATGGTTTATCTTCTAGCTCTCTCTTTCTCTATGAAAATTTTGTGTGCGTCAATAGAGTTTTATAATAAACTTCAACAATTTGGTATCTAGAACTTTGGTTCTGATATAGGGAAATACGAGTGTGTGTGTGTGGGGGGGGGGGGGGGGGGAGTGTGTCTGATTTTGTTTCTTTGATTCATATTGAATTGAAGTGTGAAATCGAAGAGAATCATAATTTTTTATTTTCGAGGTAGAGTAAACACGAGCCTTGGTGAGAATAGAGTGATTTGCGCACAAGAAGAAGATGAAAGGAGGAAATGATGATTTAAACACGAAGTTGTCAGTGTTTGATAGGAAAAAGTGGAACTGATGGTTGATCCAGATGCGTGTATAGTTTAGTGCTCAAGATGTGCTTGAGCTTATCAACGACGGTTACACGTTGATGACTGAAAATGCAATAGGAGCTCTAAGAAATGTGCAACGCAACACGAGGAAGAAGGATCAGAAAGTATTGTTGGTGTAGCACGAGGAAGAAGGATCATAAATGTAAATACACAAAGTTGTTTGAGAAGATTATCGATTCAACGATGGTGAAGGCAAGACGGGACACATTTGTACGATGTTATGGTGGTGTCGCATTGGTAAAGAAGGTGAAATTGTAGTCCTTGTGAAAACAATACGATATTCTAAGCATGGAGAACAATGAGAATGTACTTGATTACATCTCAAGAGTGATTGCAGTGATGAATGAGATGAAAACATGAGGAGAAACGCTCTCAGAGCAAACAATCGTTGAAAAGGTACTAAGATCACTTACTCCCTGATTTAATTACATTGTTGTAGTGATAAAACATTTGAAAGGCACTAGCACTATAAGAATTGAGGAATTACAAAGTAGCTTAGTGGCACATGAATTACGATTGATTGAAAGAAATTATGAAAGAGAGAAAAAAAAAGCTCTTAAGGCTCAAATCATTAAGAAAAACAATTATGATAAGTCTAATTGGAAGAATGATAAATGGAAGAATAAGAAACAAGCATGGCTAGAGAACAAGAATAAGAAAATGGTGATAATAGTGTTGCAGAATTTCCCAATTAAGGTGGAAAGAAATATAAGAATTATATACGAGGAAGAGAGAAATTTGATAAAAGAAAAATTCAATGTTACAATTGTAATAGGATTGGTCACTTTGTTGGTGAATATTGGTCAAATAAGGAGAATAAGAATGAAGAAGCTAACATAGCTAGAGGTGATTTAGAGGAGGAACATATGTTATTAATGGTGACTGCAAATGATGGTGGGTAGGTGATATATTGGTGGTATATGGACACAAGTTATTCCACTCATATAAATAGAAACAAATAGTGGTTGATCAATTTTAATTCTAGAAAAAGGACCAAAATCAGATGTGTTGATGATGAGTACTTAACTATTGAAGGAATGGGAAATGTTCTAGTGAATGTGAGGGATGTTAAAAGTGCCATAATTGAAGATGTGTGGCATGTGTCTGGCATGAAAAGAAACCTGATGAGTATAAGTCAGTTGCTAGAGAAAGGATATTCAGTGACCGTGGAAGACAGTCTGCTAAAGTTATATGACTGTGAGAAAAGGTTGATTATGTAGTCTGTATTGGAAAAGAATAGAACATTCGAGGTGAATAATGACGCAATTGAGAGACAGTGTATTTAATGTAACATACATGGAGAAAGAAAATGCATTGTGGCACAAGAGACTAGAACATCTGAACATTAGGATTTAGGGTCATTTGAACTCCAAGAATCTAATCCAGGGGATTCCTAGAATTGTGACACCAGATAAACCATATGATGTATGCATGAGAGGCAAGCAATCAAGGATGTCATTCTTATATGAAATTCCTCCTAGAGCCACTCATGCCTTGGGAGTGGTACACTCTGATGTATGTGGACCTTTTGATGTACCTTCACTTGGTGGAAATAAGTACTTTGTGTCATTTGTGGATGAATTCACAATGATGGTGTGGGTGACACTCATTAAATTCAAGCATGAAGTGTTTTTTCAATTTAAGAAGTTCAAGATGAAAGTTAAAAATAGAATGTTCAACAATTGAAGATATTCAGAACTGATGGTGAAGAAGAATTCAACTCAAATGAGTTCAAAGAGTTTTGTGAAAAGCATGGCATTGAACATGAGGTGTATGCACCATATACACTACATCATAATGGTTTTTCTGAAAGGATAAACATGACTTTACTTGAAATGGCAAGGAGCATGTAAAAGGAGAAAAACTTACCTCTCACACTTTGGGGGTGAGGCAATTGCTACTGCAACATACATACTCAACAGGTGTCCAACAAAATAGTTGAAGTAAGTGGTTCCACTTTAGAAATGGACTGGGAAAAGACAAAGTGTTTGTCATCTTAAAGTATTTGGATTAGTGTATTTTAAGCATGTTTATGATACCACTACGAGAAAGTTGGATGACAATAGTAAGGTCATGTTACTTGTAGGTTACCACTTCATATGTGCTTACAAGCTCTATTGTCCTTCCACTAGCAAGATTGAAATCAATAGAGATATGTTTTTGAAGGAATCAGAAACTTGGTACTGAAGCAAGTCTCAACCTATTTCTAGTACAGTGATAACCCTATAAGTGGGAGATGATGATGTTATATAACCTACCAATAATGAAGTAATATCAGTGAATGAGGTACCGGTTGATGAGCTATAAAATGAGAAGCACTCTGAAAATGAATCAGAAGGTGATGATAAACTAGTGCAGATTCAAAGGGCACAGAGAATTAGACAAATACTAAGAAAACTAGAATATTTTAAATTAATTTAGGATACTGGTATTGATAATGAAGGAGAAGCCATGCATTATGCATTGTTGGTGGATGTTAAACCTATTAGCATTGACGAGATACTCAAGAAGAAAGTGTGGGTGAAGGCCGTGAAGGATGAACTTGAGTCAATTCAAAGAAACGAGACTTGGGAGTTGATTGTTTTACCAAAGAACAAGAAATCCATCAGTGTGAGATGGATCTTCAAGAAAAATTTGAAGCTAGATGGGTCAATTTCCAAGCATAAAGCAAGGTTAGTAGCTACAGGATTCCTACAAAATTTTAGTTTAGACTACTTTGAACTGTTTTTGCATGTAGTTAGACATGAAATAATAATATTGGTGATTGTTATAACTGCAAGTAGGAATCGTCATCTACTGCATTTAGATGTCAAGTCTGCATTTCTAAATGTTCTTGTTAAATAAGTGGTTTATGTGACACAGCCTCTTGGATTTGTGATGAAGAAAAAAGAAGGGATGGTGTACAAGTTACATAAAGCCTTGTATGGGCTTAAGCAAGCTTTAAGAGCTTGGAATCTAAAAGTTGATTCAATTTTAAAGCAATAGGGATTAAAGAAATGTGAACTAGAGTATGGTGTGTATTTTCATCACACCCCTAATGGCAATGTGGTTTTGGCGTGCCTTTATGTTGATGACATGTTACTGACAAGAAGCTACATCAGTGAGATGAATAAGTTCAAAAAGGTATTGATGAATGCATTTGATGTGAGTGACCTCGGTAACATGGTATACTTTCTTAGGATGGAGATTTTGTAAACTACTAATGGAATCATTGTGCACCAACTAAAGTATGAGATTGAGTTACTGAAGAAATTAGAACTGGTGAATTGCAAGCCTACAATTACACCAGCAAAGACAAACCACAAGTTAGAAGTTGACATTGATAGTAAATATGTGGATGTTATTGCTTTCAAGCAACTGATTCATTCTTTGAGGTACCTATGTAACATTAGGTCTGATATGTGTTATGCAGCTTGGGTGGTGAGTAGGTTCATGAGTAAATCAAAGTGGTCAAATTATTAGGAAACTGCTATAATACTTAAATACCTTAAAAAAACTGAAGTATGGGTTATTTTTCCATCTAGTACAATTAGTAATGTTTTTGAGTTGGTCTAGTGCAGTTAAGAGAACTACTATAAGATATTCATTCATGTATTTGGGGGCTCTTATTACATGGTGCTCTAAGAAGCAACTAATGGTTGCAATGTCTACTTGTGAAGTAGAATATATAATTTGAGTTGTAAATGCTTGCCAAGTTATCTGGCTGATTAATTTGTTGCATGAACTAAATTTTAATTTGTAGACACCAGTGAAGTTGTTGATTGACAACATACCAGCCAAAGTCCTTGCCAAAAATTCAGTGATGCACGAGAGGAGCAAACACATTGACACAAAGTTCCATTTTCTGCATAATCAAGTTTAGAATGAAGTGTTTGAGATTGTTCACTGCATCACTCAGAGGCAAATTGCAGATGTGCTTACCAAATTAATCTAATATATTATTTTATTAAGTTGCCAAATGAACTTGGTGTTACTTCTTTTAAGAATATGAATTAAGGGATGGTATTAAATTCACATTCTTAACTTTGTTATTTTACCATTAGTTACAATTAGTAATTATTGTTGAGTTGCATTTACACTTCATTAGTTGTGAATTTGCATTTCATTAAGACAATTAAGTTTTGTTAAATGTGCTTGAGTTGGACTTGAGACATCACACACAAATAGGAAGGTGAATTGTGTGGTTTGCAAAAATGTGTTTTTAAAAATGTTTGGAAAATAAAATCAGAGTTTAAAAACATTTTTGAAAACTTAGCAGCGGAAAATAAAATGCAAAAAGTATAGAGTTTGAGGGATATAGAGGAACACCAGAAGTTATACAAGCTCAGTAAACATGACTTAGTTTTGTCCCTAAAGAATTGATCTTGAGAATTTCCAATAAACATTGAAAGCTTTTAGTAAGAAAGACTCATGATCACCCTTATAAAAAGAAATGTTGGTTGACTTCCAATCAAATATTACAAGACTTAGGTATATAGAAATTTGAGTCTTCTCTTCCAAACAGTGAATCCAAGCAGTCAATGCTTTCTTTATAAATGAGGATCTTAGAGTAGTTAGTCTTCAAGTTCCTTAAACCTTGCAAGCTTTTATACGGGCTGAGCTCACGAACCTTAAACCTTGGTTTTACACAGGATAACCAATAACCTGTAAGATTTTAACACCGGACTGATCTCGAACCTATGAAGCTTTTGATACCAGACTAATCTCACAATAGTGCTTAGGCTAAAACATTAGTGAGAGAAAGTTAAATAAAGCTATAGAGAGAGGGAGAGAGAGAAGTGTATCAAAACACGATTATAGATTAAATGAATTGAGAAAATGACCTCTATTTATAGGCTAGAGGTTGCCTCAAAAATGATATTTCAATAAAAGTATTTTATGACATTCTAATTGTTTGGCACATATTCACAATCGATTGGAAGTTTGAAATACAATTGACTGTAAGTTTATAAAAGGAAGAAAAAGATATCTAGTCGTTGCACGTCATTAAGGTGTTGTCTCAAACGCCTGTGACACAATTTTGAACTGAGCTAATCAATTAGACAAATGTTATAATTGATTAGATAAGTCAAAATTTTGCCTATATCTATTTTGACCGTTCCTAATTAATCTGGAACAAATTTAATATATTTTTGAAGGTATTCTCTTTGGTAAAAATATTTTTAAAAACATTTGTGTGGGTGCACGCGCTCGCATGCTTTTAGCCACATGCTTTTATGATAAAGCCCTTATGTTTTACAATAGGCCCACTCACTACTAAATTAGGAATATCCTAACTACTTCAAGACATTGCCATATACTTCTCTTTTGTTGACACTTGCTTGAGTTGCTTGAGATGAGGCTTTAGCTACATTCCATTTGATTGCCATCATCGGATAGTCAAGTCTAATCAAACCCTAATGATTAGGTTTGTATCTTTATCTGCTTAATCATTCATGATTGATTTATTATAAGACATTAGTTGTCATCATCAAAAGTTGATGTCCTTGTTAAAAGTATATTATCTGTAAAACAAGGTTCCACATTTTCACATTTTTTTATGATGACAACACATCTATCCGAGGAGGGGGTAAAAGAAATAATACAGATATATTTGGAGTGATTAAACTCCCCCCTGAGTTAAATAGAGAGTATACTCTACTTCTCCTGAGAGTATACTTTCCCACTTTGTCAAAATAAAAAAGTCAGGTAAAAATACTTTGCAATGCAAACAAAGGCAGCTTAGTCATTTAAAGAAAGAAAAATATCACACTCATATTATTATTAAGTAATTCAGATTACAGAAGTAAATTTGATGAATTAAAGGTACAAGGAAAAAATGCATAACAAGAATGAAAACATCTAAAAAAAACACTTAATTCATCTCAACGTCATCATCCTCACTGAAATCCGCTTGCCATTTTCTCAATGAGCATGTTAATCTTTGTATTCATCTTAGCTTTCTTTGCTCATCGCAGATTTCGTTAAAGGAGTTGGATGGAGGAGTGTTTCTTCGCTCCCTTGTTCTTCTTGGTTGTTGAGGGACAAATTCTCCTTTTTGAATTGCATATCTCATCTTGCTTATAACATCTTGTCCTATCTTTGTGTGTACATGGATAAGTTCTTCTTCTTCGAAGTGATAGGCGGAGTAGTGAACGAGAGATTTGCGTAGAATACTTTTACTAAGTCTGCTCTTCCGGGGTTTCTAAAAAACAAAGTTCCTTAGCCCTGGATCGGTGATATGTCAGACCAAACAAGACCCCAATTATACTCAGCACTAGCTAGAGAAGCGGCACAGACGACAATATCACTCATTTGCGAATCGTCTTCGTCATCAGAAAAATCTAACCCTTGATCCAGAGTCATTGTTAGGTGTATTTAGAATGAGGATAAGTTCCAGTCGTAGAGATGTTCCACAAATACGGGATTCTTCACTCTAGCAGATAATGAATAATCTTCAATAACAAGCTCAAGAGCATTGCTTACAGGTGTATCTCTTGGATTGACCATGACAATACGCAGAAAAAGATAATGATGTACATGTAAATAAGAAAGGGGGGAGGATAGAACACTGATAAATAACCAATAGAATGTCCAAACGCATGAGTAAGAGAACTGATAGACAAACCCAAAAAGAATAAATGAGCATGGAGTAGCAGGAAAGTGAAAAGAGACTTTGCGGGCAACATCTACCTTTTATAAGGAAGTCAGTCGATAATCAGTGACTTAGATCAAAAGCACGAAAATGATTTGAAGGTAGCAGTCAACTGTCTTATCAGAAGTGTCGGCGGGCCAAAGTACTTAAGCACTCTAGGTAGGGAAATCATGTCCTAACTTGTACCTCTAAGATCATGTGCTTGGAGAAAGGAGCAAAACTTTTTGATGATGAAAAAGCATTTAATGTACTTGTCCTCCACTATTTTTTCAATTAGGCATGGCAACGAGGCGGAGCGGGGACGGGTTTAGCTAGCCCCGCACCCGCACCTGCCTCCCTGTTATAGACCCGCCTCAGCCCCCAAACCCAGTCAGGGGTAAAAGTTTACCACCCATACCCGTCGTCGATGGAAACGGGTTTGCCCGCACCCGCCCGGAAAAAATAATTTCTTTTAAATAGTAATAAAAATTAATAATTTTATTAAAAACTTGACCATTTTAATAATAAACTTGTTTCTAAAGATGAGGGTTTGAGTGAATAGTGAGAAATGACTAATAAGGATTTTTAATTATTTTTCTAAAAGTGAATAAATGTGTAATAAAATAATTTAAATATGGATATTAAAGTAAATATCATAAGACCGGGCGGGGTGGGTGTGGGGCGGGTAGTAGCATTCCCCCGCCCCCGCACCCGCACCCAATTAAATCAGGTTTCTCCCGTTAATTTCGGGCCGGATCTGAGTGGGTATGAGTTTTTTTTGTCATGCCTATTTTCAATTGACTTCAAGTGGTTACGATTTTAATCTGAAGCAAACGACATTCTCAAAGACCAGTCACGACTATTAAGACTTCCCCGACTCAATAAAGCCTGACAAACCTTTGAGGCAACTGTTTTGGACCCGCCTAAGGCCCAAAAAGCTAAGGTCTAAATTAATGTTAATCCACTCAAAGAGACTCAAAGTATAAAAGTCATCTCACTCAAAATGCAAGGTATATTTTCTAATCTCCATTTTTCACTACTCATCTTAAATCTTGAACTCACTTAAACATTGAAGTCTTAATCTTGCAAGTTCAAGGCTACTCCAATGTGCCCTAGCCAATAGAATGTCGGGAGACTGACTATAAGCACATTTGAACATGAGTCACTCACCTTTATCAAGTCTACTTTTGGTCTTTCATGGTCACCAATATTGAAAGTAATTCACATTCTCAACTTTACTGTATGTGAGTTTTTTAATCTACCTTTTGAAATTTTTAGCCACCTATGAGCAACTTTAACGCATAGTTGTTAAATCAAAATTTTGTATAACTTATGTTAATAAGAAATTTGCATTATAGTAGAGCTGACATAGATATGGCATGCTCTAAAACTAGTTTAGAGTGCTCTACACAAGCAACGTACTCTAACTCATTATTTAACACAAATAATAGATTTTTATTTACCATTTAGTACCAAGTTTGAATTCCTTATAAACAATCACCATTGAAGTAAAAACTTCTTAATTCAATTTTGGATTGCTTAAATCCTTCATGTCAATTTGGATCCACGTAAAATAACTTAGTTCATCCAATTTAGTTGCTCCCATTAAAGATACTCTAAGATGAATCTTTAGACACACCCTTTTCTTTTCTTTATACTGGATACTTCCAGAGACACATTTACAGAAAAAATTCCGTAAACTTATCTCTGAAATCTTATCAGAACAGGGTTTTTTTTTTAAATCCAATTTTGTTGATCGCAGATGAAATTAAATGTTACAGATGAATATAAAATAACATACATCCGTAAATAAAATAATATGATATATATATATATATATATATATATATATATATATATATATATATATATATATATATATATATATATATATATATATATATATATATATATATATATATATATATATATATATATATATATATATATATATATATATATATATATATATATATATATATATATATATATATATATATATATATATATATATATATATATATATATATATATATATATATATATATATATATATATATATATATATATATATATATATATATATATATATATATATATATATATATATATATATATATATATATATATAAAGTCATGTCATAAACATTATCAAAAAATAGTACATCAATGTCATCAAAATATAGTACATAAAAAAAACACCACAGTCACTACTGTGTGTGTCTGACAAGATCTTCATCCTCTACTCTGTCTATGCCTCTGCCGCCTCCTCGTCTGCGTCCTCGGCCATCAATCCCACTTGTCATAGCGCAATGTCTCCGGTACATAAGTGTCTCATCTGCCACTGCAATCATCCCATCAAATATACGCCTGTGGTCAACCCATTAGGGAAGAAACCGGCGTCAATGTCTGCCCGTCTCATCTACACTATCTGCCGGCAGCGAGGCAGGACATCTTGAGTGTGGTCCAACTAAGACTGTTACTCATCTAAAATCTCCTGATGAGCTGGTCTGGATGGTGATCTTTTTGTAGTGGGTACCATGTAGGGGTGTGAGACGGTGAATAACCACATGATATAACCATCAACGCAGCTCCAGTCTCTCAGCGCTCTGGTCGCCCGAGCCTCGTCTGGTACCATGTGTCTTTGATAATCAGCATAGATCTCCTCTATCTGGATACAGGTCAAGTCGAAAGGAGAGGAGACAACTGGATGTCTAGGTATCGTCTGTGTGTACCCGAACTGCTGCAGGACGCGCACAGGAAAATATGGAACAGTGGTGGTCAAACTGCATGCCAACCATTCTAAGAATAGTGAGATGTCATCAAACGGGTACGTCACACGGTGATCAGCATAGACGTTGTAGAGGATGTCCTCAGCAGCTAGGCGATCGAGATAGACTCTATAAGGATCGACCGCCTGGTTCCCCCTGAGCGAGAGAAAGGCACGGGCACACGGCATCAGCTCTGTGTAATCAGACACACTCCCCCAATCGACGATCATGGGAAAGTGCTGGAATATCCAAGCCTGAAATGAAAATAAAAAATATTAGGATCAAGCATTATAACGAATATAGAATAAAAAGTAATGAAAAAAAGTCGAAGGATATAAGATTGTTACCACAAGTAGTGACACGCTGCTTGCCACAGTCCTGGTCTTCCACAAGCATCTCTCTCCCAACCTCGAATACGTGTACACCAGTGTAGTCGCCCCTCAGTTGTACTTATGGATCCGTGTGGAATCTAAAAAGTACCTGAGGTAAGCAACATGGGTATATGTGGAGCTCGTGTCCACAAATAGTTGAATGCCGACTGAAAATATAAAATAACATCTCAACACACGCTGCATGTATTTCTCAACCTCAGCTGGATCGCCATCTCCCTGTCGTGCAGCAGCGATCACCTCACCAAATATACTCGTTAGAATGGAGAACCTCACATGAGGCCCTCTGGTCTTATCCACCTCCTCAACTGCATCCAGTGGATCAGCCTTAAGCTTCCCCACCAACATCTCTCTCGCATCCTCCTTCGTCATCCTACTGTGATGGAGGAGGTACCCCTTATCGGTATATGTAATAGGCAAGAGATATTGTCTAGTGTAATCGTGATCTCGCCAAGCGATAGATGGAAGGAAGACGTCTTAGAGTGTCATCTCTCTGCAAAGCCCATCAGCACCCCGTTGTGAATTAGGCTGTAATTGATCTCACAAAGTTCCTTCAAACTAGAGGCGGCAAGGTCTTCCTAGAACCAAGCCTTTTGTGGCTGATCCGAAGCTAATATCTCCCGCCCATAGTTATAGAACTTTTGCGGATGACGAGTCTGGAAATTTCCATAAATAAGAAACAATGTTAATAAGAAACAATGGTACAAATTATAAGTTTACAATGAAAAAAAAAAGAAACAATCTGAGTAATGTTACCTCTCCATCCCAGACATGTCTGGAAATATGGTCAGTGTACCCTGTCAGCAGGGACATATATGAGGAACCCCATGGGAAACCCTCAGGCTCATTATCATCGTTGTCACCAGCATCCCCCGGTGGTGGGTCATCTGTAACACCCCCTTCTATACCCCCAAAATAATGCAAATAAACACTTATTCACATATATAAAAATTCATCAGAGTATATTTATGACATGGTATAAAAGAGGCGCATCACATTATCCACGAAACGAAAACATAAACAACACCTGCTCATAGAGATATGTAACAAAAGGGGTAAATCTCAACTAAAAACCAAGCATAGCTCTTAAAACCCACATATCAATGTTTTAATTAAAGCGGAAGACTAGAACATTGAATTACTTAAGACATGATATCATAGAAATACACATCATCAAGTTTGGTTCACAATATCATTCATGTTTTACAAAACATCATCAGCCGATACATATACAATGTATCACAAAAGAATACTCTACAAGCCTAGCTACCCGATGTTACATTATCAGAGCAACCGACTCAAAAGAATGAAACTATACTTCGCCAAAAGAGACCTCCAGCAACCTAATCTGCAATGCCTCATAGAGCATTATAAAACAGTAGAAGGGTCAGAAATATTATCATAATAATCAATGCATATAATTATATATACATACACAATATGTAATGTACATACTCCACATTTTCTCACCACAATTCATTGTAGTTCATTATACAATCACAACATGCACACACACAATTATACATAGTCCACGATTTCCACACACAAGCATATTTCATACAACAATGACATTCATGCGATGTGACTCAATACAACTCAATGCAAACTCATGCCATGTGGTACCAACACTTGTTATCTTTTTTCGGTTTACATTAAACCGGGTCCACTCTTCTAGACCGATAACCACCAAAAGCCCGTCCTCTAAGCTTTCAAACCCACTCTTCTAGGCTTGGGACAAGTCAATAGTCTCCACGAAACTAGCAAGCATTGCCTCTTGACTAAATGATGCATATGCAATCAACAATCAAATGCACTTAAGACCGACATCTTTATCTCATGCATTCAAATAATTCATCTCTTCAAGAATTATAACAATGATTGCACACACAACATATTCACATATATCATCAATATATTTTCAAGCAATGCACACATATATACAATATGTTCTCATACATTCTCAATACATTTTTAATCACATTAAACAATGTATAACATTTGTCAAAAGACCATAATTTAATTAATTCAACAATCTAGGATTCACGCCATAAGGCTACCCACAGTATAATACATCTCGGAATAATCGATGTCTCGAGCAAAGGAAAATAATCATAATTGAGTCGGAAATCCGACCTCGGATGGAAACATTAAAGAAAACACAATCTTTACGTTCGCTACCCTGCTCGCTTAGCGAGCTCCTAGCGAGTATTCGCTACTTGTTCGCCCAGCGAACAAGCTCCCGAAGGCAAACAGAAGCTACTGACTTCGTTCGCTACCTCGCTCGCTCAGCGAAGGCCTAGCGAACCTTCGCCACCCCCTTCGCTACCAACGAACACCACAAAATGCATTCTGTCCAAGTCTGGGACCGTTCACTACTAGCTCGCTTAGCGAACGTTCGCTACCAGCTCGCTCAGCGAACACGCTAGTGAATGTCTGCGAACTCAGAATTTCTCACTGTCCAACTCCCACCAAACTCTCCAAACCAACCGATTCTCACCGAACAAGTTTCGTAACCTTAGTCTAACATCCCCCGACTAAATACTACCACTTATTCTCATCTTCCACCGTGAAAACTCATATTCTACCGATTAATCCATTTATGCCCTAAAATGGAAGTTGTAGAAAAACATCCAATACTCTAACCCAAGCATACATATTCATATACATTGTTAAGATAATGATATCTCACACCCTTACCTTGATTAATCCAAAGCTTGAGAGTTGTTCTTGATGATTCCAAGTTCTTCCCTCTTCTTCTTCTCTTTTCTCCTCTTTCTCCTTCTTTCTCTATTCTTTCCTTTATGTTTCTATCTTTCCCTTTTCTTTCCACTCTCCTTTTTAATATGTCTTTCTCTTCTAATTTTCTCCAACATCTGTTAATTCATTTAATTAATTACCCATCAATTAAATAATTCTCATTAACCCATTAATTAATGTAAATAATTAATTAATGAAAAATCGGGCTGTTACAACTCTCCCCCACTTTAGGAATTTTTGTCCTCGAAAATGTTACCTGATTCGAACAACTCTGGATAAGATTTCCTCATCTGGCTCTCCAGCTCCCACGTTACATTCCCACCATCCGGTCCTCCCCAAGCGACCTTCACCAAAGCAATCTCTTTGCCTCGAAGTTGCTTCGAATTTTGATCCTCTATCCGCATAGGTGATGTCTCTACAGTCAGGTTATCTCTCACTTGTACATCATCTATTTGGACTACATGAGACGGATCTAGAATGTATTTCCTTAATTGAGATACATGGAACACATCATGAAGATTAGCAAGAGATGACAGCAAAGCAACACGATAGGCTACCTCTCCTACCCTCTGCGAAATCTGAAAAGGACCAATGAAACGCGGCGTCAACTTACGCGACTTCAATGCCCTACCAACACCAGTCATAGGAGTGACTCGAAGAAACACATGATCTCCCTCTTGAAATTCTATTGCTTTCCTCCTTTTGTCATGATAACTCTTCTGACGACTCTGGGAAATCCTCATCTTCTCTTGGATCATCTTAATCTTGTCGGTAGTATCTTGAACTAACTCGGGTCCAACTACAGAACTCTCTCTCGACTCATACCAACATAATGGCGTCCTGCAACGTCTACCATACAAGGCCTCAAAAGGTGCCATATCGATGCTCGAATGAAAACTATTATTGTAAGTAAACTCAATCAAAGGCAAGTAGTTATCCCAAGCTCCTCCCTTCTCCAATACACAAGATATCAACAGATCTTCAAGTGATTGAATCGTTCTTTCCGTCTGACCATCTGTCTGAGGATGATAAGCTGAACTCAAACGCAACTTCGTACCCAAAGCACTCTGCAGACTCTCCCAAAATCTCAAAGTGAACCTTGGATCTTGATCAGACACAATGCTAGACGGAATACCATGCAAACTGACAATCCTCTCAATGTACAACTTCGCCAATTTCTCCAATGGATAGTCCATGCGCATAGGGATAAAATGAGCAGATTTGGTCAATCTATCCATAATAACCCATAAGGCTTCAAAATTACTCTACGTCCTCGGTAAACCGGACACAAAATCCATAGAAATGCTATCCCATTTCCATTCAGGAATAAACAGCGGTTGCATCAAACCTGACAGTTTCTGATGCTCAATCTTCGACTTCTAACAAGTCAAACAAGAATACACAAACTCTGCAATATCCTTCTTCATACGAAGCCACCAAAATATTTTCCTCAAATCTTGATACATCTTAGTAGCACCCGGATGAATACTCAATCCACTACGATGCCCTTCCTCAAGAATACTCTTCTTCAGCTCAACAATGTCAGGAATACAAACTCTATCACGATACCGCATAATACCATTATCATCAATCCGAAAATCACCACCTTGGCCTTGATTGATCAAAGTCAACCGATCAACTAAGCTCAAATCCGATTTCTGTCCTTCTCGGATCTCGTCCAGAATACCACTAGTAAGTTTCAACATACCAAGCTTCACTCCATAAGAAGTCCTTTCACACACCAAACTCAAATCATGAAACTGCTCAATTAATTCCAACTCCTTCACCATCATCATCGACATATGCAATGATTTCCTACTCAATGCATCTGCTACCACATTCGCTTTACCGGGATGGTAATTCAAACCAAAGTCATAATCCTTTAGAAATTCTAACCATCTTCTCTGTCTTGCATTCAATTCCTTCTGATCAAAGAGGTACTTCAAACTCTTATGATCACTAAACACCTCAAATCTCAAACCAAATAAATAATGCCTCCAAAGTTTCAACACAAATACAATGACGGCCAACTCTAAGTCATGCGTCGGATAATTCTTCTCATGTACTTTGATTTGCCTCGAAGCATAAGCTACAACTTGGTTATTCTGCATCAACACACCTCCCAAACCCATCAGAGAAGCATCACAATACACAACAAACAGTTCTTCCGGATTTGGCAAAATCGAAACAGGGGCCATCGTCAATCTCCTCTTAAGCTCTTGGAAACTTCCTTCACACTTGGCATCCCAAACGAAAGCTTGACCTTTCCGAGTCAACTGCGTCAACGGCGATGATAGCTTAGAAAATCCTTCAATGAACTTCCGATAATAACCGGCCAACCCAAGAAAACTTCTAATCTTAAAAACTGATTTTGGAGTCTCCCATTGCGATACCGCTTCAACTTTCAACGGATCAACTGCAATACCTCTACTTGAAATTACATGCCCAAGGAAACTCACTTCCTTCAACCAAAACTCACACTTAGAAAGTTTCGCATACAGTTGCTTTTCTTTCAACATAGATAACACGACCTTCAGATGCTCGGCATGCTCTTCTTCATTCTTCGAATAGACTAGAATGTCGTCAATGAACACAGCCACAAACTTGTCCAAATAGGGATGAAAAATTATATTCATGTATTCCATAAACACACCTGGTGCATTAGTCACACCAAATGGCATCACAGAATACTCATAGTATCCATACCTCGTTATCCTTAGCCTTCACGCGAATTTGATGATATCCGGATCTCAAATCTATCTTACTGAACACACTTGCACCAACCAACTGATCCATCAAGTCATCAATCCTCAGAAGTGGATACTTATTCTTGATAGTCACCTTATTCAACTGTCTGTAGTCCACACAAAGTCTCATAGAACCTTCTTTCTTCTTAACCAACAGCACCGGTGCACCCCATGGCGACACACTTGGACGAATAAACCTCTTATCAAGCAGATCTTCAATTTGACTCTTCAACTCTTTCAATTCCGATGCGGACATACGATATGGAGTCATCGATATCGGACTAGTTCTAGGAACCAAATCGATCGTAAACTCCACTTCTCGTTCCGGCGGTAAATCTCTTATCTCATCAGGGAAAACTTCCGAAAAATCACGAACAATTGGTAAAACAACAATTTCTTCACTCTCACCAATACTCAAAGTTTCCAGCAACATAAATACCTTTGCACCATCTTGCACCGACTCCTTCACTTGCTTAGCCGTCATAAACAAATCCCCTTCTTTGTCAGATTCAGGGAAAATAACCGTTTTGTCAAAACAGTTAATATAAACATGGTTGAACCTCAACCAATTCAGTCCAAGAATGACATCAACTCGGTCTAAGTGAAGACACACTAAGTCAACTCCAAAATCTTTACCAAAAATACTCAACGGACAATTCAAGCACACATATTAGGTAGTTACCGAACCCATAGCAGGAGTGTCAATAACCATACCGCCACCCATAACAGACAACTTAAGACTTAATCTCTTAACACAATCCAAAGAAATAAAAGAATGCGTAGCTCCGGTATCAATTATAGCGATCAAAGGTATACCATTAATGAAGCACGTACCTCGGATCAATCGATCATCACTAGCAGTTTCTGATCCAGATAGAGCAAACACTTTTCCGCTCCCTTGCGTCTTCTTCGGCTTATCACACTTGGTACTAATGTGCCCTTGCTCACCACAATTGTAGCAAGTCACATTTGCACCGCTTCTGCACTCTATAGCTTTGTGGCCTGGCTTGCCACACTTAAAACACTTCAACCCAACACCTTTGCATTCAGGAGCATGATGTCCCGCTTCACCACAATTATAACATCTTACCGGAGTAGAGGCTCCTCCTCCACTTGGCTTATTACCATAATCAACTCTTTGTTTCCCTTTATCTGCAGGAGTCACATAAGGTTTCCCTCGAAATTGACCCTTTCCCTTCTTATCACCCAAATTCTTGCAGTGGCTAGACCGAGCCCTACTATCCTCATCATAAATCCTACTCTTGTTTACCAACTCAGAAAATCGCCTGATCTCCTGATATCCGACAACTTGTTTGATCTTCGGCCTCAAACCATTTACAAATTTGAGACACTTAGATCTCTCAGCATTAACGGTGTTGTAGTGGTGACAGAACTTAATCAACTCTTCAAATCTTGCCGCATACTCGGCCACAGTAGAGTTACCCTGCTTCAACACAAGGAACTCGATTTCTTTCTTCCCGCGCACATCTTTTGGAAAATACTTCTCCAGAAATGTCTCTTTAAAAAGATCCCAAGTAATCACCATCTCATTCTCCTCAAACCTTTGGCGAGTATTACCCCACCAATCCTCTGCTTCCTTCTCAAGCATATGGGTGTCAAACTGCACCTTCTGAGCATCCGAACAATTCATAACTCGAAAGATCTTTTCTATAGCCTTCAACCAAACCTGTGCTTTGTCAGGCTCATGGATTCCTTTGAACACCGGCGGATTATTCCTTTGAAACCTTTCTAAAGCACGAAATTCATCATCTACATGATTCCTAACATTCAAATTGGCTTGAGGGTTTTGCTCGATCGCTCCAGCCAACCTAGTTAAAGCCTCTGCAATCGCCTCGTCGTTCCTACCAGCCACCATCGTTCTGTATCTTAACAACAGAACTCACAAGGTCAAACAATATCGATAATGTCACACACAATCAGATATACAAAGGGAATAAACAAGTTAACAACTTGGCCAACTGGCCGACCTGCTCAGATACCACTTAATGTAACACCCCCTTCTGTACCCCAAAATAATGCAAATAAACACTTATTCACATATATAAAAATTCATCAGAGTATATTTATGACATGGTATAAAAGTGGCGCATCACATTATCCACGAAACGAAAACATAAACAACACCTGCTCATAGAGATATGTAACAAAAGGGGTAAATCTCAACTAAAAACCAAGCATAGCTCTTAAAACCCATATATCAATGTTTTAATTAAATCGGAAGACTAGAATATTGAATTACTTAAGACATGATATCATAGAAATACACATCATCAAGTTTGGTTCACAATATCATTCATGTTTTACAAAATATCATCAGCTGATACATATACAATGTATCACAAAAGAATACTCTACAAGCCTAGCTACCCGATGTTACATTATCAGAGCAACCGACTCAAAAGAATGAAACTATACTTCGCCAAAAGAGACCTCCAGCAACCTAATCTGCAATGCCTCATAGAGCATTATAAAACAACAGAAGGGTGAGAAATATTATCATAATAATCAATGCATATAATTATATATACATACACAATTCATTGTAGTTCATTATACAATCACAACATGCACACACGCAATTATACATAGTCCACGATTTCCACACACAAGCATATTTCATACAATAATGACATTCATGCGATGTGACTCAATACAACTCAATGCAAACTCATGCCATGTGGTACCAACACTTGTTATCTTTTTTCGGTTTATATTAAACCGGGTCGACTCTTCTAGACTGATAACCACCAAAAGCCTGTCCTCTAAGCTTTCAAACCCACTATTCTAGGCTTGGGACAAGTCACTAGTCTCCACGAAACTAGCAAGCATTGCCTCTTGACTAAATGATGCATATGCAATCAACAATCAAATGCACTTAAGACCGACATCTTAATCTCATGCATTCAAGTAATTCATCTCTTTAAGATATATAACAACGATTGCACACACAACATATTCACATATATCATCAATATACGTTCAAGCAATGCACACATATACACAATATGTTCTCATGCATTCTCAATACATTTTTAATCACATTAAACAATGTATAACATTTGTCAAAAGACCATAATTTAATTAATTCAACAATCTAGGATTCACGCCATAAGGCTACCCACAGTATAATACATATCGGCATAATCGATGCCTCGAGCAAAGGAAAATAATCATAATTGAGTCGGAAATCCAACCTCGGATGGAAACATTAAAGAAAACACAATCTGTTACGTTCGCTACCCTGCTCACTTAGCGAGCTCCTAGCGAGTATTCGCTACTTGTTTGCCAAGCGAACAAGCTCGCGAAGGCAAACAGAAGCTACTGACTTCGTGCGCTACCTCGCTCGCTCAGCGAAGGCCTAGCGAACCTTAGCTACCCCCTTCACTACCAGCGAACACCATAAAATGCATTATGTCCAAGTATGAGACCGTTCGCTACTGGCTCGCTACTAGCTCGCTTAGCGAACGTTCGCTACCAGCTCGCTAAGGGAACACGCTAGTGAATGTCTGCGAACTCAAAATTTATCACTATCCAACTCCCACCAAACTCTCCAAACCAGCCGATTCTCACCGAACAAGTTCTGTAACCTTAGTCAAAAGGACCAAAATCAGATGTGTTGATGATGAGTACTTAACTGTTGAAGGAATGGGAAATGTTCTAGTGAATGTGAGGGATGTTAAAAGTGCCATAATTGAAGATATGTGGCATGTGTCTGGCATGAAAAAAAACCTGATGAGTGTAAGCCAGTTGCTAGAGAAAGGATATTCAGTGACCATGGAAGACAATCTGCTGAAGTTATATGACTGTGAGAAAAGGTTGATTATGTAGTCTGTATTGGAAAAGAGTAGAACATTCAAGGTGAATAATGACGCAATTGAGGTACAGTGTATTTAATGTAGATGTGTGTGTAGTTTGGTGCTTGATTACATCTCAAGAGTTATTGCAGTGATGAATGAGATGAAAACATGTGGAGAAACGCTCTCAGAGCAAACAATCATTGAAAAGGCACTAAGATCACTTACTCCCTGATTTAATTACATTGTTGTAGTGATAAAACATTTGAAAGACACTAGCACTATAAGAATTGAGGAATTGCAAAGTAGCTTAGTGGCACATGAATTACGATTGATTGAAAGAATTCTGAAAGAGAGAAAAAAAAAGCTCTTAAGCTCAAAGCATTAAGAAAAACAATTATGATAAGTCTAATTGGAAGAATGATAAATGGAAGAATAAGAAACAAGCATGGCTAGAGAACAAGAATAAGAAAATGGTGATAATAGTGTTGCAGAATTTCCCAATTAAGGTGGAAAGAAATATAAGAATTATCTACAAGGAAGAAAGAAATTTGATAAAAGAAAAAGTCAATGTTACAATTGTATTGATCACTTTGTTGGTGAATATTGGTTAAATAAGGAGAATAAGAATGAAGAAGCTAACATAGCTAGAGGTGATTCATAGGAGGAACATGTTTTATTAATGGTGACTGTAAATGATGGTGGGTGGGTGATAGATTGGTGGTATATGGACACAAGTTGTTCCACTCATATAAATAGAAACAAATAGTGGTTGATCAATTTTAATTCTAGCAAAAGCACCAAAATTAGATGTGTTGATGATGAGTACTTAAATGTTGAAGGAATGGGAAATGTTCTAGTGAATGTGAGGGATGTTAAAAGTGCCATAGTTGAATATGTATGGCATGTGTATGGCATGAAAAGAAACCTGATGAGTGTAAACCAGTTGCTAGAGAAAGGATATTCAGTGACCATGGAAGACAATCTGCTGAAGTTATATCACTGTGAGAAAAGGTTGATTATGTAGTATGTATTGGAAAAGAATAGAACATTCAAGGTGAATAATGACACAATTAAGATAAAATGTATTTAATGTAACATACATGGAGAAATAAAATGCATTGTGGCACAAGAGACTAGGACATCTGAACATTAGGAGTTAGGGTCATTTGAACTCCAAGAATCTAATCCAAGGAATTCCTAGAATTGTGACTCCAGATAAACCATATGATGTGTGCATGAGAAGCAAGCAATCAAGGATGTCATTCTTATATAAATTTCCTCCTAGAGCCACTCATGCCTTGGGAGTGGTACACTCTAATGTGTGTGGACCTTTTGATGTACCTTCACTTGGTGGAAATAAGTACTTTGTGTCATTTGTGGATGAATTCACGATGATGATGTGAGTGACACTCATTAAAATCAAGCATGAAGTGTTTTCTCAATTTAAGAAGTTCAAGATGAAAGTTAAAAACAGAATTTTCAACAATTAAAGATATTCAAAATTGATGGTGAAGGAGAATTCAACTCAAATGAGTTCAAAGAGTTTTGTGAAAAGCATGGCATTGAACATGAGGTGTCTGCTCCATATACACTACATCATAATGGTTTTTCTGAAATGATAAATAGGACTTTACTTGACATGGCAAGGAGCATGTAAAAGGAAAAAAACTTACCTCTCACACTTTGGGGGTGAGGCAATTGCTACTGCAACATACATACTCAACAGGTGTCCAACAAAATAATTGAAGTAAGTGGTTCCATTTTAGAAATGGACTGGGAAAAGACAAAGTGTTGGTCATCTTAAAGTATTTGGATTAGTGTATTTTAAGCATGTTTATGATGCCACTATGAGAAAGTTGGATGACAATAGTAAGGTCATGTTACTTGTAGGTTACCACTTCATAGATGCTTATAAGCTCTATTGTCCTTCCACCAACAAGATTGAAATCAATAGGGGTATGTTTTTGAAGGAATCAGAAACTTGGTACTGAAGCAAGTCTCAACCTATTTCTAGTGCAGTGACAATTATAAGTGGGAGATGATGATGTTGTATAACCTACCAATGATGAAGCAGTATCAATGAATGAGGTACCGATTGATGAGTTACAAAATGAGAAGCACGCTGAAAATGAATCAGAAGGTGAAAGTGATGATAAACTAGTGCAGGTTCAAAGGGCACGGAGAATTAGATAAATACTAAGAAGACTAGAATATTTTAAATTAATTCAAGATACTGATGTTGATAATGAAGGAGAAGCCATGCATTATGCATTGTTGGTGGATGTTAAACATGTTAGCATTGACGAGATACTCAAGAAGAAAATGTGGGTGAAGGGCGTGAAGGATGAACTTGAGTCAATTCAAAGCAACAAGACTTGGGAGTTGGTTGTTTTACCAAAGAACAAGAAATCCATCAGTGTGAGATGGATCTTCAAGAAAAATTTGAAGCTATATGGGCCAATTTCTAAACATAAAGCAAGTTTAGTAGCTACAGGATTCCTACAAAATTTTGGTTTATACTACTTTGAAGTGTTTGTGCATGTAGTTAGACATGAAATAATAATATTGGTGATTGTTATAACTGCAAGTAAGAATTGTCCTCTACTGCATTTAGATGTCAAGTCTTCATTTCTAAATGTTCTTGTTCAATAAGTGGCTTATGTGACACTGCCTCTTGGATTTGTGATGAAGAAAAAAGAATGGATGGTGTACAAGTTACATAAAGCCTTGTATGGGCTTAAGCAAGCTTCAAGAGCTTGGAATCTAAAAGTTGATTCAATTTTTAAGCAATAGGGATTAAATAAATGTGAACTAAAGTATGGTGTGTATTTGCATCACGCCCCTAATGGCAATGTGATTTTGGCGTGCCTTTATGTTGATGACATGTTACTGATAAGAAGCTACACCAGTGAGATGAACAAGTTCAAAAAGGTATTGATGAATGCATTTGATGTGAGTGACCTAGGTACCTATGTAACATTAGGTATGATATATGTTATGCAGCTTGGGTGGTGAGTAGGTTCATGAGTAAACCAAAGTGGTCAAATTATTAGGAAACCGCTATAATACTTAAATACCTTAAAAAAAAACTCGAAAGTATGGGATTATTTTTCCATCTAGTATAATTAGTAATGTTTTTGAGTTGGTCTAGTACAGTTAGGAGAGCTACTATAGGATATTCATTCATGTATTTGGGGGCTCTTATTACATGGTGCTCTAAGAAACAACTAATGGTTGCAATGTCTACTTGTGAATTAGAATATATAATTCGAGTTGTAAATGCTTGCCAAGTTATCTGGCTGATTAATTTGTTGCATGAACTAAATTTTAATTTGTAGACACCAGTGAAGTTACTGATTGACAAAATCCTTGCCAAAAATCCAGTGATGTACGAGAGGAGCAAACACATTGACACAAAGTTCTAATTGCTGCACAATCAAGTTCATAATGAAGTGTTTGAGATTGTTCACTGCATCACTCAGAGGCAACTTGCAGATGTGCTTACCAAATTAATCTAATATATTATTTTATTAAGTTGAGGAATGAACTTGGTGTTACTTATTTTAAGAATATGAATTAAGGGATGGTATTGGAAGTAATTCACATTTTTAACTTTGTTGTTTTACCATTAGTTACAATTAGTAATTACTGTTGAGTTGCATTTACACTTCATTAGTTGTGAATTTTCATTTCATTAAGACAATTAAGTTTTGCTAAATGTGCTTGAGTTGGACTTGAGACATCACAGACAAATAGGGAGGTGAATTGTGTGGTTTGGAAAAATGTGTTTTTAAAAATGTTTGGAAAATAAAATTAGAGTTTAAAAACATTTTTGAAAACTTAGTAGCGGAAAATAAAATGCAAAAATTATAGAGTTTGAGGGATATAACGGAACACCAAAAGTTATACAAGCTCAGTAAACATGACTTAGTTTTGTCCCTAAATAATTGATCTTGAGAGTTTTCAATAAACATTGAAAGCTTTTAGAAGGAAAGACTCATGAACCCCCTTATAAAAGGAAATGTTGGTTGACCTTCAATCAAATATTACAAGACTTAGGTGTATAGAAATTTGAGTCTTCTCTTCCAAACAGTGAATCCAAGCAGTCAATGCTTTCTTTATAAATGAGGATCTTAGAGTAGTTAGTCTTCAAGTTCCTTAAACCTTGCAAGTTTTTATACGGGCTGAGCTCACGAACCTTAAACCTTGGTTTTACACAGGATAACCAATAACCTGTAAGATTTTAACACCAGACTGATCTCGAACCTATGAAGCTTTTGATACCAGATTGAGCTTCAACCTATCTTGGTTATAATATCGGACTAACCAAGAACCTAAGATATTTTATCGCAGGCTGAACTCCAACCTAAACAAGGACTGAAACCCACAATCTCAAACAAAAGTTTTTTACGGGTTTAGCTTCAAACCCAAAAAAATACCTAAAGGGAGAATATTTAATCAAAGTGTATACAAAAGATTCCCTTTGGTGAATTCACAATTCTACCTTTTGTAAAATTACAATTTTATTCTCACTCACAACAGGACTTTTCTCAAAATAGTGCTTAGGCTAAAACATTAGTGAGAGAAAGTTAAATAAAGCTTTAGAGAGAGGGAGAGAGAGAAGTGTATCAAAACATGATTCTGGATTAAATGAATTGAGATAATGACCTCTATTTATAGGCTAGAGGTTACCTCAAAAATGATATTTCAATAAAAGTTTTTTATGACATTCTAGTTGTTTGGCAGATATTCACAATTGATTAGAAGTTTGAAATACAATTGACTGTAAGTTTATAAAAGGAAGGAAAAGATATCTAGTCGTTGCACATCATTAAGGCGTTGTCTCAATCGCCTGTGACACAATTTTGAACTGAGCTAATTAATTAGACAAATGTTATAATTGATTAGATAAATCAAAATTTTGTCTATATCTATTTTTACCATTCCTAATTCATCTGGAACAACTATAATATATTTTTGAAGGTATTCTCTTTGGTAAAAATATTTTTAAAAACATTTGTGCGTGTGTGCGCGCGCGCGCGCTCGCGCGCTTTTAGCCACGTGCTTTTATGATAAAACCCTTATGTTTTACAATAGGCTCACTCACTACTAAATTAGGAATATCCTAACTACTTTAAGACATTGCCATATATTTCTCTTTTGTTGACACTTGCTTGAGTTGTTTGAGATGAGGCTTTAGCTGCATTCTATTTGATTGCCATCATCGGATAGTCAAGTCTAATCAAACCCTAATGATTAGGTTTGTATCTTTATCTGCTTAATCATTCATGATTTACTTATCATAAGACATTAGTTGTCATCATCAAAAATTGATGTCCTTGTTAAAAGTATATTATCTGCAAAACAAGGTTCCACATTTTCACATTTTTTGATGATGACAACACATCTCTCCGAGGAGGGGTAAAAGAAATAATATAGATATATTTGGAGTGATTAAACTCCCCCTGAATTAAATAGAGAGTATACTCTACTTCTCCCGAGAGTATACTTTCCCTCTTTGTCAAAATAAAAAAAAGTCAAGTAAAAATACTTTTGCAATGCAAACAAAGGCAACTTAGTCATTTAAAGAAAGAAAAATATCACACTCATATTATTATTAAGTAATTCAGATTACATAAGTAAATTTGATGAATTAAAGGTACAAGGAGAAAATGCATAACAAGAATGAAAACATCTAAAAAAAACACTTAATTCATCTCAACGCCATCATCCTCACTGAAATTCACTTGCCATTTTCTCAATGAGCATGTTAATCTTTGTATTCATCTTACCTTTCTTTGCTCATCACAGATTTCGTTAAAGGAGTTGGATGGAGGAGTGTTTCTTTGCTCCCTTGTTCTTCTTGGTTGTTGAGGGACAAATTCTTCTTTTTGAATTGCATGTCTCATCTTGCTTATAACATCTTGTCCTATCTTTGCGTGTACATGGATAAGTTCTTCTTCGAAAGGATAGGCGGAGTAGTGAACGAGAGATTTGCGTAGAACATTTTTACTAAGTCTGGGTACCTCTTCTGGGGTTTCTAAAAAACAAAGTTTCTTAGCCCTGCAGCAGTGATATGTCAGACCAAACAAGACCCCAATTATACTCAGCACGAGCAAGAGAAGCGACACAGACGACAATATCACTCATTTGCGAATCTTCTTCATCATCAAAAAAATCTAACCCATGATCCAAAGTCATTGTTAGGTGTATTTAGAACGAGGATAAGTTACAGTCATAGAGATGTTCCACAAATACGGGGTTCTTCACTCTCGCAGATAATGAATACTCTTCACTAACGAGCTCAAGAGCATTGCTTACGGGTGCATCTCTAGGATTGACCATGACAATACGCAGAAAAAGATGGGAAGGATAGAACACTGATAAATAACCAATAGAATGTCCAAACGCATGAGTAAGAGAACTGATAGACAAACCCAAAAAGAATAAATGAGCGAGGAGTAGCAGGAAAGCGAAAAGGGACTTTGCGGGCAACATCTACCTTTTATAAGGAAGTCAGTCGATAATCAGTGACTTAGATCGAAAGCACGAAAAAGATTTGAAGGTAGCAGTCAACTGTCTCATCAAAAGTGTCGGCGGGCCAAAGTACTTAAGCACTCTAGGTAGGGAAATCATGTCCTAACTTGTACCTCTAAGATCATGCGCTTAGAGAAAGGAACAAAACGTTTTGATGATGAAAAAATATTTAATGTACTTATCCTTCACTATTTTTTCAATTAGGCATGGCAACAAGACGGAGCGGGGACGGGTTTAGCTAGCCCCGCACCTGCACCTGCCTCCCTGTTATAGACTCGTCCCTGCCCCCAAATTCAGTCAGGGTTAAAAATTTACCACCCATACCCGTCGTCGATGGAAACGGGTTTGCCCGCACCCGCACCCACCCGAAAAAAATGATTTCTTTTAAATAGTAATAGAAATTAATAATTTTATTAAAAACTTACCATTTTAATAATAAATTTGTTTCTAAAGATGAGGGTTTGAGTGAATAGTGAGAAATGACTAATAAGGATTTTTAATTATTTTTTCAAAAGCGAATAAATGTGTAATAAAATAATTTAAATATGGATATTAAAGTAAATATCATAAGACCGGGCGGGGTGGGTGTGGGGCGGGTAGTAGCATTCCTCCGCCCCCGCACCCGCACCCAATTAAATCGGGTTTCCTCCGTTAATTTCGGGTCGGATCTGAGCGGGCCCGGATTTTCTTGCCATGCCTATTTTCAATTGACTTCAAGTAGTTACGCTTTTAATCTGAAGCAAACGACATTCTCAAAGACCAGTCACGACTATTAAGACTTCCCTGACTCGATAAAGCCTGACAAATCTTGGAGGCAACTGTTTTGGACCGGTCTAAGGCCCAAAAAGCTAAGGTCCAAATTAATGTTAATCCGCTCAAAGAGACTCAAAGTATAAAAGTCATCCCACTCAAAATACAAGGTATATTTTCTGATCTCCATTTTTCACTACTCATCTTAAATCTTGAACTCACTTAGACATTGAAGTCTTAATCTTGCAAGTTCATCTCTTCACCACCATATCAAAAATCAACATCATCGATTAAAGATTCCTCATCACCAGCTTACACATAATTATGGTTTCATAACATAACATATTAATTTTTAATAACTTGTCACTTATATTATCGATCTATCACGTATCATAATTCTTATATAAAATAATTTGTTACGGTTTACAATTGACACTCATTTAAAAATGGACATGTTTTAAAGTGTAAAATGTGAGAGGATCAACTAAATTATGAGAATGGACTTTCAAAGACTTATAGAATGAAAGGATTACTAAATTCATTGTTTGGATTTACAAAGACCAATGACATCCATGTTGACAGAACTAAGGAATGTATCACAAATTCTCTATTTCTAATCTGTGCGGTTCATGTGAGTTTAACCCATGCTCGTGTTACCTTAATATCATTACAAAGTTTGCAGAACAGTTTTTCTTGTACACAAAATATAACATTTTTTATGAGACAGAAAAAGTATAATATACGTGTGAATCTAAAGTCAATATTCATCTAGAAGAGTTAGATCATTCTCCTACAAACAAGGCAACAGCTCTCACTACCAAAGTTGAAGCTGCTACAATCAAGGCAGCAAAGATTGGAGGAACAATTAAATCAATCTTAGACTTCACAAACAAATCAGAAGGAATACATATAATCTCTCCAGGAACATCTAATGGCATTCTAATGAACCCATCTTTTTCACACTTGTGAGAGAACAAAGAATAAGGTGAAATCGCTGAAACAAATGTAACCTGCGGGGAGATTGACGCCACGGCCACTGTTAAGGTTAAGAGTGTTACCCAAGTGGTTGCATAGGTGAGTATTGGCCATGGTGTTGTCATGTGTAAACGGAACATGTTAGAGAGCCAAAGAGACATTTTGAGGAGGTGAATGAAATTGTTAGTTGTTGGTGTTTCTTGGGGTGCGTACTTATGTTTTTAAAACTGGTGTGAAACTACCTAATCTATCAACTACTTTTTGAATTTTGAGGATGTTGGTATGAAAAAATGGTGTATAAAGGACCAATGATTTGAGACTCGTATTGATGGTTTTGTTGACCAAACTTTGTGGTGTTGAATTTTGAGGGTGTAATTTATGGTGGGTTTGGTTTAGCTGTTAAATGAATTTTGAGTCACTCCACAACATTAATTAAAATAATGTAAGTATAGCATGTGGCTATTGTGAAATGTTTTTTCTTTTGATTTATTTTAATTGCTAAAATTTTCTATTTTAAAGTAAATAAGAAAAATAAGAAGGATTTCTTAAATTTGAACTCCAGATATGTTAGCAGATGTTAACAAAAATTTAAACTGATAATTTATTTGATTATTTTGTATTACTATAACTTTAATTTCTATTACTAGTCTAAGAAAAAGGCCTATGGATCGTCGAAGTTAATCAACATACTGATATAAATGAATTTTAATAACCTCCAAGAAAACCCTATATTAAACATTAAACAATTAATTAAATTATTTTACAAGAACAAATAAATAATTAATTTAAACCCTGTATAATTTATTTATTTTTGCTTGATTATGTTATAACATATACAATTTAGATTGTGTTATAACAGATACCGATCAAGACTGAGTTAATGATCTCAAAAGTATTGGATTCAGCTAGTTTAAATAAAGTAAATCACTTTAGAGAGTAAAACAAGTGGAGTAGATATTAAGAAGAAATCAGTGACTAATAAATTATAACTGTTACAATCTATACAATTGAATCAACCGAAGGCAATGCGACCATAAAAGAAATATGACAGAGCATAAAAGAACCATTATATTCAGTCAGTGGTGGAGGGTGATGATGCATTCCCCACCTTGAGAGCTAACCATAGAAAACTGCAGAATGACAAGCATAGTACAACCAACATGACTATGATAACTGCTTCGAATGAAACGTATGGGGCCACAAAGAAAACGATAGCAATTGTAGCGCTTTGCCATATCTTTAACTGTGCAAAAGCCCCTTCCTGCACCACAGAGTAATATCAATTTGACATTAGAGATATTGGGAAAAGAACAAATTAATCAAGCAAAGGGGTAGATTGCATTTGTGTACCATGTCATGCTTAAACAGCATTCCTAGCAAAGCATTGAGCTGTGTCATTAGAACTCCATCGCCGATGCCCAATAAAGCAGCCAAAAAAAGTATATATAAAGTACCGAGAAATCCGCTAGATATACTGCATTAGGAGCCCCAAAGAAAATATAGGCGAAATGAAATTACATGCAGAAAATAATATCCATAAACATCAGCCAAACATAAGGAATATTGCAAACCTGAAATTTAGCAGGAGCAATATTAGTACAACCGCTTGGGCAAAAGCTCCAAAAGAAACTATTGATGTAATGGATGTGAGACCAGAGGTGAGACGACCAGCAGCAAGAGAACACTGATATATTTAATGAGTTGAGACAACAAAAAAAAACAGATAAAATATGAAAATAAGAAAGAAATGCTCGCAAGCATGACGTAATCAAGCCACTTTCGAACCACCGCCCAAGAAACTACAGTTTTGCATTTCATGTCAATACTTACTATTCCATCAAAAGCTCCATATGCTGCCATTGCAATACCAACACCGGAAACACCAATTGCTGGAGTTACAACATACTTGGTAAATTCCGCCCTGTGAAAAAGTATTTCAATAACAAACATTACAAAATAGACAGGAAAGAAAACAAGAACTCAGAGAACCATTATTGAAGATCATGAGGAAGATAACTTATGGTTCATATGAAATTACCACACAAATGCTTGTTGTAGACCTGAATATGCCATAAGGGGTATGATTAACAACATCTTCACATCAGACAATGCACTTGTGAGTGAACTACATAGAGACTTAAGGGACTTTGATTCACCAGCATCATTACTATTACCACTCCGTTTATGTAGGAAGCACATTAGTATTGCACCAAATGTCATAACGAAAAGGAATACAACAAACAATAGCGTTGTGCCTTTGGTACTTCCTCCCTGCAGTGATGAGAAACGAAATCAAATCTGAAGAATATATAAAATACTCTACATCAAAACATGTCAGCATCTGAAATGAGAATTCAATGCTTAAAGGAACAACAAAAAACCAACTCATATTGATATTAGGCTTCCTTGAAAAAGTTTGCATATTGTAGCAAGTGTTATCAAAAGCTGTGTTTTTATAACAGAAATATCAAAGCTCAACTAAACTTGAACCAAGGTTTATGTCAATCATAAACTTCTTATTCTTCGTCATAAGAAGCGAGTTTTAATTCGTAATTGCCACAAGAATGGGCAAACATGAAAAATATAATAACTTGATTCTTAAAGCAAAACAAATGACACAAGTCTTTTCAAAATATGAAGACTAACCACCACATACCTGCCCATCACTGAGTAGAGCAAATGTAATAAGATTTCCAATAAACTGCAAAACAGATTTAAAAACAGTTCATTTTGAAGTCTAAATAGTTTTAATTTAAAGAAACATAAACAATAAAATCACCAGTTTTGAGTAAAAAAAACTATGACCTGATGAAGAGCATACACACCCCAGAATTCCCCGTTGAAGTCTCCAATCACAGCACCTTCGTGTAAATTGTTATCTATAGAATGACTGCGTGCAGTGGAAGTTAGATATGTTCCCTGACAGTTCAAACTAAGATCAGTAAAGATATGGAGGAATAGTAATGACAATAGGTAGGAACAGTGGAACTTCAACATGTTATATGTACCTGTCCAACCCATATAATAGAAGCACAGAACCCAAGATACACAGAAGCCGGAACCAGTGTATACCTGCATAACAGTGACTCAATGGTTAATCATATGCAAAATAAGTTAGAATCATGATAAACTCATCAAAATCAAACACATGGCATGTTTATGTTTTTGACGGCAGAGTATATCAAAAACAAGATAACTCCCAGTTGCAGTTACCAATTAGGCTTCAAATTCGCGGCAACGTAGAGCCAATAACCAGAAGTTCCAATAATCAAAGCATTCTTAGATCCAAGAATCCGCACGACCAAAGAAGCAAACAGAGAAAAAAACGTAAACGACAAATAAAGTATCCCAAGCGAAGTCGTACCCAAATCCTCCTCCTATAAATTCAAAAACCATCACAATTACTCACCGGCTTTCAAATTCAGTATCACAATTAAGAGACACGAAAACTAACAGTGTTGAGAGTGCTCTGCAAATTTTGAGCAGCTCCATAAGCAAGAAAGATCAACAAAAACGCTAAGCTCATAATATGAACATCTCTGCTGTGGCTTTTGTGCGGTTCATGTTGAAGCGGTGGTTCATCGGTGACAACCAATGGCGTTTCTTCGTCGCGATGAGTGATTACAGAAGCCATTGGTTGAAGTTGTAGATCCAGTTTATGGATACTTGTTTAAAACCTAATAATCGTAATTTGGTTGCGTCACGACGTTGACGCCGCGACAGAAAAATCGCCGGCACGATGCATAGAAGAATTGGAAATTAGTGAAGATTCGGAATCTTGTAACAGTTCCTTTGAGTTTGATTCTTCTTCTTATTCATATTCATTTATTTATCGTTGACCCATTTTAATTATTTATTAATTATCCTAAGTTTCACCGTCTCGTAAGATATGTCATTTTACTTAAATTTATTTATAATCAAATGTTGTTGAAATAAGTAATTAACAAATGTTAACAAAATAAATATCTCCTAGTTCGATTATTTGTCACTATCATTGCAGGAGTCTGGTACATACCTTAAAATTCAGAAATTAAAGAATACAAGCAAGTAGTGGACAGGAGCACAGATAAGGACTGCAAATAAACATCAAAAATGTTTCCATGTTTATCGGTCATTTTAACTTTTTCCTCTCTTCAAAGAAAGAAACAAAGGAAGGTAAAATTGCATCTCAACTCCCTCCTATTTTTACCTTTGTATCATATTGAAAGTTGCATCTTCTCTTATAAATATTTTGTGTAAGGTAATCTATTGTAAATTTTGATTTTATAAACAACATTCATGTTTTAATTGTGATACATTTGAAGATGCTTAAGCCTAATAAATAATGGATTTTAAACAATAATTCATTTGTGATAATTGTGTATGGATATCGGGTACAGAGATGCGAGTTCCAACATGCAACATCTTATTTGTTCATCTTTAAAAAAAACACTAAATCATCTAGGATTTATGATGGATATAGTACTGAGGTTGTTGTTTTATAAATGGATAAACTAGGTCTCTTTATTGTCACACTAAATAATTTTTTGTAGGTTTGATCCATTAAAATCTTAAATATTAAAACATGTGATCATACAAAGGAAGATTCAGCTGAATACTTCAATCATTCTAAAGAATTGATTGTCATGCCTTCAACAAATAAATGCGTTATAACATTATGTAATTTAGATTACAATTGTAACATGTGGTATGAGAGCTATGTAATTTAGATTACAATTGTAACATGTGGGATGAGAGCTCGAATTATACACTACTATAAAAATCGCATTTCATCTCAGTTGAAAAAAGACTTTTACATTGGTTGAGTGTCTAAGGTAGCGTAGAATTTTATGAAAAGTGGGCTATTTTTTTCTTCAGGCCACTTGCTAAGGAGAAAAACTGGAAACTGCGTCACTTTTCTTATTGGTTGGACTTGCCAACCGAGATGAAAAGTGGCACCGTCATGTGTTTGATTTCAAACAACAACATTTTTGCATTTTCAAAATGGCATATTAGACTAACTTTTCCCCTCGATTGGAATAAGAATCGAGGTGAAAAACTCCAAGGCCTAACTTTTCTCCTCGATTGAGACTTTTAACTGAGAAAAAATTTATAGGATAAGATTTTAGTTTTACAAAAGTCATTTTATTTATCTCTAAACTATAAATTTAACAACATAGAGTAAATCAACCCCTTACTAAACAGATGATCTTTTAAATTGAAATAGAAAATAATAATATGGAAAAATTAAGTTATATTTGAAAAACAACTTACAAATCAATGTTTGTCGAACTTTCTGCAACTCATCATTCATCTCTCGTTTTTTAACTGTTAGAATTTGATTCAATGCTTCTAGTTCTTCAGTCAATATTTCCTTTTCTAACAGTTTAATCTGCAAAGCATTAAATTTGTTAAGAAATTCGTAATCTTCCTCATCATCATCATTCTCTATGCTCTGTAACACATTTAATGACGCTTTAAGTTGTTGCAGTTCAAATTTTAAGGTTTTTAGCACACCTAAGTGATTTTCAAGCTTAATGGTTTTTGCACATATTTGTTTATGTTGTAAAAATAACATAGGTTAGATGAAGTTTCATTTGAACAAGCATACCTTGAAGAAAATAATTTTAGCATATAAGAGAAGATATTACTTTAAGGAATCAACATTGAAATGTTTTTCTGCTCATATAATCCATCCTAGAGAAGATATTACGTTAAGGAATCAACATTGTACTTCATCCAATTTCTTTCATGATCATTGTTTTCATTTCGTTTAAGTTTGTATTTTAGCACTTTGCATTCAAGATGGATCGTTGTGGCATTCAAGTTCAAATTGGTTGGTGAGATTTTCACTCAAATCATTGATTTTTCATCTAGATTGATTAGTTGACATTGTTTTGATTGTTGTTACTTTATAAACTGACAACAAAGATTCATTACATAATTTTTCATCAAATTGAACAAAAAATTTTCTTGATTGTCAGCTCAACCGAGATAATATGTTATAAATAAAAAATAAAAAGAAATAAAGTGTGTTAAAATATTTTTTATAGCAAACAAGAGAATAAGTCAAATAAAAAAATAAAAATAAAAACAGTTGTTGGAATTCGAAAAAGGGTTGATTAAAATTTGTTATCAATTGTCAACTCAATCGAGAGAATAGGTCATAAATAAATAAAAAATAAAAAAACATTAAAATGTAGTTGTTGAGATTGATACGTAGCTTGATTAAAAATTCTCTCAAAATTTTAGTCTTCCATCCTCAATTTTCGTTCAAACATGAGATTTTTTAATTATATATATATATATATATATATAGTTAGTTAGTTAGATAGATACTCCGCGAGTCAAATTGAATTGAATCCATGAGGTGGGACTTGTTCATTACTAAACTGCTACCTTACCCTTCTATACAGAACTTCTCTTCCTTCACGACTTCTCTCATACTTCACATACATATCAATCAACATTGTCTCCAAAATCACATTCATTTCCTACCCATTCCTCCTCACCATATCTTGATCCAAATCCCCATTTCAACAGCACAAGAGCTAGCATAAAAGCTGTTGAAATGCACTTGTTTGAATTTGAAGAGGGTTGGTCAAAATATTTCCCGTTAATTGTCAACTCAACCAAAAAAAAATAGGTCATAAATAAATAAATGACACTAAATTCAATTGTTAAGTTTCGAAGGAATAAGTAGATTTTTTTTATTTAAAAAATTTTAAAATGCAGTACAATAATGATTTACATTTTGGTTGTTTGTTAACCGGCTAAAGATTATTATAGAATCTATTATTTGTATTGATATGATTTAGAACCATTTTCAAAAGTTTTAAATTTTTTTATAATTATATAAAAAAAATTATTTTTTGTTTCACCTATTGATTTGTAGAAAATCAAGAAGAACAAAAGTTAGAATTTTTTAAGCTCTCTGCTTTGATTGTGATAGCTTTGACGCTTCTTTAGTTGATAAAAAGATTTAATTTAATTTAGAGTTAGTTTATTTTAGTTTTTATTTATTTATAATGTAACATATTTTTGTTGAAAAAAATTTATAAAGAATTTTAAAAAACAAACTTTTAATGAAATTTTAGTTTGAATATTTATTTTTAAATATTATTTTTGCTATTTTATCTTTTACTATAGACTTTTTTTAATATTAAAATTTCAAAAAAAAAAGAGTCACTTAAATTTAAAATCATTTGAAATATTTTCTCATATAAATTATTTTTTAAATATATTTTTTTGAAAAATTGTAATTCTAAATATATTTTAATCTTCAATTATATATATTTATATTATAAGATGTTAAAATTAGTCTTTTAATTTGTAAAAAAAAATTAAAAATTATAATATTTCAATAAAACATTTTATAAAAATTGTTTTTATAAAAATCATATTTAAAGAAGAAAAAAATTGAAGCTAAAACAAATGGGGTTTAATAATGTTTGTGGTGTTAGTGGATAGTTTGATTGTTGAAGTGGCGTGTAATTTTACATGTAATGTGATATGTTAGATATGGAATATGGATGATACATACAATCACTCACTCTTTTGCTAATATTTTTGTTGAAGATTATGATAACAAATGTCACTATATCCCTATTGGGATTCGGAAATATATTTTGTTTTTTTATAAGACCTATTTGTTTTCTATTTAGTTTGTGTAGGGTGGGTTAGGATTGGTGTAAATGTTGTGGATATCTTTTGCAAACCTCAAAAAAAAAAGGTTTTGGTTATGGTTTGATGATTGATTGATTATAAAAGTGGTTGAACTTGGATTAAGAGGGTTTTCTATCTCAAATCTTTTTGGATGGATTGCTTAAAATTGATATTACTTATTTTTATTAGGAGAAGAGCATTCTTCTTTTCATTATTAAGTGTTATTTTAAATCACTATAAAAAGTTTTTAATGTCTCTGGCGTTTGAAGATATATCTTCAAACACCTCTATTTTAGTTATTTTTCATATCAAATTGAAGAGACATCTCTATTATGTCAAAATGTAATCCAAGAATGCGTAAAAGGTGTGTCTGAATATGTATCTCTATAAATATCATTTATTTAAATTGTTGTGGGTGTTTCGGAGATGCATCTCCATCTGCATTTCTTTCATATCTCGTGTCACACCTTTCTTTCTTCCTCCTTCTTCATTTTTCTAAAATTTCTCAACAAAAAAAAAACTCATTTGAGCTCTGCAACAATTTTGCTTCTCATCTATTCATTCAAGCTTATATCATTGGAGCTCTTTCTCCTCCTTTCCAGCATTATTCAGCATTATTTAGTTATTTAAGCTACATTAGTTATTTTAGGTACATTAGATAGTAGTGTATACGAAATTGGTAGGCTAGAAAAATATGCATTGAGGTTTTTTGGGACTGTTGGGGCAAAAAATGATTTTCTACCATTGTAGCAATATCGCAGGTTTTTCCAGAGATTCATCTCCGGATTCGCTCTTTATTTTTTTCGAAGATACATCTCCGGCTTGGACTCAAGCAAATAAATTGGGTGATTTTGTGGAATTTGTGAATTTCTCGGGACATGTTGTTTATATATGTCTCTGTTTCTAGCGCATGTGCAATGGCTAAAAATAACACTGGTCAGATTAAGCTCGGGCGTGTGTCCCAAATTATGTTGGTATGACGTGAGAGAGTCGCAGTAAGGACCACGAGTTGTTGATAACTTGTTTGATGGTGCATCTACTTCGCAGCTTCGAGGTTCCCATCTGTCTGGTTCTCATAGACGGAACTCTCAGGCCTCACAAGTAGCAGAACCTAAAGTTCCTAAACCCCTTATTGACCCTAAATCCCATGAAGCCTATAAGGATGTCGCTGCTGATCCGAATGCCAAATTAGAGAGTTATCCAGAAGGCCCCTTTGACACTCTTTACTTTATCTTTATGCAGCCCATACTGCCAGGCATGTTTGGCATGGAGAGGTATATTTATTTTCTTTTGCAATACATATGTTGTCAACTAATTAAATTCATATTGATGGTTATATTTTCTTTTTACATAAGTGTGATTGTTTGAAATCGATTAACCACAGCAGGAAGATTTTGGAGTTAGAACAACTCATTGTTGCTTAGTTCATTGATCTTATTCGTTATTTAAGGCTTTCTGGTTTATGTTCTTCTACTTACATGACCATAAACCATGACATGCATGAAGCTTTTGTTGAGAGGTGGCATTAAGACATTACCTTTCCACCTACATATAGGCAAGATAACCATCACCTTGGATGGAGTATGTTGCCTCCTACATCTTCCCATTAGAGAGAGATTACTAGACCACAGGAGGATCGAGCAAGAGGAAGGGGTCAACATAAAGGTCATTCATTTGGGGGCTGACCCAGCTAAGGCCGCACAGGAGGCACATGACACTAGAGGTGCTCATGCTAAGTTTAGTTTTTTCGGAAAAGCTTTATATAAAAAACACCTACAGTGGGTTGTGGACGCCGTAGGTGATGACATGCAGGTTGAGTACCACAGGTAGTGTGCATTAAGGTGTTACCTTTTGTTCTTGGTTGGCCCATCCATTTTGGTGGACAAAAGTGAAACCTACGTCGATGTTGTCTACCTTCAATACTCCATTGACTTGACTATGATTCACGAGTACAACTGGAGGTCACCTGTGTGCTCTACCTATACTCAAAGATGTGTGAGAGTTATCTTTTGAAGATAAAGTAGATGACAAGAAGTTGCACGCTGCTTATGGTAAATTTATGTTACTAATATTTTCATTATTCATTTATTACATGTGTTATTAATATTATATTCAAACCATTTTCAGGGATGAATCACCTCTTATTTCCCTCGCATCACCAGGCAGGAAGTTACGCCTACCTACGATGAGGACTGGCCACGTGCAGCCAATTTTGTTCCGTATAAGGGGAATAGTGTGGTCGAGCAATTAAGAGTTTATATTCATCGTATGGTACTAAATGACGTTTGCTTCTGTCCATACGAGGGTTACCGCCAAAAGTGTTTATTTGACGTGATTTTCTTATATTCTAGATGGTTGGCATGTGAGTAATCTCTTACGTATCCTTATCTGTCAGAGCGAGCAATGCACCAATTTGGCTACTTGTAGATTATTCTGAGACACCCCTTAGATTCCGCTCCTCCCGGCATCTTCCGTAGAGATCTTGGTGGGATACTGGATGATTTCGAGAGCCATTTGGAACCAAAAGAGTTTCACATGGAGCCAGCTCTTGTACACTGGGCCTATGTAGACGACTGCATGACCTGGTTCTATAGAATGTCACACCTTATCATGACATCAGATGCTTCTAGAAGACTACCTAGGCCAGCTAACCACGAGGTACTTGAGGTTCAAGATAAGCAGACAGATAGCGTAATGGCGGTTTGGCGTCGTGTTGTAAAGATAGGTAGAGCAGGCATAAAGTCATGACTCTTTGAGGATGGCACTCCTTAGTTAGTCCTCGTGGAGTGCATGGTTGACGAGTTACAAAATTCCATGCATTACATGCGGCAGGGGAGATAGGGGGTTTGACATATGCAGTAGTTTATATTTGGATGTATTATTTTTTTGTATTTTCTGACAAATGTTATGTATGATTTTGACTTTTTTTTCATTAATGTGTGACTTTTGAATTTTCTTTAAATTTAATATAATTTCATTTTACTTTGATTTTACTTTAATATAAATTTGCCTAAAAAAAACTGCAATGTTTGAACAATGGTGTTGCACTTATATAATTCAGAGGGGGATTCCGGAGATGCATCTCAGAAATAATTCCCCCTTGCATTTAACACGCTTTCAAAAAAAATTAGAGAACATCAGAAGACATTTCAGAGATGCATCTCCAGACCATATTTTGATCAACATGGGGTGGATCTCATAATAGCGCATTTTTTGTGTGATTTAGGTGCGTTCAAAGATGCATCTTCAGCTGCATGATGAGCAATTTTGGATTTTCAAAGGTGTGGTATGAACATATAAGGATGGAAAGAATATTTCCTTTAGGAGAAATCTACCTTGAATTTTAAGTTGGCCCGGACACCCCCCACATTTTTCAATAATGTCAAAACCACTTTTGTCAGCATTTACGCATTTTTTAACAGATTTTTAAAATTTCAAATTTAGGTTTTTATCCAGTTTTTTGAAATATTTGGTACCTGTTTCAGTTTTATTGGAAATTTTAAAAATCTGTTATACTGGATATTTCCCTTACCCCTAAAAATACAATATTTCAATTCAACATGCTCTCCTTATATGTGTCTGAGGTAGATGATTCTTCTATAGATTTTATCTAATTCTTCAGCATAGACTTTGTATGTTTTACTTACATGTTTTATATTTTATATGAACTTTTGAAACATATAAACTCAAATGATATTCCACAACTAGTTTTGAATAGCAAAATCAATAGCATCACACATAAACTCAAATGGTTTAGTCCAGTCAGAAGTTTTCACAATAGGTGCTTAAACTAACGCCGGTTTTAACAGATTAAGTGTCTTTTCACACTCCTCAATAAAGGCAAAACTTGATTTTGGTGTAGCCTATTTTTCTACCAATTTTACCCTTATTTTAATGTATAATTTACACAATATTTTTTATTAAAACCACTACTATTATTTTTCACATAAATTCCTCCTATTAACTTCTTATTTAACTTCCTCCTATTAACCTTTTACCTAACTTCCATTTAAAATTATATTAAATAAAAATATATCATTTATATTTTTATGTGTGCATTAAAAAAGCGCGTGTGCCCGTCTGAACGCTAGTAGTAGTAGTAATAATAATAATAATAATAATAATAATAATAATAATAATAATAATAATAGTAATAATAGTAATAATAGTAATAGTAGTAATAGTAGCTATAGTAATAATAATAATAGTAATAATAGTTGTTATAGTAATAATAATAATAGTAATAATAGTAGTTATAGTAATAATAGTAATAGTAGTAATAGTAGCTATAGTAATTGTTCCGGTATGGGCCTCACCTCGGCAGACCCAATACCACATGCGGCCCAACAAGCGAACTGGGCACGCCTGGCACGCGCCCCTTCGAACGAGCAGGACTGGCCGCCGGGCACAAGCTACATTTCCACGTCCCTTTTTGTCGTCCGTCACGCCGGACGAGCAGGACCACCCGGGCTCCCCTCCGCGGGGAGAATAACGTGCTCGGCGCACGTTCTCCACGTGCTCCCCTCCGCGGGGACACGTCATCGGCCAACCGCCCACCTCCGAAAGAGCAGGTCAAACCCACTTTCCGGAGACCTAGGAGCGGTTGAACTAGGGCGAAGACCACGTCCTGGTCTTCACTACGCCACGTAAGCCCTAGCAGTCATTAGGGTTGGGCCTGGTCGTCCGGCCCACCTCGAATGACCGTTGGCCCAGCGCTGGGGTCTCTCTATAAATACCCTCTTCTTCAAGAGGGTCAGGTAACTCTTCTTGCCCCTTTTTTCTGTACTATTGCTTCCTCTCTGTCCAACTTCTTACTTGGGCGTCGGAGTGCTTTGCAGGTACACCCCCTCCTCTTTCTCACCCCGGCGAACAGATAACAGCCCAACGGAGTGTGGCCAGTCCGTGATCCCTCCTGATCAGGTCAGATCAGTGGCGCCGTCTGTGGGAACCTGAAACTTCCCCGTTACTCCGAGCAGAAAACCAAAAGTTTCACCAAACCTCCACGGTCATGTCCAGCCCACGCCGCGATGACACTCCGCACGATCTTGCGCTCAACACCGCCACCAACGGGAAGCAGATAGGAACGGCACGTCTGACGGAAGCCGACGAAAGGGACGGACGAACTGCTTCACCATCATCCGAGGAACGGCCCCTACAGGCCGACCACCGCCCCCCGAGCCCGCCAGCATTCCACCCCGTTCCCATCCCGGCGGGAGCAGACCCAACGGTAGCCGCTCTCTTTGCAGCCATCAACTAGACGAACCAGCTGCTGTTCCAACAGAATGCTAGAATTGGAGCATTGGAACGCGTCGGCTCCCCGAGGTACCCCTAGCGGGAAGACCAGAACGGAGGTTCGAGGAGCCCCTCACCTCGACTCAGGAACCGCCGGCCACGGCTGGAGAGACACCGCCCGCAGGCGACACGGGAGCGCACCAGATCCCCGGCGAGACACGGTCGCGGGAGGAACCAGAATGCCGCGGCGATCCCAACCGAGGAACCCCGAGGCGGGAACTCAGGCCGAAGATCAAGGACCCGAAACTCGGGACACACCGCGAGCGGCTCATCTCCCCTGAGATCCCCGGCGCACAGCGACGAGGATGACTACCGCACCCCACTATCCCGGGAGATCATGGCAGCCCCCATACCCCAGGGAATGGAGAAACCACCGACGCTGTCAACGTACGACGGCACCTCCGACCCAGACGATCATCTGGAAGATATCGAGGCTATGCTCGACTACCGAAACGTCCGGGGAGCTATTAAATGCAGACTCTTCCCGACGACTCTGAGGAAAGGCGCTATGACCTGGTACAAAAGTCTGGAGCCCGAATCAGTTACGTCGTGGAGGGTCTTGAAGGACCTATTCTCCAAACACTTCACGGCGTCCCGGCGTCACCCGAAGACGGAAGCAGTCCTCGGGGCAATCATCCAAGGCCCCGACGAACCTCTCCGGAAATACATCGAAAGGTTTACTCGGGAAGCCGTGCAGGTGACAACCTCCGACGAAATGAAACGCTACTTAATGGAACAAGGCCTACGCCACGACTCCAAATTCTACGAGGCCGTAGGCATACACCGGCCCACGTCCCTCCAAGATTTCCTCGACAGGGCCGCGCACTACATCCGATTCGAGGAAACACAAGCGGACAACTCCGCTCGCGACACCCGAGACAGAGAAGCCCCCCGCGGGCACCGAGACGACGGAGCTTCGAGCCATCGACGAGGAGGGGACCGCCGTCGGGAAGACCGCCCCCGCGAACCCCGCGAACAGCGCGAGCCACGCGGCTGATAACGCGAAAACATATCGTTTATTTGGCTTGATTTACATGCATTTATTTGTGACTTTTATTAATTTATCTTGATTTATGTTCTATTATATGATTAATTTACTTCATTTTGCAGATTTTAGAGGATTTGGATTAAAGAAAGAAAAGAAGACGAAATGGAAGGAAAAGAAAGAAGAAAAAATACAGAAAATAGCAGAAAACAGAATTTGTGACTGTCACGGTCGTCACGGCCATGTCACGACCGTCACAGCCTTCACGATCGTCACGGCCATGTCACGACCGTCATGCTTCTCACGCTTGTCACAGATCCCTCACAACCGTTATGCATCAAATAACAGAAGTTCGTTCAAGAGAGAAGTGGCCACGAGCACTTTCCTCCTTTTCTCCTACATTTTCTCCACTCACTGCCCACTACTGGAAGTTACTCCCACTCCCTCCATAACTCACCCATGATCTCTGGAAGTTGAGAAATGAATTATCTCCTATAAATAAGCCTTAGATTCACAGTTTCAGGGGGAGGCCTTGGACACATCGAAGTGCTGCCAAATTTACGTTCTTGCATTATTTTCCCATTTCCTTTCCTTTTTATTTTCATTTGTATCGCCGTATTTCTTCCTGTACCTTTTAATTCTCGCCAAAGTAGAATCCTGCCGACATTGTGGAGGACTACTCAAGAATTCAAGATCAGTACGATTTACAGGTTTTTATCAATTGAATTATTATTTTATTTCTGTCAGTATGCATGTTTCATTATTTTGTTGTTTATGTTTATTTTCATTTACGTTAATTATCATGTCTAGCTAAATTAGTTTTATCGGTATGTAACTGAATTAGTAGGATAGGATTCGATAGTAACCGGCATCTTCCCTTTTTCTACAAACAACCTTTCTGGCCGTAGTTTTTAATCTAAATTCTAAATAAACCTTTGTCACGACAGTGAGAAGCTATTTACGGTGGTTTTGCCACGACAGTGGGAAACCATATTAAGGTACGAACCAACAAGCGACAGCTGCGGTTAGTCCAGATAGTAAAAACTAGGCATTGATTTTAGATACAGCGAGAGCGCTTTAAAAGAAATTAGAATCTATTTGTTTACAAAAAGTAGTTTTAACCCCGAATGGGACAGCGAAAGCGTACATTCGGCCCTTAGAATTATGACCCGAGTCAACAACCATCGTGAGACGAAGGTCTTTAAACGAGTAGGTTCTGCTGAAAAGTGTTTGCAATAGACAAAAAGGCACCGGTAACCTGCTGAATTCCCGATAGCTAAAGCGTTACATACCGATATTCCTTTACCGCATTTCTTTAAACCAAAAACCAAAAATCTTTATTTCCTTTGCATTTAATTTCACCCGCATTTAACTTTCCAAATTCCATTAGCCTTAGCTTTACGCCGTAGCAATAGATAACGGTAGATTGACATTGGTCTCTGTGGGTTCGACAATCTTTTATATTACTTCGATAGGCTGTGCACTTGCAGTAAGATACCGCTAGACGCATAAGTAGACACGTCTTTAGCCCATCAAGTTTTTGGCGCCGTTGCCGGGGACCAACAGTCAATATTGTGATTCCGTTGTTGCATAGTATAGACTAAGGCACTCTTATCTAAATCATTATGTATAACCCATATTTCCCTTATAATTACCACCCTCCATATTATAACTACCACCCCCAATATTTCGAGGAACCACAAATTCCGCTTAAATCCGACCTCGAAATATTATTAGAAGATTTCAATACTACGCACTCTCACCCAAACTCCCTCTATGATGACGACTCCCAATGTTTTGAGGAAACACAAGATTTTGATACATCCAACCTTGAACTACTACTAGAAGAATTCAATGAGACGTCTACTCACTCTAGGATAGAATCTATGATGGAGCGCTTTGTGGAAACACAAACTCTCCAAAACGAAGACTTTAGAAAACAACATCTCCAAATTAATGAAGACCTTAGGCAGATGAACGTTATTGTCGATTCCCTCGCAACTCACAGCGAGACTTTGGAGACTCAAACCTCCCTGCTTAGACAAACACCTCTAGGACCCTTCCCAGAAGGACATGTGAATGTTGTAACAACCGTTAATGAAAAACAAATAGAAGTTCCTAGGGAGATTGATGATGAGCCTGAGGAGAGTTTTGGTGAGAAAAGCATACATATTGAGAAAAATCCACCGACACCAACCGAAAGGGAGGGTGTCGAAGAGGTAGAGAAGGAAGCACGTATCGTTGCTCCTCCTCCCTATACCCCACCTATTTCTTTCCCACAAAGGTTTGCAGAAGTTAAGGTAGACTCCCAATCCAAAACATATGTGGAGGTATTGAAAAATATACACACCAATGCACCTTTGTCTAAGGCCCTTTATAGAAAAAGAAAATTCGAGGACCGTGAAACTAGGGGCATTATTACTGTTAAAAGGGTACAATTAACTTTTGAGGTGGTGGATGAAATAACAAAGCCCAAATTTGAAAAGCTGATACGCAGAATAGATCCAGAACCACCACCACGCGTTCAAAACAAGAAACCACCCTACAGAAGAAAGAAACGAAAAGGTGAGGGATATGAGAGATGGCTTGATAAGTGGCCATGGAAACCGAAGACTATTCAAAGTTCGATCGAGGAACCATTCTCGAAAGAACCACCATGAGTACTTGCACTCCTTAGCCGTCGAGCTATCGACGTTAAACAAAGCGTTGTGTGGGAGGCAACCCACAAGGTCTTTATTTTAATTTGTTTGTTTAAATTTGCAGAAAATAAAGAAATGTATCGCTTGTTACTCTTTAGCTATATCTAAGCGACAACTCTCTAGATGACGATCTGAGAAGATGAGCTATGCCCACGGACATTCCTACGAGTGTCGCTGCTGGTGGGAACACTGATGATGAGTACTTCCTCTTGACGCGAGCAACATGATGAGCTAGTTCGAGAATTACACAAACAAAGTATCTCAAAATGTCCGCCACCGAAGTAGAAGTGATCAACAAAGACAAGGATAGCAAGAGCAGTAGCATTCATGCAGGTTCTATCTTTCCTTTTCCACCTTTTACTGAAACATTGAGGACAATGTTTGGCTTAAGTGTGGGGGAGGAACTCTATCGCTTTCATTTTATTGCCTTTTTGTTTGATTTATTGTTTTTATCTATTTTTAATGCTATGTCAAAATCTTTGCATGTGCTGTCGAGTCTTTATGAGTGGTTTTCGCCTGTTATTCAAACTTCCCCAAAATTTCAAAATTTCAAAATTTTAACCTCCAACAAAAACCTTTTGATTCATGACATGGTACTCTGAAAGTATATAGGCTGTTTAGGCTATGTTAGAAAAACTTGGGAAAGTTTTGATAAAATTGATATCGTCCTGACGACCTTAACCCCCTAAATATGCAAAATAAATTTGAGTACCCATTATGCCGAGACCTTAAAACTCCAGGTTCTTGCAGTAATCCCTAAGTAGTTTATTTAAGCAGTCAGCACCATCCTAAACACACTAAGTAAGAAACCGATGCAAATAAGTGTATGATCTCTAGGTTAAAATGAGAAACTAAGAAAGAAAAGAAAAAAAAATTATGAAGAAAAAGACATGTTCCTTCTAAGTTAGGTGCTCCTCACCCGAGCACTTAGCCTAACGGTACAAACTCTTTAAGTTCAATTGATGCTCAAGCATATTTGTAGAAAAAAATGAAATAATAATGAGATCGTAGTCACTAACAGGTCTACTTGCCATGAATGTGTATGGATAACGGCCTTAATGTGATTGCACTATAATGAAATGGGGCGAAAGAGAGCATGAGTTATAGGTTGAGTTATAATGGCATGATTCCGATTGGTTTGCATAAGTAGGGAGTTTTTGAAATTGTGTCGTTATGATATCCTTGGTATTAATATTTAGTACCTATCGATCTAACATTAGCCTAGCAGCCACGTATGATTAGAGTTTCGTCGTGACTTTGTTTCGAACTATGCTTATTTCTTTTTACTGTGTTGGTCGATTGCTTGAGGACAAGCAATGGTTTAAGTGTGGGGATGTTTGATAACGCGAAAACATATCGTTTATTTGGCTTGATTTACATGCATTTATTTGTGACTTTTATTAATTTATCTTGATTTATGTTCTATTATATGATTAATTTACTTCATTTTGCAGATTTTAGAGGATTTGGATTAAAGAAAGAAAAGAAGACGAAATGGAAGGAAAAGAAAGAAGAAAAAATACAGAAAATAGCAGAAAACAGAATTTGTGACTGTCACGGTCGTCACGGCCATGTCACGACCGTCACAGCCTTCACGATCGTCACGGCCATGTCACGACCGTCATGCTTCTCACGCTTGTCACAGATCCCTCACAACCGTTATGCATCAAATAACAGAAGTTCGTTCAAGAGAGAAGTGGCCACGAGCACTTTCCTCCTTTTCTCCTACATTTTCTCCACTCACTGCCCACTACTGGAAGTTACTCCCACTCCCTCCATAACTCACCCATGATCTCTGGAAGTTGAGAAATGAATTATCTCCTATAAATAAGCCTTAGATTCACAGTTTCAGGGGGAGGCCTTGGACACATCGAAGTGCTGCCAAATTTACGTTCTTGCATTATTTTCCCATTTCCTTTCCTTTTTATTTTCATTTGTATCGCCGTATTTCTTCCTGTACCTTTTAATTCTCGCCAAAGTAGAATCCTGCCGACATTGTGGAGGACTACTCAAGAATTCAAGATCAGTACGATTTACAGGTTTTTATCAATTGAATTATTATTTTATTTCTGTCAGTATGCATGTTTCATTATTTTGTTGTTTATGTTTATTTTCATTTACGTTAATTATCATGTCTAGCTAAATTAGTTTTATCGGTATGTAACTGAATTAGTAGGATAGGATTCGATAGTAACCGGCATCTTCCCTTTTTCTACAAACAACCTTTCTGGCCGTAGTTTTTAATCTAAATTCTAAATAAACCTTTGTCACGACAGTGAGAAGCTATTTACGGTGGTTTTGCCATGACAGTGGGAAACCATATTAAGGTACGAACCAACAAGCGACAGCTGCGGTTAGTCCAGATAGTAAAAACTAGGCATTGATTTTAGATACAGCGAGAGCGCTTTAAAAGAAATTAGAATCTATTTGTTTACAAAAAGTAATTTTAACCCCGAATGGGACAGCGAAAGCGTACATTCGGCCCTTAGAATTATGACCCGAGTCAACAACCATCGTGAGACGAAGGTCTTTAAACGAGTAGGTTCTGCTGAAAAGTGTTTGCAATAGACAAAAAGGCACCGGTAACCTGCTGAATTCCCGATAGCTAAAGCGTTACATACCGATATTCCTTTACCGCATTTCTTTAAACCAAAAACCAAAAATCTTTATTTCCTTTGCATTTAATTTCACCCGCATTTAACTTTCCAAATTCCATTAGCCTTAGCTTTACGCCGTAGCAATAGATAACGGTAGATTGACATTGGTCTCTGTGGGTTCGACAATCTTTTATATTACTTCGATAGGCTGTGCACTTGCAGTAAGATACCGCTAGACGCATAAGTAGACACGTCTTTAGCCCATCAGCGGCCCGGCAGGAAGATTCACAGAGTACACCGCCTTGGTCGCTTCACGCGAACGCATACTGGCCGAATGCGCTAAAACCGAGTTTGTGCAGGGAGGTGTCCGTTTCCCACGACCAACGCCGCCCAAACCTAACGTGGACAAGTCAAAGTACTGCCGATTCCACAGGACCCACGGGCACGTAACGGAAGACTGCATCCATCTCAAAGATGCGATCGAAATCCTAATCAAAGACGGGCACCTAAAGCGATACACCCGAGGAGGTGAACCGCCCAGGTCAGAGGCTCCGGAGGCTAAGAAAATCGAGGAACTCCCCTCTCCAGAGGACAGCGGGAGACTCCAGGTCGCGTTGTGCGTCAGCCGCCCCGAGGATTGGTTCGCGAGCAGAGGATTCAGCATCCCCGAAGGACCCGGCCTAGTCGACGAGCCAATCCGACCAACCAGCCGATGGGAGTACTTCCCCAGAGCCATGGTCATCTCCGATGGAGCCACGAGGAGTCTGTCCATAGGATCTGTGAAAAGGAAATTCGACGAACTCATCGCGGGCAACTCCGGCAAGATGAGCACGCTCGACAAATTCCGGGGCCGCTCCAACCCGATCACATTCTACCTCGAGGAACTACCCAGGGGATCTCCCAATTCCAACATACCCTTGCTCATACGTGCCCGAATGGCAAACTTCGACGTCAGGCGCCTCCTCGTCGACGGCGGGAGCTCGGTTGACATAATGTACTCGCATCTTTTCACAACTCTCCAGCTCGACGAATCCAACCTCTCCCCCTACGTAGGCTCCGACCTCCAGGGGTTCAACGGGACGACGACGAACTGAAAGTCACCTTTGGGGAAGAGGAAACGGCCAGGGACATCAGCGACCGCTTCTTAGTCATCGAATGCCCGTCCCTATATAACTGCATCCTGGGCAGGACGACGATAGCAGAACTCACCGCGGTACCCTCCACCGTCCACCTGAAGATGAAATATTACACGAGAAGGGGAGTCGTGGTCACCCTCAACGGCGACATCGAAGCTGCCCGAAGGTGTTTCGAAGCCGCGCTGAAAGGCCTCGACTCCATCGCCCCACCGACCAAAAAGAAAGCGCCAAGCGCCACACCAAAGGACAAACCAACAGAGTTGGTCGGATCCGTTGAGCTCGACAGTCGCTTCACCGACGAGCTCGACAATAAAAAGACCGACGAGGCCAACGGGCAGCCCCCGCACCCAGCGCGCCCCATCCCGGATGGCGAATTCGAACTCATTCCCCTCGGGGAAGACACGACCAGAACCGTGAGGATAGGCGCAGGACTCCCAGACCTCGCGAAACGACAGCTTCAAGCCTGCCTCCGCGAGAATGCCGACCTCTTCGCCTGGAGCGTCGCGGAAATGCCGGGACTCGACCCTGAGATCGCCTGCCACCAGCTTTCCATCAACCCAACCGCAAAGGCCGTGGTACAACGCCGACGTCGCCAGTCCCCCGAAAAATCGGCAGCAGCCGAACAAGCTGTAAAAGACCTCTTAGAGGCAAATTTTATTTCGGAAGCCCGGTATTCCACCTGGCTGTCCAACGTTGTACTTGTTAAAAAGAATAATGGAAAATGGCGCATGTGTGTTGACTACACTGACCTCAACCGGGCATGTCCTAAGGACGCCTACCCCCTCCCCAATATCGACAAGCTCGTCGACAACTCGGCGGGCTTCAAACTTTTATCCTTCATGGACGCATACTCGGGATACAACCAGATCCCGATGGCCGAACACGACAAACAAGCCACGGCCTTCATGACAGCATCGGGCAATTACTATTACAACGTGATGCCCTTCGGCCTCAAAAACGCCGGGGCCACGTACCAACGGATGATGAACCACGTCTTCCGCGACGAGATCGGGGACATGCTCGAAGTATATATGGACGACATGATCGTCAAATCCGGCGCGGAAGACGACCACGCGGCGCACCTCCAGAAGGTCTTCGAGACCGCGAGATCATGTCGCATGCATTTTAACCCGGAGAAATGCACTTTCGGCGTCTGCGCCGGTAAATTCCTCGGCTACTACTTGACCGAACGGGGGATCGAAGCCAATCCGGACAAATGCCACGCCTTCTCCAATATAACCACGCCGACCACGAAGCGTGCCATCCAGTCCCTCAACGGCGTGCTAGCCTCCCTCTCGCGATTCATCGCGAGATCGGCCCAACACGCCCTCCCGTTCTTCAAACTGCTCAGGAAAGAGACCAAGTTTGAATGGACGGACGAGTGTGAGAAAGCCCTTCGCCACCTCAAACGCGTCCTCTCCGAACCGCCAGTACTGACGCGCCCCGCGATGGGCGAAACCCTGTATTTGTATTTGGCCGTCTCTAACGAAGCCGTCAGCGCCGTCCTCGTGAGCGAAGCCGGGGAAGGACAAAAGCCCATTTACTTTACTAGTAAAGCCCTCCACGGCCCGGAGGCCCGATACCAGCTGATCGAGAAAGTCGCCCTGGCCCTCGTAACAGCGGCACGCCGACTCCGACATTATTTTCTAGCACACACCATCGTGCTCCGCACCGACCAACCCATCCGCCAGCTACTCGGCCGCCCCGACATGGCTGGGCGCATGCTGAAATGGTCGCTAGAGCTCTCCGAGTTCGACATCACATACGAAAGCCGGCACGCCATCAAAGCTCAAGCTTTGGCCGACTTCGTCGCCGAGATGACCTCGCCCCCCGACCCTACCACCGGGAACCACCTCTGGACCATCTTTGTGGACGGCTCCTCCAACTCTACGGGGAGCGGCGCCGGCATCGTCCTCGATAACGACGAGGGTACGGTCATTGAAGTCTCCCTCACGCTAGCTTTTCCAACGACTAACAACCAGGCCGAATACGAAGCATTTCTCGTCGGCCTTCGCCTAGCATCCGACCTGGGAGCCAGGGACATCCGAATCTACACGGATTCCCAGCTGGTCGCTTCGCAAGTCCGAGGCGAATACCAAGCAAAAAACGACACCCTCGCCGGATACCTCGCGCTCATCAATGAAAAACTAAGAGGGTTCGACTCAGCAGAAATTCAGCACGTTCCTCGGGAGCAGAACACCCGCGCCGACATCCTCTCCAAACTAGCAAGCACCAAGAAACGAGGCGGTCACAAATCGGTCATTCAAGAAATCTTGTCCCAACCAAGTACCAGCCCGACCACCACACCCCTCGACATCAACGCCATTGGAGACGCGGACTGCTGGATGACCCCCCTCCACACCTATCTCAGCACCGGCCGTCTGCCAGCCAGCTCTAGCGAGGCCAACGCAACGAAACGACGGGCCTGCTCGTACGTCCTCCTCGAGGGACGACTGTACCGCCGAGGCTTCGCAATCCCACTCCTCAAATGCATAGATAAATCCCAGAGTACGGCCGTTCTAGAAGAAATCCACGAAGGCATCAACGCCCAGCACCTCGGCGGCAGATCCCTAGCGCGCAAGGCCCTACGCGCAGGCTACTACTGGCCGTCAATGCAGTCCGACGCGAAAGAACATGTCAAACGGTGTGATAAGTGTCAACGACACGGAGACATGCACCTTGCCCCCCCAACCGACCTCACGTCCCTCTCATCTCCGTGGTCGTTCGCCTGGTGGGGGCTGGACATCCTCGGACCCTTCCCCCTCGGTTCATACCAGAACAAGTACCTCATCGTGGGAGTCGACTACTTCACCAAGTGGATCGAGGCTGAAGCTCTGGCCAAAATCACCGCCCACAACATACTCCGATTCTACAAACGCAACATCCTCGCCAGATTCGGGGTGCCGCTCGCCATCGTCACCGACAACGGCACACAATTCACAGACAAAAACTTTCGCGACTTCGTCACCAAACTCGGGACCAAACATCAGTTTGCCTCGGTCGAACATCCCCAGACGAACGGCCAGGCAGAGTCGGCGAACAGAGTTATACTCAGAGGACTCAGACGACGCCTCGGAGACGCCAAACGAGCATGGGTCGAAGAACTCCACAGCGTCCTCTGGGCATACCGTACTACCCCCCACTCAACCACGGGGGAGACTCCATTTCGCCTCACGTACGGAATCGAGGCCGTGATACCGGTCGAAATCCGCGAACCGTCCAGACGAACGGAAGCTCCCCTGGACACCGATGACAACGACGGCTCCCTCCAAGAAGAGCTCGACCTCGTCGAAGAAATCCGCTCAGGAGCAGCTCTCCGGGAAGCCCGGCTGAAGCAACAACTCACACTTCGCCATAACAACAAAGTCATAAAACACAATTTTCAAACAGGCGACCTAGTTCTACGCAGAAACCAGAAAGACTCCCACGAGGGCAAACTGGCTGCGAACTGGGAAGGCCCGTACCGAGTCCGGGACAAAACGGAGCACGGGGCCTATTACCTCGAAAACCTGCACGGTGAACAATTAGCTCGACCATGGAACGCCGCGAAGCTTAAGCGGTACTACAGTTAACACATTGCCCGCGACGACCCATCGTCCCGACCACTGGGGGGGGCGACATGGTACCACCGCACACCCCCGCGTCCACCAGCGACCAAAGAAAAGCAAGCCCTGCCTCTCGTGTGCGCGGGCAGAAGGCCTTGCTCGGCAGGGAATACCTCGACCGAGGCTCCTCACCGCCGTACCAAAACAGGCAGGACACCCAGCTCGCGATGGGCCGTCCACGCCCCGGGGAAAACTACCCCCGACACGGCCCGGCTACATCCCCGGCCAAACCGGCCAGTTCCTTACACTTCCGGTAACAAATTGTCGAGCTAAACACACCGAGCGCACACTTAGAAAATTTACAAGAAATGTCATACACATCAGAGGCATTCAAACAAATACGAAAAGCGAGCATAAAACAACATGCAAATAACGAGCGCACACTTAGAAAATCCACGATAAATATATTTAACAAAAGCGGGCACCAGCCCAGTAGTCAATGGTACAAAAACGAGCACGCAGGCCCAAAGAAAAAGATAACAAACATCGGCACGCAGGCCACAAAAACAACGAGCACGCAGGCCCGGCAACCTATGCTTCCTCGTCCGCCCGGTCAGCAGCCACGGGTTCCTCCTCGGGGATAACAAGATAAGGATCGATCACCTTCCCATCAACAATCTCGTGGTACGGCCCTATCCCGTCCACGACCAGCACGACACCAGGGTTGGCGACCTGAATCTGCTCGACGGCGTTCTTGAACCCGACCTCAACGGCCTCCAGACAATCGCTCTCCAACACCCGGATACGGGCGATCAAGTCAGCACGGGTGATTAACCGTCGATCCCCATCAGTCTCGTCCTCGGCAGGACGAACAGCGCTGTCCAAAACCTCCGTGCGAACCTTCAACGCCTGCACCTCGGCCGTCGCTGTCCCCAGCTTCTCCTCCAGCGAAGTCACCTTCCCCTCAGCACCCTCTGCCCGTTTCCGCTGCTCGGCGGCATCCTTCTGGCTCTTCTCCAACTCCTCAGTAAGCTTGGCCAACCGCGACTGCGTGAAAGTGAGATCCCCTTGCAGTTTGGACAGCTCAGCAGCGGAGCAGCCCTCCTCGTTCAGCACGAGAGCCGTCGTAAACGTCTGCATCATTGCGGCCAAGTCCTCGGCCAGGACACGTCGACGGGTCTCCCGATCAGCCTGGCGAACAGCCTTCACCTCCTCGGCGGAAACAGTGGGGGAACGGGCACCATGAAAATATCCCGGGTGCTGGTGGCAGGGAGGGACGACATAACCTTCCTCGACGGCGCCGACCGTCAGATCCACCACCCGAGGCTCCTCGGACCTTTGCCTCTTCGACACTCCTTGAGACACAGGGGATTGGCTCTCTTGAGGCGACGAGGACGAAGTTTGCCCCCCTTGCGTCGCGACCTCCTGACCGACCAGCTGACTCACCCTCGTCCTTGGGGCCACGGCATTCCTAGCAGCGCGCAACTGCTTCACCCGCTCGTCGACAGTAGACATGTTCGCTGCAAAAACAAAGAAATAGGTTAGTGACGATCAAAAACCCCGACCACGAGGGAAAACGAACACCCCTACCTAGATAATCCAGAGCGGCCGCCCCGGTCGCGCAACCGAGCAAAGTCTTAGTATTTATCAAACGCTTCTTGGTACGTATGTTCCCCTGGGCGTCGAGGATGTACCGACCGTCGGGCGTCACCAGCTTCGACGGGGGGAGTGACCGCACAAAGGCAATTATTTTCAAATAAGCGGCCATGTCCTTCTCCTCGAGGGTCCCCGCCCGGACGATATACCTATCCGTCCCTCGACTGAAATGCTCCGCGGTCCACAGTAGATGTATCTTAGGAAGCCACGCGCGGAACCGCTGGCCATCTATCGTGCGCTCGCCCTCGTCAAAGAGAGTGTCCGAGCCGTGCTGCGTGATCGGTTTGACGAGGTAGAACCGACCTTTGAAGTCTTTGACAGAATCGCTATACGCTTTGAAAATTTTGGTCGATTGTTTGAAGGAGACCCATCCGTGGCGACCTCGCACCGTCTGCCGCTGCAAATGAAAGATGCGGAAAAATAACGGCACCGTCGGCTCCACCGAGAGGTAGAAACACACCACCTCGAAAGCCCGGATGAAAGCCAAAGCGTTTGGGTGCAGCTGAGACGGGGCAAGACGCAGCCAGTCAAAAAGCCCCAGATGGAAGGCGGAAAACGGTAACCGGAGCCGAGCTTCTTTAAAATAAAATTCATACATCGGAAACATCTTCCGCCCATATCGCGAACAGATCCGGTGATGCTCTTTCGGGCGGTACACCTGCCAGTGTTGCGTTTTTCCTATCGGCGTGTCCTCGACCGTGGCATACACATCGGACGAGTCGGCCACAAAGCAAGAGGGGATGGAAAGTGGCTCCTCGGCCGCCCACTCCTCAGACGGGGCGATACGCTCGTCGTCATACTCCGGGACCTCGGGTTCATTATCTTCAACCATTATCCCCGGCACCAGAGCCGACATCTACACCTGAAAGCAGAGGACATCGGTGAATTCGATAGCCAGGATCAAATCCACCCTTCCACCGCAAGTCAAGTGAAAGGGCGACAAAGGCCGAGAAGCGACGAGCAGACACTCGCTCCCCGTCTACCCTCCTCGGGGATCGAAGAACGACCCCTCACCCCCTTCGGGACGGCCGTCGGAGAAGGTACTTCTCCCCGGGGCATTCATCAGAAAAAGCCCCCGTCCTCGGGGCATTCATCGGAGAAAAGCCCCCGTCCTCGGGGCATTCATCAGAAAAAGCTCTCGTCCTCGGGGCATTCATCGGAACTAGCCTACCGTCCCCGGGACGTTCATCGGAAAACTCGCCAGACGCGGCGGAACTCACGTCCCTCCTCGGGGCGTTCATCCCGCCCCGACCACACGTTCCAGTTAGACGACGGAAATAAAAAGAGAGGGAAAAGAGGAACTCACTTGTAACGGCGGCGGACGGAAGAAAAGAGCAAACGGTACGGCGGCGATCGGCGGCAAGCGGCGGACGAGCAGAGACGATAAAAGATTAGCAGGGAGAAAAGTAACAGAATGAGCGAGGACCTCCATATTTATAACCCGGCGCGGGACTCGAAGCGACCCTAGGCTCATTAATGACATAGGTTAGCCGCCCCTACGACCGCTTAACACAAGACACGTGGCGGCAACCTGACAGTCGCGTCCCTTCACCTGCCTCCTCCCCGTTCTGCCGACGACCGGAGCCCTTCGTGCAAGTCCCCGCTCCAGACACGACGACCTTAAGTCCTCGCTCTTCCCCAGAGCTTCGACTTGGGGGGCTCCTGTTCCGGTATGGGCCTCACCTCGGCAGGCCCAATACCACATGCGGCCCAACAAGCGAACTGGGCACGCCTGGCACGCGCCCCTTCGAACGAGCAGGACTGGCCGTCGGGCACAAGCTACATCTCCACGTCCCTTTTTGTCGTCCGTCACGCCGGACGAGCAGGACCACCCGGGCTCCCCTCCGCGGGGAGAATAACGTGCTCGGCGCACGTTCTCCACGTGCTCCCCTCCGCGGGGACACGTCATCGGCCAACCGCCCACCTCCGAAAGAGCAGGTCAAACCCACTTTCCGAAGACCTAGGAGCGGTTGAACTAGGGCGAAGACCACGTCCTGGTCTTCACTACGCCACGTAAGCCCTAGCAGTCATTAGGGTTGGGCCTGGTCGTCCGGCCCACCTCGAATGACCGTTGGCCCAGCGCTGGGGTCTCTCTATAAATACCCTCTTCTTCAAGAGGGTCAGGTAACTCTTCTTGCCCCTTTTTTCTGTACTATTGCTTCCTCTCTGTCCAACTTCTTACTTGGGCGTCGGAGTGCTTTGCAGGTACACCCCCCTCCTCTTTCTCACCCCGGCGAACAGATAACAGCCCAACGGAGTGTGGGCAGTCCGTGATCCCTCCTGATCAGGTCAGATCAGTAATAATAATAATAATAGTAATAATAGTTGTTATAGTAATAATAGTAATAGTAGTAATAGTAATTATAATAATAATAATAATAACAATAATAGTAGTAATAGTAGTTATAGTAATAGCAGTAATAATAGTTATAGTAATATTAATAATAATAGTAATAGTAGTAATAGTAGCAGTAGTAATAGTAGTAATAGTAGTAGTAGTAATAATAATAATAATAATAATTATAATAATAATAATAATAATAATAATAATAATAATAATAATAATAATAATAAAAATAATAATAATAATAATAATAATAATAATAATAATAATAATAATAATAATAATAATAATAATAATAATAATAATAATAATAATAATAATAATAATAATAATAATAATAATAATCATCATCGACTTAAAAGTCTTTTTTAACTTCATATTTTTAATTAAGTAGTCTTATAAGAAAACCTAAGTATTTTTTAATTTAAAAAGTTATGTTTGCCTAAATTTCTATAGGTTATGTTGTAGGTCCTTTTAGTTTACAAGATTTATTATTACTCCTAATGTCATCTCATCTTTTCCACCCACTTATAAAAAAATTTATAAAAAAAATAGGTGTGTTCAAATCAATCGATTATACAAATTATCCATCTTCTTTGGTTACTAAAAACTGATTATTTATTAATATGATTTTAGCCAAATCTATATTTTGGGTGCATTAAACATCCGGATTTTATACTTTGGACATCCATATCCAAATATAAAACCAAATTAATCTTAAATTTTATACTTTGGACACATCTGAATTTTTTTTAAATCTTATTTTAAAGAAAAACTCTTCAATAATTTTTTCTTAAATAGTCTATTTTATTTTTGTAAGTTTGTAAGTTTTTATTTTTATTTTTATTTTCATCTCTATATTTTCTTTTGGAACAAGTCCTTAGATGTGTCCAATCTTTTTGGTTTTTGTACCTATATATTTTTGTATTTTAAAAAAGTTCTTATGTGTTAAAATATTTTTGGTTTTCATCCTGGTGAGTTATAGATATTTTGGTTTTCATCCGTGTAAAACTCAAAAATTTGTTAAATATAGTGACGAAAATAAAAAACTCACTAATTTACTATAACAAAAACAAAATAATACATTTATAGACTTGTTCCAAAAAAAATATAGGAACGAAAACCAAATGGTTATCAACATATAAGAATTTGTTTCAAAAAAATTAATGGAATAAAAATAAAAAATAAAATAAAAACGCGTCACTTTACATGGACAAAAAATTATTTGTTATAATGTTTTTACATCAAAGTTTTTAAAATTTATATAAAAAATATATTTTTTTAAATCTGTCTTCTTCTCCCTCTCATCTTTTGTATTATGTTTTTTTTTTGTCAAGTTGTTTACGGGTTGGAATTTACCTTTTAAAGATAAACAAATTGGTATGTCACAAGTTCAAACTCGCGCTCTTGTACCTAATGTCCCTACACAGCTACTAACTAAGTTGGCTTAACAGAACGTCTTTTGTATTATGTTGGCAACTAATAAAAAGTTGTTAAAATCTTTAACAAAATTATGTGGTCAAAACATGGAGAAGCATTTTGGTTCCCGTCTATAAGAACAAATAAGATATTTAAAATTGTGCAAAGTATAGTGGTATTAAATTTATGAGTCATACCATAAAGCTATGGGAAAGAGATTGAGCAAAGACTAAGAAAAGATACTGAAGTTAGTGAAAATCAATTTGGTTTTATGTCTAAGAGGTCATCATTGAAAGTAATTTATCTACTACGAGGTGTGATCGAGCAGTATTGAATGGAACAACAAAATTTGCACTTAATTTTTATAGACTTTCCAAGGCGTATGATAGAGTACCTAGAGAATTTTTATGAAAAGGCATAGGGGTTAGGATGGCATATATTTAAGTTATCCTTTATATGTATGAAGAAGTATCGACTAGTGTGCAAACATATGGTGGGGAGAAGGACGAATTCCCCCATTATAATAGGTCTACATCAAAGTTCAACCCTAGGCACCTTTTAGTTTAATTTTAAATGTACTCACGGAACACATCCAAGAGCTAACACTTATATGCATATTTTTTGTAGATAAAATAGTCCTACTTTAAGGATCGATGAAAGATTTAAATTAAAGGTTAGAGATTTGGAGACGAGTTTAAAAACACATGGATTATGCCTAAGCAGAAGTATGAGATAGTATATGGAATGTAAGTTCAACAAAATGAGAAGTGTTTTTAACCTATAGGTAAAAGTTAGAGATCATATCATCCCACAAGCACACGGTTTAAACATTTTAAGTCTGTAATACAAAATGAATGTGAAATAAAAGGAGATGTAAACTAACGAATTCAAGTTGGTGGATAAAATGTAGGAGGGAACAGTGAATTTTATGTGACTCAAAGATATCGCTCAACCTGAAGAAAATATTTCATTTGTTGTACGAGTAGTATCTTAGGACAATGTTTTAAAAATCATATCAAATCGGTCGGTTCAACCAATTGGACTGGGAACCGGAGCTGAATTCGGTTCGGTTAACCTTTTAAACTCGATAGTGGGTCAAAACCGGAGTAAAGCGGGAAAAAAAAACTAGATTGAATCGTTCAAAACTGTTTGAACCAAAGAACCAGAGTCGGTTTTGTAAAACTGTCTGGTTCAAAAAAATGCATTAAATCAATCTTTTTTCTTTAATTTTTTTGAAAAAATTTAATATGTCAAAATCAAAACTTAAAACATTCCTCAATTAAATAAAAGGGTTAAATATGTTTTTAGTCCCTATAAATATCCAAATATCTAGTTTTACTCCCTAGAACATTTTCGCTCAAAGAATCGTCCTCATAAAGTTTTTCGTCCCTATTTTTTGTCTTTGTCGTCTATTCAACTTAATGGATGCCTATGTTGAATGACAGTGACTTGACAATTTTTTAAATTTTTGAAACTAGGTAATGTTGAATAATTATATGCCACGTATTTATTATCAATTTAGCAGCTTAAAAGACTCATACATTCTTAGAGTAAAATTAGGATATCATTTAGCACACAAAGGGGATTTTCGTTCTTGCTTAAAACCCTAATCGAGTTCATCGCTTTCTCGTTCAAGTGCTAGGTCTGAGCAGAAGGTTCGTTCCATACTCCACTCCTTTCTTCTTCAATCAAATGCTTCTAGTTGGTTCAACATAAACTTTGTAACACATTGTGTATTTTTGTTTTGGTTAAAGAAATTTGTTTCATTATTATCGTGTTTGCTTTGTGGCCCCAAAATCATCTTGAAAGGTGCATGTCCGTGGTCCCTCGACATCGAATTTGAAGTAGGTCCACATGTTTAACTTTAGATTCTATTTTATTGAAGTTTGGTCTAGGGTCTGTATTTTACTTGCAGTGTATTTAGTTAATAGGGTTTTCTGCATACAAGTGTTATATGTGGGTCCATTGTTGATTGTCTTTTTCCCTCCATTGTGTTGGCATGGGTGTATTTAAGGTAGTATTTTATACAAAGGGTTGTTTTGTAAAAGACCCAATGTTAAAGTATGAGGGTGGGGAAGTTTATGCATTTAATGGTCAAGATCCTAATTGTAAGTCCTTTTTTAAGGCGCGTGCTTTATTTAAGGGAATGGATCTTGGGTTTGAACACAATAATGTTAGAATGTGGTGTAAACATGGTGATGGTAGTTTAGAAACTGATCTAAAACTATTTAGGGATGATGGTGATTCATTTGAGTTAGCTGCCTTTTGGTGATCAGGTCATAAACTTACCTGTTGCAGATGGTGCAGGCTCTAGTGAGTCAGTGAAACATAATTTTACTACACCAGAGACGGGTAATGAACATGTAATTGAAGATGAGTATATGACTGATGAGCTTGATAGTGGTGTTGAAAATGATAGTGGTGATGATATGCCAAATGTTGTTAGGTTCAATGAGGAAGATGGAATTACAAAGGATTTTAAGTTCAAGGTGGGAATGCAATTTTCATCATTAAAGCAGTTTAAGAGTTCTATTTTGGAACATAATCTATTAAATGGGAGGGATGTGAGATTTGAGAAAAATGATGCAGTGAGATGTAGAGTGGTTTGAAAGGAAAAATCACAATGTAATTACATTGTGGTGTGTAGTAAAGTTTTAAAATCAATAACATTTAGAATTAAGACATTGTATGTTAAACATAACTGTGGAAGACAGTTTTTTAACAAAAGTGCCAAAGTTGATTGGGTTGCAAAAATAATTGTTGATAAGATGAAGAACAATAACAAAATGAAGTTGAATGATGTAATTGAAAATGTTAGGGTGAGATATGCTACTGAAATACCTGGTTGTAGGGCATTTAAGAAAAGACAGATTACGAAAAGGATAATAGAGGGAGACTCTAGCAAACAGTACAGTCTATTATGGTCATATAAGGCTGAATTGAGGAGGGCTTCACCAGGAAATACTTTTGAGTTGAACATTCAACTTCAGGTTACCCATGTCATATTTTGTTATAGTTTTGTGGTTGACTTGGCCAACCAAACATGTTCATGTAACTTTTGAGATCTCATTGGAATTCCGTGTAGACATACAATTTCTGCAATCCATAGGAAAGTAGACGATCTCATTAATTATGTCCATAAGTGTTATCACAATTCAAGTGTTATGAAGAATGTATCACTCCTTTGAATAGCCAAAATAAGTGGCCCACAACCAATGGTCCTGTCATTTTCCCTCCTATGTTCAAAAGAGTCCCAGGGAGGCCAAAAAAACTTAGAAGAAAGGAACCTGATGAATCAAATGTAACTAAGTGGCAAAGAACAAATATTACTCATAAGTGCAAGACTTGTTTGGAGTACGGTTACAACACTAGGACATGTAATAAGAACAAATAGACTCTTCTATAAAAGAACGAAAATATAACAACAAATGAACTACCTACGCAGGCAAGTCAGACTGGAAATGTTCAAAAGGCAACATCAAAAAAGGTTATTCTAGTGCTTTTGATTAATATTCTCATATGATTAGTATTTTTATTTTATTAGTATTTGTATAATGCTTTTCAAGAGAGGCCTAAGGGGTCACTGAATAAGAAAGGCAAAGGGGCTCCAAGTAAGGCACCAAGCCATGCATCAGTGGAAGATGCTCAGGCTGCACCACCACCAAGTCCAGATAGAGGATGATACCTTAATGAAATAGATCCAGATATACTAGAAGTAATTCTCAATTATATCAATAATGAAGAGGATATTGCTCTTGATATTCCACCTCTTGAAGTAGACTTAAGCCCTATCAAACAACAGTCTGTTGTAACCTAAGGTCATTCAAAGACATGTGGTGTCAAAACCTTCTTTGGGAGTGCACCAAAAGTCAAACCCTTCAAAGCATTCAAATCTCCGGGAAATGTCAAGAAAAATTGCAGTGATCCTGTAAGTTTGATTATACCATCTAATATGATTTACCTTTTTTGTCATTTAAGTTTGATCATGGTTGTTAATTGACAATTTAGGTCAAGTATATGCCTCTAAAGAAGAAACAAGACCCAAATGTTGTGGTGAATACCAGAAAGAGTGAAAGGCTCATGACTATAAAAACAAAAGACATCAAAAGGTCTAGAAGACATCCTGAAGATCCAGTTGTACTCACTGAAGAGGATACCTCAAAACAACCAATCAAGAGGAGTATGAAAAGTTTAGACGAAATTCAAAAAGGCTTAACTCAATAAGGATGGAATTTGAAGAATTTGAATTTAATGTTGTATCTCTGAGCAATGACTGGTATTTTAAAAATTTTAAGTTGTATCCATAAGTGTATTTTAAAGAATTTGAATTACTATATATTTTGGTTATGCTGCAATCTATGAGCAGTGACTTATAATTTTGGTTAGGATACAATCTAAGACCATGTATTGGATCATTTTAGGTATGTTATTTTAATGAATCAATTTTCTGTCAGTTTGTTGTCATATTGTTTGTCAAATTGTATGGTGCAATCTCTTTATTGACCTCAAATTGTTGTTTGTTAAATTAGAAAAATTATGTCAATTTTATAGGCCACAGTACACCAAAATTGAAGCAAACTATGTCAAAAAATTTAGAAGTGACTATGGCATATTTTAGTCAAATTGTGTCAAAAGTTTAGCAGAATTAAGGCACTTTTATGTCAATATTTAAGCAAAATTCTTTCAACTAAGGCAATGGCCTATCAAATTTATACAATTTCACACAAACTATAAAATTCAACATAATTTCATTAGAAACACGATGATTACACTGCTCAAACAACCTTACTTCAACAATTACATTTCATTATTAGGTACACATTAGTCATAAGAGAAACTGCAAAACTGAAAAACTTGATTTTTCCAGCTCATGCCTCTGATCTCAATTTCGCTTGCAGCTTCATGTTCTTATTCTTGAAACCTTCATACAACTTCCTCAACAGTTCAACCGTCTTCAATTCCTTCAGCTTGTTGACATGTACCTATTCAACAGAATTACCATCTTCTTCAACCAAATCTTCATCCCATATGAATAAATCACAAGTTTCTTCACTATGCCAAAATGGAGATCTTCGGAAGTGTCTACCTTTATTGCGACAATTCTTGCAGACGTATGAAACCATACGAACTTCACAACCGCAATTCCTTCATTGACGACATCTCACAGAGAACGAAGACATGTTCATGGGTTTCATAGCACTTGTTTTGGAATACGATATCAACCTTCATTTGATGATGACAAATTAGGTTTACGAGTGAGAAAGCTTCAACTGCGATTGGTTAGGAAAAAAAAAAAGGAATTAGGTCACAAAGAGGACGAAGAGCAACATCGTTTGATTACAAGAAAACTGAACTTAATAATGACTTGTAATCTATTTACACACATGAAAATTAATAATTATCTAATTATTTGAAAATATTTGTAAAATCATCGTCCACATAGGCTTCTGTTAAGTAGAATGGACGACAGGGACAAAAAAAAAGGATCAGAAAACTTTATAAGAATGATTCTTTAAACAAAAATATTTTAGAGACTAAAATTAGATTTAAAAATATTTATAGAGACTTGTAACATATTTAACCTAAATAAAATAAGAAAATAATCCATATAACCGACATCAGAATAAGGTTTCTTTGTCGATGTAAAAAGTTTTACACTGTCGATTAATCATCATCATCTATTTGTCTTATATTATAAGTGATTAAAATAAAAGTCAATATCTTTTAAACATTTAATGACTATAATTAACTGACAGTGTAAAATTCTTTTATAGTGACAATGAATTTCAATTAAATTCTTCGAAAAATTAAACCAATATCTTTTAAACATTTAATAACTAATCATCATCATCTATTTGTCTTATATTATAAGTGATTAAAATAAAAGTCAATATCTTTTAAACATTTAATGACTATAATTAACTGACAGTGTAAAATTCTTTTATAGTGACAATGAATTTCAATTAAATTCTTCGAAAAATTAAACCAATATCTTTTAAACATTTAATAACTATAATTAACTGACAGTGTAAAATTCTTTTACACTGACAATGAATTTCAATTAAATTCTTCGAAAAATTAAACCAACGGAAATTTACAAAGATGGGGTATGAGTATGTACCACATAAGAGTATTATTTGCATGTTACCAACAGTAAATCAGGCCACGAATAAACTACTATAAAAATGGTAAATTAGTAGCATTATTCATAATTTTTTCAATTTAAACTGCTATAATACAAAAATTATATATATCAAAAGCTTAAGATTTTTTGTACTTGTATACTTTATATACAGATGTAACTGATCCTCTAAAAAAAAGGTGTTGATCGATGACCCATAAACCAGGTGCGTCAAATAAGATCAATAAAATTGTATTTTTTAAGCTTTGGTCGCTATTTTTTGTATCTTCAAATTAAATTTCCCATTTATTTAATTAAATAGAAAAAATCTTAATCAAAAGATAGATACAAAAAAATTAATACTGATAGAACGACGTGATCATAAAAATCTACTCTTATTTTTATCTCTATCAATCTTCAACTAAAATTTCCATTTTTTTAATAAAATTTGAGTAATTCTACTAAACTCAAGGTGAATCCAAACAACAAACTTAGAGCATGATTAGTGGCGAGTAAATTTGAGTAAACAGTTGCGTGATTTTGAAACATTCAGAGTATGAACAGAGTTCTTGGCACACAAATACGAATGGCATGTCCGCACACTTAATAACAAGTTTTACAAAGAGTATATAAAATAATACTAGGCTGCAAATCTTTTTATTTTCGATAGAACAAAATTGAGAATAGGTCTGCAATATATATAGAAAACAAAAGGTCAGGAATACATGCCTGGCATGAAATTTTGATTGCCGTAACAAATTCAACTGAATCATAAAATAGAACATTTTGTTGACATGCTCTTCAACAGAACCAAGGAGTCCAAGGAGTCCATAAGCATTGGAAGATAAATGAGAACTCAGTATCAAAAATAATTCCAGAACTCAGACTGTGTAGAGTACAAAAATCAGTAAATCCGGCACAATATAAGGCAAGACCCCCAAAGGCCACAATGGCACTGGTAATAAATCATGGACGATCACGAGAATTCCTGGAAGATGACCATGATGAAGATGACCTTGAACCCCCACCAAATGAAGTGCCACGGTCCCACCTGTCACCATCTGGCCTGCTGCCACTGTTGGCCCAACGATCTGCTTCTGGAGGAGCAGCAGCTGCAGCCTCAGCTCCTGCTCGCCGGAACTTGGGAACATATTTCCCAGGAGCTGGGGATGCGGATGCTACAGAAACAGCAGGGCGAGACTCCAATGGACGGGCAGGAGGCTCATAGGGCCTCATGGCTGGTTCAGTTGGTCTGCCCAGCAATGCTTCCCTCTTTTCCCTCTCAATTTTTTCATCAATTTCTTGTTGTCTTTTCCTCATCTTTTCAGCCATCTCATCCAATTTAGCTTGGTGTTCAGCCTGTTCCTTCTTTTTTCTCTCAGCCTCTGGAGTTCAAAAACACCACAAACATGTTATCTAAATACAAAATGGAAGATAATCTAGTGTATTGTTTAATAGATAGTACACGCGGATTCCACAGAAAACATTAACTAATGAAGAAAGAATGAAATACAAGGGATGGGATTAAATATAAAATCATGTCAGCTTTGCTAGAATTCAATTAAATAGACGCTTTTAACAAGTCTTGTATAATCCCTTCAATGCGGACATGAAAAATAAAACGCGAGCTCAGGCTTCTATATGATATTCCAGAAAAACAAAATAATAATGATTACCTTCACGCTTTCGAGCTTCTTCCTCCTCACGCAATTTTTGCCGTCTCTCTTCTTCAACAATTAGATAATACTTCAACTTCCTCATTTTATCCCTCTCCTGTTTCCTAGACTGTAAAATCCTAGATATACGTTCCTCCCTTTCTCTTCTCAATCTGTTAAATTCTGCTTGGCGATGACTGACAACTTTCTCTTGATATATCTCCTGTAAAGTCAATCAGGTGTAGAAATATTAATAGTATTTATACCAGGAAATTTAATAATTGGAATTCTGACTTTTATGATGACAAATAACATCAATTGTTAAAAGTTCATCATTACTGATGATTACAAAGAAAGTAGAATATAGGTTTATGATCTAACTTTATAGCCCATCATTCGACTAAGCCTCTCTTTCTCCTTGAGATCACCAGCATGGCGCTCTTCGCTCAGTTCAACCTCTTGCTGCATCAAACCAATGTCTAACAGTTAAAAATTATTACAAGAAATTAACTTGTTTAAATAAAAATTTACAAATGAAGATTCAGTTCCAATGAGATGAAAAATATGAAAAAAAAAACAATTATTTCAATCAGAGCATAAATAGACATTACTTGTTGCTCATGTTCGTGAAGAACCCTCTCTTCCACTAAGCGTTGCTGATATGCAGCTTCAATAAGTGGAGCAGCCTCTTCTCTCTTTGCTCTTTCCAAATAATCCATGGTTTTAGCTAATTTCTGCAGTTTCTTCTCCATTTCCTGCTTCTCCCGGTGTTGTTCAATCAAAGCCAACTCCACCAAGGTTTTCTTAGAAATTACACCCTACAGATAGAGGTTGTAGTTAGCATTGGCGTAACAAACAAACCAATAACTTAATTGATTGCAGGCTTCAACTTACCCCGTCTATGATGGGCTTTTTACCCTTTCTCTTGAAGCGCTTTTCAGCTTCCTGAAGAATAGCCTGAGCTTCCTCTTTATCTTTCTCCTCCATTTCCATTTTGAGTCTTTGTTTTTTCCTCAGCTCAACCTCGGTTTCGAGCCGCTTTCGCTCTGCTTCTTCAGTAAATTTCTGCAATCTTAATCTCTTAGACTCCTCCTCACGTTCTTGTTCAAGAAGCTGCCGTTCTTGTTCCTCTTTCCTCTTCTCAATAATTGATTTTCGAGCAAGAAGCCTCTTGTGTTCTTTGGCTACAACCTCTGGCAGAGTCGGAAGCAAGCCTCCGTGTTTTGATCGTTGCGCATCAGGTGGGCAAATCATTTGCCTTGCCTTGTTCAACTGCTCAGCAAAACTTGCCAAGTGATCCCTCAAGCCATCAGCCTCAAGACTCTGGTAGAAACCAGGCAATTGCCATAACATTTGGTAAGAGACAGTACTAATATACAATTAAAATGTCGGATCTGAGATTATGTGTAAACAAATATAAAATTTCGCCGCCTAAACCATAACAAAAGTTTATGTGAACATCTTAGTATAAGCAATAGATATCGGTGCAAACAAAATAATCTCAAACAATTTATGAGAAATAATGTTTCTGCAGACCGAAGATTGATCATCAAACCACCGTATTTCTCAAATAACATGCACAAACCACCTAAAGCAATAGTCAACCATCTATCTTATCTGGAACAGGTGCTACCCCAATTCTCTCTACTATTATCATTCCAACTCACCCATTCTTAAGACTCTGGTAGAAACCACGCAATTGCCATAACATTTGGTAAGAGATGGTACTAATATACAATTAAAATGTCGGATCTGAGCTTATGTGTAAACAAATATAAAATTTCCCCACCTAAACCATAACAAAAGTTTATGTGAACATCTTAGTATAAGCATCAGATATCGGTGCAAACAAAATAATCTCAAACGATTCATAAGAAATGATGTTTCTGCAGACCGAAGATTGATCATCAAACCACCGTATTTCACAAATAACATGCACAAACCACCTAAAACGATAGTCAACCATCTATCTTTTCTGCAACAGGTGCTACCAAAATTCTCTCTACTATACTATTATCATTGCAACTCCAACATTCTCTTCAAACAATAAATATACCTACTGTAGAGTAAGTTTAAAAAAGGAAATTGAACCAGGATAAGGAAAACATACCGTCTTGCAGAAAATTACAACATTTCTCATGTGGTCAACTTTCATTGACAGAAACTTCTGCTTAACAGCATCTACGGAAATCTTTTCAACAACAGAAAACTCAAAGAAAGGAATCATCCCAGCTAAGTTTTCAATCTTAATCGACTGGTACACATTAGACACCTAGAAGAGGGAGGGTGAACAGGTTTAAGTACACATAAAACAGAAGGATTAAATAAGTAATCCACCAAAAAAAAATAAAAGACAAAGCACCTGTTGTAGCAACCTCAAGGTAGCTAACTTTTCAAGTGCTGGGACATACTGCGAAAAATGCACCTCTGGAACTGATGAAGCAAAGGTAAACTTACCCCCTAATTTTGAAATTTTATTCAGCAAGGGTAGTACTTTTAGTGCAAGATCAGACGGTAGAAATTCATGTTCCAAAAGATAGTAAATGTCTTTCACTTCTTGTGAAACGCAAGACATTACACCCTTTGATGCCTGCAATTAATCCAAACATAAGGACTTCAGAGAGTCAAAAGCACCTATTTATTGCAATAATACTATCCCAGAGGTCATCAAACCTCTGAACCTATTGACTATAGGTTCTATACACCACCAAATGGCTTAAGATAGATTAATTACATATAAATATAAATATAATTATAAATACAAATGTATGTATGTGTGTATGTGAAGGATTATATAAGTAATCCACACAAAAAAAAAAAAGCATTGGCATCAAGTCAAAATAAAATAAGGTGATAGCTGAATAACTAAATCAATTACAGTGAAAAGTTTAACTAAATCAATTACAGTGAAAAGTTTAACCAAATCAGTTGAAAAAGATGTAAAAATTAAAAATCACAACTAAAGCAATAACAGACATAAAACTCAGCATCAGTCTATCATAGAAAGTATTAAAATGATTTATATCATCAACGGAAAACATACATCCACAATTAACTGAAATAAAAATACATTGTTCACGATTTGAAAATCAAAATAACTAGAATAAAACGTTAATACCAAGTCATTTACAGAGTAAAGTTTAAATAATTAAAGCATGGTAACTAAAGCAGTTAGAGGTATGAACATCAACATCATTCTAGAAAATGTTAAGCTGATGAGATCATCAATGATTTATATCATCAACGAAAAACATACATCCACAATTAACTGAAACAAAAATACATTGTTCACGATTTGAAAATCAAAATAACTAGAATAGAACACCAAGTCATTTACAGAGTAAAGTTTAAATAAATAAAGCATGGTAACTAAAGCAGTTAGAGGTATGAACATCAACATCATTCTAGAAAATGTTAAGCTGATGAGATCATCAATGCACGACACACATGACATCCATAACATATCGAGATAAAATACACATTTCAGGATTCAGGAATTGTTTGAAGAATTAGATTCGTGTTTGTAATACACAATTGGGGTGAACTTATGTGTAAAGTAATTGTACTACTGGTACTTGACCGAGAAATCAACATAAATATGAGAATTTGATTAGAGTTTACTACAACAAATTATCTCATTAGAGTCCTTTTTCCATCTAATCCATGAAATATGACAATCAGATTAATGAAGGTATATGGAGGTTTAAATTATTACCACACAACAAATATTAACAACCAACACATGGAATGCAATAATAAAAAAAACATGGTACAATGGAGCACGGCAAAGTTTACAATGAGATGATGAGGAAATAAGTTTCAAACCAATATGATCAAGATCAACCACACCAAACACAAATTGAAAATTAAATGTGTACAGTTATTACAGTCCACAGTTAAGATGGAGTGGATATCCTATATAAGTCAATTTCTTACTTGAAATCCCGCTTTCAACAATACACATCAAAATAATAAAAATAAAAAATGACTGTAGAAAAAGGAATTTGTATAGAGATGTGATTCAAATAATGAGAATATCTATAATCAAAACAAAATTTTGAGAATATCTTACCAGTTCAGCAAGAAGTGATGACCTTGAGAGCTGGGAAAAACAAAACAGAAACATCAGCAAATTGTAAGATTTGCAAGCAAATATCAATATGCTATAGAGTTCAAATGAGGGAAAGTTAAATACCACTTCTCTGCTATCGGGCTTTGTTTCAAGATTAAAGCCTATGAGATTTGCCATCCTCAAATTTCGTTCCTTTTCATGCTCTAGTTCTAAATGAGATGCACCGTGAGTGCGATCATGAGGAGGGACTGAAAGTGCAGATAGAACAACAGATGAAGCTATCAACTGCAAATCCTTCTGACTCAGATTTTTGTTGAAACTTTTTTGTAACAAAAAGAGTTTGAACCAAGCATACGCATGATATAAATGACTTGAAGATATCCAAAATATTTCAGTCAACTTAACATAGTAAACCGTCATCAATGATGGTTTCGGTGTTTTCTTGACCATGCACATTAACCCGTGTATATCTTCAACAGATCTAAAGGCTTCCTGCATGCAACAAATTGTCAGGTCTTCCAACATTATTAAAACAAATAGCCTTTAGCTAAAAAAATGATAAGTTTCAAACCTGCCAGAGTTCAAGCTCAGTGGCAATTTTCAGCTGCTCAAATCTTGTATCAAGATACAATTGCAAGCTTTCAGGAGCAGAAAGATCAGGTCGGTCTCGTTGGTCCCGATATTTGTTAAGATTAGCCAAATGATTTCTAATGATTTCACAAAGCCTTCTGAACTCTGTTGTTCTTTTATATTGCTTACAAAACTGGAAAGCTCGGTGAGCTGTCATCTGCATGTGGCAACAGAGACTCGACCATAAGTTTGACATAACGCAATTGTGCATCCTAAATTATTGTTTTAGCAATAAAACATACAATAGGAAACGAAAAAGAAGAATAAGTTGATGAGTAACAGCAACAACATATCCAACGTGTCAAGCAATTAATTTCTACTAATCAGGATAACTGTAACAGTTAAATGGCTAAAACACTGGATTTTACATCAACAAAAGAGATAACTTGGAATATAAATATTTTATACTGCAATGACAATGGCCAAATATTGATTGATTAAGACAAGAAAATATTACAGCATATAAAGCTTCCAATTTAGAGTTGTTCCGCAATATCTCAAGCACAGTCCTGTAAGTTTCCCAAAGAAATTTAAACCATGGGGTAACAAGCTCCCGATCAGATCTATCCTTTCCCTTCTCGCCACTGACATAGCTCAGCATCAAGTCCTCAGGCCTTTTATCCGCCTCTAAGTCATCAACATCAAGGGCCTCTTCTAAGGCCTGAGCTTGGCTACGTGCTTGCTCTGCTTTCTCAGTAGACAAATGCATAAAATGCTTAATGACTTCCTCCAGAGAACTAACATTCACTTGCTGACATATGATCCGGTACTGAATAAGCCCGTCCTTAGCAAACCGTCCTTTCCTCATGTCAACACACAGCTCTACATACTTAAACATAATGCGTTCCAGAGTTTTTTGCCATGCTCGGTATCTTTTTGAAGTTATAAGGTCGTGCAGAGTCTGAAGAGCATCCTGCTTCTGCCCCACGTTGATCAATTCTGAACATCAAATTACAAGCAATTCAATCGCATTACTTTTTTATAAATAAATGAAAGCCAAGATAAAAACTAAAATCATCGTTTGAAACAAACCTTCTGCCCTTTTGAGGGCATTCTCGGGCTTCAAGAATGACGTCATATTGCAAATTCACGAAATCAAATCCCCTCTGCAAAATTAACGCCAAAAACACTAATAACAAAATTATCGCCAAAAACAACAGTAAAACACAAATTCATAGCAAAATTCACTAGAAAAAACGGCAAATCTAGCAGGATTAGAATCAAATTAAGCTGATGGTCTAGATAGCTAATAGCGGCCAATAGTAGCGCGATCGGGCGGTCAAGCGATGCCAGGTGCGGCACAAATCACTGTATCGGATGTTTCGGATGCATTTCACGAGAACAACAACAATGAATACAAAAATATATGGACAAAGAACCTGAAAAACTACAGTAGAAGATGAGGGATGGTGAAGAAGAGATGAAAAATTACAGTACCGAGGAGGATGAATCAGTGGCGTCGTTGATTACAGTAGCGGCTGCTTATTCTGCTAGGGTTACGTAAAGGAAAAACTAAAATTTCGCTGTGTTTCCGATAAGAACTAATACTCTGGGCCCGTAAAGCCCAATCTATCCATAAAAAAAAGTTGGGCCTCAAAACTTACGCTTTGTAAAAAAAACATTACTCTTTTGGTTCTTTTATAAATGTCATTTTTTAAATAATTGTTTTTTTAATTATCACTTGTAAAATTTATGATAGAATTAAATGCAATTTTGTCAAAATTACTTTTAGATAATTATTATAAAAAGAAAAAAATAAAATAAATTTAATAAATAATTAAGAATATTATAAATAAAAGGATAATTATTGTATGAAAAATAACAATATTGATTAGTTTTTTTGTTATGTATAAAAATTTATAAAATGACACTTAAAAAGGAACGGAGGGAGTAGTTGTCTAAAATAACACAAATACTAATAATAAAATACAGATTTATTAGCAAAAAAAATAAAGATAAAGAGTCATTACAAAATAAAATAATATTATAACAAATTTTACTTTCTATCAATATTTATGTACCTGTAAAAAAATTTATACATGCATGTAATATTTTAGATGTATTATAGAAAAATTCAAAACCATATAAAAATTTAACGGTTGTGTAAAATAATTTTATAAAAATTAATTCATATGCACTGTTGGTGTAAAAAATTTTACACTGGTAATTTATCACAACTATTTATTTGTATTGTTTTTTAAATAATTAAAATAAAAGTCAAACATTTTAAATAAATCAATTCTGATTAATTGACATTGGTAAAAAATCTTTACACTATCAACTTATATCAATTAAATTCAATTTTATATTGTGAGTATATTTATTAGAGGAAAGCAGAGTCGAAGATAAGAAACATGTGGGAAGGAAGTTGTTCCCGACTTAAAAGGAGGAATTCAAGGACAAGTCAAGGATGTCAGTGCATGATGATGCCATGCTAACTGAAAATTTCGAAGACACACAATCGATTCGTCTTTGGATATTACTTGCAATGTGGTTTATGTGTTACCTAGAGGGTACGATTAGATTACAGAGGTCGAAGAACCTGAGGATGTGATGGAGATTGAAATGGCTAGGCACAAGCCAGCATGCTATTACATCATGAATAATGGTTGCATCGAGAAGCAAAATACCTTTTTTGAGAGGCCAGACGAAGCAATGAGAATTCATTTAAGGCCTCTATTTATTAGAGGAAAGGTGGAAAATGTGACAATCAATAAGATCTTGATGTACGGTGGAGGTGCAGTCAATTTGATGTCGTACTTTATGTGGCAAAAAATGGGAAAGTTTAACACAGACCTTAAGCCCCACAACATTGTCTTGTCAAACTATGAAAGAAAGATTGGACGCACTATAGGAGTGATCTAGGTGGAATTCACAGATGGAACCATTACCAGACCAACCATGTTCATATTGATTGAATTGGACGCTAATTATAATTTGTTATTGGGCCGTGAGTGGATCCATAACATTAAAGTGGTACCATCTTTTATGCATCAGAGGATTACTATATGGACAAAAAATGATGGAATTATGGAGAATATTAAGGCACATCAAAGTTATTTCTTGGCTGAAGTGAACCACGTGGATAAATGCAATTTCGACAAGAATCTGGCAAATATCGCCCCTTGTAGACCTGTAAATTTTCCATCTGATCCTAATGATGTTGCATAGTATTCCCTTCATTTACACCAAACTTATGGGTTTCAATGGGATAGAGTGGTTGTAGGTGAAGACCTCGAGTTTGAAGGGACATCATACATCCAGCCAACTGGTCGGGGAGATGAATTTGATGATTATGTCTTAATCCAATACATTAGAGAACATTTCGGCTTATGTAGCCGAAAACGGATTAAAAGCGGCCTTAGAGGCCGAAATTAGACACATGGATGTCGTAGCCAAAAAAAGATGATGTGCAACTTAAGGGGCCTGGCATAGACTTTGAACCAGAGCCACCTGATAAGGATAAGCAAGAAGTGCAAGGCTCGATGTTATTTATGACGAAGAACCTCTCGGATTCGAAAGGGACCCGCTGGCACCCAATATAAAGATGCTAGTGCAAGATCCTTTGGAAGAAGTTGACTTATGAGAAGGTACAGAAAAAGGATAACTTACTTAAATGCTAACCTTGGCCCATAACTCAAAGTCGAAGTGATCCAGCTTTTAACGGAGTATAAAAAGTGTTTTGCTTGGGATTACAACGATATGTCGGGATTGAGTATGGAGTTGGTCGAACTAAAATTGTCCATCAAATTTGGAAGAAAACCAATTAAGCAAACTCTAAGAAGATTTACACCGAAGGTTTTATCCAAGATCAAGCAGGAAGTCGAAAGACTTTTTAGATGTAAGTTTATTTGTACAACTAGATATGTTGAGTGGATTGTGAACATAATCCATGTCCTTAAAAAGAATGTGACTATGAGGGTTTGCGTCGACTTCAAGGGTCTGAACGTTGTGACCCTAAAGGATGAGTATCCAATGCATGTGGCAGAAATGCTCGTCGACTCCGCTGCAGGCCACAAGTATCTTAGTATGCTCGACGAATACTCTGGCTATAATCAGATATTCGTTGTTGACAAAGATGTGCCAAAAATGGAATTTCGATGTCATGGGGCTTTGGCACCTATGAATGGGTAGTGATGCCTTTCAACTTGAAAAACGTCAGGGCAACCTATCAAAGAGCAATGAATTTGATCTTTCATAATTTATAGAAAATTTTATGCAAATTTATATTAACGGTATTATTGTTAAGTCTGTTTCTAGAGCCAAACACATAAACCATATTCGACAGGCATTCGAAAGAACGAAGAAGCATGGTCTAAAAATGAATCCACTAAATTGTGAGTTTTGTGTATAAAATGGATATTTCTTAGGCTTTGTAGTTCACCAGAAAGGAATTGAAATAAATCAGAATAAGACAAAGGCAATTTTGGAGCCGAAGGCGCCATCGACGAAGAAGGAACTGCAGTCGTTGTTAGGGAAGATTAATTTCTTAAGGAGATTCATTTCAAATCTAAACGCCAAGAATCAAGCCTTCTCTCTTTTACTTCGATTAAAGAATGGAAGCTTCAAATAGGGGCAAGCACATCAAGAAGCTTTTGATAAAATCAAGGAGTATCTTGTGCATCCTCTCTTTCTTTCGCCACCTTGTAGGAGTATAAGATTGTATATTTTTGCGTATGATGTAACCATAGGGAGCATGCTTGCTTAAGAAGATGAAAATGACGTCGAAAGAGCTATTTACTATCTTAGTCAAGTTCTTAATGACGCAGAAACTAGGTATATCCTGATTGAAAAGTTATGTCTTTATCTGTTTCTCATGTACAAAGTTGAAATATTATATAAAACCAGTTGATGTTTATGTTTCTTCCCATTATGATATCGTTAAACATATGCTTTCTAGGTCAGTTCTTCATAGTCAAATTGGAAAATGACACTCGCTTTAACGGAGTAATCATTAACTTATGTGCCTCTAAAGGCCATGAAGGGACAAGTGGCTGCGGACTTTATAGTCGACCATTCTGTAGTCGAAAGTCCCCAAAATTATCTCGAACTTGAACCTTGGAAATTATATTTTGATAGTTCAAGTTACAAAGATGGGCCAGGTATTGGGATACTGATTAGTTGTCCTGATAAAATCCCAACGAGATTCAAGTATAAATTTGAAGGGCCTTGTTCGAACAACGAGGCTGAATACAAGGCTTTAATAGTTGATTTTGAAATTTTGTTGGAATTGGGGGCAACTAGAGTCGAAATCGTTGGCAACTCTGAATTAGTTGTGAAGTAGATAACGAGAGAGTATAAATGCATCAAGGAGAATTTGATAATGTACTATGTAATAACCAATAGATTATTATGGAAGTTCGACAAGGTGAGTATCAGGCATATTCCTTGACTTAATAACCAGGAGGCCAATGACTTGGCTTAAATTGCTTATGGCTACAAGGTTTCGAAATAAAAGTTAAAAGATGTGATTGAGGTTCGAGGAAAGTATTAGCAACAAGGTTGTATCCAAAGGACTTAGAAGTAAGAAAGTTAGGTTACGTGGATGATGAGATTTCTGAAATCATGGCAATCAAAAATCTAACGGATACATATGGGAGGAAACCTATTGTGGACTACTTGAAGAACCTGACATCGTTTGTGGAACGAAAAGTTAAGTATTGATATCTAAGTTATAGTTTGATGGGGAATGAATTGTTCAAAAAGACGCATAAGAGAGTCTTACTTAAGTGCCTTAGTGAAGTTGAGGCATATTTAACTTTATCGAATATCCATAGTGGGGCATGTGGCGCTCACCAAATAGACCATAAGATAAATTGGCTTTTGTTTCGACAAGGAATGTATTGCCCCACTATGCTGAAATGTTGCACTGAGTTCGCCACATGGGTGCCAAAGGCATGCAGGTATACAACATGTTCCTGCAGGCGAACTGCGTTCAATTGTGAACCCTTTGCCTTTTAGGGGTTAGGCGTTAGATTTGGTTGGTGAATTTGACCAACGTCTTCTAAAAGCCATAGGTATATCTTAGTGGGTATTAAATATTTTACAAAGTAGATCAAAGTCATTCCTTTGGCAAATGTTGATCAAGAAGTAGTGATCGACTTCATTCAAAGGCATGTAATTTATAGGTTTGAGATCTCAGAGACGATTACAACTGACCAAGGCTCAATATTTACTGGTCGAAAGGTTCAGGATTTTGCTAAAGAAATAGGGATCAAGTTGTTGACATCTACACCTTATTATGCCATGGATAATGGTCAAGTCGAAGCCGCAAATAAAGTTGTGATTGGTTTGATAACAAAGTATGTGGAGAAAATCCAAGAAATTGGCATAAGACATTGGACTGAATTTGGTGGGCTTGTCGAACATCCCCTAAAAAGACAATAAATTCTACGGCTTTTCGATTGACTTATAGGCATGATGCGGTGTTTCTAGTCAAAATATATCTTCAATCAACTAGGATTCAAAGACAGAATGAAATTCCATCTGAAACTTATTATAACATGATGTTAGATGAACTAGTTAATTTGGATGAATAAAGATTGAATACTGTAGAATTATTAAAGAGGCAGAAAAATAGGATAGAAAAAACATACAATAAGAGGGTTTAAGTTAAGTCATTTTGGAATGAAGACTTAGTATGGAAGGTTATTCCACCCATGGAGAAAAATGATAGAAATTTGGGTAAATGGTCTCCAAAATGGGAAGGTCCACTCCAAATTGTTCAAGCATTTTCTAATAACGCGTATGAAATCGAAGAGTTGTTTGAAGATCAAAGACTCATGAAAGTGAATGGGAAATATTTAAAAAGATATAGACTCGTGCTTCAGAAAGTCAAGATACTAATGAAATAATTCATACATAAAAATTAAAGTCAAAATGGTAATAAAGTTAAAATGCCAAAATGGATAAGTCATTGTATTACAAAGCTAGAATTTGAAATAAATTTGAACAAATTACAACCCAACATTAATAAACAAAGTACTCATAAGGGAATTGAGGCTTTCATGCATTCGTATTTCGACTTCGAAAGCAGCAACCGACAGTCAATGACAAACTTGGTAGAGTTGAGAGTGTCGATTTCTGCTCCTAAAGCCTGAGCCTGTTCGACATGATGTACTTCTATTTGGATCTCATTGTCGAGCTATTAGCGGTCGAGCTTATGAATTTCTTCTTGATGCTCTTTAGCCTTTTTAATATTGGCTTGCAACTATTTAATTTGTTTTCCCAAGTAGCAACGTTGCCAGCGTAAGTCTCAAGTTTTGCTTGGTTTTGTTCGAAGCCTTTCTCAATACCTGCAACCTTATTGTTTGATTCAGTTGCATCGTCCCATTCAACCGTCTAACTGCCCACTTTATTTTAAATTTTGTTTGAGAAGTCTCTTCGACGATTGAGGTCTGCAGTGAAGTTGTCGATATGTAGTCCAAGCTCCATGATTACATCTGCAATTTTTGGAGTAGTAGTTAAAATGTCGACTTGCTTCAAGAGGTATTTGACTCTGAAGCAGGCTGGAGAATTATCTTCCAAAATGTTGAGCAAATCGACATTAAAGGTTGTTTCTTTTATTTTCTTGAGGAGTTCGTCAATAGGCATGATTGCGGATTGAGCACCATAGTCAGTCCGAGAGCTAGAACATTTTTCAGTCAAATTAGCTCTTGCACTAAGAATTGCTTTTAAGTATTTTGCTAGTTTGCTTTTCTTCAAGTTGTCTAGGTACTCTTGGGAGAGAGAAGGTTTTTTTTTCCAGTCCAAAGAGCCTTAGATTCCTTGATAGTCTCAGTGGCTTTGGTAATCACGGGTGCCTCGTTTCGTCCTGCATCATCTTCATCATCTTCTTCCTCTTCTTCTTCATCCTCAGGGTTGTGCACATAGAAGAACAAGGGTTGAGGTTCTTCTTGATAGTCTTCCCCCTCTGGGGCATTATCACATTGATTGATTTTTGAAAAAGAGTCATCAACTTTTTCTTGAATTATTTCTTTTATGTTTTGGGCACCTAATGCCTTTTCAACATCCACGATGTGTTGTTATTCGTTTTCTTCTTCGTGATAAGACTCAGTGATCTGAGACTGTTGAGTGGTGTCCTTTGGGGGTGATTGTGCTTGTAGTTCTTCGCTGGGTTTATTTACCTCACCCATGGATCCTTTAGTCGAACCCTTATTAGATGCAGGTTGTTGTGAGAGAGTGTTGGTGCTCTCAGGGATAATTTGATTGACATTTGATTGTTCGTCGCCATCTGCACCACCCTGCAAAAGAAGTCAAGTCATTTTAAGTTGAAAATAAAATTTGGCTAAAGAAAGTAAGGTGAGATTCTTTTACCTTATCACCTTCCGCACCAGGGCTAGAATTGTTACTTTCTAGCCGTTCAAAAGTATTCTCGGGGGCAGGTTTGGGACTAGCCTTAGTCACTTTTGGAGTGATAGTTTTTTGGTTGTGATTTTGATAGTTTTCACTTTTGGTTGAGAAGTAGTATCAGAAACTTTTGCCTTATTCTTCTTCTTGACAATTTTAGAAGTGTCTGACGAAAGATCTTCATCATCTAATTCGACCATGATAACTTGAGGTTCTTTTAGCCTTTCTTTTCTTGGGGGATGAGGGAGGTTTTCAATTTACCTGAAGACAATGAAGATATTAGCATATGAAGGTAAAACATTATGACAAAATAAGAAAAATAATAAAATGTACCTTAGTTGCTGGTTTAGTTGTTTCTTCTTCTTGACCTTCTGCCTTGGTTGAACTAACAGTCTTATTTGTTGGTTGTTTTCTTTCTATGGATAAAATAAGATGTCAAGAAATGCCACACAAAAAAATGTCAAGAAACTGTTAGAGGTAAAATTAATTAAATTATAAGAGTCCTCTTATTCCACACCTTCATATATGGTAGAGAGTATTTGAACATCCTCTATGCCAATATGAAAATGTCCTTTGAAACTATCCAGAGTATGCTTAGTCAAAACCACCCATTTCACCAGTTTTTGAGAGTCTTGTCAAAGGATTTTCACAAAATCCCCACAGACAAACCAGTCGGGAAATGGAGGGCTAAAAGCCACACTGAAGTCAGCCGATGGTAGTCGAGGGAATTTTGGTGGATGTAAGTTAAAAGCTAACTCATACCTATGTTCAGGTTTAACAAATGAAGGTAGTTTTAAATCTGGAAGTTTCTTCGTAAATTTATCTCTCAAAGTAACTGCATCTTTACAGATGGTTTGACTAAGGTCATCTGGTCGATAAGCAGTTTCAAAGTACTTTTGAAAATTTTGAATTTCCTTGATATGAGTCGAAGTAACTTTCTTGGTTCTTTCCTATATAAGAGCAAAAGTAGATGTTAAATATTGATTGAAGACATTAACATCAAACATCTCTATGGAATAATATTGTTTGCACCAAGTGCCATATTCTTAGGAACAAAAATAAGATGGTGTGAAAGGAATAGGAGTAAGTTGGGAAGTGCTATTATATTGAGTCATTTTGTCATTGCTTTAAGCTTTAGTAAAATACATGTTGTAAAGAATGACATAGTTTTTCTTGGGAAAGAGAGGTCTGGGTAAGATTTAGCTAATACTGAACTATCGGAAGACAAGATTTGGTTGATAGCCAAGGAGGATCACTTGATTCTTGGACGGTCAAAGTCTTGTTGGAATTAGCCTAGGTGTGATAAAGGCTTTCCATATGGCGAAAGATTCTGCTTCTTGATCTTCTGACACAGGAGGAAACTTCTTAGTAAACCATTATGGGCCACGAGTTCTTTTGGCGAAGGGAGCCATATAAAGGGTGAAATTATAGTGTTTGACGTACATCATTAAATACTCGATGAAAGTTTGTTGTAGGTTCATACATTCGTCACTAGGAGTCACGTGGACAAGGTGTGTCCTTTCAACTCGTCTGTTCTTGATCTAATCAACTTTTTCATTAACTGTGTTCCGAGTCGATAGTGAGGGTTCAAAGGTGGCATTAAGCCACATTTGAAGTAGCTAAAATGAACCAGCTAGATTTAAGTTTGACCCAAGTTTAATTTGTTTAAGGAGTTCCACGCTTTCCCCTAAAGAATCATACAAGCAACCTAGAATCATATGACTAAGGCAAAGTTTTTGTCCAGTATGTAGTTGGTTGGCCACGGCCATAAACTTTTTTGCAATTTGAAGAGACCTTGAACAAAAAATGCAGTGAGATAACCAAAAAGCAAGGAAACCGATGTGTTCTTCGTCACATACTTCTTCAGTATCTTTCTTGTGATTATTAGAGATGTAGTGGGTGAAAGTGGCTCCATTGCCGTCGAAACCAATAGTGTCTTCTGCCATTAGGTTTAGATCAAAAGATTCTCCAATTGGTCAAATACCGGTAATTACAGTTATATCGAGAAAAGTCGTGATTAGCATTCCATAAGGGAAATGGAAGTTGTGTGTACTGTCCCATAAATACAAAGAGGTTAGTAACATGGTCTGATAGTAACCAGGTCCAAATTTCGATAGCTAAATCAGGTCGAAAATTTCCATGTCATTGCAAAACTTAGTTTTCTTCTTTTCTATCTTTGCAGCCAAGACATATATTTTTCAGGGTCTTTCGATAATGGACAAGAGCGAAATGCTTTAAGAGCATTGCTAATGTAATCTAGGTTAATGGGTTTTTCTACAGGGTCAATCGAAGACGTTATTTGGGTATCATCTACCTTAGTTGTTTCAACATTCACAGCTACAATATTATCCTTAGATTTTTTCTTACTGGCTAGAGGATTAGTTATATGATAGGTTGGAAAATATGCTATAAGTTTTGCAGCATTTGTATTGACATCTGGTAATGGACTAACAAGAACATGTATATTTCCAGAAAACTGAAATAAGAATAAGTACCTTGGATTCATAAATGCGCCTCTTTTCTTCTTCAATAGGAGGTTCTGGGAAATATTATTGATTTCCTACGATTTAAGGACCTAGAATTTTGTGAACGGGAGGAAGAGTCAATTGCTTCTTAGAATCCTTAGGGTTCTTGATCTTGGATGCCATTGATGATTGAAGTTGAAGGAGGTTTGAGTCTGTTTAGAGAAGGTGAATAATTGTTTTTACGCTTTGGAGAGAGAAGAAAGCTCAGAAGAGTAAGAAAGTGAAAAAGAAATAAAATAAAGTATTTATAGTAGGGAACGAGAAACGTTTCATTTCAAACCATTATGAGCTATTGTTGGGATCGTGGGGCACGTGTTAATTGTTTGTGGAGTGATAGGACAGTTGTAGTTGGTATCCCATTATCTCTTAGAAAATAGGAGTGTGATGTTTACCTTTTGAATTTCTGTACGTCTTGATGAGACTACTGAAGCGATGTGGTCATGATGACCATGACGTCACAACAATAAAGGTGCAGTAATGTCGAAAAAAGCTTCAAAAAATGTCATTTTCTTTATAATCGAAAATGACATTTTTTGGGGATAATTTGTTGGCTGGGATTTCGACACATACTAATTTTGGAAATAAGTCATGAAATTCAAAGATATATTCTAAAAAATAATATGATGATTTCGACAGCAAATAAGGATAAAAACATTTTGATGTGTCTGAAGGTTTGAAATGAGTTATTAGGGTTGTAGGATTATTCTGAGAAGGAATATTGTTTATGACAGGAAATTATTTGAAGACCTAGTCGAAGAGATTTATGCATGAGGAACGTTATGGTCTAGGACTTAAAAATATTTTTGGCTTGGTTCAGAGTTTGATGAAGCTACTTGAAGAAGCGTCCGACAAATGCCATTCATATTTAAGGTTGATAACATTCTGTTGGCTTTATCCGTTTTCAAGACACGTAGAGAGTTTTGAAGCGATGAAATGCGTGCAGATTGGAAACGTGGCACTTTTTCGCGAGAAGACCGTTAGATATCGGTTATTTTCGATTTAGTATTAAGAAGAGTCTTAACAGTTAGGATTGAAGATGTTCAACTTGTACAAAAAATCTTAATTTCCTCTAAGTAGCCGCGTGTGAGAAAAGAGTATTCTTGAGTGATAATGACGTATGAAGATCACACTTTGTATTTTTACCAGATTATTTAAGATTCTTTCTACCATTTACCTTTATTACAATTTACTTTAAATCTAATTTTGATATTTAATATTCAGTCATTTAACTTGAAACCCTTTTATTTTAAAACTTACTTTTTGCATTTCATTAAAGAATTCACAATACTTCATTAACAACTTTAAAAACATTAATAAACTTAGAAACTAAATAATAACACATATCATATGCTTAATCTAATCGATTCTATAAGTGACCAATAAATTAATAATTTTAAAAGACTAACTATTATTTATCAATTTCGACGGCATAAGTCTAACAAATCACTTAATATCATCTAATTTACTTTTATGTTTATATTTGGGAGGTTTTACATTATGATTAACTATATCCAACTTTTTGTTCATGGGTAGAGAAGAATTTCCTATTCAATAATAATAGGAGACAATTGTATTCAATTTTTAATTAAGAATAATTTATGTGCAATATTATTAGGTCTTGCGATCATTTTGAAGCCTCATCACCGTAAAACCTCAAAATCTCCTTCTGTCCGAATCCAACTTGTCCGATGGCATTTGTCTCTGGATTTCAGCGGTTACTTCGCCATTCCCACTCCAACTTCACTTCGATTCGTTTCAATTCAACTCTCACTTCCCCCAAACTTTTCGTCAGCGGTGAGTAACCAACTACCAACCATTCCATATATTTTATCGTCTTTTCTTTGCATCATAACTTCAATCTAATGAAACTTCATCTTTTAATTGAAAATAAGTTGTGGAAGACATGTTGATTCGGCTGCAAAATAAATACTGTGAAACTGAAAATTGTTAAATTGGAGAGAGAAAAATTGTACAGAAAGCTCTTTAGGTCAAATAACTTAATGTCTAGTTTGGTATACCTTGGTATAGTTATGCTAATTTAATCAATTTCTGCAGCTAATAAGTTGTTATAGGTTACCCTTATATCGGGCTATAGCTTTGCTATGCATAGTTGGTCCTATGACAGGATAAAAAGAGAGGGTTGTGTTAGGCATTCTGAGGCTAACGTAAAATTTTGTTGAATTTCTATGATATGGATCAAATATTTAATAGTGGGATGACATTCTGGCGTAGTTTGATCCATGTATCTTCCTTCACTTAGTGGGATAAAACTTCGTTGTTGTTGTTACTCTTATATCTGGCTAGTTTTCACTAATGTGAACTTAGAACGAGCCTGTTTTTTTGGTTGATTTGGCATGCTTCAATAATGTCATATGGTAGTGTACTTATTTTCTTGTATTTGTAATTTTGAATAGGTCTTTCGAGATTGACAACGGATGAAAAGCTTACCGAAGCATTTTCTCCTTTTGGGCAGCTCATGGAAGGTAATTATGAGCAATGAGCATTTTTATTTTATTATGTTTAGCAGTACTCGATTATAAAATCCTTATTTTGCTTCATGTGTTTTGTGTTTGACCATCAATCGTTTTGATTACACAGCTAAGGTGATAATTGACAGAGCCTCTGGAAGATCCAAGGGGTTCGCTTTCGTATCGTATGCAACTGTAGAAGAAGCTGAGAAGGCAAGAGAAGGAATGAATGCTAAATTTTTGGATGGATGGGTTATATTTGTTGATCCTGCCAAACCAAGAGAACCTCGACCTCCTCCGCAATCAGAATCTCAGTCGTCTCAAACAGGGTTCACAGTTAATAAGACCGTTGGATGGTGTGGTTGATGATTGAAGAAACTTGATTGATTACTCTTATGGTGTTGGAGGTAAAATATTTTAAGGACCATATGATTCAACATAACCAACTATACTCTATATCGGATATTTTTGGTACTAATCAGTGATAATTTATTATTCGAGTTAAGCATTACTAATGTTGTTGAAAATTTTGATGTTAAATTGGAAACTAGTTCTTCCTTTATTGAAGTGATATGAACTTCCTCCATACTTTTCCCGATTATTTGTATTATTGACAGATATCTTGCTAAGGTAATTTCTTATGTATTTCAAGTATTTGTTGTTGCAACATTCCTCATCTTTGACAAATGAAGTTTTTCATCTCTATTGAGAAGCTCCGATCTTTGCAACATAATTGATACAACATTATTATTTCTTTCTCTAAGATACGTCCACTTTTCATTTGAGAGCAACCATATCCCGAATGGATTGAATGATAGGAGCATAGAAATGTATTTGATTGAGATGCAGAGGCCTAACAATCAAGTCCAAGGCATGTTATAATCACTAAAGCACAACACACCTGTTGATCCAATGCTACAAACTAACCTGAGAAGTCAAATGGTGCAGAGATAATGCAGGCTGACAAGCTAGCTTTTTCCTGGAGCTTGCAATTTCTAGATCAATTGGCAGCATCATGAATTTGACAGTATTGAGAACTCTAATACTGTTTTTATGAAATTTGGAACATCTGTACAAAGATTGTCCAATCTAGTCACTTCGATAAACTACACTACTACTTTTCTTACCTCTGAAATCTCTTAGAAAATTTTTCATTTTGACAAAAAATGTTTTTCAAATGTAAGAATTTGGAACATGTTTTTGAATCTCTCGGATTTTAGAATTTCAAAGTATTCAACTCGTGAAAAAACACAATGAATATAACCATTCCATTAAATCAGATGGAATTTAAAATGGTACATACATGTCAAACACCAACAATAAGCCGTGTGTAATTAAAAACATTGATTAAATACAGATAGGACCATATATAAGACAAATTATTATTATTATTTTTTTTTACCATAAGTTGCTTAAAATTAAAAACACCAACTAAATATAAACAAGACCATAAATCAAATAAATTAGACAAATTAATTTTTTTTATCATATTCAACCAAACATACCGTAATTTCATCAAATGTCTTAGAACAAATCACGTTTGAACATATAGAATGAACTGATTTGACTAAGATAACATCTAACTCGACTAAGACTGTCCAAATATCAAGAACATGATTCTCACATCAACATCATTTTGAAGTTGCATGTCTACGAACAAACAACGATACTCAACACTAATCACATTTTTTATGTCGCAATGGTTGATATGACAATTCATTTGGCTCTGTTGATCCTTCGAATCAAACAATATAATATCGACATTGATCCTAAACAAATGAATATGAGTTCCATTGTTTTAGTAAACTACAATTAGGTTAGAATTCATTCTGACCGGATATAAGTAAGAAGAGTTTATTATTTTTCTTATGTGAACTGTAGATGAACCAAATACATCATTCCATACTAGTTCATGTACATTCGAGTCCGTATAAAGTATGAGTGTAATCTATATCACACAATAGAAAATAATGAATTGACAATTTCAAAATATAAAAACCTGAACCATGTAAATACTCCCTTAATATGGATTCAAATTATAGAATCTAAACACCTTCTAGAAATTCTCAGCAATGTTGGTGTCATTTTTTTCCGATGGTGTTGAGCCACATATGAGACGTTTTGTCGTAAAACCAACAAATGGTAGGCAATCTTGGAATTGGTGCCAGCTTTTTTAATGTGCCAGGCAAAAAATTTAGACGTGACATGTTAGTATTTGATAAGTTGGTCTTGCACGACCTTGGGCAAGTCAGCCCCTACCGTAATTAGTAATTACGTCTTTCGGACCACTCCTTACTACGATCTCGATGAACTCTCTATTTGGTTCTGGCTGTTTGATTTGTTCTTGCATCTAAAGGGTGTGTTTCTTCTTTGTCCTCTTTATCTTCGAGGGTTGCATTTCTAGGCAAGCATCTAGTTTAAGTAGTTTTATGATAACTCACGTTTTGTGAGTTATTATAATCCTTAATTTTTTAGTTTATCTTTTTAATTCAATTGTTTACTAGTTTAATATTTTTAAGTAGATTATTAATAGCTCAATATGTGCTTTTGTTTGTTAGTTTTTATATGTTTGCTACTTGTGTAGAGATAACTTTTGATGAGTCCTGACACGATACTTATGTATAGCGCTTTAACCTCCTACTTTAAAAAAATAGCAGCGCTTAATAAAGGATGCAATGGAAGATACACAGAGTGGACGTTCATAGTTTTAGGGCTTACGTAGCACCTATATGCATAATGGAGTGTGTTAAGTTCAAATAGCAAATGGATATGAGCAATGCGCTATAGGATAAAACTTTGCACCATAGTACACTCACTACATCGTATTGCTACTGTAAAGAACAAATGCAAAACAATGTCGCCTGAATGTCTGCGCCACTACCCTGTCACAAGATACTTTGTCTCCCACATGCTGATTATATCTGCCTCTGCATTGGTATGAAATGGAAGAATTGAAGAGAATTATGTTGATTCCTTTGAGCCATAATTCACAAATATCCTCAAGCCCGTGATACAAGACAACACCAAAAACCTTAGATGGACGTGACTATAAAAAGACCTTTTGGAGGAAATGCAAAGAGGTTCAGAAACTCAGAGAAAAAACACTTAGTGAAAATCAGTGAGTAGAGCGAGCTGAACAAATTGGAGAGATTTTTATTCTCATCATCTTAAGTGTATGCTACCAGTATCTAGCGTGACAAAGATCGTCTCTTGGTGGCTAACAGTTGCAAGAAGACAAAGAAGTTACTCTTAGGTCTCCATTTCTTTTTCATTATGTGTTTAAGAATGTTTAGTTTAGGATACAATATTGATGTATATACTATGCTCATCAAGAGCTAAACCCTTTTATGCTGAGCAATGTGAAGTTAATATAAATAGTTGTTTGTGTTATGTGATGTGTTGTTAGTGTTTTGTTGTATCATGTGTTAAACTATCATAAATCTTAGGAAAAGATACAAGCTTGTTGTTGTGAGAGATCCAACAATAAGAAGATTTTATGATAAAAGTGATTGAAAATACTAGGATAGAGATATTCATTATATTAACTACTTCAGAGATAAAGATCTACAATCATAAAGGATATATTCAGAATAAAATCAGACGTGCACTAAAGTTACAAGCGAGGCTCAAAAATTTGTCCCTTTGCTTTACTGTATATGTTTATGATGTTGTAGAGATACACCATAAGATAACTTTCTGACTTCTTCTAGCATGACATAACACATCACATACTTAGAATACACAAGTTATATTTATGGATCATTGCCCAACATGTTCTTCATTAGTGACTTCATTATACTCTTATTAACTGTTTTTGTCATTGCTTACTCCAAAAACTAAACCTGTGACAACAATCAATTATTTTTATTTGTGCTCGCGCTCATTTACAAAAGAAAGTTTTACAAATCAATTTAAGTTATTTTCCACTCCCTATGGCTTTGACATTCTTACTAATCCATCATTTGCTATTTTAAACATACATGTATACTCGCATGTGACATCATGTTTTCAAGCAACATTTTACAAGACTAAAAATCAAAACTAGGATGTTTCTAAGTCTGTATTGAATACACTTAACTTATCAGCAATAATGTAAAACTTTAAGTTTATCTGAATTGTTGATGACACGACACATGTCCCTGCTATCGTCGGTCTACCTATAATGCAATTGTTGGCAAAATTACATATGATGGCCATAAAATTTACCTTGATGATTCTTTTTTATTCGTTTGTTTCGAACATTCCTGATAATTACACATACCCTAAGGTTTTGTGTTGAAACCACAAAACCCTTAGAGATTGTCGCAACGATAAAGTTGCATAATTCACTCAAGTCTCAATGTACTGTACATTTTCCACTTACATGATATCACAATCCACCAAAACATAAGGAACGTTGAAACTAATCATATGCACTCTTATTACCAGTGTGATGTGTTGGTTAGGCACATTGTTGGTCAATTCTTCATCATACAAAAACAAGGAAGGTCTGTCTTTTCCCTAAACTCGTTATGATCCTTCGTTCGCGACAATTCTTCTTCCTCTTAAAAGAATAACATACTACTTTTGGAGGGGAAATCCTTAAAATGACAAGTGTTTAACACCAACTTTCTGCTCTGTGCTTTGCCAAAACATTTATGGGTAGATCATCCCAAGACATGCAAAGTTGTCATGTGACACTGGCTAGAGTGTGGATATTGTCCCACCGATTGAAGACTCCAATAAAAAAAATGAGGATTTTATAATGGATATCGTCCCAACGATTGAAGATCCCAAACGAGGGTTACAAATCGATGATTCCTCAATCATTACATCACCAAAATTCGCCATCAAAGTGTGACAAGAGAAAACGTTAAAAGAACAATTCTCATACAAATCGCTAAATGATCTAATATGACCTTTTGGATTCCGTTAATGAAAATGAACTATGATTTGATGACGGGTTTTGTTAAAGGTCCCATGCTTTTTATGATTTGATGACGGATTTTGTCGAAGGTCTTGATGCTTTTCAAGCTCAAGCTCAGATACGACGACATGGGTACTTTCAAATACTTTTAACACCAATACTGTAACTATCATAAGTGAGAGGTTTTAAGGTTAAAACCATATTTGTAAATGGAATCTTCGTTAAAACAATACTAAGGTTTCGAGGACTAAGTCTATAAACTTTCTCTCGGAGACACATGTCCTACGTTGATCAACATATTTTCTAAAAAATTACATAATAGAGACGATAAGAATAATGTTTGACCAACAAGAAGCATCAAACACTACAAGAAATATTTTGCATCTTTAAAGAGAAAAAAACAACAACTAGTGTATTTGAGATTGTAGTGTTCAAATGTGTATTTTGCATATTTAGAATTCAGAATCCAAAAAAACATACCAATATCAAAACATAATAGAATATTTAGATTTCTAAAGGGCTTCTGAGAGGATCTTGGAAGAGTAGGAGAATTTCACAAATGGTTTGGTTCATGAAACATGCTAAGCATGTCAAATTAACCAAAAGAAATGCAAACCCTGCCGTTCACGGTTTCATTATAAGTCAGAAATGCAAACCCTCACAAACTTGTTACATATTACAAACAAAAATGTGTTCCTGAACAAAGCACAGTTTCAAACTGCCATTGAAGGGTACAAAAATCTCACACCATACAATCCCAAATCTTTTCATCATATATACACAAGCTAACAAACATAATTTTATTTATGCACATTGAAGGAAATAGCATAAAGCATTCTAGATGGTTTACTCATTGAGCTTCTGCAACAGAGTAATGCATTTCTGTAACTGATTTTTTCAAGAAACTAGCTCCGCAGTTTGAATCTTGGCTACAAACATCAACAGAGGCAAAATCAGAAGAACCTTCAATAACTTGAGAATCCGACGACTGAACAAGGTTGCGAGGCTGTTTCTTATCTTTGCCACTGCTCCCTCTGGCTGAATTTCCCTTGTTACCTTTCTTCAAACTTTTCTTTTCATTCTTCTTCTTCCTGGACTTCGGCTGTTTCTTGTTTTTGACAGTGTGCGACACTAACGTAGGTATTGGATCATATACATCAGCAGCCCATTTCACTGTCAATTTCACATGCCCTTCCCCGTTTTTATCACGACTACCTTTCATTGCAGATTTAAGTTCCGAAGGAGCCTGTGATATCAGGTAGAAAACAGAAAATCATTAAACATGAAAAGGAACCAAAGCTTAATTGCTTGCAACCTATAGACACAAACATTATTAACAATACCGTTGTATCATAAGCAACTTACCGGCAGAGATATTGAACGGGAGTAAGCTTGATGGACAGAATGCTCAGAAGGCGATTCTGTAACTGATGCTGCCTTTTTGTCAGACTTGCTTGAAGGCAACACCACACGAGGAAGCGGAAAGGTTGCCGATTTTCTAAAAGACACCATGTTGAGTTTTGCTTCTTTCGGTTTAATAACCGCACATAAGTTTTCCTCTGCTACATTGCAAATCTCACGCTCCTTAGACACATGCTCCGGTTTCTCAGCATCTTGTATATGTAATGACGCACTAAAAGTGCCTTCAAGACTACTTATGCAGTTCTCAAGCTTGTCATTAACAGAAGAACACACTTCCATCGAATCTATCAACCTATTAGGTACTATAACAACTCTGCATTAAAAACAATGAAAAGCTTATCGAAATACAAATCTGTAACACTAGAACATCAGTACATAAAATAAAACAGAAACTCAGGCAAATTTTACATGATATGAAGCTGCAGTTCACAATATGTAAATGTGTAACTAGCATATCAATAAACCATGACATGCAAATGTGTAACTAGCACCATTCCAACATCCATGAACAATTTTCACAAACACCAATAGTAGTTAGCTAAATGATCATACAATCACTATGAGTCAGATCTGATCAAAACTAACATGATTTTCAATAAAACAAACATCAGAACATGATTGCTTAAAAAAATACCTTAACAAAGTTTGAAGCTCTAGCACTCTCCAAAAAGTAACAAAACAAGAAAATCACTAGATCCTCAGCGAATTCTTCAAACGATCAACTAGTAGCTCGATTATGACAGAAACAACAACAGCGGTAACAACAGCAGCAACAACAACAACTAGGATAATAATATAAAACCAAAAAACAGTAAAGGGACTATGAAAGAAACGAAAGTCTTGATGTTAACTAAGATTACCACGCCTATCACTTTTTTCAAGAGGTTTCAAACGATGAGATAAAGATCCATAATAAAAATTGGTGACAAAAGGAACCAAATGACGAAGAAGAAGTTCAATAGGCACCGAAGGCATTATTATATGCTCTTCGAAACCCTCCTAACAGTTTCACACCCAACAAAACGAAACAACGTTGAATCCAAAGGAGACAAACTCAGAGGTATATTAAGGGATTTGAAAACCAGAAACCTATGACATCAAAATGGTTACAGCATGAACTCAGCTTAGTCCATAGAAAAATCAAGTTGAAAAATCGAGAAGGATGGTAGATCGGAAAAAACGTTATGGACACTAGATTAGGTTGTTGGAATCGGATAGGGTGGACAAATGGGTTTTGTTAATTTTATAGGAAGGGATTAGAGAAGGTCAAGCGTCAAGTTGTTTGAAATTTTCTGTGTCTCTGAATCTCGGACGTACACGTTTCAATTAACAACTCAATGTTAGGATATTTTTAGTGATGTTGTCCAATTGCAGCCCATCGGTATTTATGTAGTCTAGGCCCAATATTTGCTCCATATGGGGATTAGGATTGACTGCAGTCAAAAATTCTGCAGTTACCCACAGTCTATTCGGTGAGAAATGGGTCTTGTTTTGGAAATAAGGGTATTACACTATTACTTCTCCCTACTTCTCCCGCAGTAGTGGTCAAGAAATATCATCTAAAAATCTAAAAATATCTTTATAAATTTAAAAATGTATTTTCAAACGCATTTTTCTAATATTAAAATATATCTTAAGTAAGATATTTTATCCGTTTTTTACTATAAATAAATTTTATTTTTTAAATACATTGAATAATTAATGTATCTAAAAAATGATAGTGGGTTATAATATGGAACAAAAGGAGTACATCTTTATTCTTCTCAAAAACAAATTTGATGTGCATCTTCGAACACACTCTTTTAATGATTTTATTCATTTAACATGACGCTCACAAATTTGAATGTAAAGTTCCAAATTTGTCATGAATAACTTATGCCGCCAAAATCAAAACTTGAAGGATAATTTCATACACGTCCAACAACACCATCAGGAGGCTCGTCTCTAAAAGAGAGTAAAATCTTATAGCCATAACCTCTCTGAAATGAAATATGAGAGGGTGTGTTGGTGTCACAAGTCGACTTTATTGTAACACCCTAAACTCTGACTCTTTAAATAAAGGTCAACAATCAATAATTCACGAATAACTTTGCCAACTCGGGTGTTACGCACACATCTTTAAAAACAACATTGCCTTTTTAAAATATTTGATAAAATATCACAGTGGAAAATCAAGCATTTAAACATCTCACCATAAGTCTCTCCAACAAGGAATAAACTTTGAAATAATTGAAGATACAATAAAGTCAACTTGCAAGATAGGCATAACAAGCTCATTCAGATGTTACATTATTAGAGCATATATTCGCATAACTAAATAAAAACAAAATTAAAGAAAATAGAGATAACCATCTCAAGCCATCCTCTGGTACGCATCACAGTAACGCTCATCTACCTACTCATCTGCAACATAGGTGTAAAGTCAACACAACAAGCAAAAAGGGGTGACAATACAACTCAAAATATGATAATTGTGCAAAATACAACATAGATAAATAGCACACAAGTATTCCTAACATCATAAAACTCAATCACACAACAATCAATCATGCAATACAATTTATGTATGTAATGCATGTGGTACCAAGTTTTTGAAAGTTAATATTTATGTTACTGATGTCATCCACTCATCAGATTACATCTCTAAACCAAACTACATGTTCAGATCAAAACACTAGATCGGACACGCCATGATCACTACACTCGCTACTACAAATAATACATTTCATGATAAAACATTCACCTCACCCAACCAAAAACCAAGTTAAAATGTCAAGGCGTGTCGTGTTTAATTTTTTTTTAATAAATACCATATATTCCTTCGATTTCTAAATAGAACCGATGGAAAAAATAATACAAAACACGCTTCAAATCCCAGCAACATTAGCTTATATTTTTATTTCTTTAAAAGTGATATCTTTCTTTTTATTTTATTTTATTTTTTAAATTTAATGATTTATTCCTTCGGTTATATTTAATAACCGAGGGATTAGATTATCATATATTACTATAAAACCACTTGTTAATCAAATTCAACCCTAAATCTAAATTATATGTAGTCACTTCAAACTTGTACACATCATTCTTTTGGATGGATTGCAAGACAGAAAAAATCTTCAATGTTCTTTCTAAGTTGTCAATCAAAGAAAACATTGAGAAATTTACTCTTGTTCTCTTTCATGTAAAAATATTTGTCATAAAAAAAATTGCTCAAGATAATGAAGTATCTCCTAGATGGAGTACAAGTGCAAAAAAAAATTTCTTGGTAGGAATAGATGACTTATCAGAAATTTGAAAAGATTTGTAGTTTTCTAAGAATCTATTGTCAAAATTTAGATTTGTTTAAACAATTTGTTTTAATATTTTGAATAAACAATGTAATTTAAAAAAAAAAAAGATTTTCCCCTCAATTTTTAGTAGAAACCGAGAGGTATATGGCGTTTGGGATGAAGCGTATTTTATTGTATTTTTTTTCTAAAAAGAAACACATTTTACCTCGAATTTTATAAATAACCGAGGTCAAATATTTTATTGAGGTAAAATATAAGTGTGTTTTTTCACCGTCCTTAAATAAATATTTGTCTTTCATTCAATGAGTATCAACACTCAAGACACTGCCATTAGTGATCCTCGTGAAACTTAAACTCTTTATTATAAAAGTATTATAAATATTAAAATTTGATAGTAGTGAATCCACAGGAAACTCATTGTTGTGAAACCCAAAGCGTTTTTGTGAAATCATTTATGTTTAATCAGAGCGCCACGAGATTTTACAAAGTAAAAGTATCAATGTGATAGATAGCAAGAGCTTAAAAAATTAGGTTTATTTAATATGTGGTTAGTGATAGTGTATTTACTTTGCCAAAGATCTGGCTCAAGTGTAGAAAAATTAAGTTTATTTAATATGTGTTAGGCGATGAATTGCAAGTGCAGAAAAAAAATCTAGCTCAAGATTTATTTTCTAACATAATCTCTGATTATGTAACTGCAAACTTATTTTATTTATGTAATTCTTTTTTAATTTTATATCATAAGTAAATGCATTCAATACTCAATATTTGATCTTCCGCAAAGTTCAAATGGGGCGAGATACCAGCATTTGCCACCCCATATTTATAATGATAAAGATGATTCAAATAGTAATGAAGATTTTTCGAGTTCACAATGTGTCGAATATTTATACTTAAAAATTAAAACGATAAAAAAATGTAAAATAAGTAACTTTGTATATTAATAAAACATGAAATGTATGTTTCTTTTATATATATATATATATATATATATATATATATATATATATATATATATATATATATAGAGAGAGAGAGAGAGAGAGAGAGAGAGAGAGAGAGAGAGATCCTATGAAAATGTCATTTTTATGTGAGAACATGAAAATGAATCTGAATCATTAGATTTTAAAATAAATGGTTGAGATTATGTGTGATTTTTGTTTTTCTTTCTCCATTATTAAAATAAATAATGGAGGAGAGGAAAAAACTGACACATAATCTCCATCATTTATTTTAAAATCTAATAGTTCAGGTTCATTTTCATGTTCTCACATACAACACCAAATCAATAATATTAATATCAATTGGTTTCAACATTAAATCAATAACATCGACATCATTATTGCAAATATAAGGTCGTCACAAGTTATAGGTTCTCTCTCTCAATAACCACCATCAATTAAACAACAACATAATAATGCCAACAATAAGGCTACATCGGTTACAATTTCAAATTTAATACACAAACATATTGATCATTAGAAGACAATCATAACAATTGATCCCTTTCTAACTCATCATTAATCATGCACACATAATTAAACTCTTAGGACGTCACCAGGGGATAATAATATGTGTTATTTTTCCAACGTTTTGTATAACACCACAGTTTTTTATTTTATTGAAATTATGTGATTTATTATGATTTTTGTGCCTTTATTTGATTATTGGAAATACTAATTAAATAAATAAGGGTGGCGGGGGTGTGTGGCCTTGAGGTGAGAGTGTGAAGAGTAACTTAGAGTCTTGTAGAGTTTGATTAAAATTAGTAGAGTTTATTTTAATAATTAAAATAATAGTATTTATTAAATTTATTGATTTTGATAGAAAATAGAGAGTTTTGGGTCAAAGTATGATTTATGAAGAGTTAGAAGAGAGGAATGATTAAGAGGAATAAGAGTTGGGCCAAAATTAGAGTTACAAGAAGATATATCCTAATGATATAAAATAGAGCATAACCTAGTTTTAGGGAGTTTTTATTACGTAAAATCAAAATTTGAAGAATAAGAGAGAAGGGTAGAGAAAATGCAAGAAAAAGCTTAGAACTTGGAAGAGATTAGAGAAGCAAATCCAAAATTTTACATTGTTGCTAGGATAACCAAGGGGGAATATCTCAATAATGAATATATGCGTGGGGGTAGAATTGAGGAGTCTTTAACTTCTAATAGGGTTTGGAATTTTATCATAATTTTGTTGTTGGTGATTGATTTATTGTATATGATGATAAATAGTGATAAAATTTGTGTACTATAATGTATGACAAATTCTGTTTTGATGAGTAATCATATGTTCACCATTGGTGCTATTTGAAGTTTTTAAGAATAATATGATTTCATGAAAACCATGAATTGAATGGGTTGATTCAATGTAATTATGTGTTATATAACATCCATGTACTGCTTTTGGTTGAATTGGTATGTTTGGAATGAGAACTGGGAGTTTTATATTGAAATCCATGAAAGAAGACAAAATTCTACAGATTCTAGGGCGCTCACAAGCGTCACAACCGTGACGGCTAACCCGTCATGCTTCCCATACTTGTTTTTCAAGTCGATTTTCACACAAGTGACATTTTGGAGTTTTGAGGTAGGTGACGGGCATCACTACCGTGATTGGTAACCCGTCATTAGTCTACAGTGAGCGCAAATACTTGTTTTGATGATAATAAATTGCAGATTTTGGGTTTTCTTATTTTTGTGGATGTGTGGAGTACTATTATGCTCAAATAATTCTGTTCAAATAATGTGTTAGTATGAATTAATGATTAACATGATTTTAATCGAATTCATGAACTATTTGATGAATCATGAATATGTGCATGTGTGATGAAGATTTTGTTTTAAATGTTGTGAATTGTGATAATGATATGTTGTTGTATGAGCGTGATTTATGTTGTTGAATTGTAAGTATGTTGTTGTTGGATGATAGTTTGGGAGGGGAACTATTATCGTTGGTTCAATGTATGTTTTGTTTTTTATCGGAAAGGGACTTTAAAAATTATGTTGTTGTTGCATTGACGTGTCGTGACATGCATTGATTATGTTGTTGTTGTTGTTGTTGAAAGAGGCAAGTTGAAATCCGAGTATGGTGGGTTGGTGACTTGTCCCGAATCCGAGCAGGGTAGATTCGGGGTTTGAGTAGGGTGAACCTGGTTTCTGAGTGAACCAATTGATGATAATATGATACCACATGCATATGAGTTAGGTCAAAGTTGTGAGTCTCATTGCTTAAGTTAAATGATGAATAAAGTATTATTTGAGTATGTTGGTGGATTGGATGTGATAATGATGTTGTGCCATTGTTGTTAAATGTGTATATGTTTGAATTCTACATTGCATCTTATACCGTTAATTTATTTATATGAATTCTCACCCTCCCCCCTTTTTCCTCTTTGATGTTGTCCACCATGGACATCTTGCAGATACTCAAGAGTAGAGTTATTGTTGTGATTGAAAAATAGCTCTTGGAGCTATTTTCATTGTTTTAGCGCATTTTAGTCGTTATTCTCTGATTCTGTAACATTGGAGGGCAAATGATATTTTCTTTTATTGTGTTTGATGTCGGCTTACTTATTTTGTTGAAGTTTAATAACTATTTTGTTGAGTTGTTTTGAAGTTGTTGACAATTGGATATTGAATTTCCTTTTGAATCATTTTGTGAAAGTTAAGTCTTTATAAGACTTTAAAATAGAAGTTAATATGTTTTACTACCGTGATTAATGTGAATCTGATATGCCCTAAGTGAAAGTAAGCATGTGATGACATGTGTTGTATGTTGTTTACTTTTCGCTGCATGTTTTCAAAAATTCTATGTTTTGTTGAAGGATTGTCATTGGTGACACCTTAAATTGTCGAGTAATCCTTTATATATAGTTTCGAGGTTTAGGGTGTTACACTTCGAAACGCGTCTCAAATAGAGTCACAAAACTCAATTTACACTATTTTCAATTATGCAATTTGCTGCTCCGAACAGTGGTAACCGGTTACACTCAGTGTGTAACCGGTTACAGGCATGAAAAACAACACAATTGATTGGAGAGGTTTACACAACCATCTCTAATCTCAAAAACTCCATCAATGGAGGAAAGGAGGGGGAATAAGAAGAAAGCAAGGACCTCTCTCTATCCCCTGTGAAAAAGTACACTCATATTAGAAGTAATTCCCCCTTACCTTATTTTCCAACAAGTGCAAGCTCTAACTATGACTTCCTCTTCCTCACAAACCCTTGTTTTTGTCTTTGTTTTACAAAAACTTTTTCTCCTAATTTTCAATTATACGTGTTCCGGTATGGGCCTCACCTCGGCAGGCCCAATACCAAAGGCGGCCCAGCAAGCGAACTGGGCACCCCCGGCACGCGCCTTCGGACGAGCAGGGCTGGACGGACGGGCTCAAGCTACCGCTCCACGTCCCTTTTTGGCGTTCATCACGCCGGACGAGCAAGACCACCCCGGGCCCCCTCCGCGGGGAGAATAACGTGCTCGGCGCACGTTCTCCACGTGCTCCCCTCCGCGGGGACACGTCATCGGCCAACTGCCCACCTCCGAAAGAGCAGGTCAAACCCACTTTCCGGAGATCTAGGAGCGGTTGAACTAGGGCGAAGACCACGTCCTGGTCTTCACTACGCCACGTAAGCCCTAGCAGTCATTAGGGTTGGGCCTGGTCGTCCAGCCCACCTCGAATGACCGTTGGCCCAGCGCTGGGGTCTCTCTATAAATACCCTCTTCTTCAAGAGGGTCAGGTAACTCTTCTTGCCCCTTTCCTGTACTATTGCTTCCTCTCTGTCCAACTTCTTACTTGGGCGTCGGAGTGCTTTGCAGGTACACCCCCCTCCTCGTTCTCACCCCGGCGAACAGATAACAGCCCAACTGTGTGTGGCCAGTCCGTGATTCCTCCTGATCAGGTCAGATCAGTGGCGCCGTCTGTGGGAAACTGAAACTTCCCCGTTACTCCGAGCAGAAAAACCAAAAGTTTCACCAAACCTCCATGGTCATGGCCAGCCCACGCCGCGATGACACTCCGCACGAGCTTGCGCTCAACACCGCCACCAACGGGAAGCAGATAGGAACGGCACGCCTGACGGAAGCCGACGAAAGGGACGGGCGAACTGCTTCACCATCATCCGAGGAACGGCCCCTACAGGCCGACCATCGCCCCCCGAGCCCGCCAGCATTCCACCCCGTTCCCATCCCGGCGGGAGCAGACCCAACGGTAGCCGCTCTCTTTGCAGCCATCAACCAGACGAACCAGCTGCTGTCCCAACAGAACGCTAGAATTGGAGCATTGGAACGCGGCGGCTCCCCGAGGTACCCCCAGCGGGAAGACCAGTACGGAGGTTCGAGGAGCCCCTCACCTCGACTCAGGAACCGCCGACCACGGCTGGAGAGACACCGCCCGCAAGCGACACGGGAGCGCACCAGATCCCCGGCGAGGCACGGTCGCGGGAGGAACCAGAGCGCCGCGACAATCCCAACCGAGGAACCCCGAGGCGGGAACCCAGGCCGAAGATCAAGGACCCGAAACCCGGGACACACCGCGAACGGCTCATCTCCCCTGAGATCCCCGGCGCACAGCGACGAGGATGACTACCGCACCCCACTATCCCGGGAGATCATGGCAGCCCCCATACCCCAAGGAATGGAGAAACCACCGACACTGTCAACGTACGACGGCACCTCCGACCCGGACGATCATCTGGAAGATATCGAGGCTATGCTCGACTACCGAAATGTCCGGGGAGCTATTAAGTGCAGACTCTTCCCGACGACTCTGAGGAAAGGCGCTATGACCTGGTACAAAAGTCTGGAGCCCGAATCAGTTACGTCGTGGAGGGTCTTGAAGGACCTGTTCTCCAAACACTTCACGGCGTCCCGTCGTCACCCGAAGACGGAAGCAGTCCTCGGGGCGATCATCCAAGGCCCCGACGAACCTCTCCGGAAATACATCGAAAGGTTTACTCGGGAAGCCGTGCAGGTGACGACTTCCGACGAAATGAAACGCTACTTAATGGAGCAAGGCCTGCGCCACGACTCCAAATTCTACGAGGCCGTAGGCATACACCGGCCCACATCCCTCCAAGACTTCCTCGACAGGGCCGCCCATTACATCCGGTTCGAGGAAACACAAGCGGCCAACTCCGCTCGCGACACCCGAGATAGAGAAGCCCCCCGCGGGCACCGAGACGACGGAGCTTCGAGCCACCGACGAGGAGGGGACCGCCGTCGGGATGACCGCCACCGCGAACCCCGCGAACAGCGCGAGCCACGCGGCCCGGCAGGAAGGTTCACCGAATACACCGCCTTGGTCGCTTCACGCGAACGCATACTGGCCGAATGCGCTAAAACCGAGTTTGTGCAGGGAGGTGTCCGTTTTCCACGACCAACGCCGCCCAAACCCAACGTGGACAAGTCAAAGTACTGCCGGTTCCACAGGACCCACGGGCATGTAACGGAAGACTGCATTCATCTCAAAGACGCGATCGAAATCCTAATCAAAGACGGACACCTAAAGCGATACACCCGAGGGGGTGAACCACCCAGGTCGGAGGCTCCGGAGGCTAAGAAAATCGAGGAACTCCCCTCCCCAGAGGACGGCGAGAGACTCCAGGTCGCGCTGTGCGTCAGCCGCCCCGAGGATTGGTTCGCGAGCAGAGGATTCAGCATCCCCGAAGGATCCAGCCTAGTCGACGAGCCAATCCGACCGACCAGCCGATGGGAATACTTCCCCAGAGCCATGGTCATCTCTGATGGAGCTACGAGGAGTCTGTCCGTAGGATCTGTGAAAAGGAAATTCGACGAACTCATCGCGGGCAACTCCGGCAAGATGAGCACGCTCGACAGATTCCGAGGCCGCTCTAACCCGATCACGTTCTACCTCGAAGAACTACCCGGGGGATCTCCCAATTCCAACATACCCTTGCTCATACGTGCACGAATGGCAAACTTCGACGTCAGGCGCCTCCTCGTCGACGGAGGGAGCTCGGTTGACATAATGTACTCACATTTGTTCACAACTCTCCAGCTCAACGAATCCAACCTCTCCCCCTACGTAGGCTCCGATCTCCAGGGGTTCAACGGGACGACGACAAGACCCTGGGGATACGTGGAACTGAAAGTCACCTTCGGGGAAGAGGAAACGGCCAGAGACATCAGCGTCCGCTTCTTAGTCATCGAATGCCCGTCCCTATATAACTGCATCCTGGGCAGGACGACGATAGCAGAACTCACCGCGGTACCCTCCACCGCCCACCTGAAGATGAAATATTACACGAGAAGGGGAGCCGTGGTCACCCTCAACGGCGACATCGAAGCCGCGCTGAAAGGCCTCGACTCCATCGCTCCACCGACCAGAAAGAAAGCGCCAAGCGCCACGCCACGGGACAAACCAACAGAGCTGGTCGGATCAGTTGAGCTCGACAGTCGCTTCACCGACGAGCTCGACAATAAAAAGACTGACGAAGCCAACGAGCAGCTCCCGCACCCAGCGCGCCCCATTCCGGATGGCGAATTCGAGCTCGTTCCCCTCGGGGAAGACACAACCAGAACCGTGAGGATAGGCGCAGGACTCCCCGACCTCGCGAAACGACAGCTCCAAGCCTGCCTCCGCGAGAATGCCGACCTCTTCGCCTGGAGCGCCGCGGAAATGCCGGGACTCGACCCTGAGGTCGCCTGCCACCAGCTGTCCATCAGCCCGACCGCAAAGGCCGTGGTACAACGCCGACGCCGCCAGTCCCCCGAAAAATCGGCAGCAGCCGAACAAGCTGTAAAAGACCTCTTAGAGGCAAATTTTATTTCGGAAGCCCGGTATTCCACCTGGCTGTCCAACGTTGTACTTGTTAAAAAGAATAATGGAAAATGGCGCATGTGTGTTGACTACACTGACCTCAACCGGGCATGTCCTAAGGACGCCTACCCCCTCCCCAATATCGACAAGCTCGTCGACAACTCGGCGGGCTTCAAACTCTTGTCCTTCATGGACGCATACTCGGGATACAACCAGATCCCGATGGCCGAACACGACAAACAGGCCACGGCCTTCATGACAGCATCGGGCAATTACTATTACAACGTGATGCCCTTTGGCCTCAAAAACACCGGGGCCACGTACCAACGGATGATGAACCACGTCTTCCGCGACGAGATCGGGGACATGCTCGAAGTATATATGGACGACATGATCGTCAAATCCGGCGCGGAAGACGACCACGCAGCACACCTCCAGAAGGTCTTCAAGACCGCGAGATCATGTCGCATGCGTTTTAACCCGGAGAAATGCACTTTCGGCGTCTGCGCCGGCAAATTCCTCGGCTACTACTTGACCGAACGGGGGATCGAAGCCAATCCAGACAAATGCCACGCCTTCTCCAATATAACCACGCCGACCACGAAGCGTGCCATCCAATCCCTCAACGGCGTGCTGGCCTCCCTCTCGCGATTCATCGCGAGATCGGCCCAACACGCCCTCCCGTTTTTCAAACTGCTCAGGAAAGAGACCAAGTTCGAATGGACGGAGGAGTGTGAGAAAGCCCTTCGCCACCTCAAACGCGTCCTCTCCGAACCGCCGGTACTGACGCGCCCCGCGACGGGCGAAACCCTGTATTTGTATCTGGCCGTCTCTAACGAAGCCGTCAGCGCCGTCCTCGTGAGCGAAGCCGGGGAAGAACAAAAGCCCATTTACTTCACTAGCAAAGCCCTCCACGGCCCGGAGGCCCGATACCAGCTGATCGAGAAAGTCGCCCTGGCCCTCGTAACAGCGGCTCGTCGACTCCGACATTATTTTCTAGCACACACCATCGTGCTCCGCACCGACCAACCCATCCGCCAGCTACTCGGCCGCCCCGACATGGCTGGGCGCATGCTGAAATGGTCGCTAGAGCTCTCCGAGTTCGACATCACATACGAGAGCCGGCATGCCATCAAGGCTCAAGCTTTGGCCGACTTTGTCGCCGAGATGACCACGCCTCCCAACCCTACCGCCGGGAACCACCTCTGGACCATCTTTGTGGACGGCTCCTCCAACTCCACGGGGAGCGGCGCCGGCATCGTCCTCGATAACGACGAGGGTACGGTCATCGAAGTCTCCCTCACGCTAGCTTTTCCAACGACTAACAACCAGGCCGAATACGAAGCATTTCTCGCCGGCCTTCGCCTAGCATCCGACCTGGGAGCCAGGGACATCCGAATCTACACGGATTCCCAGCTAGTCGCTTCGCAAGTCCGAGGCGAATATCAAGCAAAAAATGACACCCTCGCCGGATACCTCGCGCTCATCAATGAAAAACTACGAGGGTTCGACTCAGCAGAAATTCAGCACGTTCCTCGGGAGCAGAACACCCGCGCTGACATCCTCTCCAAACTAGCAAGCACCAAGAAACGAGGCGGTCACAAATCGGTCATTCAAGAAATCTTGTCCCAACCAAGTACCAGCCCGACCACCACACCCCTCGACATCAACGCCATTGGAGACACGGACTGCTGGATGACCCCCCTCCACACCTACCTCAGCACCGGCCGTCTGCCGGCCAGCTCTAGCGAGGCCAACGCAACGAAACGACGGGCCTGCTCGTACGTCCTCCTCGAGGGACGACTGTACCGCCGAGGCTTCGCAATCCCACTCCTCAAATGCATAGATAAATCCCAGAGTACGGCCGTTCTAGAAGAAATCCACGAAGGTATCAACGCACAGCACCTCGGCGGCAGATCCCTGGCGCGCAAGGCCCTACGCGCGGGCTACTACTGGCCGTCAATGCAGTCCGACGCGAAAGAGCACGTCAAACGGTGCGATAAGTGTCAACGACACGGAGACATGCACCTCGCCCCCCAACCGACCTCGCCTCCCTCTCATCTCCATGGCCGTTCGCCTGGTGGGGACTGGATATCCTCGGACCCTTCCCCCTCGGTTCATACCAGAACAAGTACCTCATCGTGGGAGTCGACTACTTCACCAAGTGGATCGAGGCTGAAGCTCTGGCCAAAATCACCGCCCACAACATACTCTGATTCTACAAACGCAACATCCTCGCCAGATTCGGGGTACCGCTCGCCATCGTCACCGACAACGGCACACAATTTACAGACAAAAACTTCCGCGACTTCGTCACCAACCTCGGGACCAAACATCACTTCGCCTCGGTCGAACATCCTCAGACGAACGGCCAGGCGGAGTCGGCGAACAGAGTTATACTCAGAGGACTCAGACGACGCCTCGGAGACGCCAAACGAGCATGGGTCGAAGAACTCCACAGCGTCCTCTGGGCATACCGTACTACTCCTCACTCAACCACAGGGGAGACCCCATTTCGCCTCACGTACGGAACCGAGGCCGTGATACCGGTCGAAATCCGCGAACCGTCCAGACGAACGGAAGCTCCCCTGGACGCCGACGACAACGATGGCTCCCTCCGAGAAGAGCTCGACCTCGTCGAAGAAATCCGCGCAGGAGCAGCTCTCCGGGAAGCCCGGCTAAAGCAACAAGTCACACTTCGCCATAACCACAAAGTCATAAAACGCGATTTTCAAACTGGCGACTTAGTCCTACGCAGAAACCAGAAAGACTCCCACGAGGGCAAACTGGCGGCGAACTGGGAAGGCCCGTACCGAGTTCGGGACAAAACGGAGCATGGGGCCTATTACCTCGAAAACCTGCACGGTGAACAATTAGCTCGACCATGGAACGCCGCGAAGCTTAAGCGGTACTACAGTTAACACATTGCCCGCGACGACCAATCGTCCCGACCACTGGGGGGGCGACATGGTACCACCGCACACCCCCGCGTCCACCAACGACCAAAGAAAGCAAGCCCTGCCTCTCGTGTGCGCGGGCAGAAGGCCTTGCTCGGCAGGGAATACCTCGACCGAGGCTCCTCGCCGCCGTACCAAAACAGGCAGGACACCCAGCTCGCGATGGGCCGTCCACGCCCCGGGGAAAACTACCCCCGAAACGGCCCGGCTACATCCCCGGCCAAACCGGCCAGTTCCCTACACTACCGGTAACAAATTGTCGAGCTAAACACACCGAGCGAACACTTAGAAAATCTACAAGAAATGTCGTACACATCAAAGGCATTCGAACAAATACGAAAAACGAGCATAAAACAACATGCAAATAACGAGCGCACACTTAGAAAATCCATGATAAATATATTTAACAAAAGCGGGCACCAGCCCAGTAGTCAATAGTACAAGAACGAGCACGCAGGCCCAAAGCAAAAGATAAACACCGGCACGCAGGCCACAAAAACAACGAGCACGCAGGCCCGGCAACCTATGCTTCCTCGTCCGCTCGGTCAGCAGCCACGGTTTCCTCCTCGGGGATAACAAAATAAGGATCGATCACCCTCCCATCAACAATCTCGTGGTACGGCCCTATCCCGTCCACGACCAGCTCGACACCAGGGTTGGCGACCTGAATCTGCTCGACCGCATTCTTGAACCCGACCTCAACGGCTTCCAAACAATCGCTCTCCAACACCCGAATACGGGCGATCAAGTCAGCACGAGTAATCAAACGCCGATCCCCATCAGTCTCGTCCTCGGCCGGACGAACAACGCTGTCCAAAACTTCCGTACGAACCTTCAGCGCCTGCACCTCGGCCGTCGCTGTCCCCAGCTTCTCCTCCAGCAAAGTCACCTTCCCCTCAGCACCCTCCGCCCGTTTCCGCTCCTCGGCAGCATCCTTCTGGCTCTTCTCCAACTCCTCAGTGAGCTTGGCCAACCGCGACTGCGTGAAAGTGAGATCCCCTTGCAGTTTGGACAGCTCAGCAGCGGAGCAGCCCTCCTCGTTCAGCACGAGAGCCGTCGTAAACGTCCGCATCATCGCGGCCAAGTCCTCAGCCAGGACACGTCGACGGGCCTCCCGATCAGCCTGGCGAACAGCCTTCACCTCCCCGGCGGAAACAGTGGGGGAACGGGAACCATGAAAATAGCCCGGGTGCTGGTGGCAGGGAGGGACAACATAACCTTCCTCGGCGGCGCCGACCGTCAGATCCACCACCCGAGGCTCCTCGGACCTTTGCCTCTTCGACATCCCTTGAGACACAGGGGATTGGCTCTCTTGAGGCGACGAGGACGAAGTTTGCCCCCCGTGCGTCGCGACCTCCTGACCGACCAGCTGACTCACCCTCGTCCTCGGGACCCCGGCACTCCTGGCAGCACGCAACTGCTTCACCCGCTCGTCGACAGTAGACATGTTCGCTGCAAAAACAAAGAAATAGGTTAGCGACGATAAAAAAACCCCGACCACGAGGGAAAACGAGCATCCCTACCTAGATAATCCAGAGCGGCCGCCCCAGTCGCGCAGCCGAGCAAAGTCTTAGTATTTATCAGACGCTTTTTGGTGCGTATGTTCCCCTGGGCATCGAGGATATACCGACCGTCGGGCGTCACCAGCTTCGACGGGGGAAGCGACCGCACAAAGGCAATTATTTTCAAATAAGCGGCCATGTCCTTCTCCTCGAGGGTTCCCGCCCGGACGATATACCTATCCGTCCCTCGACTGAAATGCTCCGAGGTCCACAGTAGATGTATCTTAGGAAGCCACGCACGGAACCGCTGGCCATCTACCGTGCGCTCTCCCTCGTCGAAGAGAGTGTCCGAGCCATGCTGCGTGATCGGTTTGACGAGGTAGAACCGACCTTTGAAGTCTTTGACAGAATCGCTATACGCTTTGAAAATTTTGGTCGACTGTTTGAAAGAGACCCATCCGTGACGACCTCGCACCGTCTGCCGCTGCAAATGAAAGATGCGGAAGAATAACGGCACCGTCGGCTCCACCGAAAGGTAGAAACACACCACCTCGAAAGCCTGGATGAAGGCCAAAGCATTTGGGTGAAGCTGAGACGGGGCAAGACGCAGCCAGTCAAAAAGCCCCAGATGGAAGGCGGAAAACGGTAACCGGAGCCGAGCTTCTTTAAAATAAAATTCATACATCGGGAACATCTTCCGCCCATATCGCGAACAGATCCGGTGGTGCTCTTTCGGGCGGTACACCTGCCAGTGTTGCGTTTCTCCTATCGGCGTGTCCTCGACCGTGGCGTACACGTCGGACGGATCGACCACAAAGCAAGAGGGGATGGAAAGTGGCTCCTCGGCCGCCCACTCCTCGGGCGAGGAGATACGCCCGTCGTCATACTCCGGGACCTCGGGTTCATTATCTTCAACCATTATCCCCGGCACCAGAGCCGACATCTACACCTGAAAGCAGAGGACATCGGTGAATTCGATAGCCAGGATCAAATCCACCCTTCCACCGCAAGTCAAGTGAAAGGGCGACAAAGGCCGAGGGGCGACGAGCAGACATTCGCTCCCCGTCTACCCTCCTCGGGGATCGAAGAACGACCCCTCAGCCCCTTCGGGACGGCCGTCGGAGAAGATACTTCTCCCCGGAGCATTCATCAGAAAAAGCCCCCGTCCTCGGGGCATTCATCGGAGAAAAGCCCCCGTCCTCGGGGCATTCATCAGAAAAAGCTCCTGTCCTCGGGGCATTCATCGGAACTAGCCTACCGTCCCCGGGACATTCATCGGAAGGCTCGCCAGACGCGGCGGAACTCGCGTCCCTCCTCGGGGCGTTCATCCCGCCCCGACCACACGTTCCAGTTAGACGACGGAAATAAAAAGAGAGGGAAAAGAGGAACTCACTTGTAACGGCGGCGGACGGAAGAAAAGAGCAACGGCACGGCGGCGATCGGTGGCAGGCGGCGGACGAGCAGAGACGATAAAAGATTAGCAGGGAGAAAAGTAACAGAATGAACGAGGACCGCCATATTTATAACCCGGCGCGGGACACGAAGCGACTCTAGGCTCATTAATGACATAGGCTAGCCGCCCCTACGACCGCTTAGCACAAGACACGTGGAGGCAACCTGACAGTCGCGTCCCTTCACCTGCCTCTTCCCCGTTCTACCGACCACCGGAGCCCTTCGTGCGAGTCCCCACTCCAGACACGACGACCTTAAGTCCTCGCTCTTCTCCAGAGCTTCGACTTGGGGGGCTCCTGTTCCGGTATGGGCCTCACCTCGGCAGGCCCAATACCAAAGGCGGCCCAGCAAGCGAACTGGGCACCCCCGGCACGCGCCTTCGGACGAGCAGGGCTGGACGGACGGGCTCAAGCTACCGCTCCACGTCCCTTTTTGGCGTTCATCACGCCGGACGAGCAAGACCACCCCGGGCCCCCTCCGCGGGGAGAATAACGTGCTCGGCGCACGTTCTCCACGTGCTCCCCTCCGCGGGGACACGTCATCGGCCAACTGCCCACCTCCGAAAGAGCAGGTCAAACCCACTTTCCGGAGATCTAGGAGCGGTTGAACTAGGGCGAAGACCACGTCCTGGTCTTCACTACGCCACGTAAGCCCTAGCAGTCATTAGGGTTGGGCCTGGTCGTCCAGCCCACCTCGAATGACCGTTGGCCCAGCGCTGGGGTCTCTCTATAAATACCCTCTTCTTCAAGAGGGTCAGGTAACTCTTCTTGCCCCTTTCCTGTACTATTGCTTCCTCTCTGTCCAACTTCTTACTTGGGCGTCGGAGTGCTTTGCAGGTACACCCCCCTCCTCGTTCTCACCCCGACGAACAGATAACAGCCCAACGGTGTGTGGCCAGTCCGTGATTCCTCCTGATCAGGTCAGATCAATACGTATTGATAAAAATAACTCCACACTCCCTCTTTTAATATTAAATTAATATTAATCTATTAGTTATTTCACATTGACCCAAACTCATTCTTAATCTCACCTCATTTCCTTATTTTTCTCATTATTCTTAGTTTCCACTCAAATCTTATAAAACAAATATTTTCTATTATTTTTAATTAATTAAATTAAATTAAGCTCTAATTAATTTCTGCACACCTCAATTACACCCACAATATTCCCCAAACACACAAATAATTGAACAAAAATCAATTTCAATCCAATGAAAAATAAAAATCTGAGAAACAGGGTGTTACATTCATTGCCTAAGTTAGATCGGTGCAACAACTCATATGATGTCACTTCCATCAACACGCAGATGGAAATTATTTGAGATTCTGATTCCTTGAAATGCAATCTTCTCAATGGCACCTGGAGAGATGTAACCTTAACATGTTACGTGGGCCTTCCTCGACTCTCGGACACTTTCTACCAGAACTTGGTGAAGAAACTAGTCCATTAGTTTGCAACAAACAAGCACGGAAAGTTGTTCAGCTCTAGCCTTTTCAATATTCATCAAGGCCCTTGTGAATCTATGAGGGAGTATCTAGCGCACTTCAATGAGGCGACAATCAAGTCCATCCACCCCAAGAATGAAAGGTTCGTATAAGCATTTCAAAATGGGCTAAGGATGAGACACTTTAATGAATCCCTTTCCTGGAGGCACGCGACTTCTTTGAATGAGGTAGTGAGAAGTGTAAAATGTTATAATAAAGAATGAGAAAAGCAATGTTGAAAAGAATACCATGAATGTTAAAGACCGTCGTTAGTAACTTGATAGCTCACAACAGTCACGAAAAATCACTACACCTTTCCCATCAGAGATAAGGTGGAGTTTTAGCGAAGCAGAAAACCTGTAAAAAGCTTTACACCTTTGAACACTCTCTGTGAGAATATATGGCTCACGTCATATGTCATGGGACCTGAGCCTAGCATATGGTGCAAATTCCACAATGTCAAGGGGCACCACACTGGGTATTGATATCAACTGAAGAAAAAGATAGAGAGTCTCATCCAAGAAGGCCATCTAAAGATATATGTTAGGGGAAACACCACCCAAACTCCAAGTGGATCCATCTCTTTAGGGTTAGACACCTCTAAAATTCCCGAGTTCAAAAAGGGAAAGGAACCAAGTAAGGGGCAAGGATAGAATTGTACGCCACATCCTTAATACTATTGCGTAATACTATTGCATAAGGATTTGTCGAGGGCGAAGAGACTAGTTATACCCGCAAAAGATACGCTCGTCAAATCCTAACCATCGAAGGCTCTCACACTAATTATGATTTAATCGAGATGGAAGTTTTGGAGTCAAAGATCGCCTTCTTTGAGAAAGATGATGCAAACATCCACCCACATGATAATGACATCATGGTTATAACCGTAAGGTGTGGCTATTGGGATATTAATAGGGTACTGGTTGATCAGGAAAGCTTTGCAGACATCCTCTATTGGGACGCCTTTGAAGGGTTCCACTTGGACATTGACGACCTCAAAGTGTTCCAAGGATCATTCGTGAGATTCTTAGGAAATCAAGTACATATGAAGGGTTATACATGCACATTCCTCATATAACATGATTATAAAGCTGAGGAGGATGCCACGCAGATCAAGGTAAGATATCTGGTTATACGTGCACATTCCTCATATAACATAAGTATAGTGTTGTCTGCTTTTAACCAATTTGGAGGCGCCATATTTACACTATATTTGTGCATGAAATACACACTCTATAAGGGCGAGTGGAGGTTATCTAAGGGGATCAAGAGATCTCCCAAAAGATTTACGTTGAGAGCCTGAAGTTAAAGAAGACTATGGTTGTGGGAGTGAACATTATAGACGTGAAGGGACTAAGCTACAACATGTACATTTTTTTCTTCATCTTCCTATCTTCTCTACTCCTCGCCTATACTTATCCTTCTTTCCCCTCTGTCACCTCTCCTTCTCCATATACTTCGTCATCTTCTCCTCTTCCTCGTGCCTCTTTTTTCCTTCTCAATCCCCCCATCTCTTTCTCCCCTACCTCTGCTTATCCTCATATGCCTTTGCTCGACCTCTATTGCCACCTTCTTTCTCCTCTGCCTTTTTTTCTCCTCATTCACATATCTTCTTTTGGTGGGCCTCTCTCTCTCTCACATTGTCGATGTATATCTCCTCCTCAACTTATCCTTCTCTCTCTTATGTTTTTGTCTATCATTCCTCTTTTATCTCTTCTCCTTCCATTCCTCTTTTCTTTCCAACCGGATACCATGAATCTCCTTTTTTATCCAAACATTTTCGTCATGATTCAGGGAAACTTCAAGATAAATAAACCCAAGGTGTAACCAAATATTTATAGAATCTTTACCATCACGCAAACAATGAAGGAAAGTCTCTTCTTGGAGGTCACATCTAAAGCGCATAATTGATGATGGCATATTGTAATGGTGAAGTAGAATGGAATCAGAGTTGTGACAAGCAAGCTTAAAAAGAAACCTGATCTGTGATTACCATATCCAATGCTAAGACTGGGTTTCTAAATTAAAATCATGTAAACTTTCTTTGTTGCTAAGGATGTAAGAGTAGTCACTCTTAGTAGTATAAGTACCACATATATGATCAAATTAAATGAAGACATTTTAAGTGTGTTAAAGTTGAGACTTTTATGGTGACCTGATGTGATGAGGTCATCCGGTGTACTAGTGGTCGATATGGGAAGGTGTCATGGAGTAATCTTTAACTGCTAGATTAGCATCATGGATATGAACATAGTCAACAAGAGCAACTAAGGAGACAAAAGAAGAAATGTAACTAAAAGTTGTAAATTCCATTATGATAAACGTGGACAAGCAAAACTAAATATTTGGTCGAATTTGAAAGAGAGAAAACAATGCATTTTAACTTAAATCCACGGATGGCGTAGTAAACACAGAAAACAATTCAGTTTGGGTTCATATTTTCTAATAAATCTGAACGCCCCTTCGAAAAATTGTTTCAAAACAAATAAACGCTGCTTAGAAAAGATCACCAGAACCACATAATAGCAATTCACTCCTATATGTCGAATAATATTCCGGAAATTCATAGGTCAAGAAAAAATTCATATTATCACTGTAAATCTACAATGTTTTTCATAAAATAAAATAACCAAATTAATGATAGACTAAAACCCTAGATCAAAGAAAAAGGGAAAAACAGAACAATTCAAGAGCTGGTGAATTTGGTAACGGCCTTGGTACCCTCAGAGACTGCGTGTTTAGCCAATTCACCAGGAAGAACCAGCCTAACAGCGGTTTGAATTTCCCGAGAAGTAATCGTTGGCTTCTTGTTATACCTAGCCAACCGAGACGATTCTTGAGCGAGTTTCTCAAAGATATCGTTGATGAAACTGTTCATAATTCCCATGGCCTTGCTTGAAACACCGATATCGGGATGAACCTGCTTCAGAACCTTGAAGATGTAAATCTTGTAGGTTTCAATGCTCTTCTTGGTTTTCTTTTTCTTCTTGTCGGATCCTCCTTCTTTTGAGATCTTCTTCTCGGCCTTTGGTTTCTTCTCGGCGGGGGATGCGGCGGGTTTCTTCTCCGCTGGTTTCTTCTCGGCCTTTGTTGGAGCCATTGTTGTTGATAGGAAATTGGGGATTTTACGAAAAAAGGAGAGTTGCGAATACAGAGTGTGATGAATGATTTATGGGGAATGAAGAGAATGTATATATAGGGTTGTGAAAGGGGTTTTGATTGGAAGGAGTAACTTCGCGCGGATCGGCGACGTGGAGTTTTATATTTCGTTGATTGAGATTTGTTTGATTAACGGTGGGAATTGCAATTCTTTTTTTCTTTCTAAGGATTCGTCATTCGAGACCAACGTGTTTGTAAACATTCAGACTTATCTTTCAAATACTAATTATAAAAAATTTTATCTCATATTCTTGCCGATATATTAATATCCCTATATTTCGTTTAAAATGTCAATTTTATTCTTGTTTAATATTAATTATTTTTTTCTACTTTTTATTATTCATATCAGCTTTCTAAAATTTAGATCCAATCAAAATCGCATTAGCAAACTTCTATCATGAATTTTGGTATATTTTTTTTCTAGAAGACTTAGCCAGAGAATTCCGATTTATAACAAAACATGACAGAACTAGGACAAAACACAAACATTTTGATTTGACTTTAAGAAATAACAGAGTCATGACAGATGTTGTAACATCTGCAGACTGACAGAACAATTTGTCCAACCATTTAAATTCTGCATAATTTTAAATGCAGAAATATAAATAACACAATGAATTGTTAACCCAATTCGATGAAAACATCACCTACATCTGGGGGCTACCAAGTCAGGAAGAAAATCCACTATCAGTAGTATCAATTGAGAGCTAAACTCCCCCGTTTGCAACCCTTGACTTAATCCTTACCAGTGCAGCTTCTACCTAGGACACTCTTATATATGAGACACTTATCACTCCCCCTTAATCACAGCAGTGATAACAACAAATGAAAAAGCTTTAGAAGACACTCTTCAAAGACAATACTTGATCTTGCTTAACAGCTTCAATCAAGAACAATATACAACCTAAATATGTCTACCACGACGCATCAAAAAATACAAAGGGTGACTTACAAAGTCACACACAAGAGACTCTCAAATCCCTAAACCTTTATTTGCACCCAAGATCTTCTTCTTGTGAATACTTGTCTTCTTTAGGTCTAGCAAGTCCTTATTTATAGACTCTTCTAGTATGGGCTTGGACTTTAATAAAAACTATCTCAGATTTGATAAAATCAAATCAAATAATTCTTCAAATCTTTTAATAATTACCACCAATTCATATTTGATCAAATCAAATCAAATCAAACTCCAAATCTTCTCATAATTAAAACTAACTCAGATTTGATTAAATCAAATCAAATTAAATCAAACTCCAAATCTTCACATTGTAAATCTTTTGCAGAATCTTCTTTATAAAAATAGGAATAAATATTTTATAGTTTCCTAAAAAATCTCAAAGATCCTTTTTATGAAATCCAATTAAATATGCACTTTGTTCCTAATAAATCTCATTGACCTGCGCATAGTGATGAGGTATATCCAAGAGGATCTCATTAAATCAAAATACATATGTCAAAAGATATAAAATAGCAGCGCCTGCTGTACCAGACCAAGATGTCATGACATATGTCTGAAACATATGACAGTAGTACTGTCATAACAGTTGATGAAGATGTTAGAACATCTTACTTAACATCAGTGTAGAATCGTGTTTTACCAAAATTTAGCCAATCATAGAACCATGGAACTAACAAATGTCACTCGGATCACGCAAATATATAAGTATAAGAGTGTGATTAAAAAAGAGATAAGAGGTCCTATAAGTGAGATACAACAGTTGTTTAGACTTATTGAGGCTGAGTTGCCAGAGGAGTAAGAGGAGGATGAGGAGACTGATTCCGGAGAGCGACCAAAGCATTGAGTTTCTCTATCCCAGCCCTGAGGGTTGTCACCTTTTCACGAAGTTCACGATTTTCTTGCTTTAAATGATCCATTTTCCTTTGATAGTTAGCTCGGGTGTTGTACGAGTGAGACAACTTGACTTCTGAGAATACCAAGAGAAAAGTAATAAGATACCTGTAAAACTCTCAAAAGCAAGACTAGATGCAGAATGATGCATGATATGCAATACAAATGTTTTTATTCAGTTTTCAAGGAACTTTAAGATACCATAAAGCAATTGCAAACATCATAAAGAAATAACACTTTTGAAATACTTGAAAATCTCATTTCATTGATAATTGAAAAGGATTACATTTGGAAGTACAAGTCACAAAGGATCCTAAATACAAGGGGAAAAGCTAGATCCTAAGGAATCACGTCCGAGGATGATCCAACTCCAAGTTAATACTTCCTTCTGAGCCTTTTAATCTCCCTCTCATAAGTATCCTTCATGCTGGCTTTCTCCAACACAAGTTGATCCACAATGCCCTTCTAAGCACCTGAGGTAGGAGGATGAGATGATGAAATGCTAGAAGAAAATAAATTATCTCTATGTGTTTTCACAACATGTTGCTCAAGAAACTCTATCAAATCATTTTTTTTTCCTTCAACTACTTCTACAAATCTATCTTTTCTAGGTTTGAAGCATGAAATTTGTATTCCCACATATCCTTCTCTTGCTTCATCTTAGTTAAAGCTTCTTGAAGTTCTTTCACATATTCAGTAAGAATGGTGAGTGGTTTGGCAACCACTAGTGACACAGGCTTCTCAAAAGAATAAGCATCTTGAGCTCCCTTGCTCTCTCCTTCACCCGAGCTCCCTTGCTCTCTCCTTCACCCAAAGAGCATAAGATTTCAAAGCTACCCAATTTTGTTTTTCAATTTCTCCCATTCGCTTCCTGTGAATGTTTTGTCAAGCATGAGCCATCATCTTCTTCAAACCTTGAGTACCTTTCCCTTCTTGGAAAAACAAACCCTCCAACATAATATTACTAAGTTTATCCTTCAAGGTATATCCAAGATTACATCTTGTTAAACTAGGGTTGTAGTTGATTCCACCTTATGTAGCAAGAAGAGGTACGTTAGAGAACTCCTCATAACTATCAATGATCTTGATATTATCATCATAGAAGAATACCAAGTAATATCAGTATTGGTAATGAACATGATCCTTTGATACCACCTCAACACAACTCTTGTTTTCCTTGAAGATAGGTGATTGTGGCAAGTGCGAAATAAACCACTTGTACAGTAAAGGTGCACAGTATACAATAGCGTTGTTTCCCTTAGAAGTCCTATGATAGATAGAGAAATAAGTATCGTCAAGCAAAGTCGGAACAGGATTCCCAATCAAAAATATTCAAATAGCTTTAAAATCAACAGAGTTATCAATGTTAGGGAACAAGATCAATCCATAGATAAATAAAGCCAAAATAGCCTCAAAAGCCATCATGCTACTAGCACTAGCAAAAGAAGTAACTTATTCATTTTAATTACTTTTATTTTTGTTTTTGTCAAAATATCTAGAAAAAATAATTAGAGAAAAATAAATAATCATTTGATTTTATTTGCTTTATTAGAAAATATTTATATTTTATTTAATTTAATTTTTTTAACTCAATTTAATCATCTAAATATATAGGGACTTTTTTGGCATTTGCATTAAATCAAAATCCTAAGTATGTGAAAGCTTGACTCATTGCCCATTCGATCAAAATAATCAAGGGTCTCAATTTTCCCAATCACCATACAAGGATCACTATCCATGTCTATTCTCTCCACCAATCAAAATTAAGGGAAAATGCAAAAAAATAACATGGAAAGAAAAAGGATGGAGAGGTAATGTGAATAAACTATTAATGCAAAAAGCCACCAATAGGATAGGATCCACTTGTATTAAGGTCCATCTCTCTCAAATTTGGGAAAATTCACACACACAAAAAAGGTAACAATTCACTCAGACGTTTGGAGGTTTGTCCACCCATGTATATCAATCCCCGCAATTAATTCTTCTTCCCTTAATAGCATATGGGGGACCACATTCATATCCTTTTCTCTCTTTAACATTAATAAAAACAGAAATAAAAAGAAAAGAATAGGAAAATGATGGTAAAAAGAGAAAAAAAGGTGTGAATGAGAGGCACTTGAAGGGGGTCATTCCTTTATAAAAATATTTTTATAACAAAATCGAAAGAAGAAGAATATTGGATTCTCACATTCCATGAAAACCTTGAATGATCAATCTTGGGGCATACATCTTGAACCGTTTATTCTTTATTTTGTCTTAAAACACTTAATTCAAACATGGATTAAAAAAGAAAACTGGAGTCTCGCATTCCATGAAAACCTTGAACAATCAACCCCGAGGCACACGTTTTGCTCTTACCAAATGTTCGTTTTCCACAAACAAATTTCATAAATGCTTCGATGAAAAAGGAACATTGGATTCTCGCATTCCATGAAAACCTCGAACAATCGGCCCAAGGAACACGTCTTAGACTTACCGAGCATTCGTCATCCTCCTAAAAACAATTCAACCAATCAAACCTATCTTTTCTCTTCCTCGTGCAATCGAAAACCTTTTCACAAATAAACAATGTTTTATCCATTCTACCGCGATACAAACAAACACTTAAGTCTCCCATGCGCGAGCTTACAAATAAAGTTTAACCGCTAGAACATGACCAAGAAAGATCTTTTCTTTGGCAAAACAAACAAATACTTAAGCCTTCCATGTGCGAGCATAAAAACAACGTTTAACCAGTGGAATGTGACCTAAACATTTGTTCACTAAAATCAACCAACCAACACTCATTTCTACCAATAACTACGTAACTTTGAGTTTCCCATCACACATGAGGATACGTAGGAGCGAGATTCAATATCTCGTCAAGCAATATAAACAAAAAAAAACAAAATATCTTTTTACTTGTACATAACTACATTGCTTTGAATTCCTCATCGCACCTTAGGATATGTAGGAGCAAGACCTGAAATCTTGTCAAGCACCATAATAAAAACCTTTTTACGACCCCTTTTCTTTTTCTTTTGAATCCTTTTGATCACTCAAGTAAAATAAATAACCTAAGCTAACATTCAATTGCAAATTTAGCTAAATGGTTCTCGTTGAGTACAACAAACGTGAGGGGTGTTAATACTTTCTCCTTGCGTAATCGACTTTCGAACGTGAATTTGGTTGCGACGACCATTTTCTATTTATTTTAAGGGTTTTATAAATATTTTCCCTTTCCTTATTTGGAATAAATAAATTTCGGTGACGACTCTATTCAATCATTTTCGCGAGCGTTTTGCATCCTCGCGAGGTTTGTGTTTTTTTTTTAATGCAACAAGAGGTCCAAGAAGAAAAATCCTAGAAGGCATTTCTATATATGGAGACTCAATTCTCATGTGTTAAAAAAAGTTTTGTGTATTAGATTAAGTTCAATATGCATAGGATTTGTGAGTCTTTGTTTCTTGTATTTCACGCCAATGCCATCACAAGGATTAGTGTTTAATCTTTGTGTACACCACTATATGTTTCAGTAACTTGACATAGTTATTGATTTGTCTTAGTTGAGTTGTAAATATTTGTTCCAAGATACTAATTCTATAAGCTTGAGAATAAATTGGTTGTGTTGAATGTACATCACACTATTGCTTTAGTCACGTGGTATAGTGTTGATATTGTTTAGTTGAGTTGCATTCAACATTCTTGAATATTTTTATTGAGTTTGTCACTTGGAACTTGTGATTAAAAGAAAGTGAAAGGGATTCTCATATTTATCGGGAGACCCAAATAAAAAGTCACTAGGCTTAGGAAGAGGCATTTAACATCATGGGGTTGATGTTCATAGAACATAAATTATACTAATATGTAGTTTTGGATTTCCTTTATTGGGTATAATGCCTTCCAAATATAAGTGTAGTCTCACCGAATCGGGTCACCGATTCTCTTGTGTTATTTTATCGGTTTTTGCATTATGTCATTATTGTTTTCATATTGGTTTTAACAAGTTCGATTAGTTATCCCAACACCGTGTCCAACATTTATCCTCTCAAGAATAGAGTTTCAATTACATATCTTTGTTCCCCAGCAAGCCCAACCACGCTTGGCGCGACCGTCTCTCCAGACTCTCTCATGTCCCCAATATTCTGCATACATATTGCATCACATACATACCCTAAACCATAGCATACTTCCCCAGCTCTTGCATCTCCGCGTGCCAGCATTTGCATTTGCATTTCCATTCGTTATGAAATATCATTCTTTCATCAAGCATTAGCATATGCAAGTCAAGGTCCAAGATCAATATCGTAGATCTCTCAAAACTATCTTTAGCCCAGTCAGGGCATCTTTTGCAATGCGTGGGTTTCCCCCCACGAAATTCAAGGATATCAAAACAAGGTTCAGCCCAGCCAGGGGCATCTTTTTCAAGGCCATGGGCATCTCCCATGATGTTATTTCAACCTTAGGGTTGATCAGTTTTCAAGATGATATTCGGCCCAATCAGGGGCATCTTCTTCAAGATCGTGGGTGTTCCCCACGAATTTGTTCAACCTTTTGTTGGACAAACTCGATAGCTTTAAAGCAGCCATCAGCCCAATCATGGGAATCTTCTACAAGACCGTGGGCGTTCCCCACGAAGTTATTCAACCTTTTGTTGAGAAAATTCAAGAGTTTTGAAGTGACGTTCTGCCCAGCCAGGGGCATCTCCTTCAAAGTCGTGAGTGTTACTCACGAAGTGGTTCAACCTTTTACTGACCAAGATCAAGAGTTTTAAAGCAAAACTCAGCCTAGTCAGGGGGATCTTCTCCAAAGTTCATGGGCGTTCCTCATGAATCTATTTCAACCTTTCATTGTCAGAGTTATGACCCCCAAACAAATCAGTGGGCGTTCCGTATTGATTTATTTCAATCTAATCTTCCTCTTGGGCGTCCCCTAGTGAGTTGTCTCCAAAAGACCTGACCTTTTGTCAAGTTTCTTACTATCTTCCTTTTGGTTATGGCCAAACCTTGTTAGTTCAGCCTAGTCTGCATCCTTTTGGTGTTGGTTGCCTTCAAGATTGGGAAGTTATTATCATCCTTTTGGTGGTAGTAACTTATGTGTCGCTTTATCATCCTTTTGGTGATGGGTCTGTCATCCTTTTGGTGCCAGATTGTGCGAGTCTTGCTCTATCATCCTTTTGGTGTCAGGGTTGTGTGGGTTTGCTATATCATCCTTTTGATGATAACAACCTGTATGTATTGCTCTATCATCCTTTTGGTGATGAGTCTGTCATCCTTTTGGTGCCAGATTGTGTGAGTGTTGCTCTACCATCCTTTTGGTGTCAGGGCTATGTGGGTTCGCTCTATCATCCTTTTGATGATAGGAACTTGTGTATGTCGCTCTATCATCCTTTTGGTGGTGGGTTTGTCATTCTTTTGGTGCTAGATTGTGCGAGTGTTGCTCTGCCATCCTTTTGGTGTCAGGGTTGTGTGGGTTTGCTCTATCATCCTTTTGATGATAGCAACCTGTGTGTGTCGCTCTATCATCCTTTTGGTGATGGGTCTGTCATCCTTTTAGTGCTAGATTGTGCGAGTGTTGCTCTACCATCCTTTTGGTGGTAGTAGCCCGTGTGTGTGTTCGTCCCATCATCCTTTTGGTGATGGTGACCTTTTGCTAGTTATTCACTGTCTACTCGAGGGTAGACTTTGATCTGTTATTTCTTTTCCCAAACACCTTCTTTCTTTTTGGACAAATTTGGAGTTTTTTTCATATCTAATTATCTTATACCTCAAAAGAATGAATGCTACAACAATTCATCTTATTGGGTTTAAGCCAATTAGATATGGGCATCTGTCATACCCCAAATTTGTCTACATGTATTTAAATTTGCATCCGTACATCCAACCACTGGCAATTAGTCACCCATAAAAAAAATATTTATGTTGCTTCTGCTTTTGATTTAAGCTCAGCTTTTCACAAGACTAGAGTGAATTACAGGTCATTTGGGGTTTATCTGTATATATGTGCAGGCTCAACAAGAGTTGAAAAGGAGCTAGGTCTGACCTATTCTTAAGTCAGACGAGTTTCATTTCAAGATTGGTCAGGATATCAGTTTGTGCCAAGTTCATAGTGCTCCAAGGTTGATAGTCATCAGAAGCTATCTCACTTTCCAGTCAAGGTTTTGGGCCGTGGGGTTCACGTCAAGTCATTATATTTTGGTTTTAAGGCCTATTCAAGGAATGTCACGATGCTTTGGTTCACCAAAATTCATCAGGTTTGAGATTGGTTCATCAATACAAGAGGCAAGGATTCAGGATTAACTCATGGCTATTCATTCCTCAAGATTAATTATAAGCCTTGATCATGTGATTCATATGCTTGTTCATTAGTTGAAGGAGAAGGCCATTTCAAGATTGATTCATTCTTAGTCAGTGTTCAAGGTTTGAATCAAGGTTTTGTTTCATTTTAAAATTAATTGAGGAATTCAAAGATTTGGAAGTCAAAGTTTCAGTTAACTTTGCTAGGCATTGTTCAAAGTTATGGGGTGTAAATTGAAATAAAGAATCCATTTCACAGTTAGGAGGCCCATGGTGTCATTCAAGTCCAATAAGGTTCACATGATTATTCTTTTCCAAGACGAGTTCATTTTAGTTCGTGATGGATCTACAAAGGGGTTTCAACTGTTGATTTTTGGTTTCATTAGCGCTCAAGTAATGAAAAAATTGGAAATTATATTCGTCCATGATCAAGTTCTTCATAAGATTGTTCAAGGCTAACTTGAAATTTGGTTTTGATGAAGAATTAAGCTTCAGAGTTGCATTACTTAGTTTTTGGATCCTATTCAAGTTTAGATACGACATTCATTTACATATTCAAGATGAATTCAAAAAGAGCGTTATGGATGTTAGTTTTGCTTCACTTTTGGCCAAGTTCTTTATAATAAATTCAAGATTGCAAGTTCAAGGGTTCAAGACCTATTCCATTTCAAGTTTCAATACCTCATAAAACCAAATTTCAAGTTTCTACACAATGTTGCAATTCTAGTTCGATTGTCAATAATAATCGAGATTCATGATTAAAATTACCAAGACTCCAAAAGTTTCAAGTCTAGTTTTCAATCAAAAATTGCAATTCAAGATACATGTCAATTTCTAAGTCTATGTCCAAACTTGTTCACATGACAAAATTACAAGGAATTCGGTTTGCAAGCATTTATGGTTACAAAGAAAAAAAATATGTATTTTTCTAAGGTAACTTTGAGGAATGCATCCAATTTTAAGTCTTTTGCCTTTCTTGATCATCCTCATTTCCTGCCTTGGTCTATAATTGTGTCAACCTACAAAAAACAAGATTGCCACTCTCAACCAAACCAAAACAATTCCATATTCATTTCAATCCATACATATTTCAAAACATTCTAAAATAAATTAAGAATCAATCATCCATGCCTCATAAACAATCCATCAAGTTCATGTTATTCACCATTCATTCACAACAACAAAAAAACAATTCATAAACCAACTCCTGTCATCACATTCATGTTCTATCTCATGTTACCACACCACAATTTAAAATCATATTTCATTCATCAAATTCAAAATTCCAATTACATCATGGACCACACAAAGATTCCAACATCATAAAATGACAAAAATTCAGAGAAATACAGAAAGTACAGCAGAAAATTCATCAGGGTACAACAGGTGGATTTCATGTTTTTGGCAAATCACATTCTGAATTCAAGAAAATAATAACAGACATACCAAAAACCGAAGATGCTTCAACAGATCCAAATATCACTGAATCCTAATTTCTACAGGATATAAACACCAGGCAGTAGGGATCATTAAAAAAACAGAGAAAGAAAAGAGAGATTTTGAAGGAAATAAAAAACGAAACTAACCTGCAGAACTCCCTGACCTTTGTGAAAGGCCTTCCGCCCTCTTTTCCAAACCAGACACACTACTGCAACAACCACACGACTTTTCATCTTCGGTTCAACCATCCCCCCATCTTCAAACATTCCAATTTACAGATCCTAAAACCACAAACCACCATCTCTAACCTATCCTTCGACACCTTATCATCATTGTGATTCACCTTTCCGACAGTAGTAACCATTACCAATAAATTCCACCGCCACTCTCGTAACACGACAAAATAAATCCATCGCCGTTGTTCAATCGTTACATGAATCACTGTGCCTCAACCATCTGCCATCAATGATTTAACAATAACGAACGAACATCATTATCACTATTATTAGAACGTGAACGGAGGAAGAATCAAACTGGAAGAGAATCTAAGCGAGTGAGTGAGAGAAACAGATCAAGGGACATATTTTTGATTGAGTAAGTGATTGGGTCGTGGGTTCGTTTTGAAACAGTTTTTTCCTTTTCTTCTGATCGTGTTGTTCATGAGCATGAGTGTGTATGCACTTTTGTTTTGCTAGTATGTCTATTTTGGGGTTTGTAACGGTTGTGTGTGTATCATAGGGTTCTTTAACCCTTTTCTTTCGTGTTGACCAACTCGGATTCAAACCCAAGGTGGGCCGAGCCAAGTTATTTTGATATGGGCTTCATACTGGCCCAACATTTTATCCTACACCTTCGGCCCCTTTGTTTTTTTTAGAAATATATATTAAAAGAACACAATCTTGTTTTAGTATTTATTTCTAAGTTGTTTTTTTAGTTTAATATTTTTATATTTTTGTTAGTGATCTTAGGATTAGTTTATTTATTTATTTATTTTTAGGATAATTTAAGTTTATTTTTGAGAATTAGATATTTTTTAGGATTAGAATTAATTTAGAATATGTGTTTTAATTAGTTTTTTAGGATTAAAATTAATTTAGAAGATGTGTTTTAGTTAGTACTTTTAGGATTTAGAATTAATATCTTAGTTAGTAATTTTAGGATTAAAATTAATTTAGGATTTTATATTTTGATTAGTAATTTTAGATTTAGTTTAACTTTTAGAATTAGCATAACTTTAAAGTTAGTTTATAATTTTAGATTTAGTTTAACTTTTAGAATTAGATTAATTTTGGATTTAGCTTTAGTTTTACCCCTTTTAATATAACTAAAATAATAAATATAAAAAAATGATTCATTATTATTATCCATTCACTATTAGCTGATTAACTTTCTTTTTAATTAATTTTGTTAGATGTCCATGTTTAATTTAACTAATAATTTTTGTATACATCTTTGTGAGATTTGACTTGTGTTCTTGAACCGGTCAACTTGACTATGTTTGTTTGTGTTTTGTGCTTACATTGTGATAATATTATTTTGAATTTTGTCCCCTAAAATATTTTCAAAATAAATTCTCAATTCACATTAATCCATTTTTTCACCCTGTAAGTCGATTGCTCCGTGCATCGCCATCAACCTACCCCGATCTATTCACTACCCTCTCTTTTCAAAACTTTTCTACATTTCTTTTTGTCTCCTTGAGTTTAAAAACATTGGTCTCGTACCAAGTGCATTTTCAAAACTCTTTTCCTAATAAACTTGGATGGTTGTGGAGTGGTTAGGCGAATACCTTGTCCTATCCCGAGTGCTTGACATTACCTTTAGGGTTCGCTGTCGTAAAGCACTTACCATTCAAGATCAAAACATCTTTAATAAGAGAATGAAGTTCTCTTTGTATTAAACTAAAGAGAGAGGATTGAGTGCAGACATCTTCCTCTCAGAGTATTAGGATACTCACTTTAGAGTGTGTGGTCTTGATAATCGTCTTTCAATACGAAGACATGACTATGTTCGTCACACCATTTTTACAATAAATCTTTTGAGATAAAGAATTGGATACTACATGCAAGGGGTTACTATCCGATGATCTATTTCACCCTTAAAAATAACTTCCAAAAATCAAATGTGACATCTTGCCTTGATGGCGAAAACCATCTCTTTTCAAAAGGATATGTTACGTCCATTCTACCGCAAACAAGTAATGCCTAAGACTCTGCAAGCGAGCTGCAATACACCTAACTGCTAGAATGTGCACGTTAGCATCATCCACAAAAATACCAGTAAAACGTAGGTCGAACTACGACTGCTCTGATTCTTCACTTATTTTAAGTGAAGATACGTAGGCACAAGGGCCCCAATCCTTGTCGAGCATACTTCCATATATGTCCGTAGTCCTCTGAACTACGTTGACTCTGGCTTTCTCATACCTGTTGAGAATACGTAGGCATAGGACCGCGAGGTCTTATCGAGCCTCTTTTCCCTGTTTCCAACCTTTCTCTTTCCTCTTAGAACACTCTTTATAGCAGTATCTTTTAGCAAATACCTTCACGCATATCCAAACAAATGGTTCCCATCGAGTACAATAGATGCGAGGGGTGCTAATACCTTCTCTTCGCATAACCGGCTTCCGAACCCTTTCTCTTGGTTGCGAGATCATCTTATCTGTTTTCTCCTTGGGGTTTTCTCGATGTTTTCCTTTCCCCTTTTGGGATAAATAAAGTTCGATGGCGACTCTTCTGTCTTTCCATTTTCACCTCTCCATCGTTGCATTTTCGAGTAGCGACAATATCCATTTGTTCTCTAAATAATTTGTTATCATCAAAACCCAAGGGATATGAATAATCTTGTTCCAACAATCTCCCACTTTTTGATGATGACAAAGAAATGTATTTAAGAATAATAGTTGATTAGTTTTAACTAACTTGATAACATTAGAGTCTGAGGTTTGTAAGCCCCCCCTGAGTCTAATAGTCCAAAGATTGAATTTTGTAAGCTCCCTCTAAGTTTTATCCAAGTTAATTTAAAATTATTTTGATGAAACAAAAAGATCAGATGAAAGTAATATCAAAATAACTGAATAGTTAGAGTTCAGGTAAATTAAAAGAATTAAAATACTTTTATTCTTCTTAAATACTCCCATGAATTTCTCCCCCTTTTGTCATCAACAAAAGTGAGTTCAAACATGTCAGCATAAAAGAACATAAAAAATTTAATAATACAAACAAATATATGGGAAAGAGTTAATTATGATAACATTAGTAAGAACAACATTTGTTCTTCCCAATAGAGAGAAACGACTATAATGGTTGAAATATTCCTGCATGTCTCAAGATGGTCACATGTCATTCAAGAATATCAAGCATCATAAGTAATCATTGCAGGAATTAAATCATAAAATGTTCTATCTTCCAATTGCAATGTACAAGTCACTAAACTTCCTTTATAAAAGCACAACTTCAAAGACTTACTTCTCATCTTTTCAACCAACTCTTCTTATCTTCCTATCAGCACGAGTTCTCCAACATATAAGGCAAAAATCACTATCTAGGAAGAGGTCACAGTGCAACCTCTTCGACAGTGCACTGAGGAAGCCTAATCATCTGGGTCAACCAATGTTAGGGATTCATTAAAGGTGCGGAAGCCCAAGAAGAATAAGAAGAAGCTAAAGAAGAAGAAAAAAATAGTACCAAGGAAGATTTTTTACTACAACTCTGACGAAGGAAGTGAGAAGCGAGTTGTTGGATGGGAAGATTCCCTTAGTGCCAGGAGTTATTGTTCCCATCCGAAAAAATTTATGTAATTCATGAAATCTTGCACTCTTTCCATTCAATCAATGAAAATTTTCCCTTTTTGGAATGATATTTGTTTTTGAATAGTTGCTTGATTCTTATTTGAATGTGTTTAATCATATAAGAAATTTCCATAAGTAATTCATCTAAAAGATAACCAAAGAGAGCAAAGATAATATCTAACATATATCAGACAATTAAAATTATTCCCAAAAGTATATAGCTTAGTGTAAAAGCACATAAGCATGCACAAACATAAGAACAAGACATATATACCAAACAATATGGAAGAGTAAAAATAATTAATGGCATAAATTATTTAACAATAAATAAGTTTAGAAAAAATATAGTGGGTTATAGAGCCTAAATCTAAGTTTTCTTCAAAATTTCCAACATAACTCTAAGGTATGCATCTATGATGTATTATCTAACATCCATATGCCTCATCCTTTCACCCATATCAATCTTCTTGACAACCATGGCTTGTTCATTAGCAGCAACAAAATCCAGATTCTTCTTTAAATGATCTTGCCTTGAGCAGGAGAATATAACAGACTTTGAAGTGACATCCTTTAGATTCTGAATAACTAATGCAATCTGTTCAAACTCAACTCTAGGTTCAGAAGTAAATTGAACCAGAGATAGATTCTGGATAACTTGTTCAGTTTCACTCTGAAGTTTATATACAACTTGATCCTGAGGTTGACTATGAACAGAACCAGGTTCTCTACAGGGGAATGATAGGGGTGAAGGCTGAAATGATGGTTGAGGTATTCTTGGTAGAGAGGTGGTTTCTGGTTGGACAAAAGTTACATGTTCCGCTTTAGAAGTAGAACATGTTTGTTTAGAAGGTTGCTCTTGAGGAGAGAAGGTTCGAATGAGAATGGTTGGAATAGAGTTTATGAAAACAGGTTTGGGGTTAAAGGATTTAAAACCAAGTATAGAGGCAAAACTTTCTTCATCATGTTCTGATTTAGCACTAGAAGAAAGAATTTTTCCACTGGAGATATATATGGGTCGTTCATAAATTATGTCAATAGGTGGTGGTTAATTAGAAATATTATTATGAGCTAATTGATTCTAATCACCCACGGGTTCAACAATGGGTGAGAAAGGGTGTATATGAGAAGGAATAGTTGAGGGAATTGGTGAGGGGATGGTGATTTATGGTTAAGGGTGGTGTAATCAAAATATTCTTCAAAGATTAAGTTCAGATTGATACCTATTACACCAGTATTCAAAGCTTCTGAAGTAACAACAACTTCTAAGGTGACATCATCAGGAACAATAGAAGCTTTAGTCACAATATACTTTAACTCGACCATAACTTCAGCAACCTGAACCTGAGCAGATTCCAATTCACCAACAACAATGATTTCTAGATTCCCATAACCATAGATTTCTGAGTGATTCTTTGATTGATCTAAAATAGTATATGCTAAAAGTTAAACACACTTGAAGCTACGCTCAATTACACTCTTCTAAGTAGTGTCATCTACAACTTTCTTCTTCTTGATCAATGATATACCAACATCCTCTTATTTTTCCTCCTCATCAATCTCAGCCAGTTTCCTCAATCTCTTCTTACTTGAAGGTATTTCTGAAGTGATAGGGACGTAAGCAACTTTCTTGAGAAACCTTCCTCTTATTATAAGGCTTAAACACATCAATGGGTGTGTCAGGAAAATCTCTATATCTAATTATTTTTCCTTCCTTGTATGCCTGTTTGATGAGATTCTTTATTTCTTCAGCATTATATGTATCTTGGTGATGGCAGGATAGTCCTCAAGATAATTAGAATTGGTATATCTAACAGAGAAATATTCCTTTGAATCAATAATATCTCCTTTCTTCATAAGCTTCATTTTATCAATAACAGATGCATATAAGGTATCTCCATAGATCTCCTTAAGATCCCCCATTGTCATGCAAGTTTTTAAAGGCATCAATTAGACGACCCTAATAATACAATTTTGAAAATAATATAACATATGGCACATTCTTCTTGCGAAGCTCTGTGCTATCTTTAATTGTTTCACACAAGTGATTGAATATGTAGGCAGATATATTTATCTTATCTTCACATTTCAAGTAGAAAAGGAAATGTTTGTGATCCCATGAAATCTGATCAGATCTTCCTTCTTTGGGAATCAGACGTCCAATTAAAATCTTAAAAAGAAGTTTGAATTCTTTTTGCATGTACTTGACCTTTACAAATCAGAGTAACACAGATAATCAACATTATTAAACAAGTAACTCTTGAATGCATCTGCTTTAAGACTGTTGTATTTAGTAACCATAATAAACCTTCCAGAGTTTGGTTCTCTTAAAAGTTTAGAAATAATTTTCTGAGCGATGATCACATCAACACCCATCACATTAAATCCAATTTCAACATCTTCACACTTCTTTAAGCCAACCTCTTCTCTACTTTTCACCTTCAAAGATTTGTCTTTCACCACCAGAAGTCTTAGTTCCTTATATACAACAAGTTCGTCAAAACAAAAATATGTAACTATATAAGGATAAGTTGGTCCATTCAGCATTTCAAAGATTGGGTACCACTCTTGAACTTTGAAGAAGCTCCAAAGGTCGTACCTATTCTGATTGAATGCGTCAAAATCGACAATTTGTTCCACCAACGTCTTTAGATCATCTTGTTTCAAATCCATGGATTTGGGCTTAATGGTCATACTTTTGCCAGAGTCAACAGTCATGTGTGCATGTTGAGCATTGGAAGAAGACGCCTCTTATGTGTGCATGTTGAGATGGTGAAGTGTGTGTTTCTGATATAAAATGAGTGTTTTTGAGTGAAAAAGGAATTTCAAACAACACACAATATAAATACAAAAAGAAATATGAAACAAAGAAGTAAATGCAAATAACCAAGAACATAGGAGTATTTACACAATAGTTACAATCCATGTGTCAGAAGACGTTTCAAATTTATGACACGTAAGAGGACAGATGCCAACAACATTTACCAAAAAAATATCCATTTGTGGGCATATTAGAGGCAGTTAATCTTCTTCATAGTATCAGAGGTTGGGATGCTCTAGAGGCTGTTTATTCATCGGAAGTTGGTTCATAGCTTTTTGATCAAGGTAGCTTCTAAAAATCATCAAACTTTGATATAGAATAAGATTATTTGCCCAACTAATGGAAGTATAATTATCAAAGTAAAGTGAAATTCTTCTTTCATAAATATGAAGATCTTCTGACAAACATTAACAAATGTCAAGATAAAAAAAACTATCTTATAAAAACACAGATACAATCATACCTCTCTTTGCAGTATCTGCTTTTGAGATTGTCCAAGAGGAACAATCTTGTTCCAATAATGCTCTTCTGAACACCACCAAAAGTCTCCTCAGACTTCTCAAAGTAGTTGGATAAACTTCAGATATATAACCAAGAGTCTGAAGCACCAGTTCAATCGAAGAAGATCTTCAATCTTCCCAATACCACTAATATTGTATTACTGGTTTCTTCCAGATTCCACACTTTCTTCCTCTTTCAAAGTTAGGATTTGGAATATAGGAATTCTTCTTGTTGAATTTTGTAAGCAACCATTGTCTTGGAGCAATTGTTGCCTTGTTCTTTCCTTTAAGCATATTTGTAGCAAAAACAATCTCGTTCTTTGGTACTCATACTATTATGGGTCCTCCAAGGTTAGTTTTACAGGGCTTCTTTTTTCTTTGTTCCTTAGCCTTATAGTAAGGTCTATAATTATTCCAAACTTTTTGTCTAGGATATGTTTTGACCTTGACTTTTGAACCTCTTGATACCTTAAATACAACAGTCTTGAGTCCTGAGTTCTTCAAAACCTTTGACTTGAGAGTCTTAGGTTCTAATTTACTTAGAACCTTTGACCCTTGAGTTTGAGATATTAATTCCTCCGGAACTCGAGAGTTATCTGTCATAGGTTCTGATTGATTCATAATTTTACCATTTCCAGCAACAAGCATAAGGTAAGTGTTTAGCTCCTTTTGAGCAGTGCTTAAAGAAGAAGGGACTGGTGGTTTTATCAAAACATTAGTCCTTGGATTGTAATGGTTTGGATTATATCCAAGACCTTCTTTTTTGCTCTTACTTACTCCATAGATCATGGAAGCAAGTTTGGTTCTTTCAAATCCATATATAATGAAATCTTGAAGAGCTTATTCATTTTTATCCAGAGTTTTTTCATACATATATTTTATTGAAGAAATTTGATCCTTTTCAAGTTTTTCTTTAGAAAGATTTAGCTCATCTTTTAAAAGATCATATTGCTTCTCTAATGTTTTCATATATCTAACTTTCTACTGACATGTTTCCATAAGATTTATGCGTCCGTAAATGCACGGAAATATCGGAGTAATATAAAAGATTGTCGAACTCATAGAGACTAATGTTAACCTACCGTTATCTATTGTTGCAATGTAAATACAAGGCTAATGAAAAATTGGTTTAAATGGAATTAAAATGAAAACTAGAATGAAAATTAGAAAATGTAACAATAAAGAGAGGCTGAAATATGGATTTCGTGTTCCTAAGGGACTCCGTAGATTTTAGGCACTAATTACAATTAAACTATGTTCCGTAGAAAATATCAATTTAAAGACATCGTCTCATACTCTCGCGCTATTGACTGAGTCACACTCCCTAACCAAAATATTTTTCTCTCGCTCTCCCGTTTTAATTAGAAAGCATATTTTGAAAATCAATTAGTTCCTAATCGATACCTAAAGCCCTCTCGTTGTTTTTAGGATCGGTGCCTAGTTTCCACTATCCGATTCAATTCTCACACTCTCGTGCTATCGGCTCGAACCTTAGTTTGCTTTTCACTCCCGTGACAAAATATTAAGACATACAATTGAAAACTAAAACCAAAACATAGTTTATTATTTTTCGTGCCTATTATTTTCTACCGAGTCTCGCTGGTAACGATGATTCTCATATGCTAGACTCAGACAAATTTAGCCAAACATGGTGGCAGAAATAAATAAATAAATTTGGGTTTTTGAATTAACTAAAGGTATTGAAAATTTTGGCAAGCACAGAATGAATGTTATTCCCAAGGTTATAACATCCACTATGACATCTGCTACTTAACAACTAATACTCAGGAATAATAAAAGTACTAAATAACACAACAATTGTTTACCCAGTTCAGTGTCAACAAAACTTACATCTGGGGGCTACCAAGCCAGTGATGAAATTCACTATCAACAGAATCAATTCAGAGTTAAACCTCTAGTTTACACTCCTTACTTAATCTCTACCCAATGACACTTCAACCTAGAGACACTCTAGACCTGAGTATACCCACTCACTCCCCCTCAATCACACAACAGTGATATCAAACAATTACAATATAAAACAATATGAAGAGACACTTCACACACACGCCTTGATCTTGCTTCACAGGTTTGATTAAGGAACTCACACACTCTTGCTTCAAAACTTCGAGTGAGACACAACCTAGAATCTACCTAACCAATGCAATCATCAACCAGACAGTTGCTTGGATTACAAGTATTCCTAAGCAGAATTGACACGTGAAGACTAACCTTCTTCACACACAATGACTCTCTAATTAGTACTCTCTATTCTCCTGTCAAGAGCTACTCTTTAGAATTGCTCCTTCTGATCTTTATAGTCGCTTCAGTCCTTTGGGTCTGGATGCATAAATTAGGTTTTATCCATAATAAAACCTCTCTTTAGTATTCTGCATGCTCGCCACTTTAATCAGGTACATATTAGTTCCCCTAGGGCTTCTAAAATGTCTCCTGCATTCCAGCTTGAGCTTCTGATTTGTTTCTTGAGTTCTAGCTACCAGAATAACAAACCTGCGCTTGATGTCATCCGACCTATGTTATAACATCGAGTATGACATCCAGCTTAACTTATAGTTAGCTGAGTTAACTTATCCTGCACAATCCATATTATGAATGTATCAACATTAAACATGACATTCATACATACACTAATGTTTTGCCATAAAATGCAGCCAATCAAGAACACTTACAAACTCCCCCTTTGGCAAATTTTTGGCTAAAACACTCTGTACTTACACAAGAGATTTACACACAGCAGAAGACTTAACATATGTCTTGTCATGCAGGTAAGTCACTTGCTGCTCAAGCTCTCACAGTCCTCACAATTGGCTTTCAGCCCTGTTAACAGTCACCTTGTTAGCCATCTGTTAGTTATCACTACAGATGTCACTCTTTGCTAAGTGAGTAACACATAGAATTACTCCCCCTCAACTGATGCAACTCACCAGCTGAACACTTTACCTGCACATCCTGCAGTCATACAGACATCCAGTCTGATCTAGATGTTATGACATACATCATAATCTTCTGATGTCACACACCTGTGCTACTCCCCCTAAAGGGTTGCACACTGCTCTCATTCTGCTTACACCTGTTATCACACATATTTTCAGCAGCACCCAGCAGCACCAGTTGTTTTCTATCATACACTCTCTTCCTGCACGTGTTCTAGAATATCTGTTTTACCTGTTGTTTTCTATCATACACTCTCTCTCTCTCTCCCTCCCTCCCCCTTTTTAGCCACAAATTAAGATCCAACAAAGAACTTAACATAGATCATACATTGTAACATTAGAACTGTTTGGGGTTACATTACAACAAAACTGCTCTTGGGGGAGCATTACACATTTTAGTTGTCAACCACAGTTTAAGGAGGTCTAACTTAAACAAAAAAACACAGCAACACCTCTTCCTTGTCAACTCAGCAACCAGCAGTCTGAGCCACACAATCAGGTTATCACCACTTCAACCTTCTTCCTCAGAGGAAGAACTAGAACCAATGTTATTGACATTGGTTGGGACATTCTCACAACTGTCGTCAGCCTCTTCTTCAGACACGGCCCCACTATTATCTGCATCTCTTTCAAGCCTTTGGATAAGAGCTTCTAGCTTGATTTTTCTGGCAGTAGCTGTGCTGATGGTTTCTCCAAACTCATTATAGGTGTCCTTCAATTCTACAATCCTCATTCTTTTGGAGATCTTAATTGTCTCAGCAGACGTGAACTTCATATCTGGAACATGTCTCCCTTCAAACAGTTTAAAGTGAAGTGATAGTTCAGGCTCCCTCTTGCTGACAACATCACTTGAGGTCAGGATTCTAGGATGTTGGTTTAGGATGATCTCACAAATGAGGGAGGGAAATGTAATAGGTAACCTGACAACACTGATTGTGGAGTGCTCAACAGTCTGATTAAAGATGTATAGACCAAAATCAAAATTAACTTTGGTACCTATGGCATGAATGATCTTGCCTAGTCCAACAGCAATGAAGGATGTATGATTGGTAGGAACCCAATTAGTAGCTCCAATTTTATGAAGAATGGCATACTTAACACTGAGCAGTGCTGCAGCTAACTTCCCTTTGGATGGCCATATTGTGACTTGATTTGCAGTGATGATCTTGCAGACCTGGTTTTCTGAAGTATCCAATTGTGTTGTACCATCATTTGCTCGCCCCAGATACCTGTTGATCATAGCAGGAGAGAATTACACACACTTTCCTCTAACAAATACCTTCATGAACTCCTTGTTGTGTCTGCTAGAGATTGAGTCAGGTATGTTTACAATGAACTCCTTGACCATTCACTCGTAGCATCTGGAAAATCCAATGACTGTCTTAAGCAGTCCAGCCTTGTTTATGCGTTCCATTACCTCCTTGATCTCCAGGGCATCCTTCCCTAATTCTCTCTCAAGGGCTATTCTCCTTTGATAGACATATCTCCATTTGGTTACAATGTGAATGGAGTGAAAAGAGATGTTGTCCAGAGGGGAAGCTGGCATGGGTTTAAGTGGCCTCTAATGTTTGACATTGACAATGTTAGGAACATCTGTTATGACATCACCTTCAGACTCAGGGCTACTCTCAGTAACCTTCCTTTTCTTGGAGGCATTTTTGCTCCTAGGTTTGGAGGACCCAACATGAGCTCCTTTTCTCTAACTTTTGAGAGAGTTGTCTTCTATACTAGGTTTGCCTTTCTTGGTCATTAGTTTCTGAGCTATGCCTGGAGCAACATTCTTGAGGAATTCATCATCTGAAGATACATCAACATCATAGGCAGGAGCTTCATTCAGATCCTCATCCTGTCCTTCCTCCTGTACTACATAGTTAGCTAAATTTGCTAGTTTTTATGTGGTACCAGAATTGTCCTTAAGGTTCTTATTCGATATTGGAGAAGGATCAACCCTAGGCAGTGGAATGGCGGTTCCATGTACATTATGACCTTCTTGGTCTGCATGTGAAGTAGCTGACGACTAATCTTCACTCCTTCTTCCAGAAATCATACCAAGAGGGCTCACATTCATCACATAAATGCTCTTGTGCTGAGTAGGGTCGGGCTTGGTGGGGCTAGAGGTATGTTATTGAGACATTGTAGATGACTTAGGTTATAGCGAAAGAGGGTTTCTGATGGGGTTGTGTGAGATAAGGCAGGAGGTGGATTGGAAGACGAGAACGAGTTTAGAAGGGTTTACTTGTAGAAGATGAGGGAATTCAATATTTTGACCAATCAGAATGTGATTATTTTTTAAAATATAATTCCCTATTAATTTCTAGAATTCATCATTACTAGAGGTCCTCAACTTTCTTAGAGACTTTTTAAATTGAGTATCCTTGAGGCCTCGTGTAACCACTTCAACATCATTTAGGTCAGAATCACCAAGCTTTACACCAACCTTTTGATATTGACACCAGTTATCCCTGAGTATGGCTTTCTTGTATACCACAGATTTCATACTCTTAATGTCGCAGAACAGGGTCATGACATCCTGAGTGACATTGCTTCCTTTATGCAGACCATCTTTCAGGGACTCCATCAAATTCCAACACAGCAAGTCCAGATGTTTGTGATGTACCTTATTTGGATATGCTATCTTGACTTGCCTGCTGTCCACACATTCATCATATCATGTTCTCCCATTAGGTGGGCACTTTGGAGTACCACTTCCTGACTCCTTGGTCTTCTTTATCCTTGTTGGATATCTCTCCTTTTTCAACCATCTTTGCTCCTTCTTTTCATCGTTGATTAGCCCAGTGAGGTTACTTTTAGACTCCCCTAAATAGCAATTATTCTTTACTATGGATCCCCTCATGACTTCTTTACCTTCTTCATTGATGACATCACATTCATCTTTAGTGAATTCTACACTGAAGCCTTGATCACAGAGCTGACTGATACTGATGAGATTAACAGTCAGTCCTTTAACCAATAAGACATCATTCAGTCTTGGAACACCATGGCCATCTAGTTTTCCAGCACCTTTAATTTCTCCTCTAACTCCATCACGAAATGTTACATGACTAGATGAATGGGGTTTGAAATTTATCAAGTGATCCACAATTCCAGTCATATGTCTGGAGCAGCCATTGTCTGTAACACCCTTATAAACCCCGCAAATAATATATGCATAATCAGAGTAAAAGTTAACATGCATCCATAAAAGGGCATCACACAAAACTTGCACCACATTAAAACAATCTGTCATGCTCATAAACACCTTTCTATTTAGCAGCGGATTCATTAATGAAAATCCTTTAAAAGAAACATTTACTTTCATCATATAAAATCAACATCTCTAGGCACTAAGACCAACATCTCATTATCTCAATTACTCCAAATACGAAAACATAACTTAGGTTACATAATGTAATCCTAAAACATAAGCAATCGATCCCCGTGTTACACGACCAGAGCATGACTCGACCCATAAATAATTACTAAACCGCTACACACGTAGCGACCTCGAACTACAAGCAGAACTTCATAAAGGCCTCCAGCAACCTAATCTGCAATGCCTCGTAGAGCATTATAAAACACCAGAAGGGTGAGAAATATTACCATAATAATCAAAGCATAAGATTATATATATAGGTAATCAATACAAGTTCCACTCCGTATTTCTCACCACAATTCAATTTCTTAGTCATATATATTTGCCACACATATAATGACAACACGAATATTTGTAAAGCATTTCCACATCATGCATACTCTCACAATTTCACAATCTCATCATTCACACATAAGCATCTCTTCATGCATATGTCATATATTAATGTGACTCAACAACTCAATGCAACTCATGCAATGCGGTACCGACTCTCGTTATCTTTTTTCGGTTTTTACATTAAACTGGGTCCACACTTCTAGACCGATAACCCGTTATCTTTTTTCGGTTTTTACATTAAACCGGGTCCACACTTCTAGACCGATAACTACAAAGGCCCGTCCTCTAAGCCTTCAAACCCACACTTCTAGGTTTGGGACAAGCCACTAGTTTCCACGAAACTAACAGACATTGCCTCTTGACTAAATGATGCATGTACAATCAGCCACAACAAATGCACTTAAGACCGACATCTTAATCTCATGCATTCAAATAATTCATCTCTTCAAGAATTACATTATGATTGCACACACAACATATTCACATAACATTCATCGATGTATTCATAATTCAACACTATCACCATATTATCACTCACAATGCACACATATCCACGATATGTTCTCATGCATTCTTCACAGTTATCAAACAATGCACACATATCCACGATATGTTCTCATGCATTATTCACATTTAATCACATACATACAATATGCATTTACAACATCTATCAAGCAATGCACACATATCCATGACATGTTCTCATGCATTCTATTCATACCACCATATACCAACAATATACATTCACAATTCAATATCATCACCGCATTATCAACAATGCACACATATCCACAATATTCTCATGCATACTCATCACATAATTGTATACCCATTAAGCATTCGCAAGTTCATTAGACAATACACATACATTCATCATTGTATTCACATGTATTTCTATTTATCATAATTAATACGCATCGCACATCAACTAGGATTCACGCCCGGAGGCTACCCACAGTACACATCATCACAATAGATCATATCTATATCCTATCATAGAGGTATTAACCTATGTGAATCAATCAAACAATCACCACATGAGCAACACAGCAAAAGAAAAATGCTGTCACATTCGCCTTCATTCGCCTGGCGAACCCTCGCAGCGAACCTTCGCCTGGCCTTCGCCTGGCGAGACTTCCCAGCGAGCCCAAGTCAGTAGCTTCTGACTTCATTCGCCACCATTCTCCAGCACCTTCGCTGGGCGAACCTTCGCTATCCAACTTCGCCCGGCGAACTCGCCAGCGAAGTCCACTGGAACTTAAACTTAATTATTCGCCAGCATTCGCTGGGCTTCGCCTTCTCTCGCCTGGCGAGAGCCAGCGAACCTGCGCAGAACAGAACCCCATTCTGTCTTCTCCCTTTATCCCACCATCAACCAACCACTTAATCATCAAAATCAGCTCAAACAACATACCCTCATGTTACCCGACTATTCTACGGCATTATTTCCAAGTTTCAACCGATTAAATCATCATTCTACCGATTAATCCAACTTGCCCTAAAATGGAAAGTGATGAAAAACATCCACAAACCCAAACCCAACATACATAATAGCATACAATGATTAAATAGCAATGTTTCTCACCCTTACCTCGATTAATCGGAGCTTCGAAATTGGTTCTTGAAGATTCTCCAAGCTTCTTCCCTTTTTCTCTTCATTTCTCCTCTTCTTCTTTCTTTCTCTTTTCTTTCTTTCTTTCTATCTTTCTCTTTCTCTCCAATCCCCTTTTTATATCCTTTTATTTCTTTTCTTTTTTCCTTCCTCTCTATTATTTTCCATTCCATTTCTCTCTCTTCACAATTATCTCATTTTATCATTAATTGGAAAATATCTACTAAGCCCACCTTATTCCACCAAATAGAATAAATTAGTTAAATCCATTAACTCATATTAAATAAATCTCATAACTTATTTAAATCAGATAAACCACCTAAACCAATCCATTAGTACAATTAATCAGTTATCGAAAATTGGGCTGTTACATTGTCAAAGTACCAATCCTCTCTGGTTGGCATTCTTGGGGAATTGTGAGCTAATAAAGCCATATTCTTGTCAACCCAATGTCTTTGCTTACTAGGTGCATTCTTCTTAGGTTTTGCTTGAGGTTTTCTTTTGACATGAGCTCTCTGTTTAGATTTCCCTTGATGACTAGGAAATCCATGCAGCCAGAAACACACAGATTCGATATGACCCAGGTTTCCACAGTGGTAACATTTATACCCTTGGAATCTACTTTTGACTTGGTTCCAGTTTTTGTGTGGTGGATGTTGTGACATTGGTCGTGACAATCTTTTCACCTTCTGAATCTCAGGTTGCAATCTCTTCAGTTTCAGAACAGGATTCTGTCTATCAACAAATCCCAATCCAGACCTATTTCCCGAGTTCTGACCACTCTGCAGAATCTCTTCTAGAGTGTCAGTCCCTGGATTTAGCATCCTTATGGATTTTTCCATCTGTTCTATTTTGGATTCCAACGAGTCTATTGTTGCTAGCTGCTCTATCTTTTCAGCCTCTAATTCCATTATGCACTTCTTCTGATGCTCTCATTGCTGGTGCAATTCAATGTTTCTGATGGACAACTTCTTATATGATTCTGCTAGTTCATCATAAGTTAGCTCCTCTTCACTTGAGTCACTATCAGATACACATACACTTTTCAGAGCTGTGACATGTTTTGCAGACTCATCTTCTGATCCACTTTCAGAATCTCCATCAGACCAAGTGATAGTTAGGCCTTTTCTTTCCTTTTGAGATAGGTGGGCCATTCCTTTCTTATGTGGCCATATCCCTCACATTCATGACACTGTACTCCTTTGCTTTGGCTGACTTAATCTTCAGATTTCTCTTTATCAGAAGGCATGCTTTTGGTATAAGGTTTAGACCTAGCATCTATCCTTTTGACTAGTTTGTTGAACTTTCTTCCAAGCAAGGCAATTGCTTCAGACAGATTCTCCTCCTTATCACCATCTTCTTCATCTGAATCAGCAGTGTTTGAGACAAGAGCTATACTTTTGCTCTTTTTCTCCACAGACTAATCACACATGCCTATCTCAAATGTTTGGAGAGAACCTATAAGTTCATCCACCTTCATGTTGCATATGTCTTGGGCTTCTTCAATGACTGTTACTTTCATAGCAAACCTTTTAGGTAGTGACCTTAGAATCTTTCTTACAAGCTTCTCTTCAGCCATCTTTTCTCCCAAAGCTCCTGAGGTGTCTGCAAGTTCAAGAACATTCATGTAAAACTCATGAATGGTCTCATCTTCCTTCATTCTCAGCTCTTCAAATTTGGTGGTCAGCATTTGAAGTCTTGACATTTTGACCTTTGAAGTTCCCTCATGAGTAGTTTTGAGAGTGTCCCAAACCTCCTTTGCTAGTTCACAGTGGTGTAGCAGCCTGAAGATGTTTTTATTTATGACATTGAATAGAGCATTCAATGCTTTAGAGTTCCCAAGAGCTAATTTAAGGTGAGGTAATACTTAGAATGGGGGGTTGAATAAGTATGAAAGATTAAAACATAGAAATAAAAACTCAAGTATTTTTATCCTGGTTCGTTGAACTCAACTACTCCAGTCCACCCTTCCTAGAGTGATTTGCCTTTCTCAATCAAGGACTTAATCCACTATTAAATCAACTGATTACAATAGTTAACACTTAAAACAACTGTTCAAAGTCTTCTCAAGAACTACTGATCCTAACTGGATCTTCTTAAGGATTACAATCAAATGTAAAATCAATACAAGTGTTTAAGATTGCTTCCATAAAGCTTTATCACAACTGTGATTTTTCACTTAACTATTTAAGAACAAAGAAATAATTTCTTAGAAAGAATATGAAATAGTATGAGAGCTTGAATGTTAATTTCTTTTCAATAATCCGTCAACTGAAGAATTTGGTGAAGTCTTGCTTTTATATGCAGCTGATCCAAGGTGAGCTTCACGTTGAGAAGAGTGTCCAAAAGGTCTGAGCCTTTTTGTATTCACATCAAGTGACCTTTCCTAGAAGTAGAAAGCACAGAAAAATCTTTTTTGTCCGTGTTCTTGTGTCTAGCATAAATAAGGAAAGAGACGTTTGGTTCACTCCAACGGATATAAACTTTGAATAACTTCTTCAGTTTTCAGCAAATTCATCAGAGTCTAATTGGGTCAGAGTCTTCTGATGATGATCAGAGTTTTGCTGAATCAGAGTCTTCTGCAGCAGGTGTGCTTTCAGCGTGTTTAAGATCAGAGCATATTTGAGACAGATCTTCAGTACTGGCAGCTTTAGTACTTTCAGAATCTTCTGTAGAAACTATGCTTTGAAAAACTCTTCATACAGAATTCTTCTTTGGTTCAGATGCTTTTGACTTGCTTCAGATTCTTCTGGAGCTTCTGCTTCAGAATCTTCTGGAGGCTACGCTCAGAATCTTCTGTTGGCAGCAATCAGAATCTTCTAATGAATGCATCTGGCGCTTCAGAGTCTTGCTAATTTCTTATGTTCAATTCTGATTTACTTATGGAGTGTTAATTCCTTTACTATTTGCAGTAAAAACTCTCAAGCAAATTTTAGAGTATATAATTCTTAAATACAAAATTTCATAATAGTTATCATCAAAACATAGAGATATTATTAAGAACCAATCTGTGTTCTAACAATCTCCCCCTTTTTGATGATGACAAAAACATTAGAAATTTTGTTTAATTGAAAATATGATAATTATAACTCCCCCTGAGATGATGAATCTCCCCCTGAATTAAATACACATAAGGAATAGAAACTTCCCTTTTGTCTTGAGTAATTTTCAGAGTTAGATCTTGATTGTTCTTTTAACATTTGAGAGTCAGAGTGTCTTGCAAATTTTAGAGTCAGAGTTTGATAATTGTCAAATGATCTGAGAGCTCAGAGTTTCTTTTTCAGAGTGTACTTATCAAACGTTCTGAAATACTTAGATTTAATGTTAGATAGAATAGATATGTCTGAAGTTTCATTCTGGTGAAATTTAATTAAACATTTCAGATCTATATTTTCTCCCCCTTTTTTGTCATAAGCAAAAAGTAAAAACTTTTAAAAAGACAAATAAAAGGAAACAGTAAAGAAGATAAATCATGTGGAGAAAACTTTGAGATTTCATTCAAAATAGTTCAGAGCCAAAGTACATGCATCAGAAGATATTTAGAAATACATAAGCAAACATCATATGCAAAAACATCAGAATGAAAAAAATGAAAAACTAAGAGTGTTTTGACAAAAGCATCTTCAACAGATCCGTGATCTCATAGGAGGACTGCTCTTGCTTTGACATCCACTTAGCCATTGTTTCATTCTTCTGATCCTGCTTTGACATCCACTCAGTCATGTCTTCAGACTTTTTATCCTGTTTGGCCATCCAAGACTTGATCTCTAATTGACCAGCTTCCAGAGCAGCAATTTTATCCTCAAAATCTGGATGTTCTTTCTTTATCTCAGATGAAGAAGGTTGATCATTTTCTGGAGCTTGAACAGAGTCAATTTCCATAGGGTCTGTAGAGTCTGGAGCATTAGAGCCAGAAGGAAGTTCTACCAGAGTCATGGCCAAATGGTTGTCTTCAGATGCAGGTTCAGTAGTTTCTTCTGATGGAGGAGCATCTGTAAGAAGTAAAGGTCCAGATCTCTTGACAGTCCAGAACAAATTTCTTGCAGCTTCAGCAAATCTGAGCTTCGAATCATCAGAACATATGTTCTTCATATTTGATGCTACAGTGTTGAATCTGCTGATGAATCCATTCCAGATGACATCAGATTCTTGGGCATCCATTGTTGCTAAACACTTCTTTTGTACAGTACCTAAATACAACTGTATTTCTTGCAAAAAAGATTGAAACAAATGATTCACATTAAGTCTAGGTTTGGGATGTAACAGAGTCTCCAGTGTTATTGGTTTTGGTTGGGGAGTAGGTGGAAAAATGGATTTCTGAATGGAGATCAGAGGAGGAGGGTAGTATGGAATGAAAGGAATTTCAGAGGATTTGTCTGGTTTGGATCTTTTCAGAGCATTGATCAAATTTGGTTTTGCTCTGGTGTTATGGGGAACCACATCAAAAGGTTTATTGGAGTAAGGTTGGAAAGCAGACTTTGGAGGTTCATCAGAAGCAGCAGTTTTATCAGATGAAACTGGTATAACTGAAGTAACAGCTTTTGCAGATTTAGCAGAATATGATATTATTGCTAATGAACCTGCTTCTGACATTGATTGAATATAGGTGAGAAGCACAGATGGTAGGGTGATTGTAAGTTTGGGTTTCAAGGGAGTGATAGGGTCAGATGGTTCAACTCTGTCATAAAAATCTTTGAGTTTGAAACCATAGGCAAGATTGTGAAAAAGGGATGAGACTTGTGCACATGAAATAGATGTTCTTGTGGTAGATGATGGGTTAGAATTTGGAATGAGAAATCCAGATGATGGTGCAGGTGTGGGAATAGGATCTGGAATAGGAACTTTGGAAGATATAGAGGGTTCTGGTTGGTTTATCTCAGAATCTCTATGAGAAGGGGATACCAGAAAATCTGGGTGTATGTCAGATTTTGAGGAGTTAGATGAAGTGGTTGGTGTACAAGAGGTAGAAGATACTTGAAATACAGTTCTGAGTGGTGTAACATCAAGAACTTCTGTCTCAGGGATGTTGGTTCCAGATGGTAGAGTTGATTCTGAAGGATTTTCAGAGGGTTTTGATGGGGGTTCAAATGTGGGTGGATCAGATGATATTTTTATTGGTTCAGATGAAACTGGAACAGATTCAGTGGGTTCAGATGATTTGGATGGTGTATTATCTAATGGTGGTTGTTTCTCTTGTTGTTGATGTTCAGATGATTTTTATGGTTGTTGTTCAGAGTCTTTTTCTGGTTGAGGTTTAGATGATTTTTCTGGTTGTTTTTCTTGTGGGTGCTTTTGTTGTTCAGATGGCTTTGGTGTTTGTTGTTGTTCCGTGGGTTGTTTTTCTGATGGTTGTTTTTATGGTACAAATTGTTTGATTGGAACCTCTGGTTGTGGAGTCTGAATTTTTTGTTTTGTTGTTGTTGGTTGTGGTACAGATTGTTTGATTAGAATTGTTGGTTGAATTGTTTGTGGTACAGAGACTTTTGGAGTTTGAATTGTTTTTGTTGGTATTGGTGTTGAAACAGATGATTGGTTTTCAGGTGAAATGGAAATTGGATTAGAAGATTTTTGAGGAGATGGGGTAGAAACATGAGGTGGAGCAGTAACAGATGTATTTTGTGTAGAGGGTGGTTTTGGAATAGACTTAACATTAGAATCATTTATAACAATAGGATTTGCAGAAGATACAGAAGTTTTAGTACCTTTAATTTTGATTCTTTTAGCTGGTACAGAAGGAGTGGCTCCAGATTCTTTCCTCTTTAGCAGCTTCTGAGGATTTTCAGCAATCTTGGGCTTCTTCTGAACAGGTGCAACTTCTGCTTCTGGTTGAGTCCTCTTTCTTGGTGGTTCTTCTTCTTCTACAACAGGTAATGATTGTCTTACACTCTTTATAATGTCTGCAGGAACAGGCTTTCCTTCTTTCTTGCAATCATCAATATATCTTACAACAATTTCCCTAGGTTCTTCAGCATAGAACAAAGGGTAATCAACTACAGGAGTTCTCTTCTAACTCAGTTCAGAAGTATTCAGCTTCTTGGGAGCTGTTGTGAGTTCATCCACTATTTTTAGTCTCTGAAGACTTTTGGCATTTAGAGGCTTTCCTAAAATGAATTCCAATTCCTCTGTGACTCCAGCAGCATACAGAGTAGTAACAAGTCCATTCTCAGTTAGAAGATCTGAGATTAACCTTCCAAAAGGAATCCAGGTTCTGATCTTCTGACCTTTTTCTTTCACATATTCTCTAGAGGCATTTATATGATTCCAAAGATGCATAAAGAGAATATATGGAAGATCTACCTTGGTGCTCTGACTGAGGCAATACATAAAATAGAGCTGTTCATTATTGACATAGTCTGGAGAGTTTGTTGACTTCCTATGATAAATGCATCCCATGAAGATCTTAGCCCAGATCTTGTAGTCAGGCTTCAGATCCTTGAACTTATTAGAAGCTTGTCCAGCAGTCATCACTTCTTCATACACTTCATCCATATCAACACGCCCAGCTGGCAAGTGTGATACTCCATCTGTTTCCTCATAGCCAATGAGTTTTCTAATCAGATCCTCTGTTATTATTATATCTTTGCCCAGAACAGAAGATAGGATAAACTTAGGTTAAACTGAAGCATGAATCCAGAACTCTTTCACAAGAAGGGGGTAAACTGGTCCAAAAAGTCTATCAAAATACTTCACCCATCCTTGAGCACCTATAATGGAACGAAACTCAAAACCATTCTCAGCAAGTGAATCAAATTCCACCATTGATTCACATAGAACTTCCAGCTTTTCAACAGGGGTGAGCAATGTTCTTTTAGGTGGAGAATAAGGAGTTACGCCCATGTTAGCAGAGGTAACTGCAGTCATTGTAGATTGAAATTGTGCAGCAGTTGATGATGAAGTTGCCATTGAAGATGGTTTTGTCACACACTTAGGGTTTTTATGCAGAGAGAAGAGAAGATTGAAATGCATAAAATGTTTGAAGTGTGGAAAGTGTGATTGTGAATAGAAGATATGTATTTATACTAAAACATATAGGCATACAAACAGTCAGAATTAGGCATGTTTGAACAAAGCATTAAATGAAAAGAATAAAAATCATTTCAAGCATTTATTGCTTCTGACAATTTGGGGGGAAAATCAAGATTTTCACTATTCAAACTTCACCTCAAACGTCTCTTCAGTAGTGTACACGCCACCTTTGCAGATTTGGAGTGACACGTGTTTGCTTGCATGTGTTCTGAATTCTCTTGAGAAATGAAACGTTAACCAACGTTCAGATCCTCTAAGGATTGTTAGTTCAGAGTTTCACAAAAATGATTTAAGAAAATAAATAAGCAATTAGAAGAAATACTTCAGAGCATTAGGCATTTTTGCATCTGTAAAAATTTGCTTCTGACAAATATCATTCTGGACAAAAATCCATACCAATGTTTTTCAGAATAAATTTGAATCTATCTTCAACAAGGGTTTTTGTAAAAATATCTGCCCATTGATGATCTGTATCAACAAAAGCTAAATTTATGATTCCCTTCTGAACATAGTCTCTGATGAAATGATGCTTAATCTCTATATGTTTTGCCTTAGAGTGTAAAATGGGGTTCTTAGACAAACATATAGCAGAAGTATTATCACAGAAGATAGAAATGTTACTTTCAAATATTTGATAATCTTCTAGCTGACTTTTCATCCAGAGCATCTGCGTGCTACATCCAGCAGCAGCAATATATTCTGCCTCTGTGGTTGAAAGTGTAATTGTGGGTTGCTTCTTGTTGTACCAAGAGATTAGATTTCTTCCTAGAAATTGACAACTTCCAAAAGTATTTTTCCTTTCCACTCTGTCTCCAGCGTAGTCAGCATCACAGAATGCAACTAATTTAAAATCATCAGATTTTCTGTAACACAGACCCACATTAGAAGTATCTTTCAGATACCTTAGAATCCTCTTGACAGCTGTCAAGCGTTATTCTCTAGGATCTGATTGGAATCTAGCACACAAGCATACACTGAACAATATGTCAGGTCTAGAAGCAATTAAGTAAAGAAGATATCCTATCATACCTTTGTAGAGCTTCTGATCTACTTTCTTACTTACCTCTTCCTTGCCAAGTGAGCTAGTTGAATGCATGGAAGTCTTTGCCAGCTTACTATCAGTCATGTTAAATTTCTTCAGAAGTTCTTTAACATATTTGGTCTGATGTATGTAAGTGCACTCTGGAGTTTGATTGACTTGGATTCCTAGAAAGAATCTGAGTTCTCCCATCATGCTCATTTCAAATTATGCCTGCATACATGTAGCAAACTCCTTTCCCAGCATAGTATTGGTAGATCCAAATATTATATCATCCACATAAATTTGACAAATTAGAAGATCTTTCTTAATTGATTTACAAAAGAGTGTTGTGTCCACTTTGCCTCTGATGAAATTTTTCTCCAGAAGAAAATTGCTCAATCTCTCATACCAAGCTCTGGGAGCTTGTTTTAAACCATACATAAATTTCTTTAATTTGAAAACATGATTTGGAAATTTTTCATTTTCAAAACCAGGAGGTTGGTGGACATAAACTTCTTCTTCTATAATACCATTTAGAAAGGCACTTTTAACATCCATCTGATACAGAGTGATGTTATTTTGTGCAGCAAATGAAATAAGAAGGCGTATAGATTCTAACCTTACCACTGGAGCATAAGTTTCAGTGTAATCAATACCTTCTTGTTGACTGTACCCTTGAGCTACAAGCCTTGCCTTATTTCTTTCAACTTCTCCTTTCTCATTTAGCTTATTTCTGAAGACCCATTTTGTTTCAATTATATTGAATCCTTGTGGTCTTTGAACTAAATCCCACACATCATTTCTGGTGAATTGATTTAACTCTTCTTGCATGGCAATAATCCAATCATTATCTTGCAGAGCTTCATCTACAGAAGATGGTTCAATTTCTGACACCAGTCCAAATAATGATGCTTCAGATGATCTTAGAAAGGATCTTGTTCTGATGGGATCATCCTTCTTTCCAATAATGACATTCTCTGGATGAGAAGCTTTAATTCTGGATGAAGATCCTCTAACAGTTGATTCTTCAGAAATGTTTAGATTGTTCATCTGAGAAGTTAAAGGAATAGCATCTGGCGTTGCTTCTGGTTCCTTCACTTGAGCTTTGTCTGCTTCTGGGACTTCAGAGTCAGTGAAGACTATTTCTCTATCTGCAGAGTTTTCAGACTGCTTTGGCTTTTTATTGCCAAGCTTATCATCAAATCTAACATGAATAGATTCTTCCACAATCTGTGTCTCAGTGTTGTATACTCTGTAGCCTTTAGAGCGTTCAGAATATCCAAGCATGAAACACTTCTGTGCTTTGGAATCAAACTTGTTCAGATTTTCTTTAGTATTTAACATATAGCAAATACATCCAAAAGGATGAAAATATGAAATGTTGGGCTTTTTGTTCTTCCCCAGTTCATATGGAGTCTTCTCCAGAAGAGGTCTTACAGACACTCTGTTCTGAATGTAACAGGCTGTGTTGATTGCTTCTGCCCAAAAGTGTTTTGCCAGATTTGTCTCATTGATCATGGTTCTGGCCATTTCTTGCAGAGTTCTGTTTTTCCTCTCTACAACCCCATTTTGTTGTGGAGTTCTAGGACAGGAAAAATCATGAGCAATGCCATTTTCATTAAAATATTTTTCAAAATATTTATTTTCAAATTCACCACCATGATCACTTCTGACTTTTATAATTTTGAAATCTTTTTCATTCTGGACTTGCTTGCAGAAGTCAAAGAACATAGAATGTGACTCATCCTTGTGTTTTAAGAACTTTACCCATGTCCATCTACTATATTCATCAACAATGACTAATCCATACTTCTTGCCTCTGAAGGATGAAGTTTTCACTGGTCCAAACAGATCAATATGAAGTAATTCTAGTGGTCTGGAAGTAGAAACAACATTTTTTGATTTAAAAGATGATTTTGAAAACTTCCCTTTTTGGCATGCTTCACAAAGAGCATCTGAGGTGAACTTCAGATTAGGAAGTCCTCTGACAAGATTAAGTTTATTAATCTGAGATATACATCTCATATTAATATGTCCCAATCTTCTGTGCCAGACCCATTGCTCTTCATTAACAGACAAGAAGCATTTTACATTCTGAACTTTAAGTTCTGAAAGATTTATTTTATAAATGTTGTTTTTCCTCTTACCACTAAATAGGATAGAGCCATCCTTTTGACTAATAGCTTTACAACATTTTTGATTAAAGGTAATATCATAACCATTGTCACTTAATTGACTTATGGACAATAAGTTATGCTTTAACCCTTCAACAAGTAAAACATTAATAATAGAGGGAAGTTTACCATTTTCAATGGTGCCAGATCCAATGATCTTGCCCTTCTGGTTCCCTCCAAACTTCATATCACCTCCAGATCTAAGCTCCAGGCTTTGGAACATAGACCTTTCTCCTATCATGTGTCGTGAGCATCCAGAGTCTAGGTACCATGATTGGCGTCTTGACCTTGCTGCTAAGAACATCTGCAACAGGAATTATTTTACTTTTAGGTACCCAGATCTTCTTGGGTCCTTTAGGGTTAGTGGTTCTGAAGGTTTGTCTAAACTTCTGTTTTTCAACATAAGGTTTATTCTGACTAGCCTTAGATTTAAACACATGAATATTCTTTTCAGAGCGTGTTTGTTCAATATCATTAAAGTGACCAAATTTAAAGTGTGAATATAAAGGAGTTTTCTTGATGATAATTTTATCAACAGGTTTTGGATTTAAATCCTTTCCAGAGGGGGATTCATATCTAATACCTTTTCTGTTATTTCTGCTAACTCCATAGATCATAGAAGCCATTTTGCTTCTGTCTATGCTTTTAGCAAGAAACTTCTGAAAGCTATAATCATATTTTTCCAAAATATTTTTACATTCAGATTCAGTTTCAGAATCAGAGTTTTGTTGAGCTAATTCATAATCATTTTTCAATTTTAAGTTCTTTTCATTTAGCTCAGCTACTTCTGATTTGAGAATATTATTCTCAGATAAAAGATTGCTTTGGCGCTTCTTGTATTTGAGCTTAATATTGTTATAACTTTTCAGAACTTCTGATAACACTTTGATAAGTTCTTCTTTAGTAAGTTTAGCCATTACCTCTTCAGCGTCAGAGTCAGATTCAGAGTCAGATTCAGATCCTGAAGTTCCTTCCTCCTAATCTTCTATGTCTGCCATCAAGGCTACATCGGCACATTCTTCTTCTGACTCAAATTCAGATTCAGATGTATCTGAATCATCCCAGGTGGCCATCAGAACCTTTTTCTTCTTATCAAATTTTCTTTTAGGCTTTTCTTTCAGCACCTTTGGACATTTATTTTTGTAATGTCCAGGTTCTTTACACTCATAACAGACAACCTCCTTTTTGCCAGATCTTCTGTGTCCAGAAGATTCTTTTCTTTGGTCAGGCTTTCTGAAGTTTTTGAACTTCTTTCCTTTATGCTTCCAGAGTTTGTTTATTCTTCTGGACAACATGGATAGTTCATCTTCATCTTCAGATGAGGATTCTTCAGAGCTTTTCTCTATTACCTGCAATGCTTTAGCAGATTTATTAGATTTTAAAGCTATAGATTTACTTTTCTTTTGAGGTTCATCTTCCTCAAGTTCTATTTCATGACTTCTTAGTGAACTGATCAATTCCTCCAAGGAGATCTTGTTCAGATCTTTAGCCATCTTCAGCGCTGTCACCATAGGTCTCCATCTGGTGGGTAAACTTCTGATGATCTTTTTCACATGATCAGCAGTAGAGTATCCTTTATCCAGAACCTTTAGTCCAGCTGTAAGTATTTGAAATCTGGAGAACATAGCTTCAACAAATTCAGAGTCTTACATCTTGAAGGCTTCATACTTCTGGATCAGAGCCAGAGCCTTTGTTTCCTTGACTTGAGAGTTTCCCTCATGAGTCATCTTTAAGGATTCAAACATGTCAAATGTAGTTTCCGTGTTTGTAATTTTTTCATACTCAGTGTGGGATATTGCATTCAACAATATTGTTTTGGCCTTGTGATGATTTCTAAATTCTTTCTTCTGAGCATCAGTCATAGATTTTCTGTCTATTTTCTTGCCATTTCCATCTGTGGGATGAACATATCCATCTATGACCAGTTCCCATAAATCAGCATCATATCCAAGGAAAAAACTTTCAGTTCTGTCTTTCCAATAATCAAATTTCTCCCCATCAAACATAGGGGGTTTGGTGCTGATTCTGTCCCTTTCTTCATATTTATTGTTAATGTTAGACATTGTATTATCAGCCATAGTAACAACCAAATATATATCAAAGTATTTCTCTCTGGATCTTTACTGTCACTGTTAAGTGGTAGCACACACAGAACCGGAGCTCTGATGTCAACTGAAGGTGAGATAATACTTAGAAGGGGGGGTTGAATAAGTATGAAAGATTAAAACTTAAAAATAAAAACTCAAGTATTTTTATCCTGGTTCGTTGAACTCAACTACTCCAGTCCACCCTTCCTAGAGTGATTTGCCTTTCTCAATCAAGGACTTAATCCACTATTAAATCAACTGATTACAATAGTTAACACTTAGAACAACTGTTCAAAGTCTTCTCAAGAACTACTGATCCTAACTGGATCTTCTTAAGGATTACAATCAAATGTAAAATCAATACAAGTGTTTAAGATTGCTTCTATAAAGCTTTATCACAACTGTGATTTTTCACTTAACTATTTAAGAACAAAGAAATAATTTCTTAGAAAGAATATGAAATAGTATGAGAGCTTGAATGTTAATTTCTTTTCAATAATCCGTCAACTGAAGAATTTGGTGAAGTCTTGCTTTTATATGCAGCTGATCCAAGGTGAGCTTCACGTTGAGAAGAGTGTCCAAAAGGTCTGAGCCTTTTTGTCTTCACATCAAGTGACCTTTCCTAGAAGTAGAAAGCACAGAAAAATCTTTTTTGTCCGTGTTCTTGTGTCTAGCATAAATAAGGAAAGAGACGTTTGGTTCACTCCAACGGATATAAACTTTGAATAACTTCTTCAGTTTTCAGCAAATTCATCAGAGTCTAATTGGGTCAGAGTCTTCTGATGATGATCAGAGTTTTGCTGAATCAGAGTCTTCTGCAGCAGGTGTGCTTTCAGCGTGTTTAAGATCAGAGCATATTTGAGACAGATCTTCAGTACTGGCAGCTTTAGTACTTTCAGAATCTTCTGTAGAAACTATGCTTTGAAAAACTCTTCATACAAAATTCTTCTTTGGTTCAGATGCTTTTGACTTGCTTCAGATTCTTCTGGAGCTTCTGCTTCAGAATCTTCTGGAGGCTACGCTCAGAATCTTCTGGAGGCTACGCTCAGAATCTTCTGTTGGCAGCAATCAGAATCTTCTAATGAATGCATCTGGCGCTTCAGAGTCTTGCTAATTTCTTATGTTCAATTCTGATTTACTTATGGAGTGTTAATTCCTTTACTATCTGCAGTAAAAACTCTCAAGCAAATTTTAGAGTATATAATTCTTAAATACAAAATTTCATAATAGTTATCATCAAAACATAGAGATATTATTAAGAACCAATCTGTGTTCTAACACTAATGCCTCTTGCTCTTTGTTCCATTCCTCTTCAGGAATTTGCATAGATGTTCCATCCTTGTCAATTTTCACTGGATGTTCCCATCCTGAATTCACAGCTCTCCAAGCCTTGTAGTCTATAGATTTCAAGAATGCAATCATCCTTGGTTTCCAATAGTCATAATTAGATCCATCCAGAATTGGAGGTCTATTAGTGAAGCCTATATCTTTATTCATAGTACCAGAATTTGTTTTCTCTAGATCTCACCCAGATTTAAACAGGTAAAGTGCCTGCTCTGATGCCAATTGAAAATTCTGGCAAGCACACGATGGATGTTATTCCCAAGGTTATAACACCCACTGTGACATCTGCTACTTAACAGCTAATACTCAGCAATAATAAAAGCAGTAAATAACACAACAATTGTTTACTCAGTTTAGTGTCAACAACACTTACATCTGGGGGCTACCAAGCCAGGGAGGAAATTCACTATCAGCAGAATCAATTCAGAGTTAAACCTCCAATTTACACTCCTCACTTAATCTCTACCCAATGACACTTCAACCTAGAGACACTCTAGACCTGAGTATACCCACTCACTCCCCCTCAATCACACAACAGTGATATCAAACAATTAAAATACAAAACAGTATAAAGAGACACTTCACACACACACCTTGATCTTGCTTCACAACTTTGATCAAGGAACTCACACACTCTTGCTTCACAGCTTCAAGTGAGACACAACCTAGAATCTACCTAACCAATGCAATCATCAACCAGACAATTGCTTGGATTACAAGTATTCCTAAGCAGAATTGACACGTGAAGACTAGCCTTCTTCACACACAATGACTCTCTAATTAGTACTCTCTATTCTTCTGTCAAGAGCTACTCTTCAGAATTGCTCCTTCTGATCTTTATAGCCGCTTCAGTCCTTTGGGCCTGGGTGCATAAATTAGGTTTTATCCATAATAAAATCTCTCTTCAGTATTCTGCACGCTTGCCACTTTAATCAGGTACATATTAGTTCCCCTAGGGCTTCTAAAATGTCTCCTGCATTCCAGCTTGAGCTTCTGATTTGTTTCCTGAGTTCTAGCTACCATAATAACAAACCTGCGCTTGATGTCATCCGACCTATGTCATAACATTGAGTATGACATCCAGCTTAACTTATAGTTAGCTGAGTTAACTTACCCTGCACAGTCCATATTATGAATGTATCAATATCAGACATGACATTCATACATACACTAATGTTTTGCCACAAAATGCAGCCAATCAAGAGCACTTACAGGTATAATGAGTGGTTTAAAATATTTTAAAGTGATGTTTGCAGAAAAAAGGTAGAAGCTTGAAATAGTAACAATGGAAAAAAAGAGTGTAAAAGCAAATGGCAGAAATTAAAGGCAAGAAAATAAATGTGATGAATGTAAATGAACCTGGAATAAAAACTGGAATGTAAATTGAATTAAGAATTTAAAATACCGGCAAGATTTGATCCAAGTATTACATAGATTGTAGGCCTAAACACTAATGGTGTGGTAGTTCCTCGGTGTGAGAAAATTACCACTTTTACAATGATAATTTCTGCCTAAAACTATGAGCAGCGCTTCTACGTACAAAACTTGGATGATCTGAAATATCAAGAAAACAACTATATATAGAGGTCCCAGGTTCCTGATAACTCCCCAAAAACGTGCAGGGAATTTGAGAAGATGTGGGGGAGTAGGTAGAGAGAGTTAAAACTAACTCCACGAAATTCTGGAACTGCAGCATAATGGCGAACGCCATTACGGCAATGGTTAACACCATTGCCTTGATACTTAAATGACGTGGCTAGCAAGGGCAATGGAGAATGCCATTTGTTCACAGCAAACGCCATATCAGTAAATTGACAGAATTTGCTCTTTTTGCTGCTCTTTTGCTCCTTTTTCCGATTTTCTCGCACAAACACTCTTATTCGACAAATACCTGAAACACAAATATAACCCAACATAATAATACAAAAAAATAAGTAAAACGACATTAAATTACATGTGAACCGAGTTGAAATAAATGATATATTTTCACGTTATCAACACCCCACACTTAAACCATTGCTTGTCCTCAAGCAATCAATCAACACGGTAAAAAAAGAAATAAGCATGGTTCGAAACATAGGTACAAGGAGACTCTAATCATACGTGGCTGCTAGGCTAATTTTAGATTGATAGGTACTAAATATTAATACCAAGGATGCCGTAACAACACAATTTCAAAAACTCCCTCCTTATGCAAACCAATCTGAATCATACCATTATAACTCAACTTATATCTCTTGCTCTCTTTCACCCTATTTCATTCTAGTGCAATCACATTAAACCCGTTATCCATACACATTCATAGTAATTAAACTTGTTAGTGACTATAATCTCATTGTTATTTCATTTTTTTCCAGCAAATATGCTTAAGCATCAATTGAACTTAAAGAGTTTGTACTGTTAGGCTAAGCGAACGGGTGAGGATCACCTAACTTAGAAGGAACATATCTTATTATTCTTTTTTATTTTTTTCTTAATTTCTCATTTTGAACCAGAGATCATACACTTATTTGCATCATCTTCTTACTCAGTGTGTGCTTAGGATAATGTTGACTGCTTAAATAAACTACTTAAGGATTACTTTAGAAACTAGAGCTTAAGATCTCGGCGTAATGGGTACTCAAACTGATTTTGCATATTTAGGGGGTTTAGGGTGTCAGGACGGTATCGATTTTATCTAAACTTTCCCAAGCCTTTCTAACATAGCTTAAACAATATATATACTCTCAGAGAACCGTGCCATAAATCGAAGCAATACAATTGTTGGAGGTTAAAATTTTGGGAAAATTGAATAACAAGTGAAAACCACGCATAAAGACTCAGCAACACATGCAAAGACTCGACAAAATACTGAAAACAAATAAATTCCTACAAATATGAAATAAACTATAAAACAATAAATCAAACTAAAAAGCGACAAAACAAAATCGGTAAAGTCCCCCCCCCCACACACACTTAAACCAAACATTGTTGCACCCTAAAATTTGCCCAACCTTTTCTAACCTAGGTTTATGTTTCAATTGCATAGTCATTTGCATTGTCATCATGTACATAGTGCATTCATCTGCATTGCATAGCATAAGCAAGATATCTTAAATAGGGGATCAAGTGCTATTCTTATCTCAAGAGGTATATTCAAGGGTTTCATTCATATTCAAGACTACTCAGGTCATCAGGGAAGAATTTGAGCTTTGAAGTGTTGACAGATCACTCATTGGGTCCTCCCCTATCTTGAGGTTATTTGGGGATCATCAGAGAAAGTGTGAGCTATGAGCCAAGAGCATGAGGTGTGTATGGATGTTATGAAGATCCTAGATGATCATTTTTGATGAGTAACCAAGTCATTGGAATGATTGCAAGAGCCTCAGTTGAAGTCAGTCAACTAGGGTTTTATCTAGGTCAATCCTAGGTCAAAGACTTGTTTTGAAAGGTATCAAGGCTCATTTGAAGGATGTGGGATTCATTATTTTCTACATGGATATGGATGTGGTGTTGTGCCCAAGAAAAATCAAAAGAAGTCAAGGAGAAGAGGAGTTACCAAATTAGGGTTTCAGTGTAAAATCCCCTGATTTAGGTCAAACTTCCAAGCAGTGTAATTCAAAATGCAAGCTTCATATGAACTTTTGGTCCACATGAGACTTTTATAGCATATTCATAGCTTTAATTTGAGTGGTGGAAGTCATCAAGATGATTTATAGAACTCAAGTTCTAGCTCGTGCAAGTTACAGGTCATCTGAGGACACTAAAATTTGTCTGTGAAAGTTGCCTGTCTTCCAAGCAACTTTTACCACTCAAGGAGATTTCAAATGGATTTATGGTCAACATGAGAGTTGTTCCTCATTGTCTTAGCTTTCTAGGAAGGTATGGTATGCCTTCATATGATTTGTGGAACTCTACTTATGTCCTTGGCAAGCAAAGGGTATTTTGGGTCATTTGAAAATTACAGGTCATTTCAAGCCTATGCCCAAAACTCATACAAGGAAGCTTCAAATGAAAAACTTCACAACATCAAAGTTGCTCAAAATGGCATTTTGAGTCTATAAAAGAGGTCATGGAAGTTTGGAAATGCATAGAACTCAGATTGATAAAAGTTGGTGAAAATGGCTTAAAAATGGCATATAACTTGAAAAAGTTCAAAGGGAAATTTGGTTTGGGCAATCTATAAATCCAAAATGGGTCATGTAATATGTCAAATTGAGTCTAAACAACATTTTAGAGACTTTGGTTCAGCCACAATTTTGAGATAGGGCTTTAAAAATGGACTTGCTTTGAAAACCACTTACTTGCATAATAAGGTACATGTGGGAAACTCAACATAAGGCAAAGGAATCCCTTGTTTTTCACCCATATCACTCCAATTTGTCATGAAAAGAGATTTTAAAAGGTGGTTAAGGGGCTGTTAGTGGATTGAAGTGAGATATCATGAGACATCAAAATACCATATCATGAGAAATTCATGAAGTTTCTAGAATCATCCTAGATTGATCTAGAAGACTCTAGATCTTTCCATGCTCTCCTATATATTGGATTGAGATCATTAAGAGTAAAAATTGATGATAGTTGATGTTGAATCCATTTTCTCCATTTGCAAATCATATTGAATCTTCATTTTTCTCTTCACCATTTTTCCATTTTTCCCACATTTTTCTACACTTGAAAACTCAAATTTTCAATTCCATTTTTCTCCCACTTTTGGTTCATTCCACCATTGCAAATACATTCCTTATCATTCTTACAATTGATTCAACACTTTTTTGTCCATAATTAATGCATGAACCAAGCTACACAACTCCATTAAAGTGAGCTCCAAGTGAAAAATTGATTTTTTGTTTTCCATCAATTCACTCCTTTCTTTCCATCCAAACACCTTCCTCATCAATTATAGGACGTGTCCACATCATTTTCTCAAAGAATTGGTGATCGAGTGAAGCTCCATAAGCCATTTTTCGGAGGTATAAAGAATTCGACATAACTCATGATTTATGAGTCTTTCTTGCATTATTGTTGTTGCATTACATTGCTCTCATCTCCTACATGGATTCTAGTACAAAAAAGATGAGTTTTATGACAATTTTTGGTTCTTGAGTTTTTCTTGAGGTGCCACGTTTTGGGAGTTAGAGAGATTTTCAAGAAAATCTAAGACCATATTTGGATTCCTTGATTTTTTTCCTTCAAGTTTGACCAAAATTTTGTGCGAAACGGATAATTATTGATGGAGTTATGGTGCTTCAAAGTAGCAAAAAACTCATGTTCATGGAGCTGCGGGTTACTATTCACAAAGTTGAAAAATTTGATTTGGAGAAGAAGGTGTTAACACCGTCGGATGCATTTCCAAGTCAAGGTTTCTTCCATTCATCCAACGCCTCTCACTGCGCCACGCAATCGGCCACATAAGCCTCATGCCACTTTTATTTATTCATGTTATTTTCTTTTATTTTCCTATTGCCATGTTTCTTTTATTTTTTCTGTTTTATATGCTGACTTCAAATAATCATAAAAAATAGGAAAATTAGTCTTTTTGATCCCCATTTTTTTGTGCTGAATCTTTAAGATGTCTAGGATTTAATAAAAATGGAATTATAATTTTAACATTTTTTGACATTTTCTTTGGATTTTTTACATTTGGGTCGTCATAAAAAGGCCAATGCTGGTGCTATCATTTTGTTGAATTTCTTTGACCTATCAAAACACAATTTAAATGTCAATCCTTTTGCAGGGATCTCATACACATGTTGAGGTATTGTGATATATTTTTGTGGGAATTTTATTGTACCATTTTAATTGGTTTTGGATGATTTTCTTTAACATGCTCCACTTTAATCTTTCCTTTGGTATACATGAGATATCTTGCAATGTTTCCAGCTTATTTGACCATTTATCTTTGGATATTTTTGTGGTATCTCTCACCCCTGGTTTGTGGCTTGATGTAGGGCATTGGAGATTTTTATTTGAATTTTTTATCCCCTTTTTCTATTCTTCTTATATTTTTGTATTCGGACTTGTAATTTGGACTTCCGAACGAACTTTATTTTTGTTAAGGCTCCAACGACCGCTTTGTGTTTGCGTGATGAACGCCGTGGTTTATATTTCTTATTATAGATAGGTTAGAGGTATTGGAAGACCCTTAAGTGGCTGTTATTTGTATGTGTAGCTTGCCCGATTATCGACTTGTTTGCATGATAGCACGTTGCGATTCCAAATAGTGGATTACGCGTTTCATTCGGAGTTTTCACTCGATTCTTTGCATATGATCACTTGATATTTTCTTATTCCATCCATGAATGGGCTTGAGGTTGAGATGAACCTTCCTCCCTCCTTTGCATCGCATTTATCATTGCTATATTCATGTTCACTTGTATGCGGTTATTACTTGTATTTCCGTTTCTTCCTTTCGTTTTCCTTTCCCGTAGGACTTCCATTCTTCCTTGTTCAAGGGAGGATGTGATAGACATTAGGAGCTAACCCATGTATGATAACATTAGGGTAGATTTTATTCCCTTTTTAACCCTAGGATTTGTAGAGTGTCATCTTTTCTTTCTTCAAAACAACAGAAAAACATTAATAAAGGTTATAGCAAAATCAATTCATTTCTTCCGTCAAAAGATTTGAACAAACACAAACCTTTTTCCAATAAGAAAACTCTTGTTTAAGGTGAGATTTTTCATAAAAGACACTTGAACAGCTTGTGTCGTGCGTAGCCCGAACTACGTTTGCTCTGATCTTCCATGCTGTGTGGAAGTACGTAGGCATAGGATGCGATATCCTAGCGAGCAACCTTCCCCACCTTCACCCGTAGTTAGGCGAACTACGTTGACTCTGATTTCTCGTTCCAGACGGGAATACGTAGGCATAAAGTGCGATGCTTTGCCGAGTCATGTTTTCTTTTCTTTTCAGCCCTCATCCTTTAGTTTAGATAGAAGTGTAATCCGTACAAACCAAGCAAGCGTGGATCCCATCGAGAACGATGGACGTGAGGGGTGCTAATACCTTCCCCTTGCGTAACCGACTCCCGAATCCAGGTTTTGGTTGCGATGACCATACCTTTTCCCGTCTTTGCGTTAGGTTTACTCTGAGCGTTTCCTTTCCCTCCTTTGGGATAAATAACGCACGGTGGCGACTCTTCTGTATTGCCGGCGCCGATTTTCGCAGTAGCGACAAACATTATCCTTAATATTTTGATAAAAGGTGGAAAAAGGAAAGATAGAACCTGTATGAATTCTACTATATGCCAAATCTTCTCTATTCCTTCCCTTGTTGTCCCTGTCTTCACCGACCACTTCTACTATGGCGTTTAGCATTTTGAGATACCTTCCTTTATGTAGTTCTCGAACCAGTTCATTATATTTTGTCCACTTCTAGAGGAAATACTTACAAAAAGTGTTAGAAAAATATGGTGCGGTGAGTGCAGGTGGAACTTGACCATGCAAAGAAGAAGGAAGAGGTGAGTTACTGACAGGAAAGACATGCTCTCTCCTATCATACCCAACGTCGATGTCACCACCAATAGCGACATTCGTAGGAACTTCCGTGGGCACAAATTCATCTCCAAGATCGTCATCTAGAGAATTTTCACCTAGATGTGGCCAAGACATGACAGGCGGTACATTTCCTTATTATCTGCAAATTCAAACAAACAAACAAACAAACAAAGAAACTTAAAATAAAAATCCTGTGGGTTGCCTCCCACGCAACACTTTGTTTAACGTTGATAGCTCGATAGCTAAGGAGTGCAAGCACTCATGGCAGTTCTTTCGAGGATGGTTCCTTGATCAAAATTTTAATAATCATCGGTTTCCATGGCCACTTATCACACCATCTCTCATATCCCTCACATTTTCTTTTCTTTCTTCTGTGGGGTGGTTCATTCTTTTGAACTTGTGGTGGTGGTTCTGGATCGATCATGAGTATCATCTTCTCAAGTTTAGGCTTAGTTATTTCATCTACCACCTCAAAGGTTAACCTTACCCTCTTAACAGTAATGATATCCCTAGTTTCATGGTCCTCAAGTTTTCTCTTTTTATGCGGAACCTCGGACAAAGGTGCATTGGTGTGGATATTTTCCAATACCTCCACATATGTTTTGGATTAGGAGTCTACCTTAGTTTCTACAAACCTTTGTGGGAAAAGAATCAGTGGGGTATAGGGAGGAGTAACAATAATAGGTGCTTCCTTATCTACCTCTTCGACAACCTCCCTTTCGGGTGGTGTTGGTGGATTTTTCTCAATTTTTATGCTTTTCTCACTAGAACTCTCCTCAACTTCATTATCATTCTCCTTAGTATTTTCTATTTGTTATTCACTACTGGTTGTTACAACATCTATATGTCTCTCGGAGGAGGGTCCTATAGGTGTTTGTGCAAGCATGGAGATTTGAGTCTCTAATGCTTTGTTGTGATTCGCGAGGGACTCGACCATAATATTCATCTGCCTAAGGTTTTCATTAATTTGAAGATGTTGTTTTCTAAACTCTTCATTTTGGAGAGTCTGTGTCTCCACAAAGCGCTCCATAATAGGTTCTATCCTAGACCGAGTAAGCGTTTCATTGAATTCCTCCATTAGTATTTTGAGTTTGGATTTATGAAAATCTTGCGGTTCCTAAAAATACTGGGAATGGTACTCGTAGAGGGAATTTGGGTGAGAGTGAGTTAGCGTCGCATTGAAATTCTCCGTTAATAGTTCGAGGTTGGATTTTTGGGAATCTTGCAGATCCTCAAAATGTTGGGCATGGTAATTGTAGAGGAAATTTGGGTTATACATATTAATTAATATAAGAGTGCCTTAGTCTATACCAACAACGGAATCACAATATTGACTGTTGGTCCCCGACAACACCGCCAAAAACTCGACGCATCCGCAAGTGCACGGAAATATCGAAGTAATATAAAAGATTATCGAACCCACAGAGACCAATGTCAACCTACCGTTATTTATTGTTGTGATCTAAAGTTAAGGCTAATGAAAACTTAGTTTAAGCTGAATTAAAATGAAAACTAAAATGAAACTTAAAAAATGTAACAATAAAGAGAGGTCGGAATATGGATTCCATTTCCTAAGGGATTCTTTAGATTTTAGGCACTAATTACAACTAAACTACGTTATATAGAAAATAACAACTTATAGACACAGTCTCATTGTCTCGCGCTATTAACTGAGCCAAACTCCCTAATGTGGTACCTCAAAAAATACGATCCTCGTGATGGATACGAAAAAAACAATCGAACAGAGTCACCACCGAACTTTTTTCATTCTAAGGAGGAATAGGAAAATATTGATAAAATCCTTAAAGGAGATAAGAACATGGTCATTGCAACCAAATTCTAGGTTCGAGAGTCAATTACGCAAGAGGGAAGGTATTAACACCATCCACATCCGCTGTACTCAACGAGAACCTCTTGACTCAATTCGTGAGATAAGTTAGGTTTGTTTGTTATCTCCTAAGGTAAAAGAATTTACTTCTAAAGGGGAAAATGAGTGGTTTTTATTAAGGTGCTCGCCAAGGATTGGTGCCCATGTGCCTACGTATTCCCTCGTGCAATGGGAAAGTCAGAGCGTTCGTAGTTCATGAGACTACAGTAAAAGGTTTAGTGTAAAAAGGAAAAAAGATAGCTCACTAGGATCTCGCAATCCTATGCCTACGTACCTTCATAGTGCAATGAGGAAGTCAGAGCAATTGTAGTTCGGAAGACTACGGTTGATTGGTTTATGTTTGAAGCGAACGAGTGTTTAGATCGCATTATAACTGCTAAGCATTGGCTTGTCAGCTCACTAGGGGAGACTGAAGCACTAGTTCATATGCACAGAAGAATAGACTAAACAATGTTATTGCAAAAGTGTTTAAGTACGAATCGCACTAGGGCGACGAATTAGTGTATTGAGAAGTTTCAATCGCACGGGAGCGAGAAGAAAGAGTTTGATGTGTTAGATATTTTGTTTGGATGACGATTACTTGAAGCTTAAGAAAGGATCCTTGGGCCCAAGTAATCGGGAAAGTGAATTGAAGATTCGAATCTCTCTCTTTTTCAACCTCAATTGTGAAATAATTTTGATATAGTAAAGTAAGTTACGAATGACGATTACTCAAAGCTTAAGAAAGGCTCATCAGGCCCAAGTAATCAGGAGAATGAGTCAAAGACTTGACTCTCTCTCTTTTTCATCTAAGTGTTGAGAAAATATATTTGGTTTAGTTTATTTGTGAAATAATTTGATGTGAAATCGAAATATAAGTCTTTTAGAGAAGAAAATTGTTCGAGCTTAAGAAAGGTTCATCGGGCTCAAACAATTGAGGAGAGAAATCAAAAGCTCCATTTCAACTCCCTTTTCATCTTTTATTGAAATAATATTTAAGTATAGTTACATGTGTTGATTTGATTTGAGGAAAATACTCGATGTGAATCGAGGTTTAAATTTGCGTACGAAACAGTTAAAGGTTTGAACTAATGGAAAGGAATTCCTAATGGTATAAGGTAGGTCGATGGCGAGGAGAAAACACTCGACTTACAAAAGGTAATGGGATGTACCTTAGGGTTTCGATTTAAATCAAGATACAAGACAAGATACAAATGGACAAGTAATTGAATTGAGTTTTAATCGTGTGCACTAGCAAAGTGGGCTGGTCTTATAAACGACCAACTAAAAGTAATTGATCGAATATGTCTCACTGTAAGAAAGCCCAGGAGTAAGCTTTGAATATTTTGTATGGTAACCAAAAGGTTGACGACAATGCTTTAAAAACAATCGACTTACAAGGGTGTAAAAGATGGCTTGACGTTGGATCGAGAATTTATTTTAAAAATGGTTTAAACGGTGATGTTATGGAAAGACATAAACAAAATAAAGGAAAGCGATAAAGTTATTTACACTTCATGGGAATTGAGGTACATTTTATCGAATGGGGATGACATGAAACAACAAGTGCGTATAAATAAGATATAGTTTTGGAATCCCTTGATCTTGGCCAGACTTATTTATCAAAGTCACATGGTCTAAGTTTATTAAATCACTTAATTAGATTAATCCAAATCAATTATCAAAATTATTCGATTAAAAATAATTAAGTTAATTAAGATTAATTAATAAAGTTAAATGATTAGAATTTGGTTAATTGATTCATTAGGCTAATTAAAATTAATTATCAAAATTATTCGATTAAATCAAATAATTCAGTTAATTAAATTTGATTAACAAAATTAAATAATTAATAACAAATTCAAAATTATTTAATTATGGAGAGGTGGACACAAAAGTGAACATAAAAAATAAATCGAGTCGAATTTTTCACAATGTGCTCAAAAGACTGTTTGTACATGACAAACACATAATTGAAGCGTCGTATGTATTGGTCATAACGCGGCGAATTATTCAATTAATGTGTAAGAATTATTGTGGCACAATCGACATAAAATTGTCGAAGCCATAGATTAAAAAAAACCGATTTTACACAAAGTAGTGAGATGAAACAAAAGCATTATCATAATTTTATTACTACAACCCAAAAAACACGCATTAAATCGACCCACCGACTTGGAACGTATAAAGGCTGCCATGAAAACTCAATATTCAAACTAAAAAAAGAGAACAAGTGAGTAATAAATCAAATTTAATTGTGTCAAATTTCAACTTAAAATTTTTTAGTTGAGGTTTAAAATAAAGACTAAATATCCTTTTTAGTCTCTTAACTATATCCTTAGGGTCCGTTTGGTTCAACGGAGGGGAGGAGAGATGAGGGATTTTAATAAAGGGGAGGGGAGGTGAGGGGATGTATTTTAATTAAACGTATATTTGGTTCATAAGAGGGGGAGTGGAGGGGAGGGAGAAGTTTTATTCAAATATATCTTTGGTTCACAGGGGGAGGGAAGAAGTTTTAAAATTAACTTACCTTTTTACCCTTAAAATATTATAACAATCATTAAATAAATTTTTTAAAAAAAGTATTCATAAAAAAAAATTGTTAATTCATAAAAAATATAGATAATTAAACACAAAATATTTAACATTTAAAATACTCTAAAATATCTTAAAATGAAAATAAAATATTGATAAACGTCATAAAATCAGATTATATGATCAATGATCATATGAATCATTTTCTCATCTTGATGATCCATTTAATCTTATAAAATATTTATAAGATTAAATTCTACATAATATATAACTCATACTACAATTATATATTGATATGTCATATAATACAATAAATTATAAAATAATTAAGTTATTACAAACAAAATATTAAATAAAAAT